>CM046946.1:31165915-32526260 GCA_025698515.1 Gossypium sturtianum | reverse complement strand
CTCCTATTGATAAACTCCACAAATGTGGGGCAAAGGAATTCAAAGGCAAGAAAGATGATGACCTAAGAAAAGTCGAGTATTGTCTAGAAAACACCTAGAGGGTTCTCGATGAGTTAATGTGCACCTCTAAGGATTGTTTAAGATGTACTGTATCTTTTCTCAAAGAGGAGGAAATCAATGGTGGATGAATTTAACATCTGTTGTTTTGAGAGGTCAAGTAAATTGGTAGTTCTTTTAAATTGAGTTTAAAAAAAAGTACGTCAACCAATTATATATTGAGAAAAAAAATAGAGAGTTCATGGAACTGAAACAGGGAGATATGTCAGTAGTTGGTTATGAACGAGAATTTATTCGCCTCAGTAAATATGTCAAAGAGATTGTATGTCACACTTGATTTCCATTAAAATCTAGAATATAGGAGGAATTGGTAGTAAATTGAAAGAAATTGTGGGTTCAGCGGACTCTACCGAAAAATCTAGAAATTTTAGTGGTTGAATGGTAAATAACTGAATATCAATTTTGGTTCGGTTAAGTTGGAATCGGATGATTCCTTAGGGGGAAAAGATGATTTGAGATGGACGGTTTATTTGGAACTATGATGACCGTGCGCAAAAAGGGATATAAATTTGGGTAAGAAGGGTTAATCTGTAGGTAGAACTCTTCTCATTTCTATTTCATTCTATTCCCTTCTACATAATCTTTTTTGGTTGCTCCAAAGAAGAAAAAGTTGAGGAAAGCTCTACATGGAGTAGTGATCATAAGGTTCGAGTTCGAAATGTAGAGAATCTAGTGAGCTAGAAACCTTATTTATCTCAGTGTATTCGTGAAATTGATAGAAGAGAAGTAAGGATTTCTAAAATCTTTGGAAAGCTTCTACATGATATTGGATTCTGGGTTTTATGGTTTGAATACCCACAATGTAATTGGTATATTTGGTTGTCATGCTTAGCTGACCAGGATGTAGGAGACTATAGTATTTGGAAAAGCTAAGTTGGCAAAGAGGAAGGACAACAAGTGAGCTTCTGTACTCAACTATTTGAGTGTTGCTTTGGTTTGTTATGGTTGTTGTGCTGTTTGTTTGTTTTGTACCAAGTTTAGTTGAGTTTGTTGACTACATATACAATCATTGTTGACTGGAAAATTTATGCTTGCATATGGTTGTATGATTGTTGCAAGTATGTTATCTGAATGTATGTCATGGTTGTGTATCTATGAACTGCTATGTGGCGTGCTCCATGTTATGTTAATGAATGTGATGATATGCGTGATATGCATGTTATTAAAATGTGGAGTACAGAGGGAAGCATTGGTGGGTTAGTTGAAGATAGAAAACTTGGCGTAATGGAGGAATGAGCAGATTCAAAGGGGACTTAAGGAGGATTGGTTGGAAATGATTATCTACATGATTTTCGGAGTGACACCATGGAAATGGTTATCTACAGGCTCTTCAGAATGACACCGTGTAAAAGGTCTACAGGCTCTATGGAGCGACACCTCGAAAGAGGTTTACTGACTCTTTGGAGTCGAAAGACCATGGAAAGCCATGGCATGATCTAGTGGTGAATAGGTACGCCTTATAGCAAATTGAAGTCTGCCAGAAAATAAACATGGAAGCATCAGACATATTGGTGGAAATCATTGTGTGATTCGCGTGGTAGAAATTCTCACATAACGGTTGTGGTGTGTATGAAGGTGCAAGTAAGTGTGCTAATAAGAGTTCCCACCAAGCATCCGAAGGTAAGAGGAACAGGTGGAAGCGTCTTGTATGCAGGTAAACGTTGAGGGAAGGGGTATTCCTTTCATAGTATTTATGAATAAGTATCGACCATTAATAGTTCGCCAGAGTTGACGAATATACCAACATTGGCTATGAGAAAGCGAGACGATTATTTAGATTTTAATTCTAAGTAACCATTGATAAAAAGGTCACCAGAAAAAGGGAAAATTTACCAAAGACTATACGGAGTGGAATGTTCGCCAAGGATTAGCAAAGAAAGAGGATGTCCGTTGGGACTATTTAGTGTTGGGAAGTCTGCCAAGGACTATCTTAAGTTGAAAGTCTACCAAGGACTATCTTAGGTGGAATGTTCACCGAGAATTAACAAAGGAAGAGGATGTCCATTAGGACTATCTAGTGTTGGGAAGTCCACTTAGGACTATCTAATGTGGAAGTCTGCCAAGGACAATCTAAGGGTGAGATAGTTCGCTGGGGACTATTTGTTGTTGGGAATATCTTGTCAGATATTCTGAAGTGGGAAAGTCCTATGGGACTATCTTGCAAGTACGAGTCCTCAAGGAAAAAAGGGTGCTTAATTATCAGCCAAATCTCATATTCAAGGGAAAAAAATGAGGATATTAGTAAATGGGTCTTCCTTTAAAGAAGGGTATATGCACAGGCTAAGTCATAAGGAGGTAATTTTCGAGATAAAATGGTAAGTCTATGTTGAGTTCGTTGTGGAATGAAGGGATTAGGGTAAGAATATGTCGTTGTGTTGAGATACCTACAAGTCCACCAATGGTAGTCGCCAATCCGCACATTTACGTATATGGTTATCTTTTGTTGAGCCAAACCAAGAAGGTAAAATGGAAGTATGAGATGAAGCTAGGCAAGGTCAAGTCTGAGAGAAGGGTTTTCAGAAAGAGTACAATTACGACTAAATTAATCAATATGGCCGCAAACGATTCTTTCAAAGAATGCATGGGCGTCGTCTACGCCAGTCAAACTGCGGAATCTCCTAACACACTCTGGGAGTTTTAATTATGTGCACTATTTCTTATTTACCTAAAAATTTAAGAGCCTCCTATGAATACTGCTGTATAAGATCTCACTAAGTTCTTTGGAAACTAACGAGTAAGTTTTACCTTGAATCCATTGTCAATGAATGACTCAAGGATTGCGTAGAGGGACCAAGCCAGACACCGCCAAGTCTACGCGAATGGCGTTGTAGCTGTATCATGTATATGTATACATGCTTAGTAAGGAATAATGTTGTAAGAATAAGTAAAATTTTATACTAATTTTACGTTCCAAGTCACTGTAAATATATATATACATGCTTAGTAAGGCAGAATGTTGTAAGAACCATAACACTTTTATAATAGAAAATATATTTGATGTTTAAATTTTGAAACAGGTTGTTATCTAAGAAATTTGAAATAAGTTGTATGGTAAATGTGGATTGGTGTTGTTTAAGTTGTAATTAAATCAAGTTAGAAAGTTTGTTAAGTAATATGGTTTAATTGTGACATTCGGTACCCAGACCCGGTGACCGGGTCGAGGATAGGGTGTTACATTGTGTCTATAGAAGCTGAAATGTGTACTCGATTTGAATGGGGACTGGATGAAGACATTCGTATGCTTGTGGGAGCATTACAATTTAAAGAGTTTGTTGTTTTATCTGAGAGTGCTAAAAAAGTAGAGGATATGCATAATCAGAAAAAACAAGTCTAATCCAAGATTCAAGATTTCGACAAGCGGAGCATGGCTAGATCATTCCCGACTCCTCCATCTAAAAAGTTGAGTGATTTTCAAATTCATTTTTCCATGCCATTAGGGATTTCCAAGAGAGATGAGCTGAAATTAAGTATTTTGCGACCACAGGCTACATCTGTAGCTAGTGTTGGAAGTGTTTGCAATGCGAATAGACTATTTTGTGGATAGTTTGGAAGAAATTAAGGGGGTTAGTGTAGGTTGAAAAGTGGGTCTTGTTTTCTATGCGACTCTAAAGAACATTGAAGAGAAGACTGCCCAAGAAGCCCAGATGAAAGCAAAGAACAAAATGTAAAGTCAGTGCCAACTCCATAGAGACGTAGAAGATCGAGAATTAGTGGTAGTACTAGACTTAACTGAGGTGGAACCAAAGACATATCAGTGAAATTTGAGGTTTGTGCACCTGTCATGGCTTATGCTATTTGAGCTAGAGAGAATGCTATTGCTCTCGATGTTATTGGTGGTAATTTCTCCCTTTTTAATATACCTGTGCATGCATTGATAGGCCTTGGTCAACTTATTCACACATTTGCACCTCATTAGTAGCTGAAAGAAATATACCAGTAGAATTGATAAAATTTGTTGTTCGAGTAACCAATCCTTTAGGCCAAAGTGTAGTTGTTAATAAAGTTTGTATGAACTACCCATTAAAAATCTGATACCGAGAGTTTTTGGCTAATATGATGCTGTTGTCATTTGATGAGTTTGGTATAATCCTCAGTATGGATTGGTTAACTTTACATTATGTTGTACTCAACTATAAACAGAAAAGAATATTGTTGCAATGTGTGGATGGTGAATTAGTAAATGTTAAGGTCGACAAATCTAATTGTTCAAATAACATCATATCAACAATTTTAGCTTGAGAATTGATCAAAAAAGGGTGTGGGTGTATCTAGCTTATATTCTGAATACTAGAGTGTCGGGATCCAAAATGGATCAATATCATATTAGCGATATTTGCCAAAGTACTAATAAGAAAAGGATGTAATGTGTATTTACCTACAATTTAGATGCTAGAGTATCGGGAACAAATATGGAATTAATTTTGAAAATTAACGAACGCACTAATGTGCTTTCTGAAGAATTTCCAAGTTTTTCGCCATAGTGAGAAAATTTGAAATTGTTATTGAAGTGACACCCAAAACTGCTCCAATTTCGATTGCACCGTACAGGATGGTACAGAAAGAATTGAAAGAACAGTTGCAATAATTCTTAGTCTGGAGATTTATTCAACCGAGCTTGTTATCTTGGAGTGTGTCAATGTTATATTTGAAAAACAAAGACGGAACTATGAGATGGTATATTGACTATAGATAGTTGAACAGAGTCATCATAAAGAACAAGTATCTATTACTCCGTATAGATGACTTGTTTGATTTGTTAAACGGAGCTATTGTATTTTCAAAGATTGACTTTTGATAAGCTTTTTGTCAGTTCAGAGTTATGAGTAAGATGTATATTTTATCGATGATATCCTACTTTACTAGACGAATGAAACTGAACATGATCAACATTGATAATAGTGTTACAGATCTTGCAAGAGAAACATATATGCATAAAGATCAGTAAAGGTCAGTTCTACTTACGAGAAGTGGGTTTTCTGGGTCATATGATGTCAGCTAAAGGTATTTGGGTTAATCCGAATAAAATCTTGATAATTGTGAACTGGAAATCTCTAAAAAAATGTTAAAGAGGTGCAAAGTTTTCTGGGACCGATCGTATATTATCAATGTTTGGTTGAAGACATCGCGATGTTAGCTGTATTGTTAATGAAACTGTTATAGAAAAATGATCTGGAGTTGTTAGCAAAACGAAGATTTGTTAACAACAATTAGACTTCTGAGTTCAATATTGATAATATCAAGAATCTATGTTTTCGAAATCGTTAGTGTGTGCCGAGAAATTCATATTTGAAACAAGCCACTTTACTCAAAGCTCACAGTTGTACCTATTCAATTTATCTGGGTAGTAATAAAATGTATAACGACTTGAAATAGTTGTATTGGTGACCAGGGATAAAATGAGATATTTTAGAGATTGTGACAAAATGTTTAGTATGTTAGCAAGTTAAAACCGGGCATCAGGTTTTGTTAGGATTGTTGCAACTTGTGATGATTTCGGAATGGAAATGAGAACGGTTCCTTATGGACATTGTATTGAGATTATCGATGTCACCAAAAAAGAAAGATACAATTTGAGTAATAGTTGACGAATTGATTAAGTTCACAATTTTATTCCAATTATAATAGAGTACTCACTCGAAAATTGAGCAGAACTGTACATTTCTGAGATTTTTTGAATTATAAGATGAGTCACTTTCATTTCAGATTGAGAACCGAGGATTTCCTCCAGATGTTGGAGTAAGTTACATGAAGCTCTGGGCACAAAATTAAATTTTAGTACAACCTTTCATCCTAAATTTAACGGGCAATCAGAACGATCGATTCAGATACTTAAAGACATGTTACGATGATGTATACTTGAGTCTAAAAGTAAGTAAAAGAAGTATCATCCGTTAGTTGAATTTACGTATAATAACAAATATTTGTCCAGTAATATAATGGCACCGTACGAGGCTTAATATAGACGTAAATCCGGAACTTTGTTGTACTGGTCACAATTGAATGAAATAAAATTTGGCAGAGACTGATCTAATACAAGGAACAGAGGAAGAAGTCAGAGTTGTATAAGACTGTTTAAAAGATGCCTCACGCCTTCAGAAATACTACATTGATGTGAAAGGAAGGATATTAAATTCTAGACTGATAATAATGTATTCTTGAAAGTTCTGCATTTCGAAAAAAAAAGAAAGCTCAGACCAAAATTAATAGGGTCATACAGAATTTCTGAGAGGATCAGTCTTGTACCCAAACCTTTTCTCAGGTAAAAATTTCGAGGACGAAATTTATTAAGGGGGATATTTGTAACAACCCGATTTTCAGTGGTGTCGAAAATGGTGGTTTCAAAACCCAATTTGCGATCTTTGAGTCCATTAATATTATTATTTAATATTTACGAGGTTAGTATGAAGTTTAACTAGAGCTTGGTTCTTTAATTTTTTTAATTGGATAGTTAACTAAGGTATAAGTGTAACGACCCTAAAGTTAGTGGTGTTGGATGGAAAATAAGGTATCAGGACCTTATTTTCGTAAACTGGTCCAATAAATATTTTTATTAAATATTTACAGAGTTATTGTCTAGGTGAATTGAATTTTGGATAGGCAATTTTACCGAATTAGTGACTAATTAAGGTACAAGAACTAAAGTGTAAAAATGATAAAAGTTAATCGTTATGGATTTTTATTTAATTGGAGGACCAATTGAGCAATTTAACCATTTAAAATGGTCAAATGGTGATGGATTGTAGTGGAAATGCACTAACTTTGTTAAATTTATGTTTAAAGTTTGATTAATTATGTTTAAATTAATTAATTAAGATTAATTTAATTTAATAAAATGTATAAAAGATGAATTTGAAAGAAACAAAAAAACATTTTCTTCTTTCTTCCTCTCGTCTCTTTCATCAAAACCACAGAAAGGGATGGGGTTTTGAATATCAACTTTTGGTCCTTCAAAATTGGTAAGATATCAATTCATTTTCTTGTAATTTTATGTTGTTAAGGTCCCAAAAGCTTGATTTAGCTAGCTTGTGTACCAATTTGCAAAATTTTTAAAGTTTATAAAGTTTCCATTGATGAATTCTTGATGAAATTGGTGTTAATTTGTTAGATTTTAAGCTTAGATATGAAAAAGGACTAGTTTGTAAAGTTTAATTGCTAGTTTTTGTACATAGGGACTAAAGTGTAAATATTTTGAAATTGGTATTGAAATTTCTATAATATTAGTTAATAAAGGGCTTTAGCAGGATGAAATTCAGATCAGTTTCAAAATTGAAGCTCAAATTTGAAAGATATGGTAATTTCGTTTTTTAGGACTAAATTGATTAAAATGCAAAAAATTAGAGGAATCTAAAAATTTAAATTGAAGTGATATATGTTTATAATAGGCTGTTATAGAGGTGTTCATGGGCCGGGCCGGGTTCGGGCCGGGCTCAACTAAAAAATTAGGCCCATTCATCGGGCTCGGGCCGGGCCGGGCCCAAAAAATGGGCCTAATTTTTTTCCCAAGCCCGACCCATATAAAAATTCTAAAACCCGGGCCCAACCCAGCCTGCCCGTATTAAATTTTTATATTATTTTATATAATTTTTAAATATATATAATACATCAAAAATACTAAAAAAATCAAAATAAATATTTCCCAACAAATTGAAAATAAATTTTAAAAAAATATGTAGACTTAAATAACACTAAGAGAGATGTAACTTAAAAAGCAAATACTTCTAAAATAATAATAAAATTAACAAATGCCTTTAAAATAATAAAAAAATTAACAATAAAATAATTTTTGTACAATATTCAATCAATAAAAACAAAATAGTAGCAACATAATAGTAATATGGTAGCAAAATAGGGAGAAAACAACAAGAAAATAACATTCAAAAATAAAAAAAATAGTAATTTTTTTTGTCATTTAGTGAATTCGGGCTGGGCCGGGCCGGGCCCGGGCCAAAAATACATTACCCGAGGCCCAACCCATTTTTTAAACGGGTCTTATTTTTTGTCCAAACCCATTTTTCGGGCTTATATTTTTGCCCAAACCCTCCCAAATTTCGGTCAGGCCTTCGGGCCGGGCCGGGCCGCCCGGCCCATGAACACCTCTAGGCTGTTATAAGATGTTTGGAATTGATAAATTGAGATAAATTACTATAGATCAGGAATTGAATCAATCGAAGAATAATCGAAAAAAAAGAAAATTATAGATTAGTCCCTGACATCTTGTTTGTTGTTGTTTTTGCCAAGTAAGTTCATATGGAACTTACTGTTTTGTTTTACGTTATGATTAAATTGTATTTATTTTGTTATTTAGTTTATATGAATATGAAATTACTAATTTTGGCATCAATTGGACTAAATTGCAAAGTAAGAAATCTATGATATTTTTTTTGATAAATCTATGGTATTTATGTATAGGTACAAGGTACCAAAATGGACGTGGAATGTTTACAAGATTATTATGACATGTATAAATTGTTATAGGGTTTGAAATATTATTAATATAATATTAAAGCCCGTGTGAACTTAGTAAATGATTAGGATACGATAAGTATGCCAATAGGGTTATTTGCACACTTGTACGATTTTAGTGTAACACCCAATACCCAACCGATCACCGGGACTGGGTACCCAATGTCACAATCACCCATCAACCTACCAAAATTTCTCAAATAATTTATTTAAGTGTTTTGACCTTGCTAAATTAAGAAATACAACTTTTAAAAATTTACTATCTTAACAATCTTAGCGATACTTACAATCCTAACTTTTAAACTTAAAAACTGTTACAGACAACTTAATACTCGAGGTGTGGCCTCTAAGGGAGCCTCTCTATACAAATGAATGATTCCCACGCCTAATCCTCAAATTTTGCAGTGCTTGGCTTGATCCCTCCACTTGATTTCCAAGTTGAAATGTTTATCCTGCAAACAGACAGTAATTTTGTAAGTTCAAATGAACTTAGTGATATTCCGTGAAATAGTGCAACAACAATATTTCTTAATATTCAGAAAGTAAAATTTAAAGCAGCAATTTTGAACTCCCTGACTATCTTCGCCCTTCCACAAATTTCACTGACGTGGTCGATGCCTTGCCCTTTTCCGCGGTTCATTGCTAGCAAACTTATTCTCTATCTTAGACGTAAATTCGTCCTTTACGATAATGGTTCTCTATCTCACCCCAGTTTCCTTTATACCTTAATAAGGTTAACTCTCACAGTTATCCATACACTTGAATATAAAGTTTGTTGCCTACCACTAGCTATCTTCCACCTATGTTCTCTTAAAATTTAGATCCTTACCTTGATCCATTCATCCAATACTAGATTAAACTTAGGATTTTACACCTTAACACATCCTCCAGTACAAACTCACAGTTCTAAACATGATGATAAGCTAACTGAATAGACGCCCTACCATCTTGGCAGATTCGTACTTAGCAATCTAGCCCTAAGCTATTACTTCATCTTATTTCAAATATTTCAAATAGTTGAAATTAATAGATAGTTCTTAACGAACCATACCCTCTACTACTTTCCAACGGGTTGTCCACCCAAAGAAGCCCTTGGCAGACTTTTTCTTCTATTAGCCCCATATGGTCTATCCTACGTTACTTAGCCTTGGTCAAATATTCTTCTTTTTCATAGATTTCTAGTAGACTCTATTAGTCAACCGAACCTCTACAGACTTACCCGTATTTGGTTGCCTTTTTACCCAAAGAACCTTAGGCTTAAGTTCCGCTTGATAATCTATTATCACCCCCAATTCTAGTTTACTTGTCAAAACCTGCAGATTCTTCCTATCTCAACATAGTTATCCCTCATCAACAAGTTTACCTACATTCTCAAACATTTCTACCCGCTTTCTTATCTTCATTATTTGGCGGATCCTTGGGCTATCCCAATTTACCGGCATTCTCATACGCGTCGTATTCATCTGATCATACTACTCTCCGTGTGAGTCTGATGTGTCTCTAACTAATTACGATCACAATAAAGGCATGCACACCTATCGAACAGTAGTATAGTTATGGTAAGACCGGAAATATCGTATCCACAAGGTCCAAGAGTACTAGTAATTACTATCTTTCTATTATCTAGTCTAAGAATTGGAGTGATTTCTTTTTAAATTAAATTAATTAAAAGCACGACGGAGAATGAATTGGGAAAATACTTTTTAGACAACTTTATGAGATAGACAATACCCAAGGAAGAATCCACCTAGACTTTACTTATTACTTTTGATTCATACGATTTATTCACTTGACCTAATCTGTAGAAATCCCTGATTTATGTTAATATCTCTTTCAAGACTAAAAACAACTGACTCTAGGTTGATTAATTGAAATCTCTTTCTAATTAAAACCCCTATTGTCGCATTAACTCGATCTATGGATTCCCTTATTAGATTTGACTCTAATCCAGTAGGTTTTCGTCGCCTATTTCTAGGGTTGCAATCAACTCCGCTTAATTGTGTTGATCTACTCTTAAACATGGACTTTTGCTCCTCTGAATAAGCACATTCGACTTGAATCAATAACCTAAATTATCAAAACAAGAATAAGAACTCACAATTAAGAATAAGAACAAGTATTTATCTTATAAATCAAATAGTAATAAGATCTGTCTTAGGTTTCATCCCCTTAGGCATTTAAGGGATTTAGTTCATACTGATAGAGGGAAACATCATAGAATAGGAAAAACAACAAAACATAAGAAAACCCAAAAACTTCAAGAGAAATTGATAGGAGATCTTTAGTCTTGATGGAGATCCTTCTTCCGAGCTGCTCCCGATGGCTATCTTCGAGTATTTTTTGCCTTCTACTCTACGTGTCTTTTTAGGTCCTCCCCTAGGGTGTTTATTTAGGCTTTGGAACACCTATCTTGGCCTACAAGTAACCTTTTCCGAATGAAATTAGACTTAGGTTCGGCAGGGACACGCCCGTGTTTGATAGCTTAGGTTGTGCTTGATTCTGCTCGCCACACACGGCCGTGTGATCTTCCCGTGTGCTCTAGTCCAGGCCGTGTTGATTACCGAGGTAGGCCCACTTTGTCCCTTTTTGGCCCGTTTGTCGTTATTTTTGACTTCCTAAGCTCTCTCGAGTGTAAAATATGAAATTAAAGGATTAGGAGCACCGAATTCATCAAATCTAATGAAAATTCATCCAAAAATAAGCCAAGCATGGGGTCAAAATATGTATAAATTGTGGTTTATCAAATATCCCCACACTTAAGCCTTTGCTTGTCCTCAAGCAAAATCCTCAACTCACAATCAAAACTAACTTCCTTAATTCATAATTCTCATCAATAATGTCTCATCATAATTCACCGATAATTCATACATTGATAATTTTAACTAAAAGATTTCTAAAGATTCAAACAATCTAAGTCACAAATTTTTATAGCACAAAAACATAGGTGTTTCCCCTTACCTAAATAATCACCTTTAATTCAAAATTGACAAGAATTGGCATCCTCACTAAAGATTCACTCAAATCATTCAAAGTGTTTAAGGTTCAGATTAAGCACTAAAAAGTCAAACATGAAAAGTTATTACCATAGGCTTGCATGAAAATCAAATCTCCACCACTATAAAATGAGATGATACACAAATCAAAAGGTCTTTAAAAGGGCTGTAATGGGGCTTGGGTTAAAGGTGTGGATAAAGGCTAAAAAAGAAGGTTAGAATCGAGATTGAATTGACAATTTACCTAACTAGAAAAATAAACTAATACTGAATAATTACAACTTATCACTAATAACACGAGCTTCTTCTCAAAATGTAAAAATGAATCGTTTAAGCTCAAATACATAGAACTAATAATGAATATATTTCCAAATTTTTTTTAAGAAAAAGTATTTTAAATAGAAAGAATTTAACACTGAAATAAAGAATATAGTTAGACAACTGCTCAAATCAAATCTCGACAAAAAGGAGTTAAAACAATGGGAAAAATTCTCAATGAAAAAAAAAATGAGTTTTGGGTTAATATTAGGGGTAAATTAAGAAACGGTTTATTAAGATCAAAGGGGTTCACTAGGGGTTAATTGTGAAGGTAGGCTATTTATGGAGTAAGTGGGTTAAATCCTAGGTGCCTTTATCATCTTTGTATATCAAATCAAAAGTGTGGTCTCGACATGCATAATCGAAGCAAGTTCTAGAATAACAAATCAACATTGACACACTCATAATCAATAAAGTGAGCAAGAAAAATATATGCTCTAAAAGGCTCAAAACCTCACAATTATGGTTTTTGATGTCAACCTTGCAAATTTCAAACTTCAAAGTAATATTTAAATTTAGGGAAACAACCTAATAAATTTTTAATTCTGAAAATAGACTTATCATGCTTGATTCTCGAATGTCTTAAAGTTTAAACCATCAATGAACAATTACCTATGACTTAATCCAAAACATATCAATGAAAATCATAAGTCAATAAAAATTTTATTCTAATAGTAATATGAGAAAATTACTTAAGAACAAGACATAATTCAGGGATTTTTTTTCTGATAATCAGTTAAATAACCTCCCCACACTTAAGATGTACATTGTCCTCAATGTACAAAGATAGATAATAGCAATATAGTAAGAAAATCATAAGATAGGGAAAGAAGTGAAACTTCCTGAATTTTGGATGGAATTCGTGAAAAGACGCCTAATGAACTAGGCAGAGGTGAAGGTGGGGGAGGATACTCCGGTAGCACCTTGAACCTTTTAAAACTGTGGAATCATCAGTAAAGTTTTAGGGGGTTTTATTAATAGACTTCGTTATGGTTACTCGATAATAAACAACCAGAGATAAAAAGAAATAAAAATATACTAATATAAATTAAAGACAAGAAAGATAAAGTGAAATAGTTTAAAAATTAAAGACAAAAAAGTAAATGGACTCAAAGGTCCTCATCAGCAGATGGATCGCGAGGTGGGGGTGGCGGCGAGATGGGAAAATGCTGACAAATCTGTTGAAGGGTCGCCTCGATGCCGTCGAATTGTCGAGCATTGTCGTTAAATTGCTGAGTACAGTACTGCTCGAATCGAGTGAGGCACTCAGAGATGTCAGTCAGTGAAGTAGTCGCATGAACTGGTCGGTGTGGCGGTGGTGGCTCAGAAGGCGGCGCCTCATGATGTAGAGGGACATCATCAGTAATGTCCTTTGGGTCGTCCTTCTCGGTGGGTTGCAATAGCCGGTACTAGGGAGGATCGAACCCACGTCGACGCTCAATCATCCTCATGTGAAGCATCGTCTGGATGCCCTGCGGGGACATCTGCCCTATAAGGGTGAGCGAGGAGGACTGAGCTGCGGTGTTGAGGAGTCTAAAATATCGAGCCAAGCGTGTGATGTATGGGCCCATGGAGATGACTCCTCTCCTATGTCGCTCCGTCTGATGCCGAATGGCGAGGGCAATGAAGTAAGCTAAGTCAAAGACATGCCCGTGCGCCATGCACCACAAAAAGTAGGCTTCGTAAGTGTTGACGACGCCGGTGCTCTCTCGCCTACCCGTCAAAGTTTGAGCTAGGATAGCGTGTAAGTACCTCAATGATGGGGCGAGAGCTGACGCCTTGGAGCGACTGGGGTCATAGGTGGCCGAAGCGGGGACTAAGTCTCTCCAACAGGTAGAAGAGAAGTAGTGGATGTGGTGATGGAGGTCCTCGAAATCGTCGTCCTCCATGAATTCGTCGGTGTAAAGTCCCAAAGCGGCCCCAAACTCTGGGATACTCACCTCACAAACGAGGCCTCCAAGGCGGAATTAGACTGTGCCCGGGTTGTCAAAATTGGTCATCACTGTCTGAAGGTGGAATGTGGAACAGAGCTCCAGAGTGAGCTCTAGGTAAGCTGGCTCGACGATCTCAAAAAAGTGCCCCCACGGGTCGGTAGTCAATAAGGCTCGGACGGTGTCAGCTAGTTAGACCTGCTCTAGGGCAGCCCAATCGATACATCTCCCTACACCGAGGGGTCGTGCACGAAGTATCTGGAAAAGCTCCTCCTGGGGTCCCGGGGGAAACTGTAGAAATGGGTGGCGTACTTCGGCAGAGGCGCTTGAGGAGGTCGCACCGGAACCCTTCTGCTTTTTCGAAGCAGGGATGGCAGTCTTTTTCCCTCGTGGGGGAGTCATTACGTACCTGAAAATGCCAAATATTTTTACTAAATCAAGTGTCATTGCCAGCCAAAAATGCTATAATTCTAAATAGTATAATTCTATTAGACAGTACAAAATTTAACAAGATTACTAAGAATAATTATCAAGCTTACTAATTAAATGAGATAAACTATCAAAAGAACTAAGGAATAGAAATTTAAATTTTAATAATCATGGAAATGATAAAAACAGAGAATAAAATCAAATAAATAATTAAAAGATGAAAGAAGTAAGCAACAATGGTAGAGGAAGGGGCACCGATGGAGGTGTTGAAGCGGTGACATGGACGTGGCAGTGGCGCACGGGCGTGGTGGTCATACACGGGCATGGACTGCTGGCTGGTGTGCATGGAAGAGAAAGGGGAAAGGAGGAAAAGAAAGGAAAAATGAGGGAAGGGGACAAAAGGGGAAGTCAAGGGAGGAGGAGGAGGGATCGATGGTGGCCGGAATAGGGGAGAAGGAGAGGTTGTTTGGTAAGAGCGGCTAGGGTTTTTGGGGGGATTTTTGGAGAAGATGAATAGTGGTCGGGGTTTAAATAGAGATTGGGGCACACGGTCAGGGACCACGCCCGTGTGCCCTTTTTATTTAGCCCGTGTATTTTGAAATTTTGATTTAGGGCGTGTCTGAGTCGTGTCCCAAGCCCATGTTCCCTGGGCGTGTTGGGTCACACGTCTGAATCGCACGACCGTGTTCTGCTTCGTTTGTTTCTCCCACGCCCGTGTAGATGTTCCCACGCCCGTGTTAATTAGTCAGTGTCGACTACGGCCTAAAGGCACGGGCGTGTTGCACGCCCGTGTCACTTACTCAGTTTCAACCATGGCTTCTGGGCACGGGCGTGTCGCACGCCCGTTTCTTTTACTCAGTATTGCCCATGGTTTTAAGGCATGCCCGTGTAAGTTTATCAGAGTCCCGGGTTCTTTACTCAGTTTGACCACGGCCGCATCGCACGGTCGTGGCATTTTATCACAGCCCGTGTTTTGGGGAAAATTTCATCCTATTTCCGTACGGTTTCTGCCACACCAATGTTCTTTCCCGTGGTGTTCACACGGCAACGGCCATGCCCGTGTGTAAGGCCGTGTGGGTAGGGAAACCTACGCCTATTAATTTGGTTAGTTTTCTGTTAGATGCTAAAAATCGAAAATATGGACGTTAGTGATGTTAGTGCTTAGGTTGCCTCCCGAGAAGCGCTCGTTTAAAGTCTTAAGCTTGACTTACCTCTCATTCGCATACTCATGGTGGTTCGAGGAGTTGACACTCCTCTCTCCTACTATCAGTTCTATTATCACTATACAGTTTGATTCGAGTAGTGTTTACCTTAAAAGTGCCGAACTTAGGATGAGTTACCTCGACCGTTCCGTATGGAAAGACCTTGAGTACCATAAAAGGAGTCGCTCTGTTTGCTTTAAGCTCTGAGGTGGTAATTTGAGGATCAGTTGCATCTAACAGTACCTGATCTCCAACCTTGAAGTGATTTGCTTTTCCTTTAAGATCGTCATGGAGTTGCCTCGGTTTTGCTTCGTGTGTTCTTGGTTTCTCCTTGGCATGTGTCCTCCACTCGTCTAGTTCATCGATCTGAAGTCTTCGCTCCTCATGAGCTATTTCTTTGTTGGCACGAGAGCTAGGACGTTGCTCATTTGTATATTTTTGAGGTGCTTCCTGAAAAGAGGGTTGAACCGAATAGTTATTAATAGAATTTATGTACTCACCTTTATTACTCGATGTCCTAGCCGAGTCACGAGCCTGAAGAGTGATCGTTTCGTCACCTACACGAAGTGTGAGCTCACCTGTACCAACATCAATTCTAGTATTAGCAGTTGCTAAAAAGGGTCGTCCTAAGATTACCGGTGCGTCACTGTCCTCATCCATATCTAGAACAACAAACTCAACTGGGAATATAAATTTATCAATTTTTACAAGCACATCCTCAACAATTCCCCTAGGAAATCTAATAGTTTTATCTGCGAGTTGAATATCATCCTAGTTTATTTAGGTTTCCCAAGACCTAGTTGCTTAAATATTTTATAGGGCATGACGTTAATACTCGCCCCTAAATCAACTAAAGCATGTTTAACATTTAAACTACCAATTAAACAAGGAATAGTAAAACTCCCTGGATCCTTTAATTTATCGGGTAGTTTATTCGTAAAATAATTTGAGCAAAGCTGCGTTTAACTCACGTCACGACGCATCATCTAACTTCTGCTTGTTTGCTAGAAGCTCCTTCAAAAATTTGACTGAGTTGGGCATCTGCGAAAGAGCTTCAATAAACGGTAAGTTAATATGTAGTTTTTTTTAAAGTTTAAGAAATTTACTGAATTGTTCATCTATGCGGTCTTTCTTCGTCGCGTTAGGGTATGGTACACAAGGTACATACTCTTTACTTACCGGTTTTTGTGTATGGTGGCTTTCCCCACCCTTACCTTTACTTACCACAGGTTCTTGCCTCGATTCAGATTCAGGTTCTACTAACCCTTTGTTGTCGCACACCATGATGGCATTGAGTTGCTTTCTTGGATTAGGTTCAGTATTACTTGGCAAGCTACCTTGTGGTCGTTCTGAGATCAGCTTAGCAAGCTGACCTATTTGGTTTTTGAGCCCTTGAATTGATGCCTGCTGATTTTTAAGTGCTATTTCGATGTTTTGAAAGTGGGCTTATGACACCAAGATGAATTTTGTTAGCATCTCTTCAAGGTTCGGCTTCTTCTCCTGGGGGTAGGGTTGTTGTTGAAAGCCTGGAGGGGGTTGTTATCTCTGATTTCCTTGACCACCCCATGAGAAGTTTGGGTGGTTCCTCCAACCTGGATTGTAAGTGTTACTATAAGGGTTATTCTGAGGTCTAGAATTATTACCCATATAGTTCATTTGTTCGCATTCTATGCCAGGGGTATGGGATGGATATTCTGTATTGCCCATTCCTCCTCCATTCGTATCGCACTGCATTACTTGATGTACCTGCGAAGAACCATACAAACCATCAATCTTTTTATTTAAAAGTTCTACCTGGTTTGTTAGCATGGTGACTGCGTCAAGGTTGAAAACACCGACTGCCTTTGTTGGCTTTGTCCTCATAACTTGCCACTGATAGTTATTCAGTGACATCTCTTCAATGAATTCGTAAGCAGCCTCAGGTGTTTTGTTATTTAGGGAACCGCCGGCAGCTGCATTGATTAGTTGCCTAGTTGAGGGGTTCACACCATTGTAAAAGGTTTGAACCTGTAGCCATAATGGTAACCCGTGGTAAGGGCATCTTCTCAGAAGATCTTTGTATCTCTCCCATGCATCGTAAAGTGTTTTTGAATCCATTTGCACAAAAGAAGAGATATCATTCCTCAACTTAGTCGTTTTAGCCGGCGGAAAATATTTGAGTAAAAATTTCTCGGTTATCTGTTCCCATGTAGTGATTGAACCTCGTGGTAACGAGTTCAACCACTGTTTAGCTTTATTCCTTAATGAAAAGGGAAACAACCGAAGGCGAATGGCATTATCAGAAACGCCATTAATCTTGAAGGTGTCGCAGAATTCCAGAAAATTTGCCAAGTGAATGTTTGGATCCTCATCCTGCAAACCATCAAACAGAACAAACTACTGAATCATCTTAATAGTGTTAGGTTTCAGTTCAAAATTATTTGCAGCAATAGCAGGTCTAACAATAATTGATTCAGTTCCTGTTAATTTCGGCTTAGCATAATCATACATAGTTCGAGGAGCAGGATTCTGATTCACCGGATTTGCAGCGACCACAGGAGGTAGCAGATTATTCTAGGGATCAGCCATCTCCTCGGTATTAGTGATATCGTTCTCTTGCTCTTCTTGTATGTATTGTAGGCTTCACCTTATCTCTCTTCAATTTCTGCGAGCTGTAGTCTCAATCTCACTGCCGTAAAGCAAAGGTCCTGACGGGTTTCTTCTAGTCATAAACTAGAAACACCTGCCAGAAGCAAAGAAAGAGAAAAAATAGAAAAGTAAAAATTGCAATAAAATATAAATGGCTAAAGTAATAAAAATTTAGTGTTCCTAATATCTTAGTCCCCAGCAATAGTGCCAAAACCTTGATGTGTCTCTAACTAACTACGATCACAATAAAGGCAAGTGCACCTATCGAACAATAGTATAGTTATGGTAAGACCGGAAATATCGTATCCACAAGGACCAAGAGTACTAGTAATTACTATCTTTCTATTATCTAGCCTAAGAATTGGAGTGATTTCTTTTTAAACTAAATTAATTAAAAGCACGATAGAGAATGAATTGGGAAAATACTTTTTAGACAACTTTATGAGATAGACAATACCCAAGGAGGAATCCACCTAGACTTCACTTACTACTTTTGATTCATACGATTTATTCACTTAACTTAATCCGTAGAAATATCTGATTTATGTTAATATCTCTTTCAAGACTAAAAACAACTGACTCTAGGTTGATTAATTGAAATCTCTTTCTAATTAAAACCCTCATTGTTGCATTAACTCGATCTATGGATTCCCTTATTAGATTTGACTCTAATCTGAAAGATTTTCGTCGCCCTATTTCTAGGGTTGCAATCAACTCCGCTTAATTGTGCTGATCTACTCTTAAACAGGGACTTTTGCTCCTCTGAATAAGCACATTCGACTTGAATCAATAACCTGAATTATCAAAACAAGAATAAGAACTCACAATTAAGAAAAAGAATAAGTATTTATCTTATAAATCAAATAGTAATAAGATCCGTCTTAGGTTTCATCCCCTTAGGGATTTAAGTGATTTAGTTCATACTGATAGAGGGAAACATCATAGAATAGGAAAAATGACAAAACATAAGAAAACCCAAAAACTTCAAGAGAAATTGATAGGAGATCTTCAGTCTTGATGGAGATCCTTCTTCTGAGCTGCTCCCAATGGCTGTCTTCGAGTATTTTCTACCTTCTACTTTGCGTTTCTTTTTAGGTCCTCCCCTAGGGTGTTTATATAGGCTTTGGAACACCTATCTTGGCCTACAAGTAACCTTTTCTGAATGAAATTAGACTTAGGTTCGGCAGGGACACGCCCGTGTTTGATAGCTTAGGCTGTGCTTGATTCTGCTCGCCACACACGACCGTGTGATCTTCCCGTGTGCTATAGTCCAGGCCGTGTTGATTTCCAAGGTAGGCCCTTTTTGTCTCTTTTTGGCCCGTTTATCATTCTTTTTGACTTCCTAAGCTCTCCTGAGTGTAAAATATGAAATTAAAGGATTAGGAGCATCGAATTCATCAAATCTAATGAAAAGTCATCCAAAAATAAGCCAAGCATGGGGTCAAAATATGTATAAATTGTGGTTTATCAGAGTCATACTACGGTCTCCCTTTCCTTGTCCTGTCAGCTCCCTAGCTCAACATTTTGGCAAGCTTTATTTGACGCCATAGCCCAACTATGGTCTTACACAGTATAAACCCATGATTAATGTCCTAGTAAACTCCCTTTGATGTCATAGCCTAGCTAGGATCTTACACACTGTTAATCCTATGTTTAATGTCTTAGCGAACTCTTGATTTCCAGGAAATCGCTAAACCTCTTCCAAGGTGTCGCCCTGAAGGACTTGTCTAATATCGCCATCGCGGTGTCATTCCATAGAGTCGAGGGACCATAGTCACGGTGTCGCTCTAGCGAGCCAGTCGATAATCGTAGTTATTGTGTCACTCCATAGAGTCGATAGACCGTCGTCATGGTGTCAGTTTAGCAATCCAGTCGATTACATTCCATGCACATCCATACACCCTTGTATCCCCTTAACGATTCGCCTTTTGCTCCATTTCGCCAATTTTTCCTAACTTCATCTACCCCGCAAAGGTAAATTTCCTTCATACTCTGAATATAATACAATAATATATTTCATACAATTCATTGTGCTAGTTACTATCACATACAGTACATCATGTATCTATTAAACAATTCGCAATCATATAACTATCAGCAAATAAACTTGCAACAATATGCACACACGACTTACACTACAGCAAAACATGTTTTTAGCGGTATTTTTTTGGGCTTATAGTGGCTCTTATAAGCGCTGCTAAAATAATTTGCGGTGTAACGCCTCGAATTTGGGCCTAGAAGTATTGGGCCTTGAGTATGGGTCCGTAAGGAGGCTGTAAATAGGTATTTAATTGTGCAAGGAAATGACACAATTAAATGTCTGCTCAAGTGGTTAAGGGTCCTGAGAAGAGTTGGAAAAGTCCTGGGTTCAAACTTGGGCTTTAGCAAAAATTTTGGTTTTAATTGAATAAAACCCTGGATGCTTGGATGTAGGCCTTTTAAATTATTGTGTTAAAAAAATGACATAAGGAAGCATGTGGTCTAGTGGTTGTGGTGTCATTAAGGTTGTAAGGGAGCCTGGGTTCAAGTCTTGGCTATTGCAATTTATTTTGGTTTTTCTTTTAAAGGAACCTGGACTTTGGCCTATAGACCTTTTTATTAATTGAGGATATTTTGTGACACAAAAAGAGCTTGTGGCTTAATGGCAAGTGGCGTGAATTGGCTGATACGAGAGCTTGGGTTTGAATCCCCTTACAAGCAAAATACAATTATTTTGCTACATGGGGATGGTAAGTGGTTGAATTGGATTGAAACTCTGGAAGGTTGTTGTGGACTTGGTAAAAGGGTGAAGTTTGAATTGGTCATGGAGAAAATGTAGGAGGAAAAAGGGGAATTTGAATTGGATGGTGGAGAGGTTGGAGGAGGGATTTTAGGAGCGGTTTAAGGGTGGTGGATAGTTTGAGTGATTTGGGGAGGAAAATTCGGGATTTTGAAAGGAAAGAGGGGTGTGTGCCGAATGAGAATTTTGGCTTATTAGAAATCAGCTTTGAGTAGTCTTTTACTCTCTAATTCGGTGGCTTGAAACATTTTGGTTATTTTTCTTTCGTGGAGGCCGATTTGTGTTAAGAGTGTGGGCAGTATCTTTTCGTTTTTGGTTATATCGAATACCTTTCAGGTTCTTCTGTTCTCTACTTTTCATTCCTCTGCAAACCTCCTGTCAAATCGATTCTTTTTCTCTCCTATACCTCTTCACACTTTTGCCGAATATTTGTTTTCTCTCTCAACTAGTTGATGTGTTTTTGGCTAAACACATTGTTATCTCCTCTCTTCTTTCTTTCGGCTTTTCTCATTTCCCTCTTCTTTTGCTAGAGCTGAATAACCTCTAAACTTCTGTGCTAGTCGAATACTTGGTCTCAGGGGAGTGCGATTGTTTCTTCTCATGCCTCGGTTTATGGGTGTGTTGTGGTGGTGGCCGAATACTTCTGTCTCTCAGTCTTAATTCCACAGTTTGGGTAAGTTGCGATACTCCTGGTTCAATTATTTGTGTATATGATATTAGTTATTGAGTCGCGAATGGGATGCATGTAGTTTTTTGTTAAGGACTTGAAGTGAAGTGATCTCCTGCGACGGCCTGAGTGAGATTGATTAAGGCGGGTGATAGGTAAGCCTCCGAACATGAGTTTTGGGTTAAGGTTCTCTTCAATTGATTGATAAGTGACTAACTGAAGTTTCTTATTGTGTTAGGTTGGTATTCTTGTGGGTTAGTCGCGCACGCTCGAAACCAGGTGTGTATTTTTACCCTGTACCTGATAGTCGGTTGATAAGCCGAAGGTGTGTAGCAATACCCTGTGACCGATAATCGGCAAAAGAGCCAAAAAGCGTGTGTACACACACACACCACTCCAAGTAGATAAAAAAATGCCGAAAAGCCGAAGTACCGGCGAATAATGCCACTCGAGCGTGTGATTGCACGTGTGGTGGACCGAGCCCACGAATATGGGCGTAAGATGGTCGAGGCCACTCTGAGCGTTCTCATGGGCTTAGGTCGTTTTGGGCCGCGAAATGGGCCGTGTGGGCCCAATGGGCCTGTGGGCCCCTCACGGATTAAATTTGCATATTGTGGTAAATGTTAGACCGAGCCGTGTAGTCCACATGGCTAGGGTCATTTTTGGGCAATGGGCCGTGTGGGCCCACTGGGCTTGTGGGCCCCACACGGATAAAATGCATGTTATATGGTTTCTATTGGTTTGAACTGTGGCTGTTTTTGGGCTAAATGGGCCACACGAGTGTGTGGGCCTACTTGGGCCGAGTAATGGGCCTTAGGCCCATTTGCACCGTTGTGTCTGCTTGGGTTACTTAAGTCGCTCGGGGCGACGGTGGACCATCTGTTAGGTCGTTGAGACCTCGATTTGCAATATTACTAAAATACCCTCGATTTGTGAAATTACTGAAATACCCCCGATTTGCAATATTACTAAAATACCCTCGATTTGTAAAATTACCGAAATACCCTCAATTTGTGAAAGTACTAAAATACCCTCGATTTGTGAAATTACCAAAATACCCTCAATTGGTAAAATTACCAAAATACCCTCGATTTGTAAAATTACTGAAATACCCCCGGTTTGCAAAATTATCGAAATACCCCTATAGGGTAGAATGACCGAAATACCCCTGAAGGGTAGGATTACCGAAATACCCTTAAAGGGTAAAATGACTATTTTGCCCTTGTGGGTAAATGACTGACTTAGACTATAGATTTGACTGATTTGACTGTGATCGTGTGACTGTGTTTTAATTGACTTGATTGTGGTCGTGTGAATGATATGCTTTTAATATATGTCTAAATGAGTGTTACTGAGCATGGCCATTTTTGCATACACGTGTAATGATTGAGCATGACTGACACGACATTCTGCAACGGGTTTGGGATTCTGATTTGGAGGAAGTACTGTACTAGTGGCTCTACCACGTTTTTACTGTTCTAGTGGCTTCGCCACATCTTCTGATATTAGTGGCCTGGCCACGTTTACTGTTGCTAGCAGCTTTGCTGCGTTACCATTAGCAGCTATGCTATGATATTGGTGTGTTGGCTGGGTGGGTCGACTTAGTCCCCACATGGTGTGTTGGTTGGTACGGGTGGTGTGTTGGCTGGATCGGGGTGGGATGCATCCTCATACTGTTGCATATCTGTTTATGAGATCTGTCACTATACTGGGCTTAGGCCACTTGTTCTGTTATTGGTTTGGGCTAGGCCCAATTGATTCTGTTATGGGCTGTGACCCAAATGATATTGTAGTGGGCTTTGGCCCATGTATGCTCTGAACTGGACTCTACTGTTACTGTTAAAGGGCTTTGGCCTAGACCCATTTCGTTTTTTTGTTTACGTATCTCGATTGTTACTCTAGTAAGGGGATTACTGCTTTGAGTTTTCATAAACTCACCCCGTTTTTAAGCGTGCGAGTAATCCCCAGCGTTAGGAGGATCGGTCTTCTGCGAGGGACTCAGAGGTGACCACACGCATCGCGGTTTGTTATGCTTTGGACTTCACATATGTTTTAAATTCTGTTTTGGGTTTTAATTTCTGTAATAAAGCCTCTCTGGATTTAATTCTGAATTTGGGATTTTGTTACGTTTTATATCTGTTAGATGTAGACGAGTTTTCAACCCTATTACTATTTTTAAAAACATACGTTTTAAACTTATTTACCTTAAATTAGCTTCCGCAACTAAAAGAGATTTTTAACGAAGTTAATAACATTTTTAAAAGTGATTAAATTTTTAATGAACCAGGTTTTGAAATTGAACGAACACAAACTGAGACTTTAGTTTTTAAATATTAAGGAAGGTTTTCAATGAAAACATGGTTTTCAAAAAACACTTCAATGTGACACGCTAGATTCGGGTCTAAACTTCTGGGTCGGGTTTGGGGTGTTACATGCGGCATTTTGATAAGCGCCGTAAAAAACGCCGTTATAGAACATGACCTATAGCGGTGTTTCTCACAAAAACGCCGCTATAGAACATGACCTTTAGCGGCGCTTTTCCCAGAAACGCCATTAAAAGTCATGTTCTTTGGCAGCGTTTGTGGAAAAATGCCACTAACTTTAGCAGATTTTTACCAACCCATTTTTATTCATATAGAACCCAAATTGTCAACATAATTTCCTGTAACATCAAATCCAACAAAAAACTGCAAATCTAAATGATACTTCAAATCTAACAAAAGAAATATGTATATGATCTAAATTAATAAATGAAATAACAAAATATATTATATTCAAAAGTTATATTTTTAAAATATTCTCACAATAAGAAAACAAACGTCTAAGATGGAGGATTCTACGACTCCTGAAACATCTTCATCATATTCTGAAGCTGTAGCTAGAGTTCGTCATATTTTCTGCTTCCTTCGCTGCTGCCTCCACTTTAAGTTGTAGTTGGAGTTCTTCATATTTTCTTTGAGCCTCTGCTTCTCTCGATGCTGCCTCCACTTTAAGTTGAGCAATTTGCTCAACTGTGCTCACTTGCATCTGAGCCATCTGGTCTCTTAACCTCTGAACTTCAGCTTGAGCCTGATTCCCCGAAGACATGTATTGGTGCGAGCTGGATCCAAAATATTGGGTTAGGTTAACAAAAGATCTTTGAAATCAAACCCAACCATACCTTTCAGGACCCAAAAATTCAATAATAATTTGGTTATCAATGTCGTCAAGATTAACAGAATAATCACTTGAAGCTAACGCTTCATACTCCGCCCTTTTATCCTTTAGTTTCTCCTAATAAATCAATCAAAGAGTTAGAAACGAAATATATAATCAAAACAAATGCAACATAACTTAACATTATTTGCATTACAAACGATGAATTAAACCATTATAATTAAACTTGATAAATATTTAAAATAATTAAAATTTTATTAAGTAAATATACCATAATTTCTGCAGCTTCAGTAGTCATGGGAGATCCATCTTTCTTTCTATGTGTAATGTCAAAAAGCTGAAGGCATCCAACTTTTAGAAACAAACGACAGTTCCTACAAGATAGTAGGAAAAATATTATTTAGTGGAAAGTAATTAATTGTAACACCCTCTAACCCTAAACCGTCGCCGGAACATGGTTAAGAAGCATTACCGGACCTTTCAGACAAATTACGAACATCATACAAATAAATAGCACACATATTATAAAATATTAATAGTGTCCCTTTAATGGACCCTTGAGGCCCAAAATACGTGTTAGAAGTAATTCAGGACTTGTTTGGGTGCTCCGAAAAATTTTCATTTTTTTTTGAACTCAATATAACCCCTTTATAAATATCTAACCTTCCCTGCAATTTCAAACCACAAAAAATTCAAAACCAATATCACAATCCATACAATTTTCATATTCAAATACACCTAAAACATGCCCTAACATCAACTTAGTAATTTACTAAATATACATTCACATATATCATTTAAATTAAATTAATAAACTTCATTCATTCTACTTCAACTTGTTACCAAATATACCAAACATATCATGATAATTCTATTTCCATTTCATTAAACCAAATATCCAAACCATCATTTTATATTATTTACACCCAAACTATAACTATCTTGACTCATACTTTTAACTTAGGTACATGCCACATTTATCAAAAAGAGAGATACATCACAGAGTTTCTCTGAGGTCGAGATTAATCTGGATGCTGAACTAGGACTTTTGACTTCTACTGACCTGCGCACGGAAACAACCGTACGCTGAGTATGGGTATACTCAGTGGTATTACCATAATTCAAACTAAATAAAATTAATGTTCTATAAGCATTAATTATGTAACAATGTAAATCATAAGAATTAATTTACATTCAAATTCATACTTCATTTATAATAATTCATCAACTGATATCATATATCAACAATTTGAATCTTCGATCAATTCATGAACCTTAGGTTCATGCTTGCAAATCTCATATCTCAATTTCAATTCACATTTCAATTCATAATTCCACTTTATCATACTTTCAGTAGATCAATTGATCAAAGTCATTCAATTTTCTCATTTCTTTCAATAATTCAATCAATCAAATTCATTCGATTCTTTATTTCATTTATTAACCCCTATTAACAAGACTCGGACCTTGGCGGATACACGGATCCAACCAAACACACCAGAATGGCACCCAGTGCCTCATCGGATAGTTCGAAGCAATAAATGACACCCAGTGTCTCATCGGCCAGGCCGAAGTAAGTTGGTACCCAGTACCTCATCAAATCTATCCGAAGTAATATAATGACACCCAGTGTCTCATCAACTCGAGGTCGAAGTATCCTTGAACACTTCCAATCCTATGGCATGCCAACTATATCCGACCTAGCCCGACTAGTTAATAGGGTATAAAATTTCTTTTCAATATCTAATCAATACACATCTCAGATAATCACATATAACCATACTTCGATTCAATTCAATCCACTTTTCAAACAATACACAATTCACATATTCACACATATTCATAATTTAATTCACTTTTGTTCAATTAATATCAAACTCACCTCAATTTCACTTACCAAGCATTTTAATTAAAATTCAACAATTAATAATAATAATAAATTCGAATTATAGTAATACAAACCCAAAATTCTTGATTTACTCCTCAGTAATCTTCTCCTTTCCCTTTTGAGCCGATACCTCTGGTTCTTTGTTAGCTACAAAAATTAAAATAAATTTACAATGATTAATACAACATTAATTCACATTAAATACTTGAATTTCTATTCAATTTATACCTTAATTTCAATTTAGTCCTAACTAAATTCATCCATTTTTCTACCTCAATTTATACCTTATTTCTACTCAAATTTTAACTAAACTTAAACTTAACAACAAATTTTTAGCATAAAAAATCATAATTTCAAATTTCTTTCAATTTTGTCCCTATTATACTGATAAACTGTAATATATACATATTTTAATCCCACATTTAGCATACTTTTTTGGATGATTTATCCTTTGAATTGTGGAATTTGATGCTCCCAATCCTTTAATTTCATGTTTTATACTTAGGAAAGCATCGGAGGATGAAAAGAATGAGAAACGAGCCGAAAACGGAGCAAATGGGCTTACCTTAGAGATTGTTCACGGCCTGGACTATCACCCACGACCGTGCGTTTCGAGTAACAACCAAGACATGGCCTAGAACATCGTACACAGCCAGATCACACGGTCGTGTGTGGCAAATAGGGTCGACCACGGCCAAGAGAGTCGACCACGAGCGTGTCACACGGGCGTGTCCCTGCTATATCCAAGATGAGTTTCATTCGGAATAGGATACTTGTGGGCCAAGAAAGACATTCCGAAGCATATATAAACGCCCTAAGTATAACCTAAAAAGTGTCTTTGGTTGGGGGCGAAGCCAGAGAGGGCTGAACACATGGAATTACTCCAAGAAAGCCAGTTGATTCATCCCAGAAGCCGAAATCACACTCAAGACGGAAGATCTTCCCTTCAATTTCCTTCAGGGGGTTTTAGGGTTTTTCTTATGTTTTGTTATTTACTTTCTTCTGAGATGTATTCTTTATTATTCATGAACTAAGCCCTTCAAATACCTGAGGAGATGAAACCTAAGACGGATCTTGTTATTGTTTTCTGAACTATATGATAAATACTTGATTTGTTCTTAATTATGTGTTCTTAATTCTTGTTTTAATATTTCAGGATATTGATTCAAGTATTGATGTGCTTAGGTAGTGGAGCAAAAGTCCCTGTTTAAGAGTAGATCTAGCATTGCTAAGCGGAGTTGATCGCAACCCTAGAGATAGGATGACGAAAATCTACCGGATTAGGGTCAAACCTAATATGGGAGTCCATAGATCGAGTTAATGCAACATTAGGGGTTTTAATTAGAAAGAGATTTCAATTAATCAACCTAGGGTTAGGCGTTAGTAGCCTCGAAAGAGGTATTAATATAAATTAGGGAATCCTACGGATCAAGTCAAGTGAATAAATCAAATGCAGTTCGAGAGTTAAATAACAAGTGAAGTCTAGGTGGATTCTTCATCGGGTATTGTCTTAATCATTGGTTTTCCCAAAAGTATTTTCCCAATTCACTCTCTTTGTCTTAGCATCCTTAGTTTAGTAATTAGTTAGATAAACATCAATTCCCTTAATACTTAATTTGGATAATAAAAAGATAGTAACTACTAGTACTCTTGGTCCTTGAGGATACGATATTTACGGTCTTGCCATAGCTATACTATCGAGCGATAGGTGCGCTTGCCTTATTCGTTGTTATAGTTAGTTTGGACACGATTAAGTTTTTGGCGCCGTGTTGTGGGGGTGAGATATTAGGAACACTTGATTTTTATTACTTTAGCCATTTTTATTTTTGCAATTAATTTTTCTTTTTCCTTGCTTCTGGCATGTATTCTAGTTTATGACTAGAAGAAACCCGTCAGGACCTCTACTTTACGATAGTGATATAGAAGGAACCGTTCGCAGAAACCGAAGAGAAATTAGGCGAAGCCTACAGTACATACAAGAAGAGCAAGAGAACGATATCAACACTACCGAAGAGATGGCTGATAATAATCCACTACCTCCTGTAGTTGCTGCAAACCCGGTTAATCAAAATCCTGTTCCTCAAACTATGTATGATTATGCTAAACCTAATTTAACAGGAACTGAATCAAGTATTGTTAGACCTGCTGTCGCTGCAAATAATTTTGAACTGAAACCTAACACTATACAGATGATTCAACAATTTGTTCAGTTTGATGGTTTGCAGGATGAGGATCCTAACACACACTTAGCGAACTTTTTGGAATTATGCGATACGTTTAAAATTAATGGCATTTCTACTGATGCCATTCGCCTTCGGTTATTTCCCTTTTCTTTAAGGAATAAAGCCAAACAGTGGTTGAATTCTCTTCCACGATGATCAATCACTACATGGGAACAAATGACCAAAAATTTTTTGTTAAAATATTTTCCGCCGACTAAAACGGCTGAGTTGAGGAATGATATCTCTTCTTTTGTGCAGATGGACTTAGAGACACTTTACGATGCATGGGAGAGATACAAGGATTTATTGAGAAGGTGCCCTCATCATGGGTTACCATTATGGCTACAGGTTCAAACCTTCTATAACGGTGTGAACCCCTCGACTAGGCAGTTGATTGATGCATCCACCGGCGGTACACTAAACAATAAAACACCTGAGGCTGCTTGTGAATTCATTGAAGAGATGTCACTAAATAATTATCAATGGCAAGTTATGAGAACAAAGCCAACAAAAGCCATGATGTTTTCAACCTCGACTAGATAACCATGCTATCAAATCAGGTAGAACTCTTAAGTAAGAAAATTGATGGTTTGTGTGTTTCCTCACAGGTACATCCAGTGATGCAGCGTGATACAAATGGAGGAGGGTCAAACAATACAGAATACCCACCCTACAACCCTGGCATAGAAAACGAACAGATGAACTATATGGGTAATAATTCTAGACCTCAAAATAACCCTTATAGTAACACTTATAATCCAGGGTGGAGGAACCATCCAAATTCTCATGGGGAGGTCAAGGAAATCAAAGACAACAACCCCCTCCAGGCTTTCAACAGCAACCCTACCAACAAGAGAAGAAGCCGAACCTTGAGGAGATGCTAACAAAATTTATCTCGGCGTCAGAAACCCGTTTTCAAAACAATGAGACAATGCTCAAAAATCAGCATGCATCGATTCAAGGGATCGAGAACCAGTTAGGTCAGCTAGCTAAGCTAATCTCAAAACGACCGCAAGGTTGCTTGCCAAGCAACACAGAAACTAACCCAAAGGAGCAAATTCATGCGATTACTGATCATAATAGTGAAGGGTTAGTAGAATCCAAATTTGAGTCTGAATCTCTGAATTATGATGAAACACTATTAATGACTATTATGAATTGAGAGAAGTTCGTTTTAATTATGAGTTGAGAATTTTGCTTGAGGATAAGCAAAAGCTTAAGTGTGGGGGTATTTGATAAACCGTAAAAGTAACATATTTTAATCCCACATTTAGTATGAATTTAGATGAATTATCCCTTATATTATATAATTTGGTGCTCTTAATCCTTTCTTTTCATGTTATATACTCAGGAAAGCACCAGGGGATGAAAAGAACGCAAAACAGGCTCAAAACGGACTAAAATCAGCCAAGGATGAAATCGACACGGCCTGGACTAAAGCTCACACGGCCGTGCCGCCTCAATATACTAGACCACAGCCTGATATCGATCTACACGGGCGTGTCCTCATTAGAAGTCCGAACACGGCCTGGCCACGATTCACACGGGCGTGTGCCATGGCCGTGCCTCTGCCGTGGAGAAGAGCAATTTCATTCGGGAAAGGATACTTAGTGGCAAAGAAACCTTTTTCAAAAGCCTATAAATACACCCTAAGTATGACCTAAAAAGGGGGGCCAAAGCCATCGTTTAGGGGCATCTTGCTAGGCTAGAGAAGGCAGATTTGTGGGGATTCACTCAGGGATAGCCAGTTGATCCATCTCTAGAAGCCGAAATTCTACTCAAGACGGAGGATTTCTTCTTCAATTCCTTCAGGGAGTTTTAGGGATTTCTTATGTTTTGTTTTATATTTTCTTCTGAGATGTTTTTCTTTACTATTATGAACTAAACCCCTCAGATACCTGAGGGGGATGAAACCTAGATGAATCTTGTTATTATTTTTTGAACTATATGATAAATACTTGATTTGTTCTTAATTATGTGTGCTTAATTCTTGTGTTGATATTTCGCGGATATTAATTCAAGTCAAATGTGCTTAGGTGGTGGAGCAAAAGTCCCTGCTTAAGAGTATATCTAGCATAATTAACCAGAGTTGATCGCACGCCTAGAGATAGGGTGACGAGATTTTGCCGGATTAGGGTGAAACCTAATATGGGAATCCATAGATCAATTTACTGCTATTCTAGGGGGTTATTAATGGGAAAGAGATTTCAATTAATTAACCTAGGATTAGATGTTATTCGCCTCGAGAGAGGGTTTAATATATGTTAGGGAGTCTTATGGATCAAGTCAAGTGAATACATCGTCTGGTTCAGAGTTAGATAACAAGTGAAGTCTAGGTGGATTCTTCGTTGGGTGTCGTCTTAATCAACTGAGTTTTTCCCAAGTTATTCTCCCAATTTCATTCTTCTTTGTCTTAGAATTTTTAGTTTAATAGTTAATTAATTTAGACTAGATAAACAACTCCACTTATTCTTAGGCTAAATAATAAAAAGAAGGTTAGTATTAGTACTTTTAGTTCCTTTGGGTTCTACAATTCGGTCTTGCCTAAGCTATACTACTGTTCGATAGGTGCACTTGCCTCAATCGTTGTCATAGTTAGTTTCGAGTTCGATCATTATCTTTATAAATTTTAAAACTCGACTTCACAATGATCAAGTTTTTTGCGCGCCGTTCTTTGGAGTACTAAAATATTAAGAAAGCTCTATTTTTATTACTTTAGCTATTATTTTTTATTTTCTGTAATTTACTTTTATTTTTAAGTTTAAATTTTTAATTTTGCTAATTTTTTCTTTCTTTCTTTTCCTAGCAGGTACCTCTAGTTTATGACTAGAAGGAACCCGAGAGGACCACTAGTATACGATAGTGATATTGAAGCTACCGCTCGAAGAAATCGTAGAGAAAATAGGCGAGTCCTAAATTACCAAGAAGAAGAGCGAGAAGGCAGATACAATCCTATTGAAGGGATGGACGAAAATAACCCACCACCACAAGATGTGGCAGAAAATAATGCTCCGCGTACTATGTATGATTATGCTAAACCTCATTTAATAGGAGCAGAATCAAGTATAGTTAGGCCGGCTATAGCTGCTAATAATTTTGAATTAAAGCCTAACACTATACAAATGATTCAACAATTTGTTCAATTTGATGGTTTGCAGGACGAAGATTCGAATACTCATATAGCTAATTTTTTAGAGTTCTGTGATACCTTCAAAATAAATGGCGTTTCTGATGATGCCATATGTCTTCGGTTATTTCCCTTTTCATTAAGGAATAAAGTTAAATAGTGGTTAAACTCGTTACCACGAGGGTCAATCACTACATAGGATCAAATGACCGAAAAATTCTTATTAAAATATTTCTCACCGGCCAAAACGACCAAATTACGCAATGATATCTCTTCTTTTGTGCAGATGGATTTAGAGACATTATATGACACATTGGAGAGATATAAGGATCTCTTGAGAAGGTGTCCGCACCATGGTTTACCCTTGTGGCTCCAAGTCCAAACTTTCTATAACAGTGTAAACCCCTCAACGAGGCAACTAATTGATTCAGCCGCCGGTGGAACCCTAAACAATAGAACTCATGAAGCAGCTTACGAGTTTATTGAAGAGATGTCTCTGAATAACTATCAGTGGCAGGTTACAAGGACAAAACCAACAAAATCCGCCGGAGTTTTCAACATGGATGCAGTAACCATGCTATCAACACAGCTAGAGATGATGAATAAAAAGCTTGATAGTTTGTATTCTTCGCAGGTACATCCAGTAATGCAGTGCAACGCAAGTGGAACCGTGGCGAATCCTGAGTACCCACCCTACCAACCGGGCACAGAGAGCGAACAGATGAACTATATAGGTAACAATTTTAGATCCAATAATAATCCTTATAGTAATAATTATAATCCAGGTTGGAGGAACCACCCAATCGTTTCGTGGGGAGGTTAAGGAAATCAAGGAAATCAAAGACAACAACCTCCTCAAAATTTCCAAAATCGGCCCTATCCACAGGAGAAGAAGCCGAACCTTGAAGAGATGCTGACAAGATTCATGGCATCCATAGAAAACTGTCTCCAAGACACTAAAACCACCCTTAAGACCCAACAAGCATCGATCAAAGGGATCGAGAGCCAAGTTGGAGACCTTACTAAGTCAGTTGCGGAAATTACTAAGTTAGTTGGGCAACTTACTAAGATAGTTTCTGAAATTCAATCAGAGATTCTTTCTAAAGGAACAGAACAGGTAAAGGCAGTTACACTGAGAAGTGGAAAGGAGTTAGTCGAACCAAAGAAAAAAATACCACATGAAGATGATAAAGAAAAGGATGAGGGAGTTGAGGATATAACTCCAGTACGCAAAGAAAGTAAACCATCAATCCCATACCCAGCAAAGTTGAAGAAAGACCGATTAGATGCCCAATACGGTAAATTTCTTGAACTTTTAAACAAATACATATTAACTTACCCTTTGTTGAAGCCATTTCACAGATCTTGACATCGCAAAATTCTTAAAAGAACTCTGACGAATAAAAGGAAGCTTGAAGAAGTATCAATGTGGAGCTTAATTAAGAATGTTGGCTATCCTCCAAAATAAGTTACCAACCAAATTAAAAGACCGAGGAGTTTTACTATTCCTTGTTTAATTGGTAGTTTAAATATTAAGAAAGCATTAGGTGATCTAGGTGCGATATTAATTTAATGCCTTATAAAATGTTTAAACAACTAGATCTAGGGAACCAAAACCCACTAGGATGAGTATTCAATTAGGTGATAGATCAATTAAATATCCTAGAGGAGTTATCGAGGATGTTTTGGTAAAAATTGATAAATTTATTTTCCTGTTGATTTTGTTGTGCTTGACATAGATGAGGATATTAATGTTCCCTTAATTTTAGGGCGCCCTTTTTAGCTCTTTGCTGCTAGTACATTATCGATGTAGGTGACGGTAAACTTGCATTAAGAATAGGTGATGAGGAAATTGTCTTTCAAATTTATGATGCCATGCGATATTCTAAAGAACAAGATGATTCTGTTATTTTGTTGATACTACTGATCATATCATTCAAAACTCATTACAGAAATTATACATAATGACACGATGGAACTGTGCTCGACTCAAGAAGAGGGGAAGAAGATGAAGTGGCGACGAGTGAATGAATACATCTTCATCTAGACAAACGGAAAAAGAAAGCATTGAAGTCAATAACGAATCAAACAAAAACCCTCTATTGATGAGCCGCCCAAATTAGAATTAAAGCAGATTTGCAGAAACACTTAGAATATGCATTCCTCGGGGATAATTCTACGCTACAGTAATTATCTCTTTAATTGGAACCCAAGAAAAAGAGGAGTTGATACAAGTAATCGAGAGAACATAAAAGAGCCATAGCTTGGAAAATTTCGACATTAAGGGAATAAGCCCATCGTTTTGCACCCACAAAATTTTGATGGAAGAGGAATACAAGCCATGTGTGCAACCTCAAAGACGATTTAATCCCAATGTAAAAGAAGTTGTGAAAGTCGAGGTAATTAAACTTCTAGATCTTTGGAATAATTTATCCTATTTACGATGAGAATTGGGTAAGTCCTATCTGAGTTGTTCCAAAGAAAGGAGGCATGATGAGTGGTAGCCAACGAGAAGAATGAACTAATTCCCACTAGAACGATTCTGAGGTTGGAGAGTCTGCATTGATTACGGGGAAGTGAATGATGCCACTAGAAAAGATCACTTTCCTTTGCCCTTCATTGATCAAATGTTAGAAAGGTTATCTGGGCATATGTACTATTGCTTCCTAGATAGACTCTCCGACTATTTCCAAATCCCAATAGCACCTAAAGATCAAGAGAAGACAACATTCACATGTCCATATGGTACGTTTGCTTATCGTAGAATGCCTTTTGGATTATGTAATGCTCCTGCTACTTTCAGTGTTGCTGCATTTGGCAATCTTTTGTGAACTTGTGGAAGACATTATGGAGGTATTTATGGGCGATTTCTCGGTATTGAGTAATTCTTTCCATCTTTGCCTTAAAAACTTAAAATGAGTTCTAATGAGATGTGAGGAGACAAATCTTGTCTTAAATTGGGAAAAATGCCACTTTATGGTACAAGAGGTGATGTGGGCACATCCAAGCCAATCAAGGAGGCTGATCCAGAGGTCTTGCCATTAGGACCTATCACGCGATCTAAGGCAAAGAAATTCAGGGAAGTTCTTTCTTTCACTTACGCTAAAGTTTTTGACTCTTTCGAAAGTGAATGTGCCTTAGAAGATAAGTTTTAGAGTGTGTTGCATGCTGATATGTGACATACTTATGCCATACTACTTATATTGGTGTGTTTAGTATGTATATATTATGCTAAGTATGTTTTGGATTGGGTTGATAGTATTTGTATTGTCTTCAAGTTGTTTGTGTGTTAACGAATAAGTGTGCACCTGTTTACAACTTATTAGACTATGTTATGTTAAGTTTACATAGCTTTGATAAGTTTTATATTGTTTTGTAACATGTACACGAAAGGACTCCAGCTTAAGAAAGTATATGCGGCTCATCTTTAGCTCAAGTCGGCTCAGAGGCTTGTTTCCCAGCTCACCTCGGCTCAGAGCACTCTACACCGACTCACGTCGGCTCATTTCACTTCTAGCTAGCTGAATTCAGCTCGGTTTAGCTCGATCGACTCACCTCTAGTTGCACTAGCTCAACTTTAGTGATGAGTCCAATAGCCGAATAGTGTCCTACGTGTCGGGAGTATACCAGTGCACATGTGGCAGCCTAGGTGGCGTCCAAGCATGTGGATGTGCATGTGCCAGCCTTGAACACATGTGGTGCACATGTGTGACCAAAAACCAACCCATTCTTGTGCATTTGTGTGGCAATTTAAGAGATAAGAACAAGGGAAGTTGTGTGTTTGAATTTCAAACGAAATTAGCACATATTTAAAGTGATAAACATGCCAACTCACTCTTTTTTTTACTTGGCTACAAATTAATTCTGCCCAAAAGGAGTTATTTCAATTCAAATTTAAATTTTAAACTCCTTTAATGTTAGCCACACAATGTAATTTGGTCACCTGTTCATCCTACTATATATTTGTACTTCAAACATTGTTAAAAGATAGACTTTTATTTTGAAATAAAAATTACTTTGTGAGTTTTCTCTCAAATTTGGTTCTTTGTTTGAACTTCTTTCTTGACATTTCAATTCTGAATTGTTGTGTCAATCTTGTGATACTTTGGGTTCCTAGATCGCTACCTAGTGGGTCCAAGTCCATTGACGTAGAACAGATTCGATTAGGGTTTGCATAGCAGATTGTGCGAGTTCTTTCGAGTTCTTCGTTGTTCAAATTCCCAGCCAATTTCCAACGTTATTTCTGCCATTTTTTTTGAATGTTCAAGGCTGCCATGGATGAATTTTGAAGCATTCATCTTCTTCCTTCTTCAAATCTGTCTAGAAATTCCAGCAACATTTTTTTCTCTCTTCTTCAAATCTATTCAATTTCGTGGGTTTTTAAGTCTAAAACCAACCTCTTTGTTTTGTTTAATTGCAGGGAAGTGCTTGCTACAATCCTAGATCCGTAAACACTCAAGGACTGTTGTTTTGCCAAGAAACGTCTTATCAAGAGGGAATTGTATTAGGACATAAAATTTCTAGTAAAGGAATCGAGGTAGACAAAGCAAAGGTCAAAACCATAGAAAAATTACCTCCTCCTAGTTCAGTTAAGGCTATTAGAAGGTTTTTAGGAAATGCAGGATTTTATAGAAGATTTATTAAAGATTTTTCTAAAATAGCTAAGCCTCTAACGAAATTGCTAGAAAAAGACGTACCTTTTAATTTTGATCAGGAATGTTTAGATGCCTTTAATACTCTTAAAGAGAAATTAATAAATGCCCCAATTATAATTGCCCCTGATTGGAATCTCCCTTTTGAACTAATATGTGATGCAAGTGATTTTGCAGTAGGTGCAGTTTTAGGACAGCGGAAAGACAAGCACTTCCAGCCGATCTATTACGCCAGCAAGACAATAATAGCCGCGCAAGAAAATTATACCACCACCGAAAAAGAATTACTAGCTGTGGTCTTTGCGTTTGATAAATTCAGAAAATATTTAGTATTATCTAAAGTTGTCGTTACACCGACCACCACTGCTCTTCGTTATCTTTTAACTAAACCCGATGCAAAACCACGACTCATAAGATGGATTTTACTTTTTTACAGAATTTGACACGGAAATACAGGATAAGAAGGAGTGAAAACCTCGCAGCAGATCACCTCTCCAGGCTTGAGAACCCACATATCGAAGAGCTCGACGAAAGTGAGATAAACGACTCATTCCCTGAGGAACAACTTTTTTCTATAACCTGCTCCGAGGTACCATGGTTTGCAGATATTGCGAATTACTTAGCCGCTAACGTTCTATCAAAAAAACTAACACATCATCAAAGAAGGCGATTCTTTTCTGATGTGAAGAACTATTTCTGGGAAGACCCCTTTCTTTTCCGCATTTGTGCAGATCAAGTAATTCGAAGATGCGCTACAAAGACAGAAGCAAGCAAAATCCTACAACATTGCCATTCAGGACCTTCAGGAGGACACTACAGTGGCATTAAGACAGCACATAAAATACTCGAATCAGGTTTTTATTGGCCCACTCTATTCAAAGATGCCAACAGGTATGTCGCTTCATGTGATAAATGCCAAAGAACAGGTAATGTCTCTAAATGTGATGAAATGCCTCAAACTTATATGCTATCTTGTGAAATATTTGATGTATGGGGTATTGATTTAATGGGTCCATTCCCTAGTTCATTTGGAAATAAGTACATCCTAGTAGTGATTGATTACATGTCAAAATGGGTGGAAGTGAAGCTTTACCTACCAATGATGCCAGGGTAGTAGTTAAGTTTCTTAAGAAACTGTTTTCTCGATTCGGAACACCTAGAGCCATCATTAGTGATAGGGGTACTCATTTTTGTAATACTCAATTTAATAAGGTCTTAAAAAAATATGGAGTACACCATAGGATAGCTACCCCATATCACCCTCAAACCAGTGGGCAGGTAGAAGTAGCAAACCGAGAACTTAAGCGGATCTTAGAGAAAACAGTTTAATCCAATAGGAAAGATTGGGCAATAAAAGTAGATGATGCTTTATGGGCCTATAGAACAGCCTTTAAAACCCCTTTAGGAACATCCCCGTACAAACTTGTCTACGGGAAAAGTTGTCATCTACCATTTGAGTTAGAACATAAAGCTTACTGGGCTATAAATTTTTTGAATTACGATATTAAAACTGCAGGTGAGAAGAGAATGATGCAGATGAACGAGCTAGACGAATGGAGAGCTGATGCCTACGAGAACTCGAAGCTATATAAGGAGGCAACAAAGAGACACCATGATGCTCGTTTAAAGAAATCGAGACAATTCAAAGTAGGGGACTTAGTCCTACTATACAACTCGAGGCTTAAACTGTTCCTTGGGAAACTGAAATCAAGATGGTCAGGTCCATTCATGATCAAAACAATTTTTCCCTATTGCACAATCGAGGTAACTCATCCCATTCAAGGCACATTCAAGGTAAATGGTCACCGACTCAAAATCTATAATGGTGAAGATTTTAGGGATATGAGAGAGGAGCTTCAGCTACGTGAACCTTCTTTTTAAAATGAAAACAGGGTAAGTCTAGCTTAAGACTATAAACGAGCGCTTCTCGGGAGGCAACCCGAGCACTAACCCCATTAACTTTTACATTTTTATTTTTTTTATTTGTTCTATTTTACCCTTTCTTTATAGTATCTAGCTTTAAACTAACCAAAAAGTACAGATTTCCAGTCCACACGGCCTAGCACACGGCCGTGGCCGTGGCCGTGTGGATGCCCCAGATCGCCGTACTGACATGGCAGAAGTGGTACAAGTCAGAGAGAATCAAATCTTCGAAGTCATGGGCTCCAACCACCGCCCCACGGGCACCGACAGAATGCCACAGCCGTGTGATGCGGCCGTGGACGACACTGACTTATCACCAACGGGCGTGACAGTCTGTAAAACGGGCGTGGGTGAACCAATACACCTAGGCACACGGCCGTGCGAGTCGGCCGTGTGAATTGACACGCCTAAGGAGCACGGGCGTGGGATGGTACCAGGTTTGAAAATCTATTTAACCCCCCTCCCTTCCCTCTTCTCCTACTAACTTTAAACCTTCAACCTTTCATTCTCTTTTTCTCTATACCCTTGAGCTACACCAAAACAATGCCAAAGAAGCGGAAGAAGCCAAGCACAGTCTCCCTCACGGAGACCGATCTACATAAGTTCATGCCAGCCGCTTCAATCACTCGCCAAGCCAAGGGTCTTTGAGACCAATTATCTGTTCTTTTATTTTTATCTTCTCCTTTATTTTCCTTCTCTTTAACACTCTTATGCTTAATCTAGTTTATTTTATCTTAGTTTCTTAATTTTAGGTTCTAAAGGCTGCTAGGGAATCACGCCAATTCCGCCACCATCAGCACCTTCGCAGCCTTAGAGGTCACACCCACCTCGCAAACCATCCAACAATAAGGACCCTACGGTCCATTTATCTTTTCTTTTAATTTTAGTTTTATCTTTATTTTTCTCCACTTTAGCTTGATTTTCCTTAATTAATTAATTAGTATGGTTTTAATAATAATTATTATATCCTGGCTAATCCTCCACGAGCCACCCAATTTCTTCATCTAGCGTAGGATCGTCATCCAGACCGGCCCCTCCAACTTATCTTTTACCTCCGACTCAAGGAATCCATCCAAAATTCAGAAAGTTTCACTTCTCCCCATATCTTATGATTTTAGTATTATTGTCGATATATCTAACTTTGTACATTGAGGGCAATGTACATCTTAAGTATGGGGGGTGAACAACCTAAAAAGGTGCCTAACATTTTTCATTATTCTCAAATTTCTAAAATTAGGTGCCAAACTTTTTGCATTATTCTCAAAATCCTGAATTTAGTCTTGTTTTTAAGTAAATTCCTCATATTACTAATTAGGATGAAATTTCTAATGATTTATGATTTTTATTGATATGTTTTAGATTAAGTCATTGATAATTGTGCATTGATAATTAAATTCTAAGAATACTAGAGAATCAAGTATGAAAAGTCTATTTTTTAGAAATTAAAAATTTCTAGGTTGTCGAACTGAGTTTAAATATTACTTTGAAGTTTGAAATTTACGAGGTTGATGTCAAAATACCCATAATTTTTGTGAGATTTTGAGCCTTATAGAGCATATATTCTTTTTCATGCTCACTTTATTGATTATGAGTATGTCAACATTGATTTGTTATTCTAGAACTTGCCTCATTTATACATATCGAGACCACACCTATGATTTGATATACAGAGATGATTAAGGCACCTAGGTTTTAACCCACTAACTCCATTAAAAGCCTACCTTCACAATTAACCCCTAGTGAACCCCTTTTAATCCTAACAAACCCTTTTTATTGACATAACCGCTAATATTAACCCAAAACCCTTTGTATATTTGTTATCACCATTCCTTGACTCCCTTTTTATCGAGATTTGATTTTGAGCAGTTGCCTAACTATGTTCTATATTTCAGTTTTTAAAGTTCTTTATTATTACTTGATTTGTTCTTAAAAAAAATCGAAGTATAGTCGTTATTCATTATTAGTTTTGTGATTAAGTGAGCTTATACGTTTAAATTCCAAATATTGAAGAAGAAGCTCATATTATTAGTTTAAAGTTTCAATCCACTATATAATTATTCAATTTATTGTTTCTAGTTAGGTAATTTATCAATTCGATCTCGATTTTAACCCTCTAATTCAGCCTTTAACCACACCTTAACCCTAGCCCCGTTACAACCCTTTCAAAGACCTTTTGATTTGTGCATCATCTCATATTATAGTGGTGGAGATTTGATTTTCAGGCAAGCCTATGGGATTAACTTTTCATGTTCGTCTTTTGAGCGCTTTTTCCTGAACCTTAAACACTTTGAGTGATTTGAGTGAATCTCTAGTGAGGATGTCAATCCTTGTCAGTTTTGAATTAAAGGTAATTATTTAGATAAGGAGAGACCCCTATTATTTTGAGCTACAAATCTATGACTTAGATTGTTTGAATCCTTAGGACTCTTTGAATTGAATTATCCATGTATAAATTATCTATGAATTATGATAAGACATTGTTGATAGGAATTATGAATTATTGAAAGTTCGTTTTAATTATAAGTTGAGAATTTTGCTTGAGGACAAGCAAAAGCTTAAGTGTGGGGGTATTTGATAAACCGAAATAGTAACACATTTTAGGCCCATATTTAGCATACTTTTGGATGAATTATCCCTTGATTTATGTAAAAAGGTGCTCTTAATCCTTTCTTTTCATGACTTATACTCAGGAAAGCACCCAGGAATAAAAAGAACGAGAAACGAGCTCAAAAAGGACCAAAATGGGCCAAGGATGAAATCTACACGGCCTGGACTAAAGCTCACACGGCCGTGCCTCCTCAATATACTAGAACACGACCTGATATCGATCTACACAGGCGTGTCCTCATTAGAAGTTTGAACACGGCCTGGCCACGATTCACACGGGCGTGTGCCATGGCCGTGCCTCTGCCGTGGAGAAGAGCAATTTCATTCGGGAAAGGATACTTAGGGGCAAAGAAACCTATTTTAAAAGCCTATAAATACACCCTAAGTATGACCTAAAAAGGGGGGCCCAAAGCCATCGTTTAGGGGCGTCTTGCTAGGCCAGAGAAGGCAGATTTGTGGGGATTCACCCAGGGATAGCCAGTTGATCCATCTCTAGAAGCCGGAATTCTACTCAAGACGGAGGATTTCTTCTTTAATTCCTTTAGGGAGTTTTAGGGATTTTTTATGTTTTGTTTTATCTTTTCTTCTGAGATGTTTTTCTTTACTATTATGAACTAAACCCCTCAGATACCTGAGGGGGATGAAACCTAGATGAATCTTGTTATTGTTTTCTGAACTATATGATAAATACTTGATTTGTTCTTAATTATGTGTGCTTAATTCTTGTGTTGATATTTTGCGGATATTAATTCAAGTCGAATGTGCTTAGGTGGTGGAGCAAAAGTCCCTACTTAAGAGTAGATCTAGCATAATTAAGCAGAGTTGATCGCACGCCTAGAGATAGGGTGACGAGATTTTGCCGGATTAGGGTGAAACCTAATATGGGAATCCATAGATCGATTTACTGCTATTCTAGGGGGTTATTAATGGGAAAGAGATTTCAATTAATTAACCTAGGATTAGACGTTATTCGCCTCGAGAGAGGGTTTAATATACGTTAGGGAGTCTTACGGATCAAGTCAAGTGAATACATCGTCTGGTTTAGAGTTAGATAACAAGTGAAGTCTAGGTGGATTCTTCGTTGGGTGCCGTCTTAATCAACTGAGTTTTTCCCAAGTTATTCTCCCAATTTCATTCTTCTTTGTCTTAGAATTTTTAGTTTAATAGTTAATTATTTTAGACTAGATAAACAACTCCACTTATTCTTAGGCTAAATAATAAAAAGAAGGTTAGTATTAGTACTTTTAGTTCCTTTGGGTTCGACAATCCGGTCTTGCCTAAGCTATACTACTGTTTGATAGGTGCACTTGCCTCAATCATTGTCATAGTTAGTTTCCAGGTTCGATCATTATCTTTATAAATTTTCAAACTCTGACTTCACAGCGATCACTGAGCCAATGGAAGAACCCATGGTAAATACAGGTAAGGTTGAGGTGAGCCACGATACACAGAAACCTGTCATTAAAGAGTATACACCTCGAGTGCCATATCCCAATGTAACATCCCGATTTAGGGCCTAGTCAGAATAGTGGTGCGAGACCACAAATCTGAGGTATATGAATGAGTTTTTGAGGTTTATGCTATGTATGCATGCTAGTGTGAAAGTTTCATGAAGCAATTTTGTGAAATTGCGGTTGAATTGTCCAAAAGGACTAAATTACAAAAGTTGCAAAATGTGAGATTCTAGAAACTATTTGTGTGAAATAGCTTTAGAATATTAATTAGAGGTCCTTAAATAGCAATTTTTCCAATTTCTAATTTTTGGACAAATTTGGGCATGGATGAGTTAAAATAGAAAGTTTATCAAAAAGGGCATTTTGGTCATTTAACAATTAAGTGATTAAAATAGGAGAAAAGATGATAAAAATTCATTCATCTTCTTCTCCAAGGCTGCCGAAAATTTGAGAGAGCCATTGTTAGGGTTCTTCAAAAATTTCAAGCTTGCTAGTAAGCGCATCTAGCCTCGTTTTTGATATTCTTTATATTTTTAAAGTCCTTGTTGCATGGGTAAGCTATTTTTAGCTATTTGATGAGCTATGATGGATGTTCAAAAATGTGGCCATGTATGACATGCATGTATTTTGATGTTTTATGGAAGATTTTGAAAGCTTGATGTAGTAGAAACATCTTTTGCTAAATGAGTTTCCATAGAAAATGCATGTAGGGACTAGTTTGTAAAAATCTTGAGTTTGGTCATACATGTGTGATGTAGTGAAAATTGATGATTACTTTAGTTGAATAAGTGATTCGGCTAAGCATGAAAGGCTAGAAAGTTGAATAAAAATCACTTTACGAGCTTTGGGGGCAATAGTGTAATTATGAGAAAGATTTGGGGCAAAAGGGTAATTTTGCCAAAGTATGAGATGTGGGTCAATTTGGTCAATGTGTGTATTGAATAAGCTGATTTATTCATTATAGATCAAGAAAGACAAAGCCCAGATCGAAACCGAGGCAAGAGCAAAGTGGTGGACTAAATTGCACGTTTTTATACTTTTGAGTATCGAGTTAAGTCTACGCATAAACAATGCATTCATACTTACAATTTGATAATGCTAGATAGTGTATAGCATGTTTGAGAATGATTGAGAACCTATTTGGTTCAAGTGAAATGAATGGATGAATGATTAAGTAAGTAGATTTGTGAATGTGTTGTGATAATGCTAAATGGTGGGCTAAGTGCGATACCATCCTAATGCATATTGACGATGAGCTGGCTATGTGCGATGCTATTGTTAGGTATATTATCTAGTTGGCTATGTGCGAAGCCACTATGAATACCTTGTTGGTAGGCTAAGTGCGATACTACCTTATTAATTGATTGTGGTGGGCTTAGTGCGAAACCACCGAGAGATTTGCTGTGTGGATGTGATAGTGAGGAGAATAGCTGTGTGGATGTATTATTGAGAAATAATGATGTGTTGTATATTGTGTAAATGTGATATTGAATGCAAGGGTGCATGTCAATGGTTATGAGTAAGTGACTCATGATGTGTTGAAAATATGGTAAGGGATAGAAAGAGTAAGCATAGTTGTACATTATATGTTAGTATAATGCTAATTGATGTTTAGCTTACACTATGTTGCTTAATTGTTTATGTGTAAACTTACTAAGCTCAAAGCTTACTCTCTTTCTTTTCCCTTGTCTTATAGAGCAAAAGTGTTGAATCGAGATACGAGGATCAATTGGAAGATCGCCCAAACTATCAGCACACTCTGGTACATTAGACTCAATGTTTTGTATATGGAATGTATAGGGGCTAGACAAGTTAGTGAATTTTGTTGTTTATGGCTATGATGTGTTGGCCTTTAGATGGATAATCTATTTTGTATAATGCCATAGTTGTTGGCACTTTATTACATGAAAAGATGAAGTTATTTATGTGAGATTGTAAGACTTTGAGTTGATTATGGATGTGTTGAATGAGTGCATGATTGTGTATGCTAGAAGGGTGAAAAGAACTTGGCAAATAACTTTGCTCTTATCCATGTGGGTAGACACACGGGCATGTGTCTAGGCCATGTGTGACACACGGTCAGCCCATGGGCGTGTGACTTAGCCGTGTGTCCCCTGCATGTTAGTATTTTAAATCAGAATAGACCACAGACTAGTCACACGGGCGTGTGCCTAGAACGTGTGTGTTAATCAGTGTTGGCCACGGGCTAGCTACACGAGCGTGTGTCTAGACTCTAGGCCGTGTTAAGGTAGTCAGTGTGCACCACGGGTGGAGAGCACGGGCCTGTGCCCTAACCGTGGGGCATTGGCAGAATGCTTGAGTTTTCATGCACGGGTAGTGACCATGGGCATGTGTGACATCCACGGGCGTGCCAAATCTTACACGGGCGTGTGAGCCCTGTATAGATGGAAAAATTTTAAGATCGTAAGAGTTTTCGATATGGTCTCGAGAGCCCTCGTGTGTATGAGAGAGGCCTCGTAGGTTGGGATTGAGGTTGTTGTGATGGCCGAAGAGAGTGGTTATGTTGTGCCTAAGTGGCGATCTTGAGGTCTTTAATTCGGTAACGCCTCATGCTCGGTTTCAGCGTTGAATACGGGTAAGGGGTGTTACATTTAGTGGTATCAGAGCTATGGTTTAGTCAGTTCTAGGACTACTGTAGCGGGTGTAAGGGTCTAGCTATACATGCCATAAGTGTACAATGATAGTGTGGTGGCTTCTGATGATTTTAAATCTTATTTTATATAGAATATGGATTTTGATCCATTGACTGCTGATGAAGCAGCTAGTAATGCGCCGGCTCCTGCGCAAGGAACCGTGCCTTTCAAAGTGGACCCGAGGCTAGGGGTCAAGGGGAAGGGGCTCGGGAAGCCTTTCTCCAGATGATGAGCAATTGGTACTCGGATTATGTTCGAGCGAACCCTAATGCTCAACCTCCTCCTCCTCCTCCTCCTCCTATACCTCAGCCAATTCCTGTGGCTCCTCAAGGTATTGATGTAGTGAGGATATCGAAACCCTCGGTAGATAAGATTAGAAAACACGGGGCTGAGGAGTTTAGAGCTAAGGTTGATGATGACCCTGAGAGGGCAGAGTTCTGGTTAGAGAACTCGATGAGAGTATTCGATGAACTATCTTGTACACCTGAAGAGAGCTTGAAGTGTGTCGTATCCTTGCTGAGGGACTCGGCATACCATTGGTGCAAGACGTTGACGTCAGTGGTCTCGAGAGAGCGGGTGACGTGGGACTTCTTTCTGGAAGAGTTCCGGAAAAAGTATATAAGCCAGATGTTTACTGATCGGAAAAGAAAGGAATTTCTTGAGTTGAAGCAAGGAAGAATGTTAGTAGCGGAATATGAGCGTGAGTTGGTTAGGCTTAGCAAATACGCTCAAGAATGTGTGTCGAAAGAGACCATATTGTGTAAGAGGTTCGAAGACGGACTGAATGAGGACATCAAACTCCTAGTGGGTATTTTGGAGTTGAAAGAATTTGTAGTGTTGGTCGAAAGGGCAAGTAAGGCCGAAGAGTTGAGTACAAAAAAGAAAAAGGGCTTTGAGTGAAGCCCGAGATGCTAGAAAGAGGCCGATGGGCAAGTCGTATCAAGCCCAGTCGAAAAGGTCCAAGGAAGTGAGTCCTAGGACGACAGCACCAGTGGGTTATTCGCATCGAGACTTGGGCAATAATCGTTCGGGTTCGAGACTCCAAGCTACCTCGATGAAAAGTGTGGGCAATTCGAAGAGTAAACCGGAGTGTCCAAGTTGTGGTAGATATCACACTAGAGAGTGTTGGGGTAACAGTCGAAACTGTTATAAGTGTGGTTCCCCCGACCATTTTATCCGAAATTGCCCCAGAGAGGATGATAAGGAAGAGAAGCAGAGATGAGATCCAATGATGTGTATGCAAGGGGTAGACCACCAAGGAACTCGAGAGGCGGGAATAGTGGTAGAGGTGTATCTAGAGACTGCTTTGTGAGGACCAGGAGGGTCGGGCACTGCGAGGGCGTATGCCATTCGCACTCGCGAAGAGGCATCCTCCCGATGTGATACTTGGTACTTTTTCTCTCTTTAACACCCTTGTTATTGCTTTAATAGATCCGAGTGTCTACTCATTCTTATATTTGCATGAGATTGGCATCTAGTTTGAGTATGACTGTTGAGTCTACAGGCTTTGTGGTTAAGGTGTCAAACCCGTTAGGTAAGCATGTGTTAGTGGACAAGGTGTGTAAGAATTGTCCTTTGATGATTGAGAGTCAACTTTACGGCAAACCTAATGTTGTTGCCGTTTGATGAGTTTGATTTAATCCTAGGCATGGATTGGTTGACTACCCATAGTGTCTTAGTGAACTGTGGTAGTAAGTTTATTGATTTGAAATGTGAGAGTGGAGATGTGGTTCGGGTTGAATCAGGTGGATCGGATAGTCTACCAGTGATGATTTCTTCCTTAGTGGCTGATAAATGCTTGAGAAAAGGGTGTGAGTCCTATCTTGCTTTTGTGTTGAATACTCGAGATGTTGGAGTAGAGTTTGAAACAGTGCTAGTGGTATGTGAGTATCTAGATGTATTCCCGGCAAAGTTACCCGGATTACCTCCAGTGAGAGAGGTTGAGTTTGGGATTGAGTTAGTTCCGGGAACGGCACCTATTTCGATTGCTCCGTATAGGATGGCACCTTTAGAGTTGAAAAAACTGAAGGTTCAGTTGCAAGAGTTGACAGATAAGGGTTTTGCAAGACCGAGCTACTCACCGTGGGGTGCTTCGGTATTGTTTGTGAAGAAGAAAAATGGGTCTATGAGGTTATGTATAGACTATAGACAGCTTAACAAAGTGACGGTTAAGAATAAGTATCCTTTACCAAGGATTGATGATCTTTTTGATCAACTGAAGGGAGCTACAGTGTTCTCCAAGATAGATCTAAGGTCTGGTTATTATCAGTTGGAACTGAAAGAGCAGGATGTGTTTAAAACTGCATTTCGAACAAGGTATGGCCATTATGAGTTTTTGGTTATGCCGTTTGGTTTGACGAATGCACCGGTGATTTTTATGGATCTGATGACCGTGTTTTCAGACCATATGTGGACAAGTTTGTAGTTGTCTTCATTGATGACATATTGATCTATTCTCGGGATGAGAACGATCATGAAGAACATTTGAGAATTGTCTTGCAAACTTTAAGAGATAAGGAGTTGTATGCTAAGTTTAGCAAGAGTGAGTTTTGGCTCCATGAGGTCGGATTCCTAGGACACATTGTGTCGGGTGATGGTGTTAGAGTTGACTCGAGTAAGATATCGGCTGTTGGGGATTAGAAACTGCCGAGGAACATGTCGGAAATCAGAAGTTTCTTGGGATTAGCAGGATATTACAAACGCTTCGTAAAAGGGTTCTCTGTGATTGCTACCCCGATGACGAAACTATTGCACAAAGATGTCAAGTTTGAATGGACTGAGACATGTCAGCAGAGTTTCGAGAGTGCGAAGACATTATTGGTCGAGGCGCCGATTTTGGTTCAACGAGAATCGGGGAAAGAGTTCGTGGTTTACAGTGACGCGTTGTTTAATGGTCTCGGTTGCGTGTTGATACAAGAGGGTAAGGTAGTCACTTACGCCTCGAGACAGTTGAAACTGCACGAGAAGAATTATCCGACTCATGATTTGGAGTTGGCTGCGATTGTTTTCGCGTTAAAGATTTGGCGACATTACTTATATTGTGAAAAGTGTCGAATCTTTACGGATCACAAGAGTTTGAGATATTTGATGGATCAGAAGGATCTGAATTTGCGACAGAGATGGTGGCTTGAGTTGTTGAAAGACTATGAGTTAGTCATTAATTACCACCCGGGAAAAGCGAATGTGGTTGCGGATGCCCTGAGTAGGAAATCCTTGTATGCTCTAAGAGTTATGAGGAAGAGTTTGGCATTGTCTGATGATGGTGCTATTCTGGCAGAGTTGAGAGCTAAGCCACTATTTGTTCAACAGATATGTGAAGCTCAGAGAAATGACAGTGAGATGTCAGCTAAGAGAGATAAGCGTGAGTCAGAAAGTGATCCCGATTTTCGAGTGGGCTCGAATGGTTGTTTGCTATACCGTGATAGAATTTGTGTACCTAGAGATGAGGAGTTAATCCAACAGGTTTTGCATGAGGCCCACAGTGGATGTTTGTCAGTACATCCGGGCAGTAAGAAAATGTATAATGACTTGAAGAAGTCTTATTGGTGGCCGGGTATGAAAAGAGATATTTCAGAGTTCGTGACAAAGTGTCTGATTTGTCAACAAGTTTAAGCTGAGCATCAAGTGCCTTCGTGATTGCTTCAGCCAGTGATGGTACCCGAATGGAAGTGGGGTCGGGTTACCATGGATTTTGTGACGGGGTTGCCGATGACTCCGAAAAAGAGAGATGTTGTGTGGGTTGTTGTGGATAGACTAACGAAGTCAGCTCACTTTATTCCAGTACGTGTTGATTATTCACTGAATAAGTTAGCTGAGTTGTATGTTGCAGATATAGTGAGGTTACATGGTGTACCTGTGTCTATAATATCGGATAGGTATCCGAGGTTCACTTTGAGGTTTTGGAAGAGTTTGCAAGAGGCTTTGGGAACAAAGTTAAATTTCAGTACTGCATTCCATCCGCAAACCGATGGTCAGTTTGAAAGAGTGATTCAAGTTCTAGAAGATATGCTTCGATGCTGTGTGTTAGAATTCGAGGGTAGTTGGGAGAGATATCTACCTTTAGTCGAATTTGCTTACAACAACAGTTATCAATCAAGTATACGGATGGCTCCGTATGAGGCCCTGTATGGTCGTAAGTGTCGGACTCCATTGTGGACCGAGCTTAGTGAGAAGCGGATCCATGGGGTCGATCTAGTAAAAGAGACAGAGGAGAAACTGAAAATAATCCGTAATAGTCTGAAAGTTTCTTTGGACCGACAAAAGTCGTACGCGGATCTGAAAAGAAAAGAAATTGAGTTTGAAGTGGGCGACAAAGTGTTTTTGAAAGTGTCCCCATGGAAGAAGATTATGAGATTTGGACAAAAAGGAAAATTGAGTCCAAGATTCATAGGGCCGTATGAGATTACAGATAGAGTTGGGCTAGTAGCATACCGGTTGGCTTTGCCGGTAGAGTTGGAAAAGATTCATAATGTGTTCCATGTGTCGATGTTGCGACAGTATCGCTCTGATCCTTCACATGTGTTTCCTTCGACAGAAATTGAGATAAGACTGGATATGTCTTACGATGAAGAGCCGATTAAGATCTTGGCTCGAGAAGTGAAACAGTTGAGAAATAAGAGCATAGCACTAGTGAAAGTGTTATGGAAGAAACACGGTGTGGAAGAGGCTACGTGGGAAACGGAAGAAGCTATGAGAGAGCAACATCCAAACCTCTTTACTGGTAAGATTTTTGGGGGCGAAAATCTCTAAAGGGGGGAGAGTTGTAACATCCCGATTTAGGGCTAGTCGGAATAGTGGTACGAGACCACAAATCCGAGGTATATGAATGAGTTTTTGAGGTTTATGCTATGTATGCATGCTAGTGTTAAAGTTTCATGAAGCAATTTTGTGAAATTACGGTTGAATTGTCCAAAAGGACTAAATTGCAAAAGTTGCAAAATGTGAGATTCTAGAAACTATTTGTGTGAAATAGCTTTAAAATATTAATTAGAGGTCCTTAAATAGCAATTTTTCCAATTTCTAATTTTTGGACAAATTTGGGCATGGATGAGTTAAAATAGAAAGTTTATCAAAAAGGGCATTTTGGTCATTTAATAATTAAGTGATTAAAATTGGAGAAAATATGACAAAATTCATTCATCTTCTTCTCCAAGGCTACCAAAAATTTGAGAGAGCCATTGTTAGGGTTCTTCAAAAATTTCAAGCTTGCTAGTAAGTGCATCTAGCCTCGTTTTTTATATTCTTTGTATTTTTGAAGTCCTTGTTGCATGAGTAAGCTATTTTTAGCTATTTGATGAGCTATGATGGATGCTCAAAAATGTGGCCATGTATGGCATGCATGTATTTTGATGTTTTATGGAAGATTATGAAAGCTTGATGTAGTAGAAACATCTTTTGCTAAATGAGTTTCCATAGAAAATGCATGTAGGGACTAGTTTGTAAAAATCTTGAGTTTGGTCATACATGTGTGATGTAGTGAAAATTGAAGATTGCTTTAGTTGAGTAAGTGATTCGGCTAAGCATGAAAGGCTAGAAAGTTGAATAAAAATCACTTTACGAGCCTTGGGGGCAATACTGTAATTATGAGAAAGATTTGGGGCAAAAGGGTAATTTTACCAAAGTATGAGATGTGGGTCAATTTGGTCAATGTGTGTATTGAATAAGCTGATTTATTCATTACAGATCAAGAAAGACAAAGCCAGAATCAAAATCGAGGCAAGAGCAAAGTGGTGGACTAAATTGCACGTTTCTATACTTTTGAGTATCGAGGTAAGTCTATGCATAAAGAATGCATTCATACTTACAATATGTTAATGCTAGATAGTGTATAGCATGTTTGAGAATGATTGAGAACCTATGTGGTTCAAGTGAAATGAATGGATGAATGATTAAGTAAGTAGATTTTTGAATGTGTTGTGATAATGCTAAATGGTGGGCTAAGTGCGATACCATCCTAATGCATATTGACGATGAGCTGGCTATGTGCGATGCTATCGTTAGGTATATTATCTAGTGGGCTATGTGCGAAGCCACTATGAATACCTTGTTGGTAGGCTAAGTGCGATACTACCTTATTAATTGATTGTGGTAGGCTTAGTGCGGAACCACCGAGAGATTTGTTGTGTGGATGTGATAGTGAGGAGAATAGCTGTGTGGATGTATTATTGAGAAATAATGATGTGTTGTATATTGTGTGAATGTGATATTGAATGCAAGGGTGCATGTCAATGGTTATGAGTAAGTGACTTATGATGTGTTGAAAATGTGGTAAGGGATAGAAAGAGTAAGCATAGTTGTACATTATATGTTAGTATAATGCTAATTGTTGTTTAGCTTACACTATGTTGCTTAATTGTTTATGTGTAAACTTACTAAGCTCAAAGCTTACTCTCTTTCTTTTCCCTTGTCTTATAGAGCAAAAGTGTTGAATCGAGATACGAGGATCAATTTGAAGATCACCCAAACTATCAGCACACTCTGATACATTAGACTCAATGTTTTGTATATGGCATGTATAGGGGCTAGACAAGTTAGTGAATTTTGTTGTTTATGGCTATGATGTGTTGGCCTTTAGATGGATAATCTATTTTGTATAATGCCATAGTTGTTGGCACTTTATTATATGAAAAGATGAAGTTATCTATGTGAGATTGTAAGACTTTGAGTTGATTATGGATGTGTTGAATGAGTGCATGATTGTGTATGCTAGAAGGGTGAAAAGAACTTGGCAAATAGCTTTGTTCTTGTCCATGTGGGTAGACACACGGGCGTGTGTCTAGGCCATGTGTGACACACAGTCAGCCCATGGGCGTGTGACTTGGCCGTGTGTCCCCTGCATGTTAGTATTTTAAATTAGAATAGACCACGGACTAGTCACACGGGCGTGTGCCTAGAACGTGTGTGTTAATCAGTGTTGGCCACGGGATAGCTACACGGGCATGTGTCTAGACTCTAGGCCGTGTTAAGGTAGTCAGTGTGCACCACGGGTGGAGAGCACGGGCGTGTGCCCTAACCGTGGGGCATTGGCAAGAATGCTTGAGTTTTCATGCGGGTAGTGACCATTGGCGTGTGTGACATCCACGGGCGTGCCAAATCTTACACGGGCGTGTGAGGCCCTGTATAGATGGAAAAATTTTAAGATCGTAAGATTTTTTGATATGGTCTCGAGAGCCCTCGTGTGTATGAGAGAGGCCTCGTAGGTCGGGATTGAGGTTGTTGTGTTGGCCAAAGAGAGTGGTCATGTTGTGCCTAAGTGGCGATCTTGAGGTCTTTAATTCTGTAGCGCCGTGCGTGCGGTTCGGCGTTGAATACGGTGGGGTGTTACACCCAATGCGATGAAGAAAGACCACACAGAGGAACAATTTGGTAAATTTCTTAAACTTTTAAAGAAATTACATATTAACTTATCATTTCTTGAAGCTCTCTCGCAGATGCCAGATTCAAGGATATTTTTAAAAGATCTTCTGACAAACAAATGGAGGTTAGACGAGGCATCGCATGTGGAGCTAAACGAAGTGTGCACATCAATTCTACAAAACAAACTACCACAGAAATTAAAAGATACAGGGAGTTTTACGATTCCTTGTTTAATTGGTAGTTTATCTATTGATAATGCTTTAGCTGATCTAGGGGCAAGCATCAACGTTATGCCTTACAAAATGTTTAAACAACTAGGTCTAGGGAAACCCAAACAAACTAGGATGAGCATTCAATTAGCTAATAAAACCATTAGAGTTCCTAGGGGTATAATCGAAGATGTGCTAGTAAAAGTTGATAAATTTATATTCCCAATAGACTTTGTCGTTTTAGACATGGATGAGGACAATAATATTCCTTTAATCCTAGGAAGACCCTTTTTAGCAACTGCCAGAACTAAAATTGATGTTGGTACAGGAGAACTCACATTTTGTGTAGGTGACGAAACGATCACTTTTCAGGCTCTTGATGTAACACCCCAAACCTGGCCTAAACGTTACGACCGAATCTGGCATGTCACATGAAAGGAATGTTTAAAAACTGTGCATTCGTTAAAAAGCTCATATTCTTTATAGTTGTGGTGAGAAATCGAGTTTAAGAAATTTTGAATAAGAAATGGTTTATTATCATTTTAGGAAAATCCCATATTGATCATTTAATAATAAGCAATAAACAAATTGAAAAAGTGAAACCAAATAAAATACCCAAGGCCTTATTACATAACAAAAACTCAAATAAAAATAAGTCCAAATAAAAGAAATGAATTTACGAGTAAACATATGTATAGCCTCCACGAGTCCACCTCGGCTCCCAAATCCGCGATCTAATGATTACCTGCAAAATTTAACTAAGGGTGAGTCATCGAGACTCGGTGTGTAAATCCCCATCCATGGACCCTTACACAATTTCATATGAAAATATGCATATCATGCACCCAAACCTAGCCATCCGCAACTCCTTTTTCTACCCCGTGTGGTACCAAACCACCACCGGTGGTGCCAAACCACTTGGTGACTTAAAGTCACAATATCCGTCAATACATGTGGTGCCAAACCACTAGTGGTGCCAAACCACCGGTGACATGTAGTCACGATGTGTTACCAAAACAACGGTGTCGTGAGACACGAATCAATTGATGGGGCCAACCCATCGTGTGATACCAAATCACCGCGCAGACGATCCCATATCTCAAGTGGGGCCAACCCACGGTGGTGTTAACCACGGGGGACGAGTCGCTATGAGGTACCAAACCTCGGAGGTACCAAACCTCGGTGACCGTAGTCACAAAGTGTGTTACCAAAACTTTGGTGCCCGTCGGCACAATTAATACGCCCCCTCCACTCATATAACCCATGCAATATGACATAATAATTCGTGTATGCGTTATGTCATGTATGCTAGACATATATCAAATATAAGTATAACATGAATTACCATCATAATCGAGATAGACATAAAACAACATAATCACCTAATCAACCTCTAAGGGTATAACAGTAATTTTACCTACCAAGGGCATTTTCGTAATTTACCCACCAAGGGTATATCGGTAATTTACCCACCAAGGGCATTTTCGTAATTTACCCACCAAGGGCATTTTCGTAATTTACCCACCAAGGGTATATCGGTAATTTACCCACCAAGGGCATTTTTAAGTAATTTACCCACCAAGGGTATATCGGTAATTTACCCAACAAGGGCATTTTCGTAATTTACCCACCAAGGGCATTTTCGTAATTTACCCACCAAGGGTATATCGGTAATTTACCCACCAAGGGCATTTTCGTAATTTACCCACCAAGGGTATATCGGTAATTTACCAAGCAAGGGCATTTTCGTAATTTACCCACTAAGGGTATTTCAGTAATTTCGTACCTGGAATGGCCTTTCCAAGGCCCAGATGTCGCCCGAGCGACTCGACTACCATTCATTCGGTCGACTGGATGATTGGGCCTAAAACTCGATTCCGGCCCATTCGGGCCCACATGCTCGTGTGGCCCACCTAGCACAAATCTAGCCATGTATATAAGTTCCACCTAGTCTAGTTCACTATATACTACACCATCATACATTTTACTATATTGGGCCCACACAGGCCCATTGGGCCCCCTTCGGCCATCGCGCCCAAGCGACCCCAACCCACAAGAATACTCACGATGGCCTCAACTATCGCGTCGAAGCCCCACACGTGCGCTCGCGCGCTCGTGTGGCTACTATTGCCGTGATCGGACGCCCGGCATTTGCCGCTCTACAACTAGAGTAGAGAGAGTTACACACCGATAGGACTCGGTGTTAATCCGCGCTCCGACCACTCCTGTGCCCAAACGCCTTCCAAGGTGTGTCAACCCTCCTCTGGAATGCTCTTTATATAGCTAGCACTTCACCTTCCTTCTTTGTATCTTTCCGATGTGGGATCCCTTCTTGATGAGAGTTTAAATTCAATCTGAAACTCTTGCCGTCCAATCATGCAAAATAAATACTCCCTTGCTTCTCATGAGATTCGAACCTGGCTCCCTTGCAACATAATCCACATTTGCTAGCCACTTGGCCACAAGCTCCTCTTGTGTCTTAAACCATGCGCAACTAAATATAAATCTATAGCCAAATTCCGAGGTCCAAGTAAAAAGAAAACCAAAATGCAAAAGCCAAGACTTGAACCTTGGACCTCCTTCCTTCCTTGTGGCGTCACCCCTTGTCTCTTATGTGGCGTCACTTTGCCACTACACCACACACTCCTTTTGTGTCATTTTTCCCACATTTTATTCTTAAGGCCTACCGCCAACTTCCAGGGTTTTTTTCACCTAAAACCAAAATTTCCCCAAAGCTAATATTTGATCCCGGGACTTCATGAAGCCCTCTAACCTTCCAAAATAACTTACCTAATAAGTCTAACTTGCATTAATGCCGTTATCAAAAATTTTAAAACAAGGCCCATTGGGCCCAATCCTACTAGGCCCAATTTCGGGATGTTACAAATCTACCCTCCTTAAAGAAATTTCGTCCTCGAAATTTCCAACTCAGAACATTCGATACGTACCACCTAACCTACAACGCTCAGGCTCACGCTGCGCACTCGATTCAATAACCCTAATATACTTTTAACTAGAATTTAGAAATCCTACACATACTAAAAAAACTAACCATTAAAGCAGACAAATATTTAAGACGCAATCAACTCTATATCCGAACATCACATCAACCCAAACACACGAATAGATATTCAAAATACGACATATAACAAAGAAAAGTATCAGAAACTTACGGTGCGGATTGGTGCTGCAGGAGACTCGGGTGCCATATTTCAACAAAAGAACAGATATATATTTTTCTAAACCATTTTCCAAACCATCTTTTGAAAACATTTTTTGAACCCAAACCCACAGTACCGAGTTTTTGAACTTGGCTCGATACTATAATTGTAACACCCCAAACCCGGCCTAAGCGTTACGGCCGAATCGGCATGTCACATGAAAGGAATGTTTAAAAAGCGTGCATTCGTTAAAAGCTCATATTCTTTATAGTTGTGGTGAGAAATCGAGTTTAAGAAATTTTGAATAAGAAATGGTTTATTATCATTTTAGGAAAATCCCATATTGATCATTTAATAATAAGCAATAAACAAATTGAAAATTTGAAACCAAATAAAATACCCAAGGCCTTATTACATAACAAAAACTCAAATAAAAATAAGTCCAAATAAAAGAAATGAATTTACGAGTAAACATATGTATAGCCTCCACGAGTCCACCGGCTCCCAAATCCGCGATCTAATGATTACCCGCAAAATTTAACTAAGGGTGAGTCATCGAGACTCGGTGTGTAAATCCCCATCCAAATGGACCCTTACACAATTTCATATGAAAATATGCATATCATGCACCCAAACCTAGCCATCCGCAACTCCTTTTTCTACCCCGTGTGGTACCAAAACCTTTGGTGGTGCCAAACCACGGTGACTTAAAGTCACAATATCCGTCAATACATGTGGTGCCAAACCACTGGTGGTGCCAAACCACTTTGGTGACATGTAGTCACGATGTGTTACCAAAACAACGGTGTCCGTGAGACACGAATCAATTGATGGGGCCAACCCATCGTGTGATACCAAATCACCGCGAGACGATCCCATATCTCAAGTGGGGCCAACCCACGGTGGTGTTAACCACGAGGGACGAGTCGCTATGAGGTACCAAACCTGCGGAGGTACCAAACCTCTGGTGACCGTAGTCACGGTGTGTTACCAAAACAACGGTGCCCGTCGGCACAATTAATCACGCCCCTCCACTCATATAACCCATGCAATATGACATAATAATTCGTGTATGCGTTATGTCATGTATGCTAGACATATATCAAATATAAGTATAACATGAATTACCATCATAATCGGATAGACATAAAACAACATAATCACCCTAATCAACCTCTAAAGGGTATAACAGTAATTTTACCTACCAAGGGCATTTTCGTAATTTACCCACCAAGGGTATATCGGTAATTTACCCACCAAGGGCATTTTTCGTAATTTACCCACCAAGGGCATTTTCGTAATTTACCCACCAAGGGTATATCGGTAATTTACCCACCAAGGGCATTTTCGTAATTTACCCACCAAGGGTATATCGGTAATTTACCCAACAAGGGCATTTTCATAATTTACCCACCAAGGGCATTTTCGTAATTTACCCACCAAGGGTATATCGGTAATTTACCCACCAAGGGCATTTTCGTAATTTACCCACCAAGGGTATATCAGTAATTTACCCAGCAAGGGCATTTTCGTAATTTACCCACTAAGGGTATTTCAGTAATTTCGTACCTGGAATGGCCTTTCCAAAGGCCCAGTGTCGCCCCGAGCGACTCAGCTACCATTTCCGGTCGTACCGGATGATTGGGCCTAAAACTCGATTCCGGCCCATTCGGGCCCACATGCTCGTGTGGCCCACCTAGCACAAATCTAGCCATGTATATAAGTTCCACCTAGTCTAGTTCACTATATACTACACCATCATACATTTTACTATATTGGGCCCACAGGCCCATTGGGCCCCCCTTCGCCCATCGCGCCCAAGCAAAACCCAACCCACAAGAATACTCACGATGGCCTCAACTATCGCGTCGAAGCCCCACACGTGTGCTGCTGCGCTCGTGTGGCTACTATTGCCGTGATCGGCACCGGCATTGCCGCTCTACAACTAGAGTAGAGAGAGTTACACACACGATAGGACTCGGTGTTAATCCGCGCTCCGACCACTCCTGTGCCCAAACGCCTTCCAAGGTGTGTCAACCCTCCTCCTGGAATGCTCTTTATATAGCTAGCACTTCACCTTCCTTCTTTGTATCTTTCCGATGTGGGATCCCTTCTTCAGTAGAGTTTAAATTCAACTGAAACTCTTGCCGTCCAATCCGCAAAATAAATACTCCCTTGCTTCTCATGAGATTCGAACCCAGGCTCCCTTGCAACATAATCCACGCTGCTAGCCACTTGGCCACAAGCTCCTCTTGTGTCTTAAACCATGCGCAACTAAATATAAATCTATAGCCAAATTCTGAGGTCCAAGTAAAAAGAAAACCAAAATGCAAAAGCCAAGACTTGAACCTTGGACCTCCTTCCTTCCTTGTGGCGTCACCCCCTTGTCTCTTATGTGGCGTCACTTTGCCACTACACCACACACTCCTTTTGTGTCATTTTTCCCCACATTTTATTCTTAAGGCCTACCTGCCAACTTCCAGGGTTTTTTTTTCACCTAAAACCAAAATTTCCCCAAAGCTAATATTTGATCCCGGGACTTCATAGAAGCCCTCTAACCTTCCAAAATAACTTACCTAATAAGTCTAACTTGCATTAATGCCGTTATCAAAAATTTTAAAACAAGGCCCATTGGGCCCAATCCTACTAGGCCCAATTTCGGGATGTTACACTTGACTCGGCTAGGACGTCAAGTGAAAAGGTAAGGACATAAATTCTATTGATAACCAATTGGTTCAACCTTCTTTTCAGGAAGCACTCCGAAAGTACACATCTGAACCTGATCCTAGACCCCGTGCCAATAAAAAAGTAATTCATGAGGAATGAAGGCTTCAGGTCGAGGAACTAGACGAGTGGAAAACACATTTTAAGGAGAAACTAGGAACAACAAATCACTTCAAAATAGGAGATCAGGTATTGTTGGATGAGAAAGACCCTCGAATCGCCACTTCAGACCTTAAAACGAACAAAGAAATCCCTTTTAAGGTACTCAATGTCTTCCCATACGGAACGGTCGAGGTGACTCACTCTGAATTTGGCACTTTTAAGGTAAACACCACTCGACTTAAACTATATATCGATAACCGAATTGATAGCAAGAATGAGGAGTTTCAACTCCTCAAACCACCATGATCGTGTGAATGAAAGGTAAGTCTAGCTTAAGACTTTAAACAAGCGCTTCTCGGGAGGCAACCTGAGCACTAACCCCTTTAATTTTCATATCCTTGATTTTTAGCACCTAACTAAAAGACTAACCAAGTTAAATAAAGCATAGGTTTCCGTACCACACGGCCTTGCACACGGGCGTGGCCGTGGTCGTATGGGCATCACAAATTTACAAACTGGCATGGCAGAGGTCGTCCGAACCAAGGACGAAAAGTCCCCAAATCACGGACGGCTATAAAATGCCACGGCCGTGCGATACGGCCGTGGTAGACACTGAGAAAGTCACACGGGTATAAGCCACGCCCGTGCTTTGAGGCCGTGGCCGACACTGAGAAAGAGACATGGGCGTGGAAACCTCTACACAGGCGTGGGAGAAACGAACGAGCCACCACACGGCCGTGCGATATAGCCGTGTGACCGAACACGCCCACAATACACGTGCGTGGGCAGCAACTAGGTCCTTGTTTCTTATTTAAGACCCCCCTTCTTCTCACTTTCTCCCCAAATTCTTCTTCAACCAACCCCCAGCCACCACACCCCTTTCTCTTTTCACTATCCTCTCCCTTCATTTTCCATTTCCCTTCCCCTCATTCCTTTTCTTTCACCATCCTCACCACCATCCCTATCTCGAAGAAGTGAAAGGACCCTAGCACAGTCTCCCCGTGCAAAACCGATCTACATAAGTTCATGCCGGCCGCTTCATCGACCCGACAAGCCAAGGACATTTGAGTCCATTTATTTTACCTATGTCTTTTCTCTTCTCCTTTATTTTCCTTCTCTTTATTTTTCTTATCTTTAAATACATATTTAGTATATTTTGAATTTTTCTTATTATTGCCTGGCTATTTCTTCACAAGTTACCCAATTTTTTCATCTAGCGCAGTGATTGTTGGCGGCCACCATACCACCACTAGAGACGCCTCCTCCAACTTATCTTTCACCTCCAAATCAAGTTTCCACACTTCAAACTCAAGAAATCCATCCGAAAATCCAGGAAGTTTTCACCTCTCTCCCTCTCTTATGATCTATTACTACATGGTTATTATCTTCATTTGTTCATTGAGGACAATGTACATCTTAAGTGTGGGGGGTGAATTTTATCGTGAAAAGTGCCTAACTTTTTGCATTATTCCCAAATCCCTGAATCATATATTGTTCATAAATAATCTTCTCATATTACTGTTAGAATGAAATTTCCTTTGATTTATGATTTTCATTGATATGTTTTAGATTAAGTCATAGTTAATTGTGCAGTGATGATTTAAACTTTAAGAGACTAGAGAATCAAGCATGATGAGTTTATTTTCAGAATCAAAAATTTGTTAGGTTGTCTACCTGAATCTAATTATTACCTTGAAGTTTGAAATTTACATGGTTGACATCAAAAGCCCATAATTTTTGTGAGGTCTTGAGCCTTTTAGAGCATACATTCCTTTTCGTGCTCACTTTATTGATTATGAGTATGTCAACATTGGTTTGTTATTCTAGAACTTGCTTCGATTATACATGTCGAGACCACACCTTTGATTTGATATACTAAGATGATAAAGGCACCTAGGTTTTAACACACTTACTCCATAAAAAGCCTACCTTTATAGTTAACCCCTAGTGAACCCCTTTGAATCCTAACAAATTGTTTCTTGACTCACCCATTAATATTAACCCAAAACCCACTTTGTATTTGTTATCACCATCTCTCTTGACTACCCTTATATCAAGATTTGATTTGATCGGTTACTTAACTATTTTCTTTATTTTAGTTATTAAATTCTATATTTTTATTGTACTTGATTTGTTCTTAAAAAAAATTTAGGAATCTATTCATTATTACTTCTTTGTTATTGGAGCTTAAGCAGTTAATTTTATATTTTGAGAAGAAGCTCATGTTATTAGTATTAAGTTTTCAATTGATGTAAGCTTTAGTTACTCTTCTAGTTAGGTAATTTATCAATTCAATCTCGAAACTAACCCTCTAATTTAGCCTTTATCCACACCTTTAACCCAAGCCCCGTTACAACCCATAAAAGACTTTTTGATTTGTGTATCATCTCATTTTATAGTGGTGGAGATTTGATTTTCAAGCAAGCCTATGGGATTAACTTTTCATGTTTGACTTCTGAGTGCTTAATTTGAACCTTAAACACTTTGAGTGATTTGAGTGAATCCTTAGTGAGGATGTCAATTTTTGTTGATTTTGAATTAAAGGTGATTATTTAGGTAAGGGGAAACACCTATTTTTCGTACTATAAAAACTATGACTTTGATTGTTTGAATCTTTAGGAACCGTTTGGTTAAATTATCAATGTATGAATTACCTATGAATTATGATGAAACATTATTGATGAAGTTTATGAATTGAGGGGAGTTAATTTTAATTGTGAACTGAGAATTTTGCTTGAGGACAAGCAAATGCTTAAGTGTGGGGGTATTTGATAAACCGTAATATATACATATTTTAATCCCACATTTAGCATACTTTTTTGGATGATTTATCCTTTGAATTGTGGAATTTGATGCTCTGAATCCTTTAATTTCATGTTTTATACTTAGGAAAGCATCGGAGGATGAAAAGAACGATAAATGAGCCGAAAACGGAGCAAATGGGCTTACCTTAGAGATCGTTCACGGCCTGGACTATCACCCACGGCCGTGTGTTTCGAGTAACAACCAAGACACGACCTAGAACATCGTACATAGCCAGATCACACGGTCGTGTGTGGCAAACAGGATCGACCATGGCCAAGAGAGTCGACCACGGGCGTGTCACACGGGCATGTTCCTGCTATAGCCAAGATGAGTTTCATTCAGAATAGGATACTTGTAGGCCAAGAAAAACATTCCAAAGCCTATATAAACGCCCTAAGTATAACCTAAAAAGTGTCTTTGGTTGGGGGCGAAGCCAGAGAGGGCTGAACACAGGGAATTGCTCCAAGAAAGCCAGTTGATTCATCCTAGAAGCTGGAATCACACTCAAGACGGAAGATCTTCCCTTCAATTTCCTTTAGGGGGTTTTAGGGTTTTTCTTATGTTTTGTTATTTACTTTCTTCTGAGATGTATTCTTTATTATTCATGAACTAAACTCCTCAAATACCCGAGGGGGATGAAACCTAAGACGGATCTTGTTATTGTTTTCTGAACTATATGATAAATACTTGATTTGTTCTTAATTATGTGTGTAACATCCTAAAATTTGGGATTTTCTGTTTTGCATTATGATATGTGTTAGGCTAGTTAAGAATGTTAGTTGTATATGTTTAGGGGCCCTAAGAAGGCTTGGGGTTGAGCTGGGCCTTGGGAAAATTTTTGTGTTTAAGCATTTAAGGGGGAGAAGGTAAGTGGCGTCAAGACTTAAGGAAATAAGTGTGTATTTTGCTAGCACAAGAGGAGCTAGTAGCAAGGTGGTGAGGCGTCACATGAAGGGGCTTAAGGGGTGGAGTTCGAATCCCACCTATTGTAACTTTTGGATTTAATTTTTGTTCTAATCAAGTGAAAGATGGTAAGATTCGGCCATGACTCTAAAGAAGGAAAAGAAGATTCATTCAAATCCATTTGATTGAGATGATGGAGAAGAGATTGAGGTGATGGAGAGGAGATTTGTAACACCCCCAAACCCGGCCCATTCGCTACGACCGAATCTGGTTATGTCACTGGGAAAAGACGGTTGAAAATCTTAAAATAAAACATCGTAGTTTGCTGAATTTTGGAAAACATATCTTTGGAATAAAACTTTGCTATAAAACTCATTCATTTTTAAAACTTTAGTTTATAATATCCAATTTGAATAAATAGGTTGCAAACCATAAATCATTTTCACGTAGCAATTTAATTTAAATAAACCATAGTTAAAGTAATACCAAAAACATAAAATGGCCTTTATTACAACCCAACAATTCAAATAAAGTACTTATATCAAAATTTAGCATGGAATAATTGAACATCATCCTCGGCATGGGCCACCTTGTCCTCTCCGATCCGGTCCACTTTATGCACTACCTGAAATGGTTAATGAAAAGAGTGAGTCCACTGACTCAGTGCATAACCACAACACATATTTCCATCCGTATGGGCTTGGCCCATACCCACACAGCCATCGAAACAAATCATGCAAGAATGCATCTCAGCCCAACCTACTATCCAACCGTGACACCAACCTTAGCAGACTCCCTGCCTAAGGCCGTGGCTAATCCACCGATCACAACCGAGTGATCCCACATATGTTACCTCGGCAGACCTGCTGCACAAGGCCGTGGCTGAGCCACCGATCACATCGTGATCCATAAATCTTACCTCGGCATTCTCATTTTGCTCGAGGCCGTGGTCGAGCCACCGATCAACCAAAGTGATCCAAATATCGTAATCGTCTACGGTGATGCACATAGCAATCAACCGCCGAGATGGGCACCTAGCCAACACCTCCTTGAGGTAGCACAAAGCTAACCCTCAAGCGCTAATGTAACTGAGCTAACATTAGACCACGTACATCCCTGTGTACACTTCTTCCTTCTTCAATCCAATCCCATGCCCATGTGTCAATAAATCATGCAAGAATATCATATAGAATGAGTATTTATCACTTATCACTACCACATTGTACATATATAAATGTATATCAAGATTAACTTACCATCACCGATTACTCATCACTTATGCCATTATAAACGGCTATTACACATAATACACATATAAACATGTTAGCAAACCAAACCACGTAAATAGTGCGATGATTACGCACCTAAATGATACCAAAACCCAAACGCTACTTCGCTTTCGCACCGCATGGACTAACGGACTTACAAAAGGTTCCCCAATGATGTGCTCTTCTTCCCTACAATCGGCCTTGGCATAAAAACAATGAACACTTAGGCCATTCGGCCAAGACAAAAACTATAGCACAAAGAAAACTAACACGCCCTTACCTTGCTAATCAACCTTTAAGGGTAAAATCGTAATTTTACCTACTAAGGGCATTTCCGTAATTTACCCACCAAGGGTATATCGGGTATTTCGTACTGGAATGGCCTTTCCAAAGGCCCGGTGTCGCTCGAAGCGACCCAACTACCATTTCTCGGTCGAAATGGACTATTGGGCCTAAAGCCCAATTTCGCCCATTCGGGCCCACACGCGCGTGTGGCCCACCTAACACAAATCTAGCCACGTATATAAGTTCCACCTAGTCTAGTTCACTATATACTACACAATCGCACAATTTACTCATAAGGGCCCACGGGCCCATTGGGCCCACTTCGCCCATCACGCACCCAAGCAAAGCCCAACCCACAAGAATACCACCGATGGCCTCAACTATCGCGCCGAAGCCCCACACACGCGCGCCGCACGCGTCGTGTAACTACTATTGCCGTGGACCGCACGCCGGCATTTGCCGCTCTACAACTAGAATAGAGAGAGTTACACACCGATAGGACTCGGTGTTAATCCGCGCTCCGACCACTCCTGCGCCCAAACGCCCTCCAAGATGTGTTTACTCTCCCTAGGATGCTCCTTATATAGCTAGCACTTCACCTTCCTTCTTTGTATCTTTCCGATGTGGGATCCCTTCGTCGAAGAGAGTTTAAATTCAATGAAACTCTTCCCGCCAGCACCGCAAAATAAATACTCCCTTGCTTCTCATGAGATTCGAACCCGTGCTCCCTTGCAACATAATCCACGCTGCTAGCCACTTGGCCACAAGCTCCTCTTGTGTCTTAAACCATGCGCAACTAAATATAAACTATAGCCAAATTTCGAGGTCCAAGTAAAAAGAAAACCAAAATGCAAAAGCCAAGTCTTGAACCTTGGACCTCCTTCCTTCCCTTGTGGCGTCACCCCTTGTCTCTTATGTGGCGTCACTTTGCCACTACACCACACACTCCACTTGTGTCATTTTTCCCCACATTTTATTCTTAAGGCCTACTCCGCCAACTTCCGGGTTTTTTTTCACCTAAAACCAAAATTTCCCCAAAGCTAATATTTGATCCCGGGACTTCATAGAAGCCTTCTAACCTTCCAAAATCACTTATCCAATAGGTCCAACTTGCATTTAAGCCGGTCTCTTGTTCTCCAAAAATTTAAACGCTACTACGCCTAAGGCCCATTGGGCTCAATTCTCCTAGGCCCAATTCCTTTTTACCCTAAAAATCTAAATTTTCCAAAGCCTTCCCTTCTCATCCCAACATTCTTAGAGCCTCTAAAACTCAACCAAGCACTCCCAAAACCTACTAACACTTGATTTATACCCCATATGCACAAAATTCCTAAACCGTGGTGTTACAATTCTACCCTCCTTAAAATAATTTCGTCCTCGAAATTACTTGTCTAAACTAATAGATCCAATTCTCTCCACTACGCTATCGCTGCGCAGACTCGATCTCCAAGAGCTAACATACTTTACGAGCAACAAAACAAACAATCACCAAAAGCGCCTCTACCACGTCCACGAGAAGTGCGACCACGCCCCTAGAACTCATATCTAGCGTCGCGATTTAACTCGATTAAAAGTTTTATGCATTAGAAATTTTGTTCCATTGTTTAATCAACGAGCAAATTTTATGAGCGCAAGTTTCGGAAGTCGTTCTTTCGAGCAATCAAAGTTTCAGATTCTAAAGTAATCCACTATTGCAATCATCCGATCACATCAATAACTCACAAGCAATAGTAAGGGTACTTACCCGGTGGACTTCGGTCGGAGGTACAGTGCCATGCCACCTAACACGAAAACCTTTTCATAAAAACCCATATTTTTGAAAAGCCCACTTTGAAAATGTTTTTGGGCCCAAAACCTCAAAGCCGAAGTTTTGAACCGGGCTCGATACCAAATCATAACACCCCCAAACCCGCCCATTCGCACGACCGAATCTGGTTATGTCACTGGGAAAAGACGGTTGAAAATCTTAAAATAAAACATCGTAGTTTGCTTGAATTTTGGAAAACATATCTTTGGAATAAAACTTTGCTATAAAACTCATTCATTTTTAAAAACTTTAGTTTATAATATCCAATTTGAATAAATAGGTTGCAAACCATAAATCATTTTCACGTAGCAATTTAATTTAAATAAACCATAGTTAAAGTAATACCAAAAACATAAAATGGCCTTTATTACAACCCAACAATTCAAATAAAGTACTTATATCAAAATTTAGCATGGAATAATTGAACATCATCCTCGGCATGGGCCACCTTGTCCTCTCCGATCCCGGTCGACTTTATGCACTACGAAATGGTTAATGAAAAGAGTGAGTCCACCGACTCGATTGCATAACCACAACACATATTTCCATCCGTATGGGCTTGGCCCATACCCACACAACCATCGAAACAAATCATGCAAGAATGCATCTCACCAACCTACTATCCAACCGTGACACCAACCTTAGCGGACTCCCGCCAAGGCCGTGGCTAATCCACCGATCACAACCGAGTGATCCCACATATGTTACCTCGGCGGACACTGTTGCTGACAAGGCCGTGGGTGAGCCACCGATCACATCGTGATCCATAAATCTTACCTCGGCATTCATTTGCGCCGAGGCCGTGGTGAGCCACCGATCAACCAAAGTGATCCAAATATCGTAATCGTCTCACGGTGATGCACATAGCAATCAACCGCCGAGATGGGCACCTAGCCAACACCTCCCTTGAGGTAGCACAAAGCTAACCCTCAAGCGCTAATGTAGCCTCGAGCTAACATTAGACCACGTACATCCCTGTGTACACTTCTTCCTTCTTCAATCCAATCCCATGCCCATGTGTCAATAAATCATGCAAGAATATCATATAGAATGAGTATTTATCACTTATCACTACCACATTGTACATATATAAATGTATATCAAGATTAACTTACCATCACCAGTTACTCATCACTTATGCCATTATAAACGGCTATTACACATAATACACATATAAACATGTTAGCAAACCAAACCACAGAAATAGTGCGATGATTACGCACCTAAATGATACCAAAACCCGAAACGCTATATCGCTTCGCACCGCAGACTAACGGACTTACAAAAGGTTCCCAAATGATGTGCTCTTCTTCCCTACAATCGGCCTTGGCATAAAAACAATGAACACTTAGGCCATTCGGCCAAGACAAAAACTATAGCACAAAGAAAACTAACACGCCCTTACCTTGCTAATCAACCTTTAAGGGTAAAATCGTAATTTTACCTACTAAGGGCATTTCCGTAATTTACCCACCAAGGGTATATCGGTAATTTCGCACTGGAATGGCCTTTCCAAAGGCCCGGTGTCGCCTGAGCGACCCAACTACCATTTCTCGGTGAAATGGACTATTGGGCCTAAAGCCCAATTTCTCGCCCATTCGGGCCCACACGCTCGTGTGGCCCACCTAACACAAATCTAGCCACGTATATAAGTTCCACCTAGTCTAGTTCACTATATACTACACAATCGCACAATTTACTCATAAGGGCCCACGGGCCCATTGGGCCCACTTCGGCCCATCACGACCCAAGCAGCCCCAACCCACAAGAATACTACTGATGGCCTCAACTATCGCGTCGAAGCCCCACACGTGCGCTCGCACGCTCGTGTGGCTACTATTGCCGTGACCGGCACTTCGGCATTTGCCGCTCTACAACTAGAATAGAGAGAGTTACACACCGATAGGGACGGTGTTAATCGCGCTCCGACCACTCCTGTGCCCAAACGCCTCCAAGATGTGTTTACTCTCCCCTAGGATGCTCCTTATATAGCTAGCACTTCACCTTCCTTCTTTGTATCTTTCCGATGTGGGATCCCTCGTCGATGAGAGTTTAAATTCAACTGAAACTCTTCCCGTCAGCATCGCAAAATAAATACTCCCTTGCTTCTCATGAGATTCGAACCTGGGCTCCCTTGCAACATAATCCACGCTGCTAGCCACTTGGCCACAAGCTCCTCTTGTGTCTTAAACCATGCGCAACTAAATATAAACTATAGCCAAATTCTCGAGGTCCAAGTAAAAGAAAACCAAAATGCAAAAGCCAAGTCTTGAACCTTGGACCTCCTTCCTTCCCTTGTGGCGTCACCCCTTGTCTCTTATGTGGCGTCACTTTGCCACTACACCACACACTCCACTTGTGTCATTTTTCCCACATTTTATTCTTAAGGCCTACTCGCCAACTTCCAGGTTTTTTTTCACCTAAAACCAAAATTTCCCCAAAGCTAATATTTGATCCAGGACTTCATAGAAGCCTTCTAACCTTCCAAAATCACTTATCCAATAGGTCCAACTTGCATTTAAGCCGGTCTCTTGTTCTCCAAAAATTTAAACGCTACTACGCCTAAGGCCCATTGGGCTCAATTCTCCTAGGCCCAATTCCTTTTTACCCTAAAAATCTAAATTTTCCAAAGCCTTCCCTTCTCATCCCAACATTCTTAGAGCCTCTAAAACTCAACCAAGCACTCCCAAAAACCTACTAACACTTGATTTATACCCCATATGCACAGCCCCTAAACCAGGGTGTTACAAGATTGAGGAGGGAATTAAGGAGAAATAAAGGATAGTGATGAGGGGGATATGTTGGCCAAATTTTGGGAGGTGTATGGGGAAAGAAATTTGGTCAACTAAGATCTTTTTGGTGTAAGGGGCATACGGTTTTGGTAGGGGGATTTGGGAGCCGAATTTCTTATGGTCTTTTTACAAGTTTTGTGCATGAAAAGCTTTTACTCTTTTTAACATTTTGTGCTTTCTTTTTCCACTCTTTTCCCTTGCTTGCCGAAACACAAGTCCTTCTTTTGTTCATCTCCTTCATAGTGTTAGTCGAAATTCTCTGACACTTCTCTTATCCATCTCTTCTTTTCTTTCCTCACCATTTCTTCAACCTTTCTCTCTTTTTCTTTTTCTTTAATCGATATTACTTGGTGGCCAAATCTTCTTTGTTCATTTCTCTCCAAATAGCTGAACCTTATAACACTTTATCTCTTCTTTATTTTTTTTTCTTTTGCATGTTGGGTACTCTCTTCCTTGACCGAATCGGCGTTCTAGTTGGGTGTCGAATTTCATATCTTTGCCAACTCATCCGTAGCCATAAGTCGAATCGGTGGGAGTCAGATCTATCATCGATCAAGATAAGGAGTTTCTTCTTGGTCCATTCGATATCTACGTGGTTATTTTGTTAAACGGATCGATAGATTTGACTAATCGATTATTCTAGAGACTAAATCACTCGTTCTCCTCTACTCGTTGATCCTTCGGAGGTAGTGGTAAGCTGAAACCCTCTCCTTAGACAACTACTTCTCTCATTGTAATATTATTCTGACCGAGACTCTTCCAATGGAGGCAAGTGGTAGCGATACTAAAGGAAAATCGATAGGATGATGAAAAGGGTGTGGACTTGCAATCTCTACTCCCAAGTTCAAACGTAGGGCGGTATCGGCAGTTTGGGATTTTCCACCGGGTTGTGGAAGGGAGCCAGTATCCGATGAGAATAGGCAGATTATGGTTGTTCGCGGTGGTGAGGGTAAGTGTGATAAACTGATTGTTTAGATATGGATTAAGAAACTCTTTTCGTTAGTTAACCGAGTGTTATGGTACCATAGGTGCCGACGATCAAGAAGTTTTAGTGCTCTACGTAATCAGGTGTTTAATCTCACACCGAAATCCCGTAGATTCGTTATTCACCATCATGTTGGAAAAAAAATGATCGTTGTTGCTTACAAATCTAATAACCGTAATATGGCTTGAATCGAGTAACTTGCTTAAACAACATTAATCCTAAGATCGGTCAAAATCAGTATTAACTTGATTAATTACGAAAATGCCCTTAAAGGTTGAATTACTAAAATGCCCTCTATGGGCCGATTTATCGAAATGCCTTAACGGGTCGAATTGCTTTAACGCCCTTAAAGGGGTTGATTTACCAAAATTCCCTCGATGGGTCGAATTATTAAAGTGGCCATAGTGGGCCGAATTGCCAAAGTGCTTTAATGGGCCGATTCACCGAAATATTTCATTAGCTTAATAGTTGTTAAATATATTTGGATATTTTTTTGCATGATGCATCTTTACATAATGCATGGGGTGGGAAAAATTGTATGGAGAGCAGTGTAGCCTGGTGGCATAGCCACAATTCGTTTATTATTGTGCTTAATTATGATTTCGGTGGCTTGACCACAAAAATACTATACGATAGCAGCTCGACTGCAAATTGGAGTGAGCGACGGGGTGGGTTGACTTGATCCCCACAGGTGTGATTGGCTGGTCGGGGGTGTGATGGATGGATGGGTTGGGTTGCATTCATTTCATTTAAATACTGTTATGTAAATGGGCTTAGGCCCAAAATGTTACTATGCGGGTTCAGGCCCAGTGGATGACGGTAAGGGGATTATACACTGAGTTCTTGTAACTCACTCCTTTTTCTTAATCCTTGCAGGTAATGCTCAGTAATGAGGACTTGGGGCCATGGATAACTCGGTGGAGGCCATACTTTAGGAATGATGTTTTCAAACATTAGTAAATTTCTTTTCTGCTTTATTTCGTTACTTTTACTATTTTGGGTTTAAAGTTGTAATAAGGCCTCTGATATTTTTATGTTGCTTTATGTTTTGATGTACTTATTATTTTCCAGGAATTGTTTTAAACAGGGATTTTTCTGAGATCTTAAACAACGGTTTTCCAAAATTGAATAACAAACGGATTTCATAACAAATATGTACAGATAATTTAACTTGGATTTTCCTTCGAATTATCAATATCATTTTTAAAAGTCACGATTTTTAAAGTTCACTAGTTTGATTTTCGATTCATCAATCAACCTCTCGAGATTAGTGGTATACTTTTTTTTATCGATTATTTATAATCAAACTTGTTTTTCTTAACTATAACCTAATAACATCAACTTTAGTAAGAATCATAAGTTTTTTATACATTTTCTTCATGTGACATGCCAGATCCGGTCATACCGCATGGGCCGGGTTTGGGGTGTTACAATGTGTTCTTAATTCTTGTTTTAATATTTCAGGATACTGATTCAAGTATTGATGTGCTTAGGCAGTGGAGCAAAAGTCCCTGTTTAAGAGTAGATCTAGCATAGTTAAGCGGAGTTGATCGCAACCCTAGAGATAGGATGACGAAAATCTGCCGGATTAGGGTCAAACCTAATATGGGAGTCCATAGATCGAGTTAATGCAACACTAGGGGTTTTAATTAGAAAGAAATTTCAATTAATCAACCTAGGGTTAGACATTAGTAGCCTCGAAAGAGGTATTAATATAAATTAGGGAATCCTATGGATCAAGTCAAGTGAATAAATCGTCTGGTTCAGAGTTAAATAACAAGTGAAGTCTAGATGGATTCTTCCTCGGGTATTGTCTTAATCAACTGGTTTTCCCAAAAGTATTTTCCCAATTCACTCTCTTTGTCTTAGCATCCTTAGTTTAGTAATTAGTTAGATAAACATCAATTCCCTTAATACTTAGGCTAGATAATAAAAAGATAGTAACTACTAGTACTCTTGGTCCTTGAGGATACGATATTTCCGGTCTTGCCATAGCTATACTACCAAACGATAGATGTGCTTGCCTTATTCGTTGTTATAGTTAGTTTGGACACGATCATATACAAATTTTATAACTTATTCTACAATTTATTCTATCTCCCACTTCTAGTTAGAAATTATATTAATTCAATCCCCAATTAACACTTTTACTCAATAAAATTTAATGTCTAAAAATCTAATGTCTTCCAAAATTTCAGCACATACTTAATAGTATTTTGTTCTAGTTTCATAAAAACTCAAAAAATTACAAGAAAATGACTTAATTTGACTTATGAATTTGAAATTGAACCTTGAAAACCCTAAATTTCTTCTTTTCTTTTCTTTTTTTCTTATCTTTCTGTTTCGTCCCCTATTCTGTTTCTATTTCCTTTCTTTTATTTCTTTAGTTTATATATATAATATAATAATATAATAATATATTATATTATAATTAAAACATAAAATATCTTTATTATATAATAATATAATAATATATTAAACATAAAAATCTTAGATTTTCCTCACGATAAACTGCCTCAATTTATACTTTTGGTATAATTGCCCTTTTAGTCCTTTTTATTTTCTTTTAATCTATAATTCAACTTTTACCCTTTATTCAATTTAGTCCTTTTTATTAATTACTCCTAATTAAGTCAAATTCACCTATTTAAAACCTAATTAAACACACAACTAGTCTCGTAAATATTTCTAATAAATGTTTACGAACCCATTTCACTAAGATGGAGGCCCGATAATGTACTTTTCCGATGCCCGTGAATTTTGGGTCATTACATTTCTCCCCCCTTAATAAATTTCGTCCTCGAAATTTACCTGAGAAAAGATGAGGATATTGTGCTCTCATAGTTTCCTTCGGTTCCCAAGTTGCTTCTTCCACATTATGATTTCTCCATAACACTTTCGCTAGAGGAACCTGTTTATTTCTTAATTCTTTTACTTCTCGAGCTATTATCTGAACTGGCTCTTCTTCATAAGACAAATCCGATCGAATTTCAATATCTTCCGTGGGTATTATATGGGAAGGATCCGATCTATATTTCCGAAGCATGGACACATGAAAAACATCATGAATCTTCTGTAATTCTGGAGGCAAAGCTAGTCAATAAGCAACCGGTCCAATTCTTTCCACAATTTCATACGGCCCAATATAACGAGAACTCAATTTTCCTTTTCGACCAAACCTCAAGACTTTCTTCCAAGGCGATACCTTAAGGAATACCTTATCACCAATAGAGTATTCGATATCCCGCCGTTTCAAATCTGCATATGATTTCTGTCTATCAAATGTTGCCTTTAATCTTTCTTGAATTTTCTTAACCGTTTCCTCTGCCTCTTGAACTAATTCCGGCCCAATTATTTTTCTTTCACTCAATTCCATCCAACACACAGGTGACCGACATCTTCTACCATATAGAGCTTCATACGGAGCCATTTGAATTTTAGATTGGAAACTATTACTATAAACAAATTCAGCTAGTGGCAAATAACGTTCCCAACCTGATTCAAAGTCAATGATACAAGCCCGTAACATGTCTTCTAAAATCTGGATTATCTGTTCAGACTGTCCATCGGTTTGCGGATGAAATGCAGTACTAAAATTAAGTCGAGTACCCAGAGAATTATGCAATTGCCTCTAAAATCTTGATGTAAACCGTGGTACCCGGTCTGAAATTATCAATGTAGGAATACCATGTAATCTCACAATTTCCTGAATATAAATCTCAGCAAGCTTCTGCAAAGACCAATCAGTTCTAACTACTAATAAAATGAGATGACTTTGTGAGTCGTTCCACAATTACCCAGATGGCATTCTTTTTACTCGCTGACAGTGGCAATCCCATAACAAAATCCATAGTAATGCAATCCCATTTCCACTCGAGAATACTAATAGGCTGTAATAATCCAGTAGGAACCTGATGCTCTGCCTTTACCCGTTGACAAGTCAAACACTTACTAACATACTCAACTATATCTCTTTTTATCCCTGGCCACCAGTACAACTCCCGCAAATATCGGTACATTTTTGTTCCTCTAGGGTGTAAAGCAAACACGCTATCATGTACTTCTTTGAGAATCAACTCTTTCAACTCAGAATTAACTGGAATACAAATCCGATTACGGTACCTTAAACAATCATGTTCATCAATACTAAAATTTTCTACCATACCATTCCGTACCATCTCTTTTCTCTTCAACAACTTTTCGTCTTTTAGCTGTGCTGCTCTAATCTAGTCAAAAATCATCGGCCTAACCCTTAATTCAGCTAATAAGCTTCCATCATCATTAATACTAAGCCGAGCGAACATTGCCCGTAACAACAAATTTTCAGCTTTTCTGCTCAATGCATTAGCTACTAAATTTGCCTTTCTCGGATGGTAATCTATAACACAATCGTAATCTTTCAGAAGTTCAATCCACCGTCTGTGCCTCAAATTCAACTCCTTTTGCGACAGAAGATATTTAAGGCTCTTATGATCAGTATAAATGTAACATTTCTCACTGTACAAGTAATGCCCCCAAATATTCAATGCAAATATTACAGCAGCTAACTCCAAATCGTGTGTCGGGTAGTTACGCTCAAGTGGCTTCAACTATCGAGATGCATAAGCTATTACTTTTTCTTCTTGCATCAATACACAGCCCAAAACATTCAGAGAAGCATCACTGTACATAACAAAATCCTTCCCCGACTCTGGTAATGTTAAAATAGGTTCCTCGGTCAACATCTGCTTCAATGTCTCAAAACTCCTCTGGCACTGATCATCCCAAATAAAAGGAACATTCTTTTGTAGCAGCTTTGTCATCGGCAATGCTATTTTCAAAAATCCATTAACAAATGTCCTGTAGTATCTAGCTAATCCCAGGAAACTACGTACCTCGGATACATTCTTTGGTGCCTTCCATTGAAAAATTACCTCAATCTTCTTCGGAATAACTCTAATCCATTTAGCAGATACCACAAGTCCCAAAAACATCACCTCTGACAACCAGAATTTACATTTACTCAGCTTCCCGTACAACTATTTTTCTCGCAGAATCTGTAGCACTATTCTGAGATGCTGATCATGTTCTGACTCTGTCTTCGAATAAACCAATATTTCATCAATGAAGACCACCACAAACTGATCTAAATACGGCTGGAAAATGTGGTTCATCAGATCCATGAAAGCAGATGGGGCATTAGTCAACCCGAACGGCATCACCAAAAACTCATAATGACCATATCGAATACGGAATGCAGTCTTTGGCACATCACTTTCCTTTACCTTTAGTTGATAATACCCGGACCTCAAATCAATCTTTGAAAATACTAAAGCTCCCTTCAACTGATCAAACAGATCATCTATACGGGGCAATGGATACCGATTCTTGATCGTTACTTTGTTCAACTGCCGATATCGATACATAACCTTATTGATCCATCTTTCTTTTTAACAAATAGTACTAAAGCTCCCCAAGGTGAAATGCTCGGTCTAATGAATCCACGATCTAACAAATCCTGCAACTGTATCTTTAATTCTTTCAATTCTGTAGGTGACATATGGTACAGAGGTATAGAGATTGGAGTTGTACCTGGATAAACCTCTATAGCAAATTCAACCTCCCTATCTGGTGGCAAACCCAGTAATTCTTCAGGGAAGACACCTGGAAACTCACATACAGTTTTGATCTTGCTGCATTTGGTTTCCAACCGAATCTGAATTAATAACATAAGTTAGATATGCTGTACAACCCTGCTGAAGTAATTTATTGGCCTTTATCGCCGAAATAATACGTGTCGAACCACTAATACAAATACCATTTACCTCAATTCTGTCTGCATCTTCTGTCTGAATACTGAACCTTTTTTATAGCAATTGTAACACCCCAAACCCAGCCTAGAAGTTAGGCCCGAATCTGGCGTGCCACATTGAGGTGTTTTTCAAAAACCGTTGTTTCGTCAAAAACCCTTCTTAATATTTAAAAACTAAAGTCTTAGTTTGCATTTGTTTATTATTAATCAATGTTTATTAAAAGTTATAAAATTCAAAACCTCGAATTTCATTTGCTTATTTTCAAAACGGGGTTTATTAATAGTCACTCTCTTGTAAAACATTATTATCTCTAAAACCTTGTTGTTGCGGAAGCTTAATTTAAAACAATGATTTACGAAGACGTGTTATCTAAAAAGTTTGAGTTGCGAAAATGTAGTGTTTTGAAAACAGTTATCGTTTTGGGAAAACCGTGTTCAACTTATAGCAGATTTAAAACATAATAACCTGAAAATCCCAAATTAAAAACCAGAATTTAAGAGAGGCCTTATTACAACCCAATAAGAAAACTGTTTAAGTAAGTAAAATAGAATACTAAGATTCAATTTGCTCGTAATGTGGCCACCTCCGAGTACTCCGCACACGAATCGCGCATCGAGGATTACCTGAAAAATTAAAAACAAAGGGGGTGAGTTTACGAAAACTCAATGTGTACACCCCTCATCGATAAAAACATGCGTTACAACAATCCGAGCCTAAGCCCATTACAGTCATTAGTGTGGGCCCAAGCCCAACACAGTAGCGGTGGCATTTGGGACTTAGCCCATAATAGCCTCAGTTGGGCCTTATCCCATGTCAAATGTCACATATCATATTTATCTGGGCCTAAGCCCATTTCAATATTAAAATCCATATGTGCAATGCATTAATGCCCATACCAACCCTGCACTCCATCTCCTGTCCAACCCTGCACTCCTATGGGGATTTAATCGACCCACCCATCCCTACACTCCTTTTGTAGCACCGGTTGTGGCACTAACGAATATTGCAGCAGAGCTGCCAATCATATAATCTGCTTAAAGCCATCGGTGTATTCACAGTCGTCAAGCGACCATGCGATCCTATCAAAACTTCCTCCATAACCGATATCCCAACCCCATGCAACACAATAACACATGAATGCAACATACCATAATTAACATACGATAAAAAACATATAACATGTAGGGTATTTTAGTCATTTTGCCCTTCAGGGCATAACAGTCATCTTACCCTCCAGGGGTATTTCGGTCATTTTACCCTTCGAGGGTATTTTGGTAATTTACCCACTAAGGGTATTTCGGTAATTTAGCCATCTAACGGCCTTTCCGTCACCTCGAGCGACTCGGGACCCCTTTTTAGTCAAAACAGTATAGTTGGGCCTAAAGCCCAATTTCGGCCCAAATGGGCCCACACGCTCGTGTGGCCCATTTAGCATGTTTTTGATCTCAATTTTACGGACTTTGCAGTCTCACCAATTATTTGGTCGCTTTTCCATCAGTTTTGCTTGTGTGGGCCGATTAGCCCATTGGGCCCACTTAGCCCGTTTTGGCTCAATAAGGCCCATTCCGGCCTCAGATTCACGAGAGTGTTCGCGACACTCTCAACGATCTACCGCCATCACTAGTGGCTCGATTTATCACCACGAACGCTCGCACGCTCGAGTGATTATGGCTGCCGATTTTTTCTGGCTTTTTGCCACTTCGGCTTTTGGGTCGATTCACAGAACAACATTCATAGCATAAGCGGTAGTGTGAGATTACACACCTGATTACGAGTTGTGCTAACCATCGATTCCAACACCAGAGATCGACCACTCCTTGCTGAGCAAGAGTATTTGGTTTACTGCCCCTGATCACGAAAACGAGTCCCTAAAGAAGAGCACAGATTAGCAATGTTGTTTCTAGACAACATAGAAACGGCCTTTCGGCCACAAGGAACTCAAAAATTAATAAAGAGCCACCAACCATCCCCCATTCAGCCACAGTTATACTTACCCACAAACGCCCGACAACGATTGGCAAACGGCCAACCACAATATTCGGCTCTCAGCACAGAGAACAAAAAGAACTCGAGATGGAAGAGGGTGAGTGAATTCGGCCTAGACCATATAGAGTTAAAAGTTGAGTGTTTCGGTTCTTGAAGAGAGAAAAGAGGAAAAGAACTAAAATAGAAAAGAAACCATTACCTTGCAACTAGAGAAGAACCGAATAAGGAGGAAGATTCGGCAGACAGAAGAGAACCAATTTTCCTGCTACTAGATGTTTGGCTAAGGAAAAACAAAATGGGAATAGAGGTGATTCTTCGGCTTTATGAAAAGGGAAGAAATAGATACCACAAGAGAATAGATGAGTAGGAGAAGATTCAGCTAAAGCAATCTAGACACCAAACAAAAGAAATGAAAAGAAACACGAGAGGTAAGACGAAATGTGAACAAGAGAAAGAGTGCACCAAATGCTTCCCAAAAAGAGTTTCCGGAAAATGAACAAAAAGAGAAAAATGCACACCCAAGGAGAATTTTCGGTTCAACTCATACACTAGGCTGCCGAATTTGCTACACAACACCCCTCTCTAGCCGAAATTCTCATCCCCACACACTCCCACATTCGGCCAACTCTACCACTCTCCCCTATCCCATGATATCCGCGCGTTGACCCGATTTAACCCGAAGGATCCGCGTGTTTTTGGTCAATGGTCTATTTGCGGATCTGGTCCTTCCGCATTTTTTCAAATTTATAATTACGTCCAAATGCATTTTTCCGTATTTACAATTTGGCCCTAAAATTTACATGCTGTTTCATTTTAATCCTCAGGCTCTTTAAAGGTAAAAATTAGAACGACGCCGTTTTGAAAAAGAGGCATAATTGCCATATTGGTCCCTGAGATTTAACGCGCATTCAAAATTAATCCTTTTTATTTATTTTAATTTCTATTTAACTCCTAATTTCTTTATTTTAATTTTAATTTTATCCTTTTATTTTATTTTATTATTTTACATTATTTTATTAAATAGTTTATATTGTTGTCTTTATTATAATTTATTAAATTTATATATATATATATTTATATGTAATATCCTATATATATATATATATATATTATGATTATTATTTATTATTTTATTTAGCTTAATATTATTTTTACGATTTATATATTAAGTACTATATTATGTTTTTTAATTTATATTATATAATAGTACATTATATCATATATTATTTTTGGAATTTTTGTTTTATAACCTATTTTATTACATATGTAATTTTTATGGCTATTGAATTATATATATGTTTTATATAGAAGTATTATATATCGTTTACTAATTATTTTTTTATATATATTAAATTATTAACTTATATTTATTTATCAAAAATACTCTTTCATTATTTTTTTGTTTATATATGTATATATATTAAATCATTTTAAAAATTGTCATATTCTTTTTATCTTTTAATGTTTGGAACATATTATTCCTTCTTTTATTTGATTTTGTTTTTTTCATGAAAATTTCAATTATTGCTATTTATTTTAAATTACATGTTTATTTATTTTTATCGTGTATTATTGTTTAGCATAGTTCATTATATATTTATGTTGTATTATTCTTTTACTATTTATTGTTTGATAATTTGTAATTACGTGGAATTGCTATTAAATATGTAGGCTGTATACTCAAACCATTGTTTTTCTAAAAATACCTTTTTAATACATTTTATTCAAATAGATTTAAAAATATAAGGTGATATCAAATGTTTGGGAACTTCGAGAAGAATTGTGCCCTAACTTACTGGGCTTCAATTGTTTCCATAGAACTTAAAGTATTAGATATCTCTTCTCTTTTAAAATAGAAACTTACAAAATTCAAATAAAAAAACCTATCCTTGGGAATTCAAACCGTTGTGTCCTAACTTACTGGGTATGACGTTTTGTGTCTCGAAGTAGGAATTTTCTAAAATAAAGACGTGCTTAGTTTCGAATTCATGAGATGCTATATCCTAACTTACTGGGTATGGTGTTTTATTTCTTTGAGATAGGTAAGTCTAGGTTTCTTTTCTTCAAATAAAAAGACTATTTTCTAAAGTTTTTTAAAGTTTCAACATTAGGACATGATTTTATCGATTAGGTACAAATTTTGGGCGTTATGAGGGTGCTAACCCTTCCTCATACGTAACCGACTCCCAAATCCATTTTTCTTGTTTTTCGTAGACCAAAATCAGTATTTTAAAATAAAGCATTTTTTAAGGTGATCCAATCACACCTAAATAAAAGGGATTGGTGGCGACTCCCATTTTCATTTTTAAAAGTCGATCCCCATTTTTAAAATCAAATTTTAAAATGGTTTCGACAGCGGATACACGGATCCAACCAACACACCAGAATGGCACCCATTGCCTTATTGGATAGTTCGAAACAATAAATGACACCCAGTGTCTCATCGGCCAAGCCAAAGTAAGTTGGTACCCAGTACCTCATCGAATCTATCCGAAGTAATATAATGACACCCAGTGTGTCATCGACTCGAGGTCGAAGTATCCCTAAACACCTCCAATGCTATGGCATGCCAACTATATCCGACTTAGCCCGACTAGTTAATGGGGTATAAAATTTCTTTTCAATATCTAATCAATACACATCTCAGATAATCACATATAATCATACTTCCATTCAATTCAATCCACTTTTCAAACAATACACAATTCACATATTCAGCTGTCGAAACCAATTTTTTAGGTTTTGAAAAATGGGGATCGACTTTAAAAATATGGAATGGAGTCGCCACCGATCCTGTTTTGAGGTGTGATCGAATCACCTTGAAATTGATCACTTTAATAAAGCTTTGATTTATTAAAACAAATTTTGGTCTACGAAAATTAAGAAAACGGGTTCGGGAGTCGGTTACGTACGAGGAAGGGTTACCACCCTCGTAGCGCCCAAAATTGGTACCTAATTGATTATTTAATGTCTTAATGCCGAAAATTTGAAAAAGATTCTAGATTACGATCCGTTTATTTAAGATACATTTGGACAGAATCAAATTGGATGCCAAAACTTCTTATTTCGAAGAAATAAAATGTCGATCTCGATGAAGTTAGGGCACAACATCTTATATTCTCGAAATTAAATTTATCTTTTGATTTTTAAAAACCCGGTAATAAAGTTTGAGAAAGGTATTTGATTATTTGGGTCTTATGAAAAATTGGAATCTAGTAAGTTAAGGCACAATTTCTCAAAATTCCCGAATACGGAATATTGCCTTTGTTTTTTGAAATTCTAATCTCGAGCTAATAAAACATCACACCCAGTGAGTTAGGGCGCAATGTCTCGATTTCTCGAAAATAAGTTTTTATTTAAAATGTTTTTATTTAAAAACACGAAAAGGGAACTCGGTTGCTAGGTTTTAAAGAGAAAAGTTGGAACTCGGTAAGTTAGGGCACGATCTTCTCGAAACTTCCGAACACGAGCATTGTTTTATTTTTAAAAATCTTTGAATGGAATGATGTTTAAACTTAAACGACATTAAACCCGACTTTTAATGAAATACAATGGAATAATAATATACAAAGTAAGATATTAATCCATACATCAAATGCTACACTAATACGTCACAACAACCAACCAATGATTAAGAAATATAAATCATATAATGGCAGTAATTACACAATATACAATTTCTCTATTAATTATTGAAGAAAATGGAGCAAAATAATATACACAAAATATTACTGTAATGAATCACAAGTAATTAATGGTTACAAATTAAGCAATATAATCCATGCAACAACAAACAAATGAACACTTAATTTAAAATATATATATATAAATAATGAAAATAACGTAGAAAAATAAATAATATCTATAGCCATTTAAAATAAAATATTTAATGTTAATTTAAAAAAGGAGTAATAAAAATAAGCGAATAATTAAAAGTAAGCAAATAATATAATAAAATAATTAAAGGATTATATTGAAATCAGAGCAAAATTAGAGAGCTAAAAAGTAATAAATTAAAAGAAATCGCAAAAGGGCTGGAACGCCAGGCGCGTGAATTAAAAGGGACTAAAAGCGCAATTTACCCAAGTTGTTAAATGCAACATTTAAACGTGGACTAAAGTAAAACTGTGCAAAATTATTGGACAAAATTAAAAGGAACAAAAGGAATCAAAGGAAGGTTCAATCGATTGATGGCGCGAATTATGGGGACTAAATGCATAAATATACCCTCGAGACTAAAACGCGCGGATCTCAGCCGCATATGGGTCGGGTCATCGGGTAGGTCTATGCAATACGGCGTCGTTTCATTCGATTTAAAAAAGAAATAAAATCTTAAAAAAAAGAAACTCAATCCCCTTTTCTCTTGTAACCGAAACCCTAGCCTCCCTTTTCATTTCTTTCTCAGCCGAAACCCCAAAAGGTGCCTCCGTCCGACCACTATTCCGCCATGATGATCGGCGACTAGTGACGAAATCAGGCCTATTTCCGCTCAAAATCCCCCTTCTGAACTTCGATTTCAACGAAGCGAATAGAGATCCAAGCGATGGTGTCAGGAGCTAAGTATTTTGACTTTTATTTATTTTGCATACAATAGATTCGAAAGGAAAAGAAAACGAATCGAAAGCCTATATAATAAACTCGGAAATTTTGAAAGAAAATGCAAATTGGAAATCACCTTTTTGATTATTTTTTTTGTATTCTGTATTTTGTATTCAAAAATGTGAAGAGAAGATTACAATCCTTGGCTTTTTGTTTATATAGCCAAAAAGAAATAAAATCAAAGAATACAAATCATCTGCCTTTTGTTTTTTTTTTGTGTTGTGCTGTTGGTTTGTCATTTTCACAGGTACGGAGCTCCAGCTGTGGTGGTGTACGGAGGCTCGAACGCGTGGGGTGACGTGGAGGAGCGGCGCTGCGCGTGTGTGTGAAATTTGGACCATAGGGTCTGTTATGTGCTGGAATTCTCTAGAAGGTCTATAGGGTTCCTGAGAATGTTAATGCTATTGGGCCAATCGGGCCACAGTTTAAATTTGGGCCAATTGTATTTTAGTTTTGGGCTATTTAATTTTTGGGTCTGTTTTGGGGGTTTGTAAGTGGACTGCTAAAGGACTGTTTGGATTTACTATTTTTTTTCATTTGTTTTTTTTTTGTATTTTATTGTTTTATAATGGGCCCGGGCAGATTGGGCCTGCTACAGCTGCCCCTCTTTGCTCGTTGTCGTGTAACGAGAATGGAGCAAAGACTTATAAGAAGGGTCAATCTTGCCCGGTCTCGCCAAATCTTGACTTCCTGGCGCTTCATTCCATCCCACTGTATCTTCAAGGGCATAGGAACTAGCGCTTCGATCGAATTTAATGTAATTCCAGAGAGAAGAGATTTGTAGTTTTGATCTTCTTACTGGAACTTCTCGAAAATATAGTTTGATCCTCAATAACCTCATGTGTAATATCTCGAAATTGGGCCTAGAAGAATTGGGCCCAATGGGCCTTGGGTGTAGGAACGTTTAAAATTTTCAAGAATATGAGAATGGTGTTATTGCAAATTGGACTTGTTAGTTAAGTGAATTTAGAAGGTTACGAGGTTTCTAGGAAGTTCAGGGTTTAATTGGGCCTTAGTAAAAATTTGGTATTTTAGCACTTTAAGGAGAGAAGGTAAGGGGCATCAAGGCTTAAGGAAATAAGTGTGCATATTGCTAGCATAAAGGAGCTTATGGTAAAGAAGGTTATGGCGCCACATGAAGTACCTTGAGGGAAGAGGTTCAAATCCCATTGTGTGTAAATTTTGACTATTATTTTTGCATTCTTTCCCTAAGTGTCGGCCAAGCATGTAAATAAGGCAAGGTGGACTTTTTATTTTTGGCAAGATGGCTAAGGAAAATAGGAAAGGATGAAGGTGAGGAAAGAAATCAAGAGAAAGGGGAAAGTAAGGGGAACATGTGGCCTTTTTCAAGGGAAGTGTTATGGAAACTGTGGTTGGCCAATTTTTGACCATTATGGTCATGAATGTGGACGGTTTTGGGTGTAGAGGAGGTAGCGAATTTTCTTTGGCAATTGGTAAAAGTTTTGGTGTTGTTTTGGCAAAAACTCCTATTTGCAACTTTTGTGTCATTTCTCTTTTCTCTCCAAATTTCCTTCTCCTTCTTGCCGAATCTTTAAGCTTTTAGTGTACATCTTTCTCCTTTGTTTGGCCGAATCACTCACCTTTTTGTTCATCTCCCCTTAGATAGCTGAAACAATCTAGCACTATTCTCTCAATCCATTCTTTTCTTTTGACCTTTTCATCAACATTTTCTCTACTCTTAATTCGACATTACCTTGTGATCAAATCATCCTCTTTTCGTAGTGATTTAAGTGAGTGGCGCTACAAGGAAATTAACAATCAGTAAGTAGTAGTTCTCTCTTTGTCGATAACTTTGTTTCATCCGAGTTTTTCCTTAATAATCGAGTGTTCTTCTTTCTCTCTCGTTGGGTCTGAGTTACATTCTTTTCTGTGATATGGCCATCGTTGGATTTAGGGCTTTCAACAAGGTGAAGGAGCACAAGTGATTTGTATTAACCAAATCGTTATCGTCGACTTGTCAAGCAAGTGGGGTAAGAATGTTGTTATAAGATTTGTTTTGATCAAAGGTGGGATAATTGCTAACGACTCTTTCGCTCACCAAATATTGTTAGGACGGGATTTCAGTAGCCAAAGGGTAGGATCGATTTTTGGTGCACTGAGGGAGATCACATTCGTGGTGTTGAAACGGAAGAAAGCACAACTTGTAATCAAGGTGTGTAATCTCGTACCCTTCCGAATACATGTTTTAAAAGGTGTGTAATCCCGTACCGTTCCGAATATATGTTTGAAATGGTGTGTAATCCCGTACCCTTCCGAATATATGTTTGAAATGGTGTGAAATCTCATACCTCTCTAGATGTTTGTATGATATGTTCTATGATTCGATCGAAATATCGAAGAAAACTGGAAACCGGCATCCGTGACCATTCGGGAGTGCGTATGTTCGTAGTAGTAACCATATTTTTGCAAAGAAATAGTTTGGTCAGCAGCAATGACGTGATTTTGGAAAAAATCATGAAAAATATGATAAAAGGAATTAGAAAGCAAAAAAGATATTGAATTAAAGCTTACTGTGTCTATTTTTATATGAAAGAAACAGAGGAGAAAGAGGAAGTTTATATTCTTGGATATCTTAATTTTAGTGAGACTGGTTCTGATGGACTTCGAGGTTCCCTGTTCTGTCTTGGAAAAATTGGTTAAAATTGTGAAAAGTGAATTATGAGTTATAAGTTATATGTATGGATTCCTTAGAGAACCTATTTTCAATAGAAACAAGTGGGAACAGTATATGAAAACCGTACAGTGAGATATTTGAAATTAAGGTAAGAGAGGTCAGAATCATTGGACAGTGAAACAAGGGAAACTTTAAGGAATAAACTGTACTAATTGGTTAACCCAAAAATTCTGGAAAATTTTTAGTAAGAAGATATATTAGTCTAGTTTTAAGTAAAATTTACGGATCTAAATTTCGAGTTTCCTAACCCGAGTTATAGTCAATTTAGTCAGTATGACGCAGATGTACAGTTTCAAATTTTTATGCCCAAATTAGTAGTTAAGTCCGGGGTTGCAAAATTACCAAAATACCCTTGAAGTGTAAATTACCGAAATACCCCTGGGTTGCGAGATTACCGAATTACCCTTAGTGGGTAAAATTACCGAATTACCGAAATGCCCCTATGGGCCGATTTGATAGATTGTTATAATGGGTCGATTACGTGAAATGTCCTTATGGACCGATCATCAGAAATGCCCCTATGGGCCGAATGATCGTATTGCTTTAATGGGCTGATTCATAAAAAGTATTCAATAGGTTAATGGATGTTATTTTTATATGGATATTTTACGATTATGTATGATGCATCTTTACATATTGCATGGGATGGGAAAATTTGAATGAAGAGAAGTATAGACCGGTGGCATTGCCACAAATTCTGATAATGGCTATGTGCCAACCTAAATATGGCTTTGTGCCATCGTGATTATGGCTTTGTGCTAAAGTTATTGACCTGGGGCTATGTGCCTAACATATGAATTAACGACTCTGTGTCAATCATTTTTTTTACCAAGGCTGTGTACCGATTATATTACCGTATATGATATTCTGGTGGCTCAGCAACAATCTGTATGGTGGCTATGCCACGCATAATTATGACTCTGGTGGCTCAGCCACAACTATTATTAAATGGCATCTTGCCTGCGAATTAAATGGCATCTTGCCTGCGAATTAAATGGCATCTTGCCTGCGAATTAAATGACATCTTGCCTGCGAATTAAATGGCAGCTTGACTGCAAATTGGAGAGACTGGCAGGGTGGGTTGACTTGATCCCCACAGGAGAGACTGGCTGGTGCGGGGGAGAGATTGGATGGATGGGTTGGGTTGCATACTTTGCATTCATATTTATATACTGTTTTATAATTGGGCTTCGGCCCAAGATTATCTTAAATGGGCTTAGGCCCAAGATATTTCTAAGTGGGTTCAGGCCCAGTGGATGACGGTAAGGGGATTTCACACTGAGTTCTTGTAACTCACCCCCCTTTTTCTTAACCCTTGTAGGTAATGCTCAGTGATGTGGACTTGGGCCATGGATGACTCGGTGGAAGCCATACTTCAGAAACGGTGTTTCATTTTGAACTTTAGATTGCTATTTCCGTTCATTTTACTATTTTGGGTTTTTAAGTTGTAATAAGGCCTCTGGACTATTTTTATTTTGCTTTATGTTTTGGATGTTTTTATTATTTTTCTTAAATAGTTTAAAATGGGGATTTTCTAAAATCATAAATAAAGGTTTTCCAAAATCGATTAACAAATGGATTTCATAATAAACTTTTATAAATATTTTAACACGGAAGTTTTCACTCGAACTATCAAACGATATTTTCAAAAGTCACGGTTTTAAAGTTCACTACCTTGATTGTTGACTCATCAATCAATCTTTCAAAAATACTTGTATTTTATCTATGTTTCCGCAACGATTTCAAAATGCTTCTGCAACTCTATTTCTAAACATCACATTTTTGTAAATTGTTCATTTCAAAAATGCTTTCGCTACTAAAAAGGTTTTTAAAGATTATTACATTTTCAAGTAGTTAACAATTGCTTAAGTGTTTTTGGTTTTTAACAAAGAGGTTATATTTCTTAAGCAAGTTTTTAATAATCGCAAAAGATGGTTTTTACTTCCATGTGACACACCAGATTCGTGCCTAACTTCTAGGCCGGGTTTGGGGTGTTACATTTTTTGGTATCAGAGCCTAGGTTGCAAAACTCGGCTGTGGTTTGGGTTCAAAAGTGTTTTCAAAGCCGTTTAAAATTTTAATTACATGTTCTGAAGGAAGTATGGCACCACAGGTATTCGGCACCAAGTCAAGTAAGTATTTGTTTTCATTTTATGATTATTGTGTTGGTACTGTGGTAAGAAAATTCCACAAAATAGAATACTCTAGAACTTTTAGTTTTAGGAGCTTAGACTATAGAGATTGAGACTTTAGGATGCGTATTGCGAAAACAACTTTACTTCATATACTCCATAAAACATTGTTTAATAAACATTGAATAATTATACTGATTCATAAGACTCGTAATAAGATTAAGTCGACATTAGTGAACATGAGCGTTAAAGGACGTAGACGTGATAGATGTGGATGTGGTAGAGGCCGAGGTGCTAAGGCTAGATCTTCAGCATCGGGGCATGTTTCCGAAAGGGAGGCGCTGGCATCGCCAGTGGTTGAGACGGGATCTCATGATCGAGCTGGGGTTGATGAGCTAACTCAGATAGTTAAGGAAGTGATGATGATAGGTGAAAGAAGAAAATATCTGTCTAATGTGGTATCTGCTTTAAAAGCAGAAAAGTTGGTGCGGAAAGGGGGTGGAGCATTCGTAGACTTTATTAGTGCTTTGGGAATCAGAGTGCGCAGCGGAAGCATAGTGGTGTGATTTAAGCGATGCATTTAGTAGTAGGATAGAAATTTCGAGGACGAAATTTCTTTAAGGAGGGTAGAATTGTAATATCCTAAAATTAGGCCTAGAAGAATTGGGCGCAATAGGCCTTGGGTGTAGGAACGTTTAAAATTTTCAAGAATATGAGAATGGTGTTATTGCAAATTGGACTTATTAGTTAAGTGAATTTGGAAGGTTACGACGTTTCTAGGAAGTTCGAGGTTTAATTGGGCCTTAGTAAAAAATTGGTATTTTAGCACTTTAAGGAGAGAAGGTAAGGGGCATCAAGGCTTAAGGAAATAAGTGTGCATATTGCTAGCATAAAGGAGCTTATGGTAGAGAAGGTTATGGCGCCACATGAAGTACCTTGAGGGAAGAGGTTCAAATACCATTGTGTGCAAATTTTGACTATTATTTTTGCATTCTTTCCCTAAGTGTCGGCCAAGCATGTTAATAAGGCAAGGTGGACTTTTTATTTTTGGCAAGATGGCTAAGGAAAATAGGAAAGGATGAAGGTGAGGAAAGAAATCAAGAGAAAGGGGAAAGTAAGGGGAACATGTGGCCTTTTTCAAGGGAAGTGTTATGGAAAGTGTGGTTGGCCAATTTTTGACCATTATGGTCATGAATGTGGACGGTTTTGGGTGTAGAGGGAGGTAGCCGAATTTTCTTTGGCAATTGGTAAAAGTTTTGGTGTTGTTTTGGCCAAAAACTCCTATTTGCAACTTTTGTGTCATTTCTCTTTTCTCTCCAAATTTCCTTCTCCTTCTTGCCGAATCTTCAAGCTTTTAGTGTACATCTTTCTCCTTTGTTTGGCCGAATCACTCACCTTTTTGTTCATCTCCCCTTAGATAGCTGAAACAATCTAGCACTCTTCTCTCCATCCATTCTTTTCTTTTGACCTTTTCATCAACATTTTCTCTATTCTTAATTCGACATTACATTGTGATCAAATCATCCTCTTTTCGTAGTGATTTAAGTGAGTGGCGCTACAAGGAAATTAACAATCGGTAAGTAGTAGTTCTCTCTTTGTCGATAACTTTGTTTCATCCGAGTTTTTCCTTAATAATCAGTGTTCTTCTTTCTCTCGTTGGGTCTGAGTTACATTCTTTTACGTGATATGGCCATCGTTGGATTTAGAGCTTTCAACAAGGTGAAGGAGCACAAGTGATTTGTATTAACCAAATTGTTATCGTCGACTTGTCAAGCAAGTGGGGTAAGAACGTTGTTATAAGATTTGTTTTGATCAAAGGTGGGATAATTGCTAACGACTCTTTCGCTCACCAAATATTGTTAGGACGGGATTTCAGTAGCCAAAGGGTAGGATCGATTTTTGGTGCACTGAGGGAGATCACATTCGTGGTGTTGAAACGGTAGAAAGCACAACTTGTAATCAAGGTGTGTAATCCCGTACCCTTCCGAATACATGTTTGAAAAGGTGTGTAATCCCGTACCCTTCCGAATATATGTTTAAAATGGTGTGTAATCCCGTACCCTTCCGAATATATGTTTCAAATGGTGTGTAATCTCATACCTCTCTGGATGTTTGTATGATATGTTCTATGATTCGGTCAAAATACCGAAGAAAACCAGAAACCGGCATCCGTGACCATTCGGGAGTGCGTATGTTCGTAGTAGTAACCATATTTTTGCAAAGAAACAGTTTGGTCAGCAGTAGTGACGTGATTTTGGAAAAATCACGAAAAATAGGATAAATGGAATTAGAAAGCGAAAAATATATCGAATTAAAGATTACTGTGTCTATTTTTATATGAAAGAAACAGAGGAAGAGGAAGTTTATATTCTGGGATATCTTAATTTTAGTGAGACTGGTTCTGATGGACTTCGTGGTTCCCTGTTCTGTCTTGGAAAAATTGGTTAAAATTGTGAAAAGTGAATTATGAGTTATAAGTTATATGTATGGATTCCTTAGAGAACCTATTTTCAATAAAAACAAGTGGGAACAGTATATGAAAACCGTACAGTGATATATTTGAAATTAAGATAAGAGAGGTCAGAATCGTTTGGCAGTGAAACAAGGGAAACTTTAAGGAATAAACTGTACTAATTGGTTAAGCCAAAAATTCTGGAAAATTTTTAGTAAGAATATATATGAGTCTAGTTTCAAGGAAAATTTAGGGATTTAAATTTTGAGTTTCCTAACCTGAGTTATAGTCAATTTAGTCAGTATGACGCAGATGGACAGTTTCAAATTTTTATGCCCAAATTAGTAGTTAAGTCCGGGGTTGCGAAATTACCAGAATACCCTTGGAGTGTAAATTACCGAAATACCCCTGGGTTGCGAGATTACCGAATTACCCTTAGTGGGTAAAATTACCGAATTACCGAAATGCCCCTATGGGCTGATTTGATAGATTGTTATAATGGGCCGATTTACCGAAATGTCCTTATGGACCGAATTACCGAAATGCCCCTATGGGCCGAATGATCGTATTGCTTTAATGGGCTGATTCATAAAAAGTATTCAATAGGTTAATGGATGTTATTTTTATATGGATGTTTTACGATTATGTATGATGCATCTTTACATATTGCATGGGATGGGAAAATTTGAATGAAGAGAAGTATAGACCGGTGGCATTGCCACAAATTCTGATAATGGCTATGTGCCAACCTAAATATGGATTTGTGCCATCGTAATTATGGCTTTGTGCTAAACGTATTTACCCGGGGCTATGTGCCTAACATATGAATTAACGACTCTGTGTCGATCATTTTTTTCCCAAGGCTGTGTGCCGATTATATTACCGTATATGATATTCTGGTGGCTCTGCTAAAATCTGTATGGTGGCTATGCCACGCATAATTATGACTCTGGTGGCTCAGCCACAAATATTATTAAATTGCATCTTGCCTGCGAATTAAATGGCATCTTGCCTGCGAATTAAATGGCAGCTTGACTGCAAATTGGAGAGACTGGCGGGGTGGGTTGACTTGATCCCCACAGAGAGACCGGGCCGGTACGGGGAGAGATTGGATGGATGGGTTGGGTTGCATACTTTGCATTCATATATATATTATTTTGTAATTGGGCTTCAGCCCAAGATTATCTTAAATGGGCTTAGGCCCAAGATATTTCTAAGTGGGTTTAGGCCCAGTGGATGACGGTAAGGGGATTTCACACTGAGTTCTTGTAACTCACCCCCCTTTTTCTTAACCCTTGTAGGTAATGCTCAGTGATGTGGACTTGGGCCATGGATGACTCGGTGGAAGCCATACTTCAGAAACGGTGTTTCATTTTGAACTTTAGATTGCTATTTCCGTTCATTTTACTATTTTGGGTTTTTAAGTTGTAATAAGGCCTCTGGACTATTTTTATTTTGCTTTATGTTTGGGATGTTTTTATTATTTTTCTTAAATTGTTTAAAACGGGGATTTTCTAAAATCATAAATAAAGGTTTTCCAAAATCGATTAACAAATGGATTTCATAATAAACTTTTATAAATATTTTAACACGGAAGTTTTCACTCGAACTATCAAACGATATTTTCAAAAGTCACGATTTTAAAGTTCACTACCTTGATTGTTGACTCATCAATCAATCTTTCAAAAATACTTGTATTTTATCTACGTTTCCGCAATGATTTCAAAATGCTTCTGCAACTCTATTTCTAAACATCACATTTTTGTAAATTGTTCATTTCAAATATGCTTTCGCTACTAAAAAGGTTTCTAAAGATTATTACGTTTTCAAGTAGTTAACAATTGCTTAAGTGTTTTTGGTTTTTAACAAAGAGGCTGTATTTCTCAATCAAGTTTTTAATAATCGCAAAAGATGGTTTTTACTTCCATGTGACACACCAGATTCGGGCCTAACTTCTAGGCCGGGTTTGGGGTGTTACATCAGGGAGAAGGGATTTGTAGCCTCCATCAACTCCACTGGGACTTCGGGGTGATAGGAATTCAGAGAGAAGAGATTTGTAACTTCGATCTTCTTACTGAAACTTCTCAGAAATATAGTTTGATCCTCAATCACCTCTGCGAGAAGGGATTTGTAGCCTCCATCTACTCCACTGGGACTTCAGGGTGATAGGAATTCAGAGAGAAGAGATATGTAACTTTGATCTTCTTACTGAAACTTCTCAGAAATATAGTTTGATCCTAAATAATCTCAGGGAGAAGGGATTTGTAGCCTCCATCTACTCCGCTGAGACTTCGGGGTGATAGGAATTCAGAGAGAAGAGATTTGTAACTTCGATCTTCTTACTGAAACTTCTCGGAAATATAGTTTGATCCTCAATAACCTCAGGGAGAAGGGATTTGTAGCCTCCATCTACTCCACTGGGACTTCGAGGTGATAAGATTTGTATCTTCGACCCGCTTTGTTCAGGAAGGCAAGATCTGCTATCCTCAATTTGCTGCACTGCAAACTCAGGGTTGCCAAACTGGTAGCTTAAATTTGTTCCACTACTACTTAGGGGGACAAGATTTGTCGTTCGATCTTGATCCACTACTGCTTAGGGTGACAAGATCTACAATTTTTGACCTATTCCACTGCTGGTCAGGGAGATAGAGCTGGTGGCTTAAATCTGCTCCACTACTGCTTAGGGAGATAAGATTTGACGTTCGATCTTGATCCACTACTGCTTAGGGCCACAAGATCTACAATTTTTGACCTATTCCACTGTTGGTCAGGGAGATAGGGCTGGTGGCTTAAATCTGCTCCACTACTGCTCAGAGAGATAAGATTTACCGTTCGATCTTGGTCCGCTACTGCTTAGGGTGACAAGATCTACAATTTTTGACCTATTCCATTGCTGGTCAGGGAGATAGGGCTGGTGGCTTAAATCGGTTCCACTACTACTTAGGGAGACCAGATTTGCCGTTCAATCTTGGTTCCCTACTGCTTAGGGTGACAAGATCTACAATCTTCGACCTATTCCACTGCTGGTCAGGGAGATAGGACTGATGTCTCCGATCTACTCCTGTAACTTCAGGATTGCCAGATCTACTATCTTCGATCCACTTAACTCAGAAAGGCAAGATCTTCGAATTCACCGATGTTGCGACAACGTCCTCTAGGGGACCTGTTCTGTAAAATCAGTTTTGTGTTTATGCCTATGAAAAATGGTTAGGATGCAATGATTAGAATGAATCTAATGCTCCTAACGAAATGTATTATGCAGAATGTCATGAGAATGGTCAAAGATTAGGATGCAATGATCAGAATGAATCAAATGCCCCTAAATAGATGTGTCTTATGGATGACATTTGTATGAATGCAGAATGTCATGAGAATGATTTCTTACAATGATTAGGATGCAATGATCAGAATGAATCAAATGCTCCTAACTAAATGTGTTTTGCATGAATGCAGAATTTTATGAGAATGATCCCTTTTTAAAAGTTTAATGTGTCATCGTTCATTGTTTATTAAGGCTTTGTCACTGATGTATTATGCTGCCATCTTGTTCGGCTGGTATTCTCAACAGAAAACCTGAGAAAACAAATATCTTGCTCAACAGGTTTACCCCAATGTAACTTCAGGGTTTATCTCATTGTGACTTAGCGGTATAGGATCTGAATCTCTTCCCATCTATCCCACTGCGACCTCAAAATGTAGGATTTATTTCATTTTCAATCCATCATATTGCTATTCAAAGGTATAAGATCTGTATTATCTTCCATCTATCCCACTATAACTCGGGGGTATAGGGCTTGTAGCTTGTTCCATCAACTGATCACTCCTCGGGTGACCCAACCAGATGTGTATGCATGATGCTCGCGTGAATGCAGAATATCAATTTTTCTCTGGAGAATGATTCCCATTTTACACTTGGGTTAATGGTGCCCATTTTTCGTCAGGATTGTATTACTGACGCAATATCTTGTCATTTGTTCAACCACCATTTTGGCAAAAAATTCGGAGAGATAGTCTCAGTTTAGACTTCTCCTCCACCAATATTTCCATCCCTCACACTTGGTGAGTTTTAAACAATAGTCCTGTTTCAGTTTCTTGTATTATTTAGAAGCTTCCAGAGTAATATGCGAAACTCCTTTTATGAAAATATTGTTAGTCCACTAACCGTTATTTCAATGCAAAATGTCTGAAAAAGATCATAACCATGGACAAGAAGGAAATTAATTAGGAGCATAGCTCGAAATAAACAAGCTAAGCAAAGATAGCAATCGCAATTAAGAAGGAAATTTATTGTGAACATATTTTGAAAAGAACAATATAATCACAAATAACAAATTTAAAATAGGTAAAATGGAAACTAGGTACCCTGATATCGTGACTGAGCTTCTCTGCTGTTCAAACTTCTTGAGGACCATTTTAAGCTCAATATGTGTTTAGGGGATTTGGAGTACTTTGTCGATGCCTCAAGACGCAGCATACTTCTTCATTGTTAATTCAGGCATGGCAAGACTGATGTATGCCCCCCTTTGATCAAAATTTGAGCCGCCCTTTTTGGGTTTTCAACTCAAATCCCCTTTGGTCTCAAAGCGCCCTTTGCGGGTTTTCGCCTTTGCCTCTCCTTGTTCTTTCTTTTGATTGAATTTTTTTTTAAAGCGAAATACTTCTTGACTGAATTCACCGGATTGGGCATATCCCTACCATCCATTTTGGTCAATGTTTATAGAACAGACTTTTTCCTTACATAAAGTCTTTTTCTAGTTTGGCCTCTATTTTTCTTTGAAATCCTTTTGTATATGAAGGATCTTCTTCAATATCAGGTCTCCATTTGGGAATTTTCTAGGATGAACCTCTTTGTCGCAAACCCGCATCATCTGATTGTAACGGATAGCTATTAACTTTTCCTCACAAATTTGATTGATCATATCGGGATTGGATCCATTCCGCCTCATCCAACTTCAGTTCTGATAAAACTCAGAAAAAGGAATTTTGACTTCAATGGGTGAAACCAATGAGAAATGTGTTGCCCCGATGACAGTCCTGGCCAACGTTTGATAAGCATAGAGGGTAAATAGTAACTTCTGTATGCCAATCTTTACAAGTTTTGCTCTTTTTATGATCTTTTGTTTTTCTTTTTGGTTGCTTTTGCTGCACTGATATGTAGCACCTGATCTTTGAACAGACCGCAGGCTTTTGGCATTGTGCGGTTAAATGTGATCTTTTTGACTTCTTTTTTTTGTCAGTATTCTTTCTTTCTTTCTTTCTTTTTTTCTCTTTTTCTCTTTTTTTTTTGTTTTTTGGTCTAATGACTATCGACTTTGTAATATTGACATATGAAGCGACCTTCACCCTCTTAGTGAAGAAATTGACGCCCATGAAGATGAATTGGTGTCGGCTAAATGCTCTTGACGAGATCGGCCTCATAACTTTTATGTCCCACATGTAGACAAAATGGAGGAGGCACATAAGTCCTGTCTTCCTCAATTTGGCATTTGATGCAATTTCCCCTTTCTGGGTAGACCAGTAGCCTAAACCTCATGATTAGCCCAACTATTGTAGAACCATTAACATGGGTTCTTTAAACACCAATCTTAACAGCATACCCACGTTTCAGTAGCCTAGCGTGCCTTGATATGATCGTGCGAAAACATCTTGAATTCTTGAAAATAGCTCAATGATGTCTCGCCTTGTGGTGAATTAGGCTTCAATATTTGCCCCTTCTTAATCTCGCAACGTCCACTAACCTTTTGCAAGGTAGAGTCTATATTCATCTTGTTTTACCACCATTAACAGATCATAAGATAGACTGCAATCTCTGACATCTTCAAAGTCCTTAGATCCCTTAGATCCATATCACATTCAAAAAGGGAGTCAGTAACAACGTTGCTCATGTCATTGATATATGGGTACCTATTGTAGGTACGAAGGCAAATTCCAAAGAATAAATGATTCTAAGGATGATTATTTATGGTATGGTCATGAATAAAGAATGAAAGAATATTCTAAATCACCAAAGAATGTACAGTATAAGATGTAAAAATATTTACTTAAAATGATGCATTTTATTGAAATAAAAATTTTGGACATAAGCCTATTTCACAAAAGGATTCTCATCGCCTATAGGCTTAAAGCAACAAGCATGTTTCGAATATTACTCTAGATCACTTCTAAAATACAGGGATCCCTTCCACAGTCCCATTGTTTAAAGTCTTCCCAAGTACGTAAAGGCAGAAGCTTGGAAAAGTCTATTCATTGATTCCCTCTTCGAATATGTCATTAATGTTTAGATTCCCCCAATGTTCCTATCGGGACTTTGATCAGATCTTGCGCTAGGGCCCTGAGCTCGATGCATTCTTGGACCTTCTGCCCCTATCCATCATGGAACTTACAAAGTTTACCCCTTTAACAGAAAGATTGGGTAATGGATTTTCTGCACCAGAGGGATCATCGAATTTTACAATGCCCATTCTGATGAACTTTTCAACTAACTTCTTGAAAGCGGTGCAGTTTTCCATCGAGTGCCCCGTAATTCCTGCATGGTATTCGCATTGGCCATTCACATCATACCATTTAGGGTATGGGGGCTGTATTGGTTCCATGTAAAAAGGAGATACAACATGTGCTTCAAACAAAATTTGGTACAACTCTCTATACGAGATTGGAATGGGCGCGAACTGGGGTTTTTCTAAGTTCGATCTTGGATCGGGTTCTTGCCTTGGGGAAACCTGACGGCTGGTAATTACAGTCCTTGGCTGGCCCACTGTGATTAGCTTCAGGTGACTCTTGTTATACCTACTCGTACTATTCACATCCCTTTCCTTCTTCTTCGAGGCCGTTGAAGTCCGCTCTCCTTTTTCTTTTATTTCTGCCAAAACAACCGGTTTGGCTCGATCATCTTTCGAGTTAAAACCTAAATCCATCGAGAATTTTAACAAAGCCGAGGTATCAATCAGACATTGGGGTTTGATAATAACAGGTGCCCCCTACGAATGCGTGTCTGGTTGAGTCGGGATGCTTATTGGGGAATAAATGATGTCTTCATCATCATCCACACTGTCGACCACTGGGCCACTCCTTTTTTCAAGCCCTTCGATTAGTAATTGGGTTAACTGTCGTATCATATGTATTTGATCTCGCATATCCTGTTGAATTTTGGCGAACTGCTCTTGCATCAGTATTTGCCTTTGCTCTAATCTTTCCAACCTTCGTTCCATGTTTTCTAGGTTAACTAAAATAATTTTACCTAATTAGGGTCATTTTATAAAAAACTAATGCAAATAGCATAATGCAGATGATGTAATACACATGCATGAAATGTAATACAAATGAATGGAATGAATGCAAAAAAGAAAGAGAGGCGTTGATTCTGAATTCAATTCCATTAGAAGAACTTTTCTAGAAAACAAAGCTCTTTACATAAAACATATTACATATGCGACGTTGCCTTCATAGTCCAAGTAAAGACACCAATCTTTTTCTTCGTATCCGGACGTTATGGTCGTGTCCCGTGAACTTTCTCAATAGATGCCTCTTCTAGCTTCTTGTTGCTTGATCCCGGCCGTGACTCTTCACTCACTTACCCTCCGCGATGCTCGTAAGCTTCTTTAAGAAAATTAAGATGTGATGACTCTTGCATAGTCTTTGTCAATTTGAATTCTTTGGGCAAGGTTTTGCATTCCTCCGCGGACTATCAACCTTCTTCTGTTGTGTTTACTTAGACCATATCCGGACAACCGTATTATAATCCACTTTATCAAGAAAGTCATTTTCCTATGACAAACTCCTCTATTTAGCAATCGAATATTAATCAACACCTCCTTTCTATGATGATGCAATGCAATGCAATCAAAACAAAAGAAAACACGTTAGTACAAGAGAAATAAACAACACAGAACACCTATCTGGGTGACCACTAGGGTTCGGCGTGGCTCTGTCTAGGGTAGGCTCCTAGATCTCTCTATATGCAGTTCGGTTCTAGAGTTAAGGTACCTGAACCAGCAGATTCCTCGATCCTCACCAATTATAGGCTCATACGGACCAAGTTCGGTTCAGGGGAATACATTTCCCTATGGCTACACGGAGATGAAAATCTCACGAAGACATAGGTACGAATGTATCCCGAAAGCGATTCACTATCCTGCACGAAGGTGAAAACCTCACGAAGGAGTAGCTTCTCACTCCCACTTAAAAGGGTATGACCCGACGGTCATGCAATATGATGCAAAAGTATTTTAAAAGACTCGAACCATAACAATCAAATGAGATGACGCAAGCGAATGCAAATAAAAGGATCGTAATTTTTCAAATCAAATTTTCAATTTTCGACAAAAGGACAAAAATTAATCAATTTTACGGCTTGACTCTCTTTCGGTCCCCAGTGGAGTCGCCAAGCTGTCGAAACCAATTTTTTAGGTTTTGAAAAACGGGGATCGACTTTAAAAATATGGAATGGAGTCGCCACCGATCCTGTTTTGAGGTGTGATCGAATCACCTTGAAATTGATCAATTTAATAAAGCTTTGATTTATTAAAACAAATTTTGGTCTACGAAAATTACGAAAACGGGTTCGGGAGTCGGTTACGTACGAGGAAGGGTTAGCACCCTCGTAGCGCCCAAAATTGGTACCTAATTGATTATTTAATGTCTTAATGCCGAAAATTTGAAAAAGATTCTAGATTACGATCCGTTTATTTAAGATACATTTGGACAGAATCAAATTGGATGCCAAAACTTCTTATTTCGAAGAAATAAAATATCGTACTCAGTAAGTTAGGGCACAACATCTTATATTCTCGAAATTAAATTTATCTTTTGATTTTTAAAAACCCAGTAATAAAGTTTGAGAAAGGTATTCGATTATTTGGGTCTTATGAAAAATTGGAACCCAGTAAGTTAGGGCACAATTTCTCAAAATTCCCGAATACGGAATATTGCCTTTGTTTTTTGAAATTCTTATCTCGAGCTAATAAAACATCACACCCAGTGAGTTAGGGCGTAATGTCTCGATTTCTCAAAAATAAGTTTTTATTTAAAATGTTTTTATTTAAAAACACGAAAAGGGAACTCGGTTGCTAGGATTTAACGAGAAAAATCTGAACTCAGTAAGTTAGGGCACGATCTTCTCGAAACTTCCGAACACGAGCATTGTTTTATTTTTAAAAACCTTTGAATGGAATGATATTTAAACTTAAACGACATTAAACCCGACTTTTAATGAAATACAATGGAATAATAATATACAAAGTAAGATATTAATCCATACATCAAATGCTACACTAATACGTCACAACAACCAACCAATGATTAAGAAATATAAATCATATAATGGCAGTAATTACACAATATACAATTTCTCTATTAATTATTGAAGAAAATGGAGCAGAATAATATACACAAAATATTACCGTAATGAATCACAAGTAATTAATGGTTACAAATTAAGCAATATAATCCATGCAACAACAAACAAATGAACACTTAATTTAAAAAATATATATATATATAAATAATGAAAATAACGTAGAAAAATAAATAATATTTATAGCCATTTAAAATAAAATATTTAATGTTAATTTAAAAAAGGAGTAATAAAAATAAGCGAATAATTAATAATAAAATAATTAAAGGATTATATTGAAATCAGAGCAAAATTAGAGAGCTAAAAAGCAATAAATTAAAAGAAATCGCAAAAGGGTTGGAACGCCAGGCTCGTGAATTAAAAGGGACTAAAAGCGCAATTTACCCAAGTTGTTAAACGCAGCATTTAAACGAGGACTAAATTAAAACTGCGCAAAATTATTGGACAAAATTAAAAGGAACAAAAGGAATCAAAGGAAGGTTCAATCGATTGATGGCGCGAATTATAGGGACTAAATGCATAAATATACCCTCGAGACTAAAACGCGCGGATCTCAGCCGCATATGGGTCGGGTCATCGGGTAGGTCTATGCAATGCGGCGTCGTTTCATTCGATTTAAAAAAGAAATAAAATCTTAAAAAAAAGAAACTCAATCCCCTTTTCTCTTGTAACCGAAACCCTAGCTCCCTTTTCATTTCTTTCTCAGCCGAAACCCCAAAAGGTGCCTCCGTCCGACCACTATTCCGCCATGATGATCGGCGACTAGTGACGAAATCAGGCCTATTTCCGCTCGAAATCCCCATTTCGAACTTCGATTTCAACGAAGCGAATAGAGATCCGGCGATGGTGTCAACAGCTAAGTATTCCGACTTTTATTTATTTTGCATACAATAGATTCGAAAGGAAAAGAAAACGAATCGAAAGCCTATATAATAAACTCAGAAATTTTGAAAGAAAATGCAAATCAGAAATCACCTTTTTGATTAAATTTTTTTATTCTGTATTTTGTATTCAAAAATGTGAAGAGAAGATTACAATCCTTGGCTTTTTGTTTATATAGCCGAAAAGAAATAAAATCAAAGAATACAAATCATCTCCCTTTTGTTTTTTTTTTTGTCTTTGTCTTTGTTGGTTTGTCATTTTCGCAGGTACGGAGCTCCAGCTGTGGTGGTGTACGGAGGCTCGAACGCGTGGGGTGACGTGGTGGAGCGGCGCTGCGCGTGTGTGGGGGCTAGACCATTGGGGCTGTTGTGGCGCTGGAATTCTCTAGAAGGTCTCTAGGGTTCTTGAGAATGTTAATGCTATTAGCCAATCGGCCCATGATTTAAATTTGGGCCAATTGTATTTTAGTTTTGGGCTATTTAATTTTTGGGTCTGTTTTGGGGGTTTGTAAGTGGACTGCTAAAGGACTGTTTGGATTTACTATTTTTTTTCATTTGTTTTTTTTTTGTATTTTATTGTTTTATAATGGGCCCAGGCAGATTGGGCCTGTTACACACACATATTCATAATTTAATTCACTTTTGTTCAATTAATATCAAACTCACCTCAATTTCACTTACCAAGCATTTTAGTTAAAATTCAACAATTAATAATAATAAATTCGAATTATAGTAAAACAAACCCGAAATTCTTGATTTACTCATCGGTAATCTTCTCCTTTCCCTTTTGAGCCGATACCTCTGGTTCTTTGTTAGCTACAAAAATTAAAATAAATTTACAATGATTAATACAACATTAATTCACATTAAATACTTGAATTTCTATTCAATTTCTACCTTAATTTCAATTTAGTCCTAACTAAATTCATCCATTTTTCTACCTCAAATTATACCTTATTTCTACTCAAATTTTAACTAAACTTAAACTTAACAACAAATTTTTAGCATAAAAAATCATAATTTCAAATTTCTTTCAATTTAGTCCTTATTATACAAATTTTATAACTTATTCTACAATTTATTCTATCTCCCACTTCTAGTTAGAAATTCTATTAATTCAATCCCCAATTCACACTTTTACTCAATAAAATTTAATGTCTAAAAATCTAATATCTTCCAAAATTTCAGCACATACTTAATAGTATTTTGTTCTAGTATCATAAAAACTCAAAAATTACAAGAAAAGGACTTAATTTGACTTACCAATTTGAAATTGAACCTTGAAAACCCTAAATTTCTTCTTTTCTTTTTCTTTCTGTTTCGTCCCCTATTCTGTTTCTATTTCCTTTCTTTTATTTCTTTAGTTTATAAATATATAATATAATAATAATATATTATATTATATTATATTATATTATAATTAAAACATAAAATATCTTTATTATATAATAATATAATAATATATTAAACATAAAAATCTTAGATTTTCCTCACGATAAACTGCCTCAATTTATACTTTTGGTATAATTGCCCTTTTAGTCCTTTTTATTTTCTTTTAATCTATAATTCAACTTTTACCCTTCATTCAATTTAGTCCTTTTTATTAATTACTCCTAATTAGGTCAAATTCACCTATTTAAAACCTAATTAAACACACAACTAGTCTCGTAAATATTTCTAATGTAATTTTTTGATGCCCGTGAATTTTGGGTTATTACATTAATATTTGACACAATTAATAAATTCAAAATACCTTGTCATTAGCTACACAAGCAAAACTTTTCGACCCAGCTGTGTGCGTGAATTTTTATTTTTGCCTACTTGTAGTTCTATCTCGTTAACGATCCTACATTATGAAATTATTATTATGTATATAGTAAATACTATAAACCGAAATAATTGTAAGAGTTTGGAAGTACGTAATACCTCTCCTTTCTTTGAATTCCAAAATCTAACTGCATCTTCCCATTGGTTCCTCAACATTCCCAGCGGGACATTTCGTAATTTCTCTTCGAAGCTTATATTTTTCTTAAAATATTCCTTCTTTAAAGCACTTTTATGGTCTCTCTATTTTTTTCCTAATGCCTTCTTCACGTAATTATCCGAGACCTCTAAAGCAAATCTCTCCTGCAAATAACACAAGTTTAGAAAGTAAATATAAATGAAACTTAAACCAAAGTATTATAAATTACATTCACGTTATTACCTTAATATTATCGAGAGCTTGGTTTTTGTTACTATTAGGCATGTGATGCCATGACTCGTAGTTGATAGGCAATAGATTGGCATTTCGTGCTATAATGCCCAAGTATCCTGCTAAAAGTCGAGCTTCTGATCCAATAGGCTGACCATGATTGTTTCTAGCTACTTTGACACGCTCGATAGAATTTAACTCGAATAAATCTTTTAATAGCGTACGTCCTCGAGTTTTGCGCCTCCCACCACTTTCAGCTAAAAAAATGGTATATTATAATATAATATTTTGAAACAAAAATCAATAATAAAAGTCAACATGCAAGTAAATTAAAGTTAACATTACTTTGAATTTTTGTAGGTTTGTCAGCTGTATTCGGAACATTTAAAGATCCAATAGCAGTATTGTAACATCCCGATTTAGGGGCTAGCCGGAACAGTGATCTCGGGATCACTAATCTGAGATTTGAGAAATTCATTTTCAGGTTATATTATGAGTCAAAGCATGATAATATATGTACATGAGAATTTTGGTGCTTTAATTTTAGCGATTTCATGTATAATCGTGAAAAAGGACTAAATCGCATAAAGTGCGAAAGTTCCATTTTATAAGCTAAAGGTACCAAATAGCCATAGATTGATAATTGGAGGTCTTTAAAAGGAAATTAAACCCTCAATACTTGCTTGGCCGGCCATAGACTAGCATAGGAGACAAATTTGTCAATGATGGTCAAAGTTAGTGATAGTAGGTGGACTAATTTGACTAGTATTAATAAAATAAGGAAAGAAAAGTATCATCTTTTCTCTTTCACTCTTCCACCGAAAATTAGCAGCAAATAGAGGGAAGAAAGCTTCAAAATTTTAGCACACTCTTCTCTTCATAAGTAAGTGTTCTAGTGATCTTTTCTTGAAAATAGTTGTACTTTTGGGACCCCTAAAGCTTAAGCTTTCAAATGAGGGGACTATTGTGCAATATGGTGAAAATTTTAGATTTTTGCCATGAGAGCTATCATAGTTAATTGCTGCATTTTTATGGGAGAAAATGAGTCTTAGTTGTTAGATGAACAACTCTTGTGAAAGGTGTTGCCATGAAAACACCTAATTGGACCTTGATGAAAAGATTACAAAATTGTGGTAATTATGTGAAATGATGAGTTTTGATAATAGCTATAAGAGTATTAAATATTCACCTAGGATTATGGAAGGTAGAAATGTGATTAGAATTATTTCCGAGCCTAGGGGCAAAATGGTCATTTTTGCCAAAGCCTAGGGGCAAAATAGTAATTTTGCCTAATCATGATTATTGAAATGCTTTTATGAATGAGGTGATTAAAATGAGCTAAAATGCTATATAGATCAAGAAGAACCGAGAATCTACCTCGATCGGGGAAAGAACAAAGTCTTGGACTAAACCGACGAGTTAGCTCATTTTGGAATCGAGGTAAGTTTGTATGTGATTAATGCAATATTTATGTTAGCATAATTGAGAATGCTTGATATCATATTGATGCATGACACTCCATTAAATTGATGTTGAATGAGGTGTTGAAGTCCTAGTGGACCATGTGAATATGAAAATGCTATCATCGAGATATGAAATAGGTAAGGTCCGTATAAGACCATGTCAGGGACATGGCCCCCCTGATCGAGTTGAGAAATCGTATAAGACCATATCTGGGATATGGCATCGATACTTGATGTGAAAGTCCATATAAGACCATATCCGGGATATGGCATTGGCGTTTAGAAGTAACTCCATGTAAGACCACCTCGGGAATATGGCATTGGCTTCGTCTCTACATGAACGACATCGAATATACGTCTTTGACTATCCCTAGTGATTAAAGGGATAAGTAGATGAGTTTAGAAGTAGAAATGAGATTTGCACTAAAGTCATATGAATGAGTTAATACAGTTACTCGTGAATGAGTCACGAAGAAACGTTTACGACATGTGGCATGGTATGTGCTAAATAAGGGCAATTGTGAGTAAGTATGGCAAGATGCCTATGATTTTTGTATGGTTATTTAATATCATGGATGGATTATTTTATGAGCTTATTGTTGCTATTTATATTCATGCGAACTTACTAAGCTTTATGCTTACCCCTTTCATTGCCCTTCTTCCTTGTAGTACTGCCAAGATAACTCGAGGATCGTGGACGTAGGAGTTCGAAAATCACACTATCGACATAACTTTGGTATAAAAATTTAGACTTATTTTGAGTATGGCATGTATAGGACTTGAGTATTTTGTTAAGTTGTAATTGTTAGCCAATGTGTTGGCTAGGCATGTTACTAAAGTCATTTTGTAAATGGACTTAAGTTAGGTAAATACTTGGCAAATTCCTTTGTTTAATGAAAGTGATTTTCTTGAAGTGTATGCCCTTGTGTATGAATGTTGAATTGAGTATTTAGATGTGTCTTGGGTCATGAATTACGTTGAATGGAATTGGAGTATGTATGTTTTCAATGTAGGGTGGCAAAAGGCTTGGTAAATAGCCTTCTAATTTTCTACATGGGTAGACACACGGGCGTGTGTCTAGACCGTGTGAGCGGCTGATCGCTGTAAATCAGAGTTTTAAAATTTATAAAAGAATGATTGAACCTGGAAACCAACTCTGACAACGATTAAAGGAAAGTGCACCTATCGAACAGTAGTATAGTTTAGGCAAGACCAGATTATCGAACCCAAAGGAACTAAAAGTACTAATACTCACCGTCTTTTTATTATTTAGCCTTAATATAAAGTGATGGTTGTTAAACTAAAACTAATCTACTTACTAAGCTAAGACGCAAAGACAAAAAGAATGAATTCGGGAAATAACTTTTGGAAAAACTCAGTTGACTCAAGCGATACCCTTAGGAAAAAATCCACCTAGACTTCACTTGTTATCTAACCTTGAACCATATGATTTATTTACTTAGTTTGATCCATGAGACTCCCTAACGTATATTAAACCCTCTCTCGAGGCGAATAACGTCTAACCCTAGGTTAATTAGTGGAACTCTCGTTCGCTTATAATAACACCCTAGAATAGCAGTAAATCGATCTGTGGACTCCCATATTAGGTTTCAACCTAATCCGAAAAAATCTCGTCACCCTATCTCTAGGCGTGCGATCAACTCCGCTTAATTATGTTGGATCTACTCTTAGGCAGGGTCTATTCCTCCTCTACCTAAGCACATTAAATTTGGATTAAGCTCACATAATTAAGAACAAACTAAGTATTTATCATATAATTCAAATAATAAAATAACAAGATTCATCATAGGTTTCATCCCCTTCGGGTATCTGAAGGTTTAGTTCATAATAATAAAGGAAAACATCTCAAGAGAAAAGATAACACAAAACATAAGAAATCCCTAAAACCCCCTGAAGGAATTGAAGAGGAGATCCTCCGTCTTGAGTATAATTCCGGCTTCTTGAGAAGGATCAACTGGCTATCTTCGAGTGATTCCCACAAATCTGACCTTTCCGGCTTGGGTTTTTAGCCTAGCTTTTCCGCCCCTTTCAGCTGGTACCTAGGGTGTATTTATAGGCTTTTGAAACACGTTTCTTTGTAACATCCCAAAAATTGAGTATTAGTTGTGTTGGCTCGGGTATGAATTTTGTGTGTTAGCATAGTCTTATGAAGGCTTGATTTTATTTAGGAAGTTAGAATAATTTTAAGTATGGTTTATTTAATGAAGTGGATTAAGTAAACTTAGCACTTAAGTTAATTTAAGTGTTAGATTAAAGCATAAGAGGAGTAAGTGGCAAGTTGGTTAAGGAGCTTGAAAGGTGGCTTAAGGTTAGAGGTTCGAGTATCATGGAAAGCATTTTTTTGAAGACTTTATTTTGTGTTCTAGCATTAATGGACGGTCAACATATGTTTATGATAGGTTGGACCTTAAGTTTTTGGTAAGTTGAATTTTGGATTAAGGAAAGCATGAAATAGGGGATAAGAATCTTAAGGTTATGGAAGGTTGGGGAGACATAAGGCTTGGTTGTAGGAAAATGTTTTGGAAAGTAATTCTAGGCCTTTAGTGCATGTATGTGGGACGGCATCTTGGTCTAGGGAGGGCTTGACCGATTTTTGTTGGTAGCTTTGGTAGGTTAGTAGCTAGTTGGCCATTTCTCCTAAGTTTATGATCACCAATTTCTTTTCTCTCCTCAAACACTCCTTTAGCCGAATGTGTTTTGGTCATAAGGTGAGTTTTAGGTGTTGTTTTGGCCTTCAATAATTGTTTTTGTGTCATAACAGAAAATCCTTTCTAGTTTTTGCAAGTTTCTCCCTAGTGCATCAAAGTGTATCAAAAACCGAAACAAGCTTTGTGCTTGGCGAATTTCTTTTTTCACAACATCTTTCCCATTCTTACATACTTGTTCAGCCCATATTTCTCCTACTTTCTCTTGGCCGAAACTTCCTTCTCTCCATCTCTCTTTACTTTCTTTCATTTTTGTTCAAAGCCATAAACATTCCTCTCCCATCGAAATCTCTTCCATCTTCTTCCTTTTTCCTTTCTCTTTCTCCACTTTAATCGAATCCTTTTTGTTATTACAAATCAACCATAGCCGAATCTTTGGGCATTGTTAGCAAGGTTCTAACCATTATAGGAATCGATTATTCATTTAGGCTTTTTTGGGACTTCGGAAGCAATCGATCTAAGTTTTCTCTAGCGATCAAAGGTTGGTAAGTCAAGTGGTAAGAAATCTTGTCGATTCATTATTCTTTAATGGATGTAAAGCCAAAGGCTATGGTGGATAAGGATTGTGGTTGGCCGAATGATCTATAGTAATGATTTAAGTATTGGCCGAATGTAGGGGCAAGGTGATCTAGTGCGGTAGAGCGGATCCTTGGATTTTAGTATTGCGTTGGTGAAAGGTGTGTATCTTACACACTTTATAACTTGGTTAATATATGTATATATGTGTGTTATAACTAATCATATTATGAAAGTGGGTAAATCGATGAGATCTGGATATGATACCATGATGGTATGAATGAAGATTCGGGTAAGTCCGTTTCAATATATTGTTAATACATGTGGATTGAAATCATGATCTACGATTTATGATATATTTGTTATGAGATACATATCAAAGTTTATTGACATGATTTGTTTATCTATTGCATTGGTATGGGCAATATGAGAGGAGGGGGAAGATTGATGATTCGTGTCTTCGGACACCAGTGGTTTGGCACCACCAGTGATTTGGTATCACATTCGTGTCTTCGGACACCAGAGGTTTGGCACCTCATAGCGACTTGTCCCTGTGGTTAAATCCACCGTGGGTTGGCCCCACTTTTGAGATATGGGATCCTCTACCAGTGATTTGGTATCACATGTGGGTTGGCCCCACAGATGGATTATTCGTGACTACGGTCACCAGTGATTTGGTATCACATTTGTGTCTTTAGACACCAGTGGTTTGGCACCACCAGTGGCTTGGTACCACACGGGGTAGAAAAGGAGTTATGGATGGCTAGGTTGGGTGCATTATACATATATGTTGCTTTGTTATAATTTGTGTAAGTATGTGGTATTTACCCGGGAGAGGGAATATGCACTGAGTCTTGGTGACTCACCTTCTCCCTTATATTTTCAGGTGATTCGTGAGATTGCGGATGGAGAGCCGGATGAACTCGAGGAGGCCATGCAATAAAGTTTGGTTTTACATGAACTTCCATTTGGGTACTTTATTTTAATTTGGTTTTCATATTTTATGGATTTGTAATAATGCCTGTTTAATTATGTTTTGGATTATTTTTATGTTTTGAATATATTTAAAATATGGCTTATAAATTACTTGGTTAATCTAAAAATTGAGCTCAAAGTTTTCTAAACTAAAAACTCGCAATGGTTTTAAAAATCTTACCATCGGGTAATATGAATAGTTCGATAGAAAAATTACAAGTTAAGTGTTTTCAACAAATTAAGTGATTTCCAAAATTCAAGTTTCTATCCTATGATTCATCAACTAAGTTTTTAAGTTTTATGTAATTCAAAGTAAATCTCAGTTTTAACTTATTTTCGACAAATAAAGAATTTCAAAGAGTTTTTCACAAATTTAATTGTTAATCCGATTCTTTCAAAAAAATATTTTCCTTAGTGACATACCAAATTCGGTCGTGGCGTATTGACCGGGTTTGGGGTGTTACATTCTTTCTCCCTGAGTATCCTTTGCCGAATGAAATTCCTCTTCTCCACGGTAGAGGCACGGCCATGGCACACGCCCGTGTAAATCGTGGCCAGGTCGTGTTCGACACTGTTAAATGAGGCACGGGCGTGTAAGTTGTGGGCAAGGCCGTGTTCTAGTAGGAATGGTGGCACGACCGTGTGGAGTGGAGTTCAGGCCATGTCGATTTCGTGGCTTGGCCCAACTTGGTCTGTTTTAAGCCCGTTTCTCGTTCTTTTCGTCCTCGGGTGCTTTCCTGAGTATAAGACATGAAAAGAAATGAATAAAAGCACCTTTTTATATAAATTGGGGCTTAAATCATCCAAAAGCATACTAAATGTGGGCTTAGAATATGTTACTTTTACGATTTATCAAATACCCCCACACTTAAGCTTTTGCTTGTCCTCAAGCAAAATTCTCAACTTACAATTAAAACGAACTTCCCGTGATTCATAATTCCTATTGATAGTGTCTCATCATAATTCATAGATAATTTATACATGGATAATTTAATTCAAAGTTTCCTAAAAATTCAAACAGTATAAGTAATAGATTCTGTAGCACAAAACATAGGTGTTTCCCTTCATCTAAATAATTACCTCTGATTCGAAATCGACAAGGATTGACATCCTCTCAAAAGATTCGCTCAAATCACTCAAAGTGTTTAAGGTTCAGAATTTAGGCACTCAAAAGTCAAACATGAAGAGTTAATCCCATAGGCTTGCATGAAAATCAAATCTCCACCACTGAAATATGAGATGAAACACAAATCCAAAAGGTCTTTGTTAGGGTTGTAATGGGGCTAGGGTTAAGGTGTGGAGTAAGGCTGAATTAAAGGGTTAGAATCGAGATTGAATTGACAAATTACCTAACTAAGAACTAATGAATTAATAATAATAAATACATCAATTGAAAACTAATAATACTAATAATACGAGCTTCTTCTTCGATATTTGGAATCCAAACGTATAAGCTCATTTAATCACAACTAATAATGAATAATGGATATACTTCATTTTTTTAGAACAAACTAAATACATAATAAAGGATAAACTACTAAAATTCATAATTAGGCAACTAATCGAGATCAAATCTTGATATAAGGGTAGTAAAAGGAATGGTGATAACAAAAACAAAGGGGTTACAGGTTAATATTAGTGGGTATGTCAATAAAAAGGGTGTTCGGTTAAAACGGGGTTAACTAGGGGTTAATTTGTGACGGTAGGCTTTTTAGGGAATTAGTGGGTTAAATCCTAGGTGCCTTTATCATCTCTGTGAATCAAATCATAAAATTTGGTCTCGACATGTATAATCGATGCAAGTTCTAGAATAACAGATCAGTGTTGACATACTCATAATCAATAAAGTGAGCACGAAAAAGAATTTATGCTCTATAGGGCTCAAAAACTCACAAAAATTATGGGTATTTTGATGTCAACCTCGTAAATTTCAGACTTCAAGGTAATATTAAAACTCAGTTTGACAGCCTAGAAAAAAATTTTAATTTCTGAAAAATAGACTTATCATGCTTGATTCTCTAGTATTCTTCAAATTTAATTATCAATGCACAATTATCAATGACTTAATCTAAAACATATCAATAAAAATCATAAATCATCAGAAATTTCATCCTAATTAGCAATATGAGTAAATTCACTTAAAAACAAGATTCAATTCAAGGTTTTTGTTAGGTGTCTTCTTAGGTTGTTCACCCCCCGACACTTAAGATGTACATTTCCCTCAATGTACAAAGATATATAATGACAATTAATATGTAAAATAAAAAGAGAAGGGAGAGAGTGACACTTCCTGAATGAATGGATGATTCCTTGAGTGGAAAACACGGCGAGGCATCGGGATGGTGTTGGTGTTGGCTGATGACTTGAGTAGTGGTTTATTGCTCGTTTAAACTGCTAAGTCATCAGTTAGAATTCTATTGGGGTGTAATTAAATAAATGTTAGGAATACTCGAAGGTTATGAGTTAATGATAATCATGATAAAAGTTATCAAATGTATGATTATAATGTTCAAACTTAAGATGAATTGAAATTAAATGAAAATAACTAGAAAATACAAAAATAAAAAAACAAAAAAAAACTTGAAAGTAAAAGAAAACTAGATAAAAGGACTCAAAAGTCCTCATCCTCTGCCGGGTCCTGTGGTGGTCCTGGTGGTGAGATATGCAGGTGCTGGCATATATGTTGAAGGGTGGCCTCTAACCCGTCAAAGCGCCGAGTGTTTTCAGCAAAATATAGCTCGAACTGGTCAAGCCGTGCAGAGATGTCCGCTAATGATGGTTCTGTACGGGACGGTCGCTGACTCGGAACCGGTACCTCCTATGATGGTGGTGGGACATCGTCAGTAATGTCCTCGGGCTCCCCCTCATCTGTGGCGGTCACTAATCGGTATTGAGGTGGTTCAGTCCCTCGTCGGTGTTTAATCATCCTCATGTGTAGCATTGTCTGGATGCCTTGAGGTACCATGTTGCCGATTAGTGTGAGGGAGGTGATCTGAGCTTCAGTGTCGAGGAGGTTGGAGTGCCGAGCCAACCTCGTAATGTATGGCCCCATTGACAAAATCCCCTTCTTATGTTGCTCTGTCTGATGTTTAATCGCGCATGCGATAAAATATGCTAAGTCGAAAACATGTCCTTCAGACATGCATGATAGGAAGTAGACGTCCTGCTTGTTTACGATGCCTTGCTTTCTCTGTGACCTGTGATGGTGTGCGCGAGAATGGCGTGAATATACCTTAGAGCTGGGGAAACTGCCGTCGCCTTAGAGCGGCTGGGATCGTAGATGCTTGTATTGGGGTGTAGGTTTCGCCAGCATACGATTGGTGTGCAGTGGAGCTCACGGTTTAGATCGTCGAGTGGGTTTTCTTCTATGAATTCCGGTGTATAAAGTCCTAGAGCTGTGCCAAATTGTGGTATGCTCAGTCGACGTACCGTACCCCCTAGACAAAACTGTACCGTTCCTGGATCATCGAACTGCGCCATCACAGTTTGCAAAGTGAAGGTGGTACAAAACTCGAGGGTAAGCTCCATGTATGTGGGCTCGATGATGGAAAAGAATTGCTCCCACGGATCGGTTGAAATAAAGGCTCGAATATCGGTTGCGAGTCCGACATGTTCCACTGTGTCCCAATCGGTGCACCTACCAGTGCCGAGGGGTCTATCCCGGAGTGCTTTGTAACGCTCTTCCTGAGTGTTTTGAGAAAATTGGAGGAATGGATGCCTAAGCTCGGAAGCAGCACTCGTGGAAGATGATCCGGGCCCCTTTCTTTTCTTGCTTGGGGCTGATCGTTTGTAACGTGGTGTTGACATGGTACCTGAAATTTGTAATCAGGCAGTTCAAGATTCATCAATAGCACAGGCATCATATGCCCACTAAGTCAAAAATTTTTGGAGTTTCTTCTTGTGAGTATGTTAATTAGCAACGGAAAAATTTTCTCGGACAATAATGGGCAGAGCAATGTATCAATTTCATGAGTTCATAATTCAATAATTAGTATAAAATCTAACAACAAATCTTCTAAATCACAAAAAATCATGCTTTTTAAGCTTTAATCTAAACAAAATCTGGAAATAAACAAGAATACTAAAAGACTAAGTCAAGAAAAGGGAACCAGGGATTGTGATGGTAGAGTGAAACACCCTAAACCCGGCCCACGAGCTTTGACCAGATTTGGTATGTTCCTCAAGTAAACCGGTTCAAAGTTCTTTTGTCCTTAGGAAAAATTTGTGCGATTTTAAAAAAAAAAACATTGTTTGGGTTGGGCTTGTGTTGAAAACGAATTCAATTCTTTATATTAAAAAGTTTACTTAAACTTTAATAGGTAAAACTCATAATCATAATAAATAGAAATAAAATGGAAAACAATTCAACTATGGCCTTATGGCCTTATTACATCAAATAATTTCCAAGTTATTCAAGTACTTAAATAAAAATAGTAGTTCATAAAATAAAAACTTCATGTTGAGCATGGCCACCACAAGTTACGCCGTCCAGGTCCATCACTGCATTCATCACCAAACATGGTCCCCAGCGGGGTGAGTCAAATGGACTCAATGTGTACACGACACTAAGTCATAATAGAATCGGGCATACAGGAGTTACACCTTCAAAACATAGAATACATGTTATGATGCATTCCCAAACCCAAACCTAATTGTCCATCCGCTACACACCCCGTACCAACCATGCACTGTGTGGGGACTACTAAGTCGACCCTCCTTCCGCTACACTCCAAGTTGCGGTCTTAGGTCACCGCATTCGTGGTCTTAGGTCACCACGTTCAATTTCATTGTGGTCTTAGGTCACCACTTTCAGGACATCGTGGTCTTAGGTCACCACTTTCGGATATCACGGTCTTAGGTCACCGTGTTCGTGGTCTTAAGTCACCACATTCACTTCCCCTTTCAAACAAACCCATATGCCCCATATAATAATGATATGCATAAATATGCGAGTTCACATTCTTATCATATTCTCATGTTACTAATGACCTTTTCATATTCTTTGTAGAAGTAGGAAAGCGTGCACGAGTACTTAGTACCATAACATGGTACCCTAGCCACTTTCATATTCTTAATATCACATATTTTAATAAAGCAGGCCATGAAACATATTAAGAAATAGTGTGGGGTACACACGATTTGCTTAACCACTTCACTTTGAAATCCCGAAATCGATCATCGCCTTAGATCTCAAGTTCCTTGGTGTCGATTTGATGATTTAATCAAATCCCGAAACTCGTATTTTTCCCCTTTGAAATCGGCTAGTCACTAAATCCCTTGAATTGGTTAGTTTTTCGGCTTAAAATACATAATAATAGATCTACTACTAAAATAGGCCTTGGCCGAATTTACCTTTGTTCTTACCTTCCAAATCTTAAATCCCAAATTGGATCCTTGCTTCTTTATTGCTGTCGAAATCCCTATGTACCCATGTTAGATCCAATCTAACATTAAATCATAATAATATAGCTTATGGCGAATGGTATTCATAACTTACCTTAGATCTTAGAAGTTAGAAGGATACCTTCTTGTAGTTGACAATTTCTTAAATCCCGAAAACACCCTTCCATAACTCGGCCAAAATCCATAATAGAGATTAGTCCCTAAATTTTAGATAGGTTTAAAATATAAAAGAATTGAAACCAAACTTTGGATCTTACCCTTTTTAAGAAATCGGTAGCACCCTTGTTAAAACCCCCTTAAAGAATCGGCCTTGATGACTAGATGATAAAGTTTGGCTTTTGGGATTTAATGGAGAAGTCGACTAGAGGTTCTCTTGGGGTATTTGGTTTCCACGAAAATAAGGAAAAGAAACTTGAGAATTTTGGCAATGGTGGACTATAGATTCGGCTTGACAAAAGAAAAAGAGAAGATAAGAGAGGAGAGCACTCGAGAAATTCGGCAGAGAGAGAGGAGGAGGAAGAAAAATTGATGAGTAGCCCTATTTCCTTCCTTTTATAGCCGAAACTACTCCTCAGAATCCCTTACTTGGCCACCACTCTTCTTTATTTGATAGCTTTATCTCTTAATTTAAAATAATTAGAGAATAATCCTTTATTATCTCTTCAAAAATAATCCAAATTAAATCCCTTATTTATCACCTTATTAATCGAATATTAAAGAGAATAAAACTCCTCCTTTCTAGAAGGCTTGTGCCGTCCACCTGGAGAGCTTACGGAAGCAAAAAACAACTTCTTTTATTTGCTTCCCAAGTGACTCGAACCCAGGCCCAACACCTTGCATGTGGCGCCATTTCCAGAGGCCCTAAGTGGCATCTTCATGCCACTTTTCCAAGCCTGTTCGTGTGTCAAATTTCACAAACTTTTTCTTTTAAGGCCACCTTGCCTTAATTTCCTCTTTTAAACTTTAAAACTCGACATTTCTAAGTCATTTCTAAGTTTCCAAAAATTTTCGTTCGGCTCTATAAACTTGACATTTTCTTACATTTCCAAGTTTCCAGAAATGTGCACTTTCCTATTTTGAATCATTTCCAAATCGTTTCCATCCATTTTCAGGTTTCCAAAAATGTTCACAATTTATTCTTAGTACATAAAACATGTTACTTCGTACAATTAAACCGAAAATGCATAGGCCCTTTCCAGGATGTTACAGTTCTACCCCCCTTAAAATAATTTCGTCCTCGAAATTTTCTAACTAAAATAATTGAGGGTATTCCCGTCGCATTGCCTCTTCTGGCTCCCACGAAGCTTCCTCCGATCCATGGTTGCGCCATAACACTTTGACTAGAGGAACTGACTTCCTCCGCAACACTTTCACGTCTCGTTCCAAAATCTGAATCGGCTCCTCTTCGTAGGATAAGTCTGGCCTTAGCTCCACCTCTTCAATCGGTACTACGTGAGATGGATCCGATCGATATCGCCGTAGCATGGAAACATGGAATACGTCGTGCATCTACTTCAATTCCGATGGCAACTCTAACTGATATGCCACTGGTCCAACTCGCTTCAACACTCGATAGGGCCCTATAAACCTTGGGCTGAACTTCCCTTTGCGACCAAACCTCATCACCTTCTTCCAAGGCGAGACTTTCAGAAACACTTGATCTCCCACTTCAAACTCTATTTCCTTCCGTTTAAGGTCTGCGTGCATCGACTTACGCCTATCGAGGCTTCTTTTAACCGTGCCCTGATTATCTCAACCTTCTCTTCAGTTTCTGTCACTAACTCTGGGCCCAAAACTCGACGTCCTCCTAACTCAGTCCAACAAGTAGGAGTTCTACACTTCCGACCATACAATGCTTCATATGGTGCCATCCGAATGCTAGCCTGATAGTTTGTTGTTGTAGGCGAACTCAACTAAAGGCAAATAGTCTTCCCAACTTCCTCGTAAATCCATCACATAGCCTCTCAACATATCCTCCAACACTTGTATAACTCGTTGATTGCCCGGCCCGATTGTGGATGAAAAGCCGTAGTGAAGTCCAACTTAGTGCCTAAAGCTTGATGAAGTGCCCTCGAGCACGAGACGTAAACCTTGGGGGTCTCTGTCGGAGATGATCGATCACCGGTACACCATGTAACCTCACAATTTCCGCCACATATAACTTAGCGACCACGAAGAGAATAGTCAACTCTTCACAGGGATGAAGTGCGCGGACTTAGTCAAAGCGGTCCACTATGACCCATACCGAGTCCTTCTTAGTAGGCGTAAGGGGAAGCCCACTAATGAAATCCATGGTAATTCTCTCCCACTTCCATTGCGAAATCTCGATTGGTTGAAGCAATCCTCGATGGAACTTGGTGTTCAGCCTTAACTTGGCGACACGTCAAACATTTCCCCACAAATTCGGTCACTTCTTGCTTAAGATCGGACCACCAAAATTGTTCCCTTAGATCTCATGACGCTTAATGCCTGCGGGATGCATAGCATAAGGGCTACTATGCGCCTCCCAAAGAATCCTTTGTCTTAACTCCTTGTCCTTGGCATACTGAGACTTTTCCTTTGTAACACAATACTCCTTTATCATTAACGCCATAATCCTTTAATTCCCGCTCGCACTTGCACTTAACGTAACTTAGCACTTAGATCCTTATCAACCAACTGTCCCTCTTTCACCTCCTTTGACCATGTGGGCTTGACTTGCAACTCGCCAACAGGCTTCCATCATCGTACAAGCTTAAGTGAGCGAACATAGCCCTTAGATCCGACACAACCTTTCGACTTAGGGTATCGGCTACCACATTCGCCTTGCCGGATGATATTCTATCGAACGATCGTAGTCCTTCAACAACTCCACCCTCCTTCGTTGCCTCAAGTTCAACTCCTTACGAGTCAACAGATACTTAAGGCTCTTGTGGTGCGTGTAGATCACCGACCTTTCTCCATAGAGGTAGTGCCTCCAAACCTTAAGGGCGAAAACCACTGCTTGCCGGTTCCAAGTCATGAGTTGGGTAGTTAACCTCATGAGGCCTTAGTTGCCGAGACGCATAAGTGACTACTTTTCCTTCTTACATTAGCACACATCCTAATCACGTATGCGAAGCGTCACAATTACACCACAAAATCCTTCCCGACCTCATTTGAGTAAAACTGGAGCCTCCGTCAACACCTTCTTAAGGTTGTCAAAGCTCTTCATTTGCTTATCGGACCATTCAAAGGGTACTTCCTTCCTTAGTAACTTTGTCAAAGCGCGGCTATTGACGAGAATCCTTCTACGAACCCTCTGTAATAGCACTTGCCAAACCTAAGAAACTTGAATCTCGACCACGGACCTAGGTGGTTTCCAATCCAACACCGCTTCGATCTTCCTAGGATCCACTCTTATTCCTTCTGCGGATACCACATGCCCTAAGAATGCCACCTCCTTAAGCCAAAATCCACACTTGCTGAATTTGGCATAGAGCTTCTTCTCCCTTAACACTTGTAGCACCACTCGGAGATGTTCATCATGCTCCTCTTCAGACTTAGAATACACCAAAATATCGTCAATGAACACAACGACGAACCTATCCAAATAGGGTTGAAAAACTCGGTTCATCATATCCATGAACACGGCTGGAGCGTTTGTCAATCCAAACGGCATCACCACAAACTCAAAATGGCCGTATCTTGTCCTAAAAGCGGTCTTATGGATATCTGCCTCCTTCACCTTCAACTGGTGATATCCCGACCTTAAGTCTATCTTTGAGAATACTGCAGCCCCCTTCAGCTGATCGAACAAGTCATCGATCCTTGGCAAAGGATACTTGTTCTTGATGGTCGACTTATTCAACTCGACGGTAATCTATGCACATACGCATAGTTCCGTCCTTCTTCTTTACAAAGCAACTGGTGCTCCCCATGGAGACACCGGGTCGTATGAACCCACGATCCAACAACTCTTGGATTTGAGCCTTGAGCTCAACTAACTCCTTTGGCGCCATTTGGTATGGAGCGATTGACACAGGAGAGCTGTTCCGGTAGTAAGTCTATTCCAAACTCCACCTCCCTATCGGGGGTATTCTGTAATTCCTCCGAAAATACATCTTCAAAGTCTTTCACCGTTCTAACTCCACTCGACACCTTCTTCCTTTCCACCTAACGCACTTTACGAAGGCTAAGAACGCCTTGCACCCTTTCTTAACCATTTTCTCAGCCTTCAACGCCTAAACTACGTTGGACAGGTAGTTTCTTCTCTCTCCGATCATTACTACTACTTAATCCTCCGGGGTCCTTAGTTCCATTCATTTAGCCACACAATCCAACACGGCTCGGTGCTCTACTAGCCAGTCCATTCCAAGTATAAGTTCAAACTCCCCGAAAGGTAGTTCCATTAAGTCACCCAGAAAGTTCACTCCCGAATTTCTAGGGTACATTCGAAAGATCTTATCCACCACTATAGTTAGGCCTAATGGGCTTACTACATCCATCCGCCTATCGGAAGGTTGAGTCTAGGCCTAGTGTTTCCACTACACTACATGCAACATAGGAATGGGTCGAGCCCACATCAATTAGAGAAAAATAGGGCTTGTCAAAAATAAAGAACGTCACAGGTTATAACGTCCGTGGCGTCTCCATCTTCCCTCGGCGAACCGCATAAACCAAACCTGGTTGCCTTGCCTCAAGATTAGCAAAGCACCTCGCCTTGTGTTCCACGGCCTCTGCCAAAGCACCATTACCTCTGTTACTCGATCCACGACCTCGTTGAGGTGCGGTCCTCCTCTACCGGTCGACCAACATTACGGTGTTGGTCGACTTTCATCCGATTGCTTAGGACAATCCTTGATCACATGGTCCTTGGACCCACATCTAAAACATCCTCCTGTTTCCTTCCAAAGACTCTCCTAAGTGCTTCTTTCCACACACATCACAAGGTCGATACACGCGCCTTACGAACCAACTCATCGACCTCGCGGCCCATCAACTCTAGGCCTCTTATGAACCTTTCGGGCGTTCCAAAACCTCTTTTGGGCCTATTCCTATCCATAGCCTGCCTTGTAGAATCCTTGATTCCTCGGCCACCTTGGCCTTTTCTACCAAAGCGTAAAACTCCCGCTCTCGATGCGGTGCTATCAACGATCTCGAGATCATCCCTTAGCCCGTCCTCAAAATGGACTGGCGCTCATGCTCGATTGCCACTACTCCTCGAGCATATCGGCTCAACCTCGTGAATTGACCTCATACTCCGCCACGGACTTGTTCCTTGAACGGCCAGAAATGCCTTCCTTTGTTCATCGGTATACTGGTTCCCACATACTTCTTCGAAATGCTTCCTTAACATATTCCTGTGTCAAATCCTCGGTGTGGCACCATCCCGAACAATCAACCACCACCGATACGCTTCATCGTATGCGGTGCCACCATTCCTTTTAACTTCTCCTCGGGGTCAAGTCAAGCTCATCCATGATGCGCTCTGTTGCTTCCAACCGAAGACTCGGTGAACCGGGTGCCACACCGATACTCCACGAAACATTTCGGCTCCATTAGCTCGAGCGCTCGAGGCCTGAACTTACGGGTTCCCGAATTTCCTCCCTGCACGACCACCAACTCCAAAACTCGCGGCACGACTGCGACACAAAGATCATCCCCGTCGAGCTTGCTACTCAACACCACCAACGGTGGGGTGGTGGTGTGATGGTATCTCATTGTCGGACCCTTGACCCGATCTAACGGGTTCGACACCGTCATCCTTCTTCTACCTCATCCACGGCGACCACATCCTCTAGAGCTCATTTCTAACGTCGTGATCCGATTAAGAAGTTTTATGAATTAGTCTTTGTTTCACTTGATTACCCATGAAGAAATTTTATGAAAAGAGTTTTAGGAGTGGTTCTTTCAGATGCACACAGTCTTTCCATTCATTCATCCATACATCCATCAAACAATCATGAACTCTCGTTCATTCGAGAGAGAAAGGTTGTAGTTTTCATTGTTATTGTTTTTTTCTTCCACTACCCAGGGGTATTTTTCGTAATTGTCTCTGTGGGTATTTTCGTAATTTTCAAAAGGAAAAAGTTCCTTGGTGATTTTGTCACAAAGTATTTTGGTATTTTTATTTAGGGGTATTTTGAAAAATTTTGAAATCCAGGGTATTCGGTGATTTTGGACCTCGGGGTATTTTGGTGATTTTTTTCCAAGCGGGAGTAAATTTGTAAAATCTTATAAATCGGGGATATTTCAAAGGTTGCAAAACTTTGAGGGTTCTTTTTGAGAATTGTACTTTTCAAAACGGTGATGTTGCAAAAATTTTGGAAACCGAGGTCATTTTGGTAATTTTATAAGTTAGGGGCAATTTTGAAATTTCCAAAATTCAAGGTATTTTTGATAATTTGAAAATTAGGGTTTTTGAACATTGATAAAATAATGAAATTTTTGCAAAAGCTGTTGGGTAGTTGGTCATTTTATAAACCAAGGGTATTTTGGTAATTTTACCACTAGGGGCATTTTTGTATAAATCGGAAATCTTTGGAAAATTTTGTAAAGATGGTTTTCATGAATTTAGAAGAAAGTTTTAAGAATTCTAAAACTAGGGTTTTGTTGTTTTTATAAAAACACGGCTAATTCCCTTTCGGGTTTTAGTTATTGTGTTTAGCCTATGACCGAGTCCTCTTGGTCAGGGTGAACCAAAGCTACGCACTGTGCAGGATTCGAGTGGAGAGGAGGTGAGTCACGCGGATCGCTTAAATACCAAGCTCCCACCAAACCATTCCTAGACATGCGCATGAGAGGTTGCCACACCCACCGAGCCCTGCGGGTTAGGGTGAGCAGAAGCTACGCACGCGGGTAGGATTCCTGCGAAGAGGAGGTGAGTCACTAGGACTGCTTAAATACCAGGCTCTTCCGAATCCAATCCTAGACATGCGCACAGGGGTTACCACACCCTAACTTAGTGACTTAGCCATGGGTTTGTTTAACGTTCCTTAAGTCTTATGTGTTTGTGTTTGAGTAGACTAGTCCTAGGGTTCAAGTTCCTATCATGCTATTCTACGTTCCATTCCTTTTCTACCCTTCTAATATTCATTACACATAATCACACAAATAGTTAGGGTACTTACCTTGTGGATCATGGTCGGAGACTTTAGGTGCCATGCGAGAAAACCTTCTTGTTTCATAAAATATTTTCAAAAAAACTCATTTGGGCTCGCTTTGAAAATGTTTTGGGCCTGCCCACACCTGCCGAGAGTTTTAAAGCGGGCTCGATACCAAAATGAAACACCTAAACCCGGCCCACGAGCTTTGACCGGATTTGGTATGTTCCTCAAGTAAACCGGTTCAAAGTTCTTTTGTCCTTAGGAAAAATTTGAGCGATTTAAAAAAAAACATTGTTTGGGTTGGGCTTGTGTTGAAAACAATTCAATTCTTTATATTAAAAAGTTTACTTAAACTTTAATAGGTAAAACTCATAATCATAATAAATAGAAATAAAATGGAAAACAATTCAACTATGGCCTTATGGCCTTATTACATCAAATAATTTCCAAGTTATTCAAGTACTTAAATAAAAATAGTAGTTCATAAAATAAAAACTTCATGTTGAGCATGGCCACCACAAGTTCTGCCGTCCGGTCCATCACTGTTCATCACCGAAACATGGTCCCAGCAGGGGTGAGTCAAACGCACTCAATGTGTACACGACACTAAGTCATAATAGAATCGGGCATACAGGAGTTACACCTTCAAAACATAGAATACAAGTTATGATGCATTCCCAAACCCAAACCTAATTGTCCATCCGCTACACACCCCCGCATCAACCATGCACACCGTGGGACTACTAAGTCGACCCTCCTTCCGCTACACTCCAAGTTGCGGTCTTAGGTCACCGCATTCGTGGTCTTAGGTCACCACGTTCGGTTTCTTGTGGTCTTAGGTCACTACTTTCAGACATCGTGGTCTTAGGTCACCACTTTCGAGATATCACCGTCTTAGGTCACCGTGTTCGTGGTCTTAAGTCACCACATTCACTTCCCCTTTCAAACAAACCCATATGCCCCATATAATAATGATATGCATAAATATGCCGAGTTCACATTCTTATCATATTCTCATGTTACTAATGACCTTTTTCATATTCTTTGTAGAAGTAGGAAACGCACTGAGTACTTAGTACCATAACATGGTACCTAGCCACTTTCATATTCTTAATATCACATATTTTAATAAAAAGGCCATGAAACATATTAAGAAGTAGTGTGGGGTACACACACGATTTGCTTAACCACTTCAACTTTGAAATCCCGAAATCGATCATCGCCTTAGATCTCAAGTTCCTTGGTGTCGATTTGATGATTTAATCAAATCCTAGAAACTCGTATTTTTCCCCTTTGAAATCGGCTAGTCACTAAATCCCTTGAATTGGTTAGTTTTCGGCTTAAAACACATAATAATAGATCTACTACTAAAATAGGCCTTGGCCGAATTTACCTTTGTTCTTACCTTCCAAATCTTAAATCCCAAATTGGATCCTTGCTTCTTTATTCTTTGTCGAAATCCCTATGTACCCATGTTAGATCCAATCTAACATTAAATCATAATAATATAGCTTATGGCCGAATGGTATTCATAACTTACCTTAGATCTTAGAAGTTCGAAGGATACCTTCTTGTAGTTGACAATTTCTTAAATCCCGAAAACACCCTTCCATAACTCGGCCAAAATCCATAATAGAGATTAGTCCCTAAATTTTAGATAGGTTTAAAATATAAAAGAATTGAAACCAAACTTTGGATCTTACCCTTTTTAAGAAATCGGTAGCACCCTTGTTAAAAGCCCCCTTAAAGAATCGGCCTTGATGACTAGATGATAAAGTTTCGGCTTTTGGGATTTAATGGAGAAGTCGACTAGAGGTTCTCTTGGGGTATTTGGTTTCCACGAAAATAAGGAAAAGAAACTTGAGAATTTTGGCAATGGTGGACTATAGATTCGGCTTGACAAACGAAAAAGAGAAGAGAAGAGAGGAGAGCACTCGGAAATTTGGCGTAGAGAGAGAGGAGGAGGAAGAAAAATTGATGAGTAGCCCTATTTCCTTCCTTTTATAGCCGAAACTACTCCTCGAATCCCTTACTTGGCCACCACTCTTCTTTATTTGATAGCTTTATCTCTTAATTTAAAATAATTAGAGAATAATCCTTTATTATCTCTTCAAAAATAATCCAAATTAAATCCCTTATTTATCACCTTATTAATCGAATATTAAAGAGAATAAAACTCCTCCTTTCTAGAAGGCTTGTGCAGTCCACCTCGGAGCTTCGGAAGCAAAAAAAAAAACTTCTTTTATTTGCTTCCCAAGTGACTCGAACCAGTGCCCAACACCTTGCATGTGGCGCCATTTCCAGAGGCCCTAAGTGGCATCTTCAGGCCACTTTTCCAAGCCTGTTCGTGTGTCAAATTTCACAAACTTTTTCTTTTAAGGCCACCTTGCCTTAATTTCCTCTTTTAAACTTTAAAACTCGACATTTCTAAGTCATTTCTAAGTTTCCAAAAATTTTCGTTCGGCTCTGTAAACTTGACATTTTCTTACATTTCCAAGTTTCCAAAAATGTGCACTTTCCTATTTTGAATCATTTCCAAATCGTTTCCATCCATTTTCAAGTTTCCAAAAATGTTCAAAATTTATTCTTAGTACATAAAACATGTTACTTCGTACAATTAAACCGAAAATGCATAGGCCCTTTCCAGGATGTTACATAGAGGACGGTCAAACACGGGCGGAGCACGACAGTGGTGCGAGCTTTTGCAGGACTAACACGGTGGTGGCAAGGGCGTGCGTTCGGTAGCACGGCTGTGGTACGGGCGTACGAGCGGTTTTTGGGTGGTTTTTGGAGAGAAAAGGCAAGGGGAGGATACTTTGGGTGGAGGAAGGTGTATGTGCGGTTGGATTTAGGAGAAAAGAGTGTTTAAAACTGATTCTAGGTTTAGGTTTTGGGGGGGAAGACGGTTTGATTTATATAGGGGAGGTGGCATGGTCTATCGCCACGCCCGTGTGCTTATTGAAAATGCCTGTGCTTTTCGTGATATCCAACATTTGGGCGCGTTTCAAGGTTCTTGCACGCAGTGTGTGGTAGAAATGCTGCGCCGTGCTTGAATTGTCAGTATGTTGGCACGGTGAGGTCGCACGGGCGTGTGTTACCCGTGTTCGATAAGTCAGTAGCCTCGCACGGTTAAGGGCCACGGCCGTGTTTAGCCCGTGCTCAATAAGTCAGTATATTAGCACGGTTAGCTGGCACAGGTGTGTTCTGATGTCACAGCCCGTGTGGGGCAAATCGTTTCGTCCCTGTTTGTGCACGGCTACTGGCAGACCCGTGTCGAATCCACAGTCTTCCACACGGCCATAGGCACGCCCGTGTCGAAAGCCGTGGGGTCGGAAACCTGCTCTTTTATTAGTCTAAGTTAGTATGGGGTTAGATGCTGAGTAAAAGAGAAAATAAAAAATAAAATTTTAAAATTAAATGTTAGTGAATTAGTGCTCGGGTTGCCTCCCGAGAAGTGCTCGTTTATAGTCTTAAGCTAGACTTTCCCTATTTTCGGTTCTGAAAGGAGGCTCATGGAGCATAAGCTCCTCTCTCATATCTCCAAAATCTGCCCCATTATAAATTTTAAGTCGGCGGCCATTTACCTTGAATGTGCCTTTAGTGGGATGAGTTACCTCGATGGTGCCATATGGAAAAATTATTTTGATCATAAATGGGCCTGACCATCTTGATTTTAACTTTCCCGGAAATAGTTTAAGCCTTGAGTTGTATAGTAGGACCAGGTCTCCTACTTCGAATTGCTTTGATCTCTTGAGACGAGTATCGTGGCGTCGCTTTGTTGCTACCTTGTACAGTTTTGAGTTCTCGTAGGCTTCCGTTCTCCACTCGTCTTGCTCGTTCATCTGCATCATTCTTCTTTTTCCTGCAATTTTGAGGTCAGAATTCAAAAATTTTATTGCCCAAAAAGCTTTGTGTTCTAATTCGAATGGTAGATGACAGCTTTTCCTGTATACAAGTTTGTATGGGGATGTCCCTAGGGGTGTTTTAAATGCTGTTCTATAGGCCCATAAAGCATCATCTACTTTAACTGCCCAATCCTTCCTATTTGATTCAACCGTTTTTTTCTAGAATGCGCTTAAGTTCTCGATTTGCTACCTCAACTTGCCCGCTGGTTTGAGGATGATATGGGGTGGCTATCCTGTGGTATACTCCATATTTTTTAGGACTTTTACAAATTGAGTATTACAGAAATGAGTACCCCTATCGCTAATGATGGCTCTCGGTGTGCCAAATTGGGAAAACAGTTTCTTGAGAAACTTGACTACTACCCTAGCATCATTGGTAGGTAAAGCTTCTGCTTCTACCCATTTTGACATGTAATCAACTTCCACTAGGATGTACTTGTTTCCAAACGAACTAGAGAATGGTCCCATGAAATCAATACCCCACACATCAAATATTTCACATGATAACATATATGTTTGAGGCATTTCATCATGTTTAGAAATATTACCTATTCTTTGGCATTTATCGCACGAGGTAACATACCTGTTGGCATCTTTAAATAGAGTGGGCCAATAGAAACCTGATTCGAGTATTTTGTGTGCTGTCTTAATACCACTATAGTGTCCTCCTGATGGTCTTGAATGGCAATGCTCCAAAACTTTTCTCGCTTCTGTCTTTGTAACACATCTTCGAATTATCTGATCTGCACATATGCGAAAAAGAAAGGGATCTTCCCATAAATAATTTTTCACATCAGCAAAGAATCGCTTCTTTTGGTGATGTGTTAATTTTCTTGGCACGACGTTAGCTGCTAAATAATTTGCAATATTAGCAAACCATGGTACCTCAGAATGTGTTATAGAAAAGAGTTGTTCTTCGGGAAACGAATCATTTATTCCACATTCATCGATTTCTTTGGTGTGTGGATTTTCAAGTCTGGAAAGGTGATCAGCTGCAAGATTCTCGGCTCCCTTCTTATCTTGTATTTCTAAGTCAAATTCCTGTAAGAGAAGAATCCATCGTATGAGTCTGGGTTTTGCATCAGGTTTGTTTAAAAGATAACGAAGAGCGGAATGATCAGTGAAAACGACAACTTTAGACAATATTAGATACTGCCTAAATTTATCAATAGCAAAAACTACGGCTAGCAATTCTTTCTCTGTGGTGGTATAATTTTCTTGTGCGGGTGTTAGTGTTTCGCTAGCGTAGTAAATTGGTGAAAATGCTTGCCTCTTCGTTGTCCTAAGCGCACCTCTGCGAAGTCACTTGCATCACACATTAGTTCAAAGGGTAGATTCCAATTAGGTGCAATCATAATTGGAGCATTTATTAGTTTTTCCTTAAGGATATTGAATGCATCTAAACATTCCTCATCAAAATTAAAAGGAACATCTTTTTCTAGCTATTTTGTTAAAGGCTTAGCTATTTTAGAAAAATCCTTAATGAATCTTCTATAAAATCCCGCATGTCCTAAAAAGCTTCTAATGGCCTTAACTGAACTGGGAGAAGGTAATCTTTCTATGGTTTCAATTTTTGCTTTATCTACCTCGATCCGTTTACTAGAAATTTTATGTCCTAATACTATTCCTTCTTGTACCATGAAGTGACATTTTTCCCAATTCAAAACAAGGTTTGTTTCCTCACATCTCATTAGGACTCGTTTTAAATTTTTAAGGAAAAGATGGAAAGAATTACCGTAAACAGAGAAATCATCCATAAATACCTCCATGATATCTTCCACGAGTTCATCAAAGATCGCTAGCATGCAATGTATTTGAAAAGTAGCAGGAGCATTACATAATCCAAAAGGCATTCTACGATAAGCGAGCGTAACGCATCGTATGGGCATGTGAACGTTGTCTTTCCCGATCTTGGTGCTATTGGGATTTGGAAATAGCCGGAGAGTCCATCTAGGAAGCAATAGTACATGTGTCCTGATATCCTTTCTAGCATTTGATCAATAAAGGGTAGGGGAAAATGATCTTTTCTAGTGACGTCATTCAGTTTCCTGTAATCTATGCAAACTCTCCAACTTTGTGGGTGTCTGGTAGGAATTAGTTCATTCTTTTCGTTAGCTACCATGGTCATGCCTCCTTTATTTGGGAAAACACGCACAGACTCACCCACTTGTCTTTGTCGTAAATAGGATAAATTATTCCAAAGCATCTAGAAGTTTAATTACCTCAGCTTTCACGACTTCTTTTACGTTGGGATTTAGACGTCTTTGTGGTTGCACACATGGCTTGCACTCATCTTCCATTAAAATTTTGTGGGTACAAAATGTTGGGCTTATTCCCTTAATGTCAGAGATTTTCCAAGCTATGGCTTTTTTATGCTCTCTCAGTACCTGTATCAACTCCTCTTTTTCCTTGGGTTCTAATTCTGAAGATATAATTACTGGTAACATAGAATTTTCCCCAAGGAATGTGTACTCTAGGTGCTTTGGCAGTTGCTTTAATTCTAAATTGGGCGGTTCATCAACAGAGGGTTTTTGTTTGAAATCGTCATCAAATTCGATGCTTTCTTTCTCCGTTTGTTTTGATGATAATTTTAGCTCAGAAGCTTCATCTTCTTCTTCCTCTTCTTGAGTGAGACACAGTTCCATCGTGTCATCATGCAGGATTTCCTGTAAAGAGTTTTGAATAAGATGGTCATTGGTATCAACAAAATAACATGAATCATCTTGTTCTCTGGAATATTTCATGGCATCATAAATTTGAAAACTAATTTCCTCATCACCTATCCTTAATGCAAGTTTACCATCACCTACATCAATAATGACCACAGCGATAGCTAACAAAGGGCGCCCTAGTATTAAAGGGACCTCAATGTCTTCATCCATGTCAAGCACAACAAAATCAACGGGAAAAATAAATTTATCAATTTTTACCAAGACGTCTTCGACAACTCCCCTAGGATATTTAATAGACCTATCAGCTAGCTGAATATTCATCCTAGTGGGTTTTGGTTCCCCGAGATCTAGTCGTTTAAACATCTCATAAGGCATTAAATTAATACTGGCACCTAGATCAGCTAATGCTTTCTTAACATTTAAACTGCCAATTAAACAAGGAATAGTAAAACTTCCTGGGTCTTTTAATTTGGTTGGTAGCTTGTTTTGGAGGATGGCCGAACATCCTTCATTAAGCTCCACCATTGATATTTCTTCAAGCTTCTTTTTTTATTCGTCGGGAGTTCTTTTAAGAATTTCGCATCACGTTCAACATCTGTGAAATGGCTTCAACAAAAGGTAAGTTAATATGTATACATTTAAAAAGCTCGAGAAACTTACCATATTGGGAGTCTAATCATTCTTTCATCAACCTTGCTGGATATGGGATCGGTGGTTTACTTTCTTTATGTACTGGAATTACATCCTCAATTTGCATATCCCTTGTTTTGTCATCTATGGGTGGCATTCTTTTCTCTGGTTCGACTAGCTCCTTTCCGCTTCTTAGTGTAGCGCCTTTGCACATTACTGTTTCTTTAGAGAGAACCATCGATCGAATTTTGAAACTATCTCGATAAGTTGTTTGATTAACTTAATAAATTCCCCAACTTGACTCTCGATCGTTCTGATCGCTATTTGCTGATTATCTACTGTTGTCTCAGTCTTTTGGAAGCGGGCCTCTGCCGATGCCATGAATTTGTTCAGTGTCTCTTCAAGACTCGGCTTCTTTTCCTATGGATAGGGCTGATTTTGGAAATTTTGAGGAGGTTGTTGTCTTTGATTTCCTTGATTTCCTTGTCCTCCCCACGAAAAATTTGGGTGGTTCCTCCATCCTAGATTATAATTATTACTATATGGATTATTATTGGATCTGAAATTGTTACCTATATAGTTCATCTGTTCGCTCTCTGGTTGGTAGGGTGGGTACTCAGAATTTGCCACAGTTCCACTTGCGTCGCACTGCATGACCAGGTGTACTTGGGAAGAACACAAACTATCAATCTTCTTATTCATCAACTCTACCGGTTTAATAGCATGGTTCTTGCATCGAGGTTGTAAACTCATTTTATTTTTGTTGGCTTTGTTCTTGTAACTTGCCAGCGATAGTTATTCAAATGACATCTCTTCAATAAACTCATAGGTTGCCTCGGGAGTTCTATTATTCAGGTTCCACCATTTCTTTGAATCAATTAATTGCCGTGTTGAAGGATTCACACCGTTGTAAAAAGTTTGGACTTGGAGCCACAATGGTAATCCGTGGTGTGGGCATCTCCTCAAGAGATCTTTTTATCTCTCCCATGCGTCGTATAATGTCTCTAAATCCATCTACACAAAAGAAGATATATCATTACGTAACTTGGCCGTTTTAGCCGGTGGAAAATATTTTAATAGAAATTTTTCGGTCATTTGTTCCCATGTAGTAATTGACCCTCGTGGTAACGAGTTTAACCAATGTTTGGCTTTATTCCTTAATGAAAAGGGAAATAACCGAAGACGTATGGCATCATCAGAAATGCCATTTATTTTGAAGGTACCGCAGAATTCTATAAAGTTAGCTATATGAGTGTTTGGGTCTTCGTCCTGCAAACCATCAAATTGAACAAACTGTTGAATCATTTGAATAGTGTTAGGCTTTAATTCAAAATTATTAGCGACTACAAAGCAAGCCTAACAATACTCGATTCTCGCCTGTTAAATGAGGTTTAGCATAATCATACATAGTACGAGGAGCATTCTGATCCGCCACATCGTTTTGTGGTGGTGGATTATTCTCGTCCATCCCTTCAGTAGGATTGGATCTGTCTTCACGCTCTTGTTCCGTGTAGTTTAGGGCTCGCCTAATTCCTCTATGATTTCTTCGAGCGGTAGCTTCAATTTCACTATCGTATTCTAAAGGTCCTCTCGGATTCCTTCTAGTCATAAACTAGAGGTACCTGCTAGAAAAAGAAAGAAAGAAAATTTAGCAAAATTAAAATTAAAAACTAAAAATAAAAAAAAATGCAAAAAATAAAATAATGGCTAAAGTAAAAAAATAGAGTTTTCTTAATATTTTAGTTCCCCGGCAACGGCGCCAAAAACTTGATCGCTGTAAATTAGAGTTTTAAAATTTATAAAAGAATGATCGAACCTGGAAACCAACTCTGACAACGATTAAAGGCAAGTGCACCTATCGAACAGTAGTATAGTTTAGGCAAGACCGGATTATCGAACCCAAAGGAACTAAAAGTACTAATACTCACCGTCTTTTTATTATTTAGCCTTAATATAAAGCGATGGTTGTTAAACTAAAACTAATCTACTTACTAAGCTAAGACGCAAAGACAAGAAGAATGAATTCGGGAAATAACTTTTGGAAAAACTCAGTTGACTCAAGCGATACCCTTAGGAAAAAATCCACCTAGACTTCACTTGTTATCTAACCTTGAAGCATATGATTTGTTTACTTAGTTTGATCCGTGAGACTCCCTAACGTATATTAAACCCTCTCTCGAGGCGAATAACGTCTAACCCTAGGTTAATTAGTGGAACTCTCGTTCGCTTATAATAACCCCCTAGAATAGCAGTAAATCGATCTGTGGACTTCCATATTAGGTTTCACCCTAATCCGGCAAAATCTCGTCACCCTATCTTTAGGCGCGCGATCAACTCCGCTTAATTATGTTGGATCTACTCTTAGGCAGGGTCTATTCCTCCTCCACCTAAGCACATTAAATTTGGATTAAGCTCACATAATTAAAAATAAACTAAGTATTTATCATATAATTCAAATAATCAAATAACAAGATTCATCATAGGTTTCATCCCCTTCGGGTATCCGAAGGTTTAGTTCATAATAATAAAGGAAAACATCTCAAGAGAAAAGATAACACAAAACATAAGAAATTCCTAAAACCCCCTGAAGGAATTGAAGAGGAGATCCTCCGTCTTGAGTAGAATTCTGGCTTCTTGAGATGGATCAACTGGCTATATCCGAGTGATTCCCACAAATCTGACCTTTCCGGCTTGGCTTTTTAGCCTAGCTTTTTCGCCCCTTTCAGCTGGTACCTAGGGTGTATTTATAGGCTTTTGGAACACGTTTCTTTCTCCCTAAGTATCCTTTCCCGAATGAAATTCCTCTTCTCCACGGCAGAGGTACGGCCATGGCACACGCTCGTGTAAATCGTGGCCAGGCCGTGTTCAACACTATTAATTGAGGCACGGCCATGTAAGTCGTGGGCAAGGCCGTGTTCTAGTTGGAATGGTGGCACGGCCGTGTGGAGTGGAGTTCATGCCGTGTCGATTTCGTGGCTTGGCCCAACTTGGTCCGTTTTAAGCCCATTTCTCGTTCTTTTCGTCCTCAGGTGCTTTCCTGAGTATAAGACATGAAAAGAAAGGATTAAAAGCACCTTTTTATATAAATTGGGGCTTAAATCATCCAAAAGCATACTAAATGTGGGCTTAGAATATGTTACTTTTACAATTTATCAGCGGCACGGCTAGCACGTAGGTGTGTGCCCAGGCCGTGTGAAGTCTACACCATGCACTTGGAATTCAAATCGCCACACGGTTGAAACACACGAGCGTGTGTGTGGACCGTGTGAATTAGTTAGAATGCAAAGGTTTGGCACACGGGCCAAGGCTACGGGCGTGTCAAGACCGTGTGAAATTAGTCAGTTTCGACCACGGGTGGTAGACACGAGCATGTCTTAGGGGCACACGTGCGTGTCCCTAGACTCACACGGGCATGTAACCCCTATTTTGTTGGAAAGTTTCTCGAACGTGTAAATGTCCCCGGAATAGTCCTGATACCTCTCGAAAGTTTGTTTAGGGCCTCTTAGGCCGAGTATGTGCAAGTGATGGGTTTAAATGAAATTTTATAGCCCGTTTCGAGATGTCAAGTGAGATTAGTTAGGTAATGCGTCAATCCCGATCCCAGCTTTAGGCACGGGTAAGGGGTGTTACATTTATTGGTATCAGAGCTACGGTTTAGTCGGTTCTAGGACTAACGTAGCGTAAGTGCGAGTCTAGCTATACATGTCATATGTAAGGGTGTTTGAGTAACGATAGTGTGATGGCTCCTGACATATGAAGTTGTGTTTTATGTAGTATATGGATTCTGATCCAGACAGAACTGCAGCCGATGATGCTGCGAGTAACGCGCCGGCTCCTGCTCAAGGGACCGCGCCGACTAATAGTAGACCCGAGACCTTGGGTCAGGGGGAAGAGGCTCGAGAAGCCTTTCTTCACATGATGAGCAAGTAGTATACTGAGTATACCCGAGCAAATCCAAACGCTCAACTCCCTCCACCCCCACTAATCCCTTAACCTACTCCAGTAGCTCCTCAAGTAGTTGAGGTGGTGAGAAGAGAAAGACCTCCGGTGGATAAGATCCGGAAGCAAGGAGCCGAGGAATTTCAGGCAAATAAGGACGATGATCTGGAGAAAGCAGAATTCTGGCTCGAGAATACCATCAGGGTATTCAATGAGTTATCCTGCATACCTGAGGAGTGCTTAAAGTGTGTGGTATCTCTCCTGAGAGATTCAGCCTATCGATGGTGGAACACCCTGGTGTCGGTAGTGCCAAGGGAGAGAGTTAGCTGGGAATTTTTCCAAGAGGAATACTGGAAAAAGTACATCAGTCAGTGGTTCATCGACCATAAGAGGAAGGAGTTCTTGGAACTGAAGCAAGGCCGTATGTTAGTAACCGACTATGAACGGGAGTTTGTAAGGCTTAGCAAGTATGCACGGGAGTGCGTGTCTATCGAAGCCATCACGTGTAAGAGATTCGAGGACGAATTAAATGAATATATCTGATTATACGTGGGAGTCCTCGAACTAAAGGAATTTGTAGTGTTGGTAGATAGAGCCTGTAAAGCCGAAGAGTTGGCTAAAGAGAAGAGAAGAGCTGAGAATGAGTCTCGTGACTCGAGGAAGAGACAACTAAATAAGTCTCACCAATCCTCATCTAAGAAATCGAGGGGTTTCGCTACTCGATTAGTCACTTCAGCGGGGTTTTCAACCTGAAGTAAAGGCAAGCAATTTTCGGGGTCGAAAGGGCAGACCACATCAGTTGCTAGTGTGGGCAACGTCCAACCTAGTAAGCCAGAATGCCCTCAGTGTGGCAGGCGTCATTCTGGTGAGTGTCGAGCTAACGAGAAAGCTTGTTTCAGATATGGGTCCTTAGACCACTTTATTAGAGACTGCCCCGAGGTGGGCGAGAAAGAAAAGCCTCAGTATGCAAGATCGGGAAGTACTGCTAGGGGAAGACCACTGAGAAACCCAGGAAATGAGATGGGTAGCAAGAATCCATCTAGAGAGCAGGCTGCTAGAGTCGAGGGTAGAGCACCGGCGAGGACATATGCCATTCGTGCTCGTGAAGAGGCATCTTCCCCCGACATAATCACGGGCTCCTTTCTCTCTATAATACTCGTGTTATAGCTTTAATTGATCCGGGATCCACCCACTCATACATATGCATGAAATTAGTCTCTAGCATGAGCATGCCTATAGAGTCTACCGAATTCATCATAAGAGTGTCTAATCCCCTAGGCAAGCATGTGTTAGTAGATAAAGTGTGCAAAGGATGCCCTTTGATGATTAAGAATCATTGTTTCCCTGTTGACCTTATGCTATTGCCATTTGATGAGTTTGACGTCATCCTTGGGATGGATTGGTTAGTCACTCATGAGGTAATTGTGAACTGTGGGGAGAAGCTTATAGATTTGAGAAGTGAAAATGGAGATTTTATTCGTGTTAAATCAGATAAGCCAGATAGATCACCAGTAGTGATATCAACCCTGTCGACTCAAAAGTATTTGAGAAAGGGGTACGAGGCTTACCTTGCCTTTGTGTTGAACACTAAAGAGACTGATTTGAGAATTGAGTCGGTACCCATAGTATGCGAGTACCTAGATGTTTTCCCAGAAGAGTTGCCAGGACTACCCCCGGTTAGAAAGATCGAATTTGGGATTGAGTTAGCTCCGGGTACTGCCCCTATTTCTATTGCTCCCTATAGAATGGCTCCAACCGAGTTAAAGGAGCTAAAGAACGATTCTTGCAAGAGCCGATGAGATAAAGGTTTTGCAAGGCCGAGTTTTTCTCCGTGGGGTGCTCCCGTTTTATTCGTGAAGAAGAAAGATGGTTCTATGAGACTATGCATAGATAATCGGTAACTCAACAAGGTAACTGTGAAGAACAAGTACCCGTTGCCAAGGATCGATGATCTATTCGATTAATTGAAGGGAGCCATGGCGTTTTCCAAGATAGATTTGAGGTCAGGGTACTATCAGCTGAGAGTCAAGGACTCGGATGTGTCGAAAATCGCATTTAGGACTAGGTATGGCCGCTATGAATTTTTGGTCATGCCTTTTGGTCTAACGAATGCCCCTGCGATCTTCATGGATTTGATGAATCGTGTTTTTCGGCCATACTTGGATAAATTTGTCGTGGTCTTCATTGACGACATATTGATCTACTCTCGAGATGAGAACGAACACGCCGAGCACTTGAGTACAGTTCTGCAAGTTCTGAGAGAAGAGAAATTATGTGCCAAATTCAGTAAGAGTGAATTTTGGCTCAAGGAAGTGGGATTTTTGGGACACATTGTCTCGGGAGACGGGATTAGAGTCGACCCGAGTAAGGTTTCAATAATTGTTGAATGGAAACCGCCGAGGAGTGTAACTGAAGTAAGGAGTTTTCTAGGCCTAGCTGGCTATTATAGGAGTTTTGTCAAGGGGTTTTCCATGATAGCTACCCCGATGACTAAACTTTTGCAAAAATATGTGAAGTTCGATTGGACAGAAAAGTATCAAAGAGTTTTCAAAAACTGAAGACACTGTTGATTGAGGCCCCTGTTTTTGTACAACTTGAGCTGGGAAGAGAATTTATGGTTTATAGTGACGCGTCCTTGAACGGATTGGGTTGTGTACTCATGCAAGAGGGTAAGGTGATTGCTTACACCTCTAGGCAATTGAAGCCGCACGAGAAGAATTACCCGACTCATGATTTAGAGTTGGACGCAATTGTGTTTGCGTTAAAAATTTGGAGGCATCATTTATATGGTGAAAGGTGTCGGATTTTCACCGACCATAAAAGCCTAAAATATTTGATGACTCAAAAGGAATTGAATTTGAGGCAACGAAGGTGGTTAGAGTTTATTAAGGATTATGAGTTGGAAATTGACTACCATTCGGGAATGGCGAACGTAGTCGCCGATGCTTTGAGTAGAAGATCATTGTTTGCACTAAGAGCCATGAATACTCAGATAACCTTGTTGGATGATGGTTTCGTTTTAGCTGAATTGAGGGCTAAACCCTTGTTTCTCCAAGAAATCTTTGAAGCTCAGAAAGATGATAACAGTTTGCAAGCCAAGAGAATTTTATGTGAGTCGAGCGTGGAGTCAGAATTTTGGGTAAATCCTGATGGATGTCTGACATTTTGAGATAGGGTCTGTATCCCCAGAAATGGCGAGCTTATTCATAAAATCTTGCATGAAGCGCATAGCGGATGTTTGAATGTACACCCAGGCAACACGAAGATGTACAATGATTTGAAGAAATGGTATTGGTGGCTTGGTATGAAGAAAGACATTTTCGAGTTTATATTGAAATACCTGATTTGTCAGCAAGTGAAAGCTAAACATCAAGTACCTTCGGGTTTACTTCAGCCCATTATGGTTCCTAAGTGGAAATGGGACCGTATTACCATGGACTTCGTGACGGGCTTACCGTTGACTCCAAAGAAGAAAGATGCAGTATGGGTAGTGGTTGATAGACTCACACAGTCAGCCCATTTTATACCAGTATGAGTCGACTATTCGCTTGATAAATTGGTAGACTTGTACATGTCAGAGATAGTAAGACTCCATGGTGTACCGTTGTCGATCATTTCGGATAGAGATCCGAGATTCACGTCACGGTTTTGGAAAAAGTTGCAAGAAGCCTTGGGCACGAAATTAAATTTCAGTACAGCCTTCCATCCACAAACTGACGGACAGTCGGAGAGGTAATCCAGATACTTGAGGACATGCTTCGATGTTGTGTTTTAGAATTCTAAGGCAGTTGGGAGAAAAACTTACTGTTGGTGGAATTCACCTACAACAACAGTTTTCAGTCAAGTTTGAAGATGGCGCCTTATGAGGCATTGTATGGGCGTAAGTGCCGCACGCCCTTGTATTAGTCAGAACTCAGAGAGAAATAGATACACGGGGTCAATTTGGTTAAGGAAATTGATGAAAAAGTAAAAGTGATACGTGATTGTCTGAAAGTCGCCTCAGATAGGCAGAAGTCCTATTCAGATTTGAAAAGGAAAGAGATAGAATTCAAAGTCGGTGATAAAGTGTTCTTGAAAGTATCACCTTGGAGGAAAGTCCTCAGATTTGGCCGGAAGGGCAAATTAAGTCTGCGCTTTATCGGACCTTATGAAATTACTGAGAGGATAGGATCGGTAGCTTATCGGCTGGCCTTACCACCTGAACTAGAAAATATTCATGATGTTTTTCATGTATCCATGTTGCGCCGATACCGTTCAGATCCTTCACATGTCATTGTACCAACATAGGTAGAGATACAACCGGACTTGACTTATGGTGAAGAGCCGGTTAAGATTTTGGCGCGAGAGGTCAAGCAGTTGAGAAACAATAGCGTAGCACTTGTGAAAGTTTTATGGCAAAGGCACGGAATAGAAGAGGCTACATGGGAGTCTGAGAAATTGATGAGAAACCAATATCCCAACCTTTTTACCGGTAAGATTTTCGGGGACGAAAATCCTTAAGGGTGAGAATTATAACAACCCGATTTAGGGGCTAGCCAGAACAGTGATCTCAAGATCACTAATCCGAGATTTGAGAAATTCATTTTTAGGTTATATTATGAGTCAAAGCATGATAATATATGCACATGAGAATTTTGGTGCTTTAATTTTAGCGATTTCATGTATAATCGTGAAAAAGGACTAAATCGCATAAAGTGCGAAAGTTCCATTTTATAAGCTAAAGGTACCAAATAGCCATAGATTGATAATTGGAGGTCTTTAAAAGGCAATTAGACCCCCAATACTTGCTTGGCCGGCCATAGACTAGCATAGGAGACAAATTTGTCAATGATGGTCAAAGTTGGTGATAGTAGGTGGACTAATTTGACTAGTATTAATAAAATAAGGAAAGAAAAGATATCATCTTTTCTCTTTCACTCTTCCACCAAAAATTAGCAGCAAATAGAGGGAAGAAAGCTTCAAAATTTCAGCACACTCTTCTCTTCATAAGTAAGTGTTCTAGTGATCTTTTCTTGAAAATAGTTGTACTTTTGTGCAAAATGGTGAAAATTTTAGAGTTTTTCCATGAGAGCTATCATAGTTAATTGCTGCATTTTTATGGGAGAAAATGAGTCTTAGTTGTTAGATGAACAACTCTTGTGAAAGGTGTTGCCATGAAAACACCTAATTGGACCTTGATGAAAAGATTACAAAATTGTGGTAATTTTGTGAAATGATGAGTTTTGATAATAGCTATAAGAGTATTAAATATTCACCTAGGCTTATGGAAGGTAGAAATGTGATTAGAATTATTTCCGAGCCTAGGGGCAAAATGGTCATTTTTGCCAAAGCCTAGGGGCAAAATAGTAATTTTGCCTAAGCATGATTATTGAAATGCTTTTACTAATGAGGTGATTAAAATGAGCTAAATTGCTATTATAGAGCAAGAAGAACCGAGAGTCTGCCTCGATCGGGGAAAGAACAAAGTCTTGGACTAAACCGATGAGTTAGCTCATTTTGGAATCGAGGTAAGTTTGTATGTGATTAATGCAATATTTATGTTAGCATAATTGAGAATGCTTGATATCATATTGATGCATGAAACTCCATTAAATTGATGTTGAATGAGGTGTTGAAGTCCTAGTGGACCATGTGAATATGAAAATGCAATCATCGAGATATGAAATAGGTAAGGTCCCGTATAAGACCATGTCCGGGACATGGCCCCGGCACTAAGTTGAGAAATCGTATAAGACCATATCCGGGATATGGCATCGATACTTGATGTGAAAGTCCATATAAGACCATATCCGGGATATGGCATTGGCGTTTAGAAGTAACTCCATGTAAGACCACCTCAGGGATGTGGCATTGGCTTCGTCTCTACATGAACGACGTCGAATATACGTCTTTGACTATCCCTAGTGATTAAAGGGATAAGTAGATGAGTTTAGAAGTAGAAATGAGATTTGCACTAAAGTCATATGAATGAGTTAATACAGGTACTCGTGAATGAGTCACGAAGAAACGTTTACGACATGTGGCATGGTATGTGCTAAATAAGGGAAATTGCAAGTAAGTATGGCAAGATGCCTATGATTTGTGTATGGTTAGTTAATATCATGGATGGATTATTTTATGAGCTTATTATTGCTATTTATATTCATGCGAACTTACTAAGCTTTATGCTTACCCCTTTCATTGCCCTTCTTCCTTGTAGTATTGCCAAGATAACTCGAGGATCATGGACGTAGGAGTTCGGAAATCACACTATCGACATCACTTTGGTATAACAATTTAGACTTATTTTGAGTATGGCATGTATAGGACTTGAGTATTTTGTTAAGTTGTAATTGTTAGCCAAAGTGTTGGCTATGCATGTTACTAAAGGCATTTTGTAAATGGACTTAAGTTAGGCAAATACTTGGCAAATTCTTTTGTTTAATGAAAGTGATTTTCTTGAAGTGTATGCCCTTGTGTATGAATGTTGAATTGAGTATTTAGATGTTTCTTGGGTCATGAATTACGTTGAATGGAATTGGAGTATGTATGTTTTCAATGTAGGGTGGCAAAGGACTTGGTAAATAGCCTTCTAATTTTCTACATGGGTAGACACACGGGCATGTGTCTAGACTGTGTGAGCGGCACGGCTAGCACGTGGGCGTGTGCCCAGGCCGTGTGAAGTCTGCACCATGCACTTTGAATTCAAATCACCACACTGTTGAAACACACGGGCGTGTGTATGGACCGTGTGGATTAGTCAGAATGCAAAGGTTTGGCACACGGGCCAAGGCCACGAGTGTGTCAAGACCGTGTGAAATTAGTCAGTTTCGACCATGGGTGGTAGACACGGGCATGTCTTAGGGGCACACGTACGTGTCCCTAGACTCACACGGGCGTGTAACCCCTGTTTTGTTGGAAAGTTTCTCGAACGTGTAAATGTCCTCCCCATACCTCTCGGAAGTATGTTTTGGGCCTCTTAGGCCGAGTATGTGCAAGTGATGGATTTAAATGAATTTTTATAGCCCGTTTCGAGATGTCAAGTGAGATTAGTTAGGTAATGCCTCAATCCCGGTCCCGGCTTCGGGCACGGGTAAGTGGTGTTACAAGTCTGTTGTTCACTATTTGTTTCTTCCGAATTTGGAGGATTTTGAATAATACTTAGATCTTGCAATCTTCTTCTAGGCATTTATCTGTAATACACATAAAATAGTTAAAATATTAGTAACTAGTTACAACAATAATAGTACATAAAAAATAGTTGAAATATTTAACAAGATCAAGATTTAAATTATAATATTACATATAATGAAAAAAATCATAAAATCTTACTACATGATTCGTAAATATCTTCATCCACATCCTGGCGAACCTATTGAAATTGTGTACTAGTACTAGGGATAGTTTCATTTAAGTTTTGTTCTGGAAAAGGCAAAGTTTCAGATCTTTCATCGATGTCATCTCTACTTCCATTGCCCATGCCAAACAAGTCTCTAGGGGTGTTACAGAGTACAACGTACCAACCCTCATCAGTTGGATCTTTCAAGTAAAACACTTGTTTGACTTGAGAAGAAAAGACATATGGCTCTTCTATCAATTGTTGTCCAGTGTGAATTAATCAAGAGAAGTTCACCATTGTAAAACCAAATTGATCTTTTTTTAATTCCACGAGCAGTATCAACATCAGCCCAATCACATCGAAATAAGACAACCTTCCGTTTGCCATAGTAATCTAACTCAATAATGTCAGTAAAACGTCCGTAATACTCTACATTTCCCTCAACAGGATTACTGTCCTTAGCACTCGCATAACTTATAATTGAAGAATTAAAAACTATTCCACAATTTTGAGTCCTTCTCAATCTTTCGCAAGATTTTGTATGAAACATGAATCCATTAATGAGGAAGGCAGTATATCTTTTTACTACTCTATTCGGACCTTGGGAAAGCCATTTAACTTCGTCATTGCTGTCCTTTCCACTCTAAACCTATTGAATCGAAAGTCAATTGATTAATTATAAATGTTATACGAAAATATTATTATTTGTCAATGAAAGCTTCAGTTGCATACTGTTTGCCCTAACCATTCATGAAAAGATTCTGTGAATAACTTATGAATGTCTCGATGTTGTAATCTTCGGGAGTGTGAACGAGATATCAAGACTTATTTGTACTCACTATGTTAAAAAGTGGATTACTTGGTTAGAAGATAATCAAATTAAAAAGATGAATATTTATCAAATTCTAAAACTTACTTGCGTAATGGTTCAATTGAATCATGGTGAAAAAGAACATATCGATGTGCTTGTACCCAAGATCTATCATCTAAGTGTGCAATTTCAACTTTACCGATTGGTTCTCCATAACTTCAAAATAGATAAGTTTCGGCTAAGTTATGATTAGTGAGCCCAGCATTTCTACTTGGTCTATTCAGTCTTGTTTTAACATCTTCTAAATATCTAGAGCAGAAAGTCATACACTCCTCTGCCAAGTAACCTTTTGCAATTGATCCTTCTGGATAACACTTATTACGACAATAAGACTTTAATTTGCATAGGAACCTAAACACGATATACAACATTATCAAAAGTTGTAACTAAAGGTATATTCATGAATGTAACGCCCCAAAATTTCTAATTTTGTTACTGTGAAAATATGACACAAATATCTGTCAGCTTCAGTGGTTATGTGTTTTGGGAGTGTTTGGGAGGTCCCAAGTTCAAGCCTTCACTTGGGAAAATTTTGGTATTTTGAATGAATTAGGCCTTACTCTTGTTCAGTAGGCTTTTATTTGATTGTTGGTAAAAATATATCAGAATAGGCCTGCTTTGGTGCAGTGGTTAAGCGGAATGTTAGTGTGTAGGAGGTCTGTGTTCGAGTCCTGCAAGCGGTGGAACTAATTTTTGTTTGAGGTCTGTGGCGTGGTGGAGTTCAAATTAAACTGGACTGCTGAGTAGTTGTGTTTTAGTGGGTTAATAGGGAGTTTTTTTAGGAGATAATTGGGGAGAAGTTATCAAAATAAGATTTTATTCTTATCAGTTTTCTATTTTCTTTTTCCCAACAAATTTTCTGATGTTAGACTTTTGTTTCTCTGCCGTTTCTTCTCCCTTCTTGTCCACTTTTTGTTTTTGTTCCCCTTTGGCCGAATCTTGTTTCTTCTCTTTCCCCTCTCTTTTCGTTTTTGTATTTTTTGCTAGTCATCTCTTTGGGTGCAACTTTTGACTTCATCTGTTTCGGTAAGTGGAATTTTTCCCCCTTAGTTATTGTATTCCGAGTAGGCAATTAACAAAGGGTACGTTTTATTCTCGTTTAGGTGCTGTTCAAAGGTTTTAAGCGGATATTCCAGTGTGTGGAGACGACTGGTTATCGGATTCATCGCAGTAAGTTTTTGAATCGTAATTGGTTTAGTTTCTTGAGTTTTATGTTGGGGATATTTGGTTTGATTGACGAATCAAGGGATTAATTAAGGGATATATTGGTCAAATATAGGTTTTTGAAGGCTCGGGCCACTTTGCACAGCGAATCGATACCAGGTATGCACCCGAAACGTAGAAAACCAGATTCGGTGAAAAGCCGAAATTGCTTACTGTCAAGAAATAAGAGAAAATGATGCGAAAAATTGTAGTGAAAGGAAATAAGGGTGTTATAAACTTGGAAATCAACATTTTGCACTAAAATAGTTTTGAACAGAAGCAATAGTCTAACTTTGAAAAATCATCAAAAATAGTGGAAATTGAGTTTGAGGTTAAATAAAATATGAAATTAAATTTTATTGAGTCTCATTTTTCATGGAAGAAACAGTGTAAGCAATGGAATTGTAAATCATGAGATATAATAAATTTTGTGAGACAAGGTCAGAATGATTTCAGGTTCCCCTATTCTGACTTAGGAAAATCATCAAAAATTGTAAACAAATAGTTAGGGGCTTAAATTTATATGTTTAAATCCTTAATGAGTTTATTTTCAAGAGAAACAAATGGAAACATCATCTAAATTTCGTACTAAGAGATAAATAATTTTTAGTAAGGAAAGGATGAAGCTGTCAAACAGCAGAATAGGGATAACTTTAATGATTTTACTGTACTTATTTGATAAACTATAAATTCTGAAAATTTTATGGTAGAAAGGTATTTGAGTCTAGTTTCAAAAACATCAAGAGAATCTTAATTTGGAATTCTGTAGCTCAAGATATAAATAATTTAGTGATAATGACCCAAGTAGACAACTTTGAATGAACATATAAGTAAATAGTGAAAACATATATGAGTATTGAGCTAGCATGGGTTACTTTAAAAATGGATCACACGGGCGTGTGGGCCCACATGGGCAGATCACATAGGCATGTGTGCCCATTTTTACCGAAATGTTTTTAAGGTTGCACGGGTCGACCAAGTCGACTGTGAACCAACTGTAGGGTCGGTAAGCGCTATTTAGACCCCTAAATGTGTGAAATTGACTAAATGATATTTGTACTGAGCATGTCAATATCTGAACTGAATATATGTACTGAAATTGCATAATAGCATATCATCCATTGTATGTTGCATTGCATTGGGTTGGGGGTTGTTATTCGGAGGAAGTGTACTGAAAGGCTTTAAGCCTAATTTACTGGCAGCTCAGCTGCAAACTACTATTTTGTGCCACATTCGGTACTACTTAGAGTGTAGGGATGGGTGGGTTGATTATATCCCCACATGGAGTGTAGGGTTGGATGGAGATGGTGTGTAGAGGCTGGTTGGGTAGGATTTTGCTACTACATAACTGTTATTGCTACTGATACTGTGATGGGCTAAGGCCCTACTGCATTTTTGACACTGTACTGAGATAGGCTAAGGCTCAAACTGTCACTGATACTGAAAAGGGCTTAGGACCAAGACTGTTCAACTATGCACTGTGAATATTGATTGTTTGTTTGTTTCTGTGGGATTACACACTGAGTTTACGTAAACTCACCCTTTTTGTTTAATGTGCACAGGTAGTCCCCAGACTTAGACAGATCGGTGAGATGGAGGACTCAACGGTAACCACAGTAATTTTTGGACTTCATGGTTTTCAATTTACGAGTTATGATTTGTTTGTTATTGATTATTTGGGTTGTAATTTAAGGACCCTCTGGGACTTTGGTTTTAAATTTTGGTTTTATTTATTTATTTTTCTTTATGGATTTATACCTGCAGGCCGTAGGAAATTCGGTTTTCAAAAAAAAAGTTAAAGTATTTTCTAAACGCATGATCACCTAGATTGATTTATTAAAGCTTCTGCAACGAGGTATGTTTCAAAACAAATGTTTTAAATGAATAAAGACGACTTCCAAAGTTCTAACAAAGGTTTACTAAAGATAATAATATGGAATGTTTTCATCGTAACAATGAGGTTTCAAAGACACTATCGTGTGACATTACCAGATACGGCCATAACGTCTAGGCCGAGTTTGGGGTGTTACAATGAATGAATGAAAACTTTACAAATAAATTAGCACCTCTCTATAGGATACATCCACCGATAGAAAACCGGTCCACCAAGTTTTTCTTCATGAGGGAGATGGATTAGCAAGTAGACCATAATTGTGAAGAATGAAGGTGGAAAGATCTTCTCCAAATTGCATAAAGTCAATGCGGCTCGATCTTGTACTTTCTCAAGTTCTTCAACAATCAAAAATTTGCCACAAATAGCTTTCATTATATTGGATAGTTCAATTATACAAGACGTTACCTTTTTTTACATACAACACCGTAAAGCGACTGGTAGTAAATATTGCATCAAGATGTGATAATCATGTGATTTTAGGGAATATAGTCTTCGATCTTTAAGACTCACACATCGAGATATATTTGATGCATACGCATCTGGGACCTTTATATCCTTCAACACCGTGCAGAACACTTCTTTTTCTTTCTTAGACATTGCAAAAATAAAAGGCGGCAACCGAGATTTTCCATTCGGAAGTAATTGAGGATGAAGATCACACCGAATTTCCATGTCAAGTAGATCAAGTCGACTCTGAAGATTGTCTTTCGATTTTCTCTCGACATTCAGAATTTTCCCAATGATGTTCTCACAAACATTCTTTTCAATATGCATGACATCAAGATTGTGTCGCAAAATGTGATGCTCCCAATAAGGCAACTCAAAAAAAATACTTCTTTTTTTTCCACAAGTCCGCCTCACTAGGATCATCCTCTTCATTAGATTCACCATCAATCTGCCGGTCAACATCGCCAACATACGCCTCCCCAGTCATCTTTTTGTTTGCGTGTTGGGTGGTTGATTCATCTTCTCATAACTGAAATTGATATCTTTTAACATGAACAAGATTTCAGATCCAATGGTCTGCTCAGGAGCTTCTCTGAACTCTTCATGTAACACCCCTAACCCGTATCAGTCGCCAAAAAAGGGTTACAGAATATTACTAGAGTTTTCAGAATAATTACATATAATTCATGTTAATTACTATTCATATTCCGAGATTATTCATATCATCCCTTAAATGGACCCTCGAGGCCCAATATGAGTATTAGGATTGAGTCAAGACTAAATTGGGAACTCAGAGAATTTTTCGTAAAATTTCAAAAATTTTCCTAGATGCAGAGCACACACGCCCGTGTAGTCAGGGCACACACCCGTGTGATCATATGACACGCCCGTGTCACAGGCCGTGTCTGACCCCGTGTAACTCTCTGACTTGCACCACACAGTCAGCCACACACCCGTGTGCTAGGCCATGTGGTTAATTAAAATTTTCAAAATTAGGTGCAGGTTTCACACGGCCAAGACACACACCCGTGTTCTAGGCCGTGTGGGACACACGGTTGAGACACAGGCCCGTGTCTCTACCCGTGTAACATCTGGGAATTAGGGGCTTTGCATTTATATGTTTCTATGTGTTTCGTATGCTTTATGTGTTAATTCGTGATGTTTGGGGTCTCCGGGAAGGCTCGGGGTTAAATCGAAGCCTTGGTGGAAATTTCAATTTTAGGCACTTTAGGGGAGAGCTAGCTGGGACAGGCCTTAAGGATTAATGCTTGTGTTTGTTGACACAAGAAGTGCAGTGGTAAAGCGGAAAGGAGGCGCCACTTGGGATGCAGGTATGTGACGCCACAAGGAAGTAGTGAGGGAGCAGGTTCGAGTTGCATAGATTACTTTTTGGAGTTTATTTTTGGGCGTTAGGATGGAGAGGTGGTGGTTTTGGCTTGGACTTTGAAGAGTGGGAGTTGAATGGGTCAAATGTTTTGAATGTATGGCCATGAGAGAAAGGTGGAGTGGAATTATTCAAACCAATTCAAGTGATGGGAAGAGAGTGAATGTAGGAGTTGATCAAGGGATTTGGTGGTTTTTTGGGGGAAGTGGTGACCGAATGTGGTAGGGATGTTGAGGGATTTTCGATTTGGGGCTAGGTGAGGTGAGTGTGCCGAAAGTTCTTTGGGACTTAGACTTCTCTTTCTTTTCTTTTGAGCATTATTGGTCATAAGGGTGTGTCGTCCCTTAAGTGTTCATTTTGGAGAATTTAGTTAGCCGAATCAACCTTAGGAGCTCCTTCTTTTCTCTCTTGCTTTGGTGAACATTTTTCTTCTTTTCTCATCTTTTCAAAACTGAAACTTCAACTCTCTCTCAAAGGGTTTTCTCTTCTTGTTTTCTTCCTCTTCTCATCTTTCTTTCTCTTCAACCGAACCTAGTGCCCCATTTTTTCTTTTCACCATTTGTCACGAGTTCTTCTTCAAAGCCGAAACACCTTCTTGGTCCTTTTATCTTCCATTTGTTTCTTCAAAGCCGAAACCTTATTCTTTCTCTTTGGGTTGTGTTATTTTTCATTATAGCCGAATCTCCTTTGTGTGTTCATTTCTCTTCGTTCGTTCTTGTTTCAGTGGATTGTCGTCACTTATTTTTCTAGTTTTCTCAAATCGACTTCTTCCTGTTTAGTGGTAAGTATTCTCCTTCTTCATTTTTGATTCTTTTCCCTTCTCTTGCTGGTGGTAAAACCGAAGGAGTTAACTTGTACTTTGATGCATTGGCCGAATATAGGAGGGGGTTTCATCTTCGCATTATTTTATGCATCTGGCTAGTGTTTGGAGGTCGATCTAGGTAAGGGGGTTCTTACCAACTCGTTTGGCCGAAAGGCCATTTCTTCTAATCTATCTTGTAGAATCAATTCTAATGTGGGGAGTGTGTAGGGACTCAACCGATTTCTCAACACCAGTTCGTTAGCTTTCAGAATCTGTCGATTTAGGTAAGAAACTTCTTCGTTATGAGTATCTATTCTTTCGTTCTTTTCGTTGCTTTAACCTGGTTCTCTGATCAAGATCTGTCATGGATTCGAATTCCAATCAATGGAAGAAAATGGTTGGACCCGTAGTCCTTACCCCTAAGTTTAAAAAACGTGCGGTGTCTGCCGTTCGAGACTTTCCACCGGGTTGTGGGCCGACTTCGGAGAGGGATAGGCAGATCGCGGTGATTCCCGCAAGTGAGGGTGTTAGCGAGATTGATAGCATAGTTCTTCGTGTTTACAGGTGTGTAATTACCACACTTTCTATGTTGTATAAATTGTTTATGTGAATTATGTGAAAGCCGAAAGTTTGGTAAGGGCTATTGAGTTACCCATGAAGGGTAAAATCATAACACCAGGTTAGTTGTTCTTTGATTAAGTCTTATAAACATTGTCGTTAGCATGGTTGTGCATGTATTCTAAATAGTAATTGTATGATATTATATTATATGTTCATTATACTATGTTTGCATGTGCATGGGATTTTGGGAATTGATAATGATTATGAAGGGAAGTGTATATCGGTGACTCTGTCACACTATTTCGATGGCTCGGTGCCTTATTGTATATTGGTAACTTGGTCACACATTTATCGGTGGCTAGGCCACATTATATCGACTTTGAGCAGCGTGACTGTCAGCATGACTGCCAAAGAGGTGTGTAGAGGATGGAGGGTTGATTGTAGAAATCCCCACAGGTGTGTTGAGGATGGACATATGGAGCGGTGTGTAGAGGATGGAATATTAGGCTGGGTTGGGTTATCATTCTGATTATTCTGATATGCTATATTGATTGGGCTTTGGCCAATTGTGATATGGGGGCTTAGGCCCACTTGTGGATTATGTGGATTAATTGCACACTGAGTCTTGTGACTCACTTTATTTGCTTAAACAAATTGCAGGTGACTCTTAGTTCAGTGGATTGGGCTGGATTGGACTCGAGGTGGCCATGCGAAAACTTTATTTTATTTATCGTTTGCAACCTTTGGAGGTTTTTGATTTGTAATAAGGCCACTTTTATTTTGGTTTTAATTATGGTTTAATTATTAAGACGTTAATATCACAAACTTGATTGATCAAACATTTTCTAAATAGAACGAAATAAAAAGAGGTTTTTCTCGAAACCTAACCAACGATTTTACAAACCACATGCAATAACAAACCTCGTGATTTCTTTAATGTAACAGAGTTTTCAAATGTCACCTAAACACAAGAATTTGGCTATATAGAATTTTCACTAAATAATTACTAACTTTTCAAATTGACTGTTAAACTTGATGATTTTAAAAAGAAACTTTCTAACATTCTGCAATACACGAAATTACATACAAATTATTTTTCCCATGTGACATACCAGATCCGATCACGGCGTTTGGGCCGGGTTTGGGATGTTACAATTTGGTATCAGAGCCAGTTCTCAAAACTCGGCTATGGGTTTTTGGGTCCAAAACGTTTTCCAAATTAGGTTTAAAGATGGTTTAAAAAGAAAATATATATAGGAACAGGTTCTCTGAAAGTATGGCACCCGAGTCTCCGGCACCAAGTCCACACGGTAAGTTTTCTGACTGAATTGGGTGAATTGCATGAAGTAGATATATCAAGCTATGAAACTTAGAATCTAGCAACTCTACTTTAGAAATGGAAACCTTTAGGTATGCATGTGTTCTTGCGGAAAACTACTTATAACCCTATTCTCATAAAACTACTCGTTAATAATCAGTGAAAAGAAAAGCTAATGCATAAAATTGGTAAAATAGATTAAGATGAAATGATAGACATGAGTGCTAGAGGGCGGGGACGTGTTGCACGCGGCCGTGGTAGAGGTCATGGTATTGAGGCTGAGTTCTCGGAGATAAGGCATGAGCCTAAAGGTGAGGCGCCAGCGTCACCGGTGGCAGAAGCGGGATCGTAAGATAGAACTTGAGGGGATGATGCTCTGTCTCAAGAAATGCTACGTGTGTTGGAGCGAGTTACTGGGGCAGGCACTGGGACAGTATCTCGGAAGTATATTCTTGAGCGACTTCGAGCAAACGGGGCTGAAACATTTAGGGGTATCTCCGGTGTGGCTCCAAATGTGGCTGAATACTGGCTAGAGGTAGTTGAGCGGATTATGGATGACTTAGATCGCATGTGCAGAGGAAAAAGCGAAGGGGTGGTGTCTCTTCTTCGGGACGAGGCATATCAGTGGTGGCTCACAGTAAGAGAATGTACTTCGGCGGATCGCATCAATTGGGATTTCTTCAAAACTGCATTTCAGAAGAAATACATTGGGGCAAGTTATGTGGATGCTCAGAGGAAAGTATTTCTGAATCTGGTACAAGGGAGTAAATCGGTGGTTGAGTATGAGGCAAAAATTTTTCGGTTGAGTCGTTACGCCCGAGGGATAGTTGCGACAGATTATGAACGTTGCGTGCGGTTCGAGGATGGGCTACGAGACGAGTTGCGAGTGTTGACAGCTTCGCAGCGGGAGAGGGATTTTGCTATTCTGGTGGAAAAGGCTAAAATAGCCGAGGAGGTAAAATGACTGAGAGGCAAAATAGGGACAAGGATAAAGGTAGAAATAAGAGGAGTTATGGATCGTCAGGGTCATCTGGGGGTTTCCAGAAGAGGCCTAGGGTTGATGGGCCAGGTCGTGTTGCAATGCCAGTTTCTATTGGGCAATTTTGACAGTGTGCTCAGTGTGGGAGGTCACATGTAGGAGAGTGCTGGAGAAGAGATAGGGTATGATTCAAGTGTGGGTCAAAAGATCATCTAATAAGGGATTATCTGCAAGAAATGACCAGGGCACGGATGGTAGGTCAGGGGTATGTACAGCCAGGAAGGGGTGGACAGCAGATGCCGAGAGGTCGTGGTCCGATCAGAGGAGGGAATGGTTATGGTCGGGGTCGTGGAGCACCGGACAGAGGTGTCAGTGGTACAGATGCAAGACAGTCGGGTTTAGTCTATGCAGCACGGCGGCGAGAGGATGGCGACGCACCGGACGTCATAACCGGTACGTTTCTTATAGCTGATAAGCCATTTCTTGCTTTGATTGATATTGGATCGACCCATTCTTATGTTGCTAGCACTGTATCTGAGACTTTAAGTATAGAATCTGAAATAGCCCCTAGAGAGATGACTGTGGTTAGCCTTTTAGGACAATCTATAGTAGTGAACAAGATGTTTAGGGAGGTGCCTTTAGAAATTCAAGGAATAGTATTCTCGGCAGACTTGATGGAATTACCATTCGGAGAATTTGACCTTATCTTAGGCATGAATTGGTTGGTTAAACATCACACTAAATTGGATTGTGCGACTAAGCGAATGGTGTTGAGTACCCCAGAGGGTGTTGAGGTAATTGTGATAGGGGAAAGGTGGAATTATTTGTCCAATGTGGTTTCTGCATTAAGAGCTGTTAAGATGGTTCGAAAAGGGTGCAAGGCATTCCTAGCTTTTATTAGTGCATTGGATGCAAAAGAGGTGACTGTTTATGAGGTAAGAACAGTGAAGAAGTTTGTGGATGTTTTTCCCGAAGAACTTCCAGGGTTACCTCCGGATCGCGAGGTGGAGTTTGGAATTGAGCTACTTCCAGGAACGGCTCCAGTATCCATCGCCCCTTACAGGATGGCACCGAAGGAGCTGGCAGAACTTAAGGCCCAGATTCAGGAGCTGTTGGATCGTGGTTTTATCCGACCAAGTGTGTCTCCGTGGGGAGCGTCGGTGTTGTTTGTAAAGAAGAAGGACAGGTCGATGCGCATGTGCATTGATTACCGTCAATTGAATAAGTTGACGATTAAGAACAAGTACCTGTTGCCGAGGATTGACGACCTGCTTGATCAGCTTAAAGGGGCTTCGGTCTTTTCGAAGATAGATTTGAGGTCAGGATATCATCAGCTCAAGGTCAAGGAAGCGGATATTCAGAAGACAGTGTTTCGAACTCGCTATGGTCACTATGAGTTTTTAGTAATACCGTTTGGGTTAATGAATGCGCCAGCTGCGTTTATAGATATGATGAATCGGGTATTTTAACCTTTTCTGGACCAGTTTGTCGTGGTGTTCATAGACGACATCCTGGTATATTCCAAGATGGAAGAAGAGCATGATTCACATCTTCGGGTGGTTCTGTGGATTTTGAAGGAGAAGTAGTTATACGCCAAATTCAGTAAGTGTGAATTTTGGTTGAAAGAAGTTACCTTTTTGGGTCATGTTGTATCAGCTAAGGGGATTAGGGTTGATACTCGGAAGATCGAGGCTGTGTTGGAATGGAAACCGCCTAAGTCTGTGGCAGAAATTCAAAGTTTCCTGGGGTTAGCTGGATACTACAGAAGGCTTGTTGAGGGTTTCTCCTTAATTGTGGCACCCTTAACGAAGTTATTACGGAAAGGAACACCATTTGTTTGGACTGGCAAGCAGCAGGAAAGTTTTGAGAAGCTGAAAAAGATCTTAACGGAGGCTCCAGTCTTGATTCAGCCTGAAGCGGGGAAAGAGTTTACTGTCTACTGTGATGCTTCACACACGGGGTTAGGGTGTGTGTTAATGCAAGGCGGGAAGGTAGTTGCGTATGCATCTCGGTAATTAAGACCGCACGAGATAAACTATCCCACGCATGACCTGGAGTTGGCTGAGGTAGTGTTCACTCTGAAGATCTGGAGACACTATCTGTATAGGGAGAAGTCCATTATCTACACCGACCACAAGAGTTTAAAGTATCTTCTTACTCAGAAGGAGCTAAATTTGAGGCAGCGGAGGTGGATTGAACTATTAAAGGATTACGACTGCTCGATCGAGTATCATCTGGGAAAATCTAACGTGGTGGCGGATACGTTAAGTCGGAAAGTGATATCGGATTTGAGAGTGATGTTTGCCCATCTCAGCTTGTATGATGATGGGAGTGTGCTAGCTGAACTTCAAGTAAAGCCGACGTGGGTTAGTCAGATTAAAGAGAAGCAGTTATTGGATGATGTCTTGAGCGCTCGACTTCTACAGGTACAGAATGGTGGGGTAGAGGATTTTGACTTGAACAGTGATGGGGTTCTATGTTTCCGTGAGAGGGTTTGCATGCCTAAGGATGCTGAGTTGAGGCAGATGATTCTTCAGGAGGCGCATAGTACCCGTATGCGATGCATCCTGGAGGGAATAAGACGTATCGGGATCTGCGTGAACAATTTTGGTGGCCTGGATTGAAGCAGGAAATTATCGAGTTTGTGGGAATGTGTTTAACATGCCAGAAGGTGAAAGCAGAGCATCAGCTACCTTCAGGGTTATTGCAGCCGGTGAAGATTCCGCAGTGGAAGTGGGAGAGGATAACGATGGACTTTGTTAGTGGACTACCTCTCACGCCTACCAAGAAAGATTCGGTATGGGTGATTGTAGATCGGTTGACGAAGTCCGCTCATTTCATACATATTCGTGTTGACTATCCATTGCAGAAGTTAGCTAAGCTGTATGTGGCAGAGATTGTGAGGTTGCATGGGGTACCAGTGTCGATCATATCGGATAGAGACCCTAGGTTTACTTCACGGTTTTGGAAGGCACTGCATCAGGCATTGGGTACAAGACTAGACTCAAAGATGACTTTTCATCCACTGCATCGATGGTCATGCGAGAGGGTAATTCAGATCTTGGAAGATATGTTGAGAGGTTGTGTCATAGACTTCAGGGGTAGTTGGGAAGAGTTTCTACCGTTGGCGGAATTCGCTTACAACAACAGCTACCAGGCTAGTATTCAGATGGCGCCCTATGAAGCATTGTATGGACAGAGGTGTCATACACCTGCTTGATGGACAGAGTTGGGTGAGCGTCGGATCGTGGGTCCGGATTATGTTTCAGAGACAGAGGAAAAAGTTAAGTTGATTCGAACTTGGTTGAAAGAGGCTTCTGGCAGACAGAAATCCTATGCTGATCCGAAGCGTAAGGATATAGAATTTGCAGTGGGTGATCAAGTCTTCCTAAAAGTTTCACCTTGGAAGAAAGTTTTGAGGTTTGGACGGAAGGGCAAGCTAAGTCCCAGGTTTATCGGGCCTTATCGGGTATTGAAACGTGTGGGACTAGTGGCGTACCAGCTTGAGTTACCTTCGGAATTGAAACAAATACATAATGTGTTCCATGTCTCGATGTTGAGGCGTTATCATTCGGATCCGTCTCACATTGTGCCAGTGGAGGAGATTGAGATAAGACCAGACCTATCCTTTGAGAAGGAACCTGTGCAGATCTTAGATCGAGACGTTAAAGTGCTGAGAAGGAAATCAGTTCCTTTGGTCAAAGTCTTGTGGCGAAATCATGGTACGGGAGAAGCTACGTGGGAACCTGAGGATGCAGTTCGGCGGCAATACCCTCATCTCTTTTGATCAGGTAAATTTCGAGGCCGAAATTTCTTTAAGAGGGGTAGAACTGTAACATCCGGGAATTAGGGGCTTTGCATTTATATGTTTCTGTATGTTTTGTATGCTTTATGTGTTAATTCGTGATGTTTGGGGTCTCCGGGAAGGCTCAGGGTTAAACCGAAGCCTTGGTGGAAATTTCAATTTTAGGCACTTTAGGGGAGAGCTAGCTGGGACAGGCCTTAAGGATTAATGCTTGTGTTTGTTGACACAAGAAGTGCAGTGGTAAAGCGACAATGAGGCGCCACTTGGGATGCAGGTAGGTGACGCCACAAGGAAGCAGTGAGGGAGCAGGTTTGAGTTACATAGATTGCTTTTTCGAGTTTATTTTTGGGCTTTAGGATGGAGAGGTGGTGGTTTCGGCTTGGACTTTGAAGAGTGGGAGTTGAATGGGTCAAATGTTTTGAATGTATGCCCATGAGAGAAAGGTGGAGTGGAATTATTCAAACCAATTCAAGTGATGGGAAGAGAGTGAATGTAGGAGTTGATCAAGGGATTTGGTGGTTTGTTAGGGGAAGTGGTGACCGAATGTGGTAGGGATTTTGATGGAGTTTCGGTTTGGGGCTAGGTGAGGTGAGTGTGCCGAAAGTTCTTTGGGACTTAGACTTCTCTTTCTTTTCTTTTGAGCATTATTGGTCATAAGGGTGTGCCGTCCCTTAAGTGTTCATTTTGGAGAATTTAGTTAGCCGAATCAACCTTAGGAGCTCCTTCTTTTCTCTCTTTCTTTGGTGAACATTTTTGCTTCTTTTCTCATCTTTTCAAAACCGAAACTTCAACTCTCTCTCAAAGGGTTTTCTCTTCTTGTTTTCTTCCTCTTCTCATCTTTCTTTCTCTTCAACCGAACCTAGTTCCCCATTTTTTCTTTTCACCATTTGTCACGAGTTCTTCTTCAAAGCCGAAACACCTTCTTGGTCCTTTTATCTTCCATTTGTTTCTTCAAAGCCGAAACCTTATTCTTTCTCTTTGGGTTGTGTTATTTTTCATTATAGCCGAATCTCCTTTGTGTGTTCATTTCTCTTCGTTCGTTCTTGTTTCAGTGGATTGTCGTCACTTATTTTTCTAGTTTTCTCAAATCGGCTTCTTCCTGTTTAGTGGTAAGTATTCTCCTTCTTCATTTTTGATTCTTTTCCCTTCTCTTGCTAGTGGTAAAACCGAAGGAGTTAACTTGTACTTTGATGCATTGGCCGAATATAGGAGGGGGTTTCATCTTCGCATTATTTTATGCATCTGGCTAATGTTTGGAGGTCGATCTAGGTAAGGGGGTTCTTACCAACTCGTTTGGCTGAAAGGCCATTTCTTCTAATCTGTCTTGGAGAATCGATTCTAATGTGAGGAGTGTGTAGGGACTCAACCAATTTCTCAACACCAGTTCGTTAGCTTTCAGAATCTGTCGATTTAGGTAAGAAACTTCTTTGTTATGAGTATCTATTCTTTTGTTCTTTTCGTTGCTTTAACCTGGTTCTCTAATCAAGATCTGTCATGGATTCGAATGCCAGTCAAGGGAAGAAAGGGGTTGGACCCGTAGTCCCTACCCCTAAGTTTAAGAAACGTGCGGTGTCTGCCATTCGAGACTTTCCACCGGGTTGTGGGTCGGCTTCGGAGAGGGATAGGCAGATCGCGATGATTCCCGCAAGTGAGGGTGTTAGCGAGATTGATAGCATAGTTCTTCGTGTTTACAGGTGTGTAATTACCACACTTTCTATGTTGTATAAATTTTTTATGTGAACTGTGTGAAAGCCGAAAGTTTGGTAAGGGCTATTGAGTTACCCATGAAGGGTAAAATCGTAACACCAGGTTAGTTGTTCTTCGATTAAATCTTATAAACATTGTCGTTAGCATGGTTGTGCTTGTATTCTAAATAGTATTTGTATGATATTATATTATATGTTCATTATACTATGTGTGCATGTGCATGGGATTTTGGGAATTGATAATGATTATGAAGGGAAGTGTATATCGGTGACTCTGTCACACTATTTCGATGGCTCGGTGCCTTATTGTATATCGGTGACTTGGTCACACATTTATCGGTGGCTAGACCATATTATATCGACTTTGAGAAGCGTATGATCGGCAAGATTGCCAAAGAGGTGTGTAGAGGATGGAGGGTTGATTGTAGAAACCCCACATGTGTGTGTTGAGGATGGACATATGGAGCGGTGTGTAGAGGATGGAATATTAGGCTGGGTTGGGTTATCATTCTTATTATTCTGATATGCTATATTGATTGGGCTTTGGCCAATTGTGATATGGGGGCTTAGGCCCACTTGTGGATTATGTGGACTAATTGCATACTGAGTCTTGTGACTCACTTTATTTGCTTAAACAAATTGCGGTGACTCTTAGTTCGAGTGGATCAATGGATTAGACTCGAGGTGGCCATGCGTAGGGTATTCAATTAAAACTTTATTTTATTTATCGTTTGCTATCTTTGGAGGTTTTTGATTTTTAATAAGGCCACTTTTATTTTGGTTTTAATTATGGTTTAATTATTAAGACGTTAATATCACAAACTTGATTGATCAAACATTTTCTGAATAGAACGAAATAAAAAGGGGTTTTTCTCGAAACCTAACCAACGATTTTACAAACCACATGCAATAACAAACCTCGTGATTTCTTTAATGTAACATAGTTTTCAAACGTCACCTAAACACAAGAATTTGGCTATATAGGAATTTTCACTAAATAATTACTAAGTTTTCAAATGGACTGTTAAACTTGATGATTTTAAAAAGGAACTTTCTAACATTCTGCAATACACGAAATTACATACAAATTATTTTTCCCATGTGACATACCAGATCCGGTCACGGTGTTTGAGCCGGGTTTGGGATGTTACAACCCGTGTGCTCAATTCTGAGCATTCTGTTTCTCAAATTAAAAGTGCAGGGGACACGGACTAATCACACGCCCATGTACCAGGCCGTGTGTCACACACGGTCAAGACACACGCACGTGTGTCTACCCATATGGAAAAAATAAAGCCATTTCTAGCTTCATTTCTCACCCAAAACTTTGCCATGAACCTACATCAAAACTTACATTCAAATACCAACCAATCCAAGTATTGAATTCAAGAAAATTCTAAAATTTAATATATTATATTATTGCATACATATATATTTATAATCTTACCTTGATTTAATCTATACATTAAACATCATTTAATCAACCATACTTAACACACGTGTTTATCATGATATAATGCCTTATAAATACACCAAAATAAACCATTACTAGCCATTCCAATGGCTAGATTACAAACAACATATTCAAGCCAACAATGGCCAAGTTAACCTATACATGCCATTATACCAAAATAAGTTTACTATTTATACCAATATAAGATTGTAGATAGTGTGATGATGCTCCAACCAATCACCAACCTTCGCGAGCTTCCGAGTACTATAAAACAGAGGAAATAAAACCTAGTAAGCATTATATGCTTAGTAAGTTAAAGATAACAGAATAAAACTTACCAATCTCATTTATTAAATTTAAACATACAATAACATGTTTTCCATCAACTTGTCAAATTGCCTAAACACATGCACTCAATCAAACAAGTTAGTTACATATGTCTCATGTACATCAAATAAACATAGATGAGCTCATCATTCTATATTCTTTCAAGACATTATTCATTTTATCTCATAATTCTCATATCATGTCAAGTGTTTTATCCGTTGAATCATTGAAATTCCGATGTTTATTCAGATAGTACACTCAAGATGTACAATTCCAATAACCCGTCCATTCATATTCAGGAGTACCCATTAGGACACTTAATCGGAAAGCATACTCTTGAGCCACATATCATATAACAGGATTACTTGTCCAAACTAAATCCAGTTTCCAACATATGCTCACAAGAGCTTAATCAGGATTACCCGTCCGGGCTAAATCCTATCTGTAACATATGCTCAAGAGGACTTATATCAGGATTACCAGTCTAGGCTAAATCCTTTCTGTAATGAGGTCAATAGGATTACTCATCCGAGCTAAATCCCGTCAGCAACAAATGCAGGACCTCATTTAATAAGGGAAATCACATTATCCATCGAAATCCAATATTCAAACGGAACTTAACCCTTTTCAAACAATTTCAAGCATGTATTCATTTCTTATATTGTAACATCCAAATAATTCATATAAATATAAATCAAATTCTATACAAATACAACATATTTACATGCTCAATTAAGTTACACGAACTTACCTCGGTAATAGTTCGTAAAAGAAAATGTACTAATCCGAAACTCTCTTCGCCTTGATCTAGCTTCGAATTTGAGTTATTCGAATCTATATAAATGAATTTAATCATCAATTTCTCACATTTCATATCCATTTGAACTCAATTTACATCCTAGGCAAAATTACCATTTTGCCCCTAAACTTTCCATAAATTCCAATTTCATCCCTAGGCTCGGAAAATGAAATTCATGCAATTTACTCCTTATTCCAAGCCTAACCGAAATTTCAATATAAAATTTATAGCACATGTATTCTATAAATTTTAGAATTTTTCTTAAATTTTCACAACTTTACAAACTAATCCCTAAATCATGTTTTCATCAAAATTCACTTTGTAAAAGTTGTTTATCTATCAACAACCTTTCATTTTCTACCATAAATTTTAAATTTTCAGCATATTTATCCATGACATAATTTCTATACTTTGAAAACTTTTCAAATTAATCTGCCAAATAGATAGATTTGACTATCCCGGTTTCAAAATTATAAAAATTACTAAAAACGGGACTTGAATACTACCAATTTAAGCCAAGAAAGCTTGTTTTCTCTTTCCTAGGGTTTCCATGGAATATCTAGGGAAGAAGATGATATAAAATGATTTTAATTCTATTTTAATTATTTATCATCTTTTAATTATTTCTATTTCCAATCTAGTCCTTAGCCTTTTCTAATTTTTCCATGGATGAATCAACAAAAATATCTACTAACTTTTGATTAATAGTCTAATTACCATATAAGGACCTCCAGTTTTGAATTCCGTAGCTATTTAATCCTTCTAGCTACTAGAATTCAACTTTTTGTATTTTATGCAATTTGGTCCTTCCCGTAATTAAACACCTAATCGATAAAATTTTCTTATCAGAATTTTCATATGACATTAATATCACAGTGCAAATCATGCAATAATATTAAAATAAATTTTCTTTCTGGCCCGGATTTGTGGTCCCGAAACCACTGTTCCGATTTCACTAAAATTGGGCTGTTACACTTCAGTACCATCAAATAGAGTCCTCTGAAATATAAATCTATGATTTCCATCTAACCACTGACGATGCCTCATATAAGAGAACTTCTTCCCATTATATAACCACTTCGAACATGTTTGCGCTGCACAACAAGGACAAGCATAATGTCCTTTGGTACTCCAACCAGATAAATTGGCATAAGCCAGGAAATCATTAATAGTCCACAACAAAGCTGCACATAAAAAAAAGTTCTCCTTTCTCAAGACATCATATGTTTCAATACCTGCCCATAACTGTTTCAACTCTTCAATAAGTGGCTGCATATAAATGTCAATATCATTCCCGAGACCTTTCTCTCCAGGGATAATCATAGATAAGATAAAAGAAGATTGCTTCATGCAAATCCAAGGAGGCAAATTGTAAGGAACAAGCACTACAGGCTGAGTACTGTACGAAGTACTTATGATTTTAAAAGGATTAAATCCATCAGATGCTAGCCCAAGCTTCACATTTCGAGGATCGCTTGCAAAGCTTAGAAATTTACTGTCAAATGATTTCCAAGCTAAAGAATCTGCAAGATGCCTTAATAATCCATCATCGGTTCGTTGATCATGATGCCACATCATAGACTCAGCTGTCTTTGATGACATGAAAAGCCTTTAAAGTCTTGGTATTAGTGGAAAATATCGCAAGACCTTTATTAGCTTCTTTCTTGACTATGCCTCACCTTCAGCCTCATTCACATCTTCTGTATTCCTATTCATCCAACGAGATTTACCACAAACATGACAAGACTGTTGGTTTTTCCGATCACCCCAATACAACATGCAGTCATTTGGGCAACTATGAATTTTGTCATACCCAAGGCCTAAATCTTTTATCATTTTCTTCAAATATTTGCATGAATGAGGGATTTTTGCAAACGGAAACATATCTTTCAAAAACTCTAACAGCAATGTCAAAGAGTTTCCGGTCCACCCTCCCAAACATTTTAAGTGAAAAAGACGAATACATGACAGTTTTGAAAATTTTGATCCCTCATAAAGTTCTTCATTCATTTCATTAAGTAACTTGTAGAACTTCGCCACTTCTCTATTTGACTATTCATCAGGTACACTTCTTCCTATTTTAGTAAAAGTATTTCCACCAATATGACAATCATCGGATGCAATAATTTTAGGTGGAAATGATTGCACACCATGACTGCGCATATTAAATGCATCCCGCAACATACCTTCCTTGTCATCTTATCTAATAGACTGATGGTAAGCATTATAAGGATAAGCTGGATTAATCATTGAAGAGGTTCTACGAGGTGTACACTGTAACACCCCTAACCCAAAACTATCACCGGAACAGGGTTAAGAGGTATTACCGATCAATCAAAACATTTAACATCTAGAATTTACGACACAAAGTCAATCATCTTCAATCTCATTCAATTACAATCATGGTGTCCCTTATCGAGGTCTACGAGACCTAATTCACATGCTATAGAGGGGTCGGGACTAAATTGAAACACATACAGAATTTCTTTGAAATTTAAAACTTTTCTAAGATACAGGGAGACACGCTCGTGGGAGGAGGCCGTGTGCCCTCCATGACTACTAGACACCCCCATGTGTCCATCCGTGTCTACATACTATCTATTTCAACACGGTCACTAGGCACGGCCGTGTGCCCGCTCGTGTCTCATATATCGACTATTTTAACACGGTCACTAGGCACGCCTGGTGTGCTATGGCCGTGTAATAACAGCTACATTCTCGCCAATTCACCCACGGTCTTAGGCACGCGCCGTGTGCCTCGACTGTGTGACATTATAGGCCGTTTCTAAAGCCAAATTGCCACCCACTTAGGTCAAACCTACAAGAAACACATACCAAAACATATCATGCACATAAGGCAACCAAAAACTTACCAACATGACTATCCAATCTATGCATTCAATTCTCATTCCAACCATAACAAATTCAATACCAAAATCTATCTCAATTTCACTAATTCCTACTAGAATTTTACCAATACAAAGTTACCATTCAATAGTCAATTTCTCAACTCACAATTCATGCCAAAAGATGCATCGCATATATCAAATTCATTCATGTTAAGAATAGCACATATCTAGCTACATCTCATGGCTACTTACAAACATCAAACATGATTCAAATGACTAGCCTATACATGCCATATTTTAATTATGTACATCTTTCCAAAATACCCAAAATAGATTGCCGATAGTGTGACTGAGATGCTGACGATCCCCTAATCCGAGCAAGCTTTACTGACACTGCAAAGCAGAGAAACAAATCACACAGTAAGCTTTATAAAGTTTAGTAAGTTCATAACATAATACATAATATCAACATGTCATCACATAGATTAATTTTACTATCACAAATAATACCACCCACAACCAATATGTTCAATTAACTCATTCACAACCACATTCATAGCTTCACCAACCACATAGATTCCGAGCGTACCTTAGCCAACACTTAGTTATCAAATACTTTTGCTAATCAATAATCACGATTCATTTCGATCCACATTCGTTTCTTCCTCGATTCATTCGCACACTTAGTGCCTAAATAGTTAGCCGAAGCTTAATTAGCATCGTACACTTAGTACATCTATCTCAAACCGATCTTAACTCGGCATCGCACACACAGTGCCAACCACAAAGCTGAAGCTTATACTACTCCGCACACACGAAAGGTCGTTTATCCTGGTCATGTTTTCGAATATGCACACTTAGTGCCATTTAACTCAATCTATCACATAGCATCCATTTTGTAATAATATCACACCACTTATTTCATAGAACTAAACATAGTTAAATACGGGTATTATGTCTAAACTTACCTCGAACGTTGAACTATCGATACGGTCGATTAATCGAGCACTTTATCTTTGCCTCGATCTCGATCCGAACCTCTTCTCTCTTTGTCTTGAATTAAGCTTGAATGTGCCGAAAATTAAAAAGGATAAAACCCTTTCTTCTTCCTTGAATTTTCGGTGATAGATGGATGAATAAAATCCACTATCATGCTTATTTCTTTCATTTACTATTAACATAATTATACATTTACCCATTTACCCTTTTAATAATCATATAAGACAAATATATATTATGGTTATCATGACATTCCACCATCCACTAACTTAAAATGGATTAATAACAACATAAGGCTTCCACCTTAATAAGCCAACAACATTTAAGTACTTATAATTCAGCACATAGCTTTTACACCTTATGCAATTAAGTCCTTTCTTTTAATTTGGCACACAAACGATCAAATTATCACACAGAATTTTCACACCGACTATGTCACATATCATTCACACAGAAAATATCATAAAAATATTTTTGCGACCTCAGATTTGTGGTCTCGAACCACTGTTCCGACTAGGGTCTAAACTGGGATGTTACAACTCTCCCCCCCTTAGGGATTTTCATCCCCGAAAATCTTACCAATGAATAGGTGTGGATATTACTCTCTCATAATGTTCTCAGACTCCCACGTGGCCTCTTCAACTCCGTGTTTGTGCCATAAAACCTTCACTAAGGAAATTCTTTTGTTTCTCAATTCTTTAGTCTCTCGTGCCAAAATTCAGATCGGTTCTTCAGTATACGATAAGTCTGACTGAATCTCAACCTCAGTAGGAGCAATCACATGGGACAGGTCTGATTTGTACCGTCGAAGCATTGACACATGAAACACGTTATGAATATTTTCTAACTCAGATGGCAATCTCAATCTATAAGCAACCGGCCCAACTCGTTCAGTAATCTCATACGGTCCGATGAACCTCGAACTCAGCTTGCCTTTTCGGCCAAATCGAAGTATTTTCTTCCACAGAGATACTTTCAAAAACACTTTATCACCGACCTCAAATTTGATATCTTTCCGTTTCAAATCTGCATAAGACTTCTGACGATCTGAGGCTGCTTTCAAACTATCACGAATCACTTTCACTTTCTGTTCAGTCTCTTTTATAAGATCAACTCCGTGAATCTTGTTCTCACTCAGTTCAGTCAAATACAATGGGGTTCGACACTTTCGACCATAAAGAGCTTCATATGGTGCCATTTTAATGCTAGATTGAAAACTATTGTTATACGCAAACTTAATCAATGATAAATGCTTTTCCCACGCACTTTCAAATTCTAGTACACAACATCTCAGCATGTCTTCGAGAATCTGAATGATTTGTTCGGATTGACCATCCGTTTGTGGATGAAAAGCAGTACTAAAATGCAATTTCGTGCCTAAAGCATCCTGCAATTTCTTCCAGAATCGCGAGGTAAATCTCAGATCTCTGTCAGACACAATAGATAGAGGTACCCCATGCAATCTCACGATCTCATCCATATATATTTCAACCAATCTATCAAGTGAATAATCTATTCTCACTGGAATAAAGTGAGTTGATTTCGTCAATCTATCAACTATCACCCAGATTGCATCTTTCTTATTCGGAGATAAGGGCAACCCCGACACAAAGTCTATCGTAATTCTTTCTCATTTCCACTTAGGAATCATAATCGGTTGTAACAAACCAGACGGAACTTAATGTTCGGCTTTAACTTGCTGACAAACTAAACACTTCGACACAAAGTCAGAAATGTCTCTTTTCATACCATGCCACCAATAGAGCTGTTTCAGATCATTATACATTTTCGTACTCCCCGGATGTACAGTCAAATGACTATTGTGAGCTTCATTCAAAATCATTTGAATCAACTCTGAATTTCTTGGAACACAAATCCGATCTCTGAATCTCAAACAATCATCACTATCAACTCAAAATTCGATACAGCATCTGAATCACACTGAACTCTTTTTGCCAATAACTCATTATCAATCTTCTGAGCATCACATATCTGTTGTATAAACATCGGCTTTACTTTCAATTCAGCTACCACCGCACTATCATCACACAGATCTATCTGATTACTCATAGCTCTCAAAGCGTATAACGATTTTCGGCTTAAGGCATCAGCTACAACATTAGCCTTACTCGGGTGGTAATCTATCACAAGTTCATAGTCTTTCAATAACTCTAACCATCTTCTCTGCTGCAAGTTCAAGTCTTTCTGAGTCATCAAGTACTTTAAGCTCTTATGATCAGTATAGATGTGACATTTTTCCCTGAATAGATAGTGACGCCAAATCTTCAACGCGAACACAATCGCAGCCAATTCAAGATCATGCGTTGGGTAGTTCCTTTCATGCGGTTTTAACTGTCTTGAAGCGTAAGCAATGACTTTCCCTTCTTGCATCAAAGACACGGCCCAATCCATTCAACGATGCATCATCAGTAAACTATGAATTCTTTGCCGATTCGGGTTGAATCAAAATCGGTGCTTCTGTTAAAAACACTTTCAACTGCTCAAAACTTTGCTGGCACTTTTCTGACCACTCGAATCTAACATCTTTCTGTAACAACTTTCTCAATGGAGTCGCAATCATCGAGAAGCCTTTCACAAATCGTCTATAATATCCCGCTAATCCCAGAAAACTACAGACTTCAAACACATTCCTCGGAGGCTTCCATTCTAAAATAGTAGAGATTTTACTCGGGTCAACTTGTATCCCAGCAGCTGATACAATATGTCCCAGAAAACTGACCTCATGCAACCAAAATTCACATTTGCTAAACTTTGCATACAACTATTTTTCACGCAGAATTTGTAGTACAATTCTCAAATGCTCAGCATGTTGCGTCTCATCTCGCGAATAGATCAAAATATCATCAATAAATACCACAAAAAAGTGATCCAAATACGGTCTAAATATCCGATTCATCAGATCCATAAACACTGCAGGAGCATTGGTTAGTCCAAAAGGCATTACTAAGAATTCGTATGTCCATACCTCGTTCTGAAAGCAGATTTCGGCACATCAGATTCTTTAACTCTCAATTGATAGTAGCCTGATCTCAAATCTATCTTAGAAAATACTGTGGCTCCTCTCAGCTGATCAAACAAATCGTCAATACGAGGCAATGGATATTTGTTCTTTATCGTCACTTTGTTCAACTATCGATAATCGATACACATTCTCATAGTCCCATCTTTCTTTTTCACAAACAACACAGGAGCTCCCTAGGGTGAGAAACTCGGTCGTGCAAAACCTCTATCAGTCAATTCCTGCAACTAAGATTTCAACTCTTTCAATTCGATTAGGGCCATTCTGTATGGAGCTATCGAAATAGGAGTAGTTCACGGCACTAACTCAATACCAAATTCCACCTCTCGAATTGGAGGTAATCCTAGTAATTCTTCAGGAAATACATCTGGAAACTCACATACCACAGGCACAGATTCCACTTTCTTTTCCGTTACCTTTGTATCAATCACGTATGTCAAATAAGCTTCACAAACCTTTTTCACATAGTTCATGGCTTTCATCACAGATACAACAGCTAGTAATCCTTTCATATCACTGGATTTAATTCGAACTAGCTCACCGTTCTGACTTCTCAATTCAATACTCTTTCTTTTACAATTCACAATGGCATTATGCAGAGTAAGCCAATCCATATCCAGAATTATGTCAAATTCATCAAAGGGAAGCAACATCAAATTAAGCTGGAAAACATATATCACGAAACATCAATGGGCAATTCTTGCACACCTTATCCACCAAAACACATTTGCCTAAGGGATTCGATACTCTAATCACAATTTGAGACTCAACGGTAGAGTCTTATTCAATACTAAATTCATACACACATAGGAATAAGTTGACCCCAGATCTATCAATGCAATAACATCAATATCAAATAAAGTGAAAGTCATGGTGATAACGTCTGGAGATGATGCTTCCTCTCGTGCACGCGTATAGCATAGGCTCGGCAGTGCTCTCGCTTCGATCTCACAAATTGTGTCATTTGTCCATCTCGACTTTCACTCACATTTTTGGTGCTTTCGGGTGGTCTACCCTAGTCATCACATTACTCGGTCTTTCATTCGAACATTTTCTTCTTCGACCATCTTTGGGCAATCCCGAATAAAATGATCTCGGGATCCACATTTGTAACAAACTCTATTGTTGTACTTGCCCCCAAGACTCTCCCACATGTCGCCTTCCACACTGTCTGCACTAAGGCTTCTTACTCTTAACACTGCCAACACTTGATTCATTCGGGGCTTGAATTCGTGGACCAGTACTTTGTTTCAAACGATCTCTACTTGGATGTCTAAATGAAGCATTTGAACTATTACTTGCATCTCTGTATCTCTTAGTAGAAGGTTGAGAAAATTTATTCATCGATCTCTTCTTTCATCACGAGCTTCTGAATCGGCTTTCTTCTTTTCCTTACTGAGCTCTTCAGCTTTACACGCTCTTTCAACTAACACAACAAATTCATTTATATCGAGTATCCCAACCAATAGCTTGATGTCTTCATTCAATCCCTCTATGAAACGTTTGCACATAGTAGCTTTGGTCGAGACACATTCTCTCGCATATTGACTCAATCTTACAAATTCTCGCTCGTACTTTCGAATGCGGACAACCCAACCTGTTGCAATTCTAGAAACTCTTTACGTTTCTGATCAACGAAACGTTGACTGATATACTTCTTTCTGAACTCAGCTTGAAAGAAATACCAGGTGATTCTCTCTCTCAGAACCACAGATATCAACATTTTCCACTAGTTGTAAGCCGTGTCTCTCAACAAAGAAACTGCACACTTAATGCACTCATCAGGATTCAATGACATCTCATCGAATACTCTGATTTTATTCTCAAGCCAAAACTCGGCTCACTCAGCATCGTCATCAGATGTGGCCCTAAATTCCTCAGCCCCGTATTTTCGAATCTTGTCTACAGGTGGTTTATTCAATCCGTTCGGATCTATAACTTGAGGCACAACAGGTACTTGCGGGGGCGGAGGTTGTGGAGTAGTCGGATTCATTCGAACGAACTCTGTAAACCATTCACTCATCATACGGAAGAAGGCTTGCTTAGCCTCTCCTCCCTCACTACCTCCATTCGGCCTAGATGTGGCCGGCGCTGTCCCTTGAGCGATAGCAGGTGTATTACTCTCTACGTCGTCAGCAATTGCTCGATCAGGATCCATTACTAGAAGAAAACACATTTTCAACCGTCAGCATTCATCACACTGTCGCAACTTCATATATGGCATGTATAGCTAGACCCACACGCGCTACGTTAGTCCAAGAATCGACTAAACCGTAGCTCTGATACCAATAAAATGTAACACCCCTAACCCGAAACCGTCACCGAAATAGGGTTAAGAGGTATTACCGATCAATCAAAGCATTTAACATCTAGAATTTAGGACACAAAGTCAATCATCTTCAATCTCATTCAATTACAATCATGGTGTCCCTTATCGAGGTCTACGAGACCTAATTCACATGCTATAGAGGGGTCGGGACTAAATTGAAACACATACAAAATTTCTCTGAAATTTAAAACTTTTCTAAGATACAGGGGAGACACGCTCGTGGGAGGAGGCCGTGTGCCCTCCACGGCTACTAGACACCCCCATGTTTCCATCCGTGTCTACATACTGTCTATTTCAACATGGTCACTAGGCACGGCCGTGTGCCCGTTCGTGTCTATATACTGACTATTTTAACACAGTCACTAGGAACGCCTGTGTGCTATGGCCGTGTAATAACAAAGCTACATTACGCCAATTCACCCACGGTCTTAGGCACGCTGCGTGTGCCTCGACGTGTGACATTATAGGCCGTTTCTAAAGCCAAATTGCCACCCACTTAGGTCAAACCTACAAGCAACACATACCAAAACATATCATGCACATAAGGCAACCAAAAACTTACCAACATGACTATCCAATCTATGCATTCAATTCTCATTCCAACCATAACAAATTCAATACCAAAATCTATCTCAATTTCACTAATTCCTACTAGAATTTTACCAATACAAAGTTACCATTCAATAGTCAATTTCTCAACTCACAATTCATGCCAAAAGATGCATCACATATATCAAATTCATTCATGTTAAGAATAGCACATATCTAGCTACATCTCATGGCTACTTACAAACATCAAACATGATTCAAATGACCAGCCTATACATGCCATATTTTAACTATGTACATCTTTCCAAAATACCCAAAATAGATTGTCGATAGTGTGACTGAAATGCTGACGATCCCCTAATCCGAGCAAGCTTTACAGACACTGCAAAGTAGAGAAACAAATCACACAGTAAGCTTTATAAAGCTTAGTAAGTTCATAACATAATACATAATATCAACATGTCATCACATAGATTAATTTTACTATCACAAATAATACCATCCACAACCAATATGTTCAATTAACTCATTCACAACCACATTCATAGCTTCACCAACCATATAGATTCCGAGCGTACCTTAGCCAACACTTAGTTGTCAAATACTTTTGCTAATCAATAATCACGATTCATTTCGATCCACATTCATTTTTTCCTCGATTCATTCGCACACTTAGTGCCTAAATAGTTAGCCGAAGCTTAATTAGCATTGTACACTTAGTACATCCATCTCAAACCGATCTTAAATCGGCATCGCACACACAGTGCCAACCACAAAGCTGAAGCTTATACTACTCCGCACACACAGTGCTATTTATCCTGATCATGTTTTCGAATACGTACACTTAGTGCCATTTAACTCAATCTATCACATAGCATCCATTTTGTAATAATATCACACCACTTATTTCATAGCATTAAACATAGTTAAATATGGGTATTATGTCCGAACTTACCTCGAACGTTGAACTATCGATACGGTCGATTAATCGAGCACTTTATCTTTGCCTCGATCTCGATCCGAACCTCTTCTCTCTTGGTCTTGAATTAAGCTTGAATGTGCAAAAAATTAAAAAGGATAAAACCCTTTCTTCTTCCTTGAATTTTTGGTGATAGATGGATGAATAAAATCCACTATCATGCTTATTTCTTTCATTAACTATTAACATAATTATACATTTACCCATTTACCCTTTTAATAATCATATAAGACAAATATATATTATGGTTATCATGGCATTCCACCATCCACTAACTTAAAATGGATTAATAACAACATAAGGCTTCCACCTTAATAAGCCAACAACATTTAAGTACTTATAATTCAGCACATAGCTTTTACACCTTATGCAATTAAGTCCTTTCTTTTAATTTGGCACACAAATGATCAAATTATCACACAGAATTTTCACATCGACTATGTCACATATCATTCACACAGAAAATATCATAAAAATATTTTTACGACTTCGGATTTGTGGTCTCGAACCACTATTCCGACTAGGGTCTAAACTGGGATGTTACATGCACTCTCCATGGAAAATCCATTTTTTATACTCCCGAATAAAGCGATCAACAATTAGATGTTTGTAGACAACTTCACGAATATGCCAATTGATGTTGTCATACTTCTTACATGGGCAAAGAATCATATTCTCTTGGCTTGCGTTTTGAAATGCAAAATTTAGAAAAGTTTGTACTCTATTTCGATGGTCGTTGCTTACCCTTGATAAATTCATCCAACTCTTATCCATTTCGTAGTTCTTGAAGTCTAAAGTTGACAATAAATTACGGTTACTTAATTGTTCTAAATTGATTTAAATCATGTCATTGTACTAAAATAGATAATACATATCAAGTATCAAGTATCTAATGGGTGTAAACTAATTCAGGTAAGTTGTTTATTTATAAGTATAATTAAGAGTAGGGAAAAACAATAGTGTTGCCCAAATTTCTATGATTTTTATATATTTTGATCCAAAGTTTTATGTAAGTTATGATATGATATATATTTATGTAAGTTATGTAATTTATGATATGATATATATATATAAGTTATGTAAGATATGATCCAAAGTTTTTTTTTTTTATTCTTTAATTGTTTATGTAAGTTATGATTATCATCTTTAAATTTTTACTTTAAATTTTAATCCTTTAATTATGCTCTTTTAATTTTTAAATTAGTGTTTTTTATCACCTTTATGTTTACTATACTTAAAAAGACAAAAATTAACAAATTAATAATTATATGTTAATAAAGTTAATATTTGTTAATTTTTCATCTATTTTGAGTTAATATTTAAATTAAATTTCCATGAACTTTTTAACTTTATACTACACATGAAAATCGATCAATTTATTTTTATGATAATATTTATGAAAAATATTAAAATAATTTTAACATTAAGATAAATATTATTTTCCTTTAAAAAAATTATTTTAATTAAATAATATTTATTTCTATGATAAATATGATATTATGTTTTTATTTTTGAAATTTTAACTTTAAACTATATACTTTTAAGGATAAATAAATAAAATATTATTTAAATTAAATTTTCTATGAAAATTTTAACTTTAAAACTAAATATAAAAATTAATAAATTTAAATTTAGAATTTAAAATAATAAATTAAAAACGCAATTAAAATCCAAAATTTAGAACTCAAGTTATCTTAAATTTCAAAATAAAAATAAAAATTTAGAATCAAAACTAAAATAAATAATAAAAATTGGATTAAATATAAAGATATGAATAAAATAAGATATTATAATGAAGTTAGTTAAATGAAATAAGGAGTTAAATCATAACCATGTAAAATATAAGATTTGAATATTCATTCCCATGTGAAATATCAACATTGATTATTTAAATTGATTATTCTTTTTTTATTATTAAAGATATTAAAGATTTGTTATTTCTTTTGTTTACTTCTTTTCATTTTTTTTATTTTGTCAATACTAAAATTAACCATATTTAAACGATACATGATAAGTGCAAAACAAATTATAATGTTTCTGAAATACATATATAATAAAAATTAAAAAAATAAAAACGCATAATTGAACAAGCCGTTTTACTTTGTATAACAGAATAAATGGTTCCACTTAATATCAAAACTCAATAAGATGAACTAAATTAACCTTTTTAAAAATTCATAATTAAACAAACGTTTTTACTTAATATCAAATTTCAATAAATCAAACTAAATTAAGCTTCTAAAAATGTATAACTAAATAAACGGTTTCGCTTAATATCAAAACTTAATAAATTGAACTAAATTAGCCTTTTTAAAAACACATAATTAAATAAACAATTTTACTTGATAATTAATCAAACTAAACTAACAAAATTTATTCAATTACAATCAAGTTTTAGTGTAACTAATGCTAAACCCTAATTATTGAGTTAAATTAATCATTAACATGTAAGAATTAATTTGAATGTCACAAAATATGTACAGTAATAAACTTGAAAATTTATAGACTGAAATGGAAACAAAAAAAAAAAAAACCCTTTCAAATTGATTGCAAAAAAGGAATGAATATTCAACCAAACTTTCCTAATAATCAACACCATGGAACATTATGAAACCAAAACCGATTTAATACCTAAGGAGCAAAAGAGATCACATACATACTCCACGAGCGTACAAGTTAAACATTCAGGCAAACAGTTTGCAAACAATATATGAGAATGAAGGCTTTAAATATAGGACAATGAAGGCTTTAACAGTTTGCAAGTAGCATATCCAGAGAAAGACAATAGCATGCTCCATTCTCAACTCCATTTACAACCTATTGAAATTCAACTCCATTCTCAAAGTATCTACTAGATAAAATGTGGGGGTATTTAGCATATCGCAATATTTCCAAGAATCAAATATCAAGCGAAGAGAAAGCATCAATTTTAAATATAAGGGTGAAATTCACTGCTATTACCTTTACAAACTTTGGCCTGCTTAATTCGGTCTGACCAAAAAAGAGAAAGAAATAGATAATTTGGAGCTCAGTAACTGTCCGCAAAATCGTGCTCTATATCAAGAACTTGCTTATGTAAAAACTCAACTATACTAGCCTTAGTCAACAAGGGAAAATGATTGTCTACACTGATATGGACTAAACACCATTGTAAAGCACATACTTATACATGGGAAGCCCCTAATAACTTAAAAGCATATCCGAGTTTCGGTAGGTAAAAATTTTAGCACACAATGGTCACCATCAATATATCACCCAAAATTTCAAAATCATCTAACACAAACAAAATCATTACTTTGATTAATTCAAGTCAAGAACAAACAATAGTTATGGATAAACAAATATCAGAACCAAAGAAAAATGATGGATCAAAAGCCAATATTTCTATCGTAAAGTTTAGTGTGGGTATAAGGCAAACCAAAAGGAGAGGAATAACTGAATTTAATAATTTTTATTCAATCTTCAATATTTTAAAGTTTTTATTCTAAGGATCTAGGCAAAACCTCTCATGACTCACAATTTAAGTAAAAAATTGCATGCAAGTATTGCGCTTAAAAGTGTTCATGAGCAAGGTGACTCGGCTTGCTATGGGTTGGAATCGACTTTAGTTTTTTCAATTTTATAATGGCCTGACCTGACCTAATTTTGTTGTAAAAAATTAAATAGGATAGATGCAAGACTATCAGCACCTCCAATTGCACTCTAACCACAATCTTACACAACACAAAATGAAAGCCTAAAATGAAAAGCTTGGTCAATAGTAGCACTTATAATTAAGGACACAGCTCAATAAAAACAGATTCAACATAACAATGTAATAAATTATAGAGATACTATTGCATAAAACAATTACATCACATTAGCATAGGCCTTTTTCAATCAAATCATGCCACCTTATTGCATTTCTAAAAAAAGCTAATTATTTATTAATTTAATCATTAATGAATAGTTGAATTAATTTTTTATCATTTAATTATCACATGTAATGTATAACATGATATTTTTTTTAGTTTTTCAAGATATTTATTGAAGTGAGCCAATAAAATGATAGATTAATTTACTTCACAACATTTTGCATTTTCTAGATGCATAAGAAAGACTCTAAGATTTTGATCTATTAAAAGGAAACTACTACAATTATCTTTCAACATAAACTTGAGATAACTTTTATTTTAATTACGGAATGCAAAATTTTAATAGAAAAAATAAAAGATAAGAAAGATGAAATTATACCTGTTAACTTGTTATTGGTAAGAGAAAATGTTTGGAGAGAAGTCAATTTTTCAATAACGGAAGGAATTTCACCTGAAACATATAATTAAATTAATCAAAATTTACAAATAAATAACCCAAAAATTGCAAAGAGCAGCACAAACTTAAAAAGGGAGAGGAAGCTAGTTTTTTCCATAAAGTTGGGTTAATATTTTGATTGTAAGAAAAAGGTATAAGACAAATCATGTTTAAGCCATAAAGTTGGGATAATTCATCCATTGGCAAGATAACGGTCTATGGTTGTTTAAGTCAAAAGTATTATTGTAACACCCCAAACCAGGTCTATGCGTTAAGACGAGATTTGGTTTGTCACACCGAACGAACATCCAAAATTCTCTAATGACTTAAGTAAAATAGAAATGCAAAACCTTTAGAAATAAGGTTTGATAAAAACTAAGTACAATGATTATGAATTAAGAAAAATACTTGTTTGAAATCTCATATATATATTAGTCAAACCTTAACGTAGTTTTAAAAGAATTTGAAAGAAATTGAAAAGTAACTTAGATGTCCAAAATTTTTATAAAACACAATATTTTTAAGAAAACTTTATAGATTTAACATAAGCCCATATTAAGAGTCTTAAAATAAAATTAAATCCATCCACACATAAAAAATCCATAAAAACATAATTAGAGGCCTTATTACATCATACCCAAAATAGTAATTAAAATAAGTAACTTAAATAAGTTCATAGTTTATGAAACCCAAGCTTGTAGTATGGCCTCCACCAAGTCATCCCCGGCCCAAGTCCACATCAATTTCCATTACCTGAGATGGATAATAAAACGGGGTGAGTTACAAAGAACTCAGTGTGTAACTCACTTACCACCATTATTGGGCCAGACCATCAAGGCATTAATTTGGGCTTGAGCCCAATTACAAATTTTAACAATATAAAATGAAATAAAATATATAAAATGCATGTAAAATGAATTTCCCAACCAAGCCTAATTTCCATCCGCTACACACCCCGCACCAACCAAAGACACACCTGGGGATCAAGTCAACCCACCCCGCCAAACACACCAATCGTAGGCATTCAGCCTTTTAAATAATATTGTAGTGCACTACCGAACTAGATTGTGACATAGTCACCGAACTAGAGGCATTAAGCCAAATTTTGTGGCAGAGCCACCGAACTAGATACGTGGCCACAGGCCTTTCTTCTCTTCATCAAATCCCATCCCATGCATTTATGTATGAATAACAAACTTTAATCATAAATAATTTATCAAGTAACCCATAATACAAATGAGTTTTTAATAAAACCTTTCATTTGGGCCTATTAACAATATAGTATTAAACTTTGGCCCATATCTCGAACTAGAGGGTTTCCGGCCCATTAGCGATCTAGCAAACTTTTATGGCCCAATTTATCGATCTAGCAGTTTTATGGCCCAATTTATCGATCTAGCAGTTTTATGGCCCAATTTATCGATCTAGCAGTTTTATGGCCCAATTTATCGATCTAGCAGTTTTATGGCCCAATTTATCGATCTAGCAGTTTTATGGCCCAATTTATCGATCTAGCAGTTTTATGGATTTACACAAAAGTACTTATTACTACAACATTTTTGATTTGGCCATTTTTACGATTTATCATAATACTTACTTACATTTAGTATCTAACCGAAAGATAAGTGTGAAGTTACACACACTGGTTGTAGTGAGAACTAGACTTTCCAGCTCGTCAACACCTATACATATCACGATAATTAGAATCACTATATTTTATTAACGAAATCAATCTTAGAAATTAACGATCTAACTTTTACCCTCAGATTTTCGAACTACTTCTACTTGCGGTTTCTCCCGATTGATGGTTCGTCAACCGAATCAAATCCACGAACAAATAATGGTTCGAGAGTACGAACTACTTCAAACAATTGATTCTCCTCGGATGAACGTCCACAACCCGTTGGGAATCCCGGATTCTTTGAAACAGATCCTTTGTTTATACTTAGGGGAATAACGGAACCACCCTCTTTCGAACACTATTCACCGCCCTTTTCTTCCCTATTTTGATTGTCTTCAAAGACAAAAGATCGTTAATCCAATCTAATATTACATCGAAATATGACTAAGGGTTAAAGGGTGAAATTTGCTTACCACAAAGATCCTTGTTCCAAAAATGAGAATCGAACAAATCGTTTTATGATACTCACGAACACTTGAGTTCCGGTCTTCCACTATTGCACTAAAGTATAACGAATAAAAACGTTAATAGAATGAACGTTTATTTCGATCTAAGAAGCCTTTATACCCCTTATCAAGATTCGGCCATGACAACTATAACTAACAAGAACTAAAAAGAATCCTTACCTATTGTCCACGGTTGAGAAGAGATGATTGAGAAAGATGTTTGTGCAAGATGGAGGATTCGGCTATAAGACCAAAGAAAATAGAAAAATGATTCGGCTATGGGTACATCAACATTCGGCCATGAGAGAATTAATGGAGAAAATTTTGATTGAAAAGAAATAAAAGAAAGAAATAAAAGATGGAAGAAAAGATGATGATGAGGATTCGGTTTTCAAAGAGAAGGAAAAGAGAAAGAAAAAGATGTGATAAGAAGCAAGGTACATTCGGCAATGGGAAAAAGAGAAGGAAAAAGAATGGTCTTTTTGGTGTTAGCAATTTCGGCACTTATGACAAAGCAAACAAAAGAGTACTAGTGTGATATGCAAAAATGACCAAATGGTCAAAAGATTAAGGTTTACCAAAAGCTCAATTTCGGCCAAGGGAGAAAGGTTGAAAAGAGAATTGCAAACCTTTGCATAAAATGCTAGGAATGACCAAAACAAACTCCTAATCCTAGCCAACTACTAGCAAAATTCGGCCAACCTTCCCCCTAGCCATATTGCCGTCCAAATTCATTGGTCAAATGACCATGAATTTGTTTCCAAAACACTTTCCTTGATACTTGCCCTATGTCTCCATATCTTCCATATTTTCTTGATTCCCTACCAAAATTCACTCTTACCTTATTCCTATGATATACTAACCAAAATAACAAGGTCAACACTTACCATAAATAAGCTTGGCCGACACTTACCATAGAAGAGCAAAATAAAAGTTGTCAAAATGCCATCCAAGGGATTCGAACCACTCTCCTCAAGCTATAACCCATGCGCCAACACCACCTTGCCATTTACTCATCTTATGCTACTATTTAACACTTAATTTAACTTAAGTGTCAATGCCAGTTGCTCCACTTCAATAAATTCTCAAACTATAAAAAAAATTATTCCATACCCGAATAATTCTATACTCTTCTTTAGGACTATAATAGGCACAAAAAGAAATAAGAAAATTTTTCCTTCATACACTAAACACCAAAACATGCAATAAATCGATACTTGAATTTTAGGGTGTTACAACTCTACCCTCCTTAAAGAAAATTTCGTCCTCGAAATTTACCTCAGTTTGAAAAGGTGAGGGTATTGTTGCCGAATTGCATCTTCGGGCTCCCACGTAGCTTCCTCCACTCCGTGATTTCGCCATAAAACCTTGACCAACGGCACGGTTTTTTCTTAGCACCTTAGCATCTCGGTCTAAGATTTCCACTTTGGTTCCTCCTCAAAAGACAAGTCTGAATTCAACTCCACTTCTTCTACCGGTACTATGTGCGAAGGATCCGATCTATAGCGCCTCAAAGATGGAAACATGAAAAACATTATGAATCGACTCAACTCCGGAGGTAATTCGATCGATAGGCCTTTGGACCAACACGCTTCACCACACGATATGGTCCAATGTATCTAGGACTCAACTTGCCCTTCTTCCCAAACCTGAAAATCTTCTTCCAAGGTGAGACCTTCAAGAAAACTTGATCCCCCATAGCATACTCGATACTTCTACGCTTCAGATCTGCATACGACTTTTGTCTATCCGAAGCTTCCTTTAACCGTGCTCGAATAGCTTTTACTTTTTCTTCTGTTTCAGAGATCAACTCAGGACCTAACATCTTTCGTTCGCCCAATTCAGTCCAACAACTAGGAGAACGACACCTACGACCATATAATGCCTCATAGGGTGCCATCTGAATGCTAGACTGATAGCTATTGTTGTAAGAAAATTCTGCCAATGGTAGAAAATCCTCCCAACTACCTTTGAAGTCGATTATACATCCCCTTAACATGTCTTCTAGAATCTGAATTACTCTTTCTGATTGACCATCTGACTGAGGATGAAAAGCTGTACTGAAGTTTAGCTTTGTTCCCAAAGCTTCATGCAAAGCTTTCCAAAATCGTGACGTAAACCTAGGATCCCTATCTGATATAATAGACACGGTACCCCATGCAACCTCACGATTTTTTGGACGCGTGCGGCTTAGCCAACTTCTCGCAACGAGTAATCCGCATTTAACCGGTAGAAAATGAGCAGTCTTCGTCAAACGATCAACAATTACCCAAACGGAGTTTTTCTTAGTAGGTGTTAAAGGTAACCCACTAACAAAATCCATTGTTATCCGCTCCCATTTCCAAAGAGGAATCTTTACCGGTTGTAATAATCCTGACGACAATTGATGCTCCGCCTTCACTTGCTGACAAGTTAAACATTTTCCCACAAATTCAGAAATCTCACGCTTCAACCCTGGCCACAAATATTGTTCACGAAGATCCCGATACATCTTATTTCCTCCGGGGTGCATAGCATAAGGGCTACTATGCGCCTCCCGTAGAATCATTTGTCTCAGATCTGAGTCCTTAGGCATACAAATTCTCCCACAAAAACATAACACACCTTCCGCGTTTATGCTAAAATCCTCTATTCCACCATTTTCAACTTGTTGAATTAATGATCCCAATTTCTTATCGATATCTGTTTTTCCTTGATTTGCTCCAACCACAGAGGCTTCACCTGAAGTTCCGCTATCAGACTACCATCCTCGTACAAACTTAAATGAGCAAACATTGCTCTCAAATCAGATACCACCTTACGACTTAACGCGTCTGCTACCACATTAGCTTTTCCAGGATGATACTCGATTGAGAAATCATAATCCTTTAACAGCTCCACCCATCTTCGTTGTCTCAAGTTTAATTCCTTCTGAGTAAGAAGATACTTAAGACTCTTGTGATCCGTATAGATGATAGACTTTTCACCGTAGAGGTAATGCCTCCAAATCTTTAGAGCAAACACTCTGCAGCCTAACTCCAAGTCATGAGTAGGGTAGTTTACTTGCGTGCGGTCTCGGTGACGAGAAGCATAAGCCACCACTTTCCCACTTTGCATCAATACACATCCTAAGCCCGTGTGTGACGATCATGAAGAAACTATAAACTCCTTTCCGACTTCAGTTGAATCGAGATTGGCGCTTAGTTAAAATCTTCTTCAATTTCTCGAAACTTTCTTGCTGTTTATCGGTCCATATATATGGTACTCCCTTCCGCAATAGCTTAGTTAGGGTGCAGCAATCAACGAAAACCCTCAACAAAGCGTCTATAGTAACCAGCCAAACCCAAGAAACTCCGAATCTCGGCTCATCGACTTTGGTGGTTTCCAATCCAATCTGATCTCAATCTTCCGAGGATCCACCCTTATTCCTTCTGGTGATACCACATGACCCAAGAAAGTCACTTCCCTTAACTGAATTCACATTTACCGAATTTGGCATACGATTGATTATCTCGGAAGTAAGCGCAATACAATTCGCAAATGCGAGTCATGCTCCTCTTCATTCCTTGAATATACCGAATGTCATCTATGAATACCACCACAAACCGGTCTAAATATGGTTGAAAGACCCAGTTCATCATATCCATAAATGCAGCTGGTGCATTGGTCAACCCAAACGGCATCACCAAAAACTCATAATGTCCATAACGAGTTCGGAAAGCCGTCTTGTGAATATCCGCTTCTTTCACCTTAAGCTGATGATAACCCGATCTCAAATCAATTTTGGAGAAAACTGAAGCTCCCTTCAATTGATCAAACAGGTCGTCAATTCTTGGCAGAGGTTACCTATTCTTGATCGTCAATTTATTTAGTTGCCTGTAGTCAATACACATACGCATCGACCCATCTTTCTTCTTAACAAACAAAACCGGTGCTCCCCACGGAGACACACTCGGTCGAATAAAGCCTCGATCTAGCAATTCTTGAATTTGAACTTTAAGCTCCGTCAACTCCTTCGATGCCATTCTATAAGGAGTAATGGACACTGGAGCCTTTTCGGGAAAAAGCTCAATACCAAATTCCACTTCTCGATCTGGAGGTATGCCAGGAAGTTCTTCAGGAAATACATCTGGAAATTCCTTCACTGTTCTCACATCTTCCACTGACAACTCTTTGGCATCTAAAGCACTAATAAATGCTAAAAATGCTCCATACCCTTTTCGCACCAACTTTTCTGCCTTAAGTGCAGATACCACATTTGCCAAGTAATTCCTTCGCTCGCCTATCATAATTATTTCTTTATCCTCTACCGTCCATATTGACATCCGCTTTTCAGCACAATCCAATTTTGCCCAGTGCTTAACCAACCAATCCATGCCCAAAATGATATCGAACTCGCCAAAAGGCAATTCCATTAAATTCGCCAAAAATATTTCTCCTTGAATTTCTAAGGGCACATCTCTAAACAGTTTATTTACCAATACCGACTGCCCTAAAGGACTAATTACCTTCATCTCACTATCGGAAATTTCAGAGTCTAAATTCAAGTTTCCAGATATGGTGCTAGCAACATACGAATGGGTAGAACCAATATCTATCAAAGCAATAACAGGTACATCAAAAATGAAGAACGTACCAGTTATCACATCAGGTGCATTGCCATCCTCACGGCGTCTAACTGCATATACCAATCCTGGCTGTCTTGCATCTGTGTTGCCTCTAGGACCATTGCCTCGACCCGCTGCACCTTGACCACGTCCAGCCCCATTACCACCACGACACGGTCCACGACCTCTCGGTGGTTCTTTGAATTCCTCTTGCCGGTGGTGCATCAATATTACGAGCTTCCTGAGTTGTATCCATTCGACGAGGGCAATTCTTATATTGATGATCCATCGATCCGCATTTATAGCAAGCACCCGTTTTCTTCCAGACTCTCCGAATGCCTTTTCCCACAATCGGCACAATCTCGACTACGATTCACGATTCTGTGTGTTCTACCTTGAGTCGGTTCATCATTCCGAGGCTTCTTCAGAAACCTTCTTGAAGAAACACGAATACTTCATATCTCTCTTGCCTCTAGCTCGTTCCGATTCTCGACATTCCGAGTTCTTAGCCTCTTCGGCTATCTTGGCCTTTTCCACAAGCGTGGCAAAGTTCTAACTTGTTGTGGGGCTATTAAAACCCGTAATTCATCGTTCAAGCCATCCTCAAAGCGTACACAACGCTCATGATCCGTTGCCACTATTGTTCGAGCATAGCGACTCAAGCGTAAAAACTCACTTCATATGTCGCCATCGTCTTATTCCCTTGGACCAGATTCAGGAATTCCTTCCTTCTCGCATCAACATAACTCGTTCCTACATATTTCCCTTGGAAGGAAACTTTAAAGAATTCCCAATTAACTAATGCAGCTTCAGTGCCTTCTCGGACAGTAAGCCACCATTGGTATGCTTCGTCCCTTAACAAAGACACTGCTCCCCTTAGTTTTTGTTCCACCGTGCACTCAAGATCGTCCATAATTCGCTCCACTGCCTCAAGCCAATATTCAGCGACATTTGGAGCTACACCTGAAACACCTCTGAAAACCTCAGCACCACTTGATTTCAATCGTTCTGATATCGACCCACGAGCTGTTGGCCCTGTTCTAGCTCCAGTGACCCTTTCAAGGACTCGCAGCATTGCTCGCGTCACCGCATTATCTTCTTCCATATGATCATGTGATCCCGTCTCACTTTCGAGTGACGTAGGTGCATCCATTTCTGGCATATGATCCGGCGCTTCAGTTGCGCCTCTAACACCTTGTCCTCTACCACGGCCACGTCTACCGCCTCCACGACCACGTCCTCTAGTGCTCATAGTGACTGATTTAATCTGATTATGAGTTTTATGAATCAGAATACTATTTCAGTGTTTATTAACGATATTTTATGATATGAAAGAGATAGAGTTGTTTTCGCAACCATATCCTATTGTCTCAATCTCTACGATTTTCAACACCTAAAACTAGAAGTTCTAGAGTGTTTCTTATGATCATATCACAATGATAATAAACGATCAATATACAAATACTTACTTGACTTGGCGCGGAATGCTCATGGTGCCATACTACCTTTAAAAAAATCTAGAAATTTGAGTTGTTTCTCAAACAAATATCTTTGTTGAACCCAAACCATAGCCGAGTTTTGAAACTAGCTCTGATACCATTAAATGTAACACCCCAAACCAGGTCTATGCGTTAAGACGAGATTTGGTTTGTCACACCGAACGAACATCCAAAATTCTCTAATGACTTAAGTAAAACAGAAATGCAAAACCTTTAGAAATAAGGTTTGATAAAAACTAAGTACAATGATTATGAATTAAGAAAAATACTTGTTTGAAATCTCATATATATATTAGTCAAACCTTAACGTAGTTTTAAAAGAATTTGAAAGAAATTGAAAAGTAACTTAGGTGTCCAAAATTTTTATAAAACACAATATTTTTAAGAAAACTTTATAGATTTAACATAAGCCCATATTAAGAGTCTTAAAATAAAATTAAATCCATCCACACATAAAAATCCATAAAAACATAATTAGAGGCCTTATTACATCATACCCAAAATAGTAATTAAAATAAGTAACTTAAATAAGTTCATAGTTTATGAAACCCAAGCTTGTAGTATGGCCTCCACCAAGTCATCCCCGGCCCAAGTCCACATCAATTTCCATTACCCGAGATGGATAATAAAACGGGGTGAGTTACAAAGAACTCAATGTGTAACTCACTTACCACCATTATTGGGCGGACCATCAAGGCATTAATTTGGGCTTGAGCCCAATTACAAATTTTAACAATATAAAATGAAATAAAATATATAAAATGCATGTAAAATGAATTTCCCAACCAAGCCTAATTTCCATCCGCTACACACCCCGTACCAACCAAACACACTGTGGGGATCAAGTCAACCCACCCCGCCAAACACATCAATCGTAGGCATTTAGCCTTTTAAATAATATTGTAGTGCACTATCGAACTAGATTGTGACATAGTCACCGAACTAGAGGCATTAAGCCAAATTTTTGTGCAGAGCCACCGAACTAGATACGTGGCCACAAGCCTTTCTTCTCTTCATCAAATCCCATCCCATGCATTTATGTATGAATAACAAACTTTAATCATAAATAATTTATCAAGTAACCCATAATACAAATGAGTTTTTAATAAAACCTTTCATTTGGGCCTATTAACAATATAGTATTAAACTTTGGCCCATATCTCGAACTAGAGGGTTTCCGGCCCATTAGCGATCTAGCAAACTTTTATGGCCCAATTTATCGATCTAGCAGTTTTATGGCCCAATTTATCGATCTAGCAGTTTTATGGCCCAATTTATCGATCTAGCAGTTTTATGGCCCAATTTATCGATCTAGCAGTTTTATGGATTTACACAAAAGTACTTATTACTACAACATTTTTGATTTGGCCATTTTTACGATTTATCATAATACTTACTGTTTAGTATCTAACCCGAAAGATAAGTGTGAAGTTACACACCTGGTTATAGTGAGAACTAGACTTTCCCGCTCGTCAACACCTATACATATCACGATAATTAGAATCACTATATTTTATTAACGAAATCAATCTTAGAAATTAACGATCTAACTTTTACCCTCGGATTTTCAAACTACTTCTACATGTTTTCTCCCGATTGATGGTTCGTCAACCGAATCAAATCCACGAACAAATAATGGTTCGGGAGTACGAACTACTTCAAACAATTGATTCTCCTCGGATGAACGCCCACAACCCGGTGGAAATCCGGATTGTTGAAAACGATCTTTTTTGTTTATACTTAGGGGAATAACGGAACCACCCTCTTCCGAACACTATTCACCGCCCTTTTCTTCCCTATTTTGACTGTCTTCAAAGACAAAAGATCGTTAATCCAATCTAATATTACATCGAAATATGACTAAGGGTTAAAGGGTGAAATTTGCTTACCACAAAGATCCTTGTTCCAAAAATGAGAATCGAACAAATCGTTTTATGATACTCACGAACACTTGAGTTCCGGTCTTCCACTATTTCACTAAAGTATAACGAATAAAAACGTTAATAGAATGAACGTTTATTTCGATCTAAGAAGCCTTTATACCCCTTATCAAGATTCGGCCATGACAACTATAACTAACAAGAACTAAAAAGAATCCTTACCTATTGTCCACGGTTGAGAAGAGATGATTGAGAAAGATGTTTGTGCAAGATGGAGGATTCGGCTATAAGACCAAAGAAAATAGAAAAATGATTCGGCTATGGGTACATCAACATTCGGCCATGAGAGAATTAATGGAGAAAATTTTGATTGAAAATAAATAAAATATGGAAGAAAAAGATGATGATGAGGATTCGGTTTTCAAAGAGAAGGAAAAGAGAAAGAAAAAGATGTGATAAGAAGCAAGGTACATTCGGCAATGGGAAAAAGAGAAGGAAAAAGAATGGTCTTTTTGGTGTTAGCAATTTCGGCACTTATGACAAAGCAAACAAAAGAGTACTAGTGTGATATGCAAAAATGACCAAATGGTCAAAAGATTAAGGTTTACCAAAAGCTCAATTTCGGCCAAGGGAGAAAGGTTGAAAAGAGAATTGCAAACCTTTGCATAAAATGCTAGGAATGACCAAAACAAACTCCTAATCCTAGCCAACTACTAGCAAAATTCGCCAACCTTCCCCTAGCCATATTGCCGTCCAAATTCATTGGTCAAATGACCATGAATTTGTTTCCAAAACACTTTCCTTGATACTTGCCCTATGTCTCCATATCTTCCATATTTTCTTGATTCCCTACCAAAATTCACTCTTACCTTATTCCTATGATATACTAACCAAAATAACAAGGTCAACACTTACCATAAATAAGCTTGGCCGACACTTACCATAGAAGAGCAAAATAAAAGTTGTCAAAATGCCATCCAAGGGAATCGAACCACTCTCCTCAAGCTATAACCCATACGCCAACACCACCTTGCCATTTACTCATCTTATGCTACTATTTAACACTTAATTTAACTTAAGTGTCAATGCCACTTGCTCCACTTCAATAAATTCTCAAACTATAAAAAAATTATTCCATACCCGAATAATTCTATACTCTTCTTCAGACTATAATAGGCACAAAAGAAATAAGAAAATTTTTCCTTCATAAACTAAACACCAAAACATGCAATAAATCGATACTTGAATTTTAGGGTGTTACAATTATATTAAGAAATTAAAAAAATTGTACACTAATTAAAAATATATAACAATTGAAAGTAGAAAATCTTATTTATATGTTAAGTTGTTATTAGAAAAATCAATGAATTTAAGAGAGGTCATGTTCGTAATATTTATTGGAATTTCACCTGAAATATATAATTAAATTCATAGCTTACTGGTACAACTCATGTACTGTGTTTATCTCTTATTCAATAATAGGAACTATGGTTGAGCAAAGATTAATTAAACAAATAAATAGTAAGGCAAAGATTCATAGTTTCAGATTTTTTTTCTCAAATCTTAGATTTCTAATCTTTGACTTATCTTTAGTTTGTTTATTGTTCAACACCTTCTTCACTAATACTAATCATCATCTTTCTTGTTAACTTAATTCTAAGTTTTGAAATATATAAAACAAACAAGATATATGGATACTATTAGTGCTACATGTTTGTATATATAGACATTGTAACGCCCCGAATTTGGGTCTAGAAGGAATGGGCCTTGAGCATGGGATCAGCTAGGAGACTGCACATAAATATTTATGTGTGCAAGAAAATGACACAAATTGCTTGTTTGCTTTAATGGCTAAGTGATTTAGGAGTGTTTGGGAGTGTTTGAGAAGCATGGGTTCAAGTCTTGGCTTTTGGAGAATTTTTAAATTTTGCTCTTAAAAGGATCTGGACGCTAGCACCTAGGTCTTATTAATTATTGTGCTTACCTTAAGTCACAAAAAACCTATTGGTGCAGTGGTTGTGGCGTTACAAGTGTGGCAAGGGGGTCTAAGGTTCGAGTGTTGGCGCAACATAGGGGGCATTTATTTTGCAGCTAGGACGGCTAGAGTTTCTGTTGCAGTGGAAGTCTGATGGATGAGAGGTTTGAATTGGTCATGGAGAGATTGTAGGAGCGAATTATGGAGAGGATTATGGAGAGATTCATGGAGGGAATCAAGGAGTTTGAGTGAGAGGAGAGTTGTGCCATTTGGGGGAACTCAAACTTTGATAATTCGGCTGGGGGGGAGTGTTAGTCATTTTCGACTTTGGGCAGTTGCCGAATTCTCCTTGCTCTCCTCCCATTTTTCAGCTTTTGGGTCCTTTTCGAAATTATTTTGGTTGCTTTCTCTCGGTGACCGAATGTGTTAGGCACTTTTACACTTTCTTTTCTCTACACACTTGTGCACTTTTCTTTTCCTCTGCTGCCGAATCCCCCTTTTCCTTCTTTCTATTCCTCGGCTTTTGGTTCATAGAGTTTTCTATTTTGGGGAATTTTCTTACCATAGTACTAACACAATAATCATAAATTAAAAACACATACTTATTTGACTTGGTGTCGGATACCTGTGGTGCCATACTTCCTTTAAAACATGCATTTATAATTTAAAATTCAAACAGCTTTGGAAAACGTTTTTGAACCCAAACCACAGCCGAGTTTTGCAACCTAGGCTCTGATACCATAAAATGTAACACCCCGAACCCGGCCTAGAAGTTAGGCCCGAATCTGGTGTGTCACATGGAAGTAAAAACTTGCTTGAGAAATACAACCTCTTTGTTAAAACCAAAAACACTTAAGCAATTGTTAACTACTTGAAAACGTAATAATCGTTAAAAAAACTTTTTAGTAGCGAAAGCATTTTTGAAATGAACAATTTACAAAAATGTGATGTTTAGAAATAGAGTTGCAGAAGCATTTTGAAATCGTTGCGGAAACGTAGATAAAATGCAAGTATTTTTGAGAGGTTGTTTGATAAATCGATAATCGAACTAGTAATCTTTTAAAACTGTGACTTTTAAAAATATCGTTGATAATTTGAGAGAAAATTTCCAATGTTAAAAATATTTGTAAAAGTTTGTTATGAAATCCATATGTTAATCAATTTTGGAAAACCTTTATTTAAGTTTTAGAAAATTCTCGTTTTAAACAATTTAAGCAAAATAATAAGTATATCAACCATAAAGCAAATAATAAAACACTCCAGAGGCCTTATTACAACATAAAAACCCAAAATAGTAAAGTGAACGGAATTAAAAATCTTAAGTTTAAAATAAAACACCGTTTCTGAAGCATGGCCTCCACCGAGTCATCCATGGGCCCAAGTCCTCGTCACTGAGCATTACCTGCAAGGGTTAAGAAAAGGGGGGTGAGTTACAAGAACTCAGTGTGAAATCCCCTTACCGTCATCCACTAGGCCTGAACCCGCTTAGAAATATCTTGGGCCTAAGCCCATTTAAGATAATCTTGGCCCGAAGCCCAATTAAAAAACAGTATATATATATATATATATATATGAATGCAAAGTATGCAACCCAACCCATCCATCCAATCTCTCCCCCGTACCAGCCAGTCTCTCCTGTGGGGATCAAGTCAACCCACCCCGCCTTGATCTCCAATTTGCAGTCAAGTGCCATTTATACTATTTGTGGCATTTGAGCCACCGATTCATATACGATAAAATGATCGACACAGAGTCGTTAATTCATATGTTAGGCACATAGCCATTATCAGAATTTGTGGCAATGCCACCGGTCTATACTTCTCTTCATTCAAATTTTCCCATCCCATGCAATATGTAAAGATGCATCATACATAATCGTAAAACATCCATATAAAAATAACATCCATTAACCTATTGAATACTTTTTATGAATCAGCCCATTAAAGCAATACGATCATTCGGCCCATAGGAGTATTTCGGTAATTCGGTCCATAAGGACATTTCGGTAAATCGGCCCATTATAACAATCTATCAAATCGGCCCATAGGGGCATTTCGGTAAATCAGTAATTTTACCCACTAAGGGTAATTCGGTAATCTCGTAACCCAGAAGTATTTCGGTAATTTACATTCCAAGGGTATTTTGGTAATTTCGCAACCCCAGACTTAACTACTAATTTGGGCATAAAATTTGAAACTGTCCATCTGCGTCATACTGACTAAATTCACTATAACTCGAGTTACAAAACTTGAGATATAAATCCGTAAATTTTCCTTGAAACTAGACTCATATATCTTCTTACTCAAATTTTTCCAGAATTTTTGGCTTAGCCGTTTAGTACAGTTTATTCCTTAAAGTTTCCCTTGTTTCACTGTCCAACGATTCTGACCTCTCTTAACTTAATTTCAAATATCTCACTGTACGGTTTTCATATACTGCTCTCACTTGTTTCTATTGAAAATAGGTTCTCTAAGGAATCCATACATATAACTTATAACTCATAATTCACTTTGCACAATTTTAACCAATTTTTCCAAGACAGAACAGGGAACCACGAAGTCCATCAGAACCAGTCTCACTAAAATTAAGATATCTCAGAATATAAAATTCCTTTTCCTTCTCCATTTCTTCCATATCAAAATAAACACAGTAAAATTTAATTCGATATCTTTTTTGATTTCTAATTCCCTTTATCCTATTTTTCATGATTTTTTCCAAAATCACATCACTGCTTCTGACCAAACTGTTTCTTTGCAAAATATGGTTACTACTATGAACATACGCACTCCCGAGTGGTCTCGGATGCCGGTTTCTGATTTTCTTCGGTATTTCGACCAAATCATAGAACATTTCATACAAACATCCAGAGAGGTATGAGATTACACACCATTTCAAACATATATTCGGAAGGGTACATGATTACACACCTTGATTACAAGTTGTGCTTTCTACCGTTTCAACACCACGAATGTGATCTCCCTCAGTGCACCAAAAATTAATCATACACTTTGGCTACTGAAATCTCGTCCTAACAATATTTGGTGAGCTAAAGAGTCGTTAGAAATTATCCCACCTTTGATCAAAACAAATCTTATAACAACGTTCTTACCCCACTTGCTTGACAAGTCGACGATAACGATTTGGTTAATACAAATCACTTGTGCTCCTTCACCTTGTTGAAAGCCCTAAATCCAACGATGGCCATATCATAGAAAAGAATGTAACTCAGACCCAACGAGAGAGAAAGAAGAACACTCGATTATTAAGGAAAAACTCGGATGAAACAAAGTTATCGACAAAGAGAGAACTACTACTTACCGATTGTTAATTTCCTTGTAGCGCCACTCACTTAAATCACAACGAAAAGAGGATGATTTGATCAGAAGGTAATGTCGAATTAAGAATAAAGAAAATGTTGATGAAAAGGTCAAAAGAAAAGAATGGATGGAGAGAAGAGTGCTAGATTGTTTCAGCTATCTAAGGGGAGATGAACAAAAAGGTGAGTGATTCGGCCAAACAAAGGAGAAAGATGTACACTCAAAGCTTGAAGATTCGGAAAGAAGGAGAAGGAAATTTGGAGAGAAAATAAAAATGACACAAAAGTTGCAAATAGGAGTTTTTGGCCAAAACAACACCAAAACTTTTACCAATTGCCCAATAAAATTCGGCTACCTCCCTCTACATCCAAAACCGTCCACATACATGACCATAATGGTCAAGAATTTGCCAACCATACTTTCCATAACATTTCCCTTGAAAAAGGCCACATGTTCCCCTTACTTTCCCCTTTCTCTTGATTTCTTTCCTCACCTTCATCCTTTCCTATTTTCCTTAGCCATCTTGCCAAAAATAAAAAGTCCACCTTGCCTTATTTACATGCTTGGCCGACACTTAAGGAAAGAGTGCAAAAATAATAGTCAAAATTTTGCATCAAGGGGATTCGAACCTCTTCCCTCCATACTCTTCACTTAATGCCATAACCTCTTTTCCATATGCTCAATTATGCTAGCAAATTGAATACTTATTTTCATAAGTATTGATGCCACTTACTATTTCTCCTAAATAGGCTTAAATACCAAATGTTTACTAGGGCCCAATTGAACCCCGAGCCTTCATAGAACCCCGTAACTTTCCAAAATCACCTTCCTAATATGTTCAGCTTGAAATAATGCCGTTCTCTTATTCTCAAAAATTTTTAAAACGCTTCTACGCTCAAGGCCCAATGGGCCCAATCCTACTAGGCCCAATTTCGGGATGTTACAATTCTACCCCCTTAAAGAAATTTTGTCCTCGAAATTTCCAACCAACTACTAACACACCGCACAAATCACACCACTATGCTTTCGCTGCGCACTCTGATCTTAATAACACTAATGTACTTTTAACATAATCTTGAATCCTCTTTCACACAACCAAACACCTAACCACAGAAGCAAGCAGTTATCTACCACTTATACCTAAATTTTTCTACATTCAATCATCACGTCCAACCAAAACATACCTGACTTGATGGTGATGAAACAATCCCGAGCCTTATGCTCCTTAGACCCGCATCTCAAGCATGCTCCTGACCTCCTCCATCATTCTCCCGGATGACACCTTCTGCAATAATCGCAAGCTGGAACGTTTGGACGTGCCTTAACACGCTTTACGGAACGAGACTGCGACCCAAAAGAACCGCGATCTCTTTTCTTCTTACAGCTCACAGACCCAACTCGAAGCGCTTCACCGATTCCTTTAACCTCCTCCAATACCTCCTTAACTATCTGAGTTAGCTCATCAACCCCAGCTCGATCATGAGATCCCGTCTCAACCACTAGCGATGCCAGCGCCTCCCTTTCGGAAACATGACCCGATGCTGAAGATCTAGCCTTAGCACCTCGACCTCTACCACGTCCACATCTATCGCGTCTACGTCCTTTAACGCTCATGTTCACTAATGTCGACTTAATCTTATTACGAGTCTTATGAATCAATATAATTATTCAATGTTTATTAAATAATATTTTATGGAGTATAGGAAGTAAAGTCATTTTTGGAAAACGTATCCTATAGTCTCAATCTCTATAATTTCAACTCCTAAAACTAAAAGTTCTAGAGTATTCTATTTTGGGGAATTTTCTTACCACAGTACTAACACAATAATCATAAATTAAAAACACATACTTACTTGACTTGGTGCCGGATACCCGTGGTGCCATACTTCCTTTAAAACATGCATTTATAATTTAAAATTCAAAAATGACTTTGGAAAACGTTTTTGAACCCAAACCACAGCCGAGTTTTGCAACCTAGGCTCTGATACCATAAAATGTAACACCCCAAACCCGGCCTAGAAGTTAGGCCTGAATCTGGTGTGTCACATGGAAGTAAAAACTTGCTTGAGAAATATAGCCTCTTTGTTAAAACCAAAAACACTTAAGCAATTGTTAACTACTTGAAAACGTAATAATCTTTAAAAAAACTTTTTAGTAGCGAAAGCATTTTTGAAATGAACAATTTACAAAAATGTGATGTTTAGAAACAGAGTTGCAGAAGCATTTTGAAATCGTTGCGGAAACGTAGATAAAATGCAAGTATTTTTGAGAGGTTGTTTGATAAACTGATAATCGAACTAGTAATCTTTTAAAACCGTGACTTTTGAAAATATCGTTGATAATTTGAGAGAAAACTTCCAATGTTAAAAATATTTGTAAAAGTTTGTTATGAAATCCATATGTTAATGAATTTTGGAAAACCTTTATTTAAGTTTTAGAAAATTCTCGTTTTAAAAAATTTAAGCAAAATAATAAGTATATCAACCATAAAGCAAATAATAAAATACTCCAGAGGCCTTATTACAACATAAAAACCCAAAATAGTAAAGTGAACGGAATTAAAAATCTTAAGTTCAAAATAAAACACCGTTTTTTGAAGTATGGCCTCCACCGAGTCATCCATGGGCCCAAGTCCTCGTCACTGAGCATTACCTGCAAGGGTTAAGAAAAAGGGGGTGAGTTACAAGAACTCAGTTTGAAATCCCCTTACCGTCATCCACTGGGCCTGAACCCACTTAGAAATATCTTGGGCCTAAGCCCATTTAAGATAATCTTGGCCCGAAGCCCAATTACAAAATAGTATATATATATATATATATATATATATATATATATGAATGCAAAGTATGCAACCCAACCCATCCATCCAATCTCTCCCCCGTACCAGCCAGTCTCTCCTGTGGGGATCAAGTCAACCTACCCCGCCAGTCTCTCCAATTTGCAGTCAAGCTGCCATTTATACTATTTGCGGCTGAGCCACCATATTCACATACAATAAAATGATCGACACAGAGTCGTTAATTCATATGTTAGGAACATAGCCATTATCAGAATTTGTGGCAATGCCACCGGTCTATACTTCTCTTCATTCAAATTTTCCCATCCCATGCAATATGTAAAGATGCATCATACATAATCGTAAAACATCCATATAAAAATAACATCCATTAACCTATTGAATACTTTTTATGAATCGCCCATTAAAGCAATACGATCATTCGGCCCATAGGAGCATTTTGTAGTCGGTCCATAAGGATATTTCGGTAAATCGGCCCATTATAACAATCTATCAAATCGACCCATAGGGGCATTTCAGTAAATCGGTAATTTTACCCACTAAGGGTAATTCGGTAATCTCGCAACCTAGGGGTATTTCGGTAATTTACACTCCAAGGGTATTTTGGTAATTTCGCAACCCCGGACTTAACTACTAATTTGGGCATAAAAATTTGAAACTGTCCATCTGCGTCATACTGACTAAATTGACTATAACTCGAGTTAGAAAACTTGAAATTGAAATCCGTAAATTTTCCTTGAAACTAGACTCATATATCTTCTTACTAAAAGTTTTCCAAAATTTTTGGCTTAGCCGTTTAGTACAGTTTATTCCTTAAAGTTTCCCTTGTTTCACTGTCCAACGATTCTGACCTCTCTTACCTTAATTTCAAAGATCTCACTGTACGGTTTTCATATACTGCTCCCACTTGTTTCTATTGAAAACAGGTTCTCTAAGGAATCTATATATATAACTTATAACTCATAATTCACTTTGCACAATTTTAACCAATTTTTCCAAGACAGAATAGGGAACCACGAAGTCCATCAGAACCAGTCTCACTAAAATTAAGATATCTCAGGATATAAAATTCTTTTTCCTTCTCCGTTTCTTCCATATCAAAATAGACATAGTAATCTTTAATTTGATATCTTTTTCTCTTTCTAATTCCCTTTATCCTATTTTTCGTGATTTAAACTGTTTCTTTGCAAAATATGGTTACTACTATGAACATACGCACTCTCGAGTGGTCACGGATGCCGGTTTCTGATTTTCATTAGTATTTCGACCGAATCATAGAACATTTCATAGAAACATCCAGAGAGGTATGAGATTACACACCATTTCAAACATATATTCGGAAGGGTACATGATTACACACCTTGATTACAAGTTGTGCTTTCTACCGTTTCAACACCACGAATGTGATCTCCCTCAGTGCACCAAAAATTGATCCTACCCTTTGGCTAACAAATCCCGTCCTAACAATATTTGGTGAGCGAAAGAGTCGTTAGCAACTATCCCACCTTTGATCAAAAAAATCTTATAACAACGTTCTTACCCCACTTGATTGACAAGTCGAGCGATAACGATTTGGTTAATACAAATCACTTGTGCTCCTTCACCTTGTTGAAAGCCCTAAATCCAACGATGGCCATATCACGAGTAAAAGAATGTAACTCGGACTCCAACGAGAGAAAGAAGAACACTCAATTATTAAGGAAAAACTCGGATGAAACAAAGTTATCGACAAAGAGAGAACTACTACTTACCGATTGTTAATTTCCTTGTAGCGCCACTCACTTAAATCACTACGAAAAGAGGATGATTTGATCACAAGGTAATGTCGAATTAAGAATAGAGAAAATGTTGATGAAAAGGTCAAAAGAAAAGAATGGATGGAGAGAAGAGTGCTAGATTGTTTCAGCTATCTAAGGGAGATGAACAAAAGGTGAGTGATTCGGCCAAACAAAGGAGAAAGATGTACACTCAAAGCTTGAAGATTCGGCAAGAAGGAGAAGGAAATTTGGAGAGAAAAGAAAAATGACACAAAAGTTGCAAATAGGAGTTTTTGGCCAAAACAACACCAAAACTTTTACCAATTGCCAAAGAAAATTCGGCTACCTCCTCTACACCCAAAACTAGTCACATACATGACCATAATGGTCAAGAATTTGCCAACCATACTTTCCATAACATTTCCCTTGAAAAAGGCCACATGTTCCCCTTACTTTCCCCTTTCTCTTGATTTCTTTCCTCACCTTCATCCTTTCCTATTTTCCTTAGCCATCTTGCCAAAAATAAAAAGTCCACCTTGCCTTATTTTCATGCTTGGTCGACACTTAAGGAAAGAGTGCAAAAATAATAGTCAAAATTTTGCATCAAGGGGATTCGAACCTCTTCCCTCCATACTCTTCACTTAATGCCATAACCTCTTTTCCATATGCTCAATTATGCTAGCAAATTGAATACTTATTTTCATAAGTATTGATGCCACTTACTATTTCTCCTAAATAGGCTTAAACACCAAATTTTTACTAGGGCCCAATTCAACCCCGAGCCTTCATAGAACCCCGTAACTTTCCAAAATCACCTTCCTAATAAGTCCAACTTGAAATAATGCTGTTCTCTTATTCTCAAAAATTTTTAAAACGCTTCTACGCTCAAGGCCCAATGGGCCCAATCCTACTAGGTCCATTTTCAAGATGTTACAGCTCGTGTGGTAAAATCGAGCCCACAATCATGGGCGATAGACTGTAGAGGCCATCACGAGCACTCTCGTGCTCTTGGGCCGATATGGGCCTCGTTTGGCTGAAATTGGCCGTGTGGGCTCAATGGGCTCGTGGGTCCCATACGGAGTAAGTCCACGATAAGTGGAAAATACTGAACTGGGCTATATCGTTCGCATCGCCGTGACTGAATTTGGGCTACATGGGCTACACAAGCGTGTGGGCCCACTTGGGCCTAATAATAGGCCTTGGGCCCATTTACACTGTAATGACCGTAATGCCCCTGTAGGGTAAAATGACCGTAATGCCTCATAGGGTGAAATGACCGTTATGCCCCTGATGGGCAAAATGACTAAAATGTCCTACATGATATATGATTGTTATTGTATGCCATTTATGGTATGTTTGCATTCATGTGACATTATGCTGCATGGGGGATGGGATCATTGATTTGGAGGAAGTATATGATTTGTTAGGGTCGCATGGTCGCTTGATGACTGTGGATCCACCGATGGCTTTAAGCCGATTATGTGACTGGCAGCTCTGCTGCAACATTGGTTAGTGCCGCAACCGGTGCTACATAAGGAGTGTAGGGATGGGTGGGTCGATTTAATCCCCACAGGAGTATAGGGTTGGACAGGAGTCGGAGTGCAGGGTTGGTTGGGTATTTTTGCATTGCATGATCTGATTTGATTGAGATATGGGCTCAGGCCCAACTGAGGCTATTATGGGCTAAGGCCCAAATGTCACTGTTGCTGTATTGGGCTTAGGCCCAGATTCATGTGTTGCATGCTTTGTGATCTATGAGGGTAGTACACACTGATTTTTCGTAAACTCACCCCCTCTTTTTAATTTCTAGGTATTCCTCAGTACGCGGTTCGACGTACTGGAGGACTCGAAAGTGGCCACACTACGAAAAGCTTTAAATTTTAGTATTCTATTTTACCTTACTTAAACCGCTTTCTTATTGGGTTGTAATAAGGCCTCTTTTAATTTCTGGTTTTTAATTTTGGATTTCCAGTTTATTATGCTCTCTATCTATTAAAAGTAGATCGCGGTTTTCCAAAACAATAACTTTTTTCAAAACACTACGCTTTCACAACTTAATCTTTAACATCACGTTTTCGTAAATCATTTGCTTCAAATTAAGCTTCCGCAACAAATAAGATTTTAAAGGAAATAACTTTTAATAAACCACGATTGAAAATAAATAAACGCTAACTGAGGTTTTGTACAAGTTTTAAATGGCAAGAAGTTTGAAATTTCAAGAAGGATTTTCAATGAAAACATGGTTTTCGAAAGACACTTCAATGTGACATCCCAGATTCGGCCATAACGTCTGGGCCGGGTTTTGGAGTGTTACAGACATATCTTTTTGAAAATTTTAGCACACAATTGTAACCATTAATATATCATCCAAAATCTCAAAATCGTCAAACACAGAAAATTATTACTTCAATAAAATAACTACTTGACCATTTTTTTAAAGGTAAGATTATGTAACATAATATATCTGAGTTTCGGTAGGGACAAGATTTTGTTAAATGAAATAATAAAAATAATTTTTAAATGAAATAATAAAAATTGAGCTAATAGAGACAAAATCAGAAAATACAGGACTTCTAAATGCAAGAAGAAACGAGATGAGAAATGAAATAAAACCTGCTTATCATTCCTTTTTCCCATCAAAACCAGAAATGAAATAAAATGCTCGACTTTTTTTTAAAATTTTCTCGAGAAACGAAAAAAACTTACCGATTGTTTGCGGCAGAGGTGTGTCGACGGTGATGCAGCAGAGGGGACAGTCGACGGTGATGCAGTAGATGGTCGGGGAAAGATTTGGGGATTTTGATTTGGGGAATAAATTTAGGGATTTGGGGAAAACTTTTAGGGGAAAAATAAGGGATTTTGGGGATATGAGTTGCGGATAAAACTGAGCAGAGCAAAATGGCGCTGTCTCGTTTAAAAATAAAATGATACTTTACGGCATTTTTCTCATAGCGCCACTAATGCTTGACCTTTTGCGGCGTTTTTCTCATAAACGCCGCTACTACTTTACCTATTGCGGTGTTTTTCTGTTAGCGCCACTAGTGTATAATATTTGTGGCATTTTTCATCCAAATGCCACTAAAAACGCCGCTAAAACATTAAATTCCTGTAGTGTTACTTATCCTTCATATTCATACACAACATGGTTTTAGACATAACTCAGAGCAAACACGAATGAGGTTCTAGCAAGCAACACAATATCAGCAATCACCCAAAAGTCGAGTACAGAGACTCACCTTGCTTTCTTTATCCTCGATCGCTTAACTTGTCCAAATGCTAGAGCCTCCTTCGTACTGGCAGTTAAGCATAACAACCATTTATCGGTTAACTCGAAGGTATTCAAACCTTAAAAACCCAGAATCCATGATTATACAGAAACTTTTTAAGAAGTCTTACTTATCTTTCCTTTAATCCACAAGTACAGTGAGGTTTAGGGCTTACCATCTTAACGAATTATTGGCTTCCTAGACTTCGGGCCCCACATTTACCACCTCATGCAGAGCTTTCTTGAACATCCTTTTCTTCTTCGGAGCAACCAAAGAATACGTTGCAAACAAGAAGGAGATTTTTAGCTAAATTCAGGAGGATTCTTTCCTCTCCACACACATATATAGCCAAAGTTTGCACGGTCTCCTTAGTTCATTTTAGCCAATCACTGCTAATTATGTTGTCTCCCACTAGGAATATAGCCGGTTACAAACTAACTAAACTAGAATTCACATCCAACTAATCACAATTTAGCTACTAAAATTTCTGAATTTCCCAATGAAGCCCGTTAATTCACCAATCTATTCAATTAAATCCTAAATTTCCTTTAATATCAGGACATAAGAGAAAATCGAGTGTGACATTTAGCACTTCGGTGCTATCTGTTCAACACTTTGGTGCTCTCTGCTCAGTAGTTCAGTGCTCTCTAGGATGGTATAGTTAACCGTGTATCCGAATTTAATTTACTTTAGTTCTTCGGGCTAAAATAAAAAAAAAATAGAAAATAGAAATTAAACATAAATGAAATGGGAGACAAGATTGAATATGAATTCAATTAATATGTTTACAAAATGAGCAAAGTTGAATAGCATGTCATAAAATGGCATGGATGTACTTGTATATGAATTGAGCACTGCAATCTTATTATATTAATGAACTAACCTATTGGTTATTTTGTGAAGTTGTATATCTGTGCATAAGGAGGCCAAAGGAATGTCATGATTTGTACAATTGTGTTTCAATTACTTAAACTAGTTGTAATGTCAAGGTAAGTTAAGTTAATTTTGCATAGACTTACTAAGCATTTAATATGCTTACCCGTTATCTTGTTTTTTCCTTGTAGATCGTCGATTTACATAACATGTTGGTCGGATCACCATAAAGCTCACACTATCCTATTGTTGATTTGATAAACTTTTACTCATTTTTAAGCTCGGTATTATTGCATGTACCTAGGTGTTATAAATATGAATTTATTTGGAAATTATAGTTTGGTTTGAATCATGGCTAATGGTTAATCTTTGATTAAGTTATTGCTTATATGCATGTGTTGTTTAGTAACATGTTTTGGCATCTTTAATTGGCTTATAAATGGTAGATTTGAATATGGGATGATATGGTGAAATGATTATTTTGAATGGTTATTTTGGTTGTGTATTGGCTTGATGAAATGATAGTATTCTATGGCTATATGTATGGTTATTTAACTAGAAATGGTATAAGTAGATTAAAAGTTAATTAATTCCAACTGAGGCATATTAGTTAATTGGTTAGATGTTGGATGATGCTATGTTTTGAGTATGTGAATTAGCAAATCATGTGTGGTATGGTTGGTATTCAAGTAACATGATAGAGTTATGGTATGCCATAACTAAATGTTGATTTGAATGGCATATTTGAACATGGACTGAAATGGTAAAATGTTGGTTTTAATTGGCTTAAAGGCATGTTAGCATAATTTGAGTTTGTATAAGTGAATTTGATTTGTCCTAGTGTAAATTTATGCCTAATTGATTTGAATGGTGTAAATTAGTTATAATGAAATGTTTAGGTATGTTTTTGGAGTGGTTTGGTGCATGTATAAGCGTGCATTATGTATTACTTATATAAATTTTTGTAGTTGGCACGAAATAGGTACCAAAAGGAAGAATTTTGCAAACTTAACAAAAAATATCGATTCCTTTGATAAGGGTATTGGTGCTTTAACAAATTTTCTTGATTTTCAAAACAACAGAATCTCAAAATGGTATCGATACAGAGGTAAGGTACCAATACCATGAAGAAGGTATCGATACTTTACTACTAATACTGATACTTTGATTTTAATGTTAATTTTTTTTTTAAACATTAAAGCTAAATTTTGTATCGGTACCAGGTAAGGGTATCGATACCTGATCTGGAGATTTTGAAAATTTTACAATTTGGTCCCATTTCATGCTTAGGTCTACAAAATAAATTCTGTAAGCCCAATTAAGGCTTGGATTTATCTGTGTATTATTATATGTAGGTATTTAGGATATGATTGAATATTTGAATGATTTATTTAAGGTGTATTTGAGCTGAAATTTTAAAAATGTTACAAAAGGTAGTTGAATTAAAACATTTGTATGTTTGTTTTAAAACCCGAGAAAGCATGTTGTTGATGTTTTGTTTTGTATTGCTATTAATTGTATGAATGATGATGTGAAATAATGATATTATTGTGAATTTTTGTTAGTAGTTGTTCTGGCAAAAAGATGTGACATCCTGTAGCTAGGATCCGACGATCGGGTTAGGCGAAAGGTGTTAAATAAGTTCCATATTTTTTCCTATTAATTAAAAACTCATTTAGTCACGAAGTCATTCCACAATAGTATCATGACTAAGCTCTCTCCAATGGCATACCATTATGAAAGTAACTCAATCAATGTTTGTCAGATTATCTTGCCATAAGCATGTTACCCTCATATGATATCCTTAATCTATTTGGGATATTATTCATTCTCCAAATATGATCCTATTTTATCTCATGGTAACGATTACATCTATCTTCATGAAAAGTCAATTACTATCAAATAGTAATCAAGTCATTCATCAGAAAGATGAATGACCCGTGGCCACATTTACTTTTCATCAACCATGTAATGCCAATGATAGAATATTATTTACCCATGTCTCGGGCTATGAATTCCACTATTTTGAATGACGCTACATATTGCAGAAGTCATATACCCAACGCACCAGCTTTCGATTCCTTATCTATCTAGACTCAGGCTTTTACTTACATCAAAGTATACGAGTCACGCATACATAGTTTGTCATCCACTCAGGATTTAGGTATGCTACACCATGAACATCACAAGTGAATAAATCCATAAACAAATTCAAAATATATTCTTATTGGGTCTAGTCCGATGTTCTTTTAGTCCAATCGATCACATCTAGTCTCTATTTTCTAGGAGTCATCTGCTTCAATGCCCAAGACAAGGCATCTCCCCAATTGGACTTGATAGGCGACATACTAGTCTTTCAATGGGTTTGCACATTTTTTATTAGACTGGGGACATGTTTAGGTTTGTCTACTAATACAAGTTGTCTTTCCGTATTACGATCTGACCACGTAACATTGTTTAGTATTAGTTTAAACACTAAACAACCAATGAGCCAATATTTGCTTTTATTTTTCTTTGCGTTCAAAAACCATATGGGGAAAATTATACAAAATATATTAATGTAATCCCTGAATTTGTTTTATTAACCAATCTGTTCACAATAATTACAAGTTTACAAATGAATATAATACACTTAGGGCACCAGATCCAACACTATCGTACTATAATGAATATGTAACATCCCAGTTTTAATGGGTACAAGGTTTAGCGTGTAGTCCTAAAATAGATTTTTTGGCGGGGTGTTATTCGCCCAAGTACATCTTTTGGCGCATAGAGCGGGTGTATTCCATTATGTGTGTGTAAGATAATGGTGGTTTAATATCATATTTCTGTGTTTGTTGGTGTAGGATGCCAATAGAGTAAAAATGTATGTGGAATGAGTTCATGCCTGAGGGGGTAGTACGCCCTTTTATTTGTAGCACTGTGCAAGTTAAGTTGCAAGGTAAGCTGGTTAGGAACCAATTGGTTGTAAATCAAGGTACTCAATTAGGTTTCTTAGAAGTTGTAGACCTTTGGAAAAGATAATTCAGAAAGGATGTAACAATTCAATAAAGATGTGACGCATGTCAGGTTCAACTATGAGTCATGGTTCAAATATATATTATGATATGGACTTGAGAAAAATGGGAGTTTCTCTCTTCTTTCTTCAATTTTAAAAAAATATATTATTGTGATTTCCTTATAAATGAGTATGGTTCGCTCTTGTTAAGCTAAAACTAAGGATTTGAGTTCATTTAGAATGTTTTTTCATATCTTGGGTAAGCATTATAGTATTGCATGTTAACATCTAAAAGAGTAAGCATGTTTTATGTGATTAAATAGTAAAATGAAGAAATAAGTCTTTGCATGGGGGTCATTCGTGCTTAAGATGATGATATATAGTATTTTCATGAGTTTTAATGGTGTTCCTATGTTTTATATGCAATGGTGGCTGCAGTTACTTGTTGGAAGTTGAATCTAGAGTTTAAGCTACTGTCCATAGCGGTCAAGTGAGTCTCTATATTGACTCTTGCATGGGTACTGTTCATACCATGATAACTGTGGAAAACTGATTGAATGGTGATGCCGAGATCATGAAAGATGTAGACTGAGATGGATGATGTATGAGTAATGTAGAGTGAAGTATGGTTGCATCTGAATGTCTGGAATGCATGATGTGAGATGTGTGTTGTGTTGGTTGTATATTGGTAGATTCAGATGATTGTGCTTAGTTTGTTTCGATGCATAAAGAGTCTATAAAGTGAGTCTATGTCTGTTCTCTGTGGAGTTGTCTAAAAGAGGTCTATCAGGACTTTAAACATGAACTCTGAAATGAAACTTTGAAAGAAAGTACATGGTCATGGCACCCTCTGAAAGGAATTAAAGGATGGTGATTACCCAATGGGGTTCTCTGCGTGTCCCAAGATGATGATGGTCAAACCTCACGTATTTTGAGTTTAGACAAATCTATGTTGTAAACACGTCAGGAAAGAATGAGCCTCTGTGGCGAACTATGAAAGAATAAGCCTTTGTGGCGAACTATGAAAGAATAATCCTTTGTGGCGAACTATGAAAGAATAAGCCTTTGTGGTGAACTACGAAAGAATAAGCCTTTGTCGTGAACTATGAAAAAATAAGCCTTTGTGGTGAACTACAAAAGAATAAGCCTTTGTGGTGAACTACAAAAGAATAAGCCTTTGTGGTGAACTATAAAAGAATAAGCTTTTGTGGCGAACTATGAAAGATTAGCCTTTGGAGTGAACTATGTATGAAGCTATATAGCATATCCTGCATGACCTTTAATCACGATTAGAAAGACTAGAATAAGCTAGAGTGTTTGTGTATCAGCCCGATTTAGGGGCTTGTCGGAACAGTGGTCTCGGGATCACTAATCCGAGATCGGAGAAAATTATTTTTAGATTATTATATGAGTTATAGTATGATTATATAGGTGCATGAAAGTTTTGGTACTTTAATTTTAGCGATTTCATGCTTAATCGCGAAAAAGGACTAAATCGTATAAAGTGCGAAAGTTCCATGTTATAAGCTAAAGGTGTCTAAAAGCCATAGAATATTAATTGGAGGCCTTTAATGTGCAATTAGACCCTTGGAATTAGAGTGGCCGTCCATAGGGGACAAACAATGTCAAAATTGATCAAAGTTATTAGATTAGGTGGATTAAATTGAGGAAATAAATTAAATAAAGAAAGGAAAAAGATATCATCTTTCCTCTCTTCTTTTCCACCGAAATTTTCAGCAAACTTCTCTCTTTACAAGTAAGTGTTCTAGTGATCCTTTCTTGATAAAAATTGTACTTTTGGAACCCCTAAGGCTTAAGCTTTCTAAATAGGGGACTATTTTGTAAGATGGTGAAGAGTTTAGAGTTTTTCCATGAGAGCTTTTAAGTGGTTTGCTGTATTTTTATGGAAGAAAATGAGTCTTAGTTGTTAGATAAACAACTTTTGTGAAAGTTGTTATCATGAAAACACCTAAAAGGACCTTTTTGTAAAGGTTGTAAAATATGTAGTAAATGTGTGAAATGTTGAGTTTTGATGGTAGCCATAAGAGAAATAATGTTCACCTAGGCTCGATAAAGGTAGAAATTTGATGAGAATTGATTTTCGAGCCTAGGGGTAAAATGGTCATTTTGAAAAAGTCTAAGGGCAAAATAGTAATTTTGCCAAAGCATGGTTATTGAAATGCATTTATTAATGTGATTGTTAAATGAGCTAATTTTCTATTATAGATCAAGAGGAACCAAGAATTAACCTCGACCGGGGAAAGAACAAAGTATCAGACTAGATCGACAATCTAGCTTATTTTGAAATCGAGGTAAGTTTGTATGTGATAAATTTAACATTTATGCTAGTATGTTTGAGAATGTTTGATATTATAATGATTCATGATATTCTATGAAATTGATTATTGGTGTTGAATGAGAAAGATGATAAAGGTTGAAATGTTGAAGTCCCGGTTGGACTATAATAAATGTGAGAATACTATCATCGAGACATGAGATGGATAAGGTCCCGTGTAAGACCATGTCTGGGACATGGCCTCGGCACCGAATTTGAGAATCGTATAAGACCATATCCGGGATATGGCATCGATACTTGAAGTGAGATTTCGTATAAGACCATATCCGGGATATGGCATTGGCACTCAGAGGTGACCCCATATAAGACCACATCTGGGATGTGGCATTGCCTTTGTGTTTATGTTAATGACGATGAATATGCGTCTTTGAGTATCCCTAGCGATTTAGTGGGATAAATAGATAAGCTTGGAAATAGAAATGAGATTAGTACTCAAGTCATGTGATTAAGTGAATACAGGTACCCGTGAATAACTCACGAGGAATGTTTACGATATGTGGCATGGTATATGCTAGATAAGAACAAGTACGAGTAAGTTGTGGCAAAATGCTTATGACTTTGTGTGGTTATCTAATGCCACGAATTGATGTCATTATGAACTTATTATTGCTATTTATTTCCATGCAAACTTACTAAGCTTTATGCTTACCCCTCTCTTTTCCCTTTTTCCTTGTAGAATTGCCAAGATAATTTGAGAATTGTGGGACGTCGGAGTTTGGAAATCACACTATCGACATCTCTTTGGTATAACAAGTTAGACTTATTTTGAGTATGGCATGTATAGGACTTGGGTATTTTGTTATGTCATTTTGACAGCCAAAGTGTTGGCTATTTACATTATCAAAGTCATTTTTTAAATGGTCATTGGTATTGGACCAATACATGTCAAGTTATTATTATGAAATGGTGATGAAATTATGAAGTTTATGCTTGTGTGGATGCTTTGAATTGAGTTTTTGGAAGTGCCATATGGTCATAAAATGTGTTGAATTGATTTGTCATAAGTGTGGTTGCTTGGCAGGGTGGCAAATGGCTTGGTAGATAGCCATATAATTGTCCACATGGGTAGACACACGGGCGTGTGTCTAGGCCGTGTGTGTCACATGGTCAGCCCCATGGGCATGTGGAGAGGTCGTATGTCCCCTTGCATGCTAGGTTTACAAGTCAGTATGCTCAGTAGTAAACACACGGGCAAAGACACGGCCGTGTGTCTCAGCCATGTGGGAAGCACGGCCATGGACATGGGCGTGTGCCCAGGCCGTGTAAAGTCTGCACCTAAAATAAGGAATTTAATTCGACACACAGTCTAAGGACACGGCCGTGTGCCTTGGCCGTGTGACCTTAGTGATGTGATGGCGTCATAAACAAAATGCCAAGGTTTTGGCACACGGGCTAAGACACGGGCGTGTCAAGGCCATGTGAGGCACATGGGCCAGGGACACGGGCGTGTGTCTGGTCCTGTGAAATAAGTCAGTGTCGACCACAGGTGAAGAACACGGGCATGTCCCAGGGGCACACGGGCGTGTCCCTTAGACAACACGGGCGTGTGGCCCTTGTTTAGGCAAAATCTTCTTAATGCGTAAAAGTTTTCGGATTAATTTTTAAACCTTCCGTAAGTATGTTTAAGGCCTTGTAGGCCTAAGATAATGATGTTATGAGTTTTAATGAAAAGTTTTAAGTTGGAGCGAACTTTTATGGCCCGATGTTGTATGTTTAAGCGAGTTAGGTTAGGTAACACCTCGTTTCTGGGTCCGGCTTTGAACACGGGTAAGGGGTGTTACATTTAGTGGTATCAGAGCTACGGTTTAGTCAGTTCTCAGACTAATGTAGTGTGAGAATGAGTCTATTTATACATGCCATACGTAAGAGTATTTGTGTAATGATAGTGTGACGACTCCTGACGATTTGAATTGTATTTTTGTATAGTAATGGATCACGATCGGACTGCAGCTGATGATGCTGCGAGTAATGCACCGGCTCCCACGCAAGGGACTGCGCCAGTAGAGAGTAGACCCGAGACTTTGGGTCAGGGAGAAGAGGCTTGAGAAGTGATAAACCGTAATATATACATATTTTAATCCCACATTTAGCATACTTTTGGATGATTTATCCCTTGAATTGTGAAATTTGATGCTCCTAATCCTTTAATTTCATGTTTTATGCTTAGGAAAGCATCAGAGGATGAAAAGAATGAGAAACGGGCCAAAAACAGAGAAAATGGGCCAAAGTAGGAAATCAACACGGCCTGGAGTTCACCATACGGCCGTGCCCCTTTAGCAGGCTCGAACACGGCCTGGGCTCGATTCACACGGGCGTGCTCCACGGGCGTGTCTCTGTCGTGACCCGTTGTAATTCTACTCGGAAAAGGATACTTAGGGGTGAATAAAGGCATCTCGAAGCCTATATAAACACCCTAGGGGGCAACTTAAGAGGGGAGTTCGGCAGAAGCCTTCTGTCAGGTCTTTGGTCAGGAGGCGAAGCCAGAGAGGGCTGAACATGGGGAATTACTCCAAGAAAGCCAGTTGATTCATCTCAGAAGCCGGATTCAAGCTCAAGACGGAAGATCTTCCCTTCAATTTCCTTCAGGGGGTTTTAGGGTTTTCTTATATTTTGTTATTTACTTTCTTCTAAGATGTATTCTTTCATAATTATGAACTAAACCCCTCAAATACCTGAGGGGGATGAAACCTAAGACGGATCTTGTTATTTTTTCCTGAACTATATGATAAATACTTGATTTGTTCTTAATTATGTGTTCTTAATTCTTGTTTTAATATTTCAGGATATTGATTCAAGTATTGATGTGCTTAGGCAGTGGAGCAAAGGTCCCTGTTTAAGAGTAGATCTAGCATAATTAAGCGGAGTTGATCGCAACCCTAGAGATAGGATGACAAAAATCTGTCGGATTAGGGTCAAACCTAATATGGGAGTCTATAGATCGAGTTAATACAACACTAGGTGTTTTAATTAGAAAGAGATTTCAATTAATCAACCTAGGGTTAGACGTTAGTAGCCTCGAAAGAGGTATTAATATAAATTAGGGAATCCTACGGATCAAGTTAAGTGAATAAATAAATGCAGTTCAGAGTTAAATAACAAGTGAAGTCTAGGTGGATTCTTCCTCGGGTATTGTCTTAATCAACTGGTTTTTCCCAAAAGTATTTTCCCAATTCACTCTCTTTGTCTTAGCATCCTTAGTTTAGTAATTAGTTAGATAAACATCAATTCTATTAATACTTAGGCTAAATAATAAAAAGATAGTAACTACTAGTACTCTTGGTTCCTTTGGGTTCGACATTCTGGTCTTGCCACTAAGCTATACTACTGTTCGATAGGTGCGCTTGCCTCAATCGTGGTGATAGTTAGTTTCTAGGCTCGATCATTCATTATATAAATATTAAAACTCTCAGACACTATCAAGTTTTTGGTGCCGTTGCCGGGGAGCTAAGATATTAGGAACACTTGATTTTTATTACTTTAGCCATTCTATTTATTTGCAATTTATTTTTATTTTTTATTTTATTTTAACTTTGCTAATTTTTCTTTTTCCTTGCTTCTGGCAGGTATTCTAGTTTATGACTAGAAGAAACCCATCAGGACCTCTACTTTACGATAGTGATATAGAAGGAACGTTCGCAGAAACCGAAGAGAAATTAGGTGAAGCCTACAGTACATACAAGAAGAGCAAGAGAACGATACCAATACTACCGAAGAGATGGCTGATAATAATTCGCTGCCTCATGTAGTTGCTGCAAACTCGGTTAATCAAAATCCTGTTCCTCGAACTATGTATGATTATCCTAAACTTAATTTAACAGGAACTGAATCAAGTATTGTTAGACCTGCTGTCGCTGCAAATAATTTTGAACTGAAACCTAACACTATACAGATGATTCAATAATTTGTTCAGTTTGATGGTTTGCAGGATGAGGATCCTAACACACACTTAGCGAACGTTTTGGAATTATGCGATACGTTTAAAATTAATGGCGTTTCTGATGATGCCATTCGCCTTCGGTTATTTCCCTTTTCTTTAACGAATAAAGCCAAACAGTGGTTGAATTCTCTTCTACGAGGATCAATCACTACATGGGAGCAAATGACCAAAAATTTTTTGTTAAAATATTTTCCGCCGGCTAAAATGGTTAAGTTGAGGAATGATATCTCTTCTTTTGTGCAAATGGAATTAGAGACACTTTACGATGCATGGGAGAGATATAAGGATTTATTAAGAAGGTGCCCTCATCATGGCTTACCATTATGGCTACAGGTTTAAACCTTTTACAATGGTGTGAACCCCTTGACTAGGCAGTTGATTGATGCATCCACCGGTGGTACACTGAACAATAAAACACCTGAGGCTGCTTATGAATTCATTGAAAAGATATCATTGAATAATTATTAGTGGCAAGTTATGAGAACAAAGCCAACAAAAGCCGCCAGTGTTTTCAACCTCGACGCAGTAACCATGCTATCAAATTAGGTAGAACTCTTAAGTAAGAAAATTGATGGTTTGTGTGGTTCCTCACAGGTACATCTAGTGATGCAGTGCGATACAAATGGAGGAGGGTCGAACAATACAGAATATCCACCCTACAACCCTGGCATAGAAAACGAACAGATGAACTATATGGGTAACAATTCTAGACCTCAAAATAACCCTTATAGTAACACTTATAATCCAGGGTGGAGGAACCATCCAAATTTCTCATGGGGGGTCAAGGAAATCAAAGACAACAACCCCCTCCAGGCTTTCAACAACAACCCATCCCACAAGAGAAAAAGCTGAACCTTGAGGAGATGCTAACAAAATTTATCGCGGTGTCAGAAACCCATTTTCAAAACAACGAGCAATGCTAAAAAATCAGCAGGCATCGATTCAAGGGATGGCAAACCAGTTAGGCCAGCTAGCTAAGCTAATCTCAGAATGACCGCAAGGTTGCTTGCCAAGCAACACTGAAACTAACCCAAAGGAGCAAATTCATGCTATTACTGATCACGATAGTGAAGGGTTAGTAGAATCTGAATCTGAGCCAAGGCAAGAACCCGTGGTAAATAAAGGTAAGGTTGAGGTAAGCCACGATACACAGAACCCTGTCATTAAAGAGTATACACCTCTAGTGCCATATCCCAATGCGATGAAGAAAGACCACACAGAGGAACAATTTGGTAAATTTCTTAAACTCTTAAAGAAATTACATATTAACTTACCATTTCTTGAAGCTCTCTCACAGATGCCAGATTCAAGGAATTTTTTAAAAGAGCTCCTGACAAACAAACGGAGGTTAGACGAGGAGTCGCATGTGGAGCTAAAGGTAGTGTGCTCAACAATTCTACAAAACAAACTACCACGGAAATTAAAAGATCCAGGGAGTTTTACGATTCCTTGTTTAATTGGTAGTTTATCTATTTATAATGCTTTAGCAGATCTAGGGGCAAGCATCAACGTCATGCCTTATAAACTGTTTAAACAACTAGGTCTAGGGAAACCCAAATAAACTAGGATGAGCATTCAATTAGCTGATAAAACCATTAGAGTTCCTAGGGGTATAATCGAAGATGTGCTAGTGAAAGTTGATAAATTTATATTCCCAGTAGACTTTGTCGTTTTAGACATGGATGAGGATAACAATGTTCCTTTAATTTTAGGAAGACCCTTTTTAGTAACTGCTAGAACTAAAATTGACGTTGGCACAGGTGAACTCACATTTTGTGTAGGTGACAAAACGATCACTTTTCAGGCTCTTGACTCGGCTAGGACATCAAGTAATAAAGGTGAGAACATAAATTCTATTAATAACCATTCGGTTCAACCTTCTTTTCAGATAGCACCACGGAATTACACAACTAAGCCATATCCTAGACATTGTGCCAATAAAGAAATAACTCATGAGGAACGAAGGCTTCAGATCGATGAACTAGATGAGTGGAAGCCACGTGTCAAGGAGAAACAAAAAACACACGAAGCAGAACCAAAGCAAAACCATGTCAAACTTAAGGATAAGGCAAACCAGTTTCAGATCGGGAATCAAGTATTGTTGGATAAGACAGACCCTCGAATCACCACTTCAGACCTTAACACAAACAAAGAAATCCCTTTTAAGGTACTCAATGTCTGCCCACACCACACGGCCTTGCACATGGGCGTGGTCGTGGCCGTGTGGACACCACGAATAGGTACATGAGCGTGGCGGAGATCGTGCAGAAATAGGACGAAAATTTTCCCCAAGACATGGGCTCCGACTAAACGCCACGACCGTGCAACGCGGCCGTGGTCGAAACTGCCTAAAGAATACGGGCTGAGATAAATCCACACGGCCGTGCGAGGCAGCCGTGGTCGATAGTATCAGCTTTTTCACATATCGCCGCCACCACCACCTCGAGATCACTCTGATGATGAGGACCTTTGAATCCTTTTATTTTCTTTATTTTTATTTTTATTCTTTTTTATTTTTATTTTTATTTTATTTTTATTTTAGTTCATTTTCCTTTATTATTAAACTCTTTAAAATTTTAAGTATAATTTGATTTCTTTTATCTCTAGCTGTCTAACTCTCGAGTAACTATAACAAACGGCCATTAAATAGAACTCCCTAAAAATTTTACTTATGACTTCGCAGTTTAAAAAGGTTCACGGTGCCACTCAAGTAACGAACACACTACCTTCACCTATGCCTAGTCATCATGTTCATCATTGATCATCCTCTAAGGATTTCATCCATAATTCAGGAAGTTTCACCTCTCTCCCTCTCTTATGACTTCCTTGCTAATCATTATCTATCTTTGTACATTGAGGACAATGTACGTCTTAAGTGTGGGGGGTCAACTATAGTAAAATCCCTGAATTATGTCTTGTTCTTAAGTAAATTTTCTCATATTACTATTAGAATGAAACCTCCTTTGATTTATGATTTTTATTGATATGTTTTGGATTAAGTCATAGGTAATTGTGCAGTGATGATTTAAACTTCAGGATACTAGAGAATCAAGCATGATGAGTCTATTTTCAAAAAATTAAAATTTGTTAGGATGTTTACCTAAATCTAATTATTACCTTGAAGTTTGAAATTTACAAGGATGACATCAAACACCATAATTTTTGTGAGATTTTGAGCCTTTAGAGCATATTCCTTTCTAGCTCACTTTATTGATTATGAGTGTGTCAACATTGATCTGTTATTCTAGAACTTGCTTCAATTATACATGTCGAGACCACACTTTTGATTTGATATACTAAGATGATAAAGGCACCTAGGTTTTAACCCACTTACTTCCAAAAAGCCTACCTCCATAATTAACCCCTAGTGAACCCCTTTGATCCTAATAAACCCTTTCTTGATATACCCTTGATATTAACCCAAAAACTCAATCTTTTTGATTCTTTAAGAATTTTTACTATTGTATTAACCCTTTTTGTAGAGATTCGATTTGATAAGTTGCCTAACTATGTTCTATATTTCAGTTGTAAATTATTTCTTATTATCGTATGTACTTATGTTTATGTTCTTAAAAAAAATCGAAGTATATTCATTATTAGTTCGATGTTAGTTGAGCTTATAAGTGTAATTCCACATTTTGAAGAAGCTCGTGTTATTAGTTCTGAATTTTTTAATTGATGTAATTATTCAAGTTTAGTCTATTTTTCTAGTTAGGTAATTTGTTAATTCAATCTCGATTCTAACCCTTTAATTCAGCATTTATCCACACCTTTAACCCAAGCCCCGTTACAACCCTTAAAAGACCTTTTGATTTGTGTATCACATCATTTTATAGTGGTGGAGATTTGATTTTCATGCAAGCCTATGGGATTAACTTGTCATGTTTGACTTCTGAGTGCTCAATTTTGAACCTTAAACACTTTGAGTGATTTGAGTGAATCTTTAGTGAGGATGTCAATTCTTGCCGATTTTGAATTAAAGGTGATCATTTAGGTAAGGGGAAACACCTATGTTTTCATACTACAAAAACTATGACTTTGATTGTTTGAATCTTTAGGACTCTTCTAATTAAATTATCAATGTATGAATTACCTATGAATTATGATGAAACATTATTGATGAAAATTATAAATTGAGGAAGTTCATTTTAATTGTGAGTTGAGGATTTTGCTTGAGGACAAGGAAATGCTTAAGTGTGGGGGTATTTGATAAACCGTAATATATACATATTTTAATCTCACATTTAGCAAACTTTTGGATGATTTATCCCTTGAATTGTGGAATTTGATGCTCCTAATCCTTTAATTTCATGTTTTATGCTTAGGAAAGCATCGAAGGATGAAAAGAACGAGAAACGGGCCAAAAATGGAGAAAATGGGCCAAAGTAGGAAATCAACACGGCCTGGAGTTCACCACACAACCGTGCCCCTTTAACAGGCCCGAACACGGCCTGGGCTCGATTAACACAGGCGTGCTCCACGTGCGTGTCTCTGTCGTGACTCGTTGTAATTCTACTCGGAAAAGGATACTTAGGGGCAAAGAAAGGCATCTCGAAGCCTATATAAACACACTAGGGGCAACTTAAGAGGGGAGTTCGGCAGAAGCCTTCTGTCAGGTCTTTGGTCGGGAGGCGAAGCCAGAGAGGGCTGAACACGGAGAATTACTCTAAGAAAGCCAGTTGATTCATCTCAAAAGCCGGATTCAAGCTCAAGACGGAAGATCTTCCCTTCAAATTCCTTCAGGGGGTTTTAGGGTTTTTCTTATGTTTTTTTATTTACTTTCTTCTGAGATGTATTCTTTAATAATTATGAACTAAACCCCTCAAATACCTGAGGGGGATGAAACCTAAAACGGATCTTGTTATTGTTTCCTGAACTATACGATAAATACTTGATTTGTTCTTAATTATGTGTTCTTAATTCTTGTTTTAATATTTCAGAATATTGATTCAAGTATTGATGTGCTTAGGCAGTGGAGCAAAAGTCCCTGTTTAAGAGTAGATCTAGCATAGTTAAGTGGAGTTGATCGCAACCCTAGAGATAGGATGACGAAAATCTGCCGGATTAGGGTCAAACCTAATATGGGAGTCCATAGATCGAGTTAATGCAACACTAGGGGTTTTAATTAGGAAGAGATTTTAATTAATCAACCTAGGGTTAGACGTTAGTAGCCTCGAAAGAGGTATTAATATAAATTAGGGAATCCTACGGATCAAGTCAAGTGAATAAATCGTATGGTTCATAGTTAAATAACAAGTGAAGTCTAGGTGGATTCTTCCTCGGGTATTGTCTTAATCAACTGGTTTTTCCCAAAAGTATTTTTCCCAATTCACTCTCTTTGTCTTAGCATCCTTAGTTTAGTAATTAGTTAGATAAACATCAATTCTCTTAATACTTAGGCTAAATAATAAAAAGATAGTAACTACTAGTACTCTTGGTTCCTTTAGGTTCGACATTTCGGTCTTGCCACTAAACTATACTACTGTTCGATAGGTGTGCTTGCCTCAATCGTGGTGATAGTTAGTTTCTAGGCTCGATCATTCATTATATAAATATTAAAACTCTCAGACACGATCAAGAAGCCTTTCTCCAAATGATGAACAACTGGTATAAAGAGTATATTCGAGCAAACCCTAATGCTCAACCCCCTCCACCCCCACCTATTCCTCAGCCCGCTCCTGTAGCTCCTCAAGTGGTTGAGGTAGTAAGAAGAGAAAGGCCTTCGGTCGATAAGATTCAAAAATAAGGAGTCGAGAAATTTCGGGGTAGTAAGGATGACGATCCGGAGAGGGCAGAGTTCTGGCCTGAGAATGTTATCAGGGTATTCGATGAGTTGTCATGCACGCCTGAAGAGTGCATAAAGTGTGCGGTATCTCTCTTGAGAGATTCGGCCTATCAGTGGTGGAACACCCTTGTGTCGGTGGTACCAAGGGAGAGAGTTAATTGGGAATTCTTCCAAGAGGAATTCCGGAAGAAGTACATTAGTCAAAGGTTTATTGACCAGAAGAGGAAAGAGTTCTTAAAGCTAAAGTAGGGCCGAATGACGGTGACTGAATACGAACGTGAATTTGTAAGGCTTAGTAAGTATGCCCAGGAGTGCTGTCTACCAAGGCTATCATGTGCAAAAGGTTCGAGGATGGGTTAAATGAAGATATCCGTTTATAAGTCAGAGTCCTCGAACTAAAAGAATTTGTGATGTTGGTAGATAGAGCCTGTAAGGCTGAAGAGTTGGCCAAAGGGAATAGAAGAGTTGAGATTGAGTCTCGTGACTCGAGAAAGAGACAACTGATTAAGTCATACCAATCCTCATCTAAGAAATCAAGGGATTTTACTACTCGATCAGCCACTTCGGCCGGGTTTTCAAACCGAAGTAAAGGCAAACAATTCTAGGGGTCTAAGGCTCAGACTACTTCAGTTGCTAGTGTTGGCAATGCCCGACCGAGTAGACTAGAATGTCCGCAGTGTGGCAGGCGTCGTTCTAGTGAGTGTCGAGCAAACGAGAAGGCTTGTTTCAAGTGTGGGTCTCTAGACCACTTTATCAGAGATTGCCCTGAGGCAGGTGAGAAAGTGAAACCTCAGAATACAAGACCGGGATATTCTGCTAGAGGAAGACCACAGATAAACCCAGGAAATGAGATGAGCGGCAAGAATACATGTAGAGAGCAGACTACAAGAGCTGATGGTAGAGCACCAGCGAGAACATATGCCATTCGTGCTCGCGAAGAGGCGTCCTCCCCTGACGTGATCACGGGTACATTTTCTCTTTATGATACTTGTGTTATAACTTTAATTGATCCGGGATCTACCCACTCGTATATTTGCATGAAATTAGTCTCTAGCATGAGTATGCCTATAGAGTCTACTGAATTTGTGATAAGAGTGTCGAATCCCTTAGGTAAATGTGTATTGGTTGATAGAATATGCAAAAGTTGCCCTTTGATGATTAGGGGTCATTGTTTTCCTGCAAATTTCATGTAATTACCGTTTGATGAGTTCGATGTCATCCTTGGGATGGATTGGTTAGCTACACATGATGTGATAGTGAATTGTGGAAAGAAGTTTATTGAGTTAAAATGTGAAAGTGGGGATCTTATTCGTGTTGAATCAGATAAGCAAGACAGATCACCAGTAGTGATATCATCCTTGTTGACTCAGAAGTATTTAAGAAAAGGGTACGAAGCTTACCTTGCCTTTGTGATGAATGCTAAAGAGACTGAGTTTAAAATTGAGTCGGTACCTATAGTGTGCGAATATTCGGATGTTTTTTGGAGGAATAGCCAGGGTTACCTCTGGTTAGGGAGATTGAATTTGGGATTGAGTTAGCTCCGGGTACCGCCCCCATTTCTATTGCTCCATATAGAATGGCTCCAACTGAGCTAAAAGAATTGAAAGCACAGTTGTAAGAATTAACGGATAAAGGCTTCCTAAGATCGAGTTTTTCTCCATGGGGTGCTCCTGTATTATTTATGAAGAAGAAAGATGGTTCTATGAGGTTATGCATAGATTATCGGTAACTTAATAAGGTAACTGTGAAGAACAAGTACCCGTTGCCAAGAATCGATGATTTATTTGATCAATTGAAGGGAGCCACGGTGTTTTCCAAAATAGATTTAAGGTCTGTGTACTATCAGTTGAGAGTCAAGGACTCGGATGTGCCGAAAACTGCATTTCGGACGAGGTATGGCCACTATGAATTTTTGGTCATGCCTTTTGGTTTAGCAAATGCCCCTGCAGTTTTCATGGACTTGATGAATCGCATTTTTCGGCCATATTTGGATAAATTTGGCGTGGTCTTCATTGATGATATATTGATCTACTCTCGAGATGAGAACGAGCATGTCGAGCATTTGAGAACGGTTCTGCAAATTTTGAGAGATAAACAATTGTATGCCAAGTTTAGTAAAAGTGAATTTTGGCTTAAGGAAGTCAGATTTTTGGGGCATATTGTCTCGGGAGATGGAATTAGAGTCGACCCGAGTAAGATTTTAGCAATTGTTGAATGGAAACTGCCAAGGAGCGTAACTGAAGTGAGGAGTTTTTTGGTCAGCAATTATTGAATGGAAACTGCCAAGGAGCGTAACTGAAGTGAGGAGTTTTCTGGGCCTAGCCGGCTATTATAGCCGTTTTGTCAAGGGGTTCTCCATGATAGCTACTCCGATGATGAGATTATTGCAAAAAGATGTGAAGTTTGATTGGACAGAAAAGTGCCAACAGAGTTTTGAAAAACTAAAGGCATTGTTGACTGAGGCTCTTGTTTTGGTGCAACTTGAGTCGGAAAGAGAATTTGTGGTATACAATGATGCATCCATGAATGGATTGGGTTGACCGCCATTGTGTTTACATTGAAGATATGGAGACACCATTTTTATGGTGAAAGGTGTCGAATATTCACCGATCATAAGAGCCTAAAGTACTTGATGACTCAAAAAGAGTTGAACCTTAGGCAACGGAGGTGGTTAGAGTTGATAAAAGATTACGATTTGGTAATTGACTACCATCCGGGAAAGGCGCACGTGGTCACCGATGCCTTGAGTAGGAAATCATTGTTTACGTTGAGAGCCATGAAAACACGGATGGCTTTGTCAAATGATGGTTCTATTCTAGCCGAGTTAAGGGCTAGACCATTATTTCTTCAAGAGATTTGTGAAGCTCAGAGAGGTGACAGCGATTTACAAGCCAAAAGAGTTTTATGTGAGTCAAATGTTGAGTCAGACTTTCGGATAAGTCCTGATGGATGCCTGATGTTCTGAGATAGGGTCTGTGTACCCAGAGATGATGAACTTATACGAAAGATCCTACATGAAGCACATAGTGGATGTTTGTCTCTACATCCAGGCAGCACGAAGATGTATAATGATTTGAGGAAATGGTATTGGTGGCCGTGTATGAAGATAGACATTTTCGAGTTCATTTTCAAATGCTTAATTTGTCAACAAGTGAAGGCTAAACATTAAGTACCTTCGGGTCTACTTCAGCCTATTAAGGTTCCCGAGTGGAAATGGGACCGTATTACTATGGACTTCGTGACGGGTTTACCGTTGACGCCGAATAAGAAGGATGCGGTATGGGTTGTAGTCGATAGACTTACGAAGTTAGCCCATTTCATACCATTAGGAGTTAATTATTCTCTTGATAAGTTGGTGGATTTGTACGTGTAAGAGATAGTACGACTTCATGGTGTACCGTTGTCGACCATTTCGAATAGAGATCCGAGATTTACGTCACAGTTTTGGAAATAGTTGCAAGAGGCTTTAGGCACAAAGTTGAGTTTCAGTACAGCTTTCCATCCACAAACCGACGGGCAGTCGGAAAGAGTGATACAGACACTTGAAGACATGCTTAGATGTTGCGTTCTGGAATTCCAAGGTAATTGGGAAAAATACTTACCGTTGGTGGAATTTGCCTATAACAATAGTTTTCAGTCAAGTTTGAAGATGGCACCTTATGAAGCATTGTACGTGCGTAAGTGCCGAATGCCCTTGTATTGGACAGAACTTAGAGAGAATTAGATTCACGGGGTTGATTTGGTCAGGGAAACTGAAGAGAAAATAAAGGTGATACGTGAATGTCTGAAAGCGGCCTCAGATAGACAAAAATCCTACTCGGATTTGAAAAGGAAGGAGATCGAGTTCCAAGTAGGTGATAAAGTATTTCTGAAAGTATCACCATGGAGAAAAGTCCTCAGATTTGGCCGGAAAGGGAAATTGAGTCTGCATTTTATCAGACCTTATGAAGTTACCGAAAGGATAGGACCGGTAGCTTATCATTTGGCCTTGCCACATGAGCTGGAAAAGATTCACGATTTCTTCCGCGTGCCTATGTTACCCCGATACCGTTCGAACCCTTCGCATGTGATTGTACCATTAGAGGTAGAGATTCGACCGGACATGACTTAAGGCGAAGAGCCGGTTAAGATTTTGGCACGAGAGGTCAAACAGTTGAGAAACAAAAGTATAGCCCTTGTAAAAGTGCTATGGCAAAGGCATGGAGTAGAAGAGGCTACTTGGGAGCCCGATGAGGCTATGAGAAACCAATATCCCAACCTTTTCACCAGTAAGATTTTTGGGGATGAAAATTCTTAAGGGGGCAGAATTGAACAGCCCGATTTAGGGGCTAGTCGGAACAGTGGTCTCGGGATCACTAATCCGAGATCGAAGAAAATTATTTTTATATTATTATATGAGTTATAGTATGATTATATAGGTGCATGGAAATTTTGGTACTTTAATTTTAGCGATTTCATGCTTAATAGCGAAAAAGGACTAAATCGTATAAAGTGCGAAAGTTCCATGTTATAAGCTAAAGGTATCTAAAAGCCATAGAATATTAATTGGAGGCCTTTAATGTGCAATTAGACCCTCAAAATTAGAGTGGCCGGCCATAGGGGACAAACAATGTCAAAATTGGTTAAAGTTGTTAGATTAGGTGGATTAAATTGAGGAAATAAATTAAATAAAGAAAAAAAGATATCATCTTTCCTCTCTTCTTCTCCGCCAAAATTTTCAGCAAACAAGGGGTTTGAGAACTCAAAAATTTCAGCAAACTTCTCTCTCTACAAGTAAGTGTTCTAGTGATCCTTTCTTGATAAAAATTGTTCTTTTGGAACCCCTAAGGCTTAAGCTTTCTAAAGAGGGGACTATTTTGTAAGATGGTGAAGAGTTTAGAGTTTTTCCATGAGAGCTTTTAAGTGGTTTGCTGCATTTTTATGGAAGAAAATGAGTCTTAGTTGTTAGATAAACAATTTTTTGTGAAAGGTGTTATCATGAAAACACCTAAAAGGACCTTTTTGTAAAGGTTGTAAAATATGTAGTAAATGTGTGAAATGTTGAGTTTTGATGGTAGCCATAAGAGAAATAAATGTTCACCTAGGCTCGATAAAGGTAGAAATTTGGTTAGAATTGATTTTCGAGCCTATGGGTAAAATGGTCATTTTGTAAAAGTCTAAGGGCAAAATAGTAATTTTGCCAAGGCATGGTTATTGAAATGCATTTATTAATGTGATTGTTAAATGAGCTAATTTGCTATTATAGATCAAGAGGAACCAAGAATTAACCTCGATCGGGGAAAGAACAAAGTATCGGACTAGATCGACAATCTAGCCTATTTTGAAATCGAGGTAAGTTTGTATGTGATAAATTCAACATTTATGCTAGTATGTTTGAGAATGTTTGATATTATAATGATACATGATATTCTATGAAATTGAGTATTGGTGTTGAATGAGAAAGATGATAAAGGTTGAAATGTTGAAGTCCCGGTTAGACTATAATAAATGTGAGAATACTATCATCGAGACATGAGATGGATAAGGTCCCGTGTAAGACCATTTCGGGGACATGGCCTCGGCACCGAATTTGAGAATCGTATAAGACCATATTCGAGATATGGCATCGGCACTCAGAGGTGACCCCATGTAAGACCACATCTGGGATGTGGCATTGCCTTTGTGTTTATGTTAATGACGATGAATATGTGTCTTTGTGTATCCCTAGCGATTTAGTGGGATAAATAGATAAGCTTGGAAATAGAAATGAGATTAGTACTCAAGTCATGTGATTAAGTGAATACAGGTACCCGTGAATAACTCACGAGGAATGTTTACGATATGTGGCATGGTATATGCTAGATAAGAACAAGTACGAGTAAGTTGTGGCAAAATTCTTATGACTTTGTGTGGTTATCTAATGCCATGAATTAATGTCATTATGAACTTATTATTACTATTTATTTCCATGCAAACTTACTAAGATTTATGCTTACCCCTCTCTTTTCCCTTTTTCCTCGTAGTATTGCCAAGATAATTTGAGAATCGTGGGACGTCGGAGTTCAGAAATCACACTATCAACATCTCTTTGGTATACCAAGTTAGACTTATTTTGAGTATGGCATGTATAGGACTTGGGTATTTTGTTATGCCATTTTGACAGCCAAAGTGTTGGCTATTTACGTTATCAAAGTCATTTTGTAAATGGTCATTGGTATTGGACCAATACATGTCAAGTTATTATTATGCAATGGTGATGAAATTATGAAGTTTATGCTTGTGTGGATGCTTTGAATTAAGTTTTTGGAAGTTGCATATGGTCATAAAATGTCTTGAATTGATTTGGCATAAGTGTGGTTGCTTGGTTGGGTGGCAATTATAATTGTCCTCACGGGTAGACACACGGGCGTGTGTCTAGGCCGTGTGTGACACACAGTCAGCCCTATGGGCGTGTGGAGAGGTCGTGTGTCCCCTTGCATGCTAGGTTTACAAGTCAGTATGCTCAGTAGTAAACATAAGGGCAGAGACACGACCGTGTGTCTCAGCCATGTGGGAGGCACGGCCATGGACATGGGCGTGTGCCCAGGCCGTGTGAAGTCTGCACCTAAAATTAGGAATTTAATTCGACACACGGTCTAAGGGCATGGGCGTGTGCCTTGGCCGTGTGACCTTAGTGATGTGATGACGTCATAAATAGAATGCCAAGGTTTTGGCACACGGGCATGTCGAGGCCGTGTGAGGCACACGGGCCAGCGACACGGGTATGTATCCGACCGTGTGAAATAAGTCAGCGTCGACCAGGGGTGAAGAACACGGGCATGTCCCAGGGGCACACGGGCATGTGCCCCTTGTTTAGGCATAATTTTCTAAGTGCGTAAAAGTTTCCGGGTTAATTCTGAAACCTTCCGTAAGATAATGATGTTATGAGTTTTAATGAAAAGTTTTAAGTTGGAGCAAACTTTTATGGCCCGATGTTGTATGTTTAAACGAGTTGAGTTAGGTAATGCCTCGTATCCAGTTCTACCTTTGAACACGGGTAAGGGGTGTTACATTTAGTGGTATCAGAGCTACGATTTTGTCGGTTCACAGACTAATGTAGCGTGAGTATGAGTCTAGTTATACATTCCATACGTAAGAGTATTTGTGTAATGATAGTGTGACGACTCCTGATTATTTGAATTGTATTTTTATATAGTAATGGATCCCGATCGAAATGCAGCTGATGATGCTGCGAGTAATGCGCCAGCTCTCGCGCAAGGGACCGCGCCAGTAGAGAGTAGACCCGAGACTATGGGTCAGGGAGAAGAGGCTCGAGAAGCCTTTCTCCAAATGATGAGCAACTGGTATACAGAGTATATTCGAGCAAATCCTAATGCTCAACCCCCTCCACCCCCACCTATTCCTCAGCTCCTCAAGTGGTTGAGGTAGTAAGAAGAGAAAGGCCTCTAGTCGATAAGATCTGGAAACAAGGAGCCTAGGAATTTCGGGCTAGTAAGGATGACGATCCAGAGAGGGCAGAGTTCTGGCTTGAGAATATCATCAGGGTATTCGATAAGTTGTCATGCACGCCTGAAGAGTGCATAAATTGTGCGGTATCTCTCTTAAGAGATTCGGCCTATCAATGGTGGAACACCCTTGTGTCAGTGGTACCAAGGGAGAGAGTTAATTGGGAATTCTTCCAAGAGGAATTCCGGAAGAAGTACATTAGTCAAAGGTTTATTGACCAGAAGAGGAAAGAGTTCTTAGAGCTAAAGTAAGGCCGAATGACGGTGACTGAATACAAACGTGAATTTGGAAGGCTTAGTAAGTATGCCCAGGAGTGCGTGTCTACCGAGGCTATCATGTGCAAAAGGTTCGAGGATGGGTTAAATGAAGATATCCGTTTATATGTTGGAGCCCTCGAACTAAAAGAATTTGTGGTGTTGGTAGATAGAGCCTGTAAGGCTGAAGAGTTGGCCAAAGAGAAAAGAAGAGCTGAGATTGAGTACCGTGACTCGAGAAAGAGACAACTGAGTAAGTCATACCAATCCTCATCTAAGAAATTAAGGAATTTTACTACTCGATCAGCCACTTCGGCCGGGTTTTCAAACCGAAGTAAAGGCAACAAATTCTTGGGGTCTAAGGCTCAGACTACTTCGGTTGCTAGTGTTGGCAATGCCCGACTCATACGAACCTGGTCGGATCATATTTCAACACAAACCACCGACAACGAGAATGGCCTAAACTTGAGGGGCCCAAGTTCAAGATGAAACATCTCATAGGCCTGATTGATTATTGGGCCAATGTTTTAAGGACTTTTTAATTTAATATAGTTTTATTTAAATTAATTAATTTGCATATTTTTAATTTTAGATTTGCACTTTGTGTTTTTTGCATTTAATAAAGTTATGCATTATGTAACTCCCATGTTAGTTTAAGTCTGCATCATTAAATTAAGTCTTGCATTTGTTCATTTAGTTTGCATTTCAAACTATGCATTTAAGAATCTCAGTTTAATAAATGAGTTGCTGGACATTTATTCAACTCATCTTAGTTTAATTAATAAGTGTTTTTATTGAACTTCATTTAATAAGAAGCTTATTTAATTAATCTAGTTACTAGGATAATTTAATGGAGCATGATTTTAAGTTTGTTTAATTCTGCTTCTATAATTAAACTAGTTGCTGCATTAATTGATGTCTTTACTTTTAGTTCATTTATTGAAGTCAAGTGTTTAATGTTTTTGAGTTTAATTAGTGTTTAATTGTGTTTAATAAGTTCATTTTAATGTGTTTATTGAAGGTGTCTCTTCAGCTCACAACTGTTACATTTCAAGGCTGTTACAACTTAATTGAAGTGACTTTTTAGGTGATTTTCAGCTACAAATGAAGTGGTTGTTACAAGGGATGTTTAATACATCAATTAAAAAGTTTTAAGGAGCATTTTAACTCCTCTTAAATTCGGCAGCAACCTCTTTCACCTACCAGCAGTTTTTGATCATTTAAAGATGAAAACAAGCATTCAAAACACCATTTAGTTGCTGGTTTCTTTTAAGCTAACCAAGGGACAACTCAAGAGACATTTTAAGCATTCAAGGATGAACATTCAAGCTAGATTAAAGTGAATTCAAGCATGGAGTAAATTGTTACAAGAATATCAAGAGTCTTGAGTTTAATTTCAGTTTTAATTAGCACATTACGATGTGACCTTTCAGCTAGCTTTTCTATCCTTATAAATATGTGTAACTAGCCATTTTGAAGGGAACTTTTGAACTTTTGAACTTGGATAAAATTTTATGAACTTTTGTTCTTGTGAGGTTTTCCCTTTCATATTTCGTGTGAGTCTCGAATTGACTTATCTAGCGTGCTAGTGGCGTCAACCGAACTCCTTCCGAACTTATCACCAACCTGGTGTGGCGTTCATCCATTCAATTATACTTTAGGTTCTTACTTCATTGAGTAACGGGTCAAGGCCCATCAACTACTTCTCCATCCTTCCACATTAACGACATAAGAAACGGGGTGACACTACGATATAGTGTTGAATCTTTCTTCTGTTAAGTCCGTTTTCCGTATCCACCATTTATCCCAAACTATCTATCTTTATTTTATTTCTTAAACTGAGCCTACTACATTTCATACTAAAACCATCTTTCATCTCCAAACCACTTCATTAGCTTCCGTATATTTTTTCACCAAACTTACAATTTCAACGCACCGAACAATCTCCTCATCGACGATCGGGCAAACAAGTGAAATGACTCGAATCACCCGGGCCGGATCACATCATTTGGTATCAGAGCTACTAAAACGAGGAGCACTGACGTTCATCAAGTAATCTCGAAGTAGGTTCGTAAAAAAATCGAAATTAAAAAAAATCAAGTTGTAATTTCTTTATATTGTATCTAGTTCGTGCATTTGAAGTACAAAAAGGGAAAAAAAGGAAAAATACGAAAATATTAAAAAAAAGTGTGAAGTTTTTGAAAGTTTGTATTTCATTTCAGCACTTCTTTCACGATCTTCAAAGCCATCATTCTACCCTCATCCTTCTACCCCGATCATCAAAACCTTTCTACCATCATTTGGTTTTACCCTTCCCACCCCAAACACCACACTTAACCCCACGCTTATTTTTGTTTCAGCCTACCCTACACTTAAACATCTATCCCTTGCACCCATTTTGAAGCCGACCCCAAAGCTGCTAATAGGTCTATACGAGACAACCTATGAAATTACGAGATGAGGTCGAGTGGGAAAAGGCAAGAGAGAGGTGAGTCCATTCGAGAGAAGAAAAAGCCATAAAACGAGTGAAACACGAGTGGAGTGATTTTTTTTCTTCCCGAGTGACTTAGTGAGTTTTTGTGGTGAGGTAATCATTTTCTATTTTGTTTTTTTTTTGCATTTCTCTTTTTCAGCAAATAATAATGGCTCGAGAAGAGATTTTCGCGTTTGATTTTCAATATTTGTTGAAAGAAATGGAAAGTATGCTTGACCGCAAGATTAATCCAATTCAAGACAAGCGAGAACCTAGAGCAACAACCCGACGAAAGCAAACTCCAACAAGTCAGAAATTGGAGTCACGACTATCACAAAGACACCTTTCCGATGACTATTCGAGAAGAGATTCTTATCGGGATTCCTATCCAACAAGGTCGTCGAGAAAAAGAGAAGAAAGTTTTAAGTTTGAGACTCTTCGAGATAACAAACAAGGAAGTACGATTTATCCTTCGTACGCTTCAAAGACATCACGCACGAAGCAACGTACCCAAAAAATTGATCGAGAAATCAGTGAGAATACTTTCTCTTTCTTTGAGCAGAACATCCATCTTTTTTATTCTTTTGTATCACCTTCATGTTGTAATCAAATCGAAAAAGAATGCGAAAGAAAAGAAAAAGAAGAAAAAGAAAAAGAAGCTGAAAAAGAAAAAGAGATTGAGAAAGAAATTGAAGAAAAAGAAGAGAGTGTAAAAGAAACGAGTGATGTTGAAAAACAAACGAGAGAAAAAGAGGCAAAAGAACAAGAAAAAGTGAGGAATTTGTTTAACCCAGATGTGAAATTGCCTCGTTGTGTTTCTTTTCAGGTTCCCAAAATATCGAATGATAACCTTCAACTTCAATACCTTTCCGATGAAAGACGCTTTCGTATGATCAGCATAGGTAAGGTTGAAGATGAAATCGAACTACACGAGTTCGAAGGTAAGCTAGGTAAGGAATTTTTAACAACCGAGTCATGGCGATCAGGTTTGAACGTTGTTGAAAATGACTTAGTTTTTAAAAGTTTCCCTTATTTTTGTTCGATTGATTGCTATTCTTTAAATGTGGTTGATGTTGTTCGGTACGATCGACAAACCAAAAATTTGATTTTGCATGATAACGGGTTCTCACGAAAAATAAATAAATTCCTCGATCATTTTGTGCATCAACTACTGTCTTGTGAAAATTCCATGAATTAGTGCAAATTTATTTTGAAACATGTGACGAGTTTTGATTGTACGTTTTTTAGTATGCACCACTCCTTTTGGATTAACGTGTTTGATTTATCGAAACCGTTGCTAGATTTTGACATAAGTAATCAAACTCATGTTTTTAAACTGGGAATTTGTTTTGATTCATTTTGCGAGAAAAACCAGCAACTTAAAGTTTGTGCGAATAATTTTTATACTTGGTTTTTGAATAAGGAAACGAGGTATGAATTTTTTTTCCCCTTTTAATGTGTTCCTTAAACAATTCTTGTGGTTGTCCATGAAGTTTGTGTTTCATTTGGAAAAGGCTAATTCAACCACGAAGCTTCAACTAGACTACATTCCCGAGGAGAGAAGGTTTGTGTTAAATGGAAAAGGTAAAATTGACCCTTATCCTTCTGTTCAACAAGGTAAGACGCTTGAAACTTTTGAAACTTGTTTGTTCTCCTCGGATGGTGACAAAAATCATGTTGATGACTTAGTTTTTGAAAATTACTTAGATCGTGATGTGATTAACTGTTTTGCTTCGTTTGAACATGATTTATCTGTTTTGATTGGTGATAAAAAGATTCTTATTTTTTACCCCGGAGACCTTTGTTCTATAGCTTTCTTCAAAAGGTTTGAGAATCAGAATGTTGTTAACTCTCGAATGTTTTGTGGTTTTGGTTTGTTTCCATCGAAGAAAAAGGTAAGACCGATTTCTGTTTTTGATCCCGGCATCAATTCATATGTTCAATTTGTGAATAACGTTTCAGCATGTTCCTTCGAGTTCATCATCCATGGTGTCACTAACCTCTTTCATTTTCGTAAGGGAAGGCAAGCAACTAATCTACTTCCTTTTCGAGTCTTGTGTATTTTTTAGGTTTGTAACGATGAAAAAATTTTCGCGAGCAAATGGCCCGATTTGAGGACAAATTGTCTTCACGAGTGAGGGTATGATACGAACCTGGTCGGATCATGTTTCAACACAAACCACTGACAAAGAGAATGGCCTAAACTTGAGGGGCCCAAGTGTAAGATGAAACATCTCATAGGCCTGATTGATTATTGGGCCAATGTTTTAAGGACTTTTTAATTTAATATAGTTTTATTTAAATTAATAAGTTTGCATATTTTTAATTTCAGATTTGCACTTTGTGTGTTTTGCATTTAATGAAGTTATGCATTATGTAACTCCCATGTTAGTTTAAGTCTACATCATTAAATTAAGTCTTGCATTTGTTCATTTAGTTTGCATTTCAAACTATGCATTTAAGAATCTTAGTTTAATAAATGAGTTGCTGGACATTTATTCAACTCATCTTAGTTTAATTAATAAGTGTTTTTATTGAACTTCATTTAATAAGAAGCTTATTTAATTAATCTAGTTACTAAGATAATTTAATGGAGCATGAGTTTAAGTTTGTTTAATTCTGCTTCTATAATTAAACTAGTTGCTGCATTAATTGATATCTTTACTTTTAGTTCATTTATTGAAGTCAAGTGTTTAATTTGTTTGACTTTAATTAGTGTTTAATTGTGTTTAATAAGTTCATTTTAATGTGTTTATTGCAGGTGTCTCTTCAGCTCACAACCGTTACATTTCAAGGCTGTTACAACTTAATTGAAGTGTCTTTTAGGTGATTTTCGGTTACAAATGAAGTGGTTGTTACAAGGGATGTTTAATACATCAATTAAGGAGTTTTAAGGAGTATTTTAACTCCTCTTAAATTCGGCAGCAACCTCTTTCACCTACCAGCAGTTTTTGCTCATTTAAAGATGAAAACAAGCATTCAAAACACCATTTAGTTGTTGGTGTCTTTTCGGCTAACCAAGGGACAACTCAAGAGACATTTTAAGCATTCAAGGATGAACATTCAAGCTGAATTAAAGTGAATTCAAGCATGGAGTAAATTGTTACAAGAATATCAAGAGTCTTGAGTTTAATTTCAGTTTTAATTAGCACATTAATATGTGACCTTTCAGCTAGCTTTTCTATCCTTATAAATATGTGTAACTAGCCATTTTGAAGGGAACTTTAGAACTTTTGAACTTGGATTTTATGAACTTTTGTTCTTGTGAGGTTTTCCCTTTCATATTTCGTGTGAGTCTCGAATTGACTTATCTAGCGTGCTAGTGGCGTCAACCGAACTCCTTCCGAACTTATCACCAACCTAGTGTGGCGTTCATCCATTCAATTATACCTTAGGTTCTTACTTCACTAAGTAACAGGTCGAGGTCCATCAACTACTTCTCCATCCTTCCACCTCAACGACATAATAAATGGTGTGACACTACAATATAGTGTTGAATCTTTCTTCTGTTAAGTCTATTTTCCATATCCACCATTTATCCAAAACTATCTATCTTTATTTTATTTCTTAAACCGAGCCTACTACATTTCATACTAAAACCATCTTTCATCTCAAAACCACTTCATTAGCTTCCGCATATTTTTTCACCAAACTTACAATTTCAACGCACCGAACAATCTCCTCGTCGACGATCGGGCAAACAAGTGAAACGACTCGAATCACCCGAGCTAGATCACATCACCGACCGAGTAGAACGGAATACCTGCAGTGTGGCAGACGTCATTCTGGTGAGTGCCGAGCAAACGAGAAGGCTTGTTTCAAGTGTGGGTCTCTAGACCACTTTATCAGAGATTGCCCTAAGGCGGGTGAGAAAGAGAAACCTCAGAATGCAAGACCGGGATATTTTGTTACAGGACGACCAAGAGAAACCCGGGAAATGAGATGAGTGGCAAGAATACATCTAGAGAGTAGACTACAAGAGCTGATGGTAGAGCACCAGTGAGAACATATGCCATTCGTTCTCGCGAAGAGGCGTCCTCCCCTGACGTGATCACGGGTACATTTTCTCTTTATGATACTTGTGTTATAGCTTTAATTGATCCGGGATCTACCCACTCGTATATTTGCATAAAATTAGTCTCTAGCATGAGTATGCCTATAGAGTCTACTGAATTTGTGATAAGAGTGTCGAATCCCTTAGGTAAATGTGTATTGGTTGATAGAATATAAAAAAGTTGCCCTTTGATGGTTAGGTGTCATTGTTTTCCTGCAAATTTCATGTTATTACCGTTTGATGAGTTCGATGTCATCCTTGGGATGGATTGGTTAGCTACACATGATGTGATAGTAAATTGTGGAAAGAAGTTTATTGAGTTAAAATGTGAAAGTGGGGATCTTATTCGTGTTGAATCAGATAAGCAAGAAAGATCACCAGTAGTGATATCATCCTTGTTGACTCGGAAGTATTTAAGAATAGGGTACGAAGCTTACCTTGCCTTTGTGATGAATGCTAAAGAGACTGAGTTTAAAATTGAGTCGGTACCTATAGTGTGCGAATATTCGGATGTTTTTCGGAGGAATAGCCAGGGTTACCTCTAGTTTGGGAGATTGAATTTGGGATTGAGTTAGCTCCGGGTACCGCCCCTATTTCTATCGCTCCATATAGAATGGCTCCAACCGAGCTAAAAGAATTGAAAGCACAGTTGGAAGAATTAACGGATAAAGGCTTCGCAAGATCGAGTTCTTTTCCGTGGGGTGCTCCTGTATTATTTATGAAAAAGAAAGATGGTTCTATAAGGTTATGCATAGATTATCAGCAACTTAATAAGGTAACTGTGAAGAACAAGTACCTGTTGCCAAGAATCAATGATTTATTTAATCAATTGAAGGGAGCCATGGTGTTTTCCAAAATAGATTTAAGGTCTGGGTACTCTCAGTTGAGAGTCAAGGACTCGGATGTGCCGAAAACTGCATTTCGGACGAGGTATGGCCACTATGAATTTTTGGTCATGCCTTTTGGTTTAGCAAATGCCCCTGCAGTTTTCATGGACTTGATGAATCGCATTTTTCGGCCATATTTGGATAAATTTGTCGTGGTCTTCATTGATTATATACTGATCTACTCTCGAGATGAGAACGAGCATGTCGAGCATTTGAGAACGGTTCTGCAAATTTTGAGAGATAAACAATTGTATGCCAAGTTTAGTAAAACTGAATTTTGGCTTAAGGAAGTTAGATTTTTGGGGCACATTGTCTCTAGAGTGGAATTAGAGTCGACCCGAGTAAGATTTCAGCAATTAATGAATGGAAACTGCCAAGGAGCGTAACTGAAGTGAGGAGTTTTCTGGGCCTAGCCGGCTATTATAGGCGTTTTGTCAAGGGGTTCTCCATGATAGCTACTCCGATGACGAGATTATTGTAAAAATATGTGAAGTTTGATTGGACAGAAAAGTGCCAACAGAGTTTTGAGAAACTAATGGCATTGCTGACTGAGGCTCCTGTTTTGGTGCAACCTGAGCCGGGAAGAGAATTTGTGGTTTACAGTGATGCATCCATGAATGGATTGAGTTTGCACTTATGCAAGAAGGCAAGGTGATTGCATATGCTTCTAGACAATTAATGCCGCACGAGAAGAATTACCCGACCCATGATTTAGAGTTGGCTGCCATTGTGTTTACATTGAAGATATGGAGACACCATTTTTATGGTGAAAGGTGTCAGATATTCACCGATCATAAGATCCTAAAGTACTTGATGAATCAAAAAGAGTTGAACCTTAGGCAACAGAGGTGGTTAGAGTTGATAAAAGATTACGAGTTGGTAATTGACTACCACACGGGAAAGGTGAACATGGTCGCCGATGCCTTGAGTAGGAAATCATTGTTTACGTTGAGAGCCATGAAAACACGGATGGCTTTGTCAAATGATGGTTCTATTCTAGCCGAGTTGAGGGCTAGACCATTATTTCTCCAAGAGATTTGTAACGCCCTAAAAATCCCGAAACCCTAATTTCTGTGCATTGAAGTTAGTATGTATGTGTAGCACTTAGAACATTAATTTTAAGGTATTATCGGGATTATTTGAAGCCTTAGAGATAGGGGAGACCATAGGGAAAAATTTATTTTTTCTTGCTTTAGTGGACCCTAGTCTCAGGCATTAAGCCTCTTGAGCAGATTAAGTGAAAATAGGACACAAATGGGCTAGTGGTCCAGTGGAAGGTGGCGTCACTTGAGAGCTACAAGGTGGCGTGTGTAGCTGAAGAGGTCCAAGGTTCGAGCATGAGAAGTGTATTTTCAGAGTATTTTATTTTGCATAGGTGGACGGCAAGAGTTGTGTTGGTTTGGTAATCTTGTCGTGGAGAGTTTGTAGTAAGCAGGAGTGTTGGATGTGGAGGAGATTTCGGATAAGATTAAGGTATTATCAGAGAGAAAAGTTAGGAGATGAGGAGTGTGAAGTGTTGGTTCCGAATAGGACTGTGGAGGGAAGGTAGGATTCGGCCTTGGTTATAAAAAGGGGTTGCCGAATTCTAGAGAGGGGTTCCTGAGTTTTCGTATTTTCTTTTCTTTTATTCTCCCCCTCAAACGGTTTCTCCCTTTTTTGTCGAATTCTCACAAAACCAAATTCCTTTCATTACCGAAATTACTATTATCCTTCTTTGTCGAATTCCTACTTTTGCTGAACCCTTATTATTGTTCCTCCACCTCAACCGATTGTTACCTACTCTTAGTCACGTTTGGAAGCCGAATCTTGTTCAGTAGCTATCTAAGCCGCAAGATCAAAGGAGGATTTCGGTAAGTGCTTAGTTGAAATTTTTAGTGTGTTTTGTTAAAAGCCGAAGGGCTATCTAACCCCTACTTGTCGTTAACTTGTATTAACAAGGGTAAGGCTCAACAATCACAAGCGTGGTAGGTAAGGATTGTTAGCAAGAGGTAAGTACACTCGTCCCGGTGGTGGTTTAGTAAATGGTCGAATGTAATATGGCTTATAGGGGTGACTTATGTGGATTATGGGTCACTTGATTTTGACGATATATGTTGGGTGCAGATCTGGAGGATAATCACAAATAGTAGCAAAGGAAGGGCTACTAGAACGTGAGGCACACGGTAAGGGTACGGTGAGGTTTTGATTTTTATTAGTATGTGTAAAACCTTGGTTAATCGCTATTAATGTCCATTGTAGGTTCGTGACTAAGGGGTTTGCAGCGCGCGTGGTTACCAGGTGTGTACAAACACTACACACACGATATCGGCAATGTCGAAAAGCCGAAAAGTCGAAAGTGGCTAAACGGGCCCGGTGGGCCTTGAGGCTAAGTTTGATGAAATTGGTTGGTTTGGTCATACGTATTAAGTTAGTCACACATGTTACATGATTTGGAATTGTTTTGGGCCTAGTAGGCCATATGAATGAGATTTGGGCCTAATGGGCCGTAAGGATGTAATATGGGCTTTATGGGGGACGTAGGCAAGTATGCTAGGGTTTAATGGACTTTAGGCCTAGTTCTGAACAACTCTTAAATCACATAAGACTTAATCTAATAATCAAACATGTCTGTGGACAAGTCGATTAGTTAGAGTGTGGTAACCGACATATGCATGTCTAGGATTGGATCTAGTGAGAGCTTGGTACTTAAGCGGTCCTAGTGACCCACCTCCTCTTTTCTGAGATCCTACCTGGCGCATAGTGTTTGTTCACTTTAACCGTGAGGACTTGTTGATGGGCCAAAGATCATAACTAAAACCTGAGAGGGATAAGATACCCCTGATTTGAAAATTACCAAAATATCCTTAGATTTGTTAAATTACTAAAATACCCCTTTTGTTTTGCAAAAGTACCAAAATACCCTTTTTGTTTGCAAAAGTACCAAAACACCCTGTTTTTCAAAATTACCAAGATACCCCTATCTTGCCAAATTACCAAAATACCCATGTAGGGTAAAATTACGAAAATACCCCTGGGTAGTGAAATGACTAAAATACCCCTAGGTGCCGAATGTGTGAAAATTTGTGTTGCATTCATACAATATTCTGTTTAGGATGCATGTGGGTAGGAATTATGGTACGGAGGAAGATTTGAGGATCGCATAGTCGCTTGACGACCATGGATCCACCGGAGGCTTTAAGCCCATATATGATTAGATGCTTTGCTGCAATGTTGGGTAGTGCCGCTGTGAGTGCTACCTTTGGTGTGTAGAGGATGGGTGGGTCGATTTAGAAATCCCCACAGGTGTGTATTGGTTGGAAGGGAAATTGTGTGTGTAGCGGATGGATTTTTGGGAAGGGTTTTGCATTATATTGTTTGTATATGTGTTATGATATGATGTCATTGTGGGCTAAGGCCCAAGACCATCGATTTTGATAGGGCTTAGGCCCAATGTGAGTATTTGTATGTTGATTTGATGGCCAAGGGTTGTACACACTGAGTTTTGAAACTCACACCGTTTTTAATTAATATTTCAGGTGATGCACAGTAAGCGGCTCGACTTGGCAGAGGACTCGGAGATGGCCACACTACAAGCTGATTTGATGTTTTATTTTGTTCAAATGAATTTATTTTTAAATACTTTGTTTTTCATTGGATTGTAATAAGGCCATGTATCTCCTAATTGACTTTTCATTTTGGGTTTTATTATTATTGTTTCAACTATCCAGTTATTAAACTTAAATAAATTTTCTAAAGTTAACATGGTTTCTGAAACAACTCAACATATGAATGTTTTCTTAAAAGATGGGCTTATCATCTTAACTTAACAAGATACAAGGGTTTTGGGCTTTGGGCCTTAAATGGTTAAATAGTAAAATCATTTTGAAGTGTGTCTGTAATGTGACATTCCGTATTCGCGCCTAACTTTTAGGCCGGGTTTAGGGTGTTACAAGATTTGTGAAGCTCAAAGAGGTGACAGCAATTTACAAGCCAAAAGAGATCTATGTGAGTCAAATGTTGAGTCAAACTTTCGGATAAGTCCTGATGGATGCCTGATGTTCCGAGATAGGGTCTGTATACCCAGAGATGATGAACTTATACGAAAGATCCTGCATGAAGCACATAGTGGATGTTTGTCTGTACATCCAGGCAGCACGAAGATGTATAATGATTTGAGGAAATGGTATTGGTGGCCGTGTATGAAAAAAGAAATTTCCGAGTTCGTTTCCAGATGCTTAATTTGTTAACAAGTGAAGGCTGAACATCAAGTACCTTCAGGTCTACTTCAGCCTATTATGGTTCCCGAGTGGAAATGGGACCGTATTACTATGGACTTCGTGACGGGTTTACCGTTGACGCCGAAAAAGAAGGATGCGGTATGGGTTGTAGTCGATAGACTTACGAAGTCAGCCCATTTCATACCAGTGCGAGTTGATTATTCTCTTGATAAGTTGGCGTATTTTTACGTGTAAGAGATAGTACGACTTCATGGTGTACCGTTGTCGATCATTTCGGATAGAGATCCGAGATTTACGTTACAGTTTTGGAAAAAGTTGCAAGAGGCTTTTGGCACAAAGTTGAGTTTCAGTACAGCTTTCCATCCACAAACCGACGGGCAGTCGGAAAGAGTGATACAGACACTTGAAGACATGCTTAGATGTTGCGTTCTGGAACTCCAAGGTAATTGGGAAAAATACTTACCGTTGGTGGAATTTGCCTATAACAACAGTTTTCAGTAAAGTTTGAAGATGGCACCTTATGAACCATTGTACGGGCGTAAGTGCCGAATGCCCTTGTATTGGACAGAACTTAGAGAGAATTAGATTCACGGGGTTGATTTGGTCAGGGAAACTGAAGAGAAAGTAAAGGTGATACGTGAATGTCTGAAAGCGGCCTTAGATAGACAAAAATCCTACTCGGATTTGAAAAGGAAGGAGATCGAGTTCCAATAAGGTGATAAAGTATTTCTAAAAGCATCACCATGGAGAAAAGTCCTCAGATTTGGCCGGAAAGGGAAATTGAGTCTGCATTTTATCCGACCTTATGAAGTTACCGAAAGGATAGGACTGGTAGCTTATCGTTTAGCCTTGCCACCTGAGCTGGAAAAGATTCACGATGTCTTCCACGTGTCTATGTTACGCCGATACCGTTCGGAACCTTCGCATGTGATTGTACCATCAGAGGTAGAGATTCGATCGGACATGACTTATGGCGAAGAGTCGGTTAAGATTTTGGCACGAGAGGTCAAACAGTTGAGAAACAAAAGTATAGCCCTTGTGAAAGTGCTATGGCAAAGGCATGGAGTAGAAGAGGCTACTTGGGAGCCCGAGGAGACTATGAGAAACCAATATCCCAACCTTTTCACCGGTAAGATTTTCGGGGACGAAAATTCTTAAGTGGGCAGAATTGAACAGCCCAATTTAGGGGCTAGTCGGAACAGTGGTCTCGGGATCACTAATCCAAGATCGGAGAAAATTATTTTTATATTATTATATGAGTTATAGTATGATTATATAGGTGCATGAAAATTTTGGTACTTTAATTTTAGCGATTTCATGCTTAATCGCGAAAAAAGACTAAATCGTATAAAGTGCGAAAGTTTCATGTTATCAGCTAAAGGTGTCTAAAAGCCATAGAATATTAATTGGAAGCCTTTAATGTGCAATTAGACCCTTAGAATTAGAGTGGCCAGCCATAGGGGACAAACAATGTCAAAATTGGTCAAAGTTGTTAGATTAGGTGGATTAAATTGGGGAAATAAATTAAATAAAGAAAAGAAAAAGATATCATCTTTCCTCTCTTCTTCTCCACCGAAATTTTCAGCAAACAAGGGGTTTGAGAACTCAAAAATTTCAGCAAACTTCTCTCTTTACAAGTAAGTGTTCTAGTGATCCTTTCTTGATAAAAATTGTACTTTTGGAACCCCTAAGGCTTAAGCTTTCTAAAGAGGGGACTATTTTGTAAGATGGTGAAGAGTTTAGAGTTTTTCCATGAGAGCCTTTAAGTGGTTTGTTGCATTTTTATGGAAGAAAATGAGTCTTAGTTGTTAGATAAACAACTTTTGTGAAAGTTGTTATCATGAAAACACCTAAAAGGACATTTTTGTAAAGGTTGTAAAATATGTAGTAAATGTGTGAAATGTTGAGTTTTGATGGTAGCCATAAGAGAAATAAATGTTCACCTAGGCTCGATAAATGTAGAAATTTGATTAGAATTGATTTCCGAGCCTAGAGGTAAAATGGTCATTTTGCAAAAGTCTAAGGGCAAAATAGTAATTCTGCCAAAGCATGGTTATTGAAATGCATTTATTAACGTGATTGTTAAATGAGCTAATTTGCTATTATAGATCAAGAGGAACCAAGAATTAACCTCGACCGGGGAAAGAACAAAGTATCGGACTAGATCGACAATCTAGCCTATTTTGAAATCGAGGTAAGTTTGTATGTGATAAATTCAACATTTATGCTAGTATGTTTGAGAATGTTTGATATTATAATGATTCATGATATTCTATGAAATTGATTATTGGTGTTGAATGAGAAATATGATAAAGATTGAAATGTTGAAGTCTCGGTTGGACTATAATAAATGTGAGAATACTATCATCGAGACATGAGATGGATAAGGTCCCGTGTAAGACCATGTCTGGGACATGGCCTCGGTACCAAATTTGAGAATCGTATAAGACCATATCCGGGATATGGCATCGATACTTGAAGTGAGATTCCGTATAAGACCATATCCGGGATATGGCATCGGCACTCAGAGGTGACCACATATAAGACCACATCTGGGATGTGGCATTGGCTTCGTGTTTATGTTAATGGCAAAGAATATGCGTCTTTGAGTATCCCTAGCGATTTAGTGGGATAAATAGATAAGCTTGGAAATAGAAATGACATTAGTACTAAAGTCATGTGATTAAGTGAATACAGGTACCCGTGAATAACTCACGAGGAATGTTTACGATATGTGGCATGGTATATGCTAGATAAGAACAAGTACGAGTAAGTTGTGGCAAAATGCTTATGATTTTGTGTGGTTATCTAATGCTGTGAATTGATGTCATTATGAACTTATTATTGCTATTTATTTCCATGCAAACTTACTAAGCTTTATTCTTACCCCTCTCTTTTCCCTTTTTCCATGTAGTATAGCTAAGATAATTTGAGAATCATGGGACGTCGGAGTTCGGAAATCACACTATCGACATCTCTTTGGTATAACAAGTTAGACTTATTTTGAGTATGGCATGTATAGGACTTGGGTATTTTATTTTGTCATTTTGACAGCTAAAGTGTTGGCTATTTACGTTATTAAAGTCATTTTGTAAATGGTCATTGGTATTGGACCAATACATGTCAAGTTATTATTATGCAATGGTGATGAAATTATGAAGTTTATGCTTGTGTGGATGCTTTGAATTGAGTTTTTGGAAGGGCCATATGGTCATAAAATGTGTTGAATTGATTTGGCATAAGTGTTGTTGCTTGGTAGGGTGGCAAATGGCTTGGTAGATAGCCATATAATTGTCCACACGAGTAGACACACGGGTGTGTGTCTAGGCCGTGTGTGACGCACAGTCAGCCCCATGGGCGTGTGGAGAGGTCGTGTGTCCCCTTGCATGCTAGGTTTACAAGTCAGTATGCTCAGTAGTAAACACACGGGCAGAGACACGACCGTGTGTCTCAGCCGTGTGGGAGGCACGGCCATGGACATAGGCGTGTGCCCAGGCCATGTGGAGTCTGCACCTAAAATTAGGAATTTAATTCGACACACGTTCTAAGGACACGGGCGTATGCCTTGGCCGTGTGACCTTAGTGATGTGATGACGTCATAAACAGAATGCCAAGGTTTTGGCACACGGGCTAAGACACGGGCGTGTCGAGGCCGTGTGAGGCACACGGGCCAAGGACACGGGCGTGTGTCCGGTCGTGTGAAATAAGTCAGTGTCGACCACGGGTGAAGAACACGGGCATGATAGAATGCCAAGGTTTTGGCACGCGGGCTAAGACACGAGCGTGTCGAGGCCGTGTGAGGCACACGGGCCAGGGACACGGGCGTGTGTCCAGCCGTGTGAAATAAGTCAGTGTCGACCACGGGTGAAGAACACGGGCATGACAGAATGCCAAGGTTTTGGCACACGGGCTAAGACACGGACGTGTCGAGGCCGTGTGAGGCACACGGGCCAGGGACACGAGCGTGTGTCCGGCCGTGTGAAATAAGTCAGTGTCGACCACGGGTGAAGAACACAGGCATGTCCCAGGGGCACACGGGCGTGTCCCTTAGACAACACGGGCGTGTGGCCCTTGTTTAGGCAAAATTTTCTAAGTGCGTAAAAGTTTTCGGGTTAATTCCGAAACCTTCCGTAAGTATGTTTAAGGCCTTGTAGGGCTAAGATAATGATGTTATGAGTTTTAATGAAAAGTTTTAAGTTGGAGCGAACTTTTATGGCCCGATGTTGTATGTTTAAGCGAGTTGAGTTAGGTAACGCCTCGTATCCGGTTCCGGCTTTGAACACAGGTAAGGGGTGTTACAGTTTGATGATTTCGAGGTAAGGACCAAGTAAATTTAAGAAACGATTGAAGATGATAGTTTGAAGAGATAACGAGATGAATGAACTTTCATTGAAAAAAAATCTGAATAAAGGTTGCATCTAATAATTCGAAGAAAGGCATCTATCTGTAAACAATAATAGATAAGAGTGGTAAAAGTTAAGGTTTGGTATAAAAAACAACTTTGAGCAATGGTTTACAAAGAATATAGGTAAGAATCCATGATCAAGATGAGTTGAAAGAGATTCCTGAGAGAATGAAGTTATTGATGTATGATGATAATGGATTTAGACTAAGATATAACAGATAGAAGGAATGAAAATTTTTTGCAATTTGTGTGATACTCACTGTGGTTGATAGTGGATGATGAAATAAGAGAAACTGGCGGTGATGAACTACCTGGCACTTTACGAAAATCATGACTAAGTTATAAGATATTATTTTTCACTAGGTTCTTATGAACTTACATGAGTTACACTTTATGTTTCAGGTTGAGTGTGAGTATGCGCCAAGAGGGATGATGCCAGTACTACGCCGAAAGAAGTGGTGTATCGGGTTATTATGCATACAGAGCAAGTTTAGTGGCATGTTCAAAGTCTAAAAGGTCACTTAGAAAACCATATCTTGGGAAAATTATAATAGATTTGGATTTCGAATTAGATATCCTTGTAATTAAATTATCATGTGCTGCAGTTGTATCTACCTATTGTAAATATATATTTGTGTAATTTAGTTTGATTCTGTATCAAGTTAACTTGTCAATTAATTGTAATTTGTATAAGTAGAATAAGCTTTGTCTGTATTCGTGTGGTAACACCCGAGATCCGGGTTCGGCAAATCGAATTGGTTGAGGGTGTTACAGAATAGATAAATAGTTGTTTAGACTTCTTATTGCATGTTTTTACTTTTGTTTAGTTCAATTTTGTTTCATGCCTCAATTGGGTACGATCCTCAGAATACTTTCGTATTTCATTGTAACAAACACTATATTACAATTTGAACTGTATACTTGTAGTACATGACATTCCTATTGTAACACCCCAAACCCGGCCTACACGTTATGGCCAAATCTGGCTATGTCACATGGTAGTGTTTTTCGAGAAAGTGAGTTGTCGTCAAAAACCCCTTTTCTATATAACCTCTTTACAATATCTTATGTTAATTCTAGGACGTGTCGTTCATTTTCAAAATGTAATTCATTGTCACAAAGTTATTCTCTTTCAAAACGTTATTAATTTTCAAAACGTCACTTATTGCGGAAACTTTTTAAAACAGTTGTGTATTTGAGTGAATTTTGTTAAAACGTTTGATTCTTTTTGAAAACTCGATTATCCCTACTACTAGCAGTTATAAATCAAAGCAATAAAAATCCCAAAAAAAATACAAATCCAAAGAGGCCATGATACAGTAAAATCCCCAGCATAAAATCAAAATCAAAATTTAAGTGCTTAAATGGAAAGAAGTAGGTTGTGTGGCCACCGCTGAGTCCTCCGCCGCACCGATCCACCTATTACTAGGTATTACCTGTACAAATAAAATAGAAGCGTGATTTTATGAAAACTCAGTGTGTAATCCCCATATAAATAAGCAGACAGAATGCAATCATAGTCTGGGCCTAAGCCCATCTCGAGAATGATTTGATTTGATTAGGGCCATAGCCCATTTCAATACTGAAGCGATCATGCATTTGGGCCCTGCCCATTACTGATATCGATGAATCGCACAAAGATCATATATACGATCACAAAATCCTACCCAGCCCCACCTCTACACTCCATCTCCGTCCAACCCTACACTCCATGTGGGGATATAATCAACCCACCCATCCCTACACTCCAAGTAGCACCGAATGCGGCACTATACTGAAGAATATACTGGTGAGCTTCCAAAGAAGCTAGGCTCTGAGCCTTTCAAAGACACTTCCTCCGATCAATATAAACCCATCCCTATGCTATGCATCATACAATCATGTCATGTCAAATCATGGTATCATACATGCATTCAAGATCTGATTTTAATAACATGCTCAATATCTGATCATAAATATATATATCGTACATGGGTATATATGATCATTGATCAATTAGGGTCTAGGTAAGCTTACCGACCCTTGAAGAGGGTCCACAAAGAGACTCGGGCGACCTGTGCAACCTTAGCAAACAAATAGTGAAAATGGGCCCACAAGCCCATGTTGTTTGCCTGTGTGGGCCCACACGCCCGTGTGGCCCACACGGCCCAATTCGGCCCAGCCCATGAATCGCACATGGCCAGCCTCATCGATCACACGCCCGTGTTCGATCACACGGCCTACCACATGGGCGGCCGCACATCCGTGTGGCATCGACAACTCCACTTTTTCGCTTTTCGCCAATTTCCATTTACAGTGTTTTGGTTACACACCTGCATTACTTCCGACGTGTAAGCACTCCCAAGCGCACCAAAGCCTAAAAATCATTGTACACATCCTCGATTTAGCCATTTAAAGATTTAAAACTAACAAATTCGTCATTAAGGAATTACCCAAAAGTTGACTTACCGCTGACAGAGGACCTTTGTAACCACTTCGCAATCCAAGAACGAACTTACTGCTCCAAGACCTTCACCTAAACCATCAATTTCAGAAAAAACTTTAGATTCCCACTCGAACGACATACAAATACGAGAGAAGGGAAGGAATTACTTACCAAAACCACACCAACGCAATTCTTGTTGCAAAAAGGGAACGATAATAACAATAAAACATAAAAAGAAAAAAAAAAAGGGAGGATTCAAGGAGAATTTTGACAAGAGTGAAAGAAAAAGAAAAACAAGACTGAAGAGGGAGAACAGAGAATTTCGGCAATGTGCAAGATGAAACTGAAAAAAAATCAGAATTTGGAATTGGGGAGAGAGAAAAAAATCTGAACTAAATCAGATAACCCCTCAATCCCTCAATCTGCTCCCACACTCCCCCACTACAACTCAAACACCCCCAAAACCGTCCACCACTCTCTCTCACTATCCAAAATCCCTTAATTTTCTCTCCTCACTTCCCACTACACCTCTACCACTTCGGCATTTCAGTTCTGCTCAAACTCTCCACGGCACCACTAGCAAAAATATATCCCCCATGCTAGCGCAGGGACTTGAACTCCAGACCTCCCACACGCCAACTCACACCTTAGCCACCAAACCAGCAGGCTCATTCTGACATATTTTACCAACATTTAATTATAAGCCTACTGGCTAAAGATAGGGGTTTACTCAATTAAAAACAAAATTTTGCCCAAGCTAAGGCTTGAACCCAAGACTTCTCAGACACTCCCAGAACACTTAACCACTGAAGTAGACAGATATTTGTGTCACAAACATACGAGAATAATTATAAAAGATTTTTGGGGCGTTACACCTATTTATATTAGCAAAATTTATATGCCTTGGTGCACTAACACTGAAGAGCGGTCACCCTTATTAATTGATTTCAAACTCATGAGCGAATACGCAGATCATTATCTCAATATGCTCACGGGACTCCTATGCCTCTGGAGCTAGCGTTAGTTCCCACAGACGCCCAATGCTCTAGGGTTACTATCTAATTCATCGATGCACCTCATAGACACCTAGTGCTCTGGAGCTAATGATATGTTCTCACGAACACCTAGTGCTTTAGGGAGCTATCGAATACGTTGGTATGCATTCATAGACACTCAATGCTTTGGAGCTAGTAATGCTTTCTCACGGGTACCCAGTGCTCTAAAAAACTTTTTAATATACGCTCACGAACTCCTAATGGTCTGGAGTTAGTAACACGTATTTCCCATGGGCATCCAATGCTCTAATGAAACTACTCAATGAATTACCCTCCTATTTCCATTTCATATTACAAGCATACACTTTTACATATATTGTTTTTGACAATGTCATTAATATCACAAGCATAATTATACGCTTTTTATCTATTTATCAATCATACAATCATAACTCATTTATAATTCTCACCACAATATTCGTATAAACACACACTTACTATTTATGTAACATCCCAAAATTGGGCCTAGTAGGATTGAGCCGATTGGGAATTGGGCTTTAGGAAAATTAGAATATTATTTATTTTTGTGTTGGCTTGGGTATGAATTTTGTGTGATAGCATAGTCTTGTGAAGGCTTGTTTTATTTAGGAAGTTAGAATAATTTTTAGTTTGGGATATTTAATGAAGTAGGATTAAGTGAGCTTGACACTTAAGTTAATTGAGTGTTCATTTAAAGCATAAGAGGAGTAAGTGGCAAGTTGGTTAAGGAGCTTGAAAGGTAGCTTGAGGTTAGAGGTTTGAGTGGTATGTTTAGCATTTTGAAGGTTTATTTTTGTGTATTAGCATTGATGGCCGGTCAAACTTATTTATGATAGGTGGACTAATAATTTTTTGGTAAGTTGAATTGTTGTTTAAGGAAAGCATGGAATAAGGGATAAGATTCCTAAGGTTATGGTAAGATATCTTGAACTTATGGCATGATGAGGGGACAAAGGCATGGAATAGGGAGGATGTTTTGGAAAGTAATCCTAGGCTTTAGTGCATGTATGTGGACGGCATGGGTGTCTAGGTGGGTGGCCGAATTTTGTTAGGTGGTTTAGGGGGGGAATATTTGGCCAATTCCTCTTTTGTGCATCTTTTTGCATTTTGCTTTTCCTCTCCAAAAACTCTTCTTTGGCCGAATGTTTATTGTACATTTTGTGCAAATTTTGCTTTTTGTTTTAGCCTTCATTTCATTGAACCAAAAATACTATTTTCTTTCTCTCATCTTTCCACTTGAAACTAAAACTTCATTTTGGCATTTTATGCACTTTTCTTTTGGTAAACAAAGAGTTGGCCGAATCTTTCAACCCCATTTTCTCTCTTATTCTTTTTCTTTCATTTGGCCGAACCTCTTTCTTCTCCAAACTCATTTCTTTTCTTTCTTCCATTGTTGATTAAACCGAATCCCCATTCACTCATTGTTATTCTCTTTTCTACTTATATTCCCTCACTTTTATTCACATATTTTTCTCCTTTCATTACTATATAGCCGAAATCTTTCCTTCTCCATTAGAGTTACTTTGGTCGAATATCAAGGGAGCACAAGATCCTTTTTGGGATTCTTTTTCAAGCATTAGTAAGAGGGAAGCCATAGCCATTAAGGGAAGCTTTTGGGATTTATTCTCCTAAGGAAAGGTGGTAAGTAACATTCGGCTATAGGCTTTGGTTATGAATAGATGTGCAAGCTAATTATTATCAAGTGTTTTGGTAGGAATCTCGATAGGACAAGTGACAAATTCGGGAATTCGGTGAATTGGAGGAAACAACGTCTCGGGATTTCGCTAGTATATTCGAGAATTACTAGAAAATAGGTGTGTAAGATCTCTATACACACTTTATTAATTTACGTGCTATTATTATTTGCCTTAGATCTTTTGGTTGTGATTTGCTTATGGCTAAGCATGGAATTCAGGTAAGTCCCCTAATTTGTAATTTTTGATATATGATTTGTATGCCATTACATGATGTTAAATGCTATGACATGAAACATGATAATTGATATATAAGCATGTGATGGTGGGATTGATGAGAGGAGGGGATGAATTATGGATCTGTCGTCGATGGTTTTGACCACAAGATGGGTTGGCCCCATCAGATTATTTGTGACCTATGGTCATCGGTGGTTTTGACCACAACGATTGATTAATTTAGCGACTAAGTCCCGGTGGTTTGGTACCACCGATGGTTTTGACCACACTTGATTATTGTGACCTATGGTCATCAGTGGTTTTGACCACACGATGGGTTGGCCCCATCATCCGATTTGTGACTCTAAGTCATCGGTGGTTTTGACCACCGAGTGGTTTTGACCACACGGGGTAGAAAAGGAGTATGGATGGCTAGTTGGGTTGCATGTGCATGTTTATTAATGACTTGTGTATGAGTTACTTTACTGGGTGGGGATTACACACTGAGTCTTGGTGACTCACCCTTTCCTTAACATTTTGCAGATGAGTAGATCGCGGAAATGGAGTAGGATGGACTCGAGGTGGCCATGCAAAGTGGAGTTTTTAATAAATGAATTTTAGATTTTATCTATCTTTCTTTTGGATTTATGTTGTTTAATTGTAATAAGGCCTCCTAGGATTATTTTATTATCTTTGCATGTTTTGAATGTTTTGTTTAAACTATTCGATGATGTTAAAACGGATGCACATGTTTTCTCAAATTAAACGCAAAATGTTTTAAGGTACCATCGGGTACATTTGAAATTTGTAAACAACTCGACTCAACAAATATTTATTAAGTATGGTTTTTAACAAAGAAATTTAATTTGAAAGGCATTTCGACAAATTTTAAAATCAGTCTTAAAAATGGTTTTCAAAATGTTTTCTCTGTAGCAAACCAAATTCGGTCGTAATGTTTGGGCCGAGTTTGGGGTGTTACAAAATTGGTATCAGAGCCCAGTTCAAAGCTCGGCTGTGGGGGCCCAAGGCCTAAAATGTTTTAGTAGGCCTTTGAGAAATATTTTTGGTTTTGAATAGCATGGCACTGAGTCTCCAGCACCTATCCGCCTGTAAGTACTCCTAACTCAGATGATTTATTTTACAGAGAAGGATAGGAAGCATGGAACGTAGATAGTAATAAGTACTTTAAACCTTAGGATTAGTTTACCCCAACAAGGACATAAGACTTTAAGAGCCTAATTAAACCAACCTACGACCAAGTCGCCGAGTTAGGGTGTGGTAACCTTGGTGCGCATGTCTAGGATTGGATCCGGAAGAGCTTGGTACTTAAGCAGTCCTCGTGACTCACCTCCTCTTCATGGATTCCTACCTGGTGCGTAACCGGTTCACCCTAACCAAGAGGACTCGGTCATAGGCGAAATCCTAAATAAAACCCGAAAGGGATTAGCCATGTTTTCATGAAAACTCGAGTTTTAAAATTGTTTAAGTACTCTCTAGATATTAGGAAAAATTTATTTTGGAAAAATCTTCAAAATATTCCCGGTTTACCAAAATTACCAAAATGCCCCTAATGGCAAAATGACGAAAATACCCTTGGGATAGAAACTGGACAGAAACGTCCGAAGAGTGAATAGGAATGAAAGGTATTAGGGAATGGATGTTCTTCTCTGTGTGAACTAGGATAGAGGACTTAAAACCTTATGTGATCGAAAGAATCTCTATTAAACTCCCTTCATAAAAATTTCTTCGCGAATAACCAAGTGAAACAAAGTACTAATCTATAAAATTTTTCTAAATAGATTAAAAGCGCGATAGTTAGAATGAGCTCTAGAGGACGGGGTCGTCGTGGACTTGGAAGGGAAGGATGACCGTGTCTGAACCCGTTAGGTCGGGTCAAGGTTCTGAGAATGAAGTACCACCGCCACCACCACCTCCAACTTTTGGAGCTGAGGAGCAGGATCAGACCGGAGGTGAGGCAGTGTCGCAAGCTGTGGTTGCGAGTCCTTGAGTGGTGGCTGGGGCTAGTGGAAATTTGGGAGCTATGAAATCTGTTCTGGCGACTCCGATCTAACGGAGTGAGGTATTTTGGGTGTGTCGGGAGTGGCACCCAAAGGCGGCGTGAGTATTGGTTGGAATCCATTGAAAGGATTATGGGTGATTTGGATTTCACCGGCGAGGAGAAGTTGAAGGGTATTATCTCCTTGCTTCGGGATGAGTCTTATCGTGGTGGCTCACCGTAAGGGATGGAACAGTGGCGAAAATCTCACGTGGGAATTCTTCAGGAAGCTTACCAAAAGAAGTATATTGGAACTAGCTATGTAGACGCACAATGTAAAGGCTTTCTTGAACCTGGTTCGTGGAAATAAGTCGATGGCGGAATATGAGGCCGAGTTCCTCCGGTTGAGTAGGTATGCTCGTAGTATGGTGGGTACCGAGCATGAACGTTGTGTTAGATTCAAGATGGGTGAGAGATGAGTCGAGAATGATGATAGCTCCACAAACAGAGAGCGGGAGTTTGTTGTCCTAGTAGAGAAATCAAAGGTTCTTTGAAGAGGTAAGACAGTCCGTTAAGCGGAACCAAGAACGGAATTGGAATAAGAGGAGCTGGAACCTTCAAGGTTCTCGGGTAATGAGCAGTAAGAGGACGAGGTTTGATGGGTCGATCAAGCCGCTAGGGCTCGCTGCCGCTACTAATCCTCAATGGCCGCCACGGTGTGATAAGTGTGGCAAGTTTCACAAGGGGGAGTGTTGGAATGGTAATCGAGGATGTTTTGAGTGTGGATCGTTCGATCACCGTGTAAGGGATTGTCCCCGGAAGTTAGCTAAGAATCAGCAAGAGGGTCAGAACCGTGCTCAGGTTAGAAATGAAGGACCACCACAGAGAGAGGTCGTGGTAATGGTGATGGTAACAGGCGTGGCCGAGGTCTTTGAAGGTACAGAGGCGAGGCAACCAAGGTTGGTTTATGCAGTTGGCCGTCGCGAGGAGGAAGATGTGCTAGATATGACAACGGGTAAGTTCTTATTTCCGGAATACCCTCAATTGTCTTATTTGTGGTTACGTTAGTTTGTTCTTTTGAGTTGGTGAAGTGTGGGAAAAATTTGATTATGAACTTGGAGAATGTGTTTAGAAATATGATAATTCTTTAAGACCAGAGTGCGCAGTAGGAGCGTAGTGTGGCGAGATAGGAGGTACGACTGTGAGCTAGTTGGAAATTTCGAGGACGAAATTTCTTTAAGGAGGGTAGAATTGTAACATCCCAAAATTGGGCCTAGTAGGATTGAGCCGATTGGGAATTGGGCTTTAGGAAAATTAGAATATTATTTATTTTTGTGTTGGCTTGGGTATGAATTTTGTGTGATAGCATAGTCTTGTGAAGGCTTGTTTTATTTAGGAAGTTAGAATAATTTTTAGTTTGGGATATTTAATGAAGTAGGATTAAGTGAGCTTGACACTTAAGTTAATTGAGTGTTCATTTAAAGCATAAGAGGAGTAAGTGGCAAGTTGGTTAAGGAGCTTGAAAGGTAGCTTGAGGTTAGAGGTTTGAGTGGTATGTTTAGCATTTTGAAGGTTTATTTTTGTGTATTAGCATTGATGGCCGGTCAAACTTATTTATGATAGGTGGACTAATAATTTTTTGGTAAGTTGAATTGTTGTTTAAGGAAAGCATGGAATAAGGGATAAGATTCCTAAGGTTATGGTAAGATATCTTGAACTTATGGCATGATGAGGGGACAAAGGCATGGAATAGGGAGGATGTTTTGGAAAGTAATCCTAGGCTTTAGTGCATGTATGTGGACGGCATGGGTGTCTAGGTGGGTGGCGAATTTTGTTAGGTGGTTTAGGGGAATATTTGGCCAATTCCTCTTTTGTGCATCTTTTGCATTTTGCTTTTCCTCTCCAAAAACTCTTCTTTGGCCGAATGTTTATTGTACATTTTGTGCAAATTTTGCTTTTGTTTTAGCCTTCATTTCATTGAACCAAAAATACTATTTTCTTTCTCTCATCTTTCCACTTGAAACTAAAACTTCATTTTGGCATTTTATGCACTTTTCTTTTGGTAAACAAAGAGTTGGCCGAATCTTTCAACCCCATTTTCTCTCTTATTCTTTTTCTTTCATTTGGCCGAACCTCTTTCTTCTCCAAACTCATTTCTTTTCTTTCTTCCATTGTTGATTAAACCGAATCCCCATTCACTCATTGTTATTCTCTTTTCTACTTATATTCCCTCACTTTTATTCACATATTTTTCTCCTTTCATTACTATATAGCGAAATCTTTCCTTCTCCATTAGAGTTACTTTGGTCGAATATCAAGGAGCACAAGATCCTTTTTGGGATTCTTTTTCAAGCATTAGTAAGAGGAAGCCATAGCCATTAAGGGAAGCTTTTGGGATTTATTCTCCTAAGGAAAGGTGGTAAGTAACATTCGGCTATAGGCTTTGGTTATGAATAGATGTGCAAGCTAATTATTATCAAGTGTTTTGGTAGGAATCTCGATAGGACAAGTGACAAATTCGGGAATTCGGTGAATTGGAGGAAACAACGTCTCGGGATTTCGCTAGTATATTCGAGAATTGCTAGAAAATAGGTGTGTAAGATCTCTATACACACTTTATTAATTTACGTGCTATTATTATTTGCCTTAGATCTTTTGGTTGTGATTTGCTTATGGCTAAGCATGGAATTGAGTAAGTCCCCTAATTTGTAATTTTTGATATATGATTTGTATGCCATTACATGATGTTAAATGCTATGACATGAAACATGATAATTGATATATAAGCATGTGATGGTGGGATTGATGAGAGGAGGGGGATGAATTATGGACTGTCGTCAGTGGTTTTGACCACAAGATGGGTTGGCCCCATCAGATTATTTGTGACCTATGGTCATCAAAGTGGTTTTGACCACAACGATTGATTAATTTGCGACTAAGTCCCGGTGGTTTGGTACCACGATGGTTTTGACCACACTTGATTATTGTGACCTATGGTCATCGGTGGTTTTGACCACACGATGGGTTGGCCCCATCATCCGATTTGTGACTCTAAGTCATCGGTGGTTTTGACCACCAAAGTGGTTTTGACCACACGGGGTAGAAAAGGAGTATGGATGGCTAGTTGGGTTGCATGTGCATGTTTATTAATGACTTGTGTATGAGTTACTTTACCGGGTGGGGATTACACATCGAGTCTTGGTGACTCACCCCTTTCCCTTAACATTTTGCAGATGAGTAGATCGCGGAAATGGAGCCGGATGGACTCGAGGTGGCCATGCAGTGGAGTTTTTAATAAATGAATTTTAGATTTTATCTATCTTTCTTTTGGATTTATGTTGTTTAATTGTAATAAGGCCTCCTAGGATTATTTTATTATTGCTGCATGTTTTGAATGTTTTGTTTAAACTATTCGATGATGTTAAAACGGATGCACATGTTTTCTCAAATTAAACGCAAAATGTTTTAAGGTACCATCGGGTACATTTGAAATTTGTAAACAACTCGACTCAACAAATATTTATTAAGTATGGTTTTTAACAAAGAAATTTAATTTGAAAGGCATTTCGACAAATTTTAAAATCAGTCTTAAAAATGGTTTTCAAAATGTTTTCTCTGTAGCAAACCAAATTCGGTCGTAATGTTTGGGCCGAGTTTGGGGTGTTACAATTTACCATTCAATTGCTCAATTAATAACTTAATGACAGTTACTTGACATATAGTAATTTACTCAATGAATATGCGTAACTGAGGGAAAATTATACTAACACAAACTATATTCGTTGTTCGTTGTCCGTTTTCGTCTTTCCTTTGTCCCTTGACCTTCCGACCTCGTTTTCAACCTCATTCAATAAACCATGTATATAAAATATTTAAATTCCTATTTATAAACATATAATATTCAATTTAAACCTATTTTATATTATTTTCAATTCAGTCCCTTATAACCTTATTATTCGAAATTTTCATATTTTACCATCTACCTGATCGAATCTAAATTTTACTTCGTAATTAAACTCCAAGAACCTCAAATTATTATTTAACAATACATCCCAAAATTTTTATCCCTTACAATTAGGTCCCTAACAATTCAATAATGACCAAAAAATTCTAATTCAATTTAAATTACCCAAGTTAACCCACTTCACTATCAGCATGATCTTACATAAAACTAAGCTTAGTCACCCTTCATCTCATGGTTTCTAGCTTCCCATCACTATGTAACCTTTTATGGAAATTCACACTAATTCTCAAAATTTCAAAATTTATCAAATGGGTTGGTTACACTAAGTTTTCTACTATCAAAATCTATAAGAAATTGTTAAAAAATTAACTTACCTTGAATTTTTCGTCGGGAATGGGAGATTAATTTAGCCTCATTTTTTTTCCTTCTCTACATTCCGCTATAAGAGAAAGATGACAAGAATGTTGTCATTCTCTCCCACTATCTTACATATTTATATATCCAATTTATATTTAAATATAATAATTATTATCAACGGCTATAATTTCATAAATCTCAACATGGTAAATTGATGGCCTTGATTAAGTAAAGCCATTATGGGCAAATTTCCCTTAGGTCCTTGGTCAAATTAAAGCCTAAGGGCTTGATTAAATCTTCAATCTAATTTTACTAGTTTAGACCACTTCAATTTAATTCTTGTACTATTTTCTTTAATCAAATTTATAAATCATTTTATAAATGTCATAACTAATTTTCATCATTAACTTATGAATTTTTTTATTTAATACTCAGACTATACTAATTCAATAAAATTTGGCCTATTAAATCGATTTTTTTTACAATGACGAAAATCAAGTCGTTATAGATCATGTTTGGTGCATGAAGTAGACTACAATCTAGCTACCCAAGATTCCTTGCTGCAGCAACTTAAAGACTTCTTATATATGGCAATCAATAAACTGACACAAGCAGATGCCAAAAGACGAGCTATTGAATATAAAGTAGTAGATTGGGTATATCTCAAGCTTCATCCTTACTGTCAACAATCTGTCATTAAACGAGCTTGTTAACAGCCTGCTAGAAAATTCTATGAGCCATATCAGGTTGAAGAAAAAAATTGGACAAGTTGCTTACAGACTCAAGCTTCCTCAAGGATCTTTGTTGAAAAATGGCCAACCATGCTGCTGATATGTTTTTGTTAAAGTGCGTACTACTATGATAATTTTGTTGAGTGCATACAGCTTGTATGCATGCTGCAACAATTGTGCATGCTGCAGTAACATATTTTCTGTTTTAGTTGTAATGTAATTTAGTTTGGTTGAAAATGAACTTAGTTGTTGATGTTTTGATGGGTTTAGAGGATGATTGAGCTGATAAGTCAGCTTATCCCATGTGTACAAGCAATGTTTTAATAGTCCCAATGCTGATTAGAGGGGTTAGTTGAATGAGTAAGCAGGTCAGTTTTGAGCAAACAGATTACTTCCTTGCTATACGTTTGTGAGCAAGTAAATTGTTCTTTGTTTCTTTATGCTTTGTTCAATGTCTTGTTCTCTTCTTTTGTTGCTGTCAAAACCCCAACAATCTTGCATTCATCTAATTTTTCATGTGTCTTTCCTCAAGCCGTAAGTTGGCGACAAAATTGCATCTTGTGATGACTTACCAACTATTGTTGAAGATGGTGACATTCTTGTGGAACTTGAAGCCATACTGGATACCCGTTGGATTAAAAAGGGATCCAAATTTGTTGAGGAAAGTTTGATCAAATGGACAAGGTTCTAGACAAAGGGGAGGAATGGATAAGAAAAGAAAGTCCAAAAGGATGTCTATCAAACGATCCACGTGCGCATGGTGTGTGACTTGATCACCACCTAGATGCTTGCTGCTTAGGAATAGGTTAAATCGGTTATTTACTTATTTTCTTAGTGGTTGCTTTCATTTGAATTAGTAAGAAATTTGTTGATGTTCCTATATTTTTGGGAGCATAATGTCTTAAAATGAAAAAAAAAAAAAAAAAAAAAAAACTCACTAATTTTCTTTTGTATTTAAACTTGTTTTTGGTTGAGAATAAACGCAAGCGAATTTCACATAAACTTATTGTAGTTTGTTCTCACCAAAAGTAGAATATTACTCTTATTTGGATGTGACTTGGACCTATCATACATATATGTTGTTGACTATTGTTTTAGTAACACATGCTATTAAATTATATATATATATATATATATTTTTTTTTTGTTTTGGTACATAGAGTTTTTAGACTCTACAAGCAGGGTTAGGGGGTTATTAAGTGTCTTATAGGAATGTAGTAAAATATTAAAAATATATATTTAAAAAAAAAGACACATTTCAAATTTTTAAGTTTGCTTGTGGAATAAAAAGAAGTACACTACTAATGTACTAAATATTCATGTAATAGTTTGTTTTCAGTGGTGTCGGAAACAATGGTTTCGAGATCACAATTCCGACCAATGAGTCAGTATTTTAATATCCATAGAGTTATTAAAGTGTCACATTAAAATTTGATTAGGTAATTTTAACGTTGAGATGGTTAATTAAAGAAAAAAATACTAAATCGTAAAAACTACCAAATTTAATTGCTATTAGTTCTATGTGTTAAATAGTTACAAAATAATGGTTGGAGGGTTTTATTTAGCAATTATACCTTGTATTTTTAAGTGAACATTTATGTACATGCATTTTATATAGGTTATAAGTTGGAAAGGTTAAAGATGTAATTAAATAATATTTTTAACTTAAACAAAAGATGAATAAGCTATCATCTTCATCTCTTTCATTTGGTAAAAATCGATTCCCCCGTTGTTGAATAAGAAAGCTTTCGGTCAAGCTTCAAGTCACTTGCATGGTATGTGTTTCAATTCCTTTTTTATTGATTTTTATATTTTTGAGATCATTGTAGTTTAATCTAGGTAACCCGGGACTAATTTGTAAAACTGTTAAAGGTTTTGAAATTTTACATTAATAAAGTTGTGATGTTTTTGAAGTTTGATGATAGATCTATAAGCTTGATAGTTAAATAAGACTATTTTGTAAAGTGGTTTTGGTTTATTTTAAAGTTTAAGGACTAAGTTGTTAAAATAGTAAAGTTGCATGAAATTCTTATGAAAATTTGATAAACATGGGTTGTATAAAGGCTATAGAAAATTCAGTTAGCATTGATTGGGTTTAATTGAGATAGATTTTAAAAGTTTTGAGTTTAAGGACTAAATTGAATAAAAGATAAAAGTTTAGGCTAAAAATGTAAAATGACGATTAAGGGTCAAATATGTGAATTTAAGTGTTTTATGATATTTCAATTGGTTAATTGAATAAATTTATTATATTTAGATCAAGAAATGGATTAGTCGATTGATAATAGCGAGAAAATAAAGTCGTCGAGTAGTCGTCGTTGAACTGTTCGTAGCTATTGTGTTTTTGTAAGTTCGTATTACGTTTATTATGTTTGATAATGTCTTAGTTAATTATGTGTTTGGTTATATGAACATAAATGATTATGTGATTTATTGAATATTTATGAAACGGAACAATAATGGATTGAAACGTAAAGTTTGATCATGTGATGATCTTAGAAAAACAGGATAAGCTCGAGTGAACTGAGTGAATAGTTAGGATACAAATGATATGTTATTAGGGAGTTCCAGGCACTAGTTGTCAATTATTACAGTTTCAGGTACTTTGTATTGGTGTTATAGTTTTAGGCACTCTATGCTAGTGATTACAGTTTTAGGTACTATGTACCGGTGATGGATACTGTACCGATGGCTTGAGATCCTGCATGTGTTACGAATTCTCTGAAGCTTGTGTTGTAGCATTGTGTATTAGTTAATTTCCCTTTGTCAACTTGTGTGATCATTACCCTCCCGTGTATCCGAAGCCAATTTACTATTTTTCTCCAGAGAAAACGGTTAACTATTAAAATGGAAATGAAGTGAGATGACATGATTAATTATATTTGGTGGATTATATCTTGGTATGTGATTCTTAACATGTTATATGTTGGTGCTATGAATTGTTTAGGTTTAATCATTTCGTATAGTTGGAATGATGAAACAAGACAAAGGAATATTAATTCTATGTTATGTATGATTTGTAAATTAAATTGGCAGGTATGTAAAGTTATGTTTTATGAACATACTATGCTTTACGTAAGCTTACTCTATTTGGTTTTCTTCTTTGTAGATTGTCGGACTCTTGCTGTCGATTGGAAAATCGTTGGAGATAACACTATTCGGCAACACTTTCGGTAGCTATTTGTTTATTTTAGTCCGATTATAAGTGGCATGCAAATAGGGTTTCAGTATGTTTACGTTAATGGGTATCTTGGTGATGAATTGTGTCATTTGAGATGTAAACATGTATTTGGTATTTTTGGTGACTTGAATTGGTAGCTTATCATTTGATGTCTATCTTGAAAAGTTGTTTTGATATGGTCATTTTGTTTGATACTTATTAGATTTTGGCTGGGTTATGTTAGCCTTTAAAACTTGGTTCTAATGGATAATTTTGCTATTTGGAAATTGTAGTCTAGATTATGATTGAATAAGCTTGATAAGTTAGTTATGTTTAGTTTATATGGTTAAAGTTTATATTTGAATTGCAGTGTTAATGAAGGCATATTAGTTAAACCTTTAGGATGTATTAATTTATGCTTATTTTACATGTTGAATTTTTATTTATATGCTTCTTTGAACAAGGTTTTAGGTTGTGGAGATAATTGAACTCTTCAACTTATGATTTTTTATCATTTTTACAAAAGTATTGATAAAATGGACTAAGGTATCGATACCAGACCAAATGAACAGTTTCAAAAGTTACAGAATTCAATTTTGGTATCGATATTTTTCTAATTTATACTGATACCATGAAAATAATATTGATACCTTGTTTTGGCAGAATGTCAAAATGGTATCGATAAATATTTTTGTACCTATACTTGTTATAAAATATCGATACTTATTTACTTGGTATCAATACTGATCCAAAGATTTAAAAGTTTTATAAGTTAGTTCATTTATTTGAACTCGAATAAAATTTTATAGTAGTTTTAAGCTCGATATAGTTTTATGTTCATTCTTAATGTCTAACATTTGTATAATTATGTTTAGTTTATAGTTAAATTGAATAAATTTACTCGAGTTTGTTTGTAGCATTTTATAACTTAGGTCTGGTGACCGAACTGCGAATGGGATGTTACAACTCACCCATATATATATATTATTGAAATATGTTTTGGCACGCTGAAAATAACATCTATATACATACAATTTTTATGGATTTTTTTATTTTTCACTTGATACGCTATATTCCGGTCTTGTCAATAGAGGTTAAACATTGGCCATATTAATATGCTTTCTATGATTAGACACCAATTTCAGTTGTACCATCAATTTAGAATAGTGATAAATTCTTGTTCCATGCCATTAGGTAATTGTGATTTCCGACCTTTGTCATTGAGGTAAAGGTGATCATAGCTTATAAAACGAGAAGTGTCATGTATAATTATATACACTTAGAAATTTCGTTTCTTTTTTTTTAGATGTTTATGATATGAAATTTGACTTGCACTATGATGGATTACCTAAGATTTTTTCATACATGCTTTTAATCAAACATTTTGGCCTAAATAATTTTATGTTTGCTTAACCTGATCAAGTGGAATATCTATTACTTACTAAGTAGTTTGTACTCTCTTTTCTTTATTATATTTCAAGTTCGGATTTTGGTTGTGAACGCGGAATCTCCAAGGAGTGGCATTCTTAAATTTAATGCATTGTCTTGAAAAGTTTTAGATGATAATACTTCTTCGATTTTCAAGACTAATAGATATCACTACTCAAGTTTTAACTTTTGATTTGAATTCTCTTAGTTTACTTTGTTTATTTCGAAAAATATTTGTCGAAACCATTTTTTGTTGTAAAACGGGTCGACTTTATATTTTGAAAACGAAAATGAAAATGGGCATGGGAGTCGCCACCAATCCCTTTTTTATGAGGTGTGATCGGGTAACCTCGTAATTCAATCATTTTAATAAAAATTTTAATTTACTAAAACGACGATTTTTTTGGTCTACGAAATCCAGAAAATGGGTTCGGGAGTCGGTTACGCACGAGGAAGGATTAGCACCCTCGTGACACCCAAAATTGGTACCTAATTGATTATTTGATGTCTTTATGTCGAAAGTTGAAAACTCGGAAAGAAATTAAAATACGATCCCTTTTTTACATTAATGTATATTTCGTTTTGGAATGCTTAAATAAGTCGAAAATATATTAAAGACCTTCTTATCTTGAGGCCACGAAACGTCACATCCCGTAAGTTAGAACATGACATTTCGAATCTTGGAGAATAATTTGGTCTTTGATTTTTATTTGAAATCTCTTAATTTTTGAGAGGATATTCAATTATTCGAATTCAATGAGAAGAGTCGAAACCCTGTAAGTTAGGGCACGATTTTGTCGAATCTTTCGAATATGGAATATTGCCTATTTTTGAAATTTCCTTTTATTCATCGAATGGAAGTTAACATAATATTCAAAATGTTATACATTTAATTTACTCGGGTGTGATATAAAAATGAACCAATGTGTTTGAAAACAACTCATGATATGGTTATGGTAAAACGCGATAAAACGATATTGCGTTTAAAAAAAAAAATGGAACAATGATATGCAAAAGAATATGATAGTAATAATACCATACTACAATAACGATGATATAATTGTGATAATAATATAAAAAATGATGGTGATAATTATGACTATTAATACTAATTGAATAATAAATGAAAAAGAAGTAAATCATAATAATAATAACAACAATAATATATCAATAATATATGTGTATGCAAAAAAAATAAATAATATAAAAAGGGCAATAAACAAGTAAATATTAATAAAATAAAAATGAATGATACGCTAGTAATGATAAAGGCATAATAATAAAAAATAAAAATTAGTAAGTAATAATGAATAAAAAAATGAGAATGCAATACAATAAGAAAATAATAATAATAATAACAAAAGTAAAAATGCGATAAAACAACAATGTACAGTAAATGGAAATAAATCAATAAAAAATTTAAGAACAATAAATAAATAAGGTAATAATAGAAATGATATAGAAATAAATAAATAACAAACGAAATAACATATAGAAAATAAATCTAAAAATGATTGGAATTAAATAAATAAGGGCCAAATTGAAACTAAAATGAAATTAAAGGCTTAAATAAAAAAAAAAGTTTTAAGGGCCAAATGGAAATCTAAACAGAGTTTTGGGCCAAAATTGGGAATAGAAATAGGGTAAAGGGTCAAACAGTAAAGCGCGAAAGACAGGAAGGACCAAATGGGAAAATATTCCCCGCCTTCTGAAACGCACCGTTCTGAAAGGACTGAATTGAAATAGAAATAAAATTCATGGGGTAAATTCGAAAGAAAAAGGAAAACTAAAATAGGGACCAAATCGAAAATTGCCTCAAAAGCGGAAGGACTGAGGGCGCAAATAGACCCTCAGTCAAAAACATGCGGATCCTAGGCGGTTTGGGTCCGGTCGGTCCGACCCAGCTCAAAACGACGCCGTTTTGGCATTAAATCGCCCCAGGTAAAATGGCGTCGTTCCACTGACCCTATATAAGCCAAAAAAAATTTAAAAAAAATCATTCACTTCTTTCTCCAAAAAAAAAACAGCAGAGCTCCCTTTTCTCCCCCTTTCTGGTCTGGACTTCAGGCTTATTCCGGCCTAGGGTTCCGGCGAGCCTCCGCCGTGGCTCCGCCGTAGCCCCGCCGTATATGGCGGCCGGAGATACGAAAAGTCAGGCTTTTTCCGGCCTTTTTCAGTTCTTTCCTTCGTATTCGAAAAAAGAGAAAAAAAACTTATAGATTTTTAGAAACAAAAGTAAAAAGGGTCTTAGCGCTTTTCGAAACCTCATCCGAACCTTCATGGGTCCGAGGTGTTCAAGCGCCGGTGACGTTCGCCAGAGAGGGCGTAGATCGGCTCAGGTAAACCCTTTTCTATTTATTTCTTTATTTATTTTTATTAGAATAAAAAAGAGAAAAAAAGGCAAATAAATAAATAACCACAGTGGAGTATCACCTTTCAAATCTTTTTGTATTTGATATCTGTTTTTTGTGTGTTCGAAAGTCTGTATTTTTCGATTAATCTCTCTATGTAAAAAAATACAAATCTGATTCAAGGCTTTTATAGCCGATTTACAAGTGATTTGCTATCTTGCTTGCTTTTTGGTTTTTTTCTTTTCTGTTTTCTTCTGTTTCTTGCCATTTTTGTCTTGTTCTGTTGCTTTGCAGGCCTCGGGGTAGAAGTCAACGGGGCAGAGGCTGCCATTTCGGTGCAATGGCTCAGGAAAAGTCGAGCCTTGGGCGGTGTGCGTGCTGAGGGCACACATGGGAGGGGGTACGGCGCCTTGGGGACTCAGAAACCCTAGGGTTCCTGAGTCGGTTTAGTTTTTGGGCCTGTTGGGCCAGTGGGAATTAGGGTAGATATTTGGGCCTGTTATTTTGGGTTGTATCTAGACTGGACATTTTGTATTTGGTTTTCTCTTTTTTGTTTCTGATTTGGGTGTAGTGGGCCTGGGCAAATTAGGCCTATTACAGCTACCCCTCTTTGCTCATTGTCGTGTAACGAGGATGGAGCAAAGACCTTTAAGAAGGACCAAATTTGCCCAGTTTTCAGACCTCGACTTCTTTAGTGCTTCTCTTCTTCAAGTAGCCTAAATATATCCCACTGCAACTTCAGGGGTATAAGATTTGCTATCTTCAATCCGCTCCACTTCAACTTCAGGGAGATAAGATTCGTCATGGTAATTTCAACCCATCCCACTGCGACTTCAGGGATATGGGATTTGTAACTTCAATATACTCCATGCAACCTCAGGGAGATAAGATTTGTTATTTTTGACCTGCTCCACTGCAACTTCAGGGAGATAGGGTTTATAGCTTTAATCTTCTCTACTGCAACTTCATAGAGATAAGATTTGCTATCTTCAGTCTACTCCACTACAACTTCAGGCAGATAAGATTCGCCATGATAGATTTGATCCGACCTACTGCAACTTCAGAGGTATAGGACTTGTAATTCGTAGCTTAAATCTGTTCTGCTGCAACTTCAGGGAAATAAGATTTGCTATCTTCAACTTGCTCCACTGCAACTTTAGGGAGATAAGGTTTATTTTGATCTGCTCTACTGCAACTTCAGAGAGATAAGATCTGGAAATTTGTAGCTTTAATTTGTTCCACTGCAACTTCAAGGAAATAGGATTTGCTACGACAACTTCTCCACTACAACTTCAGGGAGATAAGATTCGCCATAATGGCTATGATCCGTCCCACTACAACTCCAAGGGTATAAGATTTGTGGTTTCACTGATCTGTTGCACCGTTCTCTGGGGAACATGACCTATAAAATCCATTTTATGGGCCTATTTGTACTTAGTGATTAGGATGTCATGATCGGAATGAATCAAATGCTCCTAATTAGATGCGTATGAATGATATTTGCATGGATGCAAAATGTCATTTTTCGAGAATGATCCCTTTTTAATGTTTAGGTTGTCATTGCTCGATGTTCATCCAAGTTCTATTACTGATGTGTTACCATGCCTTCTTGTTCAGCTGGTATCTTTAACAGAAAATCCAAAGAAATAGTCATCATTCAGACTATTTGTTCTCAAATGTTTCCAACCCCTGAGTTTGGTTAGTTCTTGAATAGTGGTCATGTTCTCATATCCTTGTACTATTTTAGAAAACCTTTCAGAGCAATATGCAAAACTTCCTTTACTTGAATATTATTAGTCCATTAATCATTATTTCAATGTAAAACTGCTTGAAAAGGATTGTAGTAATGGTCAAGATCGAAGTTTATTAGGAGCAAGGCTCGAAATGAATAGATTTATCAACATAGCAAATTTGCTTAAACACAAAGTGAATAAGATGAAAGTAGGTGCCCCGGACATCATAGCATGAGTTTCTTTGTACTAACTTCCCGAGGACCCTTTTGAACTCGATATGTGTTTTGGAGATCCAAAGTTCTTTGTTGATGCCCCCAAGAAGTAGCATCTCTTTCCTTGTTCATTCGGGAATAGCAAGACTACCACATACCCCACTTTGATCAAGATTTGAATTGCCCTTTTCCTGGGTTTTCAATTCAAAACCCCTTTGGTCTCAAGGTGCTCTTTGCGAGTTTTCACCTTGGCCTCTCCCACATGCGAGTTTTTTTTTTAGGTAAAATATTTCTTGACTGAGTCTGAATTCACAGGACTGGGCAAGCTTTTGCCATCCATCTCAGTCAGAATCAGCGCTCCTCCAGAAAAGGCCTTCTTTACCACGTAAGGTCCTTCCCAATTTGGCATCTATTTCCCTCTGAAATCCTTCTGTATGGGAAAGATCTTTTTCAACACTAGGTCCCCCTCATGGAATTCTCTAGGACGAACTTTTTTGTTGTAAGCTCGCATCATTCGCTTTTGGTACATCTGACCATGACGGATAGCTTTCAACCTTTTCTCTTCGATCAAATTTAGCTGATCGTATTGGGATTGGATCCATTCTACTTCATCCAACTTTAATTCTTCCAAAACTCGAAGAGAAGGAATCTCCACTTCAATGGGTAAAACCGCCGCCATTCCATAAACCAAAGAGAAAGGCGTTGCCCATGTTAAGGTCCTGACGGATGTTCGATAGGCATAGAGGGCGAATGGTAGCTTCTCATGGCAATCTTTATAAGTCTCAGTCATTTTCCCCACGATCTTCTTGATATTCTTATTGGCTGCCTCCACTGCACCATTCATTTTTGGGCGATATGGTGATGAACTATGGTGTTTGATCTTGAACTGACTACAGACTTCTGATATCGTGCTGTTGTTCAAATTTAGTGCGTTGTCAAATATGATCCTTTCTGGCATTCCATATCGACATATGATCTTCTTCTTTAAGAATTTACTGACTGCCGATTTCATGACATTGGCATATGAAGCGGCTTCTACCCACTTGGTAAAGTAATCGATGACCACGAAGATGAATCGATGCCCGTTAGAAGCCTTAGGTGAAATTGGCCCAATGACGTCCATGCCCCACATAGAGAAAGGCCATGGAAAAGTCATAACGTGAAGAGGTGAGGGAGGTACGTGAATTTTATCTCCGTAATTTTGACACTTGTGGCATTTCTTGGCGAAATTGATGCAATCTCCTTCCATGGTGGACCAATAATACCCGAATCTCATGATCTGCTGGCCATTGTAAAACCATTGGCATGTGTTCCGCAAACACCCTCATGGACTTCTTCCAAGTTTTGCTTAGCCTCAACAGCATCTACACATCTTAGTAGCACCTGATCCTTTCTTCTTTTATATAGAATCTCCCCATCTAAGACATAGTCATTGGCCAACCTTCTCAACGTCCTTTTATCATTCTCAGTTGCTTGGTCAGGGTATTCACGATTCTTCATATATCGCAATATATCGTTGTACCAAGGGTGATCGTCTTTTTCTTCTTCTTCTTCGATATTGTAACAATGAGCCGGAGTTTCATAAATACTCATCTGGATAGGCCTTACATCCTCTTGTTTGTTCATTCTGACCATTGAAGCCAAGGTAGCTAAGGCATCAGCCATCTGATTTTCATCTCGTGGGAGATAATAAAAGGTGATATCATCGAAACCCTCAATTAACTCAAGCACCAACTTTCGATACTTGATTAACTTGGGATCTCTTGTCTCCCATTCTCCTTTGAGTTGATAGATTACTAGTGCAGAATCCCCATATACCTCTAGCACTTTGATCTCACGTTCTATGGCTACACGGATACCCATGATGCATGCTTCGTATTCTGCCATATTGTTTGTGCAATCGAAATCCAATTTACTAGTAAATGGATAATGATCTCCATCCGGGGCTACCAGGACTGCCCCAATTCCATTACCCACAGCGTTTGAGGCACCGTCAAATTTTAGCTTCCAAGAATGACTTTCTTGCGGGTCTTCTTCAGTGGTTGCAACATACATCAGATCTTCATTTGGGAAATCAAAGTTCAAAGGCTCGTAATCCTCTAGAGCTCTACTTGCCAGAAAATCGGCTATTGCGCTTCCTTTAACTGTCTTCTGGTTTACATAGACTATGTCAAATTCAGAAAGCAGAATTTACCATCGGGCCATCCTTCCATTAAGAGTAGTCGACTCCATCATGTACTTCAGAGGGTCCAGCTTTGAGATGAGCCAAGTCGTGTGGTACAGCATGTACTGTCACAATCTTTAGGTTGTCCGAATCAGGGCGCAACATAACTTCTCGATTGGCGAATATCTTGTCTCACATTCAGTGAACTTCTTACTTAGATAGTATATTGCTCTTTCTTTTCTTCCTGACTCGTCATGTTGACCAAGCACGCATCCCATGGAATTCTCGAACATCGCCAAGTACTGATGTCGTGACCTATCCGGTTAGGTGGCATCGATCTTGGGGGCATTGGACAGGTAATGTTTGACCTTATCGAAAATCTTCTGGCACTCCTCATCCCAAACGTCTGGGTTGTGCTTCTTAAGGAGACGGAATATGGGGTCGCATTTCTCAGTTAGTTGTGAAATGAACCAGGTGATGTAATTTAGTCTTCCTAGAAAACCTCGAACTTCTTTTTGAGTGCGCGGCAGAGGCAATTCTTGTATAGCTTTGAATTTGTCTGGGTCGATCTCAATTCATTATTCGCTGACTACAAAACCTAGCAGTTTTCCTGATCTAGCCCCAAAAGTACATTTTGTTGGATTGAGCTTTAGCTGAAATTTTCTCAACCTCAAGACCAATTTCCTTAAAACTTGTATATGTTCTTTTTCTGTTCGGGATTTTGCAATCATACCGTCGACGTAAACTTCGATTTCCTTATGCATCATGTCATGAAACAAGGTTACCATGGCTCTTTGGTACGTTGCTCCTACGTTTTTTAATCCAAATGGCATCATCTTATAGCAAAAAGTTCCCCACTAGGTCACGAATATGGTCTTTTCCATGTCTTCAGGATGCATTTTTATCTGATTGTATCTAGAGAAGCCATCCATGAAGGAGATCAGTGAGTAGCCTGCCGTATTATCCACTAAAGTGTCAATGTGAGGCAATGGGAAGTTGTCTTTTGGGCTAGCCTTGTTTAAGTCTCTGTAATCTACACACATCTGTACCTTTCCGTCTTTCTTAGGGACGGGGAAAATATTGGCTACCCATTCTGAGTATTTAACCACTTGTAAGAACCCAGCATCAAATTGCTTCTTGACCTCCTCTTTTATTTTTAACAGAACATCGGGCCTCATCCTTCGGAGCTTCTGTTGGACTGGCTTGCATTCTTCCTTTATGGGGAGTCGGTGTACCATGATATCAGTACTTAACCCGGGCATATCTTGATACGACCAAGCAAAGGCATCCTTAAATTCTTGGAGTAATTCAATGAGGTCTTGCTTCGTCTTTGCAGTAATGTAGGCTCCTATCTTCACCTATTTTTCCTCTCCTAGGCTCACAATTTCCACTGACTCTTTTTGAGGCAAGATTTACTTCTCATCTTGTTTTACCATCCTCAACAAATCAGGAGATAAATTACAGTCTCGATCATCTTCAAGATCTTGGGAATCTTCTGTGCACAAATCTTGTTCAAAAGGAGATTTTGAGTCAGTAGTAATGTTGCTCATATCATTGATATCCGGAGACCTGTTATAGGGTTGAAGAAAAAATCCACAGAACAAAAGAATCTAAGAATAATTATTTGTATGGTATGATTATGAATGAAAAGAATAAAAGAATATTTGCTCAAAATGATACGCAAAAATGCATTTTTTATTGAAGTAAAGATTTAGGACATAAGCCTATTTCACAAAGGACTCTTATTGCTCCTAGGCTTAGAGCAATAAGCGCGTTTTGAACATTACTCTGTATTGGCTATAAAAACTACAGGAATCTCTTCCGCAGTCCAGTTGTTCAAAATACTTCCAGGTACATAGGGGCAGATGTTTGATAGATTCTCTCCCCCGATTCCTTCTTCGGATATGGCGTTGATGTTCAGGTTTCCTAACATTTCTTCCGTAGTCTCCTTTCTTGGCGCTTTTCTTTCAGGGTGAATAGTTCCTCCTGATACGAAAGTCTTGGATATGTGGGGAAAGGTCATCGGTTCCCACTTGACCTCTTCCACACTCAATCTCGCTCTTCTCCTTTCTTGTTTCTTCTCTACCTCCTTCTTTCTTTGCCTGGCGTCTGGCTTAAATCCTAAACCGTAGTGGTCTCGTTTGTCCTTCAGCATAGGTGCCTTGTCCTTTCCTTGTAGGCATTTTCCAAGTCCTCTTCCAGGCAAGGCTCCTTTTCCCACTGTGAGTTGTAAGCCCATTTTTGTAGTTTTGGATATTTTGGGCATCGGGATCTTATTCCCTTCGATGATGAAGGTTGCATTCACAAATTCTAATGATCGGAATGAACATTCTATCGCTTCATCGTCTGTCCCTACATATGGTGCGTCGCTAGTTATGGATGCAATAATACCCTCCTCCGCATTTATCGTTACTAGCCAACCCTCAGCTACCAACTTTAGCTTCTAGTGTAGCGACGACGGCACTGCCCCAGCTGTATGAATCCAAGGTCTCCCAAATAAACAATTATAGGAGGGCTTAATGTCCATCACCAGGAAGTCCACTTCGTATGTATTTGGGCCAATCAAGAGGGGTATCTCAATCCTTCCCATCACCCTTCTTTCGGTTCCGTCGAATGCTCTCACTATGTTTTGACAGGTCTTCATGTGAGAGCTATCTACCGGCAACCTATTTAGCGTGGATAGGGGCAAGACGTTTAATGCAGATCCGTTATCAATAAACACCCCTGGTAGTGTATACCCTTTTGCAGTGGGTAGTGATGTGTAAGGCCTTTGTAGATCCCATGCCCCCTGGCGGTATCTCATCATCATTAAAGAAGATGAAGTTGTCGGCGCTTATATTGTTGACCAGACGGTCCAGCTTGTTCACGGAGATATCGATAGCGACATAGGTTTTGTTTAGCACTTTCATTAACGCCTCACAATGTGTCTCTGAAATTAAAAGTAAAGCTAGCACTGAGATGCAAGCTGGTTGCTTATGTAACTATTCTACAACACTGTACTCGTTGTGGTTTAAGAATTTTAGGAATTCTTTAGCTTCATTCTCAGTTACTGGCTCGTTAACTGGCGATTTGGACCTGACCGTCTTTTCCCTTTTTTGTTCAGCCATTGGGGTCTTCCCTTTTACAGGCTCAGCTCCTATATTTGATGGATCATAATGCTTCCCCCTGCGTGTATAGAAACCAACCTCTCGACCTTCTTCTGAAGTGCCAATTGGGCTCTCTTCTCCCGGAATTGTCACGTTGCAGTCATAATTCCAGGGAACCTTCTTTCTATCCTTGTAAGGAAAAGCTACGGGATTCTGAATTATGACCATTGGTGCCATTTGCACTCCAGCTTCATTGCTTCTTGGTCGTGAGATGATTACCACCGAATGATTGGCCTCACAGACCCTCTTTGTCGATCCTCCTTTAGAGGCGCACACCTCTTCTCCTTCAACATACTCAAAGAATTCGAGCTCTTTGTTGTCCATTAGACCCTATACTAAAGTCCCGAATTCATTACATTTCTGAATCTCATGATCTTCTTCATCATGGAACTCACAATAATATTTTGTTTTTCGGGACTCGTTCCTCGATCTTTTATGATTAACCCTCTCTCTACCATTTTTTTCCAGACTTCTCTCAACGGGGTTTTTACTTCTACAATATTCATCTTAATTTTCCTCCCCGCATTCTCGACTATCGCATTTACCCCCTTATCAACGTGGTTGGGTAATGGATTTTCTGCACTAGATAGATCATCAAATTTTACAATGCCCATTTTGATGAACCTTTCGACTAATTTCTTGAAAGCGGTACAGTTTTCTATCGAGTGCCCCGTAATTCTCGCATGGTATTCGCATTGGGCGTTTGCGTCGTACCACTTAGGGTACGGGGGTTGCATTGGCTTTAGGTAGAAAGGGGATACAACATGTGCATTGAATAAACTTTGGTAAAACTCCCTATACATCATTGGGATAGGCGTAAACTGGAGTTTCTCTGTATTCGGCCTTTGATTGGATTCCTGCCTTGGAGGGGCCTGAAAACTAGTGGTTATCGTCTTCGGTGGGCCAACAGTAATTGGCTTTGAATAGCCCTTGTTGTATGCGCCCAAATTGTTTATTTCATTTTCCTTTTTTCTCGGGGCTGATCTTTTGGCGCTTTCCCCCGCATCTATTTTGTCGCTTTTCATCGCGTTTTTGATCATTTCACCGGACATTACTATGTCCGAGAAGCTCTTCGTGGCGCTCCCCAACATATGGTTGATAAATGGGGCTTTCAAGGTGTTGATGAAAAGTATCGTGGTTTATTTCTCCAGAATAGGTGGTTGGACTTGTGTTGCCACCTTTCTCCATCTTTGGGCATATTGCCTAAAGCTTTCATTCTGCTTCTTCTCCATATTTTGCAGTGTAAGCCTATCGGGTGTCATGTCTGTCACATGACTATACTGCTTCATAAAAGCTTGTGCTAAGTCTTTCCATGAATTGACTTGGGCACGACTTAGCTGGTTGTACCATTTGGCTGCTGACCCGATCAAACTATTTTGGAAGCAGTGGATCAATAGTTGATCATTATTAACATATCATGTCATCCTTCGACAGAACATGGTAATGTGAGCTTCAGGACAACTTGTCCCATTATATTTTTCGAACTCCGAAGTTTCAAACTTTGGAGGGAGCTGTAACACCCCTAACCCGTATCCGTCGCTGGATTAGGATTAGAAGCATTACCGAACAAATCACAGCTTAGAACAGATATTCATTTCTCTCATGCTTTATAAATTAACCACATCAATACACTATACCTATTCAAATTTCGAACCTTAATACACCTATATTCATCTCATTGATATATTAAAATTTAATCCAATCATATATCATTGCATAACATATATCGAGTATATAAATAAACAAATTTTTCATAAGCTAATTACCACGCATATTACTAATATATGAGTATTTTAAACTTAATAATCCACATCACATTGCTATTTGTTCTTTAGCATATTTGGCAATTACATTTACTACATTTAAGATGGGCCGAATGTAAACATGCATAGTATAACCTGATTTTTATCACACGGAAAGATCAAAGCAAATCCATACACATAAGATATAACATTACTTAACTAATATATAATACATACCATGACCTAAACAAGCATCCATCATTTACTTCATTGCTTAAGCCGAATGATACACTATGCTTACCATTTACCATTTCCGATTCATATATATATTTAACCAAACATCATAATATATATATACTATGTATTAGACTTATTATCATGAACTAATTTATAAGTGATTTATATCATAACCAATCAAGACATTTAACCAAAATACCCAACATACATGCTATGAAACATGATTACCAAACAAAGTTATATCATAATCAAATATACCCAAATTTAAGCATCATGATTAAACTTAATCGAACTCAAGCATAGAAATCAAGCCATTTAACCAATCACCAAGCATAAACACATTAGAATTTATACTCCAATTTAGGACAATAATATAACCGAATCTATATAAAAACCATAATACCATGATTTAGCCATTTTCGCATGGCATTTATACATATATATACACCATTCAAAATCAACTCAAAAGTGACATAGCCTATACATGCCATAGTTTCAAAAGAAGTACTACTTATAAAATACCAAAGTTAGTTGATAGTGTGATAGACTTTGACGATGATCCCCGAGCTCGTAACTAGACTTCAGAATCTATAAAACCATACAAATAAACACATACAGTAAGCTATTATAGCTTAGTAAGTTATAAGCAATTTCACAACAACAATTCACTATAACACTATACTAGCAAAGTCTAAATAATATAATCACAACCAAGGTTTATAACCATGACTTTAGTTTATATCACCTTTCGAAAACTTTCTCATTTCACAGCCCAAAGGCCCAACTTCCATGCCTTCGATAATAGATTTTTCATGCATATATATATTACTTACCGAACTTATACTTGCACTTCAAACCCATATAAATCATATATTCAAAATTTAAAACTAATCAAATGAACTCTTTATACAAACTTCCACATGACCGAATACAATATATAAAATTCATGTAGAAATCAATGAGATTGTGTAAGCATTACTCCATGTCAACCTATATCAATTGAACTATAAAATTAATTGATACATTCCATCCAAACTAATTTGTCACTCTTACTTGATTTCAATTAATATCATCTCATAATATCAACTTACCAAAATTAAATCCAATATTTAAAAATTAATCGCACACTTAGTGCTCCTTGTCCGATTTCGCACACTTAGTGCTCGGTATTTTAAAATTCGGACACTTAGTGTTGATTATCCGATTTCGCACACTTAGTGCTCGGAAGTTAAATTTGCACATTAGTGCATCTCCCAAACTTGTACCTTATTCATACATATACATATAAACTTAACTCCAACCATATATATATTCATTTTCTAATCAACTAATTCATTTCATAAACCATTACCACATTCGGCAATATCCCTTTTATATATATATATATATACTTCCATTTAAATTCATTTACATCATTATAAATAAATTCAATGCAACTCAATTACTTAAAAACTTACCTCGAGTATCGACGGACTTCGTTTTCCGACTATTCAATTAACTTCTCCTTTCCCCGATCCAATCCCGATCCTTTTTGTTCTTGATCTAATAAATTTAAAATTTAGCTCATTCAAACATATTTTCATTCAATTTAATCCAAAAACACATAAATGGGAAAATTACTATTTTACCCTGACATTTACAATTTTTACAATTTAGTCCCTATTGCACAAAACACAAAATACTCAAAATTTGACCACACTTCTTTAGGGCCGAATCTTCATCATCTTATTACAAGCTCATACAATTCATTTATTTCACATTTTAGTCCCGCAAAAATTTATTTTTGCAATTTAATCCTAACTACTCAATTTCATCAAAAATTCAAAGATAAAACTTGTTAATCTAACACATATAATCAATATTTCATCATCAACTCACAAAAAAAACAAGCTTTCTTCAATGGACATTCACAAAATACACAACCAATTCAAAAATTCAAGCATGGGCTAGCTAAATCACATAGCAACAATCTCAAAACGTAAAAATTATCAAAAACCGAACAAAATCATTTACCCAATTAAGCCTCCAAAGTGCCGAACCTCATGAAGCTTTTCTTCTTTTATTTTTCTCTTAGTTTCAGTCAATAGAGAAAGATGAACACTTTCTCTTTCATTTCTTTTCTTTTATTCAATTATACATATTAACATATATTAAATTAATACATTATAACATAAAATATAATAAAAATTTCCAATCACTATTACATGCAAATCATGACCGGTCACTATGATGAACTTTGGTCAATTTACACTATTTATACCTCAATTTAAGAAACCATCATCAATTTGACACTTAGGCATTTAACCCCCAAATTTTCTTTTTATGCGATTAAGCCCTTTCTTTAAAATTAAGCACCAAAACAATCAAATTTTAATACGAAATTTTCACACACATCAATTCACACATAATGAGCATAGAAAATAATATTAAAATATTTTTTTGACTCGGATTCATGGTCCCGAAACCACTATTTCGACTAGAATCAAAATCGGGTTGTTACAGGAGCACTAAATCTGGGACCAAACTTAGGTCCTTAGCATCAATTCTGCAATGGTAATCAGCATTTTCCATTGCTCTAAATTTTTCTTCTAACCACCTGCACCTGTCCTCGAGTTTTTTTGGCAGTTCCGCTTTTGCTTTTTCCATTTCTGTCACATCATCTAGATCAGGGACCACAGGGTTGGTTGGGTTATCCCCCGGATTAGAGCCTGAGCCTGTTTGGTAGTTTATTGGCGTCGAGGTACCGACTTGATACTGTTGGGGTCTGATTGTAACGGGTGCCCTTTGCGGGTACGCATCCGATTATACATGATCGTTCATCAGGGTAAAACCCGGGGGGTAAGTGGGATCTTCATTATCATCCCCTGAGTTAACCGTAGTGCCTTTCCTTTTTTCTCGTTCTCCGGCCAACAACTTTGCCAATTGATTCACCATGCTTCTTTGGGATTCCAATATCTGATCCCTCATCTCTTGTTGCACCTTCGCTAACTGTTCTTGTAGTTGCGCTTGCAACTGGTCTTGCATCTCTTTTTGCATTTGTTCTAGCCTTTCCAATCTTTGATCCATTACTTTAGATTTGGCACGAGTACTGTAACGATGTTCGGTTTGTTGATTCTTGTTGGTTTCCAGATTAACTGAAATAATTTCGTTTAATTAGGGTCTTTTTCATGAAATTTAATGCATATGATGCAATGTAATGCAAATGCATGAATGCAAAGGAGGTATTGACTCTGATTCAATTCCATTAGAACAACTTTACTAGAAAACAAATTTCTTTACATAAAACAGATTACATATACAGCTTTGCCCTAATAATTAAAGCCTTAACCTTCCTAAGAAGCCAAGCTAACTCTTGGCCCCGATCTGATTCTAATTCATACTTCAAGCTTAGTACGTCAGCCTGAACTGCTAGGGTTTCCAAATGATTGGCCACTTCTCGTATTTGAGCCACAGCTTCACCCATGATATAGTCTCTATCCCTGACCTGACTTTGAGAACGGTGAAGTTGCTTTTCCACTGCTCGTTGCTTGCTTCAAGGAGTTCAACTCGGAGTTCACTATTTTGTAACGTGATCCCGAGCTCTTCTATTTTCCTTTTCAGCTCTTCAATCTTGTTTAAGCTTGCTTTTAGCTCAATTTTGGAATTGCGATTACGATACTAATGAAGTGACTTTTCCAATTCTGCAACCCTGGCTTTTAATCTGACCTTTTCATTTTGGTATTCTAACAGGTCTTTCTCTAAGGCATTTCCTCGATCTTGGGCGTCTTGGTATTTCTTTTCCCATTGCTCGGCTTTGTTCTTTTCTTCGTTGATCTCTTTCCGCCATTGTTCTGATGTCTTTCCCAATCCGGCAGTCCTCATTGATAAGCGCAGCTTCTTGTAATCCGTTTTCAGACTATCCAAATCTTCTTCAGCCTTATTTTTCCCTTTTCTTAATTTATCGGACTCTAGCTTTTGGACATCAACATCTAGTCCTAATTGCATCTTTTCTTCTTCTAATTGCTCTATCTTCTTTCCTAGTTCCGAATTCTTTCTTTCAAAATCTTGCTTTATGATCTCTAGCTTGGACGGGACCACTCGCAGATATTCATCCATTGGTCGAATGCCTTCTTGACTTGGCCCAGGGACATTATCATTGACTCTTTTACCCAACCATCCATTATATTCGAGGGTCGTCGTCGAACCTGTGGCAAATCTCCTCATTCGGCGGGTTTGGTTCCAAGCATTAGACATTTCTTGAACCTTTTTCTTGTAGTTGTCCCCCTTATACGAAAACTCGCATTGAGCCAGCCCTTGAGTTACTGGTATGAATTGCCTCGACCTATACTGCCTTAACACAAGTAGATGAGCATATCCCACAGCTCCCCAAATCCCAATCAGAGGGACCCAATCGAACTCCCTACATTGGTATAGAATCTCGTCAGGAACCATTCAAGGGGCTCTCCATTCGACGTCTTCGTCATGAAGGCTTTGGAGAATCATCATCCATTTCTCCTTTGTAATATCATCCCGTCTTGGCATAGCCACTAACTCTTTTAGCGGAGAATAGTTTTCGAAGAAGATTCGGTACGAGACCTTTTCTACTTTCCAAAAATGGCTGTGAAACCATGCTAGTAAAAGTTGTGCGCACCCGATGAATCTCCCTTCACCCGCTCTTCGGCATGCGTTCAGGGACCTGAAGGTTTCGGCTAGAATTGCAGGAACAGGTGTAACCTTTTTATCAAGTCGGTCAAATACATCAGAGACGGCCCCATCTATATGCCCCAAAGCCTTCGGGAAGATTACCAATCCATAAATGCTTAACGCGAAGATATCGACCCTTTTCTTCATGTCAGGACGTGCTAGGATCAAATCTCACAAATTTCTCCAAGGAATGCACTTACTGTCACCTTTCTGTTTGATTCGGGCTGTAACCCACTGTTCGTTCATCCCCGTGACGTTCATTATTTTCTTTAAGAACATCGGGACATTGACAGCCCTAGAGTAGACGCTGTCGATTTGAATCTTCGGGCAACGGAGCAAGGTTGTGTGCTCTTCCATAGTAGGTACCAAATCCACGTTTCCAAAAGTGAAACAACTATAGGCAGGATTCCAAAATTGAGCCAGAGCTCGAAACAAATGTTTGTCTACTTTCACATCGAGTAGGTAGGGTAGATCACCATAATTACTGTAAAATAACTGCTTGATTTCTTCATCCCACTGGACCCATATCTCTTTCAATTCCTGAAGATTATTTTGGGTCATGCTGATACGAGTGAAATCCCATAATTTTGATACGTACCCTTCCATCAGGCTATCACCTTTCTCTAGTTGTGTTCTCTCGGACCATATTCGGACAGCCGCATTATCTTCTACTTTATCAAGAAACCCGCTCTCTATGGCAAGCTCTCTATTTAGCAATCGAACGTGAATCAACACCCTCCTTTTTTATGATGAAAATGTCATGCAATCAAAGTAAAATAAACAAGTCAGTATACGAAGCAAGAATTTAAAGCAAGCAAGAAATAATAAAGCGCCTATTCGGGTAAGCACTAGGGTTTGGTGCGGATCTACCTAGTGTAAGTTCTTAGGGCTCATTATATGTGGCTCGGTTCTTAAGTAAGGGTACCTGAACCGGCAGATTCCTCGATCCTCACCCATTATAGGCTCATACGGACCGAGTTCAGTTCAGGGGAATACATTTCCCTATGGCTATACGAAGATGAAAATCTCACGAAGACATAGGTACGGATGTATCCCGAGAGCGATCCACTATCCTATACGGAGGTGAATACCTCACGAAGGAATAGTTTCTCACTCCCACTTAAAAAGGTAAAAATCGACCTATTATGCGATGCAATGTGCGGAGATACATTATATTTAAAAGACTCGGACCAACAAAGCAACCAAGATGATGCAGACCACGAAAGTGAAATGTAAAGAAAGGATCGTAAATTTAAACCGAATTATCAATTTTCGACGAAAAGACAAGAAATAATCAAATCGTGGCTTGACTCTCTTATTTTGTCCCAGTGGAGTCGCCAAGCTGTCGAAACCTTTTTTTTTTGTAAAACGGGTCGACTTCATATTTTGAAAACAAAAATGAAAATGGGCATGGGAGTCGTCACCAATCCCTTTTTTATGAGGTGTGATCGGGTCACCTCGCAATTCAATAATTTTAATAAAAATTTTAATTTACTAAAACGACGATTTTTTTGGTCTACGAAATCCAAAAAATGGGTTCGGGAGTCGGTTACGCACGAGGAAGGATTAGCACCCTCGTGACGCCTAAAATTGGTACCTAATTGATTATTTGATGTCTTTATGTCGAAAGTTGAAAACTCGGAAAGAATTTAAAATACGATCCCTTTTTTACATTAATGTATATTTCATTTTGGAATGCTTAAATAAGTCGAAAATATATTAAAGACCTTCTTATCTTGAGGCCACGAAACGTCACATCCCGTAAGTTAGGACATGACATTTCGAATCTTGGAGAATAATTTGGTCTTTGATTTTTATTTGAAATCTCACGTGTTTTAATTTTTGAGAGGATATTCAATTATTCAAATTCAATGAGAAGAGTCGAAACCCCGTAAGTTAGAGCACAATTTTTTCGAATCTTTCGAATATGGAATATTGCTTATTTTTGAAATTTCTTTTTATTCATCGAATGGAAGTTAACATAATATTCAAAATGTTATACATTTAATTTACTCGGGTGTGATATAAAAATGAACCAATGTGTTTGAAAACAACTCATGATATGGTTATGGTAAAAGCGATAAAACGATAGTGCGTTTAAAAAAAATGGAACAATGATATGCAAAAGAATATGATAGTAATAATACCATACTACAATAACGATGATATAATTGTGATAATAATATAAAAAATGATGGTGATAATTATGACTATTAATACTAATTAAATAATAAATGAAAAAGAAGTAAATCATAATAATAATAACAACAATAATATATCAATAATATATGTGTATGCAAAAAAAATATATATATATAAAAAGGGCAATAAACAAGTAAATATTAATAAAATAAAAATGAATGATACGCTAGTAATGATAAAGGCATAATAATAATAATAATAAATAAGTAAGTAATAATGAATAAAAAAAATGAGAATGCAATACAATAAGAAAAAAATAATAATAATAACAAAAGTAAAAATGCGATAAAACAACAATGTACAGTAAATGGAAATAAATCAATAAAAAATTTAAGAACAATAAATAAATATGCTAAATAATAATAAGGTAATAATAGAAATGATATAGAAATAAATAAATAACAAACGAAATAACATATAGAAAATAAATCTAAAAATGATTGGAATTAAATAAATAAGGGCCAAATTGAAACTAAAATGAAATTAAAGGCTTAAATAAAAAAAAAGTTTTAAGGGCCAATTAGAAATCTAAACAGAGTTTTGGGCCAAAATTGGGAATAGAAATAGGGTAAAGGGCCAAACAGTAAAGCGCGAAAGACAGGAAGGACCAAATGGGAAAATATTCCCTGCCTTCTGAAACGCACCGTTCTGAAAGGACTGAATTGAAATGGAAATAAAATTCGCGGGGTAAATTCGAAAGAAAAAGGAAAACTAAAATAGGGACCAAATCGAAAATTGCCTCAAAAGCGGAAGGACTGAGGGCGCAAATAGACCCTCAATCAAAAACACGCAGATCCTAGGCGGTTTGGGTCGGGTCAGTCCGACCCAGCTCAAAACGACGCCGTTTTGGCATTAAATCGCCCCAGGTAAAACGGCGTCGTTCCACTGACCCTATATAAGCCAAAAAAAAATTAAAAAATTCATTTTCACTTCTTTCTCCAAAAAAAAAAAAAAAAAAAGAGCTCCCTTTTCTCCCCCTCTCTAGTCCGGACTTCGGGCTTATTCTGGCCTAGGGTTTCGGCGAGCCTCCGCCGTAGCCCTGCCGTATATGGCGGCTGGAGATACAAAAAGTCAGGCTTTTTCCAGCCTTTTTCAGTTCTTTCCTTCGTATTCGAAAAAAGAGAAAAAAAACTTATAGATTTTTAGAAACAAAAGTAAAAAGGGTCTTAGCGCTTTTCGAAACCTCATCCGAACCCTCATGGGTCCGAGGTGTTCAAGCGCCGGTGACGTTCGCCGGAGAGGGCGTAGATCGGCTCAGGTAAACCCTTTTCTATTTATTTCTTTATTTATTTTTATTAGAATAAAAAGGAGAAAAAAAGGCAAATAAATAAATAACCACAGTGGAGTATCACCTTTCAAATCTTTTTGTATTTGATATCTGTTTTTTTTTTTGTGTTCGAAAGTCTGAATTTTTGGATTAATCTCTCTATGTAAAAAAATACAAACCTGATTTAAGGCTTTTATAGCTGATTTACAAGTGATTTGCTATCTTGCTTGCTTTTTGGTTTTTTTCTTTTCTGTTTTCTTCTATTTCTTGCCATTTCTGTCTTGTTCTGTTGCTTTGCAGGCCTCAGGGAAGAAGTCAACGGGGCAGAGGCTGCCATTTCGGTGCAATGGCTCAGGCAAAGTCGAGCCTTGGGCGGTGTGCGCGCTGAGGGCGCACATAGGAGGGGGTACGACGCCTTGGGGACTCAGTAACCCTAGGGTTCCTGAGTCGATTTAGTTTTTGGGCCTATTGGGCCAGTGGGAATTAGGGTAGATATTTGGGCCATTTATCAATTGGGCCTGTTATTTTGGGTTGTATCTGGACTGGACATTTTGTATTTGGTTTTCTCTTTTTTGTTTCTGATTTGGGTGTAGTGGGCCCGGACAAATTGGGCCTGTTACAATACTTTTGAATTCCCAAATTGTATCAATGTTTATAAATTACAATTGGATATTCCTTAAAAAATTGTTTAGCTTGTTTGGTTTTGGTTCCTTTACTTGTAGCCTAGCATATTTATGAGATAGAATCTCACAGATGTGCGATGTTTGTTAAGTCTCGGTTTAAGGAGTGACACTGAGAATAGATTTAGAAATATGGCTTTAAGGAGTGACACTGAGAATAGCTTTAGAAATATGACTTTAATGCATATGGATCCACTACTTATATAACTTGTTTATAACTCTTTTGCAATACCAACTTGTTTATATCTCTTGAAAAACTTGAGATTTACTTGTATTTACAAAATAGAAAACCTTTTGTAGCACTACAATCAGACTTATTAACTCATAGACAATCCCACTGACACTTGAACATATACTCCTATGTCACTCTATGAATCAAGAAAATTACAAAACAAGAAGAGTAGAGGAAACAAAGGAAGAGTGGAAAAAATATTTTCAACTTGTTGCTTCCCACTAGGAGGCATGGGAAATAATTAATGGGGAAGTATGGGAGAAGCCATGGGAAGGTAGTTGAAGAAGGAATTAAAGCAAATGGCTTATAGTATAAAATAATAATAGATCAAAAGACAAGGCAAGGTGACACAGGCCAGGCCAGCTAAGAGAACCAGAAGAATGCTGGAGCAGGAAGAGGGGCTGAAATGTGCGGATTAAAGGGGCAGTCCAATCAAATCATTGGGTTATTCATTCATACTTGCAGTGTAAGCTGTTCACTTGAAATATCATCTTAGTTTAATGATTTATTCATCCATATATGAAGTTAACACTTATAAACTGTTCTAGCATATATTGTATTACATTCACAGTCCAAACTAGCTGTTGACATAGGGAAATAATACTTATAACATATAGTTTTACTTCTATGCTTTTACAAATACCCATTCCACAGTTCCAACGAGAAAAAAGGGGGGAAATGGCTGAGGGAAAATGGAGTCCAAATTTCAATAGTCCCACAATTTAATTAAGTCCTTTGTTACTTACATTCAGTTTCTCACACCATGTCTGCAAAACTGTAGGAAGCTCTACTCGAATGATGTGCAGAATTGAGTGATTTATTTTCCCCCTTCGCCTTCAGACAAACGCGTACAGCATATAATGTCTTCAGGGGATGAACCCTCTGCTGTCCTTTTCAATCATCTCTGTGAATAACTTGAGAGAAAACACAGTTATTTCCACCTGTCTTTGTCAATTTGTCAATGTAACAAATAATGATCCGTATTTCTCTTTTCTTGGTTTGTTTTTTTTCTAAAGTTTTTTTTTTAAATTTTTTTATTCTTGCCGAAATTTTGGAATTCATTAACTTCTGAAGTTCATCCAATGCAATAAAAAAATGAATATAAGGATATTTTCAAGCTAAAAGAGAGTATTTAAACTATTGGTTTGGTCGGTAAGATATGGAGCCAAAGAAATCTTAAGTATGAAATGTTTGAAACTACGAATCGCTGGCTGGGGTGTTATGAATCATTGTACAATTTCATATAACCACTTCCATTCTCTTCGCTTTACTTTTTTTTTTTTTTAACTCCCCTTAAATCCCTGGCAAAGACTTAGGTTGTTTGTCTCCAGCCATTCCTTGTTTTGCCCATTACATGCATGCACAGACAGACAAGGGTGCAGAGATACGCAAAAGCTTATCCCGAATCCAGCTGCAGAACATAGCCCAGACGAGAGTAGAATAATAGTTCATGAATTAGATGTACATATATATATATATATATATATAATATCTCCTTCAATGATAAAACAAAGGGTCTATTCTCTATACAGTTACTGAGATTTAAATCTCACCTATATGAATCAATGAAAAAGATCCATATAAAGCTCTCCTTTTTCACTCTTTTGACAGTCTGGGCCTGAGGCATGCTGGTGTATATTTAATATACATTAATACTACTAACATTTACAATATATAATATGTATATCAACAAACTGAAAGTGGAGAATCACACTCTGCCCAAGAAGCTTATCCTATCCCTCTTTCATATCTTATCTTTTCCCACTCTCAACTTGTGGGGTCTTAACATCGAGAACTTCGAAAGATCACACCGATCAAGCACCATCCTTTCTCACTCAGAGTTCATGTCTGACCTTACAAGCAATAATTTTCTTATACCCTTTTTTCTATCATGACATGCATGTTCGTACACTTTCGTATCAAGACACCAACTGCTATAAAAATGGCTACACCATCTCAATATCCATACATTTCAGCTTAAGAAATAAATAACATCACTAAACCTCCTACCAAGACTTCGACCAACCCAAGCTCATAACCTCTTAGGCCTTGGTTACATATCATGTCAACCAATTAATGCTCCCTCCAAAAGCTCTCTCTCTCTCTTTCTACTGCTATATAACCCTTTCTTTCAGTTCCATCTGTTTCACTACCCAAATCTCCATTTCAGATTACATGTGCAAGTTCCTTTCCCCCATCTACTCTCTGTCTATGTTGGCATATTGCTAGACAATGAAGGGGAAATTTCTAAAGGCATGCATTACCAAATGGAGGAAGATGGGGAGTAGAGTCATACCTTGTGGCAGTTGCGAATACTGTTATGAGTGGGCAAAGTGGCCTAATACCAAGAATGAAGAGAGTTCAATCCCAAGAGATGTGCCAAAGGGTCACTTGGTAGTATATGTTGGTGAAAACTATAAGAGGTTTGTAATTAAACTCACCTTGCTCAAGCACCCACTGTTCAAGGCATTGCTAGATCAAGCTCAGGATGAATATGATTTTACCACAGACTCCAAACTCTGCATTCCTTGTGATGAAAGCCTTTTCCTCGAAGTTGTTCGATGCGCTAGCTCTCCTCAAGATTGAACACTCTCCCGGTGTCTAAAGGATTTTATGCTAGAAACTTGATTGATTCACGAGGCTTCAGTCTAATAAGAACGCTAATATATAGTATACTGAGTAGATCGTTGTAACATATTTTTTGTATGTAACTCCATTGAAAAAGTATTTGACTTCCTGTTTGCCTATTGTAAGTTTTGATTCTAAGGGCCTCAACCTCTCAAGGCATGTGAAAGCTCGTGTGCCTAAATGAAACCCAATTAAACACACAGTACGATGCCATATCAACACCGAACCCCTACCAGCTCCGGAATCCACCTTACGTTGGAACTTGAAAGAACAGCTAATTGAGGTACAAAACGTATGTGTAGATGCGGGTATATGTTTAACACGAATATGTTTAATTTTTTTTCAAGTCTCTTTCTCTACATCCATATCCAAATGTCTGCTGGACATGGATGTCGATATTTCATACAAAATAAAGAAAAATATAGTATAAAGCTATAAGATTAGAATTATATTACTATCAATGAAAATTGCCCTAGAGACCGGGGAAGCAGGCTCCTTAATCTCATCGAGCCCGTTTCAAGGGCAGTGTCCATGATACTTACCTGTAACAGTAAAGCATGGTTCAACTAGCAGATGCACGCAAAAAGCGGGTAACTAACGAGGAAGAATCAGACATTCTAGGTTTCGCTAAGATTATCGAACTGTGTTCTTCAAGATTCATCTAGAAATTCAGGAACAAATGCTGCAAGAAGAATGAACAGAACTTTAGACGTCAAGTGTCTGAATCAAATTATGACACTAGATTAGCAAGCAGTGACCTTGAAACACGGAAAAGAATCGAATCCCAAGCATTTGCACTGTGTTAGCATGGGATGTTGTCAAATGCATGATGATAGAAAGTTTACAAGTCAAAAGGTGGGAAAGCTATGTTTCCTTAGAACTGAGAAACGCTGTATGCAGGTTCAACGTCAAAGAATTTCTTCAGCTTGGAACCTCCAAAGTAAAACCAGAGAAGTTGCGAAAATATAGAACCTCTAGTATTTTGAGCTATGAATAATACACCAATCGACATACAGTAGAATCTTGTATCATATCATATTCTTTGCACATTAGCATCGTAAGTCTAAACTGTCTACAACAATGAGAATAGATATATAAACTCATTCTTCGCATAACAATAATACTTGCCAACAAATATAGACAGAAACAAGGACCAAAGGAAACTTGGTTACAAATCACAGCAGAGCATACTACAAGAATCTACAGAATATGACAAAATATTACAGACTATAATGCATTGAATCTGAAAAAAACTATCAAATAATTTGATGATGATGATAACAACAACAACAAAACTCAGTCAGAAAACTTTGCAGGACCTTTATAGAAAATGCTTATTATAATATCTTGTTCCATACGAAAAACAAGATACAGCCATCCACAATTTCCACCAACATGGAGTAAATGTGTTTCAAAACCACAGCCCAAAAGTTTCTTTTAAAACAAAAAACCAGCTTCGTTGAACCTGTCCAACTATATGGGCAAAACGGCCGCTTCATTGCTGAAGCTACCCAATAACAACATTGGAATAACAAAATCCAGTTTGAGGATAATGCTGACAATTTAATTCTATATAACACCATTTTGGTGATTTGAACCTTGTAAAGATATAAGAGGGCAACCATCCTTAAAGTCTCTTATAAACTAACATAGACACCCTCAAATCCCAATTCACCATGACAACTTGTTGAACTTAGACTACACTCCGCAAATTACCAACAATTACAAGCGAGGTAAAAACAAGAAAAGGCTCCTACAGTTCAAAAACAGAAAATCATAACATCACATATAAACAGTCTAAGGACAACAGCACTAGCAGTATTTGAAGCATGAGAAATTATTACCATTCTCATATACCAGCAAGGAACAAGTACTGCAAGGCAGTAAGAAACAACTGATTGCAACAGAATATACACACAGAAGCTTTGTAGTGGAAAATATACACAAGTATATATTGTGTTCCCTCATAAAAAAGTACATGCAATGCATTGGCAGGTTCTTAGACCAAAACTATGGCAGTATTGCATCACTAGCTCTGCAAAAACAGGAAGACTCGAAGCATTGAAAATGTTGCCGATATCTTCAGGCATCTTCAGTGTCAGAATCGAAAATTATAGCAGCAAATGTAAATTTCCCCCATTTTTTCCGATTGAATTTTCATCCAAGTCCATCAATCAAAGCCTCCAATTCTCTCCTCCCATACCTCCTACCTTCTGTATTAGCTTCCCTAGACTTCACCACAAAGTAAAATATCAACCACGCTACCATGAAATACAACTCCAGAGCTGCCTGAATAACCGTGGCAAAAAATTCTCCCCCTATACGAGTCAAAATCAATCTTGCTAACGACCCACCTAAGATAGCTTCATAACACTGAATCTGTATCCCTTGGTTCAAAAGTGTTGACATCAGATAACAACCTTCTTTAATAATTTCTCTCCCGGTTCTCCTTGAATCCACAACGGCAACCCAAGCTGCTAATGAGAATGCAAATGAAACCAAAGTATCCACCAGAAACCACGTAAACAAAAACCCTGAAATCTCCTTCTCATAACCCCTAATCCATGGTGACATAACCGAAAAAGGCATCAACTTTAACCTGACAAAAAGCTTAAAAAACGAGTAGTGGTCCTCAATTTCTCCGAAATACCACAATCCAAGAAGCTGAGTCACCGCGTCTCTTACCGCCCATTTTATTAGAACGAACCCAGTGAGTCTTTTCAAACCCATTTTAGACCCATCCCAAAAAGCCCCAAAAAACGAAACAAATCTTCCAATCAAGTCATTAACAATTGTGACAAAAAGAACACCAAAAATCAAAGAGTAAATCGCCGTAAATCCTAGAATTACCCATCCATACGCCGCGGATAGAAAGCTGACGATAAAGAAAAGCACCGCTGCGTCACGGCGCCCCAATTCAAATCCTTTATAAACAAACTGAAAATCCACAATCTTTTCTTCTTGCTGGTCCCTTTCATTGTTTTCGTAGTCAAATGAGATAGTCTTGAATTTGACTCCGTAACGAACAATTTCCGGCAGCAGAATACCGTTATCCGCAACGAAATGCGAAAACCCTAATTTGGTATCGAAGTTTGAAAGAATCAACGGCGTGCCATTGAGGGGGCGGTTAGAGAAAGAAGCGAACGGGGAGCGGTGGCGGAGGTCATCGTCAGAAGAGAATAAGTCGTTATCAAGAGCGCCGACGCGCGTGAGGTGGAGGAAAGGACGGCGTGTGTGGCGACGGGTTGATTGGAAACGCGCGTGCGGATGGGAGGGGTGGAGGTCGAGGCGAGAAAGGAGGGATTTGAAAGAAGGATCACGGTCAATAAAGGAATTGAGGAGAAAGGAACCGGATTCAACTAAAGAACGGAAAGAGAGGAGAAGGAAAGAAAGGAAGATGAACGTGAAAGGGTGGGCGGTAAAATGCACGGCAGTCTTTTTGAGGATCTGCGATGTGGACCGTAGCTGGCCGAACCGGTGGTGGTGGTAGTGATGGTGATCGGTCATGGCGGTTGTCTTGTCTCTTTCGGGTTCAGATTTCTGGGGCGTGAATGAGGAGCAAGGCCATTGTTTCTTTTCTTTTCTTTTTCTATTTCAGAATTTTTGTTTTGGTCTAAATTTGCTATCAGTCCTCCTATTTTTTACATTTTAAAATTAATCTCTCCACTTTTTTGAGTAAATCTCTCTATTTTTAATTCACGAATTTAGTCAATATTGTATTGTTTAATAACTTTTTTTTTTGAAGAATACTTGGATTATTATTAACTTAGGCCCAAACAAAAGTCCAATGAAACACAAAGAAAAACATCAAAATCACAGTCCAAAAACGAATAAAGAAATGAGCAACAAGAAAATAATAAAATCGGCCCAAGCATTGAAACCCAGTAGCAAAACGACGGGGTGCTTATGGGAATGCTTCCCAGCTGGTGACCATTCACATCCACCGTCTTGAAAACCGCTTCATTGATGGGAATAAAACAGGTAGCATTAACTCAGCCATCATTTCCAATCCCTCAATCGTTCTCTCTTCCCTTCCCCCATGGACAACCCAACTTTCAGATCGGTAACCAGTTCTCCCTTTCATCTCCATTCTGATGACATGCCTTCCATCGCCCCATTTTCCATCCCAGCCCGATCAATCGCCATCGTCGCGATGTCGGAGGAACTCCGTGAAGCAGATAAGCGTTCTCACCCTTCTTAAGACCTTCAGTAGCTATTAAGTGTGCAACCATATTAGCTTCTCTTTTTATGAAGAGAAAATTACAAGATCATTAGCATCTTCAATATATGCAAAGATTTCAGATCTGTCTTCTGCCTTCTCTTGTATTTTACGTATCACTGTTCTTGAGTCACTTTCAATTTCAACTTCCCGCAGGTCAAGCTGGATCCCCAGATCGATTGCTTGGTAGCAAGCCAACGCTTCAGCAGCAAACACAGATGGTATGTTTCTATTCACAATAGTTTTGGAACAAATGACCTCTGCTCTCCCATTTCTAACCACTAACCCAGAACATGCTTCTCTATTTTGGTAGTTGAAGGCCGCATCAAAGTTTATCCTCATGCATGTACCGCCTGGTGCCTTCCATCTAGTCGCTTGAGTGCCTCTGACTGGTAAGAGCTGTTTCGATCCATCAATTTCTTTCAAATAATTAGTAATGAAGTCTGCAATTTGGCCCCCTGTTTGGTGTTCTCCCTCATGTAAAAATTTGTTGCGCGATGTCCAGAGTCCCCATAATGCACATATAAATGTTCGACATGCTAACAGAGAATTATTTTCAAAAACAGCTTTAACCCATGCAGTGAACTCCATGCTTTCTTCTGAAACAGACCACCCCATTCCTAATTTCTCCCATGTTTCCTTTGCTACAGGACAGTTTCTGAACAAATGCTCCCTCGTCTCTGGTTCGACTTGACATCGTCTGCAATTACTAGGCCCCATGATCCTCCTAAAGTGTAGATTGCTGAAATTAGGCAGATAGTTACACATACCACGCCATGCTGTAATCTTCAATTTTGAGGGTAGTTCTAGGTTCCATAAAAAATTGTAAAATTTCTTTAGGCTTTCCTGTATTTGTGTATGTCTCCCTTGTGTAAGAACTCTGTGTCCACTCCGCACTGAATACTCCCCAGTGGCCTCTTCACTCCAGATTATAAAATCCTCATGGGAACTCATCGATAAGGGGATGCTTAAAATTCTTTCAGCATCTCGCTCAGCAAAGGTACTTAAAATTAACTCCTCATTCCAGCTTCTAGTATTATTATCAATCAATTCTGTAACTTTGACAAGCCTTGGATTCTGACTAGAATTCTGACAATTAAGAATTTCAAAACCAGGGACCCAACGATCTTCCCATATCGATACCTTTTGGCCATCTCCAATTCTCCATCCTAGCCCTTTCAGTAGGAGACCTTTATCGCCTTGTGAGCTCTTCCGGAGTAAAGGAAGGTAAATTTCCTAACCTGGAATTTAAGAAATCGGATCTCTTATAATATTTCACCTTCAATGTACGCGCTAGTAGCGAATTAGGGTAACGTAATAATCGCCAACCCTGTTTGGCTAATAATACGACATTAAAAGAACTCAAATCGCGGAAGCCCAATCCCCCTTCCTCCTTACTTGCACTTAAAGCCTTCCAGTCGCACCAATGCATGCCTCTCTTCCCATTGGTTTTATTCCACCAAAACGAATTCATTATATTTTCCAATTCCAAACATAATGATTTTGGCAAAAGAAAACACGTCATCGAATACGTAGGAATTGCTTGCAAAACTGCTTTGATAAAAACTTCTCTACCACCTTGTGAAATGTGTCGAATACTCCATCCATTGATTCTCTGCTTCAATCGGTCTTTTAAAACTTGAAAAGCTAACTTCCTTTTTCGTCCCACCATGCTTGGCAAACCCAAATATTTGTTTTGATCATTTGAACATTGCACATTAAGAGCTTGACATACCACATTCCTCTCTTGGTCAGTAACATTCGAGCTAAAAAACACCGTTGATTTTTCAAAATTAACACACTGTCCTGAGCAAGCTTCATATTCCCGAAGGATCTCCTTAAGCACATTTATTCCTCTATTCGAAACATCCTCAAAAAGAATACAGTTATCTGCGAACATGAGGTGGGTGATCGACGGAGCTTCGCGGCTCACCTTAGCGCCCTTAATCCTCTTCTCCTGGTTAGCCAATCTCATTAACGCTGACAAACCTTCTCCACAAAAAAGGAATAAATACGGACTCAATGGGTCTCCTTGTCGTAACCCCCTAGTAGCTCTAAAACTCAAACCTTCTTTACCATTACTCAGAATAGAGTATTGAACCGAGCTAATACATCGAAAAATGAGATCAATGAAGCCCTCTGCAAAACCCATCTTAGCCATTACTCCTTTGATAAAAGACCATTCCACTCTGTCGTAAGCCTTGCTCATATCAAGTTTTAAAGCCATATATCCTTTTCGCCCTATTCTTTTGTTCTTTAGAGTATGCAATACCTCATAGGCCAACAACACGTTATCTGTAATGAGCCTGCCAGGAACAAAAGCACTTTGAGAAACATCAATACAAGCATCAAGTACCTTTTGAAGTCGATTAGCAACAGCCTTTGCGATAATCTTGTAAAGCACTGTACAGAGGCTGATAGGAAGGAAATTATTCAAATTTGTAGGAGCCACAGTTTTTGGAATCAATACTATCAAGGTTCTGTTGATATCTTCCACCGAGTGTCCATGATTCAGCACATTCAGACAAAAATCCGTAGTATCTTTTCCAACAATATGCCAAAACTTCTGATAAAAAATTGCCGGAAAACCATCGTACCCCGAGGCTTTTGTAGGCCCCATTCCATTCACCGCCTCAATAATATCTTCCTCTGTGTAAGAATTCTGCATCAGTTGATTCATACTATCTGAAATACATACGTTAATCCCTGAAAGTATGTGTTCCATATCTCCTACTCCTTTTGACTCTAATAAAGTAGAGAAATATACCCTAGCAATCTCTTCAATTTCATTCTCATTAGTTGCAATCAACCCATCAGATCTCTGTAAACCTTGAGTACGGTTAATGCATCTTCTTTGCGATGCATATTTGTGAAAAAACGAAGTGTTCTTATCACCCATTCTAAGCCAGCTAACTCTTGCTCGTTGTTCCCAATATCTCTCCTCTTTATCCATCTCCATATTCAAATGAAGTTTTACTTCCATCAGCTCCACCAAGGTCTCCTCTGTTCGCTCTTCATCATTCAGCTCTTCAATTCTTCTGTTCAAACGCTGTATCGTACCTTTATGTCTGAGCTTCATTCCACTTGCCCAAGCTTTCAACCCTTCTGCAAGACTTTTTATACGATTAAGATACGGCCCAGAACTGCCCTCCCAAAGCTTCTTTATTTCTTTCTCACACGAATCCTTAAGAACCCACCATGATTCAAAATGGAAACGAGTCGTATTACTCCTCCTTCTTCCATCCTCCGTTTCAACCAGTAAAGGGCAATGGTCTGAAAAAGAATGTGGGAGATGCCTCAGAGAATAGTTAGGAAAAATTTGAGACCAACAATCTGTAGCAACACCTCTGTCTAATCTTTCTCTTATGTTTCGATTAAGAATTCGTCCCCGTTCCCAAGTAAACCACGGACCTGAAAAACCAATATCTTCCAAAAGGCACTCCTCCAGTGTTCATCTAAAATCCTCCATTCGAGACTCTTCCCTTGGTAAGCCTCCTTTTTTCTCATTTGCATATAAAATCTCATTAAAATCGCCCCCAACCATCCAAGGTAAAGAGTTATTCTCACCCAGTCTTCGCAGTAATGCCCATGTTTCCCCTTTATTTCTGACGTCTGGGGCCCCATAAAATCCCGTAAATCTCCATCGAGGTTTTCCTTCATCTTCTTGAACTTCCACACCAATGTGATTTTTTAAAAAACTTTTTAGCCGAACTAGATGACCCCCGTTCCATCCTAGACTCAATCCTCCTCGAGAACCTTCAGCTGAAACCTCAATACCATTGAGAAAACCACATCTTCTTCTAACTCGTTCCATTCTACTCGCATTCAACTTAGTCTCCATGAAAAAAACTATTTGGGGATGATAAATTTTCAGCATGTGCTGAAGTCGTCGAACAGCTCGCAGATTCCCCAATCCGCGAACGTTCCAGCATAGAATTTTCATTGCTTCCGGTCGGCTTGCCCTCTGGCAGCCGTCGATATCTGTTGGTTATGAGCACTCGACCCACCATATACCTCCATCGAATCCTGAGAATTGGAAACCATAGAGATACCAGAATCATACCGTTGTTGTGAAGATGCAAATCTTTGTCTTTTTTTCCCTTCCTCATTGTTTAATGGATCATCTTCCTTTTCGAGGTCCATGTTTGACGTCTCTACTCCATGCAACAACTTCTTACCTCCCATGAATTGTCGTAACTCCTTTTCATTTAAATTGTGTTCCCCCATTCCATATCCCACGTTCTCTCCTTTATTTTGATTTCCACCATTTCCGTTCAGCTCCACATTCATCTCGTCAACATATTTAGATCCCTCCAGTTTTATCCCCAATATATTATTAAAATTCTTCCACAACTCACTCTCAGGCATCTGTCTTGCAACATGCCTATCCTTTTCAAAACGACTGCTATCTCCCCATTCCCTTAGCCAGATGCTAGTAGCCGTTGATGCCTTCCTCACTTGAGCCCTTAGTGATAAATCCCAGCCAAACTCTACTTCTTGTGCACCTATACTTAATCTCATTGGACAGAAACTTTCACCATGGCCCAAACAGCCGCATGAAAAGCAAAACAATGATAATTTTTCATACTTAAAATTCACATACGAGAATTTCGCCTCAGAGATCATTACTTTCTTCTTTCGCTTCAGAGGCTTGCGTACGTCTAACTGCACCCGGATACGCATGAAATTCTTATAACCATTAAGAATCTGCTTTGTATCATACTCTAAAAAACTGCCGATGAAATTTCTAAATTGTATTGCCATGGCTTCTCTAAAGAAACCCAGAGGCAGGTTGTGAATTTGAACCCACCAATCTGCATAAACTAGTGGAATAGCCATTGGGTCCTCATTCTCCTTGATGCGATGAAAAATAAGCAGATGGTTATTAAAAGTCCAAGGAGCACCCGTAATAACCCTAGAAATATCAATTTCATTGAAAAATTTGAAAAGGAATCTTTTTTCACCCAGATCTGATATTTGCACCCCTTCCAATGGATGCCAAATATTTGCCAAAGTATTCCTCATAGCAGGAAAATGTACCACACTGGCTGTAAGAAAACACCCCACGAGACAAAAATTATATTCGGATTTCAATTCTGCCCCATCTTCCTGTAAAAAAAAATCCTCCTCCTCCCCATCTTCTAAAGTCAGTTCTGCTAAGCCTTTTTCCATCGTTTCCCACAGAGTTATCCTCTCCACTACACAAAGACCAAGATTGAAGAATCCCAATTGACGGTGCAAGAAAAACAAGTTTTCAAAAGAAACCTAACACATGCCAAGCGGCAGAGAGAAAACGTGCCATACACGGCAGATAATTCCGTTCCAAATTATATTTCTTAAATATTGTATTGTTTAATAACTTAAATTCAAATGATAACACCGAACTTTGGTTTTTTTATAAAAATAATATAAAAATTATTTATTTATTTATTTATAAAAATTCCAAAAATTATTTATGAAAATAGGGTGTTTGTTACCGTGATCGTAGGTGTTGCATGATACATTGACGACACCATCCCACTTTTTGACTAATCATCCGACAATCATTAGACTTTTAAAAAAATAATTTTTTTGTGTATTTATTATGTCAGGTGGCACCCGTATGTATATCTGAAAATAGCTGTGAAATTATGGGTATACACGGTGATAAAAAAATATTTTTTTAATGGTGTCGATAGTGAGTTAGGTGGCACTGGTTGTATTTAAAAAAAACACGCATGTCAGGAAAAAAAAGTTGAAATGAAAATATATATTTTAATTAGTATCGTCAGTGTGTCAAACGGCACCAATTTATTTTAAAAAAATATGTTGTCAACGAAAAAACAACAGCGAAACCAAAAAAATTATTTTTATTGGTGTCTCCTGACACGTCGACGGCACCGGTTTGAAAATATGAGTCACGCAACATTGTTAGGCGACACCGCCCAGTATATAAACCCCTCATCCCTCGGCCAAAATTTTGTTTTTGTTGAAGAGAAAAAAAAAGAAAAAAAATTGTGTTTAGTAAAAGAGGGAAAAAAACGCTAAAAAATTGTTTAGCAATATCGGAGGAAAAAAAATTGGTTTATCAAACCAGAAAAGAAAAAAAAAAGCTCTTTAGAAATCAACATATGACTATCAACATATTTACTTTTTCATTTTAGACTTCAAAAGTAAAGTTCGAATTTATAAAGTTAGTTTGTAATTATTTGTATTTGATTATATTTTATATTGATAATTAGTAATATGAGATGCAAGTTATATTTTTTTGATAAAAAGTGCTTTTGTTGCTAATTTTGTTAATAGGGGCTATTTTTTTAATAGAAGCTAATATTTATTTATTTTAAATTTATTTTACAGATTAACTATCTAAGATGGATAATTAATTCTTCGTATACGTTCATTTCAAGTGGGTAATTTTACAAGCAGCAATTGATCGTATATTTGAATCTCGTTGGTAAATAGGAATGAGGTTTAATAAGAATGTAAAGTCGATGATATGAAACAAAATATTAGTGCAGAAATTACTCGACGTTGTGGGAGGAAGATGTCCAAACTATTTTACAAATTTTCAGTTTCATCAAATCCGTTCAAATATCCAGAGATGAAACTTGTAGATGATAAAGACGTGGAGACTATGATCGCACTTTATTACTTGACTAGGAACGTGAATGTTGAATCAGTTGAGTTGTTCACTGAGTTAACGGATGTTAAGCCCGTTCAAAATGACACTCTATTAAATCAACAATATGGAGTTCAAGACCTGTATACGGAGGTTTCGAGTGTGTCTATCGATAGGAGATTGTCTATACACGGGTTTGACTTTGATCTGGATGTTGGGTGGGCAGAACTATGCGATTATGGAGAGACATCAACATGGGCCAATAATCTACACAATGCTCCAATTGTGTATAACAACCCTAATCTAGGTTCATTTTTACAGATACATCCGTTGATGATTGGTACCAATTTCGATGGTGAAAAAGGACCCGATAATGATGGTTGTTCTGTCACGAGGGTGAAGATTTTAATGAACCCGATCTCGATGAGGTCTCGAATGATATCAACGACGACGGCGTGGAAGATGATGATAATGTATACACCCTTTTTCTTGAGAACTATACTCGTGGCATTATCATATGCAATGAACTTGAGGCTCACATGTTGAGCATAGATCCTGATGCGGCACATGCATCCGAGTTCCCTGAGTATTTAGATATAATACCTTCTCAGTAGTTAGCGGCAGATTTTGAATCAGAAGAGTTAGTCGTAGGTCAACAATTCGTAAATAAAGAGGAATATGTATTTTCCATCAAGTATTATAACATGAAAGTGTCGGTGGACTACAAAGCTACTGTATCTAAACTGGCATTATATATTAGGGAGTGTTGGAGGTTTGCAAAAGGTTGCAACTGGTGGGTACGAGTTGCATTGATCCAGATGTCGTAACTGTGGGAGATTTGGAAATTTGTTGGGCCTCATACATGCACTATTGCACATATGATGCAAGACCATCGGAAACTTGATACGAAAATAATTTGTAACTGCATCATGCCACTGGTGAAAGATATGCCCACCATTCCTATATCGGTCCTGATTGCCGATATGCAAGCCCAGTTTCAATACAAAGTGTCATACATGAAACCATGGTGGGCTAAACAGATGGCGATGGAGTAGTTGTATGGAGATCGGGATGCGTTGTACAATGAACTTTAGGGGTGGTTAGTCACGATGCAGGAGTATGTGCTAGGGATGGTTGACTTGTAGACGTTGTTTTTTTATGGCCCAGATGACCAACTACAACTGGGGAAAATAATTTTCCACCATTTGTTCTAGACATTCGATCCATGTGTTAGGGTCTTTCCCTACTACAAGCTGCTTGTGCAGGTTGATGGGACCTAGCTATATGAGAAATATACATAGGTCCTCCTTATTGCGTTTGTGCAATACGGTAACTGAAACGTACTGCCAATATCATTTGCCATTGTGTAGTCTGAGAACATAAAATTGTGACAATTTTTCTTGACAAACTTGTGGAGGCATGTTGTCAGACAAGACAACATTTGCATCATTTTTTATAGATCAAAGGAGATAAGTGTCGCGATTAGGCATTTCAGTGTTTTGTGGAGATCCATATATTGCATCTGCCACATTGCGATTAACATTCATAGGGACTTCAAGAATGCATATTGGTGTAACAAGTCGTGAACATGGGTAATTCTCATTTTCATATATATTTTTTAATCTTTTGAATACATTTAGAAACTAAAATAAAAGATAACATGTCTTATCGGAATACATACATAGGGCACGAGCTAGAACAACATCATTCCTGACAGAGGCTGGAGAGGCTTCAGGCTGAAATGAATGGTGAAATGAATCATGATTTACAGGAATGATTCATTAGCATGGAGTCATACCAATGGGTCCAAAGTTTCAATGACGGGTCTCAATTGTTGGATCTGGTGCCCTAAGTGTAGTATTTTTGTCTGTCGAAACCATTTTTTTAAGTTTGAAAAACGGGGATCGACTTTAAAAGGAAACACGGAGTCGCCACCAATCCTTTTTATTTAGGTGTGATCGGATCACCCATAAAACATTTTGTTTTATAAAGAAATTAATTTTGGTCTACGAATTCCAAGAAAAACGGGTCTAGGAGTCGGTTACGCACGAGGAAGGATTAGCACCCTCGTAACGCCCAAAATCGGTACCAAATTGATTAATTAATGTCCTAATATCAAAAGTTTGAAACGATTTTAAAATACAATTCCGTTTTAAAAATTTTAAATAACTTGAATTGGATATTGAGATTCTCTTGTTCTGAAGGAATAAAATATCACATCTAGCACGATAGGATATGACGTTTCAAATCCTCGATGCCAAGATCCTCTCGTGATTTCCAAAGTTCATGCATTGAGGTTTTTATAAGGATATTCAATTATTTGGACAAACGAAAAATCGAAGCCCAGCACGATAGGGCACGATTTCTCGAATTTCCAAACACAAAATATTACCTTATTTGGAAAAACTTTTGAATAAGTGATTATAAAACCGGCTCCAAATATATTTATTTAGTTCATTTGGGATAAAAACAATTAAATCGGTTCAAGTTGGAGACAAAAGCATGGTATCAAACACGGAATAATAATATATGAATACAACATTTACACAAATGAATAACAAAGATAACAATACGCACGTACAATTTGAAATATACAATAGCGATAATTTCACAACACATCATATTTAAAACGATATTATTAATCAAAGCCACATGACAAATTAATAAAATATAGAACAAACTTTTGAATGATAATTAATGAATTTAAAATAAATAAAGAAAAAGAAATTTGAAACTAATATATACATACAATTTTAAAAACAAAATATACTAATTTAAAATTGATAACATACATAAGATGAAAAATTTAATAGAAATAACACATGTATAAAAATAATAATATATGAAAATGTTAAAAAAAATATAATAAAATAGGATCTTTAAAAGAAATAAATTATGTATAAATAGATTTAAAAGAAAATATATACATAAAATAATATGAAATCAATAGTATATACATAGAATAGAATAATAACAAAAATAGAACCTAATAGTAAATTAATAAATGAACAAACACTATATACAATAGTTTGAAAATAGTAAAATAATAATAATAATAACAGAGAATACAATAATAAAAACAATAAAATATGTTAATGAACCAATAATATTAGTAAAAATAAATAAGGTAGTAAATATTAAAATAATAGTAGTAATACTTGATTAATAATAATAGTAATAATAATATCAATAATAATGAGAATTAAAAATAATAACAATAATAATGAAATTAATAAGAATGGGTTAATTTTAACTTAAAACAATAATCTGGGGGCAAATCCGCAAATAAACAAAAAGAAAGAGGACCATATTGGACACGCGGATGACAGAGAAGGACCAAAATGCAACCGCAACAAAATTTTGGGGCAAAAATTAAAAAATAGAAAATAAACTGATTTGAAAGATCAGGAAAGGAGGGAGGACCAAATGCACAAATTCCCCATTAATGGAAAACACGCGGATCCTCCCTGGGTCGGGTCACGTGCGCGGTTCTTGTGCCTAAACGGCGCCGTTTTGGAGCCACTTAAACAAGCCTTAAACGACGCCGTTTCACTCCCTTATAAAAGGTAAGTTTTCCTTTTTTTCTTTCATTTATGCTATCCATTCTAAAAAAAACAAAAAGGAGCCTTCCTTTTTCTCTGCTAGGGTTTATCACCCACTCTTGGCGCCGCCACCAATCCACCGTGGCCCGCCGCTGTCGACCGCCACGCACGGCAGTCGGAAGTTAAAAGGTAAGTTTTTTGTTTTCTTTTTTGACTATATGCTATTATATATATATATATAGTAACAAGCATAAAAAAAACCTTATTGTACATATACAAACAGTGCTGAAAAGAAAAAAAGGAAGAAGAAAAAAGGGACCTTTTTTCTTTTTAAATCTCTGTTGCTATTGACTTTTTCGTATATTGTTTTACCAAAATCGTGAAGAAGCCTTACAATCGTTTTTTGTTCGAATTTTATAGCCGAAAAAAACTAAAAGAAAAGAAAAAAATACAATATATCATTGTTATTTCTTTTGCTGTGCTGTGTTTTCATCCATTTCGCAGGTACGGAGGCCAACTGTAGAGTACGGAGGCGAGTACGGAGGCTGTTGACGTGGCGATGACGCGCTAGAAACCCCTACTGAGAAGGTTGCGACGCTGGTCTTAGGGTTTCAGTTTCTAAAACCAACTTCGGGCTACCTGGGCCGTTTCAGGATTGGGCCATTAATTTTTCTTAAAAATGGGCCACATATAAACTTGTTGTAATATTTTGGGCTTGTAATTTAGACTATGGACATTTGGACTTTTACTGTATATTATTATTATATTTTTTGGTTTTTTGGTTATAAACGGGCCCGGGCGAAACGGGCCTATTACAGCTGCCCCTCTTTGCTCATTGTCGTGTAACGAGAATAGAGCAAAGACCTCAAAAAGGGCCAATATTGCCCGGTCTTGCCAAATCCTGACCTCTTTCAGTGCTTTTCTTCTTCGAGTAGATTCATTCCATCCCATTGCATCTTCAGGGGCATGAGAACTAGCGCTTCGATCCAATTCAAGGTAATTTCAGGGAGAAGAGATTTGTAACTTTGATCTACTCCGGTGGAACTTCGAGGAGATGAGAATTGTGGCTCCTATGTAATTTCAGAGAGAAGGGGTTTGTAGCTTTGACCTACTCTACTAAAACTTCAAGGAAATAAAGATTGATCCTCAAGGTGATTTCAGGGAGAAGGGATTTGTAGCTTCGACCCACTCCACTAGAACCTCGAGGAGATAAGAATTCAGGGAGAAGAGATTCGTAACCTCAATCTTCTCTGCTGAAACTTTAAAGAAATAAGGATTGATCCTCATTGTAAACTCAGGGAGAAGGGATTTGTAGCCTTAACCTACTCCACTGGAACTTCGAGGAGATGAGGATTCAGGGAGAAGAGATTTGTAACCTCAATCTTCTCTGCTGAAACTTCAAAGAAATAAGGATTGATCCTCATTGTAAACTCAGGGAGAAGGGATTTGTAGCCTCAACCTACTCCACTGGAACTTCGAGGAGATGAGGTTGGTGGCTTAAATCTACTCCGCTGCTTTATGGAGATGAGATTCGCCGTCTTCGATATGCTCCACTACTGCTTAGGGAGACAAGATCTGTAATCTTCAGTCTACTCCACTGCCGCTTCAAGGAGATAAGGCTGTTGGCTTAAATCTACTCTGCTGCTTCATGGAGATGAGATTCGCCGTCTTCGATCTGCTCCACCTCTCGCTAGGGAGACAATATTCGTAATCTTCTGGACCGCTCCACTGCAAACTCGGGGATGCGGTGGTATCTTCGACCGCTTTCATCTGCAATCTCGGGAAGACAAGATCTCGCTATCTTCAATCGCTCATCAGTAAACTCGGGATGCGGTGGTATCTTCGATCTGCTTCACTGCAATCTCAAGAAGACAAGATCCGCTATCTTTAATCTGCTCCACTGTAAACTCAGGGATGCCAGACTGGTATCTTCGATCTGCTTCACTGCAATATCAGGAAGACAAGATCTGCTATCTTCAATCTATTCCACTTTAAACTCAGGGATGCCAGACTGGTATCTTCGATCCGCTTCACTGCAATCTCAGGAAGATAAGATCTGTGAATTCACCGATGTTACGACACCGTCCTCTAGGGGACCTATTCTATAAAATCGGTTTTATGTGTTTATGCCTATGTGAAACGGTTAGGATGCAATGATCAGAATGAATCTAATGCTCCTAACTTAATGTATTATGGACGACATTTGCATGAATGCAGAATGTCATGAGAATGGTCTTTTTACAAAGAATAGGATGCAATGATCAGAATGAATCGAATGCTCCTAACTAAATGATATTATGGATGACAGATGCAGAATGTCATGAGAATGATCCTTTGTTAAATGTATAAGGATCAGGGTGCAATGATCGGAATAAATCAAAGGCTCCTAACTAAATGTGTCTTGCATGAATGCAGAATTTCATGAGAATGATCCCTTTTTAAAACGTTTAAGTTGTCATCGCTCATTGTTTATCAGGGCTTTATCACTGACGTATTGTGCTGTCATCTTATTCGGCTGGTATTCTCAACAGAAAACCCGAGAAAACAATTATATCTTGCTCAACAGATCTACCCCACTATAACTTTGGGGTATAGAATTTGTTTCTTCTTCAATCCAACCGGCTGCAAATCCAAGATATAGGATCTGTAACTTGTTCCATCAACTGATCACTCCCCGGGTGACCTAACCAAATGTGTATGCATGACATTTGTATGGATGCAGAATATCATTTTTTCGAGAATGATTCCCCTTTTGCGCATGGGTTAACATTGCCCATTTTTCGTCAAGATTGTATTACTGACGCAATATCTTGTCATTTTTTCAATCTCTATTCTTGACAAAAATCCGAAGAGATAGTCTCGATTTTGTAACATCCTGAAATTCGGGATTTTATGTTTTGCATTATACCATGCGTTAGGCTAGCTAAGAGTGCCAGTTGCATATGTTTAGGGACCCTAAGAAGGCTTGGGGTTGAGTTGGGCCTTGGTAGAATTTTTGTGTTTATGCACTTAAGGGGGAGAAGGCAAGTGACGTCAAGACTTAAAAGAATAAGTAAGTATTTTGCTAGCACAAGAAGAGCTAGTAGCAAAGTGGTGAGGCGTCACATGAAGGGGCTTAAGGGGTGGAGTTCGAATCTTACCTATTGCAAATATATATATATTTTTGTGCTAATCAGGTGGAAGATGGTAAGGGTCGACCATGGCTCTATAGAAGGAAATGAAGACTTTCAAATGATGGAAAGAAGACTAAGGAAAAGAGAAAGGAGGCGATCAAGGGAAAAATAAGGAAAGAAGTAAAGGAAAGAGATAAGGGGGGATATGTTGGCCGAATTTTTGGAGGTGCTTGGGGAAAGAAAATTTGGTCAACCATAATCTTTTTGGTGTTAGGGACTTACGGTTTTGGTAGGGGGAATTAGGGAGCCGAATTTCCTATAGCCTTTTTACAAGTTTTGTGCATGAAAAGTTTTTCTGTCTTTTTGAACATTTTTTTGTGCTTCTTTTCCAACCTTTTCCTTTGTTTGCCGAAACACTCAAGCCATTTTGCTCATATTTTCCTTAGTGTAGGCCGAAACTCTCTAACACCTCTTTTTCCATCTTTTCTTTTCTTTTTCACCATTTCTTCAACCCTTCTCTCTTTTTCTTTAGTCAATATTTTTTATGGCCAAATCTTGCTTGCTCTTTTCTCTCTAAGTAGCCGAATCCTCCTAGCCACACTCTCTCCTCCATCTTGCGTGTTGATCACTTTCTTCCTTAGTTGAATCGGTGGGAATCGGGTTCATCATTGATTAAGGTAAAGAGTCTCTTCTTAGTCCATTCGATATCGCTACTTGGTTATTTTGCTAAACGGATCGATAGATTTGACTAATCGATTATTATAGGGACTAAATCACTCGATCTTCTCTACTCGTCGATCCTTTGGAAGTAGTGGTAAGCCGAAACCCTCTCCTTAGATAACTACTTTCTCTCATTGTAGTATTATTCTGATCGAGACTCTTTCAATGGAGGCAAGTCGTAGCGTTATTAAAGGAAAATCGATAGAAGGGCAAAAAGGGAGTGGACTTGCAATCTCTACTCCCAAGTTCAAACGTAGGGCAGTATCGGCAGTTCGAGATTTTCCACCAGGTTGTGGACCATCTTCTGGTGAGAGTAGGCAAATCGTAGTCGTTCATGATACTAAGGGTAAGCATTTCTTTAGATCGTTTGATTTAGATTTGGATTAAGACACTATCTCTTGTTAGTTAATCGAGTGTTATGGTGACATAGGTGCTTGAACGATCAAGAAGGTTTAGTCCTTACCGTAATCAGGTGTGTAATCTCACACCGAAATCCTGTAGATTCGTGATTCACCATCATGTTGGAAAATAGATCGTTGTTGCTTACGAATCTAATAACCGTAATATGGCAAGAATCGAGTAACTCGCTTAAACAACGTTAATTTTAAGATCTGTCAAAATCGATATTAATTTGTAAAATTATAAAAATGCCCTTATGGGCCGAATTACTAAAAAGCTTTAATGGGCCGTTTTTATGAAAATGCCCCTATGGGTCGATTTACCAAAATGCCTTAACGGGCCGATTTGCTAGAATGCCTTAGTGGGTCGATTTACCAAAGTGCTTTAATGTGCCGATTCATCAAAATATTTCATTAGAATAATGGTTGCTATATATGTGGATATACTTTTCTTATGTTGCATCTTTACATATTGCATGGGTTGGGAAAATTTGTATGGAGAGCAGTGTAGCCTGGTGGCATAGCCACAATTTGCTTATAATTGTGCTTAATTATGATTTCGGTGGCATGGCCACAAAAATAATATACTTTAGCAGCTTGACTGCAAATTGGTGTGAGCGGCGGGGTTGGTTGACTTGATCCCCACAGGTGTGATTGGCTGGTCGGGGGTGTGATGGATGGATGGGTTGGGTTGCATTCATTTCTTTTAAATACTGTTATGTAAATGGGCTTAGGCCCAAGATGTTGCTATACGGGTTCAGGCCCAGTGGGTGATGGTAAGGGGATTATGCATTGAGTTCTTGTAACTCACCCCCTTTCTTTCTTAATCCTTGCAGGTGATGCTCAGTAATGAGGACTTGGGGCCATGGATAACTCGGTGGAGGCCATACTTTAGGAATGATGTTTTCGAACATTAGTAAATTTCTTTTCCACTTTATTTCGTTACTTTTACTATTTTGGGTTTAAAGTTGTAATAAGGCCTCTGATATTTTTATTTTGCTTTATGTTTTGATATACTTATTATTTTCCATGAATTGTTTTAAACGGGAATTTTTCTGAGATCTTAAACAACGGTTTTCCAAAATTGATTAACAAACGGATTTCATAACAAATATGTACAAATAATTTAACTTGGATTTTCCTTCGAATTATCAACATCTTTTTTTTTAAAGTCACGGTTTTTTTTAAAGTTCACTAGTTTGATTTTCAATTCACCAATCAACCTCTCGAGATTAGTGGTATTTTGTTTTTATCGAATATTTATAATCAAACTTGTTTTTCTTAACTATAACCTAATAACATCAACTTTAGTAGGAATCATAAGTTCTTTACACACTTTCTTCATGTGACATGCCAGATCCGGTCATACCGCATGGGCCGGGTTTGGGGTGTTACATTTTATGGTATCAGAGCCAAGTTGCAAAACTCGGCTGGGGTTTGGGTTCAATAATGTTTCCTAAAATTGTTTGAAATTCAATTTATAAATACATGTTTTAGAGAAAGTATGGCACCACAGGTATTCGGCACCAAGTCAGTAAGTTTTTATTTTCATTTTATGATTATTGTGGTATGACTGTGGTAAGAAGACCCCACAAAATAGAAATACTCTAGAACTTTTAGCTTAGGAGCTAAAACTATAGAGATTGAGACTTTAGGATACGTTTTGCGAAAACAACTTTACTTCCTATACTCCATAAAACATTGTTTAAAAAACATTGAATAGCATACTGATTCATAAGACTCGTAATCAGATTAAAATCGACTTAGCAAACATGAGCGCTAGAGGACGTGGACACGGTAGACGTGGACGTGGTAGAGGTCAAGGTGCTAGAGTTGTATCTGAGGCATCTGGACATATGCCGGAAATAGACGCACCTGCGTCACCGGTGACTGAAGCTAGGTCACATGATCAAATGAGAGAGGACGATGCTCTGTCCCAAGCGATGTTGCGAGTTCTGAAAAGGGTTGCTGGGGTAAGAACTGGAACGGCAGCTTGTGGGTTGATATCTGAGCGACTTAGATCGAATGGGGCCGAAGTTTTTAGGGGTATTTCGGGTGTAGCCCCAAGTGTAGCGGAGTACTGGCTTGAGGCGGTTGAGCGGATTATGGACGATCTAGATTGCACAGTTGAGCAGAAACTGAAAGGGGTTGTATCATTGCTAAGAGACGAGGCGTATCAGTGGTGGCTCACTGTTCGGGAAGGCACTCAGGCTGATTGTATTACCTGGGAATTCTTTAATACAGCATTTCAAGGAAAATATGTCGGGGCTAGCTATATAGATGCTCGAAGAAAGGAATTCCTGAATCTGGTTCAAGGAAGTAGATCTGTGGCAGTATACGAGGCGGAGTTTTTGTGTCTGAGCCGATATGCTCGGGGAATAGTGCCGACTGATTACGAACACTGTGTGTGTTTTGAGGACGGGTTGCGTGATGAGTTACGGGTATTGATAGCCCCATAAAAGGAGAGGAATTTCGCTACACTGGTGGAAAAAGCTAAAATTGCTGAAGAAGTAAAACACTCAGAACGGCAAAATCGAGACAAGGATAGGGCGGGAACAAGAGAGACTTTGGGTATTGTGTCCTGCTAGAGGATTTTAAAAGGCCCGGGAATGAGGACCAGTTCGAGTGAGTGCTCGGCTACTACCAATCGATTCTGACCTTGTGTGGATTGTGGAAAACTTCACTGGTGAATGTTGGAAGAGAAGGCGGTGGATGTTTCAGATGTGGATCCAAAGACCATCGGTTTAGGGATTGCCCTCGAGAGCCCGCTCGCACTCGAGGTAGTTCATACTTGATTTGCGCAGCCAACAGCAGAGGCGCCGGCAGCCGCACGAGAGGCCGTGGGCGGTCGAGGTGGTAATGGCATGGGACGAGGTCGGGGTGCACGGGTAGAGGTACTGTAATAGGGGTAACACGAGGCGAGACAACCGGGGTTGGTCTATACGGTCGACGTCGAGAGGATGGCGATGCACCGGATGTCATAACCTGTACATTTTTCATATCTCGATATACCTTTACCACTTTGATAGACATTGGATCCACCCATTCGTATGTTGCATGTCTTTGTGTCCGAACTTTGAATATTAGATCTGAGATTACTGTTAGAGAAACAACTGTGATTAGCCCTTTAGGACAGTCGGTGGTAGTAAATAAATTGTTTAGGGATGTGCCCTTAGAAGTTCAAGGAGTAGTATTTCTCGCAGATTTGATGGAACTGCCGTTCGGGGAGTTCGACCTTATATTGGGCATGGACTGGCTGGTTAAGCATCGTGCGAACTTGGACTGTGACACCCCTAACCCATATCCATCGCCGGATTAGGGTTACAGGCCTCACTAAACTAAATACCAAGTCAGAGCATTCAATTATACTATCACGTGCTAAATTCATATCATTTCGCATTACCGAATTATACATACATATTCCAACTAATTTCAATTCTTCCATGAACAAAATACACTCCATATGAACGAGTCCAAGTATTAGCCGAATTGGTACATAAATAAAACATTCAAACATTTAATCATTTATATTTTCTAGCATGCATCCAAGCATATACCTAAGGCCGAATATATATATATATCGAGCCTTGATAGACGACTTACCCTTACCCAAATACAAATCAACTTACAAATTTCATTAATTATACCAACCACATTAAAATTTAGCCACGACCGAATATGTATGCTAACTCATCACATTGCATATGACCATAAAAAAAATGATATGTTCAAATTAAACTTCGTATATAAAAAAAATACATCAAACTGACTCATTCATAATACTTTTCTTTTAAAACAAGCTTAAGTCAAACCTATAATGCACACACAGACACACATATATATATATATCATATTAAGCAAAACAAATCAAGTCAACCAAAATCATAGGAATATAGCCATTTTCGCATGGCATTTGAATATATACATCCACAAAATATCTTTTGAGTCCACTCTAAAGTAGTTTAACCTATACATGCCATAGTATTTAAATTCGGTCTCAAAAAGGGGTACCAAAATAGTTGATAGTATGCTTGACTTCGACAGGGATCCCCGAGCTCGAGCTTTAACTTCAAGATTTATACAACAATCAAACACACATACACACGATAAGCTAATATAGCTTAGTAAGTTATAAGCAAGAAGGTAAGGTACACAACCAAGCATTACACAAATTTATGTATATTAAATTCAATATAACTATTGAACAAGTCATATTATCGAAACACATACTAGGTTAACATTCATCAATATTATTCTCATTAAATCTCAAAACAAATGATCCAATTATTCATATGCTCCATACCCATATCGAAATGACTTACATAATTTTTGCACCAAGATAATAAACTATTATTCAATGTATACATACCTGACACTTTCATTTACCTTTACTAAGTGTCTCTGTTCTTGAGGAAATCCGATAACCAGCACACACAGTGCAAAATTCGTAACGTATCGTACACTTAGTACCGTTACTTAAATTTTCTGCACACACAGTGCCATTCAACCGATCTCGCACACACAGTGCTCGGTGAATAAATTCGCACACACAGTGCCATTACAAAATTTTCCGCACACACAGTGCCACTCAACCGATTTCGCACACATAGTGCTCGGTGAATAATTTCGTACACACAGTGCCATTATTAAATTTCCTTTCTTGCACATATCATGTACATATACATTCACTACTTGTACAAATAACATACTTATATACATATACCCAAAACAAACTTTTCTTTCATGACTTATTTTCACAATCGACCACATCCATATGTATATATAATTAACTATTCGAACACTACCATCCCTTATCTCAAGGTCCACCTTTAAACCTCTATTCAATTTCATAAATAATTTCATGCATAATTCAACACATTTTCGTCTAGTACATACATTTAATCCCATATCATGTCATGCTCGGAAAAATATATGTATACATACCAATATCCATATCTCAACAAATCAAAGAATTGTGCATTTAAATACATATACATGATAAAGTCACATTCGTCTATCACTTCTAATTTTATCATGTTACATTCGGCAATTGAGACTTTATTTCATAAAATTCATTTGAAAAATATACATTTCATTTTAATAGCTATTCATTTATAACCAATTTGCTTATAAACCGATTCTGGTTCTTTCCGTTCTTGATCTCAATAAGACATGCAATAACCGAATAAAAATAGAGGTTTAAGCTTCCTCCTCCCTTGTGAAAATTCGGCGAAGAAGATAGAGAAGAGAGAGAGATGAAATAAAAACATGTTTTCTTATTTTAATAGTATCCATACATATTTTATTACTCCACTAACATCTTATAATATAATAAGATATTCTTTAAAAATTCCTTATCAATGTTGCCGTCCACCATTATTTGCTTGATGGCCAAATTGCCACTTAAAGACCAATCAAGAGAAAGCCTATTCAATTTAATCCTTTACTTAAGTTATTCACATTAGCTATAAATTAACTTAACGAAATTCTAGTACATGCTCAAACATATTTATTAAACACGAAAAATAATATTAATAATAAAAATTAATAAAATTATTCCTTTTTAATTTAGATTCGTGGTTCCGAAACCACCGTTCCGATTAGGGTCGTAAACGGGCTGTTACAACTCTCCCCCCTTAAGAGATTTTCACCCCCGAAAATCTTACTGTTAAATAATTGTGGGTAGCGTTCTTTCATAGATTCTTCAGTTTCCCAGGTCGCTTCCTCAATCCCGTGCTTATGCCACATAACTTTTACTAACGAAATTTTCTTATTTCGCAACTCTTTCACTTCACGAGCTAAGATGCGAATCGGTTCCTCCTCGTAAGTCAGATCGGGTTGAACTTCAATCTCTGATGGATTAATCACATGCGAAGGGTCAGATCGGTATCGTCTAAGCATCGACACATGGAAGACATTATGAATCTTATTTAATTCAGGTGGTAATATAAGTCTATACGCAACTGGCCCAATACGCTCAACAACTTCATACGGTCCAATGAACCGCGGGCTCAACTTTCCCTTACGGCCAAATCTAAGTATCTTTTTCCACGGTGATACCTTCAAGAACACACGATCACCCACTTGAAACTCTATATCCTTTCGTTTCAAATCCGCGTACGACTTTTGACGATCTGATGCTACTTTCAAACTTTCTCGAATTAATCTAACTTTCTGTTCCGTCTCTCTGATTAAATCAACCCCGTGTATCTTGCCTTCACTTAGCTCGGCCCAATATAGTGGTGTACGACATTTCCGACCGTATAATGCTTCATAGGGTGCCATTTTAATACTTGATTGAAAACTATTGTTGTACGCAAATTCAATTAAAGGTAAGTATCGTTCCCACGTACCTTCAAACTCGAGAATGCAACATCTCAACATATCCTCGAGTATTTCAATAACACGCTCGGATTGACCATCCAACTGAGGGTGAAAAGCTGTACTAAAGTGTAACTTGGTACCTAAAGCATCCTGCAGTTTCTTCCAAAACCGCGATGTGAACCTCGGATCTCTATCCGAAATAATAGAAATAGGTACTCCGTGTAACCGTACGATCTACGATACGTACAACTCAACCAACTTATCAAGTGAGAAATCCGTACGTACTGGAATAAAATGAGCCGATTTCATCAATCTATCAACAATAACCCAGATTGAATCTTTCTTACTTGGCGTCAAAGGCAAACCCGTTACGAAGTCCATAGTGACTCGATCCCACTTCCATTCAGGTATCATAATCGGCTGAAGTAGTCCCGATGGTACTTGATGCTCAGCTTTCACTTGTTGGCACACTAAGCACTTCGACACATAGTCTGAGATGTCTCGTTTCATACCGTGCCACCAATAATGCTGTTTCAGGTCGTTATACATTTTCGTGCTTCCCGGATGGATTGACAATCTACTATTATGAGCTTCATCACAAATCATTTGAATTAATTCAGATTTCTTAGGCACACACACCCGATTCTTGAACCGTAAACATCCTTCAGCATCTATCTGAAAATTTGAATCCGCACACGAGCCACAATGACTTTTCTTTGTTTTTAAATCATCATCAACCTCTTGGGTTTCTCGAATCTGCTGCTCAAACAATGGTCTCACTTTCAACTCAGCAATGATCGCACCATCCTCAGTCATAGCTATATCCGCATTTATTGTGCGTAGAGCAAATAGTGACTTTCGGCTAAGTGCATCTGCAACCACATTAGCCTTTCCCGGGTGATAATCAATCATAAGCTCGTAGTCTTTCAACAATTCTAACCATCGTCGCTGTCTCAAATTTAGATCCTTTTGAGTCATTAAATACTTTAGACTCTTATGATCCGAATAGACGTGGCATTTCTCACCGAATAGATAGTGACGCCATATCTTCAAAGCAAAGACTATAGCGGCCAACTCATGGTCGTGCGTCGGATAATTTCTCTCGTGCGGTTTCAACTGTCTCGAGGCATATGCTACGAATTTACCCTCCTGCATCAATACACAACCGAGTCCATTTAAAGATGCATCACTAAAAATAACAAACTCCTTACCCGACTCTGGCTGAACGAGCACTGGAGCTTCCGTTAACAAGGTCTTCAGTTGATCAAAACTCTTCTGACACCTTTCTGACCACTCAAATTTTACATCCTTCTGTAATAGTTTTGTCATCGGGGTTGCTATCATTGAGAATCCTTTCACGAAACATCTGTAATATCCTGCAAGCCCTAAAAAGCTACGTACCTCAGAAACATTCCGCGGAGGTTTCCAATCCAATGTAGCCGAGATTTTACTAGGGTCAACTCGAATACCCGACGATGAAATAACATGCCCTAGGAAGCTGACTTCTTTCAACCAAAACTCACATTTACTGAATTTTGCGTACAATTGCTTATCACGGAAAATCTGTAACACTAGCCTCAAATGCTCAGTATGCTCGGTTTCGTTTCGTGAATAGATCAGTATGTCATCTATGAAAACAACTACAAATCGATCTAAATATGGTTTGAATACCCGATTCATGAAATCCATGAACACTGCAGGGGCATTAGTGAGCCCAAACGGCATCACCAAGAACTCTAATGACCGTACCTCGTCTGAAAAGCAGTCTTCGGCACGTTCGATTCCCTAACTCGCAGCTGATAATATCCTGACCTCAAATCAATTTTCGAGAACACTGAGGCTCCCTTAAGCTGATCGAATAAATCGTCGATACGCGACAACGGGTATTTGTTCTTTACAGTCACTTTATTGAGCTGTCGATAATCAATGCACATTCTCAAAGTTCCGTCCTTCTTTTTCACAAATAAAACGGGCGCACCCCAGGGAGAAAAACTCGGTCGGGCGAAACCTCTAACTGTCAATTCTTACAACTGAGCCTTCAATTATTTTAATTCAGTCGGTGCTATTCTATACGGAGCTATTGATATTGGAGTGGTCCCTGGCACTAGCTCAATCCCAAACTCTACCTCACGAACGGGTGGCAATCCCAGTAATTCCTCCGGTAACATATCCAGATATTCACTAACAACCGGTACAGATTCAATCTTCTTTTCTGTTACCTTGCTATCAATCACATACGCAAGATAGGCTTCACAACCCTTTCTCAAATACTGCCGAGCTAACATCGAAGATATCACAGCCGGTAGTCCGTTCAAATCCCCAGACTCAATTCAAATTATCTCATTATTCTGGCATCTTAAATTAATAGTCTTTCGTCTGCAATTCACTACCGCGTCGTGAACTGTTAACCAATCCATACCGAGGATAATATCAAACTCATCGAAGGGTAATAGCATCAAATCGGCCGAAAAACACATGTCTCGAATCATCAATGGGCAGTTCTTACACACTTTATCAACTAATACACATCGACCCAGGGGGTTTGAAACCCGAATCACAAACTCAGTAGACTCAACAGGTAGAGTCTTACTGGATACTAATGTTTCACACACATACGAATGAGTTGAGCCGTGATCAATCAAAGCAGTTACATTAGTATCAAAGAGAGTGAAAATACCGGTAATGACGTCTAGAGATGAGGCCTCCTCTCTAGCACGGATGGCATAAGCTCTAGCCGGAACACGGGCATCTAATCGAATAACTGTATCTGTAGCCCCCCTCTGTGCACCACTCCTACCTCCCCCAATACGAGATGGTCTACCTCTAGCTGTAGTGCCGCTCGGTCTCGCACTCTGAGTAGTACCTTTTTCAATAGTCTCCGGACAATCCCGAACGAAGTGATCTTGCGAACCACACTGATAACAAGCGCGATTAATAGATTTACCCCAACACTCTCTGAAATGCCGTCTGCCGCACTGCTGACACTCAGGTTTGCTCGATCGAGCATTGCCGACACTAGCCACTGATGTAGCTCGAGAACTCACTGGTGGCCGTTCTCGTATAGAAATCCCAGTGTTAAGTTTGGATCGGCTACCATCATTCTTGAACTTCTTCGTTGTCATCTGCGAAAATTTACCCGTAGATCTCTTCCAAAAATCTTTAGATTCAAGCTCAACTTTCTGTTTTTCTTTTCCCAGTTCTTCAGCTTTACAAGCTCATTCAACTAGTACCACGAACTCGTTAATTTCAAGAATGCCAACTAGAAGCTTTATATCCTCATTTAAACCATCTTCAAATCTCCAACACATAGCAGCCTCCGACGAAACACACTTACAAGCATAACGACTAAGTCGCACAAACTTGCGCTCATATTCGGATACGGTCATATGACCCTGTTTAAGTTCAAGAAATTCTTTGTGCTTAGAGTCTATGAAGCGCTGGCTTATATACTTCTTACGAAATTCCATCTGAAAGAAGTCCCAAGTAACCCTCTCTCTCGGAACAACTGACACGAGCGTATTCCACCAATAATAGGCAGAATCCCATAATAATGATATGGCACACTTTAGACACTCATCGGGTGTGCAGGACATCTCGTCGAAAACACGAACAGTATTGTCAAGCCAAAATTCGGCTCGCTCTGCATCATCATCATCCTCGGCTCTAAATTCTTGAGCTCTGTGTTTTCTTATGCGATCAACTGGGGGTTTATTTACTCTTTCGGGATTGACAATCGGGGGTACCACCGGTACTACAGGAGGAATGTTCGGATTCAGGGGTGGTTGAACAGCCGGATTGGTTCGTATGTATTGACTGAACCAATCATTCATCATACTATAGAAGGCTTGTCTGGCCCCCTTATCAGGATTACTCGTAGTCGATCGAGATTCCTCTGGCGCGGTCCCTGGCGCGAGAGCGGGCGCCACACTCTCGATGTCATCAGCTACCGCTTACTCGGGATCGGGGTCCATTACTATATGAAAGAAATAGACACATTTCACTGTCAGAAGTCATCATACTATCACCGCATAAAATATGGCATGTATAGCTAGACTCACACGCGCTACGTTAGTCCGAGAACCGACTAAACCGTAGCTCTGATACCAATCAAATGTGACACCCCTAACCCATATCCGTCGCCGGATTAGGGTTACAGGCCTCACTAAACTAAATACCAAGTCAGAGCATTCAATTATACTATCACGTGCTAAATTCATATCATTTCGCATTACCGAATTATACATACATATTCCAACTAATTTCAATTCTTCCATGAACAAAATACACTCCATATGAACGAGTCCAAGTATTAGCCGAATTGGTACATAAATAAAACATTCAAACATTTAATCATTTATATTTTCTAGCATGCATCCAAGCATATACCTAAGGCCGAATATATATATATATATATCGAGCCTTGATAGACGACTTACCCTTACCCAAATACAAATCAACTTACAAATTTCATTAATTATACCAACCACATTAAAATTTAGCCATGACCGAATATGTATGCCAACTCATCACATTGCATATGACCATAAAAAAAATGATATGTTCAAATTAAACTTCGTATATAAAAAAAATACATCAAACCGACTCATTCATAATACTTTTCTTTTAAAACAAGCTTAAGTCAAACCTATAATGCGCACACACACATATATATCATATTAAGCAAAACAAATCAAGTCAACCAAAATCATAGGAATATAGCCATTTTCGCATGGCATTTGAATATATACATCCACAAAATATCTTTTGAGTCCACTCTAAAGTAGTTTAACCTATACATACCATAGTATTTAAATTCGGTCTCAAAAAGGGGTACCAAAATAGTTGATAGTATGCTTGACTTCGACAGGGATCCCCGAGCTCGAGTTTTAACTTTAAGATCTATACAACAATCAAACACACATACACACGATAAGCTAATATAGCTTAGTAAGTTATAAGAAAGAAGGTAAGGTACACAACCAAGCATTACACAAATTTATGTATATTAAATTCAATATAACTATTGAATAAGTCATATTATCGAAACACATACTAGGTTAACATTCATCAATATTATTCTCATTAAATCTCAAAACAAATGATCCAATTATTCATATGCTCCATACCCATATCGAAATGACTTACATAATTTTTGCACCAAGATAATAAACTATTATTCAATGTATACATACCTGACACTTTCATTTACCTTTACTAAGTGTCTCTGTTCTTGAGGAAATCCGATAACCAGCACACACAGTGCAAAATTCGTAACGTATCGCACACTTAGTGCCGTTACTTAAATTTTCTGCACACACAGTGCCATTCAACCGATCTCACATACATAGTGCTCGGTGAATAAATTCGCACACACAGTGCCATTACAAAATTTTCCGCACACACAGTGCCACTCAACCGATTTCGTACACACAGTGCTCGGTGAATAATTTCGCACACACAGTGCCATTATTAAATTTCATTTCTTGCACATATCATGTACATATACATTCACTACTTGTACAAATAACATACTTATATACATATACCCAAAACAAACTTTTCTTTCATGACTTATTCTCACAATCAACCACATCCATATGTATATATAAATAACTATTCGAACACTACCATCCCTTATCTCAAGGTCCACCTTTAAACCTCTATTCAATTTCATAAATAATTTCATGCATAATTCAACACATTTTCGTCTAGTACATACATTTAATCCCATATCATGTCATGCTTGGAAAAATAAATGTATACATACCAATATCCATATCTCAACAAATCAAAGAATTGTGCATTTAAATACATATACATGATAAAGTCACATTCGGCTATCACTTCTAATTTTATCATGTTACATTCGGCAATTGAGACTTTATTTCATAAAATTCATTTGAAAAATATACATTTCATTTTAATAGCTATTCATTTATAACCAATTTGCTTATAAACTTACTTGGTGGTTGATGAGCTAAGATTTTCCGGCTACTCGTTTAATTTTGCTTTCCCCCGATCCGATTCCGGTTCTTTCCGTTCTTGATCTCAATAAGACATGCAATAACCGAATAAAAATGGAGGTTTAAGCTTCCTCCTCCCTTGTGAAAATTCGGTGAAGAAGATAGAGAAGAGAGAGAGATGAAATAAAAACATGTTTTCTTATTTTAATAGTATCCATACATATTTTATTACTCCACTAACATCTTATAATATAATAAGATATTCTTTAAAAATTCCTTACCAATGTTGTCGTCCACCATTATTTTCTTGATGGCCAAATTGCCACTTAAAGACCAATCAAGAGAAAGCCAATTCAATTTAATCCTTTACTTAAGTTATTCACATTAGCTATAAATTAACTTAACGAAATTCTAGTGTAACACACCAAACCCGGCCCATGCGTTATGAGCGGATTTGGTATGTCACATGAGCAAAACATGTTAAACCCTTTTTGTTCGTACTAAAATATTACTTTGTTAAAAATCAAGAAAACAAGTTTGATTTGATAAATTGTTAAATTTGAACTAATAATCAACAAAACCGTGACTTTTGAAAACGATGTTGTAAATTCGAAAGAGAATTCAAGTCTTTTGAAAATATCGTTAATAGTTCGAGAGTAATTTTTCGGTTTAAAAATATGAAAAATTATTATGAAGTCCTTTCTAAATATTCATTTTAGAATAAATCATTTTTTTAAGTTTTTAGAAAAATAATATTATAATTTGAAATACTTTAAGCAGTTTATAAAATTCATCACACAATAAACAAAACAAAAATTAATCCAGAGGCCTTATTACAACCTTAATTCAAAATAGTAAAGTAATTAAAAATACTATAAGAAATCCAAAATCCAGATTTAACCGTTTACGAAGTATGGCCTCCACCGAGTCATCCACGGCCCAAGTCTCCATCATTGATCATTACCTGAAAGGGATAAGGAAAATGGGGGTGAGTTACTAGAACTCAATGTGTAACCCACTTACCATTGTCCACTGGGCCAAAATCCAATTAAGCATTTATTGGGCCAAAGCCCATTTACAATTATAACATAAAAAAACATGTATAAAATATGCATGTGATATGCAATTCCCAAACCAAACCTAATTTCCATCCGCTACACACCACCCGTACCAACCAGCACACCTGTGGGGAGCTTTAGTCAACCACCCCGCCAACATACCAATATAGGCATTAAGCCGTTTATATCAAATTGTGGACAAGCCACCAGATTCACAGAGTTTACATGGCATTGCCATTTTTCAGATTTGTGGCAGAGCCACCAGAATTTTGTAGCAGAGCTACCAGAACTTCTCTTCGTCAATATCCCATCCCATGCAAATCATGTATATAATGCATAGCCATTTACAACAATTTGTTCAGATATTTCTTACAAACATTATGGCCCATTATAACAATTTATATCAAATCGACCCATATAACAAATATCCAATGGCCCATATAGCAAATATCTCAATTTGGCCCATATAGCAAATATCTCAATTTGGCCCATATAACAAATATCTCAATTTGGCCCATATAGCAATTATCTTAATAGCAAATATCTCAATTTGGCCCATATAGCAAATATCTCAATTTGGCCCATATAGCAATTATCTCAATTTGGCCCATATAGAAAATATCTCAATTTGGCCCATATAACAATTATCTCAATTTGGCCCATATAGCAAATATCTCAATTTGGCACATATAACAATTATCTCAATTTGGCCCATATAGCAAATATCTCAATTTGGCCCATATAACAATTATCTCAATTTATCGATTTGGCCTATTAGGGGTATTTTTGAAATTTTCACAGTCTTAATACCGATTTCATAATTTTACCAAAATAGTGATAACTATATCATTTTACCTGATTTCACCAAGATGTGATTTAACCAAACGATTCATCACTAACACGATATAAATATCTAGCCCACGAAATACGGTGTGAGATTACACACCTGATTACGGTAAGCACTACACTTTCCTGATCGTCGACACCTAAAAATATTTCAACTCTCGATTAGACAATGAACGCGACATAGTAAATTTACTCTAAGATAAACGATCTAAGTGTTTTTACCCTCGAAATTGCGAACAACTACGATTTGCAGGTTCTCCTCGGTTGACGGTCCACAACCCGGTGGATAATCCCGAATCGCTGATGCCTCACAATTGCGAACAACCTCGAATAGTTGCTTCTCACCGGATGAGGGTCCACAACCCGGTGGAAAGTCTTGAATCGCCGAAACAGCCCTTCGTTTGAATTTAGGAGTAGGGATCGCTAACCCGCTCCTTTTTCGATCACCAATCACTACCCCTTTTGATCGATATTGCTTGCCTCCATTGAAAACAAATATTAGTCCAAACTAATATTACGTTGTTATGAATGATAGATCTTAGAAGTGAGGTCGGCTTACCATAAAAATCCGTATGATCGCAAGATAATAATTCGAGCGATTACGTACCTAAAACATATAGTCGATAAATTATCCTTCAATCCGATTAATACAATAACCAAGGGAGTTATTGAAAAAGACTATGAGAGAGCTTCCTTACCTTGAACAATGAGATTCCCGTTTCTCACGATCTTCCTATTGCTAAGGTCGATTAAACGATGTTGTAGAAATTGGCACTCCACTATACCACTACAAAGAAGAGAATGATCTTCTTTGAGAGAGTATAATAATATGATGGTTTCGGTTCATATGATCCTCCCAAATCAAAACTTATATTCGGCACTAAGAGAAAGAAAACAAGATAAAATGTTGGAAGAACGCTTACCGATTGCTCAAAGATTGAATGTAAGTATGGATGAGAAGAAAGGTAGAAAAGAAATAAGAGTTTGGTTTATAAAGAAAATATAAATTAATATTCGGCTATATGAAATGATCAAACAAAAGTTTCTGATTAAAAGATGGTGTTGATTTTGAGAAGATAAAGAATTAAAGGAATGGTTAAAAGAAAAAGAAGATGGGAGGTTGGATGATTGATAGATGATTTGGCTATCAAAAGGGAGATAAACAAGAGATGAAAATCTTGATCAAACAAAAGAGTGAGAAAATGCACAAATGTGCTAGGATAATTCGGCCAAAGTAAAAAGAAAGAAGAAAAAAAATATGGTCACCAAGGCTAGCAATTTCGGCACAAAGCAAAAGAAAGAATTGGGAGAAAACACCAAATTGTAAAAGTGATTTTTGACCTAACAACACCAAAATCCTACCAAAAGACTAAGCAAATTTCGGCTACCACACTATAGCCCCCAAAACCGTCCACATACATGCTCTAAAAGTCAAAAACTTTGCCAACCATCCCTTTCCACAACATTTTCCTTGAATTATGCCACATGTTCCCCTTACATGCCATTTTCATTTGATTCCTTTCCTTAACTTCAATCTTTCCTAAATCCTTTAGCCATCTTGCCATAAAAATAAAAGTCCAACTTACAATAATTAGTTCTTGGCCGACACTATAAGGAAGGAAAGCAAAAAATAAAAATCACAAATGCACATAAATGGATTTGAACTCCTTCCCTCAAGGTAATACATATGGCACCATCTCCTCTTCACTACTAGCTCACTTATGCTAGCTATTTACCAATTTATTTCCTTAAGCTTTAAGGTCACTTACTCCATTTCCTTAAAGTGCTAAATGCCAAAAGTTTTTACTAGATCCAAATAAATCTTGAGCCTTCTCAGGACTACTTAAACACACACAATGGATAGTTTAACTAGCTGAGCACCAAAATAATGCAACATATAAAATTCAAATTTTTGAATGTTACAATTCTACCTCCCTTAAAGAAAATTTCGTCCTCGAAATTTACCTGATTAAAAGAGATGGGGATATTGCTGTCGAATCGTCTCCTCAGGCTCCCATGTAGCTTCCTCCGCTCCGTGATTATGCCATAGAACCTTGACTAACGGTACTGACTTCCTTCTCAGCACCTTAACGTCCTGATCTAGAATTTGCACTGGTTCCTCTTCAAACGACAAATCAGGTCTTATCTCAATTTCCTCTACCGGTACTATATGAGACGGATCAGATCGGTAACGCCTTAACATTGAGACGTGAAATACACTATGTATCTGACTCAACTCCGGAGGTAACTCAAGCTGATAAGCCACTGGCCCAACATGCTTCAATACACGGTACGGTCCGATGAATCTAGGGCTCAACTTGCCCTTCCTTCCAAATCTAAAGATTTTCTTCCAAGGTGAGACCTTTAGAAAGACTTGATCTCCCACCGCAAACTCAATATACTTATGCTTCAGATCCGCATACGATTTTTGTCTATCCGAAGCTTTCTTTAACCGTGCCCGAATTACCTTTACCTTTTCCTCCGTCTCTCGATATCACTCGGGACCCGAAGAATCGCCGCTCCCCAATTCAGTCCAACAAGTAGGAGTATGACACCTACGACCATACAATGCCTCATAGGGTGCCATCTGGATACTGGATTGATAACTATTGTTATACGCAAATTTGGCCAACGGTAGGAAATCCTCCCAACTACCCCTGAAGTCAATCACACAACCCCTTAACATGTCTTCCAAAATCTGGATTACTCTTTCTGACTGACCATCTGACTGAGGATGAAAAGCCGTGCTGAAATTTAACCTTGTTCCCAAAGCTTCATATAAAGCTTTCCAAAACCGTGATGTAAACCTAGGGTCCCTGTCTGATATAATAGACACTGGTACTCCATGTAACCTCACGATCTCCGCTACATACAATTTGGCCAATTTCTACAATGAGTAATCCGTATGAACAGGTAGGAAATGGGCAGTCTTCGTCAACCGATCCACTATTACCCAAACATAATCTTTCTTAGTAGGCGATAAGGGTAACCCACTAACAAAGTCCATCGTTATCCGTTCCCATTTCCATGACGGAATCTTCACCGGTTGTAGCAATCCCGACGACAATTGATGTTCCGCCTTCACTTGCTAACATGTCAGGAACCTACTCACGAATTCAGTAACCTCTCGCTTCAACCCTAGCCACCAATACTGCTCCCGAAGATCTCGATACATTTTATTTCCCCCGGGGTGCATAGCATAAGGGCTACTATGCGCCTCACGCAGAATCATTTGTCTCAATTCCGAATCTTTGGGCATACAGATTCTTCCTCAAAAACACAGTACTCCGTCATTATTCAATCCAAAATCCCCTATCGCACCACCTTCCACTTGCTGAAGTAAGGGACCCAGCTTTTCATCTGATGACTGCTTTTCCTTAATCTGTCCTAACCACATAGGCTTCACCTGAAGTTCGGCTAGCAGACTACCATCTTCATACAAACTGAGATGAGCAAACATCGCTCTTAACTCTGATATCACCTTACGACTCAACGCGTCTGCCACCACGTTAGCCTTTCTAGGGTGATACTCGATTGAGAAGTCGTAATCCTTCAACAACTCTATCCACCTCCGCTGTCTTAAGTTCAACTCCTTTTGGGTAAGGAGGTACTTTAGACTCTTATGGTCTGTATAAATGATCGACTTCTCACCGTACAGGTAGTGTCTCCAAATCTTCAAAGCAAACACCACCGCAACCAACTCCAAATCATGAGTGGGATAATTCACCTCGTGCGGCCTTAACTGACGAGATGCATAAGCTACCACTTTTCCACCTTGCATCAATACACATCCTAAGCCCGTGTGTGACGCATCGTAGTAGATAATAAACTCTTTTCCAGCTTTAGGTTGAATCAAAACTGGCGCTTCTGTCAGAATCTTCTTCAATTTCTCAAAGCTCTCTTGCTGCTGATCTGACCACACAAATGGTACTCCCTTGCGCAAAAGCTTAGTTGGGGTGCAGCAATCAACGAAAACCCCTCAACAAACGCGTCTATAATAACCACCAACCCTAGGAAACTCCAAATCTCACCATCGACCCGGTGGTTTCCAATCCAACACAGCCTCTACCTTCCGAGGATCAACTCTGATTCCTTCGGCTGACACAACATGTCCCAAGAAAGTCACTTCCTTTAGCCAAAATTCACACTTACTGAATTTGGCATAAAGCTGCTTTTCACTCAATATTTGCAATACTATTCGCAGATGTGAATCATGTTCTTCTTCATTCTTCGAGTATATCAAGATGTCATCTATGAACACCACCACGAACCGATCTAAATAGGGTTGGAAGACCCGGTTCATCATGTCCATAAATGCAGCTGGTGCATTGGTCAAACCAAATGGCATCACCAAGAACTCATAGTGACCATAACGAATTTGAAATGCCGTCTTATGAATATCTGCCTCCTTAACCTTGAGTTGGTGATAACCTGATCTCAAATCTATCTTGGAGAAAACCGAAGCTCCTCGTAACTGGTCAAACAGATCATCGATTCTCGACAACGGATACCTATTCTTGATCGTCAACTTATTCAACTGCCTATAATCGATGCACATACGCATCGACCCATCCTTCTTCTTGACTAACAAGACCGGTGCTCCCCACGGTGACACACTCGGTCGAATGAATCCCCGATCCAACAACTCCTGAATTTGAGCTTTAAGCTCCGCTAACTCCTTCGGCGCCATCCTATAAGGAGTAATGGACACCGGAGCCGTTCCGGGCAAAAGCTTAATGCCAAACTCTACTTCCCGGTCTGAAGGTAAACCCAGAAATTCTTCGGGAAAGATGTCCGAAAACTCCTTCAGCGTTCTAACACCTTCTACTGATACTTCCTTGGCATCCAACGCGCTAATGAAGGCTAGGAAGGCTCCACACCCTTTTCGCACCAACTTTTCTGCCTTTAAAGCAGATACCACATTCGATAGATAATTTCTCCTTTCACCTATCATCACCACTTCTTTATCTTTCGAAGTTCTTATCGTCAACCAGTTTGCAGCACAATCCAAGTTTTCACGGTGTTTCACCAACCAGTCCATGCCCAAAATAAGGTCGAACTCACCGAAAGGCAATTCCATCAAATCTGCCAAAAATATTTCTCCTTGAATTTCTAAGGGCACGTCTCTAAACAATCTATTCACCATCACGATCGTCCTAAGGGACTAATTATCATCATCTCTATCGTAAATCTCGGATCTAATGTTTAGGTTTCGGATATAGCACTAGCAACATACGAATGGGTAGATCCGATATCTATCAAAGCAGTAACTGGTACATCAGATATGAAGAACGTACCGGTTATCACATCAGGTGCACCGCCATCCTCTCGGCGTCTGACCGCATAAACTAACCCTGGCTGCCTTGCCTCGCGTTACCCCTGAAGTCATTACCTCTACCCGGTGCACCTTGACCTCGACCTGCGCGTTACCACCTCAACCTGGTCCATGGCCCCTCGGTGGTCTTTGGCGCCTCTGGTGTTGGGTCAGACGTCATGGCTACGAGCTTCCTGAGTCAGAGCAGTCCGTCGAGGACAATTCTTAAGCTGATGGTCTTTAGAATCACATTTGAAACAACCACCGGTTCTCTTCCAGCATTTACCAGAGTGTCGTCTTCCACACCAACACATGGTTGTATCGATTAGTAGCGGTGGTGCTCTAGCTTGAGTGGCTCATCATTCCTGGGCCTCTTCTGAAACCTTCTAGCAGGACCCGAGTACTTAAAGTCCCTCTTACTCTTGCCTCTATCTTTTCTCGGTTTTGCCACTCCGAGTGCTTAGCCTCTTCGGTTATCTTCGCTTTCTCCACCAGTGTGGCAAAATTCTTTTCTTGCTGTGGGGCTATCAGTACCCGCAATTCATCACTCAACCCATCCTCGAAACGCACGCAGCATTCATAGTCAGTTGGCACAATACCTCAGGCATAACGACTCAGACGCAGAAATTCCGCTTCATAAGCTGCCACGGTCTTACTTCCTTGAACCAGATTAAGGAATTCCTTCATTCGGGCATCCACATAGCTAGCCCCAACATACTTTCCTTGGAATGCAGTTTTGAAGAAATCCCAAGTAACTCGATCGGCCTGAGTGCCCTCCCAAACAGTAAGCCACCATTGATATGCCTCGTCCCTCAACAAGGACACAGCTCCTCTTAGCTTCTGCTCGGCGGTGCACTCCAGATCATCCATGATCCGTTCCACAGCTTCGAGCCAATACTTCGCAACATTTGGGGCTACACCCGAGACACCCCTAAAAACCTCAGCACCGCTCGATCTAAGTCGTTCCAAAATTGATCAACGAGCTGCTGGCCCAGTTCTAGCCCCAGCAACCCTTTCTAAGACTCGTAACATTGCTTGGGACAAAGCAATGTCCTCCCTCATACGATCATGTGATCCAGTTTTAGTCCCGGGTGACGCAGGTGCGTCCATTTCTGGCATATGTCCCGACGCTTCAGACGCAACCCTAGCACCTCGACCTCTACCACGGCCACGTCTACCACGTCCACGTCCTCTAGCGCTCATATTGAATATTTTGATTTAATCTGATTAAAAGTCTTATGAATCAGAATACTATTTCGATATTTATTAAACAATTTCTTATGAGGTATAAGAAGTAAAGTCATTTTCGTAAACATATCCTATAGTCTCAATCTCTATAGTTTCAACACCTAAAACTAAAAATTCTAGAGTGTTCCTATAGTCATATCATAACAATCATAATCATACAATAACATACTTACTTGACTTGGTGCCGGATACCCGTGGTGCCATACTTCCTTTTTGAAACATGCATTTTAACTTTACAGTTCAAAAATAATTTTGAAAAACGTTTTTGAACCCAAACCACAGTCGAGTTTTGAATCGGGCTCTGATACCATAAAATGTAACACCCCAAACCCGGCCCATGCGTTATGAGTGGATTTGGTATGTCACATGAGCAAAACATGTTAAACCCTTTTTGTTCGTACTAAAATATTGCTTTCTTAAAAATCAAGAAAACAAGTTTGATTTGATAAATCGTTAAATTTGAACTAATAATCTACAAAACCTTGACTTTTGAAAATGACGTTGTAAATTCGAAAGAGAATTCAAGTCTTTTGAAAATATCGTTAATAGTTCGAGAGTAATTTTCCGGTTTAAAAATATGAAAAATTATTATGAAATCCTTTCTAAATATTCATTTTAGAATAAATCATTTATTTAAGTTTTTAGAAAAATAATATTATAATTTGAAATACTTTAAGCAGTTTATAAAATTCATCACACAATAAACAAAACAAAAATTAATCCAGAGGTCTTATTACAACCTTAATTCAAAATAGAAAAGTAACTAAAAATACTATAAGAAATCCAAAATCCAGATTTAACCGTTTATGAAGTATGGCCTCCACCGAGTCATCCACGGCCCAAGTCTCCATCACTGATCATTACCTGAAAGGGATAAGAAAAATGGGGGTGAGTTACTAGAACTCAGTGTGTAACCCATTTACCATTGTCCACTGGGCCAAAATCCAATTAAGCATTTATTGGGCCAAAGCCCATTTACAATTATAACATTAAAAAAAAACACGTATAAAATATGCATGTGATATGCAATTCCCAAACCAAACCTAATTTCCATCCGCTACACACCACCCGTACCAACCAAAGACACTGTGGGGAGCTTTAGTCACCCACCCCGCCTAACACACCAAAATAGGCATTAAGCCGTTTATATCAAATTGTGGACAAGCCACTGTGTTCACAGAGTTTACATGGCATTGCCATTTTTGATTTGTGGCAGAGCCACTGCACTTTTTGTAGCAGAGCTACGAACTTCTCTTCGTCAATATCCCATCCCATGCAAATCATGTATATAATGCATAGCCATTTACAACAATTTGTTCAGATATTTCTTACAAACATTATGGCCCATTATAACAATTTATATCAAATCGGCCCATATAACAAATATCCAATGGCCCATATAGCAAATATCTCAATTTGGGCCATATAGCAAATATCTCAATTTGGCCCATATAGCAAATATCTCAATTTGGCCCATATAGCAATTATCTCAATTTGGCCCATATAGCAAATATCTCAATTTGGCCCATATAGAAAATATTTCAATTTGGCCCATATAACAATTATTTCAATTTGGCCCATATAGCAAATATCTCAATTTGGCACATATAACAATTATCTCAATTTGGCCCATATAGCAAATATCTCAATTTGGCCCATATAACAATTATCTCAATTTATCGATTTGGCCTATTAGGGGTATTTTCGAAATTTTCACAGTCTTAATACCGATTTCATAATTTTACCAAAATAGTGATAACTATATCATTTTACCCGATTTCACCAAGATGTGATTTAATCAAACGTATCATCACTAACACGATATAAATATCTAGCCCATGAAATACGGTGTGAGATTACACACCTGATTACGGTAAGCACTACACTTTCCTGATCGTCGACACCTAAAAATATTTCAACTCTCGATTAGACAATGAACGCGACATAGTAAATTTACTCTAAGATAAACGATCTAAGTGTTTTTACCCTCGAAATCACGAACAACTACGATTTGCCGGTTCTCCTCGGTTGACGGTCCACAACCCGGTGGATAATCCCGAATCGCTGATGCCTCACAATTGTGAACAACCTCAAATAGTTGCTTCTCACCGGATAAGGGTCCACAACCCGGTGGAAAGTCTCGAATCGCCGAAACAGCCATTCGTTTGAATTTAGGAGTAGGGATCGCTAACCCGCTCCTTTTTCGATCACCAATCACTGCCCCTTTTGATTCGATATTGCTTGCCTCCATTGAAAACAAATATTAGTCCAAACTAATATTACGTTGTTATGAATGATAGATCTTAGAAGTGAGGTCGGCTTACCACAAAAATCCGTATGATCGCAAGATAATAATTCGAGCGATTACGTACCTAAAACATATAGTCGATAAATTATCCTTCAATCCGATTAATATAATAACCAAGGGAGTTATTGAAAAAGACTATGAGAGAGCTTCCTTACCTTGAACAATGAGATTCCCATTTCTCACGATCTTCCTATTGCTAAGGTCGATTAAACGATGTTGTAGTAATTGGCACTCCACTATACCACTACAAAGAAGAGAATGATCTTCTTTGAGAGAGTATAATAATATGATGGTTTCGGTTCATATGATCCTCCCAAATCAAAACTTATATTCGGCACTAAGAGAAAGAAAACAAGATAAAATGTTGGAAGAACGCTTACCGATTGCTCAAAGATTGAATGTAAGTATGGATGGGAAGAAAGGTAGAAAAGAAATGAGAGTTCGATTTATAAAGAAAATATAAATTAATATTCGGCTATATGAAATGATCAAACAAAAGTTTGTGATTAAAAGATGGTGTCAGTTTTGAGAAGATAAAGAATTAAAGGAATGGTTAAAAGAAAAAGAAGATGGGAGGTTGGATGATTGATAGATGATTCGGCTATCAAGAGGGAGATAAACAAGAGATGAAAATCTTGATCAAACAAAAGAGTGAGAAAATGCACAAATGTGCTAGGATAATTCGACCAAAGTAAAAAGAAAGAAGAAAAAAAATATGGTCACCAAGGCTAGCAATTTCGGCACAAAGCAAAAGAAAGAATTGGGAGAAAACACCAAATTGCAAAAGTGATTTTTGGCCTAACAACACCAAAATCCTACCAAAAGACTAAGCAAATTTCGGCTACCACACTATAGCCTCCAAAACTGTCCACATACATGCTCTAAAAGTCAAAAACTTTGCCAACCATCCCTTTCCATAACATTTTCCTTGAATTATGCCACATGTTCCCCTTACATGCCATTTTCATTTGATTCCTTTCCTTAACTTCAATCTTTCCTAAATCCTTTAGCCATCTTGCCATAAAAATAAAAGTCCAACTTACCATAATTAGTTCTTGGCCGACACTATAAGGAAGGAAAGAAAAAAATAAAAATCACAAATGCACATAAAGGGATTCGAACTCCTTCTCTCAAGGTAATACATATGGCGCCATCTCCTCTTCACTACTAGCTCACTTATGCTAGCTATTTACCAATTTATTTCCTTAAGCTTTAAGGTCACTTACTCTATTTCCTTAAAGTGCTAAATGCCAAAAGTTTTTACTAGATCCAAATAAATTCCGAGCCTTCTCAGGACTACTTAAACACACACAATGGATAGTTTAACTAGCTGAGCACCAAAATAATGCAACATATAAAATTCAAATTTTTGAATGTTACATCTAGTACATGCTCAAACATATTTATTAAACTCGAAAAATAATATTAGTAATAAAAATTAATAAAATTATTCCTTTTTAATTAGGATTCGTGGTTCTGAAACCACCGTTCTGATTAGGGTCGTAAACGGGCTGTTACATGGACTATGCTGCAAAGCGGATGGTACTAAAAACTTCAGAGGGTAAGGAAGTGATGATGATAGGTGAAAGAAGAAATTATCTATCTAATGTGGTATCTGCTTTAAAGGCGGAAAGGTTGGTACGAAAGGGGTGTGAAACGTTCTTAGCCTTTATCAGTGCTTTGGATGCCAAAGAGTTGTCGGTAGAGAGTGTTAGAATGGTGAAAGAGTTTTCAGACGTCTTTCCCGAGGAGCTTCCAGGATTGCCTTCGAATCGGGAAGTGGAATTTGGTATTGAGCTGTTTCCAAGAACGGCTCCGGTGTCCAATGCTCCTTACAGAATGGCGCCGAAGGACCTAGTGGAACTTAAAGCTCAAATTCAGGAGTTGTTGGACCGTGGATTTATTCGACCAAGTGTGTCATCATGGGGAGTGCCGGTTTTTTTCGTTAAGAAAAAGGATGGGTCGATGCATATGTGCATTGATTATAGACAATTGAATAAGTTGACGATCAAGAACAAGTACCCGTTACCGAGGATCGATGATCTGTTCGATTAGTTGCGAGGAGCTTCGATCTTCTCGAAGATAGACTTGAGATCAGGGTATCACCAGTTAAAAGTCAAAGAGGAGGATATTCACAAGACTGCGTTCTGAACTCGTTATGGGCATTACGAGTTCTTGGTAATGCCGTTTGGGTTGACAAATGCACCAGCTGCATTTATGGACATGATGAATCGAGTCTTCCAACCCTATCTAGATCGGTTTGTGGTGGTGTTCATAGATGACATCTTGGTGTACTCAAAGACAGAAGAGGAGCATGATTCGCATCTACGGGTCGTATTGCAGACATTAAGGGAGAAGCAGCTGTATGCCAAATTCAGTATGTGTGAATTTTGGCTAAGGGAAGTGACCTTTTTGAGGCATGTTGTATCTGCCGAGGGAATTAGATTTGATCCCCGGAAGATCGAGGCTGTATTGGACTGGAAGCCATCGAAGTCAGTGGCAGAAATCTGAAGTTTTCTAGGTTTGGCTGGGTATTATAGGCAATTCGTTGAGGGGTTTTCGTTGATTGCTGCACCCCTAACTAAACTATTGCGTAAGGGAGTACCGTTTGTGTGGTTAGATAAGCAGCAAGAAAGCTTTGAGAGATTGAAGAAGATTCAGCGAAGCGCTAAGATTGATTCAGCCTGAGGCTGGTAAAGAGTTTATTGTTTATTGTGATGCGTCACACACGGGCTTGGGATGTGTGTTGATGCAAGGGGGAAAGTGGTGGCTTATGCATCTCGTCAATTAAGGCCGTATGAGGTGAACTATCTAACTCATGATTTGGAGTTAGCTGCAGTGGTATTTGCTCTGAAGATATGGAGACACTATCTGTACGGGGAGAAGTCGATTATCTACACGGACCATAAGAGTCTGAAGTACCTCCTTACCCAGAAGGAGTTGAACTTAAGACAGCGGAGGTGGATAGAATTGTTGAAAGATTATGACTACTCAATCGAGTATCACCCAGGTAAAGCTAACGTAGTGGCTAATGCGTTGAGTCGTAAGGTGATATCAGATTTGAGAGCGATGTTCGCTCATCTCAGCCTTTATGAAGATGGTAGCTTGTTAGCTAAACTTCAAGTGAAGCTGCTCATGTGGGTAAGCGATTAAGGAAAAGCGGTTTGTTAGATGAAAGGTTGGGTTCTAGGCTTCGCAAGTGGGCGTGGTGAGATAGGGGATTTTGGATTAAATAGTGATGGAGTATTGTGTTTTTGCGAAAGAGTTTGTATGCCTAGGGATTTGGAATTGAGACAAATGATTCACGTGAGGTGCATAGTAGCCCATATGCTATGCACCCTGGGAAACAAAATGTACCGAGACCTCCGTGAAGCGAGATTGGTGGCGTGGTTGAAACAGGAGGTTACCGATTTCGTGAGCAAGTGCTTGACATGTCAACGGTGAAGGCGGAACATCAAGCGCCTTGGGGTTGCTACAACCTGGTGAAAATCCCACTATGGAAATGGGAAAGGATAATGATGGACTTTGTTAGTGGGTTACCTTAACGCCTACTAAGAAAGATTCAGTATGGGTAATAGTGGATCGGTTAACGGTCTGCTCATTTCCTACTGTTCGCACGGATTATACGTTCTTTGAAGTTGGCCAAGTTGTATATAGCAGAAGTCGTGAGGTTGCATGGGGTACCAGTGTCTATTATATTAGATAGGGATCCTAGGTTTACATCACGGTTCTGGAAGACTTTACATGAAGCTTTGGGTACAAAACTAAATTTCAGCATGGCGTTTCATCCGCAGACTGATGGTCAATCGGAGAGAGTAATCGATTCTAGAAGACATGTTAAGGGGTGTGTGATCGACTTGAGGGTAGTTGGGAAGATTTTCTACCATTGGCAGAGTTTGCATACAACAATAGTTATCAATCCAGCATCCAGATGGCACCCTATGAGGCGTTGTATGGTCGTAGGTGTCGTACTCCTACTTGCTGGACTGAGCTTGGGGAGCGACAGTTGTTGGGTCCAGAATTGATCTCGGAGACAGAGGAAAAAGTAAAGGTAATTCGGGCTCGGTTAAAAGAAGCTTCGGACAGATAGAAATCATACGCGGATCTGAAGCGGAAGGAGATAGAGTTCTCTGTGGGTGATCAGGTCTTTCTGAAGGTCTTACCTTGGAAAAAGATCTTAAGATTTGGATGGAAGGGCAAGTTGAGCCCTAGATTTATCGGACCTTACCGCGTATTGAAGCGTGTTGGGCTAGTGGCTTATCAGCTTGAGTTACCTCCGGAGTTAAGTCAGATACATAGCGTATTCCATGTCTCAATGTTAAGGTGTTATCATTCGGATCCGTCTCATGTAGTGCCAGTGGAGGAAGTTGAGATAAGACCTGACTTGTCTTTTAAAGAAGAGCCAGTGCATATTTTAGATCAGGATATTAAAGTGCTGAGAAGGAAGCCGGTTCCGTTAGTTAAAGTATTATGGCGTAATCACGGGTCAGAGGAAGCTACATGGGAGCCTGAGGACACGATCCGGCAACAATACCCTCATTTCTTTTAATCAGGTAAATTTTGAGGCCGAAATTTCTTTAAGGGGGTAGAATTGTAACATCCAGAAATTCGGGATTTTATGTTTTACATTATACCATGCGTTAGGCTAGCTAAGAGTGTCAGTTGTGTATGTTTAGGGACCCTAAGAAGGCTTGGGGTTGAGTTGGGCCTTGGTAGAATTTTTGTGTTTATGCACTTAAGGGGGAGAAGGCAAGTGACGTCAAGACTTAAAAGAATAAGTGAGTATTTTGCTAGCACAAGAAGAGCTAGTAGCAAAGTGGTGAGGCGTCACATGAAGGGGCTTAAGGGGTGGAGTTCGAATCTCACCTATTGCAAATATATATATATTTTTGTGCTAATCAGGTGGAAGATGGTAAGTGTCGGCCATGGCTCTATAGAAGGAAAGGAAGACTTTCAAAGGATGAAAAGAAGACTAAGGAAAAGAGAAAGGTGGAGATCAAGGGAAAAATAAGGAAAGAAGTAAAGGAAAGAGATAAGGGGGGATATGTTGGCCGAATTTTGGGAGGTGCTTGGGGAAAGAAAATTTGGTCAACCATAATATTTTTGGTGTTAGGGACTTACGGTTTTGGTAGGGGGAATTAGGGAGCCGAATTTCCTATAGCCTTTTTACAAGTTTTGTGCATGAAAAGTTTTTCTCTCTTTTTGAACATTTTTTTGTGCTTCTTTTCCAACCTTTTCCTTTGTTTGCTGAAACACTCAAGCCATTTTGCTCATCTTTTCCTTAGTGTAGGCCGAAACTCTCTGACACCTCTTTTTCCATCTTTTCTTTTCTTTTTCACCATTTCTTCAACCCTTTTCTCTTTTTCTTTAGTCAATATTTTTGATGGCCAAATATTGCTTGTTCTTTTCTCTCTAAGTAGCCGAATCCTCCTAGCCACTCTCTCTCCTCCATCTTACGTGTTGATCACTTTCTTCCTTAGTTGAATCGGTGGGAATCGGGTTCATCATCGATTAAGGTAAGGAGTCTCTTCTTAGTCCATTCAATATCGCTACTTGGTTATTTTGCTAAACGGATCGATATATTTGACTAATCGATTATTATACGGACTAAATCACTCGATCTTCTCTACTCGTTGATCCTTTGGAAGTAGTGGTAAGCCGAAACCCTCTCCTTAGATAAATACTTTCTCTCATCGTAGTATTATTCTGATCGAGACTCTTTCAATGGAGGCAAGTGGTAGTGTTATTAAAGGAAAATCGATAGAAGGGAAAAAAGGGAGTGGACTTGCAATCTCTACTCCCAAGTTCAAACGTAGGGCGGTATCGGCAGTTTGGGATTTTCCACCAGGTTGTGGACCATCTTCTGGTGAGAGTAGGCAAATCGTAGTCGTTCACGATACTAAGGGTAAACATTTCTTTAGATCGTTTGATTTATATTTGGATTAAGACACTATCTCTTGTTAGTTAATCGAGTGTTATGGTGACATAGGTGCCGACGATCAAGAAGGTTTAGTCCTTACCGTAATCAGGTGTGTAATCTCACACCGAAATCCTGTAGATTCGTGATTCACCATCATGTTGGAAAATAGATCGTTGTTGCTTACGAATCTAATAACCGTAATATGGCAAGAATCGAGTAACTTGCTTAAACAACGTTAATTTTAAGATCTGTCAAAATCGGTATTAATTTGTAAAATTACAAAAATGCCCTTATGGGCCGAATTACTAAAAAGCTTTAATGGGCCATTTTTATGAAAATGCCCCTATGGGTCGATTTACCAAAATGCCTTAACGGGCCGATTTGCTAGAATGCCTTAGTGGGCCGATTTACCAAAGTGCTTTAATGTGCCGATTCATCAAAAAATTTCATTAGAATAATGGTTGCTATATATGTGGATATACTTTTCTTATGTTGCATCTTTACATATTGCATGGGTTGGGAAAAATTGTATGGAGAGCAGTGTAGCCTGGTGGCATAGCCACAATTCGCTTATTATTGTGCTTAATTATGATTTCGGAGGCATGGCCACAAAAATAATATACTTTAGCAGCTTGACTACAAATTGGTGTGAGCGCCGGGGTGGGTTGACTTGATCCCCACAGGTGTGATTGGCTGGCCGCGGGTGTGATGGATGGATGGGTTGGGTTGCATTCATTTCTTTTAAATACTGTTATGTAAATGGGCTTAGGCCCAAGATGTTGCTATACGGGTTCAGGCCCAGTGGATGATGGTAAGGGGATTATGCATTGAGTTCTTGTAACTCACCCCCTTTCTTTCTTAATCCTTGCAGGTGATGCTCAGTAATGAGGACTTGGGGCCATGGATAACTCGGTGGAGGCCATACTTTAGGAATGATGTTTTCGAACATTAGTAAATTTCTTTTCCGCTTTATTTCGTTACTTTTACTATTTTGGGTTTAAAGTTGTAATAAGGCCTCTGATATTTTTATTTTGCTTTATGTTTTGATATACTTATTATTTTCCATGAATTGTTTTAAACGAGAATTTTTCTGAGATCTTAAACAACGGTTTTCCAAAATTGATTAACAAACGGATTTCATAACAAATATGTACAAATAATTTAACTTGGATTTTCCTTCGAATTATCAACATCTTTTTTTTTAAAAGTCACGGTTTTTTTTAAGTTCACTAGTTTGATTTTCGATTCACCAATCAACCTCTCGAGATTAGTGGTATTTTTTTATCGAATATTTATAATCAAACTTGTTTTTCTTAACTATAACCTAATAACATCAACTTTAGTAGGAATCATAAGCTCTTTACACACTTTCTTCATGTGACATGCCGGATCCGGTCATACCGCATGGGCCGGGTTTGGGGTGTTACAGGTTTAGACTCTTCCTTAAACTTGGTGAGTTTTAAACAATAGTCCTGTTTCAAGTTCTTGTATTATTCAGAAGCTTCCAGAGTAATATGCGAAACTCCTTTTATGAAAGTATTATTAGTCCACTAATCGTTATTTCAATGCAAAATGCCTGAAAAAGATCATAACCATGGACAAGAAGGAAATTAATTAGGAGCATAGCTCGAAACAAATAAGTTAATTCAAGATAGCAAATGCAAAGAAATTTTATTGGGAGCATTCTTTGAAAAGAATAGGATAATCCAAATAACAAATTTGAAATGGATAAAATAAAAACTAGGTGCCCCAGATATCGCAGCCTGAGCTTCTATGTTCAAACTTCTTGAGGACCATTTTAAGCTCAATATGTGTTTAGGGGATCCGGAGTACTTTGTCGATGCCCCAAGACGTAACATACTTCTTCATTGTTAATTCAGGCATAGCAAGACTGCTGTATGCCCCACTTTTGATCAAAATTTGAGTCTCCTTTTTCGGGTTTTCAACTCAAATCCCCTTTGGTCTCAAAGCGCCCTTTGCGGGTTTTCGCCTTGGCCTCTCTTTTGTCTTCTTTTTCTTTCTTTTCCCTTTTTTGTGTTTTTTTTGTTTTTTTTTGGAAAACTTTTTATTGAATCTGAATTCACCGAATTGGGCAGGGCCTTGCCATCTATATCAGACAATATCCATGCTTCCCCAGAGCAAGCCTTTTTTTGCTGCATAAGGTCCTTCCCAGTTTGGCATTCACTTTTTATTGAAGTCCCTTTTGCATGGGAAAAATCTTCTTCAAAGCCCTATCATGAAATTTTCTAGGGCGAACCTTTTTTGTTGTAAGCTCGCATCATCTGACTGTGACAGATAACTTTTAACATTTTCTCTTAAAATTCATCTGATCATATCGGGATTAAATCCATTCTGCCTCATCCAACTTCAGTTCTGACAAGACTTGGAAGAAGGAATTTCAACTTCAATGGGCGAAACCAATGAGAAATGTGTTGCCTCGGTGACAGTCCTGGCCAACGTTTGATAAGAATAGAAGGTAAATAGTAACTTTTGTATGCCAATCTTTACAAGTCTCGATTTTTTTAAGATATTTTGTTTTTTCTTTTTGGCTGCCTTTGCTGCACTGATATGGTGTATGATCTTCGAACAGACTATAAATCTTTGACATCGTACAATTATGCTAGACATGTTCCTTTCTGGCATTCTTTATTGCCACTTTTTTTTTTTTTAAATTTGAATTTGCACTTGAACTTAAATTTGAATTTGAATTTGGATTTGGATTTGGATTTGGATTTGGATTTGGATTTGGATTTGAATTTGGATTCGGATTTAAATTTGAATTTGATGATTGTTGACTTTGCAACTTTGGCATATGAAGCGACCTTCACCCTCTTAGTAAAGTAATTGACAACCACAAAGATGAATTGGTGTCGGCTAGATGCTTTTGACAAGATCGGCCTCATAATATCTATGCCCTATATATAGAAAAAAATGGAGGAGGCACATAAGTCCTGTCTTCCTCAATTTGGCATTTGATGCAATTTCCCTTTTTGGGTAGACCAGTAGCCCGGATCTCTTGATTGACTTGGCTATCGTAAAACCATTAACACTTTATAGCATCCTCACGTGTAGGTGTATCTTGATGCAAAGATATGACGTCTCGTTTCGTTTCTGTTGTGTGCTAGGCTTTGATCTTCATCCATTTCCTAAGCTCGCAATGTCCACTGACCCTTTGTAAGGTAGGATCCATTTTCCTCTTATTCTACCATCCTTAACAAATCAGAGGATAGGCTACAATCTCTGACATCTTCAAAGTTCTGAGATCCCTCTAGACACATATCTCACTCAAAAAGGGAGTCAGTAACAACGTCGCTCATGTCGTTGATATCTGGGTACCTAGGTACGAAGGCAAAGAATCCAAAGAATAAATAATTCTAAGGATGATCATTTGTATGGTATGGTCATGAATAAAGAATGAAAGAATATTCTAAAAGAATGTATAATATGAAATGGAAAGAATGAAAAAAAATTTTTCTTAAAAAGATGCATTTTATTGAAATAGAAATTCTGGACACAAGCCTATTTCACAAAAGAAATCTTATTGCTTCTAGGCTTAAAGCAACAAGTGCGTTTTGTACATTACTCTAAGTAAGCTCTAAATACTACAGGAATTTCTTCCGCAGTCCGATTGTCCAAAACGCTCCCAGGTTCATATTTCTGCATTTGGCGTGTCATCTAATTTCACAATACCCATGCTGATGAACTTTTCCACCAATTTCTTGAAAGCAAGGCAATTTTCTATCGAATGCCCTGTGATCCCCGTGTGGTACTCACACTGGGCATTTGGGTCATACCATTTTGGGTATGGGGGTTGCATCGGTTTCGGGTAGTGCGGGGACACAACGTGCGCATCAAATAAACTTTGATACAACTCTTTATACGTCATTGGGATCGACGTAAATTGGAGTTTTTCAGTGTTTTGCCTTGTGCCAGATTCTTTTCTTGATGAACCCTGATACCCAGTAGTCACTATTTTTTGCTGATTAACGGTAATCGACTTTGAGTACCCCATGCTTGCGTTATTCACTTCGCTTTCTTTCTTCATTGTGGCCATTCTCTTGTTACTTTCTCCTGCCTCGATCTTTCCACTTTTTATGGCATTCTCGATCATTTCTCCGGTCATTACAATGCCCGAGAAGCTCTTTGTAGCACTTCCTAGCATATGCGTGATAAATGGGGCCTTCAATGTATTGATAAAGAGCATGGTCGTCTCTTTCTCTAAGAGTGGTGGTTGGACTTGCGTCGCCACCTCCCTCCATTGCTGGGCATACTGCCTAAAGCTCTCGTCCGTCTTTTTCTCCATGTTCTGGAGTGTAATCCTGTCGGGCGCCATGTCTGTCACGTGGCTGTATTGTTTTATGAAAGATTGAGCCAAGTCTTTCCATGCACCAATTTGGGAACGACTCAACTGGTTATACCACTTGGCTGCTGCTCCCACCAAGCTACCTTGGAAGCAATGGATCAACAGTTGGTCATTATTAATATACCCCGTCATTCTTCTACAAAACATAGTAATATGAGCTTCGGGGCAACTTGTCCCATTATATTTCTCGAATTCAGGCATTTTGAATTTATATGGAAGCACCAAGTCCGGGACCAAGCTTAAATCCTTGGCATCAATTCCATAACAGCTATCGGCGCTTTCTATCACTTTAAACTTCTCCTCCAACCATTTACATCTATCTTCTAACTGCTTTGGTAATTCTACTTTTGTCCTCTCTCCTTCAGCTATTTCATCCAAATCAAGGATATTAGCATTGATTGGGCTATCTCCTGAACCCGAGCCAGTTTGGAGATTCATTGAAGCACCAGCTTGGAATTGTTGAGGCCTGATCGTGACAGGTGGCCTTTGTAAAGCTACTTCAGGTTGTGTTTGCACATTTGGTGGAGTAAAACCAGGGGGATATTAAGGATACTTAGTATTCTCCTCAGCATCAACCATGGGGCTCTTTCCTTTATCCATAAGCCCATTCAACAGCTGCGTCATCTGAGTCATCATATTTTTCTGAGATTCCATCATTTTGTCCATCATATCCTGCTGGATCTTAGCAAGCTGCTCCTGCATCTGTGCCTGCATTTGTTCTTGCATATCCTTTTGCATTTGCTCCAATTTTTCTAATCTTTTATCCATTGACTTGGTCTTTTTTCTTGTGCCGTAGGGATGCGTATTTGGTAAAGTTTTGTCGGTTTCCAGGTTGCTGAAATAATTTTTAATTAATTAGAGTCTTTCTAAAAATTTTAATGCATATGATGTGATGTAATGTAAATACATGAAATGCAATGCAAATGCATGGAATGAATGCAAAAAGAAAGAGAGACGTTGATTCTGAATTCAATTCCGTCAGAAGAACTTTTCTAGAAAATAAATTTCTTTACATAAAATGGATTGCATATACAGTTCTGTCCCCATAGTCCAAGTGAAGGCACCAGCCATTTTCTTCGTATCCGGATGTTATGGTCGTGTCCCGTGATCTTTCTCAATAGATGCCTCTTCTAGCTCCTTGTTGCTTGATCCAAGCTATGACTCTTCACTCACCTGTCCTTCGTGATGCTCATAAGCTTCGTGACGACTCTCGATTAATCCTCGTTGGCTTGAATCCCCGGACAACGAAGCAAAGTCATATACTATCAACTATTTTCTCGTTTTACTTGGACTATATTTGGACGAACACATTATAACCCACTCAAGCAATTCATTTTCTTATGACAAACTTTTCTATTTAGTAATCGAATATAAATCAATACCTTCTTTCTATGACGATGCAATGCAATGCAGTCGTAAACAAAGCACGTTAGCACAGGAAAAATAAACAATAGAATAGAACACCTAAAAGGGTAACCACTAGGGTTTGGGTATGACTCTACCTAGGGTAGGCTCTTAAGGCTTTCTATATGTGGTTCGGTTCTAAAGTTGAGGTACCTGAACTAGCAGATTCCTCGATCCTCACCCATTATATGCTCATACGGATCGAGTTCGGTTCAGGGGGACACATTTCCCTATGGCCATGCGGAGATGAAAATCTCACGAAGCACATAGGTACAGATGTATCCCGGAAGCAGTCCACTAGCCCATGCGGAGGTGAAAACCTCACGAAGGCATAGTTTCTCACTCCCACTTAAAAGTGTGACCATAGCGGTTATGCAATGCAATGCCAAAGTAGTTTATGAGACTCGACATTATTGAAATCATAGCACCAACAAATGCATCAAAAGAAACATGATTGTTCAAAACAATTTTCCAAATTTTCAGTCAAAAGGACAAAAATTAATCAATCTACGGCCTGACTCTCAACCAGTCCCGAGTGGAGTCGCCAAGCTGTCGAAACCATTTTTTTAAGTTTGAAAAACGGGGATCGACTTTAAAAGGAAACACGGAGTCGCCACCAATCCTTTTTGTTTAGGTGTGATCGGATCACCCATAAAACATTTTGTTTTATAAAGAAATTAATTTTGGTCTACGAATTCCAAGAAAAACGGGTCCGGGAGTCGATTACGCACGAGGAAGGATTAGCACCCTCGTAACGCCCAAAATCGGTACCAAATTGATTAATTAATGCCCTAATGTCAAAAGTTTGAAACGATTTTAAAATACAATTCCGTTTTAAAAATTTTAAATAACTTGAATTGGATATTGAGATTCTCTTGTTCTGAAGGAATAAAATATCACATCCAGCACGATAGGATATGACGTTTCAAACCCTCAATGGCAAGATCCTCTCGTGATTTCCAAAGTTCATGCATGGAGGTTTTTATAAGGATATTCAATTATTTGGACAAACGAAAAACCGAAGCCCAGCACGATAGGGCACGATTTCACGAATTTCCAAACACAAAATATTACCTTATTTGGAAAAACTTTTGAATAAGTGATTATAAAACCGGCTCCAAATATATTTATTTAGTTCATTTGGGATAAAAACAATTAAATCGGTTCAAGTTGGAGACAAAAGCATGGTATCAAACACGGAATAATAATATATGAATACAACATTTACACAAATGAATAACAAAGATAACAATACGCACGTACAATTTGAAATATACAATAGTGATAATTTCACAACACATCATATTTAAAACGATATTATTAATCAAAGGCACATGGCAAATTAATAAAGTATAGAACAAAATTTTGAATGATAATTAATTAATTTAAAATAAATAAAGAAAAAGAAATTCGAAACTAATATATACATACAATTTTAAAAACAAAATATACTAATTTAAAATTGATAACATACATAAGATGAAAAATTTAATAGAAATAACACATGTATAAAAATAATAATATATGAAAATGTTAAAAAAATATATAATAAAATAGGATCTTTAAAAGAAATAAATTATGTATAAATAGATTTAAAAGAAAATATATACATAAAATAATATGAAATCAATAGTATATACATAGAATAGAATAATAACAAAAATAGAACCTAATAGTAAATTAATAAATGAACAAACACTATATACAATAGTTTGAAAATAGTATAATAATAATAATAATAACAGAGAATACAATAATAAAAACAATAAAATATGTTAATGAACCAATAATATTAGTAAAAATAAATAAATAAGGTAGTAAATATTAAAATAATAGTAGTAATACTTGATTAATAATAATAGTAATAATAATAATATCAATAATAATGAGAATTAAAAATAATAACAATAATAATGAAATTAATAACAATGGGTTAATTTTAACTTAAAACAATAATCTGGGGGCAAATCCACAAATAAATAAAAAGAAAGAGGACCATATTGGACACGCGGATGACAGAGAAGGACCAAAATGCAACCGCAACAAAATTCTGGGGAAAAAATTAAAAAATAAAAAATAAACTGATTTGAAAGATCAGGAAAGGAGGGAGGACCAAATGCACAAATTCCCCATTAATGGAAAACACGCGGATCCTCCCCGGGTCGGGTCACGCGCGCGGTTCTTGTGCCTAAACGGCGCCGTTTTGGAGCCACTTAAACAGGCCCTAAACGACGCCGTTTCACTCCCTTATAAAAGGTAAGTTTTCCTTTTTTCTTTCATTTCTGCTATCCATTTAAAAAAAAGAAACAAAAAGGAGCCTTCCTTTTTCTCTGCTAGGGTTTATCACCCACTCTTGGCACTGCCACCAATCCACCGTGGCCTGCCACCGTCGACCGCCACGCACGGCGGTCGGAAGTTAAAAGGTAAGTTTTTTGTTTCCTTTTTGACTATATGCTATTATATATATATATATATATAGTAACAAACATAAAAAAAACTTATTGTACATATACAAACAGTACCGAAAAGAAAAAAAGGAAGAAGAAAAAAGGGACCTTTTCTGTAACGACCCGAAATTGGGCCTAGTAGGATTGGGCCCATTGGGCCTTGAGCGTAGAAGCGTTTTAAAAATTTTTGAGAATAAGAGAACGACATTATTTCAAGTTGGACTTATTAGGAAGGTGATTTTGGAAAGTTACGGGGTTCTATGAAGGCTCGGGGTTGAATTGGGCCCTAGTAAAAATTTTGTGTTTAAGCACTTTAAGGAGAGATAGTAAGTGGCATCAAGGCTTATGGAAATAAGAGAGTAATATGCTTGCACAAAGGAGCTTATGGTAAAGAGGATATGGCATTAAGTGAAGAGTATGGAGAGAAGAGGTTCGAATCCCCTTGATGAAAAAATTTTGACTATTTTTTTGTATTCAATTCCTAAGTGTCGGCCAAGCATGTAAATAAGGCAAGGTGGACTTTTTATTTTTGGCAAGATGGCTAAGGAAAATAGGAAAGGATGTGTAACACCCCAAACCCGGCCCAAACATTACGACCGAATTTGGTATGTTACAGAGGAAAATGTTTTGTAAAATCCCTTTAAGCCGATTTAAGATTGTCGAAAACGTTTCATTTTATATGGTTTTGTTAAAACCATTGAGGTGTGTGAAGAAACCTCACTTAGTTTTATTTAAAGATCTATTAAGTCAGGTTGTTACCGATATTGAATGTACCCGATGGCACAATAAAACATTTTGCGTTTACATTTAAGAAAACGTGTGTACCCATTTTAAAGTCATTAAGTAATTTAAACAAATTATCCAAAACATGTAAAATAAGTAAAATAAAATCTTAGGAGGCCTTATTACAACTTGAACAAATGAAACCAAAATAAAATAAAAATAATTCAAAGTTCGTTTAAATCACATTCCCCTTTGCATGGCCACCTCGAGTCCATCCGGCTCCTCATCCGCGATCCACGAGTCACTGAAAAAGTTAAAGGAGAAGGTGAGTCACCAAGACTCAATGTGTAGCCCTTCCCCCGGTTTAGTGCAACATCATACACAATTTATAACTAAGTTAACATGCACTAAATTTAACATGCACCCAACCTAGCCATCCAATGCACCTTTCTCTACCCCGTGTGGTACCAAACCACTGGTGGTGCCAAACCACTGGTGTCCAAAGACATGATATCCATCAATATTGTGGTGCCAAACCACTGGTGACCCGAAGTCACGAATAGTAGTGATGGGGCCAACCCATCGTGTGATACCAAATCACTGGCGCCAATCCCGTTATATTATCGTAGGGCCAACCCATTTGTGGTACCATACCACTCGGGACGACGCGCTATGAGGTGCCAAACCTCGTGACCCTAGTCACGAAATGTGGTACCAAACCTTTGGTGTCCGAAGACACGGATATCACTTCCCCCTCCACTCGTTTAACCCACATCAATCAATGATATGCATTTAACAAAAATCATGCCAACATGTTTATTTAACAACATATACTGGATTTATCATCAGCCACATATTTATTTGCCACATATACCAAATATGTCATGCTTCCCAAAAGCATCATAAAGAAAACTCATAACAACAAGGACTTACCTGAATCCTTGCCTATACCATGATGGTATTAAATCCAAATCTACACCAATTCAGTTTAGCATACACAATGCGTTTATACGATTATTAGTTATAAAGTGTGTATGTACACACCTGTTACTATCGCGAATCCTAGGTCCCGGAGATCCGATCTACTGCGCTAGATCCTTCGACCCTATTTTCGGCCAACATCAAAGTTAGTGACATAGGCCTATTCGGCTATAATAACTAAATCCCGAAGGCTCATTTGTGGCACTTACCTTAAACCGATTTGGTTTCCAACCAAATCTCGAAGCCACACACACAACTTGTAATCGGCTATACCTTGAATCACATAATAGTTAGCCTTCGACTTTTAAACTAATTAGCAACAGATTTAAATATTGAGACCTTACCTAGATCGATCACCAAATCCCGAATATCCACAGCGTTAGACTGTCCTCCTTCCTACAATCGGCCTTAATCTCATTAATATGAGTCATAGACCATTCGGCCATAACCATAAATCTCAAAAACCAAACAAAAGTCATTCGGCCATCTCCACTTACCCCTTACAAACCGATTGAAGAAGAAATCCCGAAAAGAATCTGTGCTCACTTGTTATTCGGCCAAAGTATATCTAATGGAAGAGAGAAGATTTCGGCAAAAGAGTGGAGTAGATTCGGCTAGAACAAAAAGGAGAGAAAAAGAAAGATTTTTATGGTATTCGGCTATTGCTAATAATTAGAGGAGAAAAAGAAACACGAATAGCCTTTTTGCTTCTTGGAAATTTCGGCACAATGAAAACAATTAAAATGAAAAAGGAACTAACAAAAGATGGCCACTCTCTAAATATACTACACTATTCGGCACTTATCCTCCCCACATGGCCGAATTTCAACAACCAAAGACACCCAATTTGGGCCACCACATCTTTACTTATCCAAATCCAAAATAATCTCCTAATTTACCTCTTCAACATCTATTCAAAAAAAAATTAAAATAAATAAATCCTTATCCCTTCATCACCTCTTCAATTAAATAAATAAAATAATAATATCAACTCTTCCAGCCGAATTTAAAAGCAAACATCAAGCTTATCCTTATCCCACTTGAGAGTCCATGTGCAGACCACCAGCTCTCTCTCCCTTCACGCCAACTTGCAAAAATAAAGCACCAAACTGCTGCCCCCATGGTTTGAACATGGGACCTGATGGAGCAGCTGCACTAACGCCCGTAGCCACTCTGCCAAGGCGTTCCTTTGTGACACAACTCGCCACAATTTCTTTTAAGCGCTCCCTTGTTAGCTCCCCCTTGTCTTAACGCCAAAAGCCAAAAATAAAACGCCCAACTGCTGCTCCCACTCTTCGAACTCAAGACCTGCGCCAGGCGTCACCTCCAGGCCCTTAAATGGCGCCCTTAAGCCACTTTACCAAGGCCATCTTTGTGTTTAAAAGCGCATATAACCTCACTTAAGACCTCCCTGGTCCAATTCCCTTCCTGACGCAAAATACAAAAATAAAACACTCCCATGCTGCCCTCACGACTCGACCCTCGTCCCTCCTGAAGCCCCCTTGCACCTTAGCGCCCCAAGCCACTTTGCCAAATACTTTCTTGCGTCCTAACCTTCTCAAAATTTCTTTTAAGGCCTCCCTGCCTAGTTTCCCCTTTTTACCTAAAAATCCAATATTTTCCAAAGTTTTTCCCCTTCACCCAAAGTTCTCAAAAACTCCTAAAATATATCCCAACACACTTAAAGCCTACTAATACTTGAGTTATGCTCCAAACGCATAACCCCTAATCTAGGATGTTACAGTTCTACCCTCCTTAAAAATAATTTCGTCCTCAAAATTACTTATTAACGAATAATCGACATCTTAACTCACCGACTACGCTTATGCTGCGCACTCTGATCTTAATAAAACCATCATACTTCTTAGGCACAATCTCTAAGTTCACATCCAAGGTTTCAGGCACTTCACTAGCAATACAAGAAAACTCTACAATAATCAAAGCAATTAAGGGTATTCCAGAAATAAGGAACGCACCCGTTGTCACATCCGCACATCTTCCTCCTCGCGACGGCCAACCGTGCATAAACCAACCTTGGTTGCCTCGCCTCGCCCCTTCAAAGACCTCGGCCACGCCCATTACCATTACCATTATCATTACCCCTAGCTGCACCTCGACCCTCCGTGGTTGTTGGCCATCCCTCCTAAATTGAACACGCCCTGACCCTCGAGTTGAGTCCTAGCCAACTTCCGCGGACAATCCCTTACCCGGTGCTCCATTGATCCACACTCAAAGCACCCTCTACTTCCACCAAACATTCTCCCGAGTGGGATTTCCGCATCTAGCACACTGAGGTGGCCACCGAAAGCGAGCTTTGCGGCTCTTTCTCGATTCCCCAAATCTAGCCCTCTTCTGCACATCACTGCCCGATCCAGACGATCCAAAGCCTCTCTTCTGTTTGTTCCTTTCGTGGTTCCGTCTTACGGACTCCTTGATCCCTTCGGCTACCTTAGCCTTTTCCACTAGGACTGAAAACTCACGCCCTGTTGTGGAGCAATCAAGAACCTTAGATCATCCTAAGTCCGTCCTCAAAGCGGACACGCTGTTCGTGCTTCGCTGACACAATTCCTCGAGCATAGCGGCTCACCTTAAAAATGCTCGCTTCATACTCGGATACGGACTTATTCCTTGAACCAACCTCGTAAATGCTTTCCTCTCGCACATCAATGTAGCTGGTCCCCACATACTTCTTTTGGTATGCTACTTTGAAGTACTCCCAAGTAAGATCATCTGTCGCAAGCACCACCCCGAACCGTGAGCCACCACCGGTATGACTCATCCCCGAGGAGCGACACCACTCCTTTCGCCTTTCTCCTCACCGCCGATCTAGATCATCCATGATCCTCTCGGTTGATTCCAACCAATACTCCGCCGTCATTGGGTGCCACACACGATACACCGGAACACCTCACTCCATTGGCTCTGAGTCGTTCGGCACTGATTTCCGAGGTCCCATACCTCCACCTGTTCCACCACCATCTCAAGGACTCGCAAAGACGACTGCGATATCGCCTCACCCCGTCCGATCCTCGCCGCTCAACACCAAAAGTTGGGGGTGGTGGTGGCGGTGGTATCTCATTATCGGACCCTTGACCCGACCTAACGGGTTTCGACACGGTCATTCTTCCTCTATCGGCGTCCACGACGGCCACGTCCTCTAGAACTCATTTCTAACGATTGCGTTTTAATCTGATTAAGAAATTTTATGGATTAGTACTTGTTTCACTTGGTTATCCGCGAGAATTTTATGAAGAGAGCTTAATAGGGATTCTTTCGATCATTCAAAGTTTCAAGTTTTCTATCCTAATTCACAGAAAAGTACATCCATTCCATAGTATCTCCCATACACACTCACTCTTCGGCATTTCTGTCCGTTCCTATCCTAGGGGTTTTTCGTCATTTGTCCTACAGGGGTATTTTCGTAATTTGCCAAAATAAGGTTTCTCGGTGATTTTGTCAACAAGGGTATTTTGGTAATTCTAAAATCCCGGGGGTATTTCGGTAATTTTGAAATTCCGGGGTTTTCCGGTAAATTTGAATTTCCAGAGGTATTTCGGTAATTAACCAGGGTAAATTTATAAATCGTAATAAATCATGGGTATTTCCAAATTTGTAAAACTTGGGGGTTCTTTTTGAGAATTTGTTTTCCAACTTGGTAGTGTTGCCAAAAATTTTGAACATCAAGGTCATTTTGGTAATTTTGTAAGTTAGGGGAAATTTTGTAATTTTTCGAAATCATGGCATTTTTGATATTTTGCAAATTAGGGTTTTTGGGTACTTTTGTAAAATAAGAAAAATTTTATTGAATTCAGGGGTAGTTTAGTAATTTTAGAAACCAGGGCATTTTTGTAATTTTACCACTAGGGGTATTTTTGTAATTTTCATAAATAAAAATTTTTGGAAAGGTTGTAAAATAGTTCCCACAAGTAAAAAGGATAATTTTAAGAGTTTTAAAACTAGGGTTTTTATAAAAAAATACGGCTAGTTCCTTTGGGTTTTAGTTATTGGGTTTAGCCTATGAATAAGTCCTCATGGTTAGGGGTGAACTCAAGCTATGCACTGTAGGATTCTGCGAAGAGGAGGTGAGTCACTAGGATTTGCTTAAGTACTGTGCTCTTAGGATCCAATCCTAGACATGCGCACAAGGGTTACCACACCCTAACCTCGCGACTTAGTCATAGGTTTGTTTAATTAGACATTAAGTCTTATGAAATTCTTATATTGGGGTATACTATTCCTAGGGTTCAAATACTTATCATACTATCTACGTTCCATTCCTACCCCTCTACAGATAATAATTCACATAGTAGTCAGGAGTACTTACCTGGCGGATTGGTGCCGGAGACTCGATGCCATGCTGTTCAAAACAAAAACCATTTTCATAATATTTCACAGAGGCCTACCAAAAACATTTTGGGCCCTGGGCCCCCACAGCCGAGTTTTGAACTGGGCTCTGATACCAATTTTGTAACACCCCAAACCCGACCCAAACATTACGACCGAATTTGGTATGTTACAGAGGAAAACGTTTTGTAAAATCCCTTTAAGCCGATTTAAGTTTGTCGAAAACGTTTCATTTTATATGGTTTTGTTAAAACCATTGAGGTGTGTGAAGAAACCTCACTTAGTTTTATTTAAAGATCTATTAAGTCAGTTGTTATCGATATTGAATGTACCCGATGGCACAATAAAAACATTTTGCGTTTACATTTAAGAAAACGTGTGTACCCATTTTAAAGTCATTAAGTAATTTAAACAAATTATCCAAAACATGTAAAATAAGCAAAATAAAATCTTACGAGGCCTTATTACAACTTGAACAAATGAAACCAAAATAAAATAAAAATAATTCAAAGTTCGTTTAAATCACATTCCCACTGCATGGCCACCTCGAGTCCATCCGGCTCCTCATCCGCGATCTACGAGTCACCTGAAAAAGTTAAAGGAGAAGGTGAGTCACCAAGACTCAATGTGTAGCCCTTCCCCCGGTTTAGTCCAACATCATACACAATTTATAACTAAGTTAACATGCACTAAATTTAACATGCACCCAACCTAGCCATCCAATGCACCTTTCTCTACCCCGTGTGGTACCAAACCACTGGTGGTGCCAAACCATTGGTGTCCAAAGACACGATATCCATCAATATTGTGGTGCCAAACCACTGGTGACCCGAAGTCACGAATAGTAGTGATGGGGCCAACCCATCGTGTGATACCAAATCACCGCGTCAATCCCGTTATATTATCTCGTGGGGCCAACCCATCGTGGTACCAAACCACCGGGACGAGACGCTATGAGGTGCCAAACCTCCGTGACCGTAGTCACGAAATGTGGTACCAAACCACTGGTGTCCGAAGACACGGATATCACTTCCCCCTCCACTCGTTTAACCCACATCAATCAATGATATGCATTTAACAAAAATCATGCCAACATGTTTATTTAACAACATATACTGGATTTATCATCAGCCACATATTTATTTGCCACATATACCAAATATGTGAGGCTTCCCAAAAGCATCATAAAGAAAACTCATAACAACAAGGACTTACCTGAATCCTTGCCTATACCATGATGGTATTAAATCCAAATCTACACCAATTTAGTTTAGCATACACAATGCGTTTAGCACAGTTATTAGTTATAAAGTGTGTATGTACACACCTGTTACTATCGCGAATCCTAGGTCCCGGAGATCCGATCTACTGCGCTAGATCCTTCGACCCTATTTTCGGCCAACATCAAAGTTAGTGACATAGGTCTATTCGGCTATAATAACTAAATCCCGAAGGCTCATTTGTGGCACTTACCTTAAACCGATTCGGTTTCCAACCAAATCCCGAAGCCATACACACCACTTGTAATCGGCTATACCTTGAATCACATAATAGTTAGCCTTCGGCTTTTAAACTAATTAGCAACAGATTTAAATATTGAGACCTTACCTAGATCGATCACCAAATCCCGAATATCCACAGCGTTAGACTGTCCTCCTTCCTACAATCGGCCTTAATCTCATTAATATGAGTCATAGACCATTCGGCCATAACCATAAATCTCAAAAACCAAACAAAAGTCATTCGGCCCCGAAAAGAATCTGTGCTCACTTGTTATTCGGCCAAAGTATATCTAATGGAAGAGAGAAGATTTCGGCAAAAGAGTGGAGTAGATTCGGCTAGAACAAAAAGGAGAGAAAAAGAAAGATTTGTATGGTATTCGACTATTGCTAATAATTAGAGGAGAAAAAGAAACACGAATAGCCTTTTTGCTTCTTGGAAATTTCGGCACAATGAAAACAATTAAAATGAAAAAGGAACTAACAAAAGATGGCAACTCTCTAAATATACTACACTATTAAGCACTTATCCTCCCCACATGGCCGAATTTCAACAACCAAAGACACCCAAATTGGGCCACCACATCTTTACTTATCCAAATCCAAAATAATCTCCTAATTTACCTCTTCAATATCTATTCAAAAAATTTAAAATAAATAAATCCTTATCCCTTCATCACCTCTTCAATTAAATAAATAAAATAATAATATCAACTCTTCCAAAATTAATTTAAAAGCAAACATCAAGCTTATCCTTATCCCCTTGAGAGTCCATGTGCGGACCACCGGCTCTCTCTCCCTTCACGCCAACTTGCAAAAATAAAGCACCAAACCGCCGCCCCATGGTTCGAACATGGGACCTGATGGAGCAGCTGCACTAACGCCCGTAGCCACTCTGCCAAGGCGTTCCTTTGTGACACAACTCGCCACAATTTCTTTTAAGCGCTCCCTTGTTAGCTCCCCCTTGTCTTAACGCCAAAAGCCAAAAATAAAACGCCCAACTGCTGCTCCCACTCTTCGAACTCAAGACCTGCGCCAGGCGTCACCTCCAGGCCCTTAAATGGCGCCCTTAAGCCACTTTACCAAGGCCATCTTTGTGTTCAAAAGCGCATATAATGGATCGATTTACCGAAATGCCCCTATGGGCCGAATTGATAGAATGCCTTAGTGGGCTGAATTACAAAGCTCAATAATGGGCCGATTCATCGTATTAAATTACTAGACTAATGGTTGTTATACATGTGGATATTTTATGTTGTTATGTGTATTGCATCATCACATATTGCATGGGATGGGAAACTTGAATGAAGAGAAGTATAGACCGGTGGCTCTGCCACAAATTCTGATATGGGCTATGTGCCAATTTAAATATGGCTTTGTGCCATCGTGATTAAGGCTGTGTGCCGATTATATTACCGTATATGATACTCTGGTGGTTAAGCCACAAAATTATTATAAATGGCAGCCTGTCTGCAAATTGGAGAGACTGGCGGGGTGGGTTGACTTGATCCCCACAGGAGAGATTGGTTGGTACGGGGGAGAGACTGGTTGGATGGGTTGGGTTACATACATTTGCTTCATATATATATATGTTCTGTTATGATAGTGGGCTTGTAACACCTTTAACCCATGTCCGTCGCCGGATTAGGTTGCAAGGCGTTACCGAACAAAACACAAGTTGCCATAAACAATTATTGTTCACTTGATCTTTTAAACGACATTAGTTGAATATGCATATGCTTATAAAGACTTTTTGAAACTAGATAGAAATCACGAAATACAAACATACATATATTTTATATAGGATTTCATTAAATCATGCTCAAAGTATATCACTTGCTCACACATCTAAACAAAACATGGTTCATAACATCTAGATGTACATAATTACACCCTAATAAATCAATTATGTCTTCCATAGTTTGAAAAGTCTAAAGTTAAATTTAATATACATACAGATATATGTATCATGTGCGTAACATGTTAATTCAAAATATATATCATATTATCTTATCAACTAATTGAATATGCACATATTTGCAAATACATTAATAAAGCATGATATCACATATTAGCATTAATCATACACATCCATATATATATATATTATGACCGTATATGCCAACTCAAACATATAACGTTATCATATAGTGACTATAAAAGTTACAATATAAATGATCTCCAAATTTATTCATATTCAAACTTACACTTAAATGGTATGCCATAATCGAATCAATCCAAACATATTCAACAAATAAATTTTTAAAACAACTCACCCATTCAAGCATTCCATTTCACACAGATACAAAAACCATATTTCTTAATCAAATATATTTCATAGCCTAACTTAGTCCTCACATGTCAAATACCAAGAATTTAATATTAACATATAACTAACATTTAATGCCATGATTTAAACACCAATACCGAATCATAAATAACTTATAACCATCACCTTTATTTCATCACATAACCAGGTTACCTAATTTACAATATAAACAATTTCCACTTTGATTCATGTTTTGAATTATGAAACTCAATAATAGGTCACTAACAATCCACATCTCAAACACATGCCTCAATCACATATATCAAACTTTCCAAAAGAACTAAACATAAGTCATAGATGGTTACTCCATGCCAAACATATATGTATATATACCTAACATGAACTTATATCACAACCGAATTCACAAACCAAGCATAACACACTCATATACTATGACTAAGATTTACTTAAACATTAGATCATTAGCATTAAAATCGAGCCATTTTCGCATGGCTTATATACATCAACAAAATATCATATAAGTATTAAACTAGCCTATACATGCCTTAAGTTCAAAAATCCAAACTTTAAAGATACCAAAGTAGGTCGATAGTGTGAATGACTTCGTTGACGATCCCATGAGCTCGTAGCTTGATCAAAATCTAATAAACCGAACAACAATCACACAGAGTAAGCTAACTTAGCCTAGTAAGCCTTAAGCAAAAAAATATAATCATTTAATCAAACAATTAAACATTATTAACCAGTCCTTTGATAACCTTAATATAATTTCTTAGCACAATTATGCCATCATGGCCGAATACCACTATCCTTACAAAGTAATTTAATTATCACTTATCAATTCCATATAATCAGATATGGTTCTGTATACAATAGATTGAATAAATACCAAGTACATACTTACCACTTATAACCGAATATACACATATAATAATATCCTTTAATCTTCACATGTATACCATTATAATATCTATATAATATCGTTTTATCCAGACCTATAAGGTCGAATATACAAAAGCACATTGTTAACTCACTAGTTCAATATACATTACATGTATATTTACCCTTTTGGCCGAATCTACATGACACATTCATGTTCACATCCAAATAAACTTTCAATATAGCATACACATCATTTATAAGGCCGGATACCATTAATAGAATTTTTACGAATATGCCTCAATTATATCTCAACCAAAGAGTATCAATCATAATATACTAACTTACCTTATCCCATACAACCAATAGGCTTTCATGTACCGAACAATTAGCTCAATTATTGTACTCAAAATTCCACATCTATAATGATCCATTGAAACACATACATATGAATAATCACCGCATAAAGCTCGCTAGGCATAAAGCCTCGAAAACACACACCAAGCACTAAGCCCGCTAGACCCGAGGTCCGATATTTAATCAGGCATTTAGCCCGCTAGGCAATAAGCCCGATATACTTCACAAGACAAGGCCACGCTAGGCAATAAGCCCGATACATTTCACCAGGCACAAGGCCCGCTAGGCAATAAGCCCAAATATTGAAATTATTCATCCATCTCATACACATTACATATTACTAATATCACATATATCACGTATAATTCATATCACTGTAGCATATCAAACTCAATTCAATATAACTACATTTCATTATTAAATCACTTACCACATTCGGCTTTGGCCAAATTCACATTTATAATCTCAGAATTCAGCATGTAATCAAGGTTATAACCGATATTAATAATGATTAAATTGCTTAAAGACTTACCTCGGATATCGTCGGACGACAAGAACCGGCTATTCGTTAACTTTCGTCTTTCCCCGATCCAAGTCCCTTTTTTTTTCTTTGTTCTTGATCTAAACATATTCAATTTAAGCTCATTCAAACACATTTCATTTCAATTTAATCCAAAAACACCTAAATGGGCAAATTACCATTTTGCCCCTAATGTTTCACATTTTTACAAATTATTCCTATTTGCACAAAACACAAAATACGCAAAATCTCCCAACACTATAGCTAGGCCGAATCTTCCACATAGCCATATAAGTCCATGCATTTAATTTATTTTGCATTTTAACCCTTCAAAAATTTATTTTCTCAATTTAGCCCTATTTACTCAAAATCACCAAAAATCTCAATACAAAACATATTAATCCAACATATATCTTTCATAATTCATCAACTATCATCATAAAACTCATGAACTCATCAATGGCACATTTCAAAATATTCATCAAAATCAAAGATTTAAGCATGGGTCTTGAAGTATTCGAAGCAACGATTTCAAAAACGTAGAAATTATCGTAAAACGGATCAAAATCTAACCTTTAATTCAAGCTTGTAAGTGCCGAAACTTTAAAGCTTTTGTTCTTTCTTTTTCTTTAAGACATTCGGCCAAAGATAAGTATTGTGGCTTTCTTTTTCATGTTTTTGTTTTATATAATATAACTTATAATATAATATTTATTATTTAATAAACCATTACCAAATAAAATAAGCCATTCATCACATTAATGTGCCGTCCACTACATGTCAAAAAGGCCAATTTACAATATAAGGCCTCCACCTTAAAAAGCCACATCAATTTAGCCATTTATCAAATAAGAGGCCACTTTTACTAATTATGCACTTTAGTCCTTTTGTCAAATTAAACACATGGATAGTCAATTTAACTCACGTAAATTTAGCACATGCTAATTCACATATCAATGGCACGTAATATAATATTAAAATATTATACGACTTGGATTTGTGGTCCTGAAACCACTCGTTCGACTAGGGTGTAAACCGGATGTTATAACTCTCCCCCTTAGGATTTTCGCCCCGAAAATCTTACCGTTAAACAGTAATCGATATTGTTGTCTCATTGAATCCTCAGCTCCCACGTAGCCTCTTCTATCCCATATCGATTCCACAAAGATTACTTTTATTAACGGAATTTCTTTATTTCTCAACTCTTTCACTTCACGGGCTAAAATACAGATTGGTTCATCTTCGTATGTCATATCAGATTGGATTTCAATTTTAGATGGGGCAATCACATGTGACGGATCGGATAGGTATCTACGGAGCATCAAAACATGAAACATGTTGTATATCTTTTCTAGCTCAAACGGTAACTTTAATCTATAAGCAACAGGTCCGACACGTTCAATGATCTCATATGGTCCGATAAGTCTCGGACTTAATTTGTCTTTACACTTAAACCGAAATACCTTTTTCCACGGAGACACTTTCGAAATACTCGGTTATTGCCGATTTCAAATTCTATGTCTTCTCGCTTTAAATCAGATAAGACTTCGACAATCGATGTCGCTTTCAAACAAATTCTCGGATCAATTTCACTTTTGGTTCTGAATCTTTAATCAAATCGATTCCGTGCAACTTATTCTCACTGAATTCAGTCTAATACAGAGGTGTACGACATTTATGTCCGTATAAAGCTTCATATGGTGCCATTTTAATACTAAATCGAAAACTATTATTATATCGTAAATTCGATCAACAAATAGGTAATCGTTTCCACGAACCATTAAACTCAAGTATAAGTGTAATTTCGCGTGCCCAAAGCTTCTTGCAATTTCTTCCGAGAATCACTATGTAAATCTTGGATCTCTAATCGACATAATAGATAATGGCACCCCGTGCAATCTCACAATCTCGCATAATATAACACTCGACCAATCTCTCTAGTGAGAAATCAAATCTTACCGAAAATAAAATGGGCGATTTAGTTAATCGCCAACTACGACCCATGTCGCATCTTTCTTTTTCAGAGTCAAGGCCAACCAGAAACAAAGTCCATTGTTACTCTATCTCATTTCCACTTAGGAACCAGAATCGGATGTAGCAATCCATACGGAACTTGATGTTCAGCTTTTACTTGTTGACAACTAAACATTTCAAAACAAAGTCGGACATGTCTTGTTTCATACTGCACCACCAAGAGTGTTGCTTCAAATCATGGTACATTTTAGTACTTCCCAGATGAACAGATAAACAACTATTATGTGCTTCATTCAAAATCAATTGAATCAACCCTGGATTTCTCGGAACACAGATACTGTCCTGATATTTCAAATAATCATCCACAATTTAAAATTCAGATTCAAAATTCAATTCATATTGAGCTCATTTCGCTAGCAATTCATTATCAAACTTCTGAGCTTCATATATCTGTTGTAAAAACAACGGTTTTTTTTTCTCAATTTCTCTATTATAAAACTATCATCAGACAAGTCTAACTGAGCATTCAAAGCACGTAATGCAAACAATGACTTTCTACTCAATGCATCAGTAACAACGTTTATTTTACCGGGATGATAATCTAACATCTTTCTGAAGTAGTCTAGTCAACGGAGTAGCTATCGCTGAAGATTCTTTTTACAAATTTACTGTAATAACCAGTTAAGCCCATAAAACTACGAACTTCAGACACATTCTTCGGAGGTTTCCAACTCAAAATGGTAGAAATCTTACTCGGATCTACTCGGGTTCCAGAAGCTAACACAATATGTCCCAGAAAACTAACTTCATGCAACCAAAATTCACATTTGCTGAATTTCGCGTATAATTGTTTTTCTTTCAAAGTTTGCAACAAAATTCTCAAATGTTCAGCATGCTCTTTTTTATTGATTAAATAAATCGTCTATTCGAGGTAACGGATATTTGTTCTTTATTGACACATTATTTAACTGACGATAATCGATACACATCCTCATCGTGCCATCTTTCTTTTTTCTCAAACAGAACAAAAGCACCCCAAGGCGAGAAACTCGATCTAGCAAACCCTCTATCAGCCAATTCTTATAATTGTGACTTTAATTCTTTCAACTCTGTTGGTGCCATTCTATACAGAACTATCAAAATAGATGTAGTACTTAGCCAACAAATCAATAAAAAATTCAACTTCATGAATCGGTGGCAAACTCGGTAACTCTTCAGAAATACATCGTAAAAACTCACAAATAATAGGCACTCGATTCAACTTTCTTCTCGGATATTCTTGAATCAATCACATAAGCAAAATATGCTTCATAATCCCTTTTTCATATGATTCTAAGCTTTCAATCATCGATATTACAAAGAGGCAAACCATTCAAATCACCCGACTCAAACCTTACAATCTCATTAGTCAGGCATCTCAAATCCATCGCTTTTCTTTTGAAACTCACAACCGCATCATGTATAAATAACCAATCCATACCTGAATAATATAGAATTCATCAAATGGCAAGAGCATCAGATCAGCAAGGAAACAAATATCTTGAAACATTAACGAACAATTCTTGCATATTTTGTCAACCAGGACACTTTTACCTAAAGAGCTCGATACTTTTATGGCAAACTCAGTAGACTCTACAGGCAAAGTCTTACTAAATACTAAGTTCATGCACATGTATGAATGCGTAGAACAGGGGTCTATCAAAGCAATTCTGAAGTACCATAAAGAGTAAAAATACCAGCTTATTACATTAGATGATGAAGCTTCCTCTCAAGCTCGGATAACATACGCCCGACAGCGCTCTAGCTTCAGATTCGACAACACTGCTCTCTCATAGCTCTCTGACTACCATCGATGTTTTTTTTTTACATTCTTTAAAGATCTACTTCTCACAAGTACACTATCGATCTCGGATTCTCGAACAATCTCGCTTGACGGACTCAGGACAATCTCGAGATAAAATGATCAAACGATCCACATCCAAGCAAGCTCGTCGTTAAATCTACAACTTCTCGGATGCCTCACCTTGTAAGCTCTCGGCCAACGAGTACAACGAACTCTTCTATTTTCAAAATCTCAACTAGCAACCGAATATCTTTATTAAGGCCATCTTGAATCTTTTGCACATTATAGCTTCTGAGGGTACACATTCTCGAGCATATTGACCGATCTCACAAACTCTAGTTTATACTCGAAATTGATCATTCGACCCTATTTTAATTCCGTAAATTCTTTACGCTTTTTTATCAATGAATCTCTAATCGACATATTTCTTATGAAACTCAGTCTGGAAGAATTCCCAAATCACTTTCTCTTTCGAGTCCACCAATACTAGTGTATTCCACCAGTGATATGTGGTGTCCCTCAATAGTGATATTGCACATTTTAAACATTCCTCCGGAGTACATGATAACTCATCGAGCACTCGGATAGTATTATCAAGCCACGCCTCACTGCTCGCATCATCATCGTCATTAGCTTTAAACTCTTCGGCTCCGTGTTTCTTGATTTTATCTACAGGAGGCCTGCCCAGTCTAATCGGATCTACTATCGGAGGTACCATAGGTATCGGAGTTGGATTATTCGGGGGTGGAGGTTGTTGCACGATCGGGTTAGTCCAGATATATTGAGTAAGCCATTCGTTCATCATCTTGTAGAAGGCTTGCTTAGCCTCCCCCTTATGGCTACTCAAGACAGGTCGAGAGTCTATCGGCGCTGATCCATGTGCGAGATCAGGCGCTACGCTCTCAGCATCATCAATTACGGCTCTGTCGGGATTCGTTTACTATATAAAAGCACAATTCAGATGTCAGAAGTCACCACACTATCGTATTATAATTTAAGGCATGTATAGCTAGACCCACACGTGCTACGGTAGTCCTAAAATCGACTAAACCGTGCTCTGATACCAATAAAATGTAACACCTTTAACCCGTGTCCGTCGCCGAATTAGGTTGCAAGGCGTTACCGAACAAAACACAAGTTGCCATAAACAATTATTGTTCACTTGATCTTTTAAACGACATTAGTCGAATATGCATATGCTTATAAAGACTTTTTGAAACTAGATAGAAATCACGAAATACAAACATACATATATTTTATATAGGATTTCATTAAATCATGCTCAAAGTATATCACTTGCTCACACATCTAAACAAAACATGGTTCATAACATCTAGATGTACATAATTACACCCTAATAAATCAATTATGTCTTCCATAGTTTGAAAAGTCTAAAGTTAAATTTAATATACATACAGATATATGTATCATGTGCGAACATGTTAATTCAAAATATATATCATATTATCTTATCAACTAATTGAATATGCACATATTTGCAAATACATTAATAAAGCATGATATCACATATTAGCATTAATCATACACATCCACATATATATATATTATGACCGTATATGCCAACTCAAACATATAACGTTATCATATAGCTGACTATAAAAGTTACAATATAAATGATCTCCAAATTTATTCATATTCAAACTTACACTTAAATGGTATGCCATAATCGAATCAATCCAAACATATTCAACAAATAAATTTTTAAAACAACTCACCCATTCAAGCATTCCATTTCACACAGATACAAAAACCATATTTCTTAATCAAATATATTTCATAGCCTAACTTAGTCCTCACATGTCAAATACCAAGAATTTAATATTAACATATAACTAACATTTAATGCCATGATTTAAACACCAATACCGAATCATAAATAACTTATAACCATCACCTTTATTTAATCACATAACCGGTTACCTAATTTACAATATAAATAATTTCCACTTTGATTCATGTTTTGAATTATGAAACTCAATAATAGGTCACTAACAATCCACATCTCAAACACATGCCTCAATCACATATATCAAACTTTCCAAAAGAACTAAACATAAGTCATAGATGGTTACTCCATGCCAAACATATATGTATATATACCTAACATGAACTTATATCACAACCAAATTCACAAACCAAGCATAACACACTCATATACTATGACTAAGATTACTTAAACATTAGATCATTAGCATTAAAATCGAGCCATTTTTGCATGGCTTATATACATCAACAAAATATCATATAAGTATTAAACTAGCCTATACATGCCTTAATTTCAAAAATCCAAACTTTAAAGATACCAAAGTAGGTCGATAGTGTGAATGACTTCGTTGACGATCCCCTGAGCTCGTAGCTTGATCAAAATCTAATAAACCGAACAACAATCACACAGAGTAAGCTAACTTAGCCTAGTAAGCCTTAAGCAAAAAATATAATCATTTAATCAAACAATTAAACATTATTAACCAGTCCTTTGATAACCTTAATATAATTTCTTAGCACAATTATGCCATCATGGCCGAATACCACCATCCTTACAAAGTAATTTAATTATCACTTATCAATTCCATATAATCGGATATGTTTTACGTATACAATGATTGAATAAATACCAAGTACATACTTACCACTTATAACCGAATATACACATATAATAATATCCTTTAATCTTCACATGTATACCATTATAATATCTATATAATATCGTTTTATCCGGACCTATAAGGTCGAATATACAAAAGCACATTGTTAACTCACTAGTTCAATATACATTACATGTATATTTACCCTTTTGGCCGAATCTACATGACACATTCATGTTCACATCCAAATCAACTTTCAATATAGCATACACATCATTTATAAGGTCGGATACCATTAATAGAATTTTTACGAATATGCCTCAATTATATCTCAACCAAAGAGTATCAATCATAATATACTAACTTACCTTATCCCATACAACCAATAGGCTTTCATGTACTGAACAATTAGCTCAATTATTGTACTCAAAATTCCACATCTATAATGATCCATTGAAACACATACATATGAATAATCACCGCATAAAGCCCGCTAGGCATAAAGCCCAAACACACACACCAAACACTAAGCGCTAGACCAGAGGTGCGATATTTAATCACCAGGCATTTAGCACTGCTAGGCAATAAGCCCGATATACTTCACCGGCACAAGCCTGCTAGGCAATAAGCCCGATACATTTCACCGGCACAAGGCCTGCTAGGAAATAAGCCCGAATATTGAAATTATTCATCCATCTCATACACATTACATATTACTAATATCACATATATCACGTATAATTCATATCATCAGTAGCATATCAAACTCAATTAAATATAACTACATTTCATTATTAAATCACTTACCACATTCGGCTTTGGCCAAATTCACATTTATAATCTTAGAATTCAGCATGTAATCAAGGTTATAAATGAGATATTAATGAGATTAAATTGCTTAAAGACTTATCTCGGATATCGTCGGACGACAAGAACAGGCTATTCGTTAACTTTCGTCTTTCCCGATCCAAGTCCCTTTTTTTATTTGTTCTTGATCTAAACATATTCAATTTAAGCTCATTCAAACACATTTCATTTCAATTTAATCCAAAAACACCTAAATGGGCAAATTACCATTTTGCCCCTAATGTTTCACATTTTTACAAATTATTCCTATTTGCACAAAACACAAAATACGCAAAATCTCCCAACACTATAGCTAGGCCGAATCTTCCACATAGCCATATAAGTCCATGCATTTAATTTATTTTGCATTTTAACCCTCAAAAATTTATTTTCTCAATTTAGCCCTATTTACTCAAAATCACCAAAAATCTCAATACAAAACATATTAATCCAACATATATCTTTCATAATTCATCAACTATCATCATAAAACTCATGAACTCATCAATGGCACATTTCAAAATATTCATCAAAATAAAAATTTAAGCATGGGTCTTGAAGTATTCAAGCAACGATTTCAAAACGTAGAAATTATCGAAAACGGATCAAAATCTAACCTTTAATTCAAGCTTGTAAGTGCCGAAACTTTAAAGCTTTTGTTCTTTCTTTTCTTTAAGACATTCGGCCAAAGATAAGTATTATGGCTTTCTTTTTCATGTTTTTGTTTTATATAATATAACTTATAATATAATATTTATTATTTAATAAACCATTACAAAATAAAATAAGCCATTCATCACATTAATGTGCCGTCCACTACATGTCAAAAGGCCAATTTACAATATAAGGCCTCCACCTTAAAAAGCCACATCAATTTAGCCATTTATCAAATAAGAGGCCACTTTTACTAATTATGCACTTTAGTCCTTTTGTCAAATTAAACACACAGATAGTCAATTTAACTCACGTAAATTTAGCACATGCTAATTCACATATCAACGGCACGTAATATAATATTAAAATATTATACTGAGACTTGGATTTGTGGTCCCGAAACCACTGTTCGACTAGGGTGTAAACTGGATCATTCTGAGGCTCAGGCCCAAGATGTTGCTATATGGGTTCGGGCCAGTGGATGACGGTAAGGGATTTCACACTGAGTTCTTGTAACTCACCCCCCCTTTTTCTTAACCCTTGTAGGTAATGCTCCGTAATGAGGACTTGGGCCCATGGATGACTCGGTGGAGGCCATACTTCAGAAATGGTGTTATTGAACTTTAAATTTCTATTTCGGTTTATTTTATTATTTTGCTATTTTGGTTTAAGTTGTAATAAGGCCTCTGGGATATGTTTTAAATTGCTTTATATTTAGTCGCACTTATTATATTGCTTGAATTATTTTAACGGGGATTTTCTAAAATCATAAATAATGGTTTTCCAAAATTGATTAATAAATGGATTTTATAATAAACTTTTACAAATATTTTAACTCGGAAATTTTCTCTCAAAGTATCAACAATATTTTCAAAAGCCACGATTTTAAAGCTCACTACCTCGATTTTCGACTCATCAAACGATCTCTCAAAAATACTTGTATTTTATCTACGTTTCCGCAACGATTTCAAAATACTTCTGCAACTCTATTTCTAAACATCACATTTTTGTAAATTGTTCATTTCAAATATGCTTTCGCTACTAAAAAGGTTTTTAAAGATTATTACGTTTTCAAGTAGTTAATAATTGCTTAAGTGTTTTTTTGGTTTTAACAAAGAGGCTGTATTTCTCAAGCAAGTTTTTAATAATCGCAAAGATGGTTTTTACCTCCATGTGACACACCAGATTCAGGCCTAACTTCTAGGCCGGGTTTGGGGTGTTACATTTTTTCTTTTTAAATCTCTGTTGCTATTGACTTTTTTTCATATATTGTTCTACCAAAATCGTGAAGAAGCCTTACAATCGTTTTTTGTTCGACTTTTATAGCCGAAAAAAACTAAAAGAAAAAAAATACAATATATCATTGTTATTTCTTTTGCTGTGCTGTGTTTTCATCCATTTCGCATGTACGGAGGCCAGTTGTGGAGTACGGAGGTGAGTACAGAGGCTGTTGACGTGGCGATGACGCGCTAGAAACCCCTGCTGAGAAGGTTGTGGCGCTGGTCTTAGGGTTTCAGTTTCTGAAACCAACATTCGGGCTACCTGGGCCGTTTCAGGATTGGGCCATTATTTTTTCTAAAAAATGGGCCACATATAAACTTTTTGTAATATTTTGGGCTTGTAATTTAGACTATGGACATTTGGACTTTTATTGTATATTATTATTATATTTTTTGGTTTTTTTGTTATAAATGGGCCCGTGCGAAATGGGCCTATTACATTGTCTATGTACATTTGTAATTTTTTCGAATAGATTAGTTAATAAAAATATTCATTAATTACATTACATTAATACCTTTTATATATTGTCCTTGCGTGGTTTTTGCATGAAAAGAAAAATAGAAGCAAATATTGGCTCACTGATTATCTAATGTTTAAACTAATACTAAGTCGTATTACTGTTGGAAAAAAGCTGGTTCGAAAATGGTTTTCTTGCACAACGGAAAATTAAAATTTTGAAAATCGAACCAGTTTGTGGTATTTATAACAATAAACCCTTTATCAAAATCGCACCTGTGTTTTCGGCTAGACAAATCCTTGTCGTTCATGGCTTTCAATTGAACGGTCTTCTCCGCTATTTTCGTACCACGAACTACTTCAAGTATGGGTCGAACTAATCCGAATCAAACACAGAACCAGAAATTGTTTACTTTACTTTCAATTGGAAAGCAAAATTCTCTCTAGTTAGAAATTGGTAGAATTATTATTTCAGAAAATAGAACTTATACTTAGAAAATAAATTCTCACTATTTTCGGGCAGAATAAAAATATCTCAAAATTGTATATTTAGCCTTACTGGTGTCATCTATTCATAGGAAGAAGAGGTGAAACTCTTGTTGAATTGTAGAACTCTATTTCAATAAAAAACGAACTCCTAGTCTAACTAGAATTAGGTAGGGCAACAACCTTAGTTAAAAAAACAAGGGTTTGTCGTCCCTAGAATTAAAATGAGGGGCTTTTGGGCCTCTCCCATATCGAGTCCAATTTACTTCCTGGACTTTTAACACAGTACTTTATAATTCAATTCAACCTGATATTTATTTTTCTATTTCCCAAAATAAACATCTTAATTAATTTAAATAAATTAAATTCCCAAATAAATAATTTTCCTAACCCAATTCTAATTCTGTTAAAATCATTACGATTTTACAATAAAAGAATCTATTTAATATTTCCACATTTAACGAATTCACTATGACCAATTAATTTATTTCCATTTCGAACTTCAATTATTTAATTGATGAATTAAATAATTGTAACATCCCCAAACCCGGCCTATTCACTACGACCAAATCTAGTTATGTTAGTGAGAATATGTTTCTTTACTTAGAATTTAAAACATGAAAATTCATTATCTTTGGAAAATTATGTCCACAAAATTTAATACATGATATAAGTTTGTTGAAAATTTCTGAATTAAAACATTGTTATAAATTACTATAATATGAACCTTTTTAATAAAAATATTTCTGAATATAATGTAAACTTCAACAAAATTAAATAGAGTACTTTAATCATAGTGGCCCTTATTACATCAATTACCTTAAAACCAAGTAATTAAAACGCTTGAAATAAAAATATTCAAAACGTCTACTTCCGCATGAAAATCGCTCGCATGGGCCACCTTGTATCCACTCCAACCCGTCCACTAATCACGACTCACCTGTGATGATGGATAAATAATTGGGTGAGTCACAATGACTCAGTGTGTAAGTTAACCACTGAAATCTACCCACATGCTAGCCACATAATATCCCAATTATCAAATGCAACAAGTAATATATATTCATTTTAACAATTACCACAACTGGGCTTGGCCCACAATCAAATCATACCAAATCTTTGGGCTAGGCCCATTTCTCAATAAACCACATATCAACCGGGCTTGGCCCATTTCCATATTAATACAAAAATAATGCAACATGATTCCCAACCCAACCTAGGGTCCATCCGCTACACACCCCCTTATCCAAACCTACCACACACTGGGGACTATTGAGTCACCTCTCCTTTTCCCTCCAAAAAGGCAACCAATGCCATCCACGATGTAGCGTATAGCTAACATCAAACCACGATGGAGCACAAAGCAATCCATCAAGCCACGATATGGCATAAAGCCCATATCAATCAAGGTAACGCGCGAACTAAATCGCAAAGATCCACAACGCGACTCTCGATCGGCGCCAATCCACGATGTAGCACAAAGTCGACATCAACCACGTACTCAAGTACACCCGCACCTTCTTTTCATAACCCACCCATGCACATGCCACATAAAATATAATCGTGATCATGCATGCACATGCTTATTAATGTCCATAAACATACTCATAAACAAATAATCACATTGCAATGAGTTCGATACTAACTTGGTCATCGCTTATACCCTTTAGGGGTATATATGGCACACTTAGTAATCGCACTTGTTAGTAAAACATATAACACATAAAACCCGGAAACAAAGTGGGTTAGTTACACACCTTATTACTAGGAGTTCTAGACTCTCGATCCTCGACGCTATCGTCTAGCGAGACTACGGCTATTTGCTTAACGTTTTCTGTTGCACGTCCACACCCCGGTGGCCAGTCTCGCATGCAGCGAAACGGATCTCCTCTTGAACTTTGGGATGGGGACTTTCCCTTGCCCACCTTGAGTGGTACTCGAATCCACGTCCATCGCAATCACTTAATTAGAACCCTTTGGTTAAACGTCATAACACAAAATCTCAAGCGAACAACTACAATTTAACTACTTACCGAAACGATCTAAAATCTCAAAGGCTCCTCTGTACTTTTGTCGATTTGCCCCCTTGATGAGTCCAAACAATTCGAGACCTTCCTTTAGACTCCTTGGCGCTGGCTACAAGCTCTAAATGTCGACAGCACTACTCCTCACAGGTTCGGCACCAAGCTTGGCTAAATAAAAGAGAAAAGGTTTCGGCTTCACTACCAAATGAAGTTGGAGCATTCGGCCAACACAAGGTGCTGTTATGGAGTTTTGAAAAGAGTTTGAGAAAGAAATGGGAGTTCGGTCAAAGCGCAAATAGGGAAGGAAAAGAAGAAAACAAAAGAAATATTGACTACAGAGGCCAAAGGAGAAATCGGCACACCAAGAGGGAGAGGCAAAAGACTTGATGAATAACTAGCACCCTACCCTCCCCTATTTATAGCATTCGGCCAACCCCCCCTTGAAGACTCCAAGATTTGGCCAACACCTTCCTAGCCACTAATTCAATTCCATTTGAATTAGTTTAATTCAAAACAATTTGAATTGTTTTACTATTATCCCACTTATCATAATAAATAATAAATAATAATAATAATAATAATTATCCCATACTTAAATAGATAAATAAAAAAATAAACAAAATCCTCATCAAAATCAAAGTCTTCTAGCCGTCCAACACTTCCTAAAATTGCTGCCAAAAAAAATTAAATTCCAAAACGCAGCTCCCTTGGTTCGAACCTGGGACCAGTCTGCTGCACGCCTCCCTTCAACGCCCAGGCCACTCGGCCATTTTGATTTTTATGCTAGAAACCCCCAACATTTTATTTTAAACCCTCTCTACTCAAGCCCATAACCACTAACAAAAATAAAACGCCAACTGCAGCTCCAGGCGCTCGAACCCGCGCCTTATCACTCCTCCAGCGCCTAAGTGCCGCACGGAAGCCAATTCACCAGCCCATCTTTCTTGTCCGAATCCCTCGCCATATACCTTTAAGGCCTTACAAAGCCCAACGCCCAAAACGAAAAATAAAACTCCAAATGCTTCTGCAGGCCCTCGAAACCGCGACCTCACTCCCTTCCAGCGCCTAAGTGGCGCATGAGAGCCACTTCTCCCAATTGGACTTTCATGCCCAACAAACCTGCCCTTTTATTTTTAAAGCCTTCCTAGCCCAATCCCCTGACGCGAAAATAAAATAAAACTGCTGCCGCTTGGACTCGAACCCAAGCCCCCCACTGGCGCTACTTCCAGCCCCCTAAAGTAGCGCATGAAGCCACTTTGCCAGATCCTTTCTTGCGTCCTAAACTCCAGAAAAATATTTTAAGGCCTTCCTGCCCCATTTCCCTTTTTTTTACACTAAAAATCCAAAAATTTTCTAAGGCATTCCTTGCCTTCTAAGGTTCTCCAAACCCCTAAACATTCCTTCAACATGACCATAAGCCTGTCAACCGCTCGGGTTATGCTCCAAGCGTATAACCCCTAAACCAGGGTGTTACAATTCTACCCTCCTAAAAAAAATTTCGTCCTCGAAATTACTTTACTAACAAACGTCCATAATTCTTTCGACTCCTTCTAACCAATATTCCGCTACATTCGGAGCTACTCCAGATACTCCTCTAAATATCTCAGCTCCATTCAATCTAAGCCTTTCCGATACTGACTTTTGAGTTCCATTTCCCCTACTAGCTCTTGCCACTTGCTGTAGCACTCGTAGCATGGCTTGCGACACTGTGTCATCTTCCCCTGTCTGATCTTGCCCCTCTACGTCCACTGCTGGTGGCGGCACTTCACTTTCTGACCCATGGCCAGACCTTACTGGTTCCGAAGCTGCCATTCTACCTCTACCGCGTCCCCTAGAACTCATCTCTATCGTCGCAATTTAATCTGATTAACAAGTTTTATGTATTAGAAATTGTTCCACTTGTTTATCCGCGAACAAATCTTATGAAAAGAATTTCTAGAGGTAGTTCTTTCGATCACACAAATTTTCAGTTCCAGTTTGTTACCCTAATTCAAAGAATCACATTTACACACTCACACATTCATTCGTCCACAAGAACATATTTCTCCCTCAATAGAGGCACATTCAGTGGTATCTACCACCCACATTCACTATTCGGACCTTTCGGCCCGTTTCTACCCCAGGGGTATTTCCGTCATTTTGTCCTACAGGGACATTTTCGTCATAAACCAGAGCGATTCAAAACTTTAATAGGTCAGGATCTTTTTGAAATTCCCAAAATTGAAGAGTATTTTCGAAAATTTCGCAAATTGAAGGTATAACAGGATTTTGGTAACCAGGGGTATTTTGGTAATTTTGACAATCAGGGTAATTTTGTAAATTTCCAAAGTCAGGGTTATTATTTTGAAATACAGAAAATTGGATACTTTCGCAATGTAAGAAAATTTTATTAAGCTTGGGGTTAAACCGGAAATTTTAAAAGTCAGGGGCATTTTAGTAATTTTCAACATAGGGGTAAATTTTGAAAATTTTTAAAACTAGGGGCTTCAAAACAGTGAGGCAAATCCCTTTCGGGTTTTAATAATTGGTTTAGCCTATGAACAAGTCCTCTTGGTTAAGGTGAACCGTAGCTACGCACCAGGTAGGATTCCAGCGAAGAGGAGGCGAGTCACGATGACTGCTTAAATACCAGGCTCTTCCGGATCCACTCCTAGACATGCGTACAATGGTTGCCACACCTTAACTCGGCGACTTACTTCACAGGTTTGTTTAATGGTCCTTAAGTTTTATGCAATTGTTTGAGTAGTCTAATCCTAGGGTCCAACAGATCCTAGTATTCTATTCTACGAGCCCAAACTAAGCCCAATCAATTCACCACAAATTACTTCAAAAGTCCGAAGTACTTACCTGGTGGACTCGGGCCGGAGATACAGGTGCCATGCCAGATTACCTGAAGAACTTTTTGTAAAAGCCCATTTTTTCCTAAAAGCCCATTTTCAAAAACTGTTTCGGGCCCAAAACCCTCAAAGCCGAGTTTTGAACCTGGCTCTGATACCAATCACGACTAATCACGACTCACCTGTGATGATGGATAAATAATTGGGTGAGTCACAATGACTCAGTGTGTAAGTTAACCACTGAAATCCACCCACATGCTAGCCACATAATATCCCAATTATCAAATGCAACAAGTAATATATATTCATTTTAATAATTACCACAATCTGGGCTTGGCCCACAATCAAATCATACCAAATACTGGGCTAGGCCCATTTCTCAATAAACCACATATCAACTGGGCTTGGCCCATTTCCATATTAATACAAAAATAATGCAACATGATTCCCAACCCAACCTAGGGTCCATCCGCTACACACCCCCTTATCCAATTTACCACACACCGGGGACTATTGAGTCACCCTCTCCTTTTCCCTCCAAAAAGGCAACCAATGCCATCCACGATGTAGCGTATATAGCTAACATCAAACCACGATGGAGCACACAAAGCAATCCATCAAGCCACGATATGGCATAAAGCCCATATCAATCAAGGTAACCACGCGAACTAAATCGTAAAGATCCACAACGCGACCTCAGTCAGCGCCAATCCACGATGTAGCACAAAGCTGACATCAACCACGTACTCGAAGTACACCCGTACCTTCTTTTCATAACCCACCCATGCACATGCCACATAAAATATAATCGTGATCATGCATGCACATGCTTATTAATGTCCATAAACATACTCATAAACAAATAATCACATTGCAATGAGTTCGATACTAACTCGGTCATCGCTATACCCTTTAGGGGTATATATGGCACACTTAGTACTGCACTTGTTAGTAAAACATATAACACATAAAACCCGGAAACAGTGGGTTAGTTACACACCTTATTACTAGGAGTTCTAGACTCTCGATCCTCGACGCTATCGTCTAGCGAGACTACGGCTATTTGCTTAACGTTTTCTGTTGCACGTCCACACCCCGTGTGGGCAGTCTCATGTGTTAAAACGGATCTCCTCTTGAACTTTGGGATGGGGACTTTCCCTTGCCCACCTTGACTGGTACTCGAATCCACGTCCATCGCAATCACTTAATTAGAACCCTTTGGTTAAACGTCATAACACAAAATCTCAAGCGAACAACTACAATTTAACTACTTACCGAAACGATCTAAAATCTCAAAGGCTCCTCTGTACTTTTGTCGATTTGCCCCCTTGATGAGTCCAAACAATTCGAGACCTTCCTTTAGACTCCTTGGCGCCGGCTACAAGCTCTAAATGTCGACAGCACTACTCTCTCACAGTTCGGCACCAAGCTTGGCTAAATAAAAGAGAAAAGGTTTTGGCTTCACTACCAAATGAAGTTGGAGCATTCTGCCAACACAAGGTCTTTGTTATGGAGTTTTGAAAAGAGTTTGAGAAAGGAATGGGAGTTCGGTCAAAGCGCAAATAGGGAAGGAAAAGAAGAAAACAAAAGAAATATTGACTACAGAGGCCAAAGGAGAAATCGGCACACCAAGAGGGAGAGGCAAAAGACTTGATGAATAACTAGCACCCTACCCTCCCCTATTTATAGCATTCGGCCAACCCCCCCTTGAAGACTCCAAGATTTGGCCAACACCTTCGTAGCCACTAATTCAATTCCATTTGAATTAGTTTAATTCAAAACAATTTGAATTGTTTTACTATTATCCCACTTATCATAATAAATAATAAATAAAAATAAAAATAATAATTATCCCATACTTAAATAGATAAATAAAAAAAATAAACAAAATCCTCATCAAAATCAAAGTCTTCTAGCCGTCCAACACTTCCTAAAATTGCTGCCAAAAAAAATTAAATTCCAAAACGCAGCTCCCTTGGTTCGAACCTGGGACCAGTCTGCTGCACGCCTCCCTTCAACGCCCAGGCCACTCGGCCATTTTGATTTTTATGCTAGAAACCCCCAACATTTTATTTTAAACCCTCTCTACTCAAGCCCATAACCACTAACTAAAAAATAAAACGCTAAAGCTGCAGCCTCCAGCGCTCGAACCGCGCCTTATCACTCCTCCAAGCACCTAAGTGCCGCACGGAAGCCAATTCACCACCCATCTTTCTTGTCCGAATCCTCGCCATATACCTTTAAGGCCTTACAAAGCCCAACGCCCAAAACGAAAAATAAAACTCCAAATGCTTCTGCAGGCCCTCGAAACCGCGACCTCACTCCCTTCCAGCGCCTAAGTGGCGCATGAGAGCCACTTCTCCCAATTGGACTTTCATGCCCAACAAACCTGCCCTTTTATTTTTAAAGCCTTCCTAGCCCAATCCCCTGACGCGAAAATAAAATAAAACTGCTGCCGCTTGGACTCGAACCAAGCCCCAGCGCGCTACTTCCATTTCTAAAGCGGCGCATGAAGCCACTTTGCCAGATCCTTTCTTGCGTCCTAAACTCCAGAAAAATATTTTAAGGCCTTCCTGCCCCATTTCCCTTTTTTTTTACACTAAAAATCCAAAAATTTTCTAAGGCATTCCTTGCCTTCTAGGGTTCTCCAAACCCCTAAACATTCCTTCAACATGACCATAAGCCTGTCAACCGCTCGGGTTATGCTCCAAGCGCATAACCCCTAAACCAGGGTGTTACAATAATAATTTGAAAAACCATAAATTAATTATTTAGGTCATTTTCGTTTATATGATCCTATTTTATCTCGTGGTAACCATTATATATTTCTTTAAGAAAAGTCAATTGCTATCAAATAGTAATCGAGTCATTCATTACAAAGACGAACGACATGTGGCCATATTTACTTTTTATCTACTACGTAATGCCAATGAGAGGATATCATTTACTCATATCTCGGGCTATGAATTCAACTATTATGAATGACACTACATACTGTAGAAGTCATATACCCAATTCACTAACTTTTAGTTCCTTATTTATTTGAACTCAAGCTTTTACTTACATAAAGTATACGAGTTACACATACATAGTTCGTCATCCACTCAGGACTAAGGTGTGTCACACTTTGAACATCATAAGTGAATAAATCCATAAATGGATTCAGGATCTACTCTTCTTGAATCCAGTCTGATGTACTATCAGTCTAGTTAGTCACATCTATGTTTGTATCTTTTGAGAGTCATCCTCTATGATGCCCAAGACAAGACATCTCCCCAAATGGACTTGATAGATGTCATATTAGTCTTTCAATCGGCTTTCTCATTTCTGATTAGACTAAGGGCATGTTTAGGTTCATCTGCTAATATAAGTTGTCTTTTCGTATTACGATCCGACCACATAATACCACTTAGTATTAGTTAAACATTAGACAACCAGTGAGCTAATATTTGCTTCTATTTTGCTTTACATGCAAAAACCACATGAGGAAAATGTACAAAGGATATTAATGTAATTCATGAATAATTGTATTAACCGGTCTGTTCGAAAAAATTACAAGTGTGCATAGATGAAAATTGTAACACCCCTAACCCGTATCCGTCACTGAATTAGGGTTACGAAGCATTACCAAACAATTGGCACTTAAATATACCTTTCATACATAATCATAATCATAACATGAATTAACCATTCACATACATATAGTCCCTAACTCGAGCCCTCGAGGCCTTAAAAATACATTAGAAACAATTCAGGACTAAATTGGAGACATTTGGAAAGTTTAGGAAAAAGTTGTAAAATTTTTACTAAAGGGATCACACGGCCAGGCCGTGTGCCTCACACGACTGAAACACATGACCGTGTCTTAGGCTGTGTAACAATCAAAATAAGGACACATGGTCGTGTCTCGGCCCGTGTCCTCACCTGTGTAACTCTCAGAGTTGGGTCACACGGCCAAGCCATACACCCGTGTGCTAGGCTGTGTAACTCTAGAAATAACCACACATGCCCGTGTGCTAAGCCATGTGCTAGGCTGTGTAACAACCTGACTTGCATGCATTAAAACCTATAAGGGACACACAGTCGCGTCACCTGGCTGTGTGTCACACATAGCTGAGTCCCACGCCCGTGTCTCAGGCCGTGTGGACATGAATTTGCCCAAAACAAACCATTTCCATCACCAAAATCAAGTATGTACCTAAAAGCATTTTATGCATATCCTCAAGACCTCAAAACATGGCCAAAAATCTTTATAAAATGACCAATTCGTTAGTATAAGATCATTCAACCAATATTCCGTATAAGGCACCTCAAATACATACAAAAACACTTATCTAAACATGCATATTTTATCACATTTCAATCATCAAGTACTAGTTTCAAATCTTACCAAACATGTCTCAACTTGATCATTACTATTCCATCACAAAACATGCCATTTGAGCCATTCAAAACACACAACTTATGATAGTTCAATGGCACCAACTATCAAAATATCAAATGGTACCAACCAAGATAACTTGCACAACTCATACATTCCAAAACAATTCATCAAACATACATCATAATACCATTATAAAGCACTCTATACATGCCATTATAAACCATAACAAAAAATTCTCAAAAACTACCAAATTAACTGTTGGATAGTGTGATAGATCTCCGACGAGCTTCCAATCAAATCGAATCTTCTGATGATCTACAAGAAAAGAAAACAACTAACGTAAGCAATAATGCTTAGTAAGTTCATAAAAAGGCAATTTAACTGTTGACATATTAGAATAAACAACTAAGCATAATTTTTATTATACTTTCGTTTTCTATCTCATGAATAACTGGTGTAGCCTTGCATATACATGTATATATATTTTTCCTTATAAGCATTTCATATAACCACTTTACTTAAACGTTTTTTTTATTACCATAACACTTTCACATTTAACATATAATCATTCTGTAATTCATCATTCGGTTCAAACTTTCCTATAAACTTATCATTCCGGAATCACTTACTTCCACTAAACAAGGTGAAAGCTAAATGAATAAATTAATCATACCTGTTATACATTTACGAAGCACTTATAGGATTAGTATTGAAAATAGTTCATCAAATGCTTCCTGTACTATAATAATTCAATCCAAACCATACATATATGTATATAAACATATATCTTTAACCGAATGGTCATCAATATAACGATACTCACATATGATCAAGTAATTCATTGAACATTTAACATTTAGCATTTACTAATATCTTGACTATACATTAGCATTTAACATTAAAATAATTTTGTAAATTCTATTCACATTTAGCCCGATGAACTAGTAACTTGACTCGAATACTTGGGTAACTACATCACAAAAAAGGCATCATAGATGCATAATAGGGGCACAGTAGTGCGAACAGGGACACCGAAGTGTATACAGGGGCACCAAAGTGCAAATAGGGGCATCGAAGTGCAAGTCTTGTACAAGCGCGCATTCTATCCTTATTGGCATGCCAATCGTATCCTAATCGTTTACTACGTCCAAACGAGCACTTTAACAAAATTATAACTTTCATGAATTAGAGGCACTTTCATATTTCTCAATACACATGCTGTAAAAATTCATAATTGTTCCAAAATCACATATATCATATTTCATAATTATTCAATAGTTTTCAAATAAATCCTTTCTCACCTTAAATTCAGATATAATACTTCAATTTCTAATTCACATATTAAACATCATATATATATACATTCATAAATCAGTAGTAACATTATGCATATATATATGTATAATTCTATACTTACGAACTTACCTCGACAATTACAGTTGTAAAACGAGGTCGACGACTAATCCGACACATTAGCTTTTCCTCTATTTAGATCCGTTTGATTCGTTTCTAGATCTAAATAATAATGTTTCACTTAATTAAACCATTCAATAACTTAAAATAAATAATTTAACTTACAACTCATATTATTGGGAATTTTACAAAATTACCCCTAAGATTTTAACATCTATGTAATTTAGTTCCTAAACCTGAAACTTGCAATTTCACCATTTTTAACCATAAATCATGCTAGCCGATTTTATAAGATTCATAATCAGCCCATTTTATCATCAGTTCACAACTTTTACCCTAAATTTTACTATTTTCACAATTTAATCCCTAATCATTAAATTATTAAAAATCACTTAACAAAATACTTATAAATAACAATTAATAAATCAAATTCATCATTTAACATCTAAAATCACAAATATTAATCAATGGCAACATTCAAAATCTTTAACAGTTTTGAAAACGGAGATACGAGTTAGCTAGACCTAGTTGTAACGATCTCAAAAACATAAAAATTACAAGAAACGAGATAAAAACACACTTACATGCATAGATAAAAGCTCAACCGAATGTTCTTAAACTTCAACCATGGAGGTTTCGGTTGAAAAGCATGAAAAATGAAAAAGATGAAATTGGCTTTCTTTTTATTGTTATTTTATTATACTTTAACATATAAAATCTTTTAATTAAAACATTTTAAATACATAATATTTCTTATTTTTCCACCCACTAACCGTACATCATAATAATTAAGGTATATTTGCACTTTAAAACCTTCACTTCATACTTTTGTAACTATTTAATACAAATAAACTTATAGCGATTAACTTTTGCACCCTTTACAATTTAGTCCTTTTTAATTAATTAACTAATTAAACGTCAAAATTTCTTAACAAAACTTTAATATGACCTTAATAACACTCCATAAATATTTAATAAAATAATTATGGCGATACCTCATTTTCTAAAACCACTTAAACCTAATTGTTCTCCCAAATATCATAAATTACCAAGTCAACATTTATTTTAATACCATATTTGACTTGTAAATATTAAATAATATTATTTACGATCTCACTCGTCGGATTAGTGGTCCTGAAACCACTGTTTCCAACACCACTAAAAAATGGACTGTTACAAAAATACTACACTTAGGGCACTAGATCCAACAGTCTCCCACTTGCCTTAGTAAAGTAGATAAGTCATGTTTTGCATTCCTATGCCCTCCATATGTTTCCCAAAGCACTCTCTAGCTAGCAGAGTTTTGGTAAAACAAATCCATAGGGTTTGTCATCATATTCGATCTTTGACTACATCCATTATTTCGTCAAACACTACTGTCTCCCTTATGATACTTTCTATCAATGTGTTTTTATCCTTATGTGGTATCTTTGGAGTTTAGTGACCTATCACAATTTGCAATGGAAAATTAGGTATTTTTCGGCACTTAACGAGCTTGCTTTTAAGCCATTTTACATTATGCATTTTCAATTTTGTTAGCTTAGATTTAATTATTAGCAAATAAGCGTTTCATGCATTTTATAGTGCTTCGACGACTCGTTAGGCCAACTCAAGCCTCGGGAATGACTAATGGGTTACTTGAGTGTGCAGGGGTGTCATTTTAGGCCACAGAATAAAAAGGATGACTTCAGTATCACGACATAAGCATGCAATGTCACGACACTGAACATTAAAGATATCAGTGCTGAAATAGACTTGACGTTGCAATGAGGAGAGCCTTCACGTCGCGAAGACATGGCGATATCCTAAATAAATGTAGTCACATTTTGACAGAAACTTAGAGTTTATTTTATCGATTAACCCTAATTATATCAGGGGTATTTTAGGCACATTGCATGTAACACCCCATTCCCCAAGGGGTCGACTAAGGTGTTACACAGACAGAAAACAAACTTATGCTTCGCTCGAATTTAATTGAATTAAAATATATAACAATCTAAATTGGGCGGGGACTCGAAAAATGTCTTCAAAACACAAGTTATCAAAAACTATACGTCATAGGATAAAAGTAAATGAATTTAAATCTTTTGGTTGAAAACTCTTCTTCAAAATATAATACTAGCAGTAATTTATAAAACAAATTGGCGTATTTAAGTTGAAATCGCTTTACAAATCATGTCTCGACAACTTTAACAATTTCCCTCAAGGGTTACATTCTTATGAAACTGTAACTAAATATGTAACACCCTAAACCCAGTCAATACGCTACGACCAAGTCTGGTATGCTACAGGAAAGGAAATTTGGAAAAAAACTTACTAATTATCGTAAAAAAAAACATTACATTGCGTTATTGTATTCTAGGGAAAATTAAAAGTAGTTGTTTAGCTCGGACTGAATTACGAAGTCAGGTTTATTTGTCAAAAATCAAGTTTAGGGAATTTCATAACACTTGTCAGTTGAAAACAATGTTGCGATTTTGAGTAAAATATCTACATCAATTTGTTGCTTGTTATCCATATTTCGTTAACCATTTAAAATCTATTTGTTCAAAGTTTTTAATCTTAGAAAACTCCATCTTCGATAATTTATTAAACTTGCACTATCAGCATTATATCAAAACCCAAATTAAAGTTACAGTGGCCTTATTACATAACAAAAGACCAATTAAAATTTAGTTTGAAAAAAAAGAGAACGAGTTTATGAGAAAAACATTGTATGGCCACCACAAGTCCGCCTTGGCTCCCAATTTCGCGATCTAATGATTACCTGCAAAAATAAGTAGAGGGGTGAGTCATCGAGACTCAGTGTGTAAATCCCCATTAAACGAAATCTAGGCCTTAAGCCCACAGATGCACATTAGGCCTTAGCCCACTCAATATAGCATATAATACATGTATGCAATGCAGCCCAGCCCAACCTAGTTTTCCATCCTCTACACACCTGAATCATCCAAACACCCGTGGCATTATGCCACTGTGGTTCTTGCCCACCGTGGTCGCGGACCACTCGTGACAAAGTCACTAAAATATATAATCATGGGGCAACCCCATTGTGGTCTAAGACCACCGTGACGATCTCTGAATAATATACGTGGGGCCAACCCACTGTGGTCTCAGACCACCGAGACAAGTTATTGATATATGTATACGTGGTTTCAAACCACCATGGTCCTAGACCAACGTGACATCAGTCACTGAATAAATATGTGGGGCTAGCCCACCGTGGTTCCAGACCACCGTGACAGAAGTCACTGAATAACACTTTCCCTTTCAATAATATCCCAATCCCATGCAATATGTCATAACAATTCGTGTATGCAGTATGTCATGTATACAAAACATATATCAAATATAACGTATGAAATGAATTACCATCATAATCAAATATCAAGTTGCAACATAATCAAGCTACTCAACCTCTAAGGGTATAATCGTAATTTTTACCTACCAAGGGTATTTTCGTAATTTACCTTCTAGGGGTACTTTGGTAATTTACCCTATCGAGGGTATTTTGGTAATTTTGCACTTGTAATGGCCTTTCCGAAGGCCCAAAGTCGCCCCGAGTGACTCGGCTACCGTTTTCGGTCTTTACCGGACTATTAGGCCTAAAACTCGATTTCGGCCCACTCGGGCCCACACGCTCGTGAGGCCCATCTAGCACAAATCTAGCGACGTATATGAGATTCACATATTCCAATCTAATATCTACTACACAATCATACAATTTACTCATATGGGCCCACGGGCCCATTGGGCCCACTTGGCCTTTATCGGCCCATCATGGGCCAAACAACATCAACCCACAAGAATACTAACGATGGCCTCAACTATCGCGTCAAAGCCCCCACACGTGCACTTGCACGCTCGTGTGGCTACTATTGCCGTGTGACCGGTATTCGGGAATTTGCCGCTCTACAACTAGAGTAGAGAGAATACACACCTGATAGGAATCTGGTGCTAACCCGCGCTCCGACCACTCCTGTGCCCAAACGCCCACCAAGGTATCCTTCCTCCCATCATAGATAGCTCTCTATATAGCCAGCTTCTCACCTTCCTTCTTTGTATCTTTCCTGTAACATCCCCAAACCCGGCCCATTCGCTACGACCGAATCTGGTTATGTCACTGGGAAAAGACGGTTGAAAATCTTAAAATAAAACATCGTAGTTTCTCGAATTTTGGAAAACATATCTTTGGAATAAAACTTTGCTATAAAACTCATTCATTTTTAAAACTTTAGTTTATAATATCCAATTTGAATAAATAGGTTGCAAACCATAAATCATTTTCACGTAGCAATTTAATTTAAATAAACCATAGTTAAAGTAATACCAAAAACATAAAATGGCCTTTATTACAACCCAACAATTCAAATAAAGTACTTATATCAAAATTTAGCATGGAATAATTGAACATCATCCTCGGCATGGGCCACCTTGTCCTCTCCGATCCCGGTCCAGCTTTATGCACTACCTGAAATGGTTAATGAAAAGAGTGAGTCCACTGACTCAGTGCATAATCACCTCACATATTTCCATACTTATGGGCTTGGCCCAATACCAAACAATATTCGTAACAAATCATGCAAGAATGCATTTCAGCCCAACCCTTTGTCTAACCGTACACCAACCTTAGCAGACTCCCTGCCTAAGGCTGTGGCTAATCCACCGATCACAACCGAGTGATCCCACATATATTACCTCGGCTGGACTGGCCTTTGCAAAAGGCCGTGGGTGAGCCACCGATCACATCGTGATCCATAAATCTTACCTCGGCATTCTCATTTGCTCGAGGCCGTGGGTGAGCCACCGATCAACCAAAGTGATCCAAATATCGTAATCTGTCTCACGGTGATGCACATAGCAATCAACCGCCGAGATGGGCACCTAGCCAACACCTCCTTGAGGTAGCACAAAGCTAACCCTCAAGCGCTAATGTAGCCTGAGCTATCATTAGACCACGTACATCCTGTGTACACTTCTCCCTTCTTCAATCCAATCCCATGCCCATGTGTCAATAAATCATGCAAGAATATCATATAGAATGAGTATTTATCACTTATCACTACCACATTGTACATATATAAATGTATATCAAGATTAACTTACCATCACCGATTACTCATCACTTATGCCATTATAAACGGCTATTACACATAATACACATATAAACATGTTAGCAAACCAAACCACGTAAATAGTGCGATGATTACGCACCTAAATGATACCAAAACCCAAACGCTTACTCGCCTTCCTCGCACCATGCAGACTAACGGACTTACAAAAGGTTCCAGTGATGTGCTCTTCTTCCCTACAATCGGCCTTGGCATAAAACAATGAACACTTAGGCCATTCGGCCAAGACAAAAACTATAGCACAAAGAAAACTAACACGCCCCTACCTTGCTAATCAACCTTTAAGGGTAAAATCGTAATTTTACCTACTAAGGGCATTTTCGTAATTTACCCACCAAGGGTATATCGGTAATTCGTACACGGAATGGCCTTTCTAAAGGCCCGATGTCGCCCGAGCGACCCAACTACCATTCTCGGTCGAATGGACTATTGGGCCTAAAGCCCAATTTCGCCCATTCGGGGCCCTGCGCTCGTGTGGCCCACCTAACACAAATCTAGCCACGTATATAAGTTCCACCTAGTCTAGTTCACTATATACTACACAATCGCACAATTTACTCATAAGGGCCCACGGGCCCATTGGGCCCACCGGCCCATCACGGCCAAGCGACCCCAACCCACAAGAATACTACGATGGCCTCAACTATCGCGTCGAAGCCCCCACACGTGCGCGCCGCGCGCTCGTGTGGCTACTATTGCCGCGTGACCGCACGCCCGGCATTGCCGCGCTCTACAACTAGAGTAGAGAGAGTTACACACGATAGGACTGCGGTGTTAATCCGCGCTCCGACCACTCCCGTGCCCAAACGCCCTCCAAGATGTGTTTACTCTCCTCCTAGGATGCTCCTTATATAGCTAGCACTTCACCTTCCTTCTTTGTATCTTTCCGATGTGGGATCCCTTCGTCGAGAGAGTTTAAATTCAATGAAACTCTTCCCGTCCAGCATCGCAAAATAAATACTCCCTTGCTTCTCATGAGATTCGAACCTGTGCTCCCTTCAATAGTTCAACACACCACTTGCCACCAAGCCACAAGCTCCTCTTGTGTCTTAAACCATGCGCAACTAAATATAAACTATAGCCAAATTCTGAGGTCCAAGTAAAAAGAAAACCAAAATGCAAAAGCCAAGACTTGAACCTTGGACCTCCTTCCTTCCCTTGTGGCGTCACCCCCTTGTCTCTTATGTGGCGTCACTTTGCCACTACACCACACACTCTACTTGTGTCATTTTTCCCCACATTTTATTCTTAAGGCCTACCTGCCAACTTCCAGGGTTTTTTTTCACCTAAAACCAAAATTTCCCCAAAGCTAATATTTGATCCCGGGACTTCATAGAAGCCTTCTAACCTTCCAAAATCACTTATCCAATAGGTCCAACTTGCATTTAAGCCGGTCTCTTGTTCTCCAAAAATTTAAACGCTACTACGCCTAAGGCCCATTGGGCTCAATTCTCCTAGGCCCAATTCCTTTTTACCCTAAAAATCTAAATTTTCCAAAGCCTTCCCTTCTCATCCCAACATTCTTAGAGCCTCTAAAACTCAACCAAGCACTCCCAAAAACCTACTAACACTTGATTTATACCCCATATGCACAGCCCCTAAACCAGGGTGTTACATTTCCGATGTGGGATCCCTCCGTCAACAGAGTTTAAATCCAACTCAAACTCTTGCCTCCAATCCGCAAAATAAATACTCCCTTGCTTGTCATGAGATTCAAACTCAGGCTCCCTTGTAACATAATCCATGCCGTTAGCCATTAAGCCACAAGCTCCTTTTGTGTCTTAAAACATGCCCAACTAAAGATAAGTCTATGGCCAAGGTCTAAATCCATTTAATAAAATACTCTAAAAGAAATGCAAGTTCCACGCCTTGAACCTTGGACCTCCTTCCTTCCTTGTGGCGTCACTCCCTTACTCCCTAAGTGGCGTCACTTTTCCACTTCACCACAACTCCTCTTGTGACATTTTCCTCCACATTTTATTCTTAAAGCCTACTACTAACTCCCAGGGTTTTATTCACCTAAAACCAAAATTTCCCTAAAGCCAAAGTTTGAACCCGAGACTTCATAGAAGCCCTCTAACCTTCCAAAATCACTCACCTAATAGACCCAACTTGCATTAAAGCCATTCTCTTGTTCTCAAAAAAAATTTTAAACATACCCACGCCCAAGGCCCAATGGGCCCAATCCTACTAGGCCAAAATTTAGGATGTTACAAATCTACCCTCCTTAAAGAAAGTTCATCCTCGAAATTTCCAACTAACTAACAGTCGTACATCCTAACCTATAACACTATGCTCACGCTGCGCACTCTGATTCCAATAACACTAATTCGCTTTCTATCTTAATCTTGGAACCTCTTCACACAACCAACTTCTAACCACAGAAGCAAGAAATTTCTCATACTCAACCAATTGCTATATCAAAACCAAACACACAGAATAAATATCAGAAATACAGTCATTTCAGCACAAAATATAGTATAGTAAAAAGGAAACTTACGGATTTGGTGTCGGAGACTCGGGTGCCATACTTCCAGAAAACATGTATTTTTCTAAATCATATTTCAAACCAATTTTTGGAAAACATTGCCGAACCCATTCCACAGTCAAGTTTTGAAACTTGGCTCTGATACCATAATTGTAACACCCCACACCCGGTCAATACGCTACGACCAAGTCTGCTATGCTACAGGAAAGGAAATTTGGAAAAAAACTTACTAATTATCGTAAAAAAAAACTTTACAGTGCGTTATTGTATTCTAGGGAAAATTAAAAGTAGTTGTTTAGCTCGGACTGAATTACGAAGTCGGGTTTATTTGTCAAAAATTGAGTTTAGGGAATTTCATAACACTTGTCAGTTGAAAACAATGTTGCGGTTTTGAGTAAAATCTCTACATTAATTTGTTGCTTGTTATCCATCTTTCGTTAACCATTTAAAATCTATTTGTTCAAAGTTTTCAATCTTAGAAAACTCTATCTTCGATAATTTATTAAACTTGCACTATCAGCATTATATCGAAACCCAAATTAAAGTTATAGTGGCCTTATTACATAACAAAAACCCAATTAAAATTTAGTTTGAAAAAAAAGAGAATGACTTTACGAGAAAAACATTGTATGGCCACCACAAGTCCGCCTTGGCTCCCAATTCCGTGATCTAATGATTACCTGCAAAAATAAGCAGAGGGGTGAGTCATCGAGACTCTGTGTGTAAATCCCCATTAAACGAAATCTGGGCCTTAAGCCCACAGATGCACATTGGGCCTTAGCCCACTCAATATAGCATATAACACATGTATGCAATGTAGCCCAGCCCAACCTAGTTTTCCATCCTCTACACACCTGAATCATCCAAACACCCGTGGCATTATGCCACTGTGGTTCTTGATCACCGTGGTCCCGAACCACTCGTGACAAAGTCACTAAAATATATAATCATGGGACAACCCACTGTGGTCTCAGACCACCGTGACGATCTCTGAATAATATACGTGGGGCCAATCAACTGTGGTCTCAGACCACCGAGACAAGTCACTGATATATGTATACGTGGTTTCAAACCACCGTGGTCCTAGACCACCGTGATATCAGTCACTGAATAAATATGTGGGGCTAGCCCACCATGGTTCCAGACCACCGTGACAGAAGTCACTGAATAACACTTTTCCTTTCAATAATATCCCAATCCCTTTCCAGACTATTGGGCCAAAAACCCGATTTCGGCCCACTCGGGCCCACACGCTACTGAGGCCCATCTAGCACAAATCTAGTGACGTATATGAGATTCACATATTCCAGTCTAATATCTACTACACAATCATACAATTTACTCATATGAGCCCACGGGCCCATTGGGCCCACTTGGCCTCTATCGGCCCATCGTGGCCCAAACAACATTAACCCAAAAGAATACTAATGATGGCCTCAACTATCGCATCGAAGCCCCCACACGTGCGCTCGCACGCTCGTGTGGCTACTATTGCCGTGTGACCAGCATTCGGGAATTTGCCGCTCTACAACTAGAGTAGAGAGAATACACACCTGATAGGAATCTGGTGCTAACCCGCGCTCCGACCACTCCTGTGCCCAAACGCCCACCAAGGTATCCTTCCTCCCATCATAGATAGCTCTATATATAGCCAGCTTCTCACCTTCCTTCTTTGTATCTTTTCGATGTGGGATCCCTCCGTCAGCAGAGTTTAAATCCAACTCAAACTCTTGCCGTCCAATCCGCAAAATAAATACTCCCTTACTTATCATGAGATTCGAACTCAGGCTCCCTTGTAACATAATCCACACCGCTAGCCATTAAGCCACAAGCTCCTTTTGTGTCTTAAAACATGCCCAACTAAAGATAAGTCTATGGCCAAGGTCTAAGTCCATTTAATAAAATACTCTAAAAGAAATGCAAGTTCCACGCCTTGAACCTTGGACCTCCTTCCTTCCTTGTGGCGTCACTCCCTTGCTCCCTAAGTGGCGTCACTTTTCCACTTCACCATAACTCCTCTTGTGACATTTTCCTCCACATTTTATTCTTAAAGCCTACTACTAACTCCCAGGGTTTTATTCACCTAAAACCAAAATTTCCCTAAAGCCAAAGTTTGAACCCGAGACTTCATAGAAGCCCTTTAACCTTCAAAAATCACTCACCTAATAGATCCAACTTGCATTAAAGCCGTTCTCTTGTTCTCAAAAAAAATTTTAAACATACCCACGCCCAAGGCCCAATGGGCCCAATCCTACTAGGCCCAAATTCAGGATGTTACAAAATAAGAAACATATTTTATTACGGATTCAATTTTAGAACAGAGTTGCACATCACCCCCAAAACATATGCATGTTACAAAACTAACACAGAAAAAGCTCACAGCAGAGGTTGGTTCTTCTGGCTATGTCCCTTCAACAAGCCTATGACGATGGACAACCTTGAAGGGAAAAAAAAGGGACACATTCATAAGAACTTAGTGAGTTCCAGCAAAGAAATATCAACACTTAAGAATAAAATTTCACTGTAAGTTCACAAACACAGACTAATACATTGAGCTCTACACGCCGAGACACACGGGCGAATAGTCTCATATCATTGGCGAACACTTAACCATGGTGGATAACCTTTAAGGCAAATTCTACATATCGAGTGCATACCTTCTTTCATAAAATTGGGCGTATACTTATTTCTTTTCCTCCAAAAAGAACTATAACCATAATAGAGCTGATGCTTCTTTACAAAACACAATCTTTTCCCATACTTACCATTGTATCACAAACATCTCCTCAAGTGACTTCAAACACGCCTTCAAAACTCAATAGGGCGGATTCAATATACCAATCATCATTTCTTGAAAGAACACCATGTTTTCAACACAGCAACAGGGATCAGAACACTAATTCATAACTATTAACCTTTCTTTTCAATCAACTGATAGACGTTTCAAACAACACATACAAAATCATTTTAGCTTATTCATTTGGATACATAACATATCATATAACACAAATAGAATCATATTAACTTACTCTTTTCATAACCTTTCTAGGGTTGAACCTCGAATCCATATATCAGAACAGATCGTACATATCTTATAATTTTGAACACCTACGTGTTCCCATGAGTTTAGGGCTTTTTTCCATGGTTAACAACTAACATGTTCTACCATAGGTAGCACCCATATCGTTAGGTTGGTTAGCAACAAACATGCCCTACCAAACCTGACACTCACGCCAACTGGTTAGTAACTAACATATCCTACCAGTGTGTATCACCCATAACCCGTACCCATTGCTTGATTAGGATTACAGAGTATTACCATACAATCCAGAACAATCAATAACATATAGCATCAAGTTGCCTATTTAATTAACAAATTTTCATAATAATTTGAATCGAAGTAATACGTACATTTATGTGCCTTAAAACGAGCCTATGAGGCCTTAAAATTAGTATAGGAACAATTAGAGACCAATTCGAAACAAATCAGAAAGTTCAGGAAAAAAATTTGAAAATTTTCAAAATAGGGGTCACATGGCTGTGTGACACAGCCCAGACTGTGTGGTTCCCAACATGGCTGTATGGCCAACCGTATGACGGACCGTGTACCCTTCAAAATAATTTCACACGGTCATGTCGGAGATCGTGTGCTAGCCCATGTAGCATTCGAAATACCCACACACGACCGTGTCGCAGGCCGTGTGCTACATCGTGTTCAATTCGATATTAGGGCACACGGTTGTGTCGCAAGCCATGTGCCAGCCCGTGTGAAAACTACACCTAACAAGTTCAAGGCACATGCCTATATGGTTTGCCTGTGTGAGACACACGTCAGTGTGACAGCCCGCGTCCTAGGCCGTGTGTACCCAAAAATGACCAAAATCATGCTATCTAATTTTTTCAATTGCATAGGAACCCATACCAGGTCATACCAATCCAACACATATCTAAAAACATTTCACATATTCATATACCCTATTACATGCCATATAAGCCAAGATGTTTACAAAATCTACCAAAAAGAGTTCTCGGGATAGTGTGATTCTTCGAGTTGATCCGATCTCCCAACAACAAAATCCAACCTACAAAACAAATGCAAAATAGGAGTAAGTTTACTTGAAGCTTAGTAAGTTCGTTAAATCAAACGATAATCTTACTAAATTTAAACATAACATATCAAATTATACGATTAAATAACTAAGTTCATGTCAATCATAACTCACAACAAGAAAGTATTGTACAGTACATTAGTTTAATTCATATGCCAAGTCATCGTTTAGTAATATCTCAAGTTAACAATATCCAATCTGAATCGTTACTCCGACACGAAGCCTGCTAGACATCAAGCTTGATAAAGGCAAGCACAAAGCATGCTAGGCTCAAAGCCCAATAAGTCACCGGCACGAAGCCTGCTAGTCTCAAAGCTCGATAAGTCACCGACACGAGGCCTGCTAGGCTCAAGGCCTGATAAATACACCGCCATAACAACTCAATTCTATTATATATTACTGGCAATCAACATTCAACTTTATAATACTGAAGCTAAAAGAGTAAATATTCCAATAATAAAGAATAAAATATAACCATATATATATAATACAAACATCAAACTTACAGAACCAATTTGCAATAACGGCTCAAGTACATGGACTATCCATCGGTTGGACATCCAAGACGAATACCCTAAACTGTATAACCCCTAATGACCTGTCTTTTGTGTTCCAAGTATTTACGAGGTTCATACGGATCATATACCATGTCAATTTCAATTAACTTTCTTAACATTATACCATTACGAGCACACATCCATATAGTTCTTATTTATCATACATAACATCAAATTAACTAATAATACAATTTAGTTCAATTTACTAATTGCCATATATCAATCAATTTAATTCATTCGTAACATAAATAATAACTATCATATCATATAATCATTTAAGCGTTTCTTTATCACATGAATTCGATTATATTCTTTCCTCACTTCCAATCATGACCCTCAATTATAATTTCATTTCAATTTGATTCATTTCCACAATTTAATATTTACTATACAAGAAAATTTAAATACAATATACTTAAATTATTCAATAATTCAAAGAACAACAACTAAATCAATTACTTTATTGTGCGAACTTACAGGACTGATTTGCAGCAACGGTTCAGAGTATCTCAATTAGTGATCAATGTTGTATCGATTCATTATTTTATTTTCATTTACACACATCAATATAATCCAACATTCTATAATTAGGTTCATATAATATCTTTGTAACATCCCAAAAATTAGGGGTTGTGGTTTTTGCTTAAATTCATGTTGTGCTTAGTTGGCTAGCTATTTGGGTGTGTTTGGGGGTTCTAAAGAAGACTGGGGTTGAGTCTGAGCCCTGGAAAAATTTTGGTTTTTGGCCCCTTTAGTGGAGAGGGCTGGTTGAGGTTGGACTTAAGTATATTGAGTGTGTTTTGATAACACAAGTTGGCCATGTGGCAAGGTGGCTAGTGGCGTGGATTATGTTACAAGGGGGGCTTGGGTTTGAAACCCCTTGCATGAAAAATGTGATTATTTTTGCTCAGGAGAAGACAAGAGGTTGTATTGGAATCAAATACTGATGGAGAAGTATTTGAATTGGTCAAGGTTGTTGGGTGAGTTTGAATGGGAGGCAGAGAGTAAATTAAGGAGGGATTCATGGAGAAAATCATGGGATTCAAGTGGGGGAAGTGGTATGGCCGAATAAGGGGTCTTGGGTAGGAAAATTCGGCTAAGGGGGTTGTGTTAGGCATTTTGGCTAGTGGAAAGTGTGGGTGTCGGATTTTCGTTCTTCTTTTCCTCTAAAATTGTAACACCCCAAACCCGGCCTATGCAGTATGACCGGATCTGACATGTCACATGAAGAAAATGAGTAAATAACTTATGCTTCTTACTAAAGATTAGAATTTAGTTTAAGAAAACAAATTTGGATCAGAAATATTTAATAGAAATACTACAATTCTTGAAAGGTTAATTGAAGAGTCGATAATTGAATTAGTGATCTTTTAAATCCGTAATTTTTTTTTGAAAATAATATTGATATTTCGAAGGAAAGTCCAAGTTAAATTATTCGAACATATTTGTTATGAAATCCGTTTGTTGATAAATTTTATGAAAAACCATTGTTTATGTTTTTCAAAAAAATCCCCGTTTAAATCAAACCATGATAGAAAATAAATAGTCAAACATAAAATCCAAATTTAAAATCCCAGAGGCCTTATTACAACTTTAACCTAATATAGTAAAAGTAACGAAGATAAACAAAAAAAGAATTTACTAAGTTCGAAAACACCATTTCTAAAGTATGGCCTCCACCGAGTCATCCATGGCCCAAGTCCACATCATTGAGCATTACCTGCAAGGATTAAGAAAAAGGGGGTGAGTTACTAGAACTCAGTGCATAATCCCCTTACCGTCATCCACTGGGCTTAAACCCGCATAGCATAATCTTGGGCCTAAGCCCATATAGCATGTTCTTGGGCCGAAGCCCATTTACATAACAATATTTGTACGAAGTAAATGTATGCAACCCAACCCATCCATCCATCACACCCCCGACCAGCCAATCACACCTGTGGGGATCAAGTCAACCCACCCGCCGCTCACACCAAATTTGCAGTCAAACTGCTATAGCATTTTATTTTTGTGGTCAAACCACTGAAAACATAATTTAGGCTCAATAATACACAATTTATGGCAATGCCACCAGGCTACACTACTATTCATACAATTTTCCCATCCCATGCAAAATGTAAAAGAAAATGCAACATACATAATTAACATAAAGTATTCACATATAAATAACAACCATTATTCTATTGAACAATTTTGGAGATCCAGCCCAATAAAGCATTTTAATAATTCGGCCCGCTAAGGCATTCTAGCAAATCGGCCCATAGGGGCATTTTGGTAATTTTACAAATTTTATACCGATTTTAACAGATTTTAGAAATAATGTAATTTAAGCAAGTTACTCGATTTATGCCATATTACAATTTTTAGCCGTATAATAATAACGATCTATTATCCAACATGTTATCGAATCATGAATCATGCGGGATTTCGGTGTGAGATTACACACACGATTACGGTAAAGATTAAACCTTCTTGATAAATCGCACCTAAATCATCATTACACTCGATTAACCAACAAACGAGATTTTATTAATTTAAATCGACGATCTAGTGAAACGCTTACCCTTAGTATCGTGAGCGACCACGATATGTCTATTCTCAGGATGATGGTCCACAACACCGTGGAAAATCCCGACTCGCCGATATCGCCCTACATTTGAACTTAGGAGTAGGAATTGCAAATCCAATCCTTTGTGTTCTCCTATCGCTTTTCCTTTCAAATCGCTACCACTTGCCTCCATTGAAAAGTCCCGGTCAGTAAAATACTTTGAGAGAAAGTAGTTGTTTAGGGATGGATTCGGCTTACCTCTACTTCTGAAGAACTAACGTGTAGAGAAAACGAGTGATTTAATCCCTATAACAATCGATTAGACAAATCTATCATTCCGTTTTAACGGAATAATCGAGAAATGAAAGATATCGAAATAAACCATAACGAAACTCTTTACCTTATCGATGATGAATCCGATTTCTACCAATTGACTTATGGCTACGGATGAGATAAGGATATTAGATTCGGCTTTCCCACTTTAATACTACGAAAAAGAGATGATCACGCTTTGAGTGAGTAGAAGAAAGTGACGCTTTCAGTTAAAAGAACCATCCCAAGTCAAGGGCACATATTCGGCATGAAGAAAAGAAATTGAAAAGAAGAGGATTACTTATCGATCCGGTCAAGAAGATAGTGCCCAACACGAAAGAAAAAGAAATAGAGAGGAAGTAGGATGTTAATAGATTCAGCTATGGAGAGAAATGAATAAGAAAATTCGGTCACAAGGTAATGTTGATTTAAGAAGTGAAAGGAAGGTTGAAGAAATAATAATAAAAAGAAAAGAGAAGATGGAAAAGAGGTGTTAAAAGGTTTCGGCCAACACCAAAAGAGAAATGAACCAAAAGATGTTAGTATTTCAGCAATCAAAGAAGAATGAACAAGGATGGATTAAGGGTTACAGTACAACAAGGGAACAAGGTGAACAATGACTAGGTATTTTGGCCAAAACAAGGAAAAGAATTGGGAAAAGAAAACACCAATATGCTAAAAAGAAAATAGGCCTTTCTTGAACCAAAACTAGCAAAATGACTCTAGGAATTTCGGCTATCAAGTTCCCCCTCCCAAAATCGTGTATTACTTTTGCCAAAAGGATGAGTGTTGACCAAAATTCTATTCCAAGCACCTTCCAAATATTCGGCCAACATATCCCCCTTCTTTCTCCTTTCCTTTTTACTTCTTTCCTTACCCTCCTCCTTACCTTATTTTCTTATTCATCTTCCATCAATAAAAAGTCTCCCTTACCAAATTTAGAACCATAGCCGACACTTGTAATAGGGACACAAAAATAAATCCAAAATTTTTGCACTAGATGGGATTCGAACCCAAGCTCTCCCCTCTGCCATTTCACGCCACAACCACCTTGCCAATGCTCCACTTGTGTTAGCAAAATTACATACTTATTTCCTTAAGTCATGATGTCACTTACCTTCTCTCCTTAAAGTGTTTAAACAAAAAAATTTTGCTAAGGCCCAACTCAAACCCAAGCTTTCTTAGGACCCCTAAACATACACAATTAACATTATTGACTAGCCTATCGCATGGTATAATGTAAAACATAAATTCCCGTATTTCATGATGTTACAATTCTATCCCCCTTAAAGAAATTTTGGCCTCGAAATTTACCTGATTAGAAGAGATGAGGATATTTCTGCCGAATCGTGTCCTTTGGCTCCCATGTAGCTTCCTCTAACCCGTGATTACGCCATAATACTTTGACCAACGGAATTGACTTCTTTCTCAGCACTTTAATATCCCGATCTAAAATCTGCACTGGCTCTTCTTCAAAAGACAAGTCAGGTCTTATCTCAACTTTTTCCACTGGCACAACATGAGACGGATCCGAACGATAACGCCTTAAAATCGAGACATGGAATACACTATGTATATGACTTAACTCCGGAGGTAACTCCAGCTGATAAGCCACTGGCCCAACACGCATCAGTACACGGTATGGTCCGATGAACCTGAGGCTCAACTTGCCCTTCCGTCCAAATCTTAAGATCTTTTTCCAAGGTGAGACCTTCAAAACGACCTGATCACCCATAGAGAACTCTATATCCTTCCGCTTGGATCCGATCACGATTTACATGCGTCCAAGCTTCTTTTAACCGTGCGAATTACCTGAACTTTTTCCTGCGTCTCCGAGATCAACTCTGGACCCAATAACTGTAGCTCTCCCAACTCAGTCCAGCAAGTAGGAGTACGAAACCTACGACCATACAACGCCTCATAGGGTGCCATCTGAATGCTAGATTGATAGCTGTTGTTGTATGCAAACTCGCCAGCGGTAGAAAATCTTCCCAACTACCCTCAAGTCGATCACACGACCTCTTAACATGTCTTCTAGAATGCGGATTACTCTCTCAGTGACCATCGATGCAGTGGATGAAACGCCATGTCGAAATTTAGCCTTGTACCCAAAGCTTCATGTAGAGCCTTCCGAACCAGTGATGTAAACCTAGGATCCACATGCGATATAATCGACACTTTGGTACCCCATGCAACCTCACGACTTCACGCTATATACAACTTGGCCAACACGCAGCGTATAATGCATGCGAACAAGTAGGAAATGGGCAGACTTCGCTAACCTATCCACTATCACCCATACTGAATCTTTCTTAGTAGGCGTTAAAGGTAACCCACTAACAAAGTCCATCGTTATCCTTTCCCATTTCCATAGTGGAATTTTCACCGGTTGTAGCAACCCTGAAGGCAGTTGATGTTCCGCCTTCACCTGCTGACATGTCAAACACTTACTCACGAAGTCAGTAACCTCTCGTTTCAACCCTGGCCACCAATATTGCTCACGGAGATCTCGGTACTTCTTATTTCCTCCGGGGTACATAGCATATGGGCTACTATGCGCCTCACGCAGAATCATTTGTCTCAATTCTGAATTCCTGGGCATACAAACTCTTCCGCGGAAACACAATACTCCATCACTGTTCAATCCAAAATCCCCTATCTCACCACTTTCCACTTGCTGAAGTCGAGAACTCAATCTTTCATCTGACAACTGCTTTTCCTTAATCTGATTTACCCATGCAGGCTTCACTTGAAGTTCGGCTAACAGACTACCATCTTCATAAAGGCTGAGATGAGCGAACATCGCTCTCAAATTCGATATCACCTTACGACTCAACGCATCTGCCATTACGTTAGCTTTACCTGGGTGATACTCGATTGAGAAGTCATAATCCTTCAACAATTCTATCCACCTCCGCTGTCTTAAGTTCAACTCCTTCTGAGTAAGGAGGTACTTCTGAGTAAGGAGGTACTTCATATTCTTATGATCTGTGTAGATAATCGACTTCTCCCCGTACAGATAATGTCTCCAAATCTTCAGAGCAAACACTACTACAGCTAACTCCAAATCATGAGTGGGATAGTTCACCTCATGCGGCCTTAATTGACGAGATGCATATGCCACCACTTTTCCCCCTTACATCAACACACATCCTAAGCCCGTGTGTAAGCATCACAATACACAATGAACTCTTTTGCGGCCTCAGTTGAATCAATACGGCGCTTCGTCGCCGTAATCGTCTTCAATTTCTCAAAGCTCTCTTGTTGCATATCTGACCACACAAACGGTACTCCCTTACGCAACAACTTAGTTAGGGGTGCAGCAATCAACGAAAACCCCTCAATGAAATGCCTGTAACACCCAGCCAAACCTAGAAAACTCTAAATTTCTGCCACTGACTTTGGTGGCTTCCAATCCAATACAGCCTCGACCTTCCGGGGATCAACTCTAATTCCTTCGGCAGACAGAACATGCCCCAAAAAGGTCACCTTCTTCATCCAGAATTCACACTTACTGAATTTGGCATACAATTGCTTCTCCTTTAATATTTGCAATACGACCCGTAAATGCGAATCATGCTCCTCTTCAGTCTTTGAGTACACCAAGATGTCATCTATGAACACCACCACAAACCGGTCTAGATAGGGTTGGAAAACTCGATTCATCATGTCCATAAATGCAGCTGGTGTATTAGTCAACCCGAACGACATCACTAAGAACTCGTAATGCCCATAACGAGTTCGAAATGCAGTCTTATGAATATCCACCTCATTGACTTTTAACTGGTGATATCCTGATCTCAAGTCTATCTTCGAGAAAACTGAAGCTCCTCGCAGCTGATCGAACAGATCATCGGTCCTCGGTAACAGATACTTGTTCTTGATCGTCAACTTATTCAATTGCCTATAATCAATGCACATACGCATTGATCCATCTTTTTTCTTAACGAATAAAACCGGCGCTCCCCATGGTGACACACTTGGTCTAATAAATCCACGATCCATCAACTCCTAAATTTGAGCCTTAAGTTCCACGAGCTCCTTCGGCGCCATTCTGTAAGGGGCAATGGACACCGGAGCCGTTCCTGGCAATAGCTCAATACCAAATTCCACTTCCCGATCCGGAGGCAATCCTGGAAGCTCCTCGGGAAAGACGTCTGAAAACTCTTTCACCGTTCTAACACTCTCAACCGAAAAATCTTTGGCATCCAAAGCACTGATAAAGGCTAAGAACGCTCCACACCCCTTTTGCACCAACTTCTCTGCCTTTAAAGCAGATACCACATTAGACAGATAGTTTTTTCTTTCACCTATCATCATCACTTCCTTATCCTCTGAAGTTCTTAATACCATCTACTTTGCAGCACAGTCCAAATTTGCACGATGCTTAACCAGCCATTCCATGCCCAAAATAAGATCGAACTCCCCGAATGGCAGTTCCATCAAATCTGCTAGAAATACTTCCCCCTGAACTTCTAAGGGCACATCCCTAAACAACTTATTTACTACTACCAACTGTCCTAACGGGCTAATCACAGTTGTTTCTCTAGCAGTAATCTCAGATCTAATATTCAGAGTTCCAGACACAGAACATGCAACATACGAATGGGTGGATCCAATGTCTATCAAAGCGGTAAAAGGTACATCAGATATGAAGAACGTACTGGTTATGACGTCCAGTGCATCGCCATCCTCTCGACGTCTGATCGCATAGACCAAACCTGGCTGTCTCGCTCCGTGTTAACCCATTCACGGTACCTCTACCGGTGCACCTTGACCTCGTCCTACACCATTACCACCTCGACTGGCCCACGGCCTCTCGGCCGGGCTTTGAGCACCTCTTTGGGTGCGCAAATCATTATGAACTGCACTGAGTTTGATCGGGCTTTCGAGGGCAATCCCTAAACCAATGGTCCTTGGATCCACATCTCGAAACAACAACCAGTTCTCTCCCAGCATTCTCCCGAGTGAAGTTTCCACAATCCGCACAAGGTCATGGCGATTAGTAGTAGCTTGAACTCTCACTCAGTGGCTCCTCATTCCTGGGCCTTTTTGAAACCCTCTAGCGGGACACGAGTACCCGAGTCTCTCTTGTTCCTGCCCTATCCTTGTCTCGTTTTGCTGCCCGAGTGCTTAACCTCCTCGGCTATTTTAGCTTTTTCCACAAGTGTGGCAAAATTCCTCTCATACGTGGGGCTATCAATACCCGCAACTCATCTATAATCCATCCTCAAAACACACACAGCGCTCATGATCAGTCGGCACTATACCCCGGGCATACCGACTCAGACGCAGAAATTTCACCTCGTAAGGCGCCACAGATTTACCTCCTTGGACCGATTCAAATTCCTTCCTTCGGGCATCCACATAGTTAGCCCCGACATACTTTCCTTGAAATGTTTGTCTTAAAGAATTCCCCGCATGTCACGATCACCGAGTGCCTTCCCGAACGGTGAGCCACCACCGTACGCCTCGCTCTCTCAAGTAATGACACAACCCCCTTCAGTTTCTGCTCGGCGGTGCAATCCAGGTCGTCCATAATCTGCTCCACTGCTTCAAGCCAGTACTCCGCTACATTAGGGGCTACACCCGAAATACCCCTAAAGACTTCAGCCCCATTCGATTTGAGTCACTCCGATATCGACCCACGAGCTGCCGACCCAGTTCTTGCCCCAACAACCCTTTCCAGAACTCGTAACATCGCTTGGGACAGAGCGTCGTCCTCTCTCATTCGATCATGTGACCCAGCTTCAGTCACAGGTGATGCAGGTGCGTCCATTTCCGACATATGTCCCGATGCCTCAAATAAAACTCTAGCACCTCGGCCTCTACCACGGCCACGTCTACCGTGTCCACGTCCTCTAGCGCTCATGTTTACTAAATCGATTTAATCTGATTACAAGTCTTATGAATCAATATATTATTCAATGTTTATTAAACAATGTTTTATGAAGTATAGGAAGTAAAGTCGTTTTCGCAAAACGTATCCTAAAGTCTCAATCTCTATAGTTTTAGCTCCTAAAGCTAAAAGTTCTAGAGTATTTCTACAGTCATACCACAATAATCATAAAATGAAAACATAAACTTACTTGACTTGGTGCCGGATACCCGTGGTGCCATACTTCCTTTAGATCATACATTTATAATTTAAAATTTTAAATAGCTTTGGAAATTACTTTTGAACCCAAACCACAGTCGAGTTTTGCAATCGAGCTCTGATACCATAAAATGTAACACCCCAAACCCGGCCTATGCGGTATGACCAGATCTGACATGTCACATGAAGAAAACGAGTAAAGAACTTATGCTTCTTACTAAAGATTAGAATTTAGTTTAAGAAAATAAATTTGGATTAGAAATATTTAATAGAAATACTACAATTCTTGAAAGGTTAATTGAAGAGTCGATAATTGAATTAGTGATCTTTTAAATCCGTAATTTTTTTTGAAAATAATATTGATATTTCAAAGGAAAGTCCAAGTTAAATTATTCAAACATATTTGTTATGAAATCCGTTTATTGATAAATTTTATGAAAAACCATTGTTTATGATTTTCAGAAAAATCCCTGTTTAAATCAAACCATGTTAGAAAATAAATAGTCAAACATAAAATCCAAATTTAAAATCCCAGAGGCCTTATTACAACTTTAACCTAATATAGTAAAAGTAACAAAGATAAACGAAAAAGGAATTTACTAAGTTCAAAAACACCATTTCTAAAGTATGGCCTCCACCGAGTCATCCATGGCCCAAGTCCACATCACTGAGCATTACCTGCAAGGATTAAGAAAAAGGGGGTGAGTTACTAGAACTCAGTGCATAGTCCCCTTACCGTCATCCACTAGGCTTAAACCCGCATAGCATAATCTTGGGCCTAAGCCCATATAGCATGTTCTTGGGCCGAAGCCCATTTACATAACAATATTTGTACGAAGTAAATGTATGCAACCCAACCCATCTATCCATCACACCCTCGACCAGCCAATCACACCTGTGGGGATCAAGTCAACCCACCCCGCCGCTCATACCAAATTTGCAGTCAAACTGCTATAGCATTTTATTTTTGTGGTCAAACCACTGAAAACATAATTTAGGCTCAATAATACACAATTTGTGGCAATGCCACCATGCTACATTGCTCTTCATACAATTTTCTCATCCCATGCAAAATGTAAAAGAAAATGCAACATACATAATTAACATAAAGTATTCACATATAAATAACAACCATTATTCTATTGAACAATTTTAGAGATCTAGCCCAATAAAGCATTTTAATAATTCAACCCGCTAAGGAATTCTAGCAAATTGGCCCATAGGGGCATTTTGGTAAATCGACCTATAGGGGCATTTTGGTAATTTTACAAATTTTATATCGATTTTAACAGATTTTAGAAATAATGTAATTTAAGCAAGTTACTCGATCTATTCCATATTACAATTTTTAGCCTTATAATAATAATGATCTATTATCCAACATGTTATCAAATCATGAATCTGCGGGATTTCGGTGTGAGATTACACACCTGATTACGGTAAGGATTAAACCTTCTTGATCGTCGGCACCTAAATCATCATTACACTCGATTAACCAACAAACGAGATTTTATTAATCTAAATCAGACGATCTAGTGAAACGCTTACCCTTAGTATCGTGAACGACCACGATTTGTCTATTCTCACCGGATGATGGTCCACAACCCGGTGGAAAATCCCGAACTGTCGATACCGCCCTACGTTTGAACTTAGGAGTAGGAAATTAAAAATCCACTCCTTTGTGTTCTCCTATCGCTTTTCCTTTCAAATCGCTACCACTTGCCTCCATTGAAAAGTCCCGGTCAGTAAAATACTATGAGAGAAAGTAGTTGTTTAGGGATGGATTCGGCTTACCTCTACTTCCGAAGAACCAACGTGTAGAGAAAACGAGTGATTTAATCCCTATAACAATCGATTAGATAAATCTATCATTCCGTTTTAACGGAATAATCGAGCAATGAAAGATATCGAAATAAACCATAACGAAACTCTTTACCTTATCGATGATGAATCCGATTTCTACCGATTGACTTATGGCTACGGATGAGATAAGGATATTAGATTCGGCTTTCCCACTTTAATACTACGAAAAAGAGATGATCACGCTTTGAGTGAGTAGAAGAAAGTGATGCTTTCAGTTAAAAGAACCATCCCAAGTCAAGGGCACATATTTGGCATGAATAAAAGAAATTGAAAAGAAAAGGATTACTTATCGATTCGGTCAAGAAGATAGTGCCCAACACGAAAGAAAAAGAAATAGAGAGGAAGTAGGATGTTAATAGATTCGGCTATGGAGAGAAATGAATAAGAAAACTTGGTCACGAGGAAATGTTGATTTAAGAAGTGAAAGGAAGGTTGAAGAAATAATAATAAAGAGAAAAGAGAAGATGGAAAAGAGGTGTTAAGAGGTTTCGGCCAACACCAAAAGAGAAATGAACCAAAAGATGTGAGTATTTTGGCAATCAAAGAAGAATGAACAAGGATGGATTAAGGGTTACATCACAACAAGGGAACAAGGTGAACAATGACTAGGTATTTCGGCCAAAACAAGGAAAAGAATTGGGAAAAGAAAACACCAATATGCTAAAAAGAAAATAGGCCTTTCTTGAACCAAAACTAGCAAAATGACTCTAGGAATTTCGGCTATCAAGTTCCCCCCTCCCAAAACCGTGTATTACTTTTGTCAAAAGGATGAGTGTTGACCAAAATTCTATTCCAAGCACCTTCTAAATATTCGGCCAACATATCCCCCTTCTTTCTCCTTTCCTTTTTACTTCTTTCCTTACCCTCCTCCTTACCTTATTTTCTTATTCATCTTCCATCAATAAAAAGCCTCCCTTACCAAATTAAGAACCATGGCCGACACTTGTAATAGGGACACAAAAATAAATCCAAAATTTTTGCACTAGATGGGATTCGAACCCAAGCTCTCCCCTCTGCCATTTCACGCCACAACCACCTTGCCAATGCTCCACTTGTGTTAGCAAAATTACATACTTATTTCCTTAAGTCATGATGTCACTTACCTTCTCTCCTTAAAGTGTTTAAACACAGAAATTTTGCTAAGGCCCAACTCAACCCCAAGCCTTCTTAGGACCCCTAAACATACACAATTAACACTATTGACTAGCCTATGGCATGGTATAATGTAAAACATAAATTCTCGAATTTCAGGATGTTACAAAAATTGCCGAATCTACTTGTGAATTGACCACTCGTGCATCTTTTCTTCTCTTTTGTCAAATCATTTTCTTCTCTTGGCTCACTCTCTCCTACACTTCTAGCTTTGGGAAAACTACGGTTCTCTTCTCCCTCACTATTGTCCTATCCGGTTCTCTCTAGTAGTCGACACCCTTTCCTCTCCTTAACTGAATCTATTTCTTTAGTTTTCCTGCGTTTCTGACCTCTTCTTCCAATAGTCAATCTATCCTCCACTAACACTTCATCTCGTGTTTTCTAATTGGTAAGCCTCTACTCCTACTTTCTTTCTTTCCTCTTTGCACTATTCTTCTTTCTTTGGCCGAATATAACACTCTCTCGTCCTCTTATTATTCTTTCTCCTCTCCCTGCTTAGCATAAGCCGAAGCACTTCTTCTTTGGTGCAGGCCGAACCTATTGGAGTTTAAGCATACCCTCCTCACCGTTCATTCAGCCTTCGAATCTCGGGAAGTGGTTGGTAAGTTGTGGCTATGGCCGAATGTGTGGGGTGGTTTTCTCTCTTTAGCGTTTTGTGTTCTTCGGGGCCGAAAGGCTATTTTTCTGTCTAGTTGCCTTGTTCTAGCGGGTTGTTTTTTGTTAGGGACTTGTTGCCTTAATCAGGGGAGGTAGGCCGAACTCCCTCCTACTGCAAGGAGTCTTCATTCTCTGGTAAGTAATGATAGTGGGTAAGGTATTTCGATATTTTGGGATTACCAAGGATGGAGACTAATTATTGGTTTATTCTTTATTTTAGGGGTCACTGATAGCGACTTGAACCGCAAATCATCACAGGTGTGTAATCTCACACCTCTGTATAAACTGCTATTGTTGTGAACTATGAATCGGCTAAAAGCCAAAATGCTGAAAAGCCAGAATACCGGCAATTGAGATTACTCGAACGTGCAAGTGCTAGTGGTGATAAAATGAGCCACTAGTGATGGCAATAGACTGTTAGGAGTGTCACGAACACTCTCGTAGAACTGAGGCCATAACGGACCTTGTTGGGCTGAAGCGGGCTAAATGGGCCCAACGGGTTAACAGGCCCATACGAGTGAGAACGATGAAAATTGATTGTTGATTGATGTGGCTGCGAAGTCCACAAAATCGAGACCGAAAATGAACTGAGTGGGCCATACGAGCGTGTGGGCCCGTACATGCCGAAATTGGGTTTTTGGCCCAATAGCACTGTAATGACCGGGAATGGAAACCGTGTCGCTCAAGGCGATGGTAGGCCTTTGGAAAGGTCGTTGTAGGGGTAAAATTACTAAAATACCCTTAGAGGGTAAACTACCGAAATACCCTTAGTGGGTAAATTACCGAAATACCCTTAGTGGGTAAATTACCGAAATACCCTTGATGGGTAAATTACCGAAATACCCTTGATGGGTAAATTACTGAAATACCCTTGATGGGTAGATTACTGAAATACCTTTGATGGTAGATTACTGAAATACCCTTGATGGGCAAATTAGTGAAATACCCTTGATGGGTAAATGACCATTTTACCATTAGTGGTAGGATCATCGATGTATGAGTAGTAATTGTATGATTGATGTCTATAACGAAGCACTGCTTACATGATTTTATTGTGACATGACATACTGCATGGGTTGGGTTATGGACTTGGAGGAAGCACTGTACTGGTGGCTCTGCCACATTATACTGATTTAGTGGCTTTTGCCACGTTATACTGATTTAGTGGCTCAACCACGTATACTGTTATTAGCAGCTAGTCTGCGTTATTGGTGTTCTGGTTGGGTGGGTTGACTTGGTCCCCATAGGTGTGTTGGTTGGTACGGGTGGTGTGTTGGTTGGACTGGGATGGGCACATTTTTATTTTGCATATCATAGGGCTTGGCCTGCATCATCCTTGAATAGGGCTTGGCCCGCATCGATCATATGCGGGCTTGGGGCCCAAATTGTGGGTGTAATAGGGAATTACACACTGAGTTCTCGTAACTCACCCTTTATCCTTAACTGTGTAGGTAATCCCTAGTCTTAGAGGATTTGGAGCTGCGAGGGGCTCAGAGGTGGCCACACGCGTCCTGTATTTTCAAGGGGGTTAATTTAGTCATTTTACTTTACTTTACTTTACTTTAATTTTGGGGTTAATATTTTCTGTAATAAGGCTATTGGATTTGCTTTAACTTTTATTTGGGATTTCTTTAATTACTGCAAGTTTATTTAACAGGGGTTTTTAAAATAATAACAACTATTTTTTAAAATATCACGTTTCCGCAACTGTTTAAAACAAATTTCTAAAACAGACACGATTTTTAAGAAGCAAGATAATACATGCATTTCTGAAAGGGTATTAATTCGAGTAAACTTCTTTTGTTAACAAGCAACGAAAAAAATGAGATTTTGGACGTTTAAAGTTTTGATTTGAAAATAAGTTTTCCAATGATCACAAGGTTTTCAAACAACACCTGATGTGGCACACTAGATCCAGTCATAACGTTTAGGCCGGGTTTGGGGTGTTACATTTAGTGGTATCAGAGCCAGGTTGTAAAACTTGGCTGTGGAATGGGTTTTGAAAATTTTCAAATCTATTTAAATTCTGGTTTAGGAAAGTAGTGATATCTCTGAACGTGTGGCACACTGAGTCTCCAGCACCAAATCCATAAGTCCCCTTACTCTATACTTTGTTGTAGGCTGATATGACTGTAGTACAGAAATACTAGGGATAGTAGTAGTATACTGAAACTTCTTAGTTGTAGAAACTGAGACTATAGGAGACTGAAAATGTAGTAAGTGCGATCTGCAAGAACAACCCTAATTAGTGCTTTTCATAAGATATCTGTTAATAATTACATGAATTATAAGCTGATTCATTAAAATTTTTAATCAGAAAATATGCTACATCGATATGAGCGCAAGAGGTCGCGGATGAGGTACACGTGGCCGTGGTAGCGGCCGAGGTGCTAGGGCTAGGTCCTCAGCATCAGGACATATGCCTGAAAGAGAAGCGCCGGCATCACCAGTGACTAAAATGGGGTCTCATGACTGAGCCAGAGGGGATGATGCCCTGTCCCAAGGGATGCTACGAGTTCTGGAAAGGGTTGCTGGAGCAAGTACTAGGTCAGTAGCCCGAGGATCAATTTCTGAGCGACTCCGATCTAACGGGGTGGAAATCTTCAGGGGCATCTCTGGTGTAGCCTTGAATGTAGTAGAATACTGGTTGGAGTTAGTAGAGCGAATAATGGATGACCTTGACTGCACGGTAGAGCAAAAGCTAAAAGGAGCAGTGTCTTTACTGTGAGATGAGGTGTACCAATGGTGGCTTACCGTGAGGGAAGGCACGCAGGTGGACCGTTTGACTTTGGACTTCTTGAAGGCGGCCTTCCAAGGAAAGTATGTCGGGGTAAGTTATATGGACGCCCAGAGGAATGAATTTTTGAATCTGGTCCAGGGAAATAAGTCCGTAGCGGAATATGAGGTAGAGTTCCTGCATTTGAGCCAGTACGCTCGGGGCATAGTTGCAACTGAATATGAGCGATGTGTGCAGTTTGAGGATGGTCTCCGAGATGAGTTACATGCTTGATAGCCTGCGAGAGGGAAAGAGATTTTCTTATACTGGTTGAGAAGGCTAATATTGCCGAGGATGTGAAATGCTCCGAGCGTCAGAACCATGAGCAGGATAGGGGCAAAAATAAAAGGAATTTTGGGCCTTTGAGTTCTTCCAGTGGGCCTAAGAAGAGGCCTAGGTTTGATGGGCCAGCCCGAGTTGGGGTTCCTAATGTTGCGATCAGTGCGACCTTACTTGGCCCGAATGTGGGAGAACTCATTTGGGAGAATTTGGAAAAGAATTGAGGCGTGTTTCAGATGTGGCTCCAGGGATCATCAGGTTTGAGACTGTACTCAGAGGCCCGCTCAGATGCAAGCTGCAGGTTAGGGTTATGTGTAGCCAGGAAGAGGTGGTCACGACCACCAGAGAGGCCGTGGTCGGCCAGGAGGGGGAAATGGGTTTGAGCGAGGTCGTGGAGCAGGCAGAGTCTTTGGTAATCTGAGGCAAGATAGCGGGGTTGGTATCTGTTGCTTTCGGCGTCGAGAGGATGGCGGCGCTTTTTGGCGTCATAACATGCGTTCCTCATTCATAATGTGCCATGTGTTGCTTTAATTGATATTGGGTCGACGCACTCGTATGTTGCATGTATTGTGTCTGGAACTTTGGGTATACAATTCAAACTTGCTGATAAAGAGATATCGGTGATTAGTCCTTTAGGACAGTCTGTTGTAATGAACAAGCTGTTTAGGGATATGCCTTTAGAGGTTCAAGGGGTTGTCTTTCTGGCGGATTTGATGGAACTGCCGTTTTGCGAGTTTGATCTCATTCTGGGCATGGATTGGTTAGTGAAACACCGTGCAAATTTGGACTGCACTACTAAACGTATGGTACTGAAGTCTTCGGAGAATGAGGAGGTGGTTGTGATAGGGGAGCGAAGGGATTACTTATCGAACGTGATCTCAGCATTAAGGGCTGAGAAGCTGGTTCGCAAAGGTTGCGAGGCGTTCCTAGCATATGTTAGCGCATCTGATGTTAAAGGGTTGTCTGTTGGGGATGTCAGGACGATAAATGAATTGTAGGACGTATTCCCTGAAGAGCTTCCTGGGTTGCCACCAAACCGTGAGGTAGAATTCGGCATCGAGCTCCTACCAGGAACGACTCCAGTGTCCATCGCCCCTTACAGGATGGCACCGAAAGAGCTGGTAGAATTAAAGGCTCAGATCCAAGAGGTTCTGGATCGAGGATTCATCCGATCGAGTGTGTCTCCGTGGGGAGCACCGGTACTGTTTATGAAGAAGAAGGATGGGTCAATGCGCATGTGTATTGACTACCGTCAGTTAAACAAGCTAATGGTTAAGAACAAGTATCCGCTACCAAGGATAGACGACTTGTTTGATCAGCTGCGAGGAGCTTCGGTGTTCTCTAAAATAGATCTAAGATCGGGGTATCATCAGTTAAGGGTCAAGGAGGCAGATATATACAAGACTGCATTCCGAACTCGTTATGGACATTACGAGTTTCTGGTCATGCCGTTTGGGCTAGCAAATGCACGAGCTACTTTCATGGATATGATGAACCGGGTCTTCCAACCCTACTTGGATCGGTTCGTGGTGGTGTTTATAGATGATATTCTGGTGTATTCAAGAACTGAGGAGGTGCATGATTCACATCTCCGGATTGTTTTGCAAATATTGAGAGAAAAGCAACTTTATGCCAAATTCAGCAAGTGTGAGTTTTGGTTGTGGGAGGTAACATTTTTGGGACATGTCGTGTCTGTTGAGGGAATTAGGGTTGATCCTCAGAAAGTTGAGGCAGTATTGGATTGGAAGCCACCGAGGTCGGTATCTGAGATTCGAAGTTTTCTGGGTCTAGATGGGTATTATAGAAGATTTGTTGAGGGGTTTTCACTGATTGTCGTGCCCCTAGCTAAGTTACTGCGTAAAGGAGTACCGTTTGTCTGGGCTGACAAATAGCAAGAAAGTTTTGAAAAATTGAAGAAGATTCTAACTGAAGCCCCGGTATTAATTCAGCCTAAGGCTGGAAAGGAATTCGTTGTCTACTGTGATGCATCGCACACGGGACTGGGGTGTGTGCTGATGCAAGAGGGTAAGGTGGTGGCCTATGCGTCCCGTCAACTTAGGCCGTACGAGGTGAACTATCCGACTCATTACTTAGAATTAGCTGCGGTGGTGTTTGCATTAAAGATATGGATAAATTATTTATACAGGGAAAAGTCGATCATCTACACCGACCATAAGAGTCTTAAGTACCTCATTACTCAGAAGGAGTTAAATCTTAGGCAACAAAGATGGATAGAATTGCTTAAGGATTATGACTGCTCGATCGAGTACCACCCGGGAAAAGCTAACGTGGTAGTAGATGCACTGAGCCATAAGGTTGTGTTTGAGCTAAGAGCAATGTTTGCTCGTCTCAGCCTATTTGAGGATGGTAGTTTGCTAGCAGAACTTCGGGTGAAACCAACTTGGATTGGTTAGATTAAAGAGAAACAGATGTTGGACTAGTCGTTGGTTTCTCGGTTCCAACAGGTGAAGAAGGGAGAGACTGAGGATTTTGGGCTGAGTGGTGAGGGGGTATTATGTTTTCGTGGAAGAGTTTGTGTACCGAGGGACTCTGAGTTAAGACAATTGATTCTGAGGGAGGCGCATAGTAGCCCATACGCTATGCATCCCGGTGGGAATAAGTTATACCGATATCTACGTGAACTGTACTGGTGGCCAGGGCTTAAGCGTAAGGTTACCGACTTTGTAAGTAAGTGTTTGACATGCCAGCAAGTGAAGGCTGAGCATCAACTACCTTCGGGACTGCTGTAACCTGTTAAGATTCCACTCTGGAAGTGGGAGAGGGTAACCATGGATTTTGTTAGTGGGCTACCCCTAACGCCTACTAAGAAATATTCGGTATGGGTTATTGTTGATCGACTGACTAAATCCGCTCACTTCATACCGGTTCGCATGGATTACTCTTTGCGGAAGTTAGCCAAGTTATATGTGGCAGAGATTATAAGGTTGCATGGGGTACCAGTGTATATCATCTCGGACAGGGACCGTAGATTCACATCTCGATTCTGGAGAGTGTTACATGAAGCTCTGGGTACAAGGTTAGATTTGTACATGACTTTCCATCCATGATGATGGTTAGTCGGAGAGGGTATCTGATTACGGAAGACATGTTAATAAGCTGTGTGATAGATTTCAAAGGTAGTTTGGAAGACTATTTACCGTTGGCGGAATTCTCTTACAACAACAGCTACCAATCCAGTATTCAGATGGCACCATGTGAGGTATTATATGGCCGTAGGTGTCGCACCCCTATTTGTTGGACAGAATTAGGTGAGCGGCGACTGTTGGGTCTAGAGCTAGTTTCTGAAACTGAGGAGAAAGTGAAGTTGATACGGGATCAGTTAAAGGAAGCATTTGATAGGCAGAAGTCGTATGCTGACTTAAAGCATAAAGAGATAGAGTTTTTACGTGGGGATTATGTCTTTTGAAGGTGTCACCTTGGAAGAAGATTCTGAGATTTGGGCAGAAGGGCAAGTTGAGCCCTAGATTTATCGGACCTTACCGGATAGTAAAGCGTGTTGGACCGGTCGCTTACCAGCTGGAACTGCCTCCTGAGTTAAACCGGATACATGATGTATTCCATGTTTCTATGCTGAGGCGCTACCATTCTGATCTTTCTCATGTAGTATCAGTAGAGGAGATCGAAGTAAGACCTGACTTGACATTCGAAGAAGAACCAGTGCAGATTTTGGATCGTGATGTTAAGGTGCTGAGAAAGAAATCTGTTCCATTAGTCAAGGTACTGTGGCGTAATCACGGTTCAGAGGAAGCCACATGGGAGCATGAGGAGGCAATGCGACATCAATACCCTCATCTTTTCTAATTAGGTAAATTTCGAGGCCGAAATTTCTTTAAGGGGGTAGAGTTGTAACATCCCAAAAATTAAGGGTTGTGGTTTTTGTTTAAATTCATGTTGTGCTTAGTTGGCTAGCTATTTGGGTGTGTTTGGGGGTTCTAAAGAGGCCTGGGGTCGAGTCTGAGCCCTGGAAAAATTTTGGTTTTTGGGCCCTTTAGTGGAGAGGGCTGGTTGAGGTTGGACTTAAGTATATTGAGTGTGTTTTGATAACACAAGTTGGCCATGTGGAAAGGTGGCTAGTGGCATGGATTATGTTACAAGGGGGGCTTGGGGTTCGAAACCCCTTGCATGCAAAATGTGATTATTTTTGCTCAGGAGAAGACAAGAGGTTGTGTTGGAATCAAATACTGATGGAGAAGTATTTGAATTGGTCAAGGTTGTTGGGTGAGTTTGAATGGGAGGTGGAGAGTAAATTAATGAGGGATTCATGGAGAAAATCATGGGATTCAAGTGGGGGAAGTGGTATGGTCATAAGGGGTCTTGGGGTAGGAAAATTCGGCTAAGGGGGTTGTGTTAGGCATTTTGGCTAGTGGAAAGTGTGGGTGTCGGATTTTTGTTCTTCTTTTCCTCTGAAATTGCCGAATCCACTTGTGAATTGACCACTCGTGCATCTTTTCTTCTCTTTTGTCAAATCATTTTTCTTCTCTTGGCTCACTCTCTCCTAAACTTCTAGCTTTGGGAAAAGTACGGTTCTCTTCTCCCTCACTATTGTCCTATTCGGTTCTCTCTAGTAGTCGACACCCTTTCTTCCCCTTAACTTAATCTATTTCTTTAGTTTTCCTGCGTTTCTGACCTCTTCTTCTAATAGCCAAATCTATCCTCCACCAACACTTCATCTCGTGTTCTCTAATTGGTAAGCCTCTACTCCCACTTTCTTTCTTTCCTCTTTGCACTATTCTTCTTTCTTTGGCCGAATACAACACTCTCTCATCCTCTTATTATTCTTTCTCCTCTCCCTGCTTAGCTTTAGCCGAAGCACTTCTTCTTTGGTGTAGGCCGAACCTATTGGATTATAATCATACCCTCCTCACCGTTCATTCAGACTTTAAATCTCAGGAAGTGGTCGGTAAGTTGTGGCTATGGCCGAATTTGTGGGGTGGTTTTCTCTCTTTAGCGTTTTGTGTTCTTCGGGGCCGAAAGGCTATTTTTCTGTCTAGTTGCCTTGTTCTAACGAGTTCTTTTTCGTTAGGGACTTATTGCCTTAATCAGGGGAGGTAGGCCGAACTCCCTCCCACTGCAAGGAGTCTTCATTCTCTGGTAAGTAATGATAGTGGGTAAGGTATTTCGATATTTTGGGATTACCAAGGATGGAGACTAATTATTGGTTTATTCTTTATTTTAGGGGTCACGGATAGCGTCTTGAACCGCAAATCATCACAGGTGTGTAATCTCACACCTCTGTATAAACTGCTATTGCTGTGAACTATGAATCGGCTAAAAGCTGAAATGCCGAAAAGCCAGAATACCGGTATTTGAGATTACTCGAATGTGCAAGCGCTCGTGGTGATAAAATGAGCCACTAGTGATGGCGATAGACTGTTGGGAGTGTCACGAACACTCTCGTAGAACTGAGGCTGTAACACCCCATACCCAAGTTTGAGACTGGATACGAGACATTACCATACTTGAACTTAAGGAAACATGTACTTACGGGCTGTAAAATTTTGTTTTGAAACAGAAACTTCTCTTTCTTAATCAAAACATACGTTTCATGGGCCTACGAGGCCTTAAACACCTATCCAGAAACTTTCGGAACTCAATCGGGAACTTCTCCTCGAAACAGGGGTCACACGCCCATGTAACTTGGGACACGCCCGTGTACCCATAAGACATGCCCGTGTCTTCCACCCGTGGTCGACACTGACTAATTTCACACGGCCTTGACACGCCCGTGGCTTTGGCCCGTGTGCTAGACTTTGGCATTCTGACTTATCCACACGGTCCATACACACGCCCGTGTACGTTAGCCGTGTGGTAATTCAATTTACAAGTGCAAGGTGCAGACTTCACACGGCGAGGGCACACACCCATGTGCTAACCGTGTGTCACACACGGCCACGTGATTAGCCCGTGGTCTATTCTGACTTAAAACACTAATGTGCAGGGGACACACGGCTTAGACACACGCCCATGTGTCTATCCGTGTGGGCACCTATAGGCTATCTTCCAAGCCAATTGCCACCCTGATATCAAGATCAATCCAATACTCAATTCAATAACTCAAGTATTACATCTAACATAAACAAGGATGCATACTTCATTGATCGATAAAAACATACATACTTAATCATTCATGACCCATCTCTTTGGCCATATAAAAAAAGAATACTAAGCATGATAGCCAACACTTTGGCTAATTCTAAAACATAATTCAAAATGAAATGCTTCCTATACATGCCATACTTAATATAAACAACTAGGCTATACCAAAATAGCGATTGATAGTGTGCTCCGAGCTCCGATGACGATGATCCACAAGATTAGCTTGGTGGGACTACATGGAAAGAAAGAATTAAAGACGTAAGCATTTCACTTAGTAAGTTTGTATGCAATGCATATAACAACGTATATAAATATATATACTTAACACACTCATTCATCATAAGCAAAGGCATTGCTAAGTTCACATGCTTGAGCTTACTTACTCTTAATGATTCTTACACTTATCCTGGTACTTACTAGTCTCGTGTTTGTAAGGTAAAAAAGGTACCTGTATCACTTAATCATATAGATTAGCATACTTTGTTAAGATAAGCATGATCTTAACTTCATCATTCATAGCATGAATAATACTCTTAGTTCACTATGACTAACATACTGTGATGATAGCTTTACTTGTTTAACTTTATTGCTTTCTCATTTATTCTTTACTCATTTGCCCGATGAATTACTATGAATAACCGAGGATACTGAATCTCATCTCACAAATATCTCGATGCCAAAGCCATACCCTAGATATGGTCTTACATGGGATCTCTCAACTTGGTATCGATGCCATGTCTTGACATGGACTTACATGAAGTCTTCCTTGTGTGTTCCATTGGGAACTTACCATTGCCATGTCTTGACATGGTCTTACTTGGTATCTTTACTCATGAACGGGTTAATGCCGAGCCTTGGCTTGGACTTACATGAAATCTTCCTTGTTACTCACCAATGCCATGCCTTGGCTTGGACTTACATGGGATCTCTATCTCATGATAGCTTTTCAATGCCAAGACTTGTCTTGGACTTACATGACATCTTTACATGGAGACTCACCAATGCCATGCCTTGGCTTGGGATTATATGGGTCTTCATCTCATAATAAATCTTCAATGCCAAGACCTATCTTGGTCTTACATGATAACTTGCTTGATTGCCAATGCCATGCCTTGGCTTGGTCTTATACGGACTTCCTTGTCTCATGTGATAGATCGAGTATCCTAAGTAATTCAACTTCAATTGGGACTTTCTCATACTTAATCTCATTGATTTCTTTGTTTAGCATAGCATCAAAAATCTCATGGATTTAAGATATATTCTACATCATACTAAGCAATTCAATGATATTAATCATAAAGCCTAGAAATCATACAAACTTACCTCAATGTACAAAATGTATGTAGAAATGCAATTTAGTCCTCGACTTTGTTCTTGCCTCGGTTTTGATCCGGGCTTTGTTTTTCTTGATCTATAACAATAATTTAGATCATTTAATACACACATTGACTAAATTGACTCTTAACTCATACTTTGGCAAAATTACCATTTTGCCCCTAAACTTCCTCATAATTACACTTTTGCCCCAAGGCTCGTAAAGTGATTTTTATTCAACTTTCGTGAACTTCATGCTTAGATGATTCATTCTCTTAACTATAGCAACAATCAATTCTCACTATTTCTATCATGTATGAAAAATTTCACGACTTTTACAAACTAGTCCTTACTAGCATTTTTCATGAAATTCATTTAGGAAAAGATATTTATCTAACATCAAACTCTCATAATCTTTCATAAAACATCATTTTACAAACATGTCATACATGGGTAGATTTATGAACATGAATTCTAGCTCAACTTATAGCTATAAATAGCTAATTCATAATACGAGGACTCCAAAAATACGAAGAATATTAAAAACGGGGCTAGGATGCACTTACTAGCAAGCTTCAAAAAATTGAAGAACCCTAGCTATGGAGTCTATCAAATTTTTGGCACAAGGGGAAGAAGATGAATAAGATTTTTGTCATCTTTTTCCCTTTTTAATCATTTAATTGATAAATGACCAAAATGCCCTTCTCACTAAACTTTCAAAATTTCTAACTCATGTCTATTTTTGTCCAAAAATTATAATTTGGGAAAATTGCTATTTAAGGACTTCTAATTAATATTCCAAAGCTATTTCATACTAAAAGCTTCTAGAATCTCAAATTTTGCAACTTTTGCAATTTAGTCCTAATGGACCATTCAATGACAATTTCATAAAATCTCTACATGAAACTTTCATACTATCATGCAAACATATCTTAAACCTCAAAACTCATTTTACTACTTCAGATTTGTGGTCTCGTACCACTGTTTCGACTAGGCCCTAAATTGGGACGTTACAATTCTCCCCCTCTTAGGAATTTTCGTCCTCAAAAATCTTACCAGCAAATAGGTTTGGGTACTGGTTTCTCATGCTCTCTTCTTGTTCCCACGTAGCTTCCTCTATCCCATGTCTTTTCCACAACACTTTCACTAGGGCAATACTTTTATTTCTTAGCTGTTTGACTTCCTGAGCTAAAATCTTAACTGGTTCTTCACCATAAGTCATGTCGGGATAAATCTCTATCTCTGACGGGGCAATTATATGTGAAGGGCCTGATCGGTAGCGTCGCAACATAGACATGTGAAACACATCATGTATCTTTTCTAACTCTGATGGCAAAGCCAATCGATAAGCTACCGGCCCAACTCTCTCAGTAATCTCGTATGGTCTGATAAAACGTGGACTCAACTTGCCTTTATGGCCAAATCTGAGAACCTTTCTCCATGGTGAAACTTCAAGAAAACTTTATCCCCGACCTGATACTCTATCTCTTTTCTTTTTAAATCCGAGTAGGATTTTTGTCTGTCAGAAGCAGCCTTTAAACTTTCTCGAATTACTTTCACCTTCTGTTTGGTTTTTCTAACCAAATCAACCCCATGAATCTGGTTTTCCTTGAGTTCAGTCCAATATAAAGGCGTTCGACACTTACGCCCATATAAAACCTCATAGGGCGCCATCTTCAAGCTCAACTGAAAACTATTATTGTAGGCAAATTCTACTAATGGGAGAAACTTTTCCCAACTGCCTTCGAATTCAAGAATACAACACCGGAGCATATCTTCGAGTACTTGTATTAACCTCTCTGACTGACCATCAATTTGAGGATGAAAAGCTCTACTAAAACTCAATGTTGTACCCAAGGCCTCTTGTAACTTCTTCCAAAATCTGGAGGTGAATCTCGGATCTCTATCCGATATGATTGACAAAGAAACTCCATGTAGCCTTACTATTTCTGAAACATACAAGTTTGCCAACTTGTCGAGTGAGTAATCCACTTGTATAGGTATGAAATGGGCCGACTTTGTAAGTCTGTCAACCACAACCCATACAGCATCTTTCTTGCTTGGTGACAACGGTAAACCCGTTACAAAATCCATGGTGATACGGTCCCATTTCCATTCGGGAATCAAAATGGGTTGAAGCAAACCCGAAGGTACTTGGTGTTCAGCCTTTACTTGCTGACAAATCATGCATTTGGAAACAAACTCTGAAATATCTTTCTTCATTCTTGGCCACCAATACTGTTGCTTCAAGTCATTATATATCTTGGTACTACCCGGATGTACAGATAAACATCCGTTATGTGCCTCATGCAAAATTTTCTAAATAAGCTCCTCCTTTCTCGGTACACAAGTTCTATCTTTGAACATCAAACTTCCATTGGGACTAATCTGGAAATCGGACTCAACATCTGTCTCTCACTGAGCTCTCTTGACTTGCAATTCACTATCTTCTTTTTGAGCTTCAATGATCTCCTGGAGAAACATTGGTCTAGCTCTCAAATCAGCTAGAATAGAACTATCGTCGGATAAAGTCATCCGCGAATTCATTGCCCTTAATGCAAATAGGGACTTTCTACTCAAAGCATCAACGACCACATTCGCCTTTCCGGGATGGTAGTCAATGACCAACTCATAGTCTTTTATCAACTCTAACCATCTCGTTGCCTTAAGTTCAACTCTTTCTGCATCATCAAGTACTTCAAACTTTTGTGATCGGTGAAAATCCGACATCTTTCACCATATAAATGGTGTCTCCAAATCTTCAATACGAAGACTATGGCAGCCAACTCTAAATCGTGCGTCGGATAATTCTTCTCATGGGGCTTTAGCTGTCTTGAGGTATAAGCAATCATTTTGCCTTCTTGCATAAGTACACAGCCTAATCCGTTTAAGGATGCATCGCTGTATATCACGAACTCTTTCCCTATCTCGGGTTGTACTAAAATTGGAGCTTCTATCAATAATGCCTTTAGTTTCTCGAAACTTTGTTGGCATCTTTTTGTCTACTCAAACTTCACATTTTTCTGTAACAATTTCGTCATCGGAGTTGCAATCATGGAAAACCCCTTGACGAATCGTCTATAATAGCCAGCTAAGCCTAGAAAACTTCTAATCTCAGAGACATTCCTTGGTGGATTCCAGTCCATTATGGCCGAAATCTTACTTGGATCTACTCGGACTCCATCTCTCGAGACAATATGTCCCAGAAATCCTACTTCCTAGAGCCAAAATTCACTTTTACTGAACTTGGCATAAAGCTAATTTTCTCGTAAAGTCTACAAGACCATTTGTAGATGCTCAGCATGCTTATTCCCATCTCGGGAATAAATCAATATGTCATCGATAAAAACGACTACAAACTTGTCGAGGTATGGCATGAAAATATGGTTCATTAAGTCCATGAATACCGCAGGAACATTGGTCAATCCAAAGGGCATGACTAAAAATTCATAATGCCCATACCTCATTCCAAAAGCGGTCTTGGATACATCTGAATCCTTTACTCTCAACTGGTAGTACCCAGATCTCAAGTCTATCTTAGAGAACACAGTGGTCCCCTTCAATTGATCGAACAAATCATCAATCCTTGGCAATGGGTACTTGTTCTTTACTGTCACTTTATTAAGCTGACGGTAATCTATGCACAATCTCATGATGCCGTCTTTCTTTTTCACAAATAAAACTGGAGCACCCCATGGAGAACAACTTGATCTTGAAAAACCTTTATCGGTCAAGTCTTGCAACTGTGACTTCAACTCTCTCAACTCTGTTGGAGCCATTCTGTAAGAAGTAATAGATATTGGTACAGTACCAGGAGCTAGCTCAATGCTGAACTCAATCTCTCTAACTGGTGGTAGTCCTGGTAATTCCTCGGGAAAAACATCCAAGTACTCACATACTATCGGTACTGACTCAATCTTTAACTCTGTTTCTCTATCATTCATCACAAAGGCCAAATATGCCTCATACCCTTTTCTTATGTATTTCCGTGCCGTCATATGAGAAATCATTACCGGTGATCTACCTTGTTCGTCTGATTCTACATGGAGAGTGTCCTCATTCTCACATCTCATCTCAATATATTTCTTCCCACAATTTACTATTACATCATGAGTGGTCAACCAGTCCATACCAAGAATGATGTCAAACTCATCAAATGGTAACAACATAAGGTTTGCTTTAAAATAATGACCTCTAATCATCAATGGGAAATCATTACATACTTTATCGACTAGTACACTTTGGCCTAATGGATTAGACACTTTAGTCACAAATTCTGTAGACTCTATAGGCATACTCATACTGGATACTAGTTTCGTGCAAATGTAAGAGTGTGTGGATCTGGGATCTATTAAAGCAATAACTTTAATATCATGAAGAGAAAAGGTACCCGTAATAACACCAGGAGAAGATGCCTCTTCGCGAGCGCGAATGGCATATGTCATTGCAGGTGCCCTACCCTCGGGTCTCACAACCTGCTCTTTAGAGTTACCTCTACCACTTGCTCCACTACCCGGGTTCTTCTGTAGTCTTCCTCTGACCATACTCCCAGATCTTGGGTTCTGTGCTCTCTCTTCCTTCATCGTCTCTGGGCAATCTTTTATAATGTGGTCTTGGGAACCACATCTGAAACAAGCATTTTCATGCGCTCGGCACTCACCAAGATGACGTCTACCGTACTGTGGGCATTTCAGTCTATCAGATCGAATGTTCCCTACACTAGCGACTAAAGTAGTCTGTGCCTTATTTCCCGAATACTGTTTACCCTTATTTCTACTTGAAAACCCTGTGGATGAAGCCGATCGGGTGGAGAAATCTCTTGAATTCTTGGAAGAGGGTTGGAATGACTTATTCCACTGTCTCTTTCTCGAGTCACGAGACTCCATTTCAGATTTTCTCTTCTCTTTTACTAGCTCTTCGGCTTTACAAGCCCGCTCCACTAACACAACAAATTCTTTTAATTCTAGGACAGCAACAAACAACTTAATGTCCTCATTTAGTCCATCTTCGAATCTCTTGCTCATGATGGCCTCGGTGGATACACACTCTCGAGCGTATTTACTGAGTCGTACAAACTCACACTCATAATCAGTTATGGACATCTTGCCTTGCTTCAGTTCTAGAAATTTCTTTCTCTTCTGATCGACAAATCTTTGACCGATATACTTCTTTCGAACTCTTCTTGAAAGAACTCCCACGTGATCTTTCTCGTGGTACCATCGACACTAAGGTGTTCCACCATTGGTAGCGAGAATCTCTTAAAAGAGAGACTACACATTTCATGCATTCTTCAGACGTGCATGACAATTCATTGAATACCCTGATGGTATTCTCTAACCAGAACTCGGCCTTTTCCGGATCATCATCCTTTTTAGCTCAAAATTCTTCGCCCCATGTTTCCGATCCTATCAACCGGAGGCTTCTCTCCTCTTACCACCTCTACTACTTGAGGGCTCTTGGGATAGGTTGAGGAATAGGCGAAGTGGAGGGGTTTGAGCATTCTGGTTCGTATGAACGAACTCCGTATACCACGTGTTCATCATATGGAGGAAGGCCTCTCTAGCCTCTTCTCCTCCTCTCTGACTCACCGTAGTGGGTCTATTCTCATTCTCGTTAGGCACTGTCCCTTCAGCGGGAGCCGGTGCGTTACTTTCTATGTCATCCGCTACAGCTCTTTTGGGATCAATTTGCTATATGTATAAACATAATTTAAGTCGTCAGGAGTCGTCACACTATCATTATAAAGACATTTTTTTTACGTATGGCATGTATAGCTAGACTCGTGCTCGTGCTACGTTAGTCCTAGAACCGACTAAATCGTAGCTCTGATACCACTAAATGTAACACCCCATACACAAGTTCGAGACTGAGACTAGATATAAGACATTACCATACTTGAACTTAAGGAAACATGTACTTACGGGCTGTAAAATTTTGTTTCGAAACAGAAACTTCTCTTTCTTAATCAAAACATACGTTTCATGGGCCTACGAGGCCTTAAACACCTATCCAGAAACTTTCAGAACTCAATCGGGAACTTTTCCTCGAAACAGGGGTCACACGCCTATGTGACTTGGGACACGCCCATGTACCCCTAAGACATGCCCGTGTCTTCCACTCGTGGTCGACACTGACTAATTTCACACGGCCTTGACACGCCTGTGGCTTTGGCCCGTGTGCTAAACTTTGGCATTCTAACTTATCCACACGGTCCATACACACGCTCGTGTACTTCAGCCGTGTGGTAATTCAATTTACAAGTGCAAGGTGCAGACTTCACACAGCCAGGGCACACGCCCATATGCTAACCGTGTGTCACACAAGGCCGCATGATTAGCCCGTGGTCTATTCTAACTTAAAACACTAATGTGCAGGGGACACACGGCTTAGACACACGCCCGTGTGTCTATCCGTGTGGGCACCTAGAGGCTATCTTCCAAGCCAATTACCACCCTGATATCAAGATCAATCAAATACTCAATTCAATAACTCAAGTATTACATCTAACATAAACAAGGATGCATACTTCATTGATAGATAAAAACATACATACTTAATCATTCATGACCCATCTCTTTGGCCATATACAAAAAGAATACTAAGCTTGATAACCAACACTTTGGCTAATTCTAAAACATAATTCAAAATGAAATGCTTCCTATACATGCCATACTTAATATAAACAACTGGGCTATACCAAAATAGCGATTGATAGTGTGCTCCGAGCTCCGATGACGATGATCCACGAGATTAGCTTGGCAGGACTACATGAAAAGAAAGAATTAAAGACGTAAGCATTTCGCTTAGTAAGTTTGTATGTAATGCATATAACAACGTATATAAATATATATACTTAACATACTCATTCATCATAAGCAAAGGCATTGCTAAGTTCACATGCTTGAGCTTACTTACTCTTAATGATTCTAACACTTATCATGGTACATACTAGTCTTGTGTTTGTAAGGTAAAAAAGGTACCTGTATCACTTAATCATATAGATTAGCATACTTTGTTAAGATAAGCATTATCTTAACTTCATCATTCATAACATGAATAATACTCTTAGTTTATTATGACTAACATACTTTGATGATAGCTTTACTTGTTTAACTTTATTGCTTTCTCATTTATTCTTTACTCATTTGCCCGATGAATTACTATGAATAACCGAGGATACTGAATCTCATCTCACAAATATCTCGATGCCAAAGCCATACCCTAGATATGGTCTTGCATGGGATCTCTCAACTTGGTATCGAAGCCATGTCTTGACATGGACTTACACGATGTCTTCCTTGTGTGTTTCATTGGGAACTTACCATTGCCATGTCTTGACATGGTCTTACTTGGTATCTTTACTCATGAACGGGTTAATGCCGAGCCTTGGCTTGGACTTACATGAAATCTTCCTTGTTACTCACCAATGCCATGCCTTGGCTTGGACTTACATGGGATCTCTATCTCATGATAGCTTTTCAATGCCAAGAGTTGTCTTGGACTTACATGACATCTTTACATGGAGACTCACCAATGCCATGCCTTGGCTTGGGCTTATATGGGTCTTCATTTCATAATAACTCTTCAATGCCAAGACTTGTCTTGGTCTTACATGATAACTTTCTTGATTGCCGATGTCATGCCTTGGCTTGGTCTTATACGGACTTCCTTGTCTCATTTGATAGATCGAGTATCCTAAGTAATTCAACTTCAATCGGGACTTTCTCATACTTAATCTCATTGATTTCTTTGTTTAGCATAGCATCAAAAATCTCATGGATTTAAGATATATTCTACATCATACTAAGCAATTCAATGATATTAATCATAAAGCTTAGAAATCATACAAACTTACCTCAATGTACAAAATGTATGTAGAAATGCAATTTAATCCTCGACTTTGTTCTTACCTCGGTTTCGATCCGGGCTTCATTTTTCTTGATCTATAACAATAATTTAGCTCATTTAATACACACATTGACTAAATTGACTCTTAACTCATACTTTGGCAAAATTACCATTTTGCCCCTAAACTTCCTCATAATTACACTTTTGCCCCAAGGCTCGTAAAGTGATTTTTATTCAACTTTCATAAACTTCATGCTTAGCTGATTCATTCTCTTAACTATAGCAACAATCAATTCTCACTATTTCTATCATGTATGACAAATTTCACAACTTTTACAAACTAGTCCTTACTAGCATTTTTCATGAAATTCATTTAGGAAAAGATGTTTATCTAACATTAAACTCTCATAATCTTTCATAAAACATCATTTTACAAACATGTCATACATGGGTAGATTTATGAACATGAATTCTAGCTCAACTTATAGCTATAAATAGCTAATTCATAATACGAAGACTCTAAAAATACGAAGAATATTAAAAACGGGGCTAGGATGCACTTACTAACAAGCTTCAAAAAATTGAAGAACCCTAGCTATGGAGTCTCTCAAATTTTTGGCACAAGGGGAAGAAGATGAATAAGATTTTTGTCATCTTTTTTCCCTTTTTAATCATTTAATTGATAAATGACCAAAATGCCCTTCTCACTAAACTTTCAAAATTTCTAACTCATGTCCATTTTTGTCCAAAAATTATAATTTGGGAAAATTGCTATTTAAGGACTTCTAATTGATATTCCTAAGCTATTTCATACTAAAAGCTTCTAGAATCTCAAATTTTGCAACTTTTGCAATTTAGTCCTAATGGACCATTCAATGACAATTTCATAAAATCTCTACATGAAACTTTCATACTGTCATGCAAACATATCTTAAACCTCAAATCTCATTTTACTACTTTGGATTTGTGGTCTTGCACCACTATTCTGACTAGGCCCTAAATCGGGATGTTACAGAGGCCATAACGGGCCTTGTTGGGCCGGAGCGGGCTAAATGGGCCCAACGGGTTAACAGGCCCATACGAGTGAGAACGATGAAAATTGATTGTTGATTGTTGCGGCTGCGAAGTCTACAAAATCGAGACCAAAAATGAACTGAGTGGGCCACACGAGCGTGTGGGCCCATACGTGACGAAATTAGGTTTTTGGCCCAATAGCACTGTAATGACCGGGAATGGAAACCGTGTCGTTCAAGGCGATGGTAGGCCTTCGAAAAGGCCGTTGTAGGGGTAAAATTACCGAAATACCCTTAGTGGGTAAACTACCGAAATACCCTTAGTGGGTAAATTACTGAAATACCTTTAGTAGGTAAATTACCGAAATACCCTTAGTGGGTAAATTACCGAAATACCTTTGATGGGTAAATTACTAAAATACCCTTGATGGGTAAATTACTGAAATACCCTTGATGGGTAGATTACTGAAATACCCTTGTTGGTAGATTACTGAAATACCCTTGATAGGCAAATTACTAAAATACCCTTGATGGGTAAATGACCATTTTACCCTTAGTGGTAGGATCATCGATGTATGAGTAGTAACTATATGATTGATGTCTATCATGATGCACTGCTTACATGATTTAATTGTGACATGACATACTGCATGGGTTGGGTTATGGACTTGAAGGAAAGCTGCAGATCTTGGTGGCTCTACCACATTATCTCGATTTAGTGGCTTTTGCCACGTTATATCGATTTAGTGGCTCACCACATTATCATTATTAGCGGCTAGTCTGCGTTATTGGTGTCTTTGGTTGGGTGGGTTGACTTGGTCCCCACGGTGTGTGTTGGTTGGTACGGGTGGTGTGTTGGTTGGGTGGGATGGGCACATTTTTATTTTGTATATCATGGGGCTTGGCCCTGCATCACATCCTTGAATAGGGCTTCGCCCAGGCATCGATCAGACGGGCTTGGGCCCAAATTGTGGGTGCAATAGGGGATTACACACTGAGTTCTTGTAACTTACCCTTTATCCTTAACTGTGCAGGTAATCCCCAGTCTTAGAGGATTTGGAGCTGCGAGGGACTCGGAGGTGGCCACACGCGTCCTGTATGTTCAAGGGGGTTAATTTAGTCATTTTACTTTACTTTACTTTACTTTAATTTTGGGGTTAATATTTTCTGTAATAAGGCCATTGGATTTGTTTTAAATTTTATTTGGGATTTCTTTAATTACTGCAAGTTTATTTAACACGTGTTTTTAAAACAATAACAACTATTTTTTATAATATCACGTTTCTGCAACTGTTTAAAACAAATTTCTAAAACAGACACGGTTTTTAAGAAGCAAGATAATACATGCATTTCTGAAAGGGTATTAATTCGAGTAAACTTATTTTGTTAACAATCAACGAAAAAACAAGATTTTGGACGTTTAAAGTTTTTATTTAAAAATAAGTTTTCCAACGATCACAAGGTTTTCAAACAACACCTGATGTGGCACACTAGATCCGGTCATAACGTCTAGGCCGGGTTTGGGGTGTTACAATCTTTAAAAATGTACTAAAATTAAACCGAACGAACTTACCAGACTAACTGCAACAATAATGAAAGTTTGGGGACTATTCAATAATTTTCTCTTTTCCTCGATTATCAGCTCGTCCTTGATCTAAAGAATAATTTCATTCCATTATCAATTTCCAACAACATAATTAACTATTTTATGCAGTTAAGTCCTTTTTGACATTTTTACAAAATTACCCCTAATATTTTACTTTTATGCAATTTAGTCCCTAAGCTCAAAACTTGCAATTTAAATAATTTTAATAAAATTTAAGTTTAGCTGAAATATATACTACCCCATTGTAGCACATAATTGTTGTTATTTCACATCAAGTTCTTATAATTTAATCACTTTAACATTTTAGTCATTTAACCTTAAAATTACTAAAAATTACTTTATAAAATAGTCTTATTTAACAACCAAACTTAATGGTCTATCATAAAATTCCAAGAATTTTCATAACCCATCAATGGAATAATCCAAAACATTTGACAGTTTTACAAATTAGTCCTCGGGTTAGCTAAATCAAACTAAAAACCTCGGGTTTACAAGGCCTTGCATGGGGGTTGTCTATAATTGAGATGTTAGCAATTTTTATTTAAATAGGTTTTAATGGTCATTCTATGTTTCTTAAGTAGTTCTCATTACTTGATCGAGAAGGATGTACGAGTTTGAAGCTTTGAGCTATAATTTAGGTGAGTATCAAGTGAGTTTCTATCCTGGCTCTTACATGTGAACAATACAAGTATTGAATATATTGTGCATGTGTAATGATGTTATGCGTGAGTTGTTGTTTGAGTAAAAAGTTAAATGGTAAAAAAGCAAGTGAAATATGATAGGAGAAGGTAATAATTAGTTAAGTAAGTGACCAAGATCTGGGTAAGTATCTTCTGAGTGAAAACCTATCTTTTTTATGCTTCTGGTAAGGAAGACATATTGATTACCAAATTCGCAGATCACAATAGGAAGGTATGTGTAAGACTATGTGGCTGAGACCCATGACATTATATGACAATGAAAACACTCATGGTGTTGTCTCCAGTGACAAGAAGACTAGAATGGTAGATCACGGCATGAGAATGTGTAAGTCCATGTGGCCGAAACCCATGGCATGATGTGATAAAAAGAATACTCATGGTAATGCATTCGATAGTATGTAAATAGGATTGGCATATCATGACATGAAGTTTTGTATAAGTCCATGAGGAAGAAACCCATGGCGCCTTCTATGAAAGTCTGCCGAGACAGTAAACACGTGATTCTGTATGTTGCATGTGTGGCGTGGTCTACTAAGCCTTTGTGGTATATTTTGTTTGGCATTTATGGCATATTCAGTATTTCCCTTGTGGCGTAGTCTGTAAAACTTATGTGGTGTAACGACCCGATACCCGAGTCCAAAATTGAGACTGGATACGAGACATTACTATACTTGAACTTACTAAAACATGTACTTTTAGGCTGTAAAATTTCATTTCGAATTAGAACTTCTCTTTCTTAGTCAAATCATACATTTCATGGGCCTACGAGGCCTTAAACTCACGTCCGGAAACTTTCGGAGTTCAACCGGAAACTTTTACTCACTTTGTAAATTTTTCCTCAAAACAGGGGTCACACGCCCGTGTAACTTGGGACACACCCATGTGCCCCTAAGACATGCTCGTGTCTTCCACCTGTGGTCGACATTGACTAATTTCACACGGCCTTGACACGCCCGTGGCCCTGGCCCGTGTGCCAAACCTTGGCATTCTGACTTATCCACACTGTCCATACACACGCCCGTGTGCTTCATCCGTGTGGCGATTCAAATTCCAAGTGCAAGGTGCAGACTTCACACGGCCTGGGCACACGCCCATGTTCTAGCCGTGCCTCCCACACGGTCTGGACACACGCCTGTGTCTCTACTCCTATGGGAGATTAGAAGGCTATCTACCATGCCTATTTCCACTCTGAAATCAAGATCAATTTAATACCCTATTCAACAACTCAAGTACTACATGAAAACATGAACAATGATGCATAATCATCAACATTGGTATAAATAAACTTGGCAAATATTGGCCAATCTCTTTAGCCATATACAAAAGAATACTAAACTTGATAGTCAACACTTTGGCTCTTCTTAAAACATAACTCAAAATGAAATGCTTCCTATACATGCCATACTTAATATAAACAACTTGGCTATACCAAAATAGCAATTGATAGTGTGCTCCGAGCTCTGACGTCAATGATCCACGACTTAGCTTGGCGGGACTACATGGAAAGAAAGAATTAAAGACGTAAGCATTTAGCTTAGTAAGTTTGCATGTAGTGCATATAGCAACATATTTGCTTAACATAACTCATTCATCATAAATAAAGGCATTGTCGAACTTATATGCTTGAGCTCACTTACTCTTAATAATTCTTACATATCTCATGGTACTTACTAGTCTCATGCTTGTAAGGTAAACAAGGTACCTGTATCACTTAATCACATAGATTAGCATACTTTGCTATGGTAAGCATAATCTTAACTTCATCATTCATAACATGAATAATACTTTTAGTTAACTTTAACTAGCATATTTTCATGATAGCTTTACTTGCTTAACTTTCTTGCTTTCTCATTTATTCTTTACTCTTTTGCCTGATGAATTACTATGAATAACCGAGGATACTGAATCTCATCTCACATATATCTCGATGCCAAAGCCATATCCTAGATATGGTCTTACAAGGGATCTCTCAACTTGGTATCGATGCCATGTCTTGACATGGACTTACACGAAGTCTTCCTTGTGTGTTCCCTTGGGAACTTACCATTGCCATGTCTTGACATGGTCTTACTTGGTATCTTTACTCATGAACTGGTCAATGCCGAGCCTTGGTTTGGACTTACATGAAATCTTCCTTGTTACTCACCAATGCCTTGCCTTGGCTTGGACTTACATGGGATCTCTATCTCATGATATCTTTTCAATGCCAAGACTTGTCTTGGACTTACATGACATCTTTGCTTGGAGACTCACCAATGCCATGCCTTAGCTTGGGCTTATATGGGTCTTCATCTCATAATAACTCTTCAATGCTAAGACTTGTCTTGGTCTTACATGATAACTTGCTTGATTGTCGATGCCTTGCCTTGGCTTGGTCTTATACGGGCTTTCTTGTCTCATGTGATAGATCGAGTATCCTAAGTAATTCAACTTCAATCGGGACTTTCTCATGCTTAATCTCATTGATTTCTTTGTTTAACATAGCATTAAAAAAAATCTCATGGAATTAAGATATATTCAACATCATACTAAGCAATTCGATGATATTAATCATAAAGCTTAGAAATTATACAAACTTACCTCAATATACAAAATGTATGTAGATATGCAAATTTAGTCCTCGACTTTGTTCTTGCCTCGATTTCGATCCGGGCTTCGTTTTTCTTGATCTATAATAATAATTTAGCTCATTTAATACTCATATCAACTAAATTGACTTATAACTCATACTTTGGCAAAATTACCATTTTGCCTCTAAACTTTCTCATAATTACACTTTTGCCCCTAGGCTCGTAAAGTGATTTTTATTCAACTTTAATGAACTTCATGCTTAGCTGATTCATTCTCTCAACTATAGCAACAATCAATTCCCACTATTTCTATTATGTATGACCAATTTCATAACTTTTACAAATTAGTCCATACTATCATTTTTCATGAAATTCACTTAGGAAAAGATGTTTAACTAACATCAAACTCTCATAATCTTCCATAAAACATCATTTTACATGCATGTCATACATGGGTATATTTATGGACATGAATTCTAGCTCAACTTATAGCTAAAAATAGCTAATTCATGCTACGAGGACTCCAAAAATACGAAGAATATTAAAAACGGGGCTAGGATGCACTTACTAGCAAGCTTCAAAAATTGAAGAACCCTAGCTATGGAGTCTCTCTAATTTTCGGCACAAGGGGAAGAAGATGAATAAGATTTTTGTCATCTTTTTCCCTTTTTAATCATTTAATTAATAAATGACCTAAATGCCCTTCTCACTAAACTTTCAACAATTTCTAACTCATGTCCATTTTTGTCCAAAAATTATAATTTGGGAAAATTGCTATTTAAGGACTTCTAATTAATATTCCAAAGCTATTTCATACTAAAAGCTTCTAGAATCTCATATTTTGCAACTTTTGCAATTTAGTCCTAATGGACCATTCAATGACAATTTCATAAAATTTCTACATGAAACTTTCATACTATCATGAAAACATATCTTAAACCTCAAAACTCATTTTACTACTTCAGATTTATGGTCTCGCACCACTGTTCCGACTAGGCCCTAAATCGGGATGTTACATGTGGCTTGATCTGTTATGCCTTAGTGGCGTATTTTGTATTTGTCTTTGTGGAAATCTCGTATTGTCGATGTAGCAGAACTTGGTTAACTACCTATGTAGTAAGATCTGGATATGTTCTAAGACTTCTTTAATAACTAGTTTTATGATAAGAATCTAATGAGTTCAAAGATAGCTTGGTTTGTTTAATCTTTTAATAAAGTTTGATAAGCTTTAAGGGGCATATTCTGAATGAGAATATGTAGTTGTAATCTTAAAGAAAGTATCTACCTTAGTAGTCTATCAGTACAAGATATGGGGTATATTCATATATATATAGTGTAACACCCCAAAATAGGGCCTAGGAGTTTTAGGGGTATTTTAGGAATTTTAGCCTTAGAGTGTTCGAAATTTTGCGACATGGTTTATCGATAATATTTTTTACTATGGTTTTTATAAAATTAAATTAATTTTTGAAAAAGAGTTTTAAATACCTTTAATTTTAAAAATATAACTGATTTGTAAAAGAGTCAAAACTTAGAGTTTTTAAGAAGAAAATAAACCAAACTTCAAAAATCAACCTATTTTCCCCTCCACCTTTATAAAACCCACGATAGTTCCTCTCACCCTTTATGCTTTGCCGTCCCTTGCTCCTCCACACCCCAGTCCCTCAATTTTGATTCCTAAATTCTATTCCTTTGATTTCTATCATCCTCCTAGACATAAACCTCCATAAAAGTTAAGAAATTCGGGATTTTGCATAAAAAATGATGTTTTAAAGTGTTTTTCAATTAGTTTTAACACAATTAGAAGGTTTCTAAACTTACTTCGAAGTTTTGTTAAAGATTTCTTGAGTTTTAATGAATTTTCATTAAAATAGTCAAAAACATGTCGAAAAAGTCGATACCGTGAATTGAGTAGTTTAGCATAGTTTAAGGGTTGAGAATTAGTCATAGATGAATAATTAGATGAATGAAACTCGTTTTAGCTGAAAAGATTAAATGTAGATCAAGATATTTGGATTTCAAGTTGGTTATGTTAAAGTTTTTGATTACATGAGAACTTAGTTTAGGCTTATGTTTGTATGCTTGTAATGAGTCCTTGGCTGATTTTTAGATGTATTGTTGTGTGAATTTGTTGTGTTGAAGTTCCAGATTCAATAGAACCTTCTACAAGTAGAGATAAAGTAAAGAAAAGCTAGTTTGAGCTTACGGCTTTTTGGCGAAAGCATAACTGGTGAGTGTTCGGATTAATTTCTTGTGGACATGATTCAATGCGTTTTTTGGGAATTTACTAGTAGTCTAAACCCCTACTCTAAATTCATAGTGTAAGCTTTCTCATACCTATGTTATCTTGTGAACAATGTGCTTATGTGTTTGTGAATATGTGAATTGAGATGAGATGCTTTAACATGTGATATGTGATTATGATAACTGTTGTGAAAGTACAAATGTGTACATGTTATGTATATGTTAAATGTTAGTGACAATGTTTTGCTAAAGATGCAAACATCCATTGATAGTACACGGATAATTGGTGAGTGATATGTGTTTGATTTATGATATTTTGGCCTTGTGACCTTGAAACCGTTGGATAGTTGGCATGCCATAGGATTGTGAGTACTCACCTATATGTACAGTGATTTTGGGCGTTGAGGCCTTGGGACATGTTGGAGGGATAAGGGAATGTGAGCTAAGCTCCATTCAACGAGACATGTGAGAGGAAATAAGGAGAGTGTTAGCTTTATGCTTCACTTTTGGGACATGTTTGACTTTATGAGTCTATGTGGTGTGTTGGAGATCCGTGTATTCGATGAGTGATGATAGAGCTCACTTTTATATTTCATAGCTCAAGTACCAAATTATCTTAAATAATGAATATGTATGTAGTGTGTTATGTGTTTATATGATATGTGACCATTATGCAAATTATCTATAAAGATGTTTTGAGTATTGTGATATATGCTTAAATGTTATGAGATTTATATGTATGTTGTGATATATGCTTGAGTGTTATGTGATTATATGAGTATTGTAATATATGCTTAAATGTTATGTGATTATATGAGTATTGTGGTATATGCTTGGATGTTAGGTGATTATATGTGTAACATGATATATGCTTAAAAGTGAATATGTTTACCATGTAAAAGAACTAGAAAATAATGCACAAGTATATTATGACACTAGTGTTAGAACGGTTGAGGTTGTGCTATATGGTTGTTTCGTTGATATTTGATGGATTGTTTGCATGGTAGTTATTCTAGGCATTCACTGAGCTTGTTAAGCTCACTGATAAAACGAAATAGTGACATATTTTAATCCCACATTTATCATACTTTTGGATGATTTATCCCTTGATTTATGTAAAAATGTGCTCTTAATCCTTTCTTTTCATGTCTTGTCCTCAGGAAAGCACCCAAGAATAAAAAGAACGAGAAACGGGCTCAAAACAGACCAAAATGGGCCAAAGAAGAAGTCAACACAGCCTAGACTAAAGCCCACACGGCCGTGCCTCCTCAAATATACTAGAACACGGCCTGATGTCGATCTACACGGTCGTGCCTCACTAACGAGTCCAACACGGCGACCACGATTCACGCAGGCGTGTGCCATGGCCGTGAGCCCCCTTCCGTGGAGGAGAGTAATTTCACTCGGAAAAGGATACTTATGGGCAAAGAAACACATTCCAAAAGCCTATAAATACACCCTAAGTATAACCTAAAAGGGGGAGTCGACGGGCGGTTAGCTAGGCCAAGGAGCCGAGCCGAAGAGGTCAGATTTGTGGGAAACTCTCAAGGGATAGCCAGTTGATCCATCTCAAGAAGCCGGAATTCTACTCAAGACGGAGGATCTCCTCTTCAATTCCTTCAAGGGATTTTAGGGATTTCTTATGTTTTGTTTTATATTTTCTTCTGAGATGTTTTTCTTTATTATTATGAACTAAACCCTTCAGATACCTGAAGGGGGATGAAACCTAGATGAATCTTGTTATTGTTTTCTGAACTATATGATAAATACTTGATTTGTTCTTAATTATGTGTGCTTAATTCTTGTTTTAATATTTCGCGGATATTAATTCAAGTATGATGTGCTTAGGTGGTGGAGCAAAAGTCCCTGCCTATTCATAGATCTAGCATAATTACAGCGGAGTTGTTCGCGCGCCTAGAGATAGGGTGACGAAGCGTTATCGGATTAGGGTGAAACCTAATATGGGAATCCATAGATCGAGTTAATGCGATTCTAGGGGTTTTAATTAGAAAGAGATTTCAATTAATCAACCTAGGGTTAGTCGTTATTCGCCTCGAGAGAGGGTTTAATATACGTTAGGGAGTCCTACGGATCAAGTCAAGTGAATAAATCGTCTGGTTCAATGTCAGATAACAAGTGAATTCTAGGTGGATTCTTCCTAAGGGTATCGTCTTAATCAATTGAGTTTTTCCCAAGTATTTCCCCAATTCATTCTTTTTGTCTTTGCGTCTTTAGCTTAGTAATTAGTTAATTTAGATTAATAAACAACTTCACTTATTTTAGGTTAAATAATAGAAAGAAAGTTAGTATTAGTACTTTTAGTTCATTTGGGTTCGACAATTCGGCCTTGCCTAAGCTATACTACTGTTCGATAGGTGCACTTGCCCCAATCGTTGTCATAGTTAGTTTCCAGGTTCGATCATTATCTTTATAAATTTTAAAACTCTGACTTCACAGCGATCACGTTTTTGGCATCGTTGATGGGGAACTAAAATATTAAGAAAACTCTATTTTTATTACTTTAGCCATTATTATTATTTTTATTATTATTATTATTATTATTATTATTTTACTTTGCTAAATTTTCTTTTATTTGCTTTTGTCAGGAAAATTTTAGTTTATAGAGGAGATGGCACTGAATAACTACCAGTGGCAAGTTATGAGGACAAAGCCAACAAAAGCGGCCGATATCTACAACCTCGACCCAAGAACTGGGCTATCAACCCGATTAGAGATGATACATAAAAATTTGATGGTTTATACGATTCCTCATGAGCACATCCAGTTATGCAGTGTGAAACAAGCAGAGGCGTGGCGAATCCTGAGTACCCACCCTACGGACATGGCATGGAAAGTGAACAAGTCAACTATATGGGTAACTATGCTAGACCTCAAAATAATTTTTATGATAACACTTATAATGCAGGTTGGAGGTACCATCCCAATTTCTCGTGGGATGATCAAAATTTTCAACAACCACCTCACCAACAGGAAGAGGAGTCGAACATTGAAGAGATGCTGACAAAATTCATGGCAGCTACAGATACCCGTCTCCAAGACACTGAGACAACACTTAAAAACCAACAAACATCGATTGAAGGGATCAAGAACCAAGTTGGGGAACTTACTAAGTCAGTTGGGGAAATTACTAAGTCAGTTGGACAACTTGCGAAGCTGATTTCCGAACAACTACAAGAAAGCTTGCCAAGCAACACTGAAACTAACCCAAAAGAGAAAATTCAAGCCGTAACAGCTCATGACAGTGAAAGGTTAGTGGAACCTGACCCAAGGCAAGAGCCTGTGGTAAGTGAAGGTAAGGTTGAGGTAAGCCATGATTTACCAAAACCGATAATTACAGAGTACCAAGCTCATATGCCATACCCCAATGTGATAAAGAAAGACCACACAGAGGAGCAATTTGGTAAATTTCTTATCCCTCCAAAGAAGTTTCTTATTAACTTGCCGTTTCTTGAAGCTCTTTCGCAGATGCCAGATCCTAGACCTCGTGACAATAAAGAAGAAAATCATGAGGAACGAAAGCTTCGGATCGATGAACTAGACGAATGGAAGACACACTTCAAGGAGAGACTAAAAATACACGAAGCAAAAACGAGGCAACTCCACGAGAAACTTAACGATGGGATAACCCAGCTTAAGATAGGAGATCAGGTACTCAAAATCTTCCCAGATGGAATAGTCGAGGTAACTAATCCTAAATTTAGCACTTCTAAGGTAAACACTACTCGACTTAAACTTTATATCCACAACCGAATTGATTGCATGAGAAAGGATTTTCACCTCCTCAAACCACCATGACCATACGAATGAGAGGTAAAGTCTAGCTTAAGACTATAAACGAGCGCTTCTCGGGAGGCAACCCGAGCACTAACCCCATTAATTTTTACATTTTTTTTATTTTTACTTTTATTTTTCCTTTTAGCACCTAACCATAAACTAACCAAAGTACAGATTTCCATACCACACGGCCTTGCACACGGCCGTGGTCGTAGGCCGTGTGGCCATCACACAGAAGGTACAAGGCGGGGCAACCACGGATCCATAATCTCTATTTAGACCCCCTTCTTCCTTTTTCTTGTTCAGATTGTCTTTCTTCTTTCATTTTCCATTATTTACTTTTATTCTTATTTTTATTTACTTCTATTTTTATTTTTATTTTTATTTTCTTTATTATTTTCTTCTTATTCTTCATACCATTTAGATTTAGCTTAGGATACAATAAAATCAGACCGGCTACCTTGGGATTCAAGTTCAAACGGTTCGAGGCGCTTCCCCACGTTCACCTCCAATCCTATCCGGTTTCTTTTCATTAATTTCATCCATAATTCAGGAAGTTTCACTTCTCCCCATATCTTATGATTTTAGTATTATTGTGTTATTATCTAACTTTGTACATTGAGGTCAATGTACATCTTAAGTGTGGGGGTGAACAACCTGAAAAGGTGCCTAATTTTTTTTATTATTCTCAAATTCCTGAAATTGGGTGCCAAACTTTTTTTCATTATTCTCAAATCCTGAATTATGTCTTGTTTCTTAAAGTAAGTATCTCATATTATCATTATAATGAAATTCCTATGATTTATGATTTTTATTGATATGTTTTAGATTAAGTCATTGATAATTGTGCATTGATAATTAAATTCTAAGAATACTAGAGAATCAAGCATGATAAGTCTATTTTTCAGAAATTAAAAATTTTCTAGGTTGTCCACCTAAATTTGAATGTTACTTTGAAGATTGAAATTTACAAGGTTGATATCAAAACACCCATAATTTTTGCGAGATTTTGAGCCTTATAGAGCATAAATTCTTTTTCTTGCTCACTTCATTGATTATGAGTGTGTCAACATTGATTTGTTATTCTAGAACTTGCATCGAATATACATATCGAGACCACACCTATGATTTGATATACAGAAATGATTAAGGCACCTAGGTTTTAACCCACTTACTCCATTAAAAGCCTACCTTCACAATTGACCCCTAGTGAACCCCTTTTAATCCTAACAACCCTTTTTATTGATTTACCCACTAATATTAACCCAAAACCCTTTTTATTTGTTATCACCATCATTTTAACTACCCTTATATCGAGATTTGATTTGATCAGTTACCTAACTATGATCTTTATTTCAGTAATTTATTCCTTATTATGTATTTATGATGTAAAAAAATAAAAAAACAAAAAAAAATCGAAGTATATTCATTATTCATTACTAGTTTTGTGATTAAGTGAGCTTATACGTTTGAATTCCAAATATTGAAGAAGAAGCTCGTATTATTAGTTTAAAGTTTCAATCCATTATGTAATTATTTAGTTTATTGTTTCTAGTTAGGTATTTTATCAATTCAATCTCGATTCTAACCTTCTAATTCAGCCTATATCCACACCTTAACCCTAGCCCCGTTACAACCCTGACAAAGACCTTTTGATTTGTACATCATCTCATATTATAGTGGTGGAGATTTGATTTTCAGGCAAGCCTATGGGATTAACTTTTCATGTTCGACTTTTGAGCGCTTTTTCCTGAACCTTAAACACTTTGAGTGATTTGAGTGAATCTCTAGTGAGGATGTCAATCCTTGTCGGTTTTGAATTAAAGGTAATTATTTAGATAATGGGAGACGCCTATATTTTCGAGCTACAAATCTATGACTTAGATTGTTTGAATCCTTAGGACTCTTTGAATTGAATTATCCATGTATAAAATATCTATGAATTATGATAAGATATTGTTGATAGGAATTATAAATTATGGAAAGATCGCTTTAATTGTAAGTTGAGAATTTTGCTTGAGGACAAGCAAAAGCTTAAGTGTGGGGGTATTTGATAAACCGAAATAGTAACATATTTTAATCCCACATTTAGCATACTTTTGGATGATTTATCCCTTGATTTATGTAAAAAGGTGCTCTTAATCCTTTCTTTTCATATCTTATACTCAGGAAAGCACCCAAGAATAAAAAGAACGAGAAACGGGCTCAAAACGGACCAAAATGGGCCAAAGAAGAAGTTGACACGGCCTGGACTAAAGCCCACACGGCCGTGCCTCCTCAAATATACTAGAACACGGCACGATGTCGATCTACACGGCCGTGCCTCACTAACTGAGTCCAACACGGCGACCACGATTCACACACACGGCGTGTGCCATGGCCGTCCCCTGCCGTGGAGGAGAGTAATTTCACTCAGAAAAAGATACTTAGGGGCAAAGAAACACATTCCAAAATCCTATAAATACACCCTAAGTATAACCTAAAAGAGGGAGTCGACGGGCGGTTAGCTAGGCCAAGGAGCCGAGCCGAAGAGGTGAGATTTGTGGGAAACTCTCAAGGGATAGCCAGTTGATCCATCTCAAGAAGCCAGAGTTCTACTCAAGACGGAGGATCTCCTCTTCAATTCCTTCAGTGGGTTTTAGGGATTTCTTATGTTTTGTTTTATCTTTTCTTCTGAGATGTTTTTCTTTATTATTATGAACTAAACCCTTGAGATACGAAGGGGATGAAACCTAGATGAATCTTGTTATTGTTTTCTGAACTATATGATAAATACTTGATTTGTTCTTAATTATGTGTGCTTAATTCTTGTTTTAATATTTCGCAGATATTAATTCAAGTATGATGTGCTTAGGTGGTGGAGCAAAAGTCCCTGCCTATTCATAGATCTAGCATAATTACAGCGGAGTTGTTCGCGCGCCTAGAGATAGGGTAACAAAGCGTTGCCAGATTAGGGTGAAACCTAATATGGAAATCCATATATCGAGTTAATACGATTCTAGGGGTTTTAATTAGAAAGAGATTTCAATTAATCAACCTAGGGTTAGTCGTTATTTGCCTCGAGAGAGGGTTTAATATACGTTAGAGAGTCCTACGGATCAAGTCAAGTGAATAAATAGTCTGGTTCAATGTTAGATATAACAAGTGAAGTCTAGGTGGATTCTTCCTAAGGGTATCGTCTTAATCAACTGAGTTTTTCCCAAGTATTTCCCCAATTCATTCTTTTTGTCTTTGCGTCTTTAGCTTAGTAATTAGTTAATTTAGATTAATAAAAAACTTCACTTATTTTAGGCTAAATAATAGAAAGAAAGTTAGTATTAGTACTTTTACTTCCTTTGGGTTCGACAATCCGGTCTTGCCTAAGCTATACTACTGTTCGATAGGTGCACTTGCCTCAATCGTTGTCATAGTTAGTTTCCAGGTTCGATCATTATCTTTATAAATTTTAAAACTCTGACTTCACAGCGATCACTCACCCACTCCTTTCTTAAAACCCTTGCAGAGTAGTGAAGTGCTAGTGTTAGCGGTGTGGTTTTCGAGAGGTGATCCAAGCAAGTCTATTTGTTATTTCGTACGTGTTCTTTATTTATTTACGTTTTAGGGAATGAGGCAATGTGGTAGACTTGTTTATAGCCATGTTAACTTCTAGACATTTTGCTAGTTTTTGGATTCGATTTATAAGGATTACATGTTATTGTTATGCTTGGGTTCATGAACATGAGGATGGATTGACGTTACTTGCTCAAACACGATTTTGCAATATTGAACTGTTAATTAGGCCATTGAATGATTATTTGTCAAAGTAATTGATGTAAGATGTTTAGGAACTAAATTGGAATGGATTAATTGCATATGTATGCTGCATTTTTCAGGTTTGGATAAGAGGTATCGATAATCAGGTTTTAAAATCGATGCCTCTGGGTTTTGAAACATACAAGAAGTCAGAATAGGGATTTGGTATCGATACCTTTGCTTGAGTATTGAACCTTTTCTCGAGTATTGATACTCAGGGTAAATTTATTAATACTTCATGACAGGTACCGATAATTTTTGAGACTTTGGTTTTTAAACAAGAAACAGAATGCAAGTTTGGTATTGTTTTTCCAGGTGGTATCGATACCACTTAAAGAAAATATCGATACCTTAGTGTTAGTATAGATACCTACGGTGTTTGAGAATTTCACTGAATGGACCTTATGCATGTTTTAATATGTTTATAAGACTAATTAATGTAAGTTTAGCACGTGATAATGATAACTGATTAGTATGAATGACTTAAGACCTATGAGAATAATAAACTGATAGATGTTTTGTTAGAATGAGCTTTCACTTGTTGGTTATGACATGAAACAGTGACGTGGCATCCTGATATTTGGGCTTGGCGACCAAATTGGGTATAGGGTGTTACATATGGTCTAAGTGTTCATTAGAATTAGTTTGTTTACGTTATGTAATGATGATGTCTGAAATCTGGTATCCGCCAAATCCAACTGGTTTCCATGGTTCTTTTAGAGAATATTTTGAATCTGAGCCATTTTTCAATTTGGGTGTCCTTGTGTTATGTGACATGGATGTTGAGAATTCTTCTGAATGATCTGGAATGTTACATCGCTAGTATGAGTTTGGTTTAGGTTTGAGTCAGGATATGATCTGATCGGTAGTCTGATAGTTATCCAACTCAATATGGAAATTCGCCATATGTAAGATCAGTTAGTAAGTATCCGCCAAAGAATAGTAAATGTGTATAACTATTATGGAAAAGGGGGATCATACGTTTGAAGTGAAAATTTGTTAAAATTGGGTTATGTATAGATATTAGTTTGAAAAGTATCACGTGTTCTAGAAGGGATTATGATATATATATCAAATGATAAGATCTAAAATCAGTAAATGAATGAAAAAAAGAGTGGCACAATAAGAAAAAGAAAATGGAATATAGGTAAAAATCCAGTGTTATGAAGATGTATGCCAAAGGCAAGGTGGGAATCCAAACCTGGAAATTCAACTCGAGAGACTTAAAGGTATTTTGTAGTTAAAAACTCACTAAGTCTGTATTAACTTACGAGTATTTGTTCATGTTTCAGGTTATGCTGGAATAATGAGTTCGCCAGGAGGGACCAAGCCAAGAACATGCCAATGAAGTGGTTTGAAGTGGCATTATTGTGCATACAGGGGTTTATAAGGGCATAATGATAGTATTTTTATGCCATGTCAAGTCTATTCCTTGTACATTTTAAAGTTGTAAGAAGTCTATTGTATTCTTAAGCACTTTTCTTTATTTCATAAGTATCAAGACACTTAATAAAATAATAAGAAATATGTTTTAAATAGGGAATTTATGTTGGCTGGTTTGAAATTCTTATAAGTGTTTTGTGTGGTGATACCCGAGAATCTGAATTCGGTAATTCGAGTCGAATTTAGGGTGTTAAAATTTTGATTTAATTTCTCATGACTAGATAATATTCTCACAACTCACTTCTACTATTTTCATTAAAAAGTTAATTTTAATCACACATTCACTAGAGAATACTCCCATAGCTCGCATTTTCGCTATTTAAATTTAAAATTAATTTTTATCCATTAACAATTAATTTTTATCTCACGTTGGCTGTAATACACTTCCATGCTCACACTTACCCTATAAATAAATGTCAATTTTTTTATATATTTAAGTAAAAGTTAATTTTAATCTCACATTGACTCGAGAACACACCTATATCTCACATTTACCATATAAATAAGTGAAAATCTTTAAACAATTTTCATTAAAAAGTTAATTTTAATCTCACATTGACTAGAGAATACTCTCATAGCTCACGTATTGTAACACCCCTAACCTGTAACCGTCGCCGGAATAGGGTTAAGAGGCAATACCAAACAATCGGAGCATTTACAATCATTTCTCAACACAAAGTATAACACAATTCAACATATCAAGATATATTCATATAGTCCCTTAACGAGGTCTACGAGACCTCAAACATGCACTAAAAGGGGGTCGGGACTAAACCGAGATCATACAAAATTTTTCCAAAAATCAAACATTTTTCCAAGCTATAGAGGTCACACGCCCGTGTGGGCAGGCCGTTTGCCTCACACGGCCTCAGACACGCCCATGTGTCCGAGCCGTGGCAAAACAGGGCATACATACTGACTTGTCCACACGGCCTGAGACACGCCCGTATGACTCACCCGTGGTCGAGCCTGACTTGCATCACACGGCCTGGGACATGCCCGTGTGTCCAGCCCGTGGTCGAGCCTGACTTGTTTCAATTTGCAAACTCAAAGGACACGGTCGAGCCACACGCCCGTGTGCTCAACCGTGTGGGCAATTATAGGCCATTTACAAGACCAAACTTGCCACTCAAACTTAAAATCACCTACAAGCCTCAATTCATAAACATTTATACCTCAAATGGCAACCAAAACATACCAATATATGCACCAACTAATCATCAACTACATCAATTATTCCTATGCTCAAATTCAACTCAATAAGTCTATCTAAACTACCAATTCCATATTCCATATCTTATAAGCCAAGCATCAAAAAACCCATACCACAAGTTCATGTTTAAACCTCAATTCTCATCAAGCATTTAAGCATGAAACATACCATATTCATCATTCACATAATTCCACACATATATACTAACATTATTCAACTTTCAAGCCATATCACATGGCAAAGTTTATACACCTCAAAACATGCCATATCAACTAGCCTATACATGCCATATACCATACATAATACATCTTCCAAAAGTACCAAAATAGTTAGCCGATAGTGTGATTGAGTCGCTGACGATCCTTGGATCCGAGCTAACTTTAAATACACTGTAAAATAGAGAAACATTTCACACAGTAAGCTCTAAAGCTTAGTAAGTTCGTAATATAATACAAGTTACTCAATTAATCAAATCAATGTACAAATTAAAACATCACATAGATAATTTAACAAAAATACACATGCTCAATTATATCCAATACTCACATAGCCATTCATTCATCTACTTTCAAATTTATCAACCACTTAGGTTTCATACATGCCTTTGCCAACACCTAATTTACAACCAATTTTGCTACTCAATGCTCGATACCACATTTCAATCAATCTTCATTATCTCTTCGATTCAATCACACACTTAGTGCCCAATTCATAGCCGAAGATTAAATAACATCGCACACTTAGTGCCTCTTTATCAAACCGAACTTGATTCGGTATCGTACACACAGTACCAATCAGTATAGTCAATACTTTTTCTATTTCGCACACACAGTGCCATTCATTACTGTGTAAATAGAAGTGTCACATCTCTCAAATTCACAATTACCATTAATAATTCATCAATCACATATTCATTCATTTCATAGTACATGATTATAAATTATACGATTTGCATTATACACGAACTTACCTCGGACATTGAAGTAACAAAACAAGTCGCTTAATCGAGTACTTTATCTTTGCCTCGATCTCGATCCAATCCCCTCTTTTCTTGATCTATACATATTCAAATTTAGTTCATTCAATCACCAATTCATTCAATTTAGTCCAAACACACATATTTAGGGCATTTTAAAAAATAGCCCTCACATTTTCACATTTTGACACTTTAGTCCCTATTTCACAAAATCATCAAATTCACATAATTTCATCTCACACATGCCTAGCCGAATTTTCCTTATGTTCATACAAGCCCACATATTTCATTTATTTCACATTTTAGTCCTTCGATTTCTTATTTTCACAATTTAACTCAAATTACTCAATTTCACCAAAAATTCAAAGACAAAATATGTTAATCTTTCACATATCTTCCATATTTCATCATCAACTATCACAAAGCTCAAGCATTCATCAATGGCATATCTCAAAATCACCATCAAATTCTAAAATTAAAGCATGGGCTAGCTAGAGCATAAAGCAACGATCACAAAAATGTAGAAATCACTAAAAACCGAGCTCAAAACATACCTTAATTGAGCTATGAGTGTGCCAAAACCTAAAATGCTTCAATGGCTATTCCTTTCTTCAATATTCGGTGGAAATATGCATGAAAAAAATGAGCATTTGGCTTTGTTTTATTTATTATTAACTTAATTTACATTTTACCATTTTACCCTTTAATGTATAACATTATAATTCCACTAACCTTAGGCATTTTTGTCCATCCATTTAGCATATGGAATAATAATAACATAAGGACTCACATTTTAATAAGCCATGCCAAATTAGCACTTTAACAATCAGCACACAGCTTTTGCATTTTATGTGATTGAGTCCTTTTCTCAAATTAAGCACACAAACAACAAAATTAATTCACGAAACTTTCACACATGCTTAATCACATACTGCAGACACGGAAAATAATATTAAAATTTTTTTTGACTCGAATTGGTGGTCCCAAAACCACTATTCTGACTAGGCTCTAAACCGGGTTGTTACAACTCTCCCCCCTTAGGGATTTTCGTCCCTGAAAATCTTACCAGTGAATAGGTTTGGATATTGCTCTCTCATAACATCTTCAGGCTCCCACGTAGCCTCTTCCACTCCGTGTTTGTGCCACAACACTTTCACTAAAGGAATTTTCTTGTTTCTCAACTCTTTAATCTCTCGTACCAAAATTCGGATCAGTTCTTCATTATACGATAAATCTGACTTAATCTCAACCTCAATAGGAGCAATCACATGCGATGGATCAGATCTGTATCGTCGAAGCATCGACACATGAAATACATTATGAATTTTCTCTAACTCAGGTGGTAACATCAATCTATAAGCAACCGGCCCAACTCGTTCAATGATCCCATACGGCCCAATGAACCTCGGACTCTACTTGCCTTTTTGGCCAAATCGAAGTATTTTATTCCACGGAGACACTTTCAAAAATACTTTATCGCTGATATCAAATTCAATATCTTTCCGTTTTAAGTCTGCATAAGACTTCTGACGATCTGATGCTGCTTTCAAGCTGTCACGAATCACTTTCACTTTCTACTCAGTCTCTTTAACCAAATCAACCCCGTGAATTTTATTCTCGCTAAGCTCAGTCCAGTACAATGGAGTTCGGCATTTTCTACCGTAAAGAGCCTCATATGGTGCCATTTTGATGCTAGATTGAAAACTATTATTGTATGCGAATTCAATCAACGACAAATGCTTTTCTCACGTACTTTCAAATTCAAGAATACAACATCTCAACATATCCTCAAGAATCTGAATGATCTGCTCGGATTGACCATCCGTTTACGGATGAAATGCAGTACTGAAATGCAGCTTTGTGCCTAAAGCCTCTTATAATTTCTTCCAAAACTGCGAGGTAAATCTCGGATCTCTATCAGATACAATAGATAGTGGCACCCCGTGCAATCTCACAATCTCAAAAATATACAATTCAGCTAATTTATCAAGTGAATAATTTGTTCTCACCGGAATAAAATGAGCTGATTTCGTCAATCTGTCAACTATCACCCAGATTGCATCTTTCTTTCTCAGAGATGAAGGTAGTCCCGACACAAAGTCCATCGTGATTCTCTCCCATTTCCACTCAGGTATCATAATCGGTTGTAACAAACCGGATGGAACCTGATGTTCATCTTTAACTTGCTGACATACTAAACATCTCGAAACAAATTCTGAGATATCTCGTTTCATACCATGCCACCAATAAAACTGTTTCAGATCATTATACATTTTCGTACTTCCCGGAAGAATAGCCAAACGACCATTGTGAGCTTTATTCAAAATCAACTGAATCAACTCTAAATTACTCAAAACATAAATCTGATCTCTGAATCTCAAACAATCATCATTATCAACTTGAAATTCTGAATCAGAATTCAAATCACACTGAACTCGTTTTGCCATCATCTCATCATCATTTTTCTAAGCATCACAAATCTGACGTATAAACATCAGCCTCACTTTTAACTCAGCCAAAACCGAACCATCATCACATAGATCTATCTGAGTACTCATTGCTCGCAAAGCAAATAAAGACTTTCGGCTCAAAGCATCAGCAACAACATTAGCTTTACTCGAATGATAATCAATCACTAATTCATAGTATTTTAACAATTCTAACCATCTCTGTTGTCTCAAATTCAATTCTTTTTGAGTCATCAAGTATTTCAAACTCTTGTGATCAGTATAAATGTGACATTTCTCACCAAATAGGTAATGACGCCAAATCTTCAATGCAAATACAATCGCAGCTAATTCAAGATCGTGCGTTGGGTAGTTCTTTTCATGCGGCTTTAACTGTCTCGAAGCATAAGCTATAACTTTGCCCTCTTGCATCAACACACAGCCCAAACCATTCAACGATGCATCACTATAAACTATGAATTATTTACCCGATTCTGGCTGAACTAACATTGGTGCCTCTGTTAACAATGCTTTCAACTGTTCAAAACTCTGCTGACACTTTTCTGACCACTCGAATTTAACATCTTTCTGTAGCAATTTCGTCAATGGAGTCGCAATCATTAAGAAGCCTTTCACAAACCGTCTATAATATCCCGCTAGTCCCAGAAAACTACGGACTTCAGACACATTTCTCGGAGGCTTCCACTCCAAAATAGCTAAAATTTTGTTCGGATCAACTCGTATACCGGATGCTGACACAATATGTCCCAGAAAACCAACTTCACACAACCAAAACTCACATTTGCTAAACTTTGCATACAATTGCTTCTCACGCAGAGTCTGTAACACAATTTTCAAATGCTCGGCATGTTGCGTCTCATCACAAAAATAAATCAAAATGTCATCAATAAACACCACGAAAAATTGATCCAAATACGGTCTGAATATTCGATTCATCAAATCCATAAACACTGGAGGAGCATTCGTTAGTCCAAATGGCATAACTAAGAATTCATAATGTCCGTACCTCGTTCTAAAAGCAGTTTTCGGCACATCTGATTCTTTAAATCGTAGCTGATAATAACCCGATCTCAAATCTATTTTAGAAAACACTGTAGCTCCTTTCAGCTGATCAAACAAATCATCGATTCGTGGTAGAGGATATTTATTCTTTATCATCACTTTGTTCAACTATCGGTAATTAATACACATCCTCATAGTTCCATCTTTCTTTTTTACAAACAACACAGGAGCACCCCAGGGCGCTCAGTCGTGCAAACCCTCTATCTGTCAACTCTTGCAATTGAGACTTCAACTCTTTCAATTCTGTCGGTGCCATTCTATACAGAGCTATTGAGATAAGAGTTTTTCCCGGCACTAAATCAATACCAAACTCAACTTCTCGTATCGAAGGTAATCCCGGTAGTTCTTCAGGAAACACATCTGGAAACTAGCAAACTACAGACACAGATTCAACTTTCTTTTCTGTCACTTTTGTATCTATCACATATGCAAGATAGGCTTCGCAACACTTTTTCACATGATTCAAAGCTTTCATCGAAGATACAACAGCCGATAACCCATTTAAATCACTGGATTCAATTCGAACTATCTCACCATTCTGACTTCTCAAATCAATACTCTTCTGTTCACAATTCAAAATAACATTATGCAAAGTGAGCCAATCCATACCCAGAATTATATCAAATTCATCAAATGGTAGTAGCATCAAATTAGTCAGAAAACAAACATCTCGAAACATCAATGGACAGTTCTTGCATACTTTATCAACCAAAACACACTTGCCTAAGGGGTTCGATACTCTAATTACAAACTCAGTAGACTCAACAGATAGAGTCTTACTAGATACTAGATTCACACACACATAGGAATGAGTAGATCCTGGATCTATCAATGCAATCACATCAGTATTAAATAGAGTGAAAGTACCAGTAATGACGTCTGGAGATGACGCTTCTTCTCATGCGCGAATAGCATAGGCTCGGGCAGGTGCTCTCGCCTCAGATCTCACAGCTATGTCTGATGTTCCTCTCTGACTACCGCTTACATTCCTGGTGTTTCTGGGTGGTCTACCTCTAGCTGTCGCATTACTCGGTCTCGCATTCTGTACATCATCTTTCTCAGCTAACTCTGGGCAATCACGAATGAAATGGTCTCGTGATCCACATTTATAGAAAACTCTATTATTTTACTTGCACCAGCATTCCCCAACATGTCATCTCCCACACTGTCTACACTCGGGCTTGTAACTTTTAACACTTCCAACACTCGATTCAATTGGAACTTGTGTTTTGGAACTAACATTCTGTTTCACTCGATCTTTGCTCGAATGTCCAATCGAAACATTTGAGCAATTTATTGCATCTCGAAATCTCTTGGACGAAGGTTGATACGACTTACTCATCGACCTCTTTCTTTCATCTCTAGCCTCTGAATCCGCTTTCTTCTTTTCTTTGCTTAATTCCTCGGCTTTACAAGCCCTTTCAACCAATACTACAAATTCATTCAAGTCAAGTATTCCAACCAGCAATTTAATGTCTTCATTCATCCCTTCAATAAAACGTTTACACATAGTAGCTTTGGTCGAAACACATTCTCGTGCGTATTGGCTCAATCTCAAAAACTCCCGTTCATACTCAGTAACAAACATGCTGCCTTGTTTCAGCTCTAGAAACTCTTTACACTTCTGATCTATGAATCATTGACTGATATACTTCTTTCGGAATTCAACTTGAAAGAAATCCCAGGTAATTCTCTCTCTCAGAACCACAGATATCAATGTTTTCCACCAATTATATGTCGTATCTCTCAACAATGAGATAACACATTTCAAGCATTCATCAGGAGTCAATGACATCTCATCAAACACTCGGATTGTATTCTCGAGCCAGAACTCAGCTCGTTCAGCATCATCATCAACTGTGGCTCTAAACTCTTCGGCCCCATACTTTCGAATTTTATCTACATGAGGTTTATTTAATCGGATCAGATCTACAACTTGTGGCACAACGGGTACTTGTGGGGGTGGAGGTTGTGGAGCAGTCGGATTCGTTCGAACGAACTCTGAAAACCACTCACTCATCATTTGGAAGAAGGCTTGCTTAGCCTCTCCCTCTTGGTTACTAGCAATCGGCCTAGATTCGGCCGGTGCTATCCCTTGAGTGGGAGCAGGAGTATTGCTCTCTACATCATCAGCAACTGCTCGATCGGGGTCCATTTGCTATATAAAAACACATTTTTAACTGTCAAGATTCATCACACTATCGCAAATATATATATGACATGTATGCTAGACTTACACGTGCTACGTTAGTCCTAGAATCGACTAAATCGTAGCTCTGATACCAATAAAATGTAACACCCCTAACCCGTAATCATCGCCGAAATAGGGTTAAGAGGCATTACCGAACAATCAGAACATTTACAATCATTTCTCAACACAAAGTATAACACAATTCAGCATATCAAGATATATTCATATAGTCCCTTAACGAGGTCTACGAGACCTCAAACATGCACTAAAAAGGGGTCGGGACTAAACCGAGATCATACAAAATTTTTCCAAAAATCAAACATTTTTCCAAGCTACAGAGGTCACACGCCGTGTGGGCGGCCGAGTGTGCCTCACACACGCCTCGGACACGCGCCCATGTGTCCGAGCCGTGGCAAAAGCAGGGCATATATCGCGACTTGTCCACACGCGCGCGTGTGCCTCACCCGTGGTCGAGCGACTTGCATCACACGGCACGGGACATGCCCGTGTGTCGGCCCGTGGTCGAGCGACTTGTTTCAATTTGCAAACTCGAAGGACACGGTCGAGCCACACGCCTGTGTGCTCAACCGTGTGGGCAATTATAGGCCATTTACAAGACCAAACTTGCCACTCACACTTAAAATCACCTACAAGCCTCAATTCATAAACATTTATACCTCAAATGGCAACCAAAACATACCAATATATGCACCAACTAATCATCAACTACATCAATTATTCCTATCTTTGAAATTCAACTCAATAAGTCTATCTAAACTACCAATTAGTATTCCAAATCTTATAAGTCAAGCATCATAAAACCCATACCACAAGTTCATGTTTAAACCTCAATTCTCATCAACCATTTAAGCATGAAACATACCATATTTGTAACACCCCTAACCCGTATCCGTCGCCGGATTGGGGTTACGAGGCATTACCGGTCATGTCACAGTTCATACAGATATTCATTACATTTCACAACTCAAAATTCAATCACATCAAGGCTCATAACTTAATCAAATATCGAATTTAAAAAAAAATCATAACATTCAAAACTTTGCATAGTTAAAACATAATCCAGCATATATCTAAACATATCATATAAAGAACGTATAACAAAACAACTATTCCATTAGTCATATATCAAAATTAATATTATAAATATATAATAACTCTTGCACATATACAAATTTAAACTTCAAACAAACCAAACTTTACTATTAAAATTTTCATTTAATCATTTATACGGCATTGGTAATATAAAACATAACCAAACATGCTTTATTTACTATAATATCATGCGCATATTTTCAAATGTCTAAATTATATCTACGCATAATTACAGAATCAATATTAACTTATTCCATTAATTAAACACACGGCATACTAGTCATAGATTCACATATACTCATTTAAACAAGTATCATTTCAATGACCCAATATATTTCTTCTCTTGACACAAGTTCATGCATAAATGACCATATTAATTTGAACCATTTGTGCACAAATTACACTAAAAGTACACCCAATTCGCATTCTTTAAATACATACACACATAACCAATCACTAACTATATATATTCGGTCATCTAAGATAACTTCAATACATAACATAAACCATATCACATACCCATTTATATGAGTCTAATACTTTAGCCGAATATTCTTATACACATATTCCACCATTTCTAAACCGTTTCACCAATGCAAACATACAAATACAAACCTAATCAATATAACCTATACACATTCGGACATATAAATAGCTTCTAACCTTTATATACATAGCTCATTTTATAATACCTAACCAAACTCACTTAAAAACCAAATCCAAACCTACCACACATTTTATATATATCAAAACATTTACCATAATATTAACTAATATGACAACCATACACCGCATATAATTAAGCCATAGTCAAAATGATAAAACCAAACACATTAAACATTTATATAACCGAACCTAAACAAAGTCATCAAGCCATTTTCGCATGGCTTTATATATATACACATGTCCCAAAATCAAACATTCCATCTAGGCTATACATGTCATAAGCCCGAGTTCAACTTAGTAAAAATACCGAAAGAAATAGTCGATAGTGTGATAGGCTTTGCTGACGATCCCCAAGCTCGTAACGTGACTTCAAAATCTATAAAGCAGAGGTAAAAAAAAACACACAAGATAGCTATTTAAGCTAGTAGTAAGTCATAAGAAAAACATATATAACAACAATTACATATTAACATTTTGTTAACAAGGCCGAATATGTATAATATCAAATACAAGTCATCATTTACTACCAGATCACATTTGAACCTCACATACATATACCATATGGCCGAACATAATCATTCATATACATATATATAATTTCACTTTCATTATTACAAATACAACAATAGGCCGAATCATTTATATGTTCAAATAGGTTAACACATAATTCATATTCACATAACCTTTTATCTTTTCAAATAACCAACTTACCTTGTTTCCATATAAACAAATAACTAACACATACCTGAACCTGTAATTTAATTTCACATTTGATCTTTACTTCACATTGCCCGTTGAACCATTCTAAATTAAAAAGGATACACGATAGTCAGAAGCTCGTACAATGCCAACGTCTTAGACGTGGTCTTACATGTAACCACATATCGATGCCACTGTCCCAGACAGGGTCTTACATGAATCAAATACGATGCCAATGTCCCAGACATGGTCTTACACGTAAACACAAGTCGATGCCAACGTCCCAGACGTGGTCTTACACGATAACACATATCGGAAATCCTATGTCATGACATATGTATCCTATCTATTCCTAGGGTTCGTACGGGACTTTCGGACATTGAATCTCGATCGAAACGAGCTCGAAACATAGTTCCTTATCTCAAATCACATTCGGCCAAACACATATATATGTTCGAATAATTCATTACATCACATAATATATATATATATATTCTCAAGTTTAACAACATTTAAATGCTTATAGACTTACCTAGGATGTTGTCAGACGGTTTAATCGACTATTCGACTACTTTCGATTTCCCCCGATCTAATTCTATTTTCTTCCGTTCTTGATCTAAATAAATTCAAATTTAACTAATTTAACCACATATTCATTCAATTTAATCCAAAAACACATAAATGGGCAAATTACCACTTTGCCCCTGACATTTTACACTTTTTACAATTTAGTCCCTTTCGCATAAAACACAAAATACACAAAATTTCACATCACCATAGCTAGGCCGAATATCACCCATGCCCTTACAAGTCCATACATTTCATTTTTTCACATTTTAGTCCCTCAAAAATTTATTTTTACAATTTAGCCCTAATTACTCAAATTCATCAAAAATTCAAAGACAAAACATATTAATCTAACACATATATTTCATAATTTATCAACTAACATCATAAAAATCACAAAATCATCAATGGCACATTTCAAAATGTTCATCAAAATAAAAAATTCAAGCACGGGTCTTGAAGTATTCAAAGCAACGATTACAAAAACGTAAAAATTATCAAAAAACGAACAAAAACTAACCTTGAATCAAGCTTCAAAGATGGCCGAACCTAGCTTAAGTTTCTTTCTTTTTCTTTTCTTTAGTTTCGGCCAAAGAAGATGAGAACATGGCTTTTTAATTTGTGATATAATATAACATATATTATCATTATTATTATTTTACTTAGTTAACCTTTACAAATTAATATAGAAAACATATACAATAAGATTGTATAAGTCCTTTGCCGTCCACTAACTTATATAGTGGGCTATTTGCATCATAAAACCTCAAAATTATAAAGACAACAACAATTAGGCACTTTCTTATTTAACCATCAAATTTTTATTTTACGCGATTAAGCCCTTTTATTTAATCAGACACTCAAACGACGAAATTAAAACACGAAAATTTCACACAGGCAAATTCACACATAATAAACACTGAAAATAATTTTAAAATATTTTTTAGACTCGGATTTGTGGTCCCGAAACCACTGTTCCGATTAGGGTCAAAATTGGACTGTTACAATATTCATCATTCACATAATTCCACACATATATACTAACATTATTCAACTTTCAAGCCATATCACATGGCAAAGTTTATACACCTCAAAACATGCCATATCAACTAGCCTATACATGCCATATACCATACATAATACATCTTCCAAAAGTACCAAAATAGTTAGCCGATAGTGTGATTGAGTCGCTGACGATCCCCGGATCCGAGCTAACTTTAAATACACTGTAAAATAGAGAAACACTTCACACAGTAAGCTCTAAAGCTTAGTAAGTTCGTAATATAATACAATTTACTCAATTAATCAAATCAATGTACAAATTAAACCATCACATAGATAATTTAACAAAGATACACATGCTCAATTATATCCAATACTCACATAGCCATCCATTCATCTACTTTCAAATTTATCAACCACTTAGGTTTCATACATACCTTTGCCAACACCTAATTTACAACCAATTTTGCTACTCAATGCTCGATACCACATTTCGATCAATCTTCATTATCTCCTCGATTCAATCGCACACTTAGTGCCCAATTCATAGCCGAAGCTTAAATAACATCGCACACTTAGTGCCTCTTTATCAAACCGAACTTGATTCGGTATCGCACACTACTGATGCCAATCGATTATAGCCAATACTTTTTCTATTTCGCTTTACAGTGTCATTCATTACTGTGTAAATTCTATTTCGCACACTTAGTGCCACATCTCTCAAATTCACAATTAACATTAATAATTCATCAATCACATATTCATTCATTTCATAGTACATGATTATAAATTATACGATTTGCATTATACACGAACTTACCTCGGACGTTGAAGTAACAAAATGAGTCGCTTAATCGAGTACTTTATCTTTGCCTCGATCTCGATCCAATCCCCTCTTTTCTTGATCTATACATATTCAAATTTAGTTCATTCAATCACCAATTCATTCAATTTAGTCCAAACACACATATTTAGGGCATTTTACAAAATAGCCCTCACATTTTCACATTTCGACACTTTAGTCCCTATTTCACAAAATCATCAAATTCACATAATTTCATCTCACACATGCCTAGCCAAATTTTCCTTATGTTCATACAAGCCCACATATTTCATTTATTTCACATTTTAGTCCTTCAATTTCTTATTTTCACAATTTAACTCAAATTACTCAATTTCACCAAAAATTCAAAGACAAAATATGTTAATCTTTCACATATCTTCCATATTTCATCATCAACTATCACAAAGCTCAAGCATTCATCAATAGCATATCTCAAAATCACCATCAAATTCTAAAATTAAAGCATGGGCTAGCTAGAGCACAAAGCAACGATCACAAAAATGTAGAAATCACTAAAAACCGAGCTCAAAACATACCTTAATTGAGCTATGAGTGTGCCGAAACCTAAAATGCTTCAATGGCTATTCCTTTCTTCAATATTCGGTGGAAATATGCATGAAAAAGATGAGCATTTGGCTTTGTTTTATTTATTATTAACTTAATTTACATTTTACCATTTTACCCTTTAATGTATAACATTATAATTCCACTAACCTTAGGCATTTTTGTCCATCCATTTAGCATATGGAATAATAACAACATAAGGACTCACATTTTAATAAGCCATGCCAAATTAGCACTTTAACAATCAGCACACAGCTTTTGCATTTTATGCGATTGAGTCCTTTTCTCAAATTAAGCACACAAACAACAAAATTAATTCACAAAACTTTCACACATGCTTAATCACATACTGCAGACACGGAAAATAATATTAAAATATTTTTCTGACTCAAATTTGTGGTCTCGAAACCACTGTTCCGACTAGGGTCTAAACCGGGCTGTTACACGTATTCATTATTTTAATTAAAAAAGTTAGTTTTAATCCAACATTGACTAGAGAATACTATAATAACTCACTTATTCACTATTTTCATTAAAAAATTAATTTGAATCCTACACTGGCTAGAGAACACTCTCATGCTTATACTTACCCTATAAACAAATGTAAATTTCTTTACTGTTTTCATTAAAAATTATTTTTAATCTCACATTGATTAGAGAACACTCACATATATCACATTGACAATTTCTTCACTACTTTCATTAAAAAGTTCATTTTAATCCCACATTGACTAGAGAACACTACCATATCTTACATTTACCTTATAAATAAGTGACAATTTATTCACTATTTTCACTATTTTATCCTACATTGATTAAAGATCCACATTGATTAAAGAATACTCTCATAGCTCATTTTTTCACTATTTTTATTAAAAAAGTTAATTGTAACCCCACATTGACTAGAGAATACTCCCATGGCTCACTTCTTCACTATTTTCATTAAAAATTAATTTTAGCCCCTTAAAAAGTTAATTTTTATCCCACATTGGCTAGAATACAATCCCATGCTCACACATACCCTATAAATATGTGTCAATTTCTTCTCTATTTTTATTAAAAAGTTAATTTTTATCCCACATTGGCTAGAATACACTCCCATGCTCACACATGCCCTATAAATACGTGTCAATTTCTTTTCTATTTTTATTAAAAAATTAATTTTAGTCCCACATTAACTACAAAAAACTCTCATATTTGTAAAGTGTCAACTAATTAGTCTAAGTGTCAATTTCTTCACTATTTTTATAAGTTCTTTAGTACTAAGATTTTTCCAATAAATGATGGTGATTCCAATATAGTGCACTTAGTCACCACAACAAATAGTTATGTGCAAATATATTATACAATTCATGTTTAAGAAATATAGATTAATTAAATGTATCTTTTAATTTAAGTATAATAAACACATACATCTATATGTAAGTGCTAATTTACATTATTTTTAATTAAAGGCACAATGATTATTTTATAATTATAATAATATTACCATTTGCACATATTAAATTATTTTAATTTACTTATTAAATAATTTATTATTAGATTTAAAATTTGACACATATTCATAGTTATTAGGATTATAGCTGATTTATATACTAAATATGCTTGTCCATCACGAGTAAGAAAATTAGTAACAATATAATGCAATTTTTCTATATTTTTAAACCTAAACATTTAACAATATAATGTGAAAGTTTAATTAATTTTAAATTTGAATAAATATGATTAATTTTAACATATAAAAATATAATATGAACTCTATATATTTTTTTTCTTTTTATTAGTTAACTTAGCGGGAAAGATGGGAAGATTGAAAGAAAAATGTAATTCTATTTTGTTTTATAGTTTGGTTTTGGCTTAGTTGAAAAATGAGAAAAAATAAATGTAGTTAAATATATTTACATATATGTATTTGAATTAACTTTCAATTTCTTTTTTTCATTTCCCTAATATTATTATTTATGAGTTTTGGTGAGAGATTAGATAGTAACAACGATATATTTTGTACACACTTGTATTACAAATAAATGAGAAAAAAAACATATATTTCATACACATTCATATGATTTCCTTGTTTTGCAAGGAAATATAAGCAACGGACGGTGGAAACCAGAGAAAAAGAGGATGGCAAAATTCCAAAGATTGAAAGGATTGAAAGGAAAGCAAAACTAGCAGATTGGAAGAGGGGCACCGTTCCATTCCTTAAGACATTCTAGCATTGGATCAATGATCTTCCCTTGGCACATAGCTGTAAACACCTTGTCAAACTCTTCACCAGGTGACTTAACTTTTTCTCCAGTTAGCAGTCCAGTTCCAAGCTCCTCCCTTACGAACTTGTACAATGGATACGACCTGCAATCCTTGATCATGTTAGGAATTGCTGCATTTCCATTCTCAAGTGTCACCCTTGCACTCTCAACCTCCTTTGGCAAAACAGCCTGTAATTCTTCTTCAAAATCTGCAATCTTTTGGAAGATTGATGTGCTTGTATTCTTCTCACTCTCCCCGTTTGTCAATGCATGTTCAACCAGAACTTGCCTCAGCTTTTGCATTAATGGATAGATAGCACTGCAAGGGTCATCTATATAGGCAAAAACGTATTCGCGATCCACGGCTTTGAGTAAATCCTTTTCGCAGAATCTTGAAGGGTGAAGTTCACCATTGGCACCTGTAGTGAGCGTCTTCTTAGCTATCTGGCTCACGGTGTTCTTCACCGTGTTCCTCAAATTCTCTTCTACATGCCTCAAATCAATAGCTTGACAAAGAGCCACCAAGAATGTAGAGGACATCAGCTTCAAGATATCAACAGCTTCGGCAGTTTTTCTGGAAGAGATAAGTCCCAAAGAATTCACATCTTGGTTGTGTTGCTCAGCACTTTGAACATGGTTGGTGACTGGATTAGCCAAGTACTGGAGCTCAGAACAATAGGAAGCCATTGCAATTTCAGCACCCTTGAAACCGTAATCCAAACTTGGATTCCTACCACCAGAGAGGTTTGATGGGAGACCATTGTTGTAGAAATCATTAACAAGTTCAGAGAATTGAGCGAACATAAGTTTTCCGATGGCTGCAATAGCCAAACGAGCATTGTCCATTGAGACACCAATTGGGGTACCCTGGAAGTTGCCACCATGTAATGCCTTGTTCCTTGAAACATCGATCAAAGGGTTATCATTGACAGAGTTAATCTCTCTTTCGATCGATTTGGTTGCGAATCTGATCACTTCGATCTGTGGACCAAGCCACTGTGGAGATGTCCTCAGAGCATAGCGATCTTGTTTTGGTTTCTGCAGAGGGTCCATTTCATGCAACTTCTTAGCCGCTTTAACATAAGAGCTCCCCTCAAGTATATGCTCCATTATAGCAGCGGCCTCAATTTGTCCTGGATGGTGCTTCAGTTTATGTGTCAAATGGTCAGTAAACTCAGGCTTACCATTCATGACTTCAGCAAAAATTGCAGATAAAATTTCTGATAGAACAGCCAAAATGTTTGCTTCAAAGAGAACCATGGAAGCCAAGCCCGAACCAACTGCAGTACCATTGACTAGTGCAAGGCCTTCTTTAGGCTGCAACACAAAGAACCCGGAATCGATACCGGCAACATGAAAGGCTTCCTGGGCATCAAGAGGTTCCCCGTTGGGTCCGACGGCTTTGGAATTAGGCCTGCCAGTGAGCAATCCAGCAATGTAGGAAAGAGGAACAAGATCACCAGAAGCAGTAATTGTGCCACGAAGTGGCAAACAAGGGGTGACGTTGTGGTTGAGAAGCTTGGTGATTGCCTCCAAAATTTCAAACCTGATCCCAGAGTATCCCTGGAGCAGGGTGTTGATCCTGACAAGCATGGCTGCTCGAGTTGCTGAGTGAGGAAGTGTGTGGCATGACTCAATTCCATTACCAAAGATCCCAGCATTCAAGAACCTGAATCAACATAACACATTTAATGTATACTCAATAAATAAAACCATCTTCCGGCTTGTGATTAGAAAATAAAGTGATCTGTTTTTACCTATTTTTTTCATAAATGTCCCACAAGTTTTTTGATAATTACAGCCTTATATATCATCTTGGTACAAAAGACTTTGTTCATGTTCTTTCCAGAAACAGTAGGGCCACCTTGGCAACTCATGATAATTATTTATTACACTAAACTCAGTTATAACTCATCCACCAGGCGGAGTCAACTCAACTGCCGTCCAGTTTTGACTACTTCCACCAAATTGACGATTTTGACTCCATCCCACAGAAACTAGTCCTGCCTTACTAAATATAAAACTACAGTAATTTGGTACTGAGCCAAACCGGACGGTTGAACACAGTTTGAAACCAAAATTGCATTGCTTTAAGGCACGTATTTCCAGTTTACAGTTGGTAGTCAATATGGCTATATTTTAATTATATATATACAACATATACATGTAGTGCATCAATATAAAGTCTTACCTAATTAGCTCTTTTTGAAGGGCAGCTCCTTGCTTGGTTCTTCGATGAGAAGTAGCACCAAAACCAGTAGTTACACCATAGCTGTCAGTGCCTTTGTTCATGCCATCAAGAACCCAATCAGCACTAGCCTTAACGCCAGCCCTTGCATCCTCTGAAAGCTTAACCTTGACACCCAAGTCACGTGTAGCAATAGCTGCAACTTGAGAAATGGTCAAGGTCTCACCACCAAGCTTCACCAATGGCCTCCTGTACTCGGCTACCATACGTTTCACTTCATCCAAATGGCTTCCCTGGAGAGACTCAGCTGCAAAACCCCAGTTCAAAGGGTCGACGACACCACCCTTAGCAGTAGTAGTAGTCGTGCAAAAACTCTCCAAAGAGCTGCTTTGTTGAGCATTTTGAGTGATCATGTCCATGTTGAAAGGAAATGTGAGGTTTTATTGGTTGTATATATTAGTTGAGAGTGGAGGGAAGGAATGGGATGAACTCAGGTGGAGGGAGTTTGGGTTCCTTTCCTGAAGAGAGAAGGGAAAAGAAGGGCGGTTTAAATAGGGAAGAGAAGGGGGTTACTGATTGGTAGGTAAGCAAAGGTGGTGGGGGTGTTTGGGTTAGTTGAGATTCAACAAGGGCCGTCGATTAAGAAATGATCCAAGGGTGGAGGGGATGATTGAGAGAAATGAAAGAAAGGTAAAAAGTTTGACTCGTGAAAGTGGTGGTGGCTGAAGCTAAAAAGGGCATTGAGGAGAGGATGTGGTTGGTGAGAATTGAGGAGTAAACGTATGAACGCATGATTTAAACCTTATATTCTCCCCCACCCCCAACCCCACCAATGCCTTCCTTCAAATCATTCCAACAACCCTGCCAATTAAGTCGTAATTGTTTTCAAACTCTGACTTCTTTATTCTCCAAAATGACGTCAATTTTATAAGCACCCATACACCTTAATGCTCTGCCTAAATGCAAGTGCATTAAACATTTTAGAATTCCTATGTTTTCTTATAAACGGATTGAGTAGGTAATATATTAATTTAGAATAAGGGTTTGGATTAATTAATATGTGAATTAATATCAACTGGTTGAATCAATGGTTGAATTAATTTTTTTAAATAATTTTATAATTTTATTCAATTGAGCCGAACAAATTCATCATACTGAAATTTAATAAAATCTTAAACTTAAAAAAAAAAATCTAATTTCTCAATATCAACATTCTCAGTTGAATTGAATTAATTGTTAGTAAGAAAATAAGTGCATCAATTTCTAATGGATTTAGGAATTAGGATAGTGCATTTAAATACTAAATTACCGGAAGCATATTGAATTCAATTAAAATTTTAAAATTGTTTTGGATGGTATGATTAAAAAATTTTGGAAAGTAAAATAAAAATTATATTTAGTATATTAACTGTCTGAATTATATAATCTTACATGTTATTAATTTATATTTATTTCTAAGGTTGTTAAGTAGATGTAAAAGTTTATTTTACTTTTTTATATAAATTTATATATTAATATTGTATCAAATATATACTTTTAAAAAAATATGTAAATTTATTTATTATTAGTTTTATATTCATTATACTAATATTATATATTTTTATAAAAATTAATAAATTTGATTTGTTAGAACTTTCTTTAGCATACTTTGAAGATAAAATATATTGCAACATGTTTTCTGTCTAATGTTTTCGTTTAGGTTTAAACAAATATAATATTTTGTGTATTGGCTATTTTTGATTTGTAATATATATTTAAATATTGTTTTTCTTAATTTTAGGAAGCAAAATAGGAATTTTTGTAAGAGGAAACTAGAATAATTATGAGGGTTTGAAAATCCTTAAAATATGAGATTTTAACTCTTTTCTTTAGTTATTTGACTTAGATGAGATTTTTCAAGAGTTTATTTGGAAAAAAAAATATTATGATTAGATCATGGAATATTATTCTAAAGATTTACTATAGAGATCTATGAGAGTAGCTTTCAAGTTTCTATAGCCTTGCCTTACGCCTATATAGAGTAAGAGTTTATTTGTCCATAGTGTGTCGATTTGAGTTAATATTGGGAGTGCACTAATTTGTTTTCTTGAGAAGAATTTATTTGTGCTTTTTTTGTGAGAGCTTATCATACACATATTTGAGTGTATTTATTAGGAGGGTTTGGGTTGATAGTGAGAGCATACAAATTATATGAACTTTATGGCTACAATTATTCTTGGTGTGCTTGGGTAGATTAGGTTAGTTAGCAAAGTTTGTACTTTAGAAGTTTGAATAGTTGATTTACTTTATGGGAAAGGTCAAGTAGTTTGTTGAACTAAACTATGTAAACAAATCCTCAATCTTCATATTTGTTTTGTTCTTGTTGTTTTCTTCTCTTGTCGCAAATGGTAGATAGAATTTATGTTGCAACAACAGTTGCATCTACCAACTAAAACAAGTTATTCACTAGACTTATCAAATTTTATTTGGTATTAGAGCCACACATAGAACGTATCAGTGAGATCCTGAACTCTAATAAGCTATGAAGGTCATGAGAGAAATAAGTTCTATAGCTAAACCACCTTTATTGATCGATGCTACTAATTACACCCACTAGAAAGTCAGAATGAGAACGTTCGTGAAATCTATTAATGAGAAGAGCTTGGATGGCTATAGAGGATGACTTGAAAAAGTCTACAATGATTAATAAAGACGGGGTTGTGTCACTAAAGGCAAAAAGAAACTACAGTATCGAGAAAGAAAAATTTTCAATTGGAACATGAAGGCCCTCAATGCCATTTTAATAGTATCAACATTGTACAATTCAATATAACCTTAATGTGTGAATCAACAAAGAAGGCATGAATCATCCGTTGGAAAAATCAGTTTAGAAAGTAGTGTCTGTTGCACAATGGAAGTTTAATTTTTTTTTCTTAAAACTTGAGCCATGTGATATTTATAGTAATAAACCCTAGACTAAATTAGTACATGTGCTTTGAGCAAGCCAGTCTAGGTTGTTTCTGTAACACCCCTTACCCGTATCCGACGCCAGGATAGGGTACGAGGCATTACCGGACTTATTCGCAAGCAAACATTCAAAACCGAGACATGAAATTCCACTCAAATTTAAAACTTTTCAAAAACATTCATATCGTCCCTAAAACGAGCCTACAAGGCCCAAAATATGCATCGAAAGTGGTTTAGGACTAAACCGAGAACTTTGGAAACTTTTGGAAAACTTAAAAAATTTTTCATGAAAAGGGGTCACACGCCCGTGTGGGTTCGGGACACGCCCGTGTGGGTTCGGGACACGCCCGTGTGATCCTATGACACGCCCGTGCTTCAGGCCGTGTTCAAATTAGGGAGCATTCTGTTTATGACATCATCATCAAATTGAGGTCACACGACTAGGGCACACGTCCGTGTGTTTAGGCCGTGTGGTCGATTAAATTTTCAAAATTTTTCATAAAATAGGTGCAGACTTCACACGGCCAGGGAACACACCCGTGTCCAGGGCCGTGTCCTCCACACGCCTGAGACACACGCCCGTGTCTCTGCCCGTGTGCTCATTACTGAGCATTTTGTTTTGCAACAATTAAGGTGCAGGGGACACACGGCTGAAACACATGCCCGTGGGGCAGACCGTGTGTCACACACGGCCTAGACACACATCCGTGTGTCTACCCGTGTGGACAAAAATAAGGCTATTTACCAAGCCATTTTGCCACCCTCACTTGCACACATCTACACAACATCACATGGCACAAATTCAGGCATATAAATGCAACCAAACAACCACAACAAAACAATAACATGTCATTCTTATACCATTATTTATCATGCTTATAACATCGTACTTAGCCCGTTAAAAACATACTAGTTTCACATTCACAAGAGGGTATTAGTATATGAATAAACTTATGATCAACATAAGCCATCATTCATGGCTACATATATAAGATGAAGCATTAGCAATTACAAGCTAACACATATGGCCAGATTAATAATGACACACATAACAAATTGACATAGTCCCTATACATGCCATAGACTTAAAATACTTGAATTCACTTATACCCAAAATGATAGCTTTATAGTGTGATAGGATCTCCGGCGATCTCCAACCCGAGCTAGCTTAATAACCCTATAAGACATAGGAAAGGAAGAGGGTAAGCTATGTATATAGCTTAGTAAGTTCATATGTAAATAATAAACAACATTAATTATACATTGCCATATGAATAACATGACATATATTAACATAAATGTCATTAAACTTCATGAGCATAACTTACTCAATCATATGAATAACATAACATATACCACAATCAACAAACCATTTCAAACCTCACATACAACATACACATTAATTATGAGCATTTACATTTCAAGCATATACTCTTACATCTTACAATTTCCTAAACTCTTATCTTTCCATGCTTCCATAATCATTTTAATAGGCAATTTTGCCAATCTTTCCTTTATCTCATATCCGATAAATCACAATTTACATGAATATAACATGCTATGTCATAACTCACTCTAGCCCGAAAGCCAATCACAAAATCATCAATCGAATTTACTATGTATTTCATACATCACAAGTATAGACTCATAAACACAAGGTTTTCATAAAATCATTCTCGTGGAAATCATGAACTCACGATTTCATGAAGTTAATGCTTATAAACTTTACGTACATACCTATACCAATTCGTAATACTCACATACTTTTTCTCTTCTTTGATATACCTATTGAATTTCTCGTTGAACCATTTGGAATACTAAAGGATACTCGGGAATCTCGTACATACAGTACCGTACCAATGCCATATCCCAGATATGGTATTACATGTAATATCATACTGATGCCAATAGCCCAGCTATGGTCTTGCACGAAATCATATATCGATGCCATATCCCAGATATGGTCTTACACGTAATCTTAGGTAACCCTAATGTCATGACATTTGTATCCTACCTATTCCTAAGGTTTAACCGGGATTTCTCGTTTGTCGAGCTTTGTCGATTTCATTCAAGAGTAAATCACAATTCATATAATAATAAAGCAATTAAAGCATAAATAACAATGCATTATTTACATACGAACTTACCTCGGCATCAAAATGGCAAAAGGACTTAATTGTCAATTACTCATTTTTCCTCCGTTCTAGGTCCGAACCTCGTTTTTCTTGATCTATAATATCACATTCACCTCATTTAATCATTATACTATTCAAATCAGCCCAAAATCACATTATGGAAAAATTACATTTTTGCCCTTAAAGTTTCACATTTTTACAATTTAGTCCCTAGGCTCGTAAAATGAAATCTATCCAATTTCTTCGATTCCCAATCCTAGCCGATCCTCTTTTATACTTATATCAGTCCACATTTTTCATTTAATCACACTTTTACACACATTTTACAACTTTTACAAACAAGTCCTTTTTGACGTTTTTACCGAAAATCGCTTAGCAAAAGTCGTTTATCATATGCAAAAGTCGTTTATCATATATTAAACTTTCATTTTCTACCATAAAACATCAAAACACATGCATGTCATACATGGGTAAAATTTTAAACATGAACCCTACTTCAAAACGATGGTAGAAATAGAAAGATCGGGTGAATACGACTTCAAAAACATAAAGAGCATTAAAAATGGGGCTAGGATGTACTTACCATCAAGCTTGAAAGTTGAAGAAAACCCTAGCTATGGTGTCTTGTAAATTTCGGCCAAGAAGAGAAGATGGACATCAATTTTGACTTGATTTATCCCTTTTTATTCTTTTATTAACTAAATGACCAAAATGCCCCTAAAGCCTTTCTTTGAAATTTTTCCTAAACATGTACATTTTTGTCCATAAAAATAGAAATTGGTAAAATTTCTATTTAAGGACCTCTAATTAAGAATCCATAACTATTTCATACTTAAAACTTCTAGAACACACATTTTGCAACTTTTGCAATTTAGTCTTAAAAGTCAAATTGGACACTTTACCAACAAAATTTCTCAACGAAACTTTCACACAATCAAGCAATCATATCATGAACCTTAAAACAATCATAAAATAAATATTTCTACTTCAGATTTGTGGTCTCAAAACCACTATTTTGACTAGACCCTAAATCGGACTGTTACAATTTCTTGACTTTCTACTAAACAATCTTCTCTACTATCCTCAAAGCCCGACTTGCTTAAAGTGTGGGCTTTAACTTCAAGAACCGATCACATCGAATGAAAACTTTAATTAATTTTGGTGGGAAAATTAATTTCTCTCTACAAGAAAACAAAAACTTAAGTTCTCTCTCAAGAAAAAAGAAGAATTTATTCTTTAAAAAAAATTTCATTATTTTCTAACAGAGTAACGACGCTCAAAATATGAATAATTGTTGTAATTCTCTTAATTGAGAGGGGGGAACCTTTCTTGGGAGTTAGGGTTGTCGCCCATCATACTGCAAATGGGCCTATTGGTCTTATATTTAGTATTGGGTACGATTATAGTGTTATTTGAGTTTTTAACGAATTCATATAATTTAACCATCCCAATAACTATTTTTTCTATTTCCCAAAATATTAATTAATTAACCCAATTAAATTATTTTCTCAAGCTAATTCTAATTTCGTGAAAGTCATGTCAACTTTATCGTATTAAAATCTATGAGGAAATATATTTAATTTTCTTATTCAAAAAAACTACAATGACTAATTAATTTAATTTCAAATTCAAATTTCAATTATTTAATTTCAATAAATTAAATAATAATTTGAAAAAAAATTAATTTGATCTCTAAGTCATCTTTTGTACTTAGCGAGAAAACACATTCACTGCAGATAGTGATAAATGCGATCTATTTCTCTTAATCATCATTTTAATTCATTCCAAAGTATCAGTTCTACATGCAATCCACTAAAGTACCATGATTAAACTCCCCCTTATTATATACCATTATGAAAGCAACTTTATAGATGCTTGTCTAATGACTTTGTCATATATTTTCTCATGGTAACATCTTTCTTCAAGAAAAACTTAATTATTAACAAATAGTAATTAAATTATTCGTCATAGACAAATGACCCATGACTACATTACTTTTCCATCTATCATGTAATGCCAATGAGAGGATACTATTTACCCTTAATTGGGTTACAAATTCCACTATTGTAAATGAAGCTATGTCATGCAAGAGTCATATACCCAACATACCGACTTTCGTTTATTTAGTTATTTGAACTAAAACTTTTAATACATCAAAGTATACAAGTCACACACACATAGTCAGTCACTTAGCCAGGATTGAGGTAGGTCACACTATGAAAGTCACAAGTGAATTAATTCATAAATAGATCTATGATTAATTCAACTTAGCTCCTATATAATGTATTGTCAATCTAGACAATCATATCTATGTCTCTATCTTTTGAGAGTCATCTGCTCCAATACCCAAGACAAGGTATCTCACCAATTGGATTTTATAGACGATATTGTTGAAAAAAAATCCGGTTTGAAAATGGTTTTCTTACATAGAAGAAAAAAAAAACAATTTTGAAAACCAACCTGGTTTGTGATATTTATAGAAATAAACCAATTATCGAATTCGCACCTATGTTTTGGGCTAGACGAATCCTTGTCGTTCCTGGCTTTCAACTGAACTGTTTTCTCCACTATTCTCGTACCATGAATTGCTTTGAGTGTGGACTCGAATGACTCGAATCAAACACAAAACCAGAAATAGTTTTCTTAACTTTTAGTATGAAAACAAAAATTCTCTGCTTAAATAGAAAATTCGGCAGAATAGTTATTCCGAAAAATATATTTAATAGTTGAGAATAAATTCTCTCTATTTTCGGGCTGAGTAACAATATCTTACAATTTTTTATTTTTCCCTACCGGTGGAAAGTATAGTGGTGGCAACCCTAGTTAATATGTAACGACCTCAAAATTAGTGGTATCAGAAAGTGTGGTTTCAGAACCCCATTTCTGTAACATGGACTCGTAAATATTTTTATTGAATATTTACAGAGTTATAATTGAAGTGAATTGAACTCCGGTTAAATAATTATTAAGGTATAGAGACTAAGTCATAATAGTGTCAAAAGTTCAATTTCTATATATTTTTATTTATTTGGATATAGAATAAGGACTAAAGTGGTAATAATACCACTTATAAGTATAGTGGACAGTTAAGAGAAATTAAAATATGTATGTTTGGTGTTATAAAACATTAGTTAAAATGTTAAACAAAATAAAAATAATAAAAAAGAAAACATAAGTCAATTAGAAATTAAGTAGCATAGTGGGGAGAAAGAGAAATATTCCTCTCATATTTATTTGTATGCTGAAATTGGGAAGGAAGAATAATGGAGCATTGGGCCTTTGAGTTTTAAGCTTTGAAGCTCAATTTGGTTAGTGTAATTTTATATGTTTCTTGTAATTTTTATGTTTTTAGAATCCCTATAGTTCAATCTAGCTCACCCATGTCATAATTTTTGGTACTGTTAAAGATTTAGGATGTTACTATTGTTGAATATTTGGAGCTTGAGGTGTTATTTTGATAGATTTTAAGTGTAGAATTGATAAAGAACTAAATTGTAAAGTCAATTGATGGTTTTGTGCAATAGGGACTAAAATGCACAAAATTTTGAATTTAGTGGTTAAAATGTGAAACAGAAAGTTAAACTAGGCCTAGGGTGAAATTGATATAAAAATTTGAGGTTAAATTTGAAAGTTATGTTAGTCTCGATTTTAGAGACTAAATTGAATAAAATGCAAAAATCGATTAAATTAACAATTGAATTTGAAATTGTGTGTGTAATGATGAAATATTTTGTTTGTTTTAATCCGTAACTAACATCGACCTGGATTCCTCGAAGAAGAAAGGAAAAGACAAAATCTTTGACGAATAGCTCGGAGTTTATGGTTTGTGTTTCTATAATTCCGAACTAAGTTATTAATTGTTGCATATTGATTTGTTTGTTCATGGTAAGCATTTGAGGTGGGATTTCTTAATTAATTGGGCTGATTCGAATCAATTGATGATTATGAGGATTAAATGGTGCATATTTGAGAAATGTATGTATTTTTATAAATGTATGAATTCAATATGTTTGGGATAAACATGGCTGATATTAAGTTGAATAAATGTATAGGTATACATGTTGAGAGTAAATGTGAAATTGAAACATTGGTTGGTATTGAAATATGAAATGAAAAACCTATTAACGGTTTGGGCCGAGTCGAATATACTTGACATGCCAAAGGATAGGAAGAGTTTAGGGATTTTTCGACTATGAGTCGATGAGGCATTGGGTGCCAATTTTCTTTGGTTTAACCGATGGGACATTGAGTATCAACTTATTTTTAGCACTGGGCGTAATTACTTGCTTCAGGTTTATCCGATGAGGCACTAGGTGCCAAACTGGTTTGTTGGTTAGATCCGTGTATCCGTTCGAGTTCGAGTCGTGTTAATAGGGGAAACAAATGGTAAAAATCGAGATATTTTATGTTAGAATGGAAAATGTTGAGATATGGAAATAAAATGTGGAATGAAACATGAAATGGTGAATTAAACTATGGAAATTGATTGTACATGATCTATGAACTTTTGAATAAGAAATTGATTTGAAATATGCCAATATATTAGTTGAATTAGCAAATGATAATGTGAATTAACCTATTGGATTTGAATAATGCATATCATCGTTATTTAATTTATGTATCATTATGATTTATATTATATTTTAAATATGCAAATTATAGAAATACCACTGAGTTATACTCAGCGTACATTTTTGTTTTCCCGTGCGTAGGTTAGGTACTTTTCAGTTTGTTCATCGACTTAGCATCCAGCAACAATCCCGAATTCAAGTGTTGGTGATGCTTCTATTTTGGTCTTGGCATGTGTAACAGCCCGATTTAGGGGCTAGTCGGAACAGTGGTTTCGGAACCACTAATCCGAGGTCAGAGAAAATTATTTTCATGTTATTTTATGAGTTAGAGCATGATTACATAAGTGCATGAAAATTTGGGTGCTTTAATTTTAGCAATTTCATGCTTAATCGCGAAAAAGGACTAAATCGCAAAAAGTGCGAAAGTTCTATTTTATAAGCTAAAGGTGTCTAATAGCCATAGAATATTAACTGGAGGTATTTAAAGGGAAATTAGCCCCTTAAATCATGGTTGGCCAGCCATAAGGGACAAGGGAGTCAAAATTGGTCAAAGTTGGTAAAGGTTTGGTGACTAAATTGATTGTTTTATATTAAAATAAAGAAAAGATGATATCCTTATCTTTACTCATCTTCTTCCACTGAAAAACACAAGCAAAATAAGGGTTTTAAAGCTCAAAAATCTCAGTAAACTCTTCTCCCTACAAGTAAGTGATTTTAATGGTTTTTCTTGATGATAGTTGTACTTTTGGAACCCCTAAAGTTTAAGCTTTCTAAATAGGGGACTATCTTGCAATATGGTAAAAAGTTTAGAGTTTTGCCATGTGAGATTTTAAGTTGTTTTCTGCATTTCAATGGAAGAAAATGAGTCTTAGTTGTTAGATGAACAACTTTTGTGAAAGAAGTTACCATGAAAACACCTAAAATGACCTTTTTGTAAAGGTTGTAAAATGTGAGGTAAATGTGTGAAATAATGAGTTTTTATGGTTGCCATAAGAGAAATAAATGTTCACCTAGGCTCGTTAAAGGTAGAAATTTGATTAGAATTGAATACCGAGCCTAGGGGTAAAATGGTCATTTTGCAAAAGTCTAAGGGCAAAATAGTAATTTTTCCAAAATATGATTATTGAAATGCAATTATTAAAGTGATAATTAAATGAGCTAATTTTCTATTATAGATCAAGAAGAACCAAGAATTTACCTCGACCGGGGCAAGAACAAAGTATCGGACTAGATCGACGATCTAGCTTATTTTGAAATCGAGGTAAGTTTGTATGTGATAAATTCAACATTTATGCTAGTATGTTTGAGAATGTTTGATATTATAATGATACATGATATTCCATGAAATTGAGTATTAGTGTTGAATGAGAAAGATGATAAAAGTTGAGATGTTGAAGTCCCGGTTGGACTATAATTAAATGTGAGAATACTATCTTCGAGACATGAGATGGATAAGGTCCCGTGTAAGACCATGTCGGGGACATGGCCTCAGCACCGAATTGAGATCCCGTATAAGACCATATTTGGGATATGGCTTCGGTATTGAATATGAGAATCATATAAAACCATATCTGGGATATGACATCGATACTTGAAGTGAGATTCCGTATAAGACCATATCCGGGATATGGCATCGTCACTCAGAGGTGACCCCATATAAGACAACATATGGGATGTGGCATTGGCTTCGTGTTTATGTTAATGACGATGAATATGCGTCTTTGAGTATCCCTAGTGATTTAGCGGGATAAATAGATAAGCTTGGAAATAGAAATGAGATCAGTACTAAAGTCATGTGATTGAGTGGATACAGGTACCCGTGAATAATTCACGAGGAATGTTTACGATATGTGGCATGGTATATGCTAGATAAGAACAAGTACGAGTAAGTTATGGAAAAGTGCTGATGACCTTGTGTGGTTATCTAATGCCATGAATTGATGTTATTATGGACTTATTATTGCTATTTATTTTCATGTAAACTTGCTAAGCTTTATGCTTACCCCTCTCATTTCCCTTTTTCCTTGTAGTATTGCCAAGATAATTCAAGAATCGTGGGACGTCGGAGTTCGGAAATCACACTATCGACATCTCTTTGGTATAACAAGTTAGACTTATTTTGAGTATGGCATGTATAGGACTTGGGTATTTTGTTATGTCATTTTGATAGCCAAAGTGTTGGCTATTTATGTTATCAAAGTCATTTTGTAAATGGTGATTGGAATTGGGCCAATACATGACAAGTTTATTTATATTCAATGGTGATGAATTTCATGAAGTGTATGTTTGTATGGATGCATTGATTTTGAGTCCTTAGGAGTGCTTTATAGTTATGAGATGTGTTGGATTGAATTAGTACAAGCATGGTTGCTGTTCAGGGTGGCATTTGGCTTGGTAGATAGCCCTTTAAATGTCCACACGGGTAGACACACGGGCATGTGTCTAGGCCGTGTGTGACACACGGTCAGCCCCATGGGTGTGTTGATTGGCCGTGTGTCCCCATGCATGCTAGGCTTACAAGTCAGTATGCTCAGTAATAAACACATGGGAAGAGACACGGTCGTGTGTCACAGCCGTGTGGGAGACACGGCCATGGACATGGGCGTGTGCCCAGGCTGTGTGAAGTCTGCACTTAAAATTTGGAATTTAATTCGACACACGGTCTAAGGACACGGGCGTGTGCCTTGGCCATGTGACCATAGTGAGGTGATGACATCATAAATAGAATGCCATGGTTTTGGCACACGAACGTGTCGAGGCCGTGTGAACAACACAGGCTAGGGACACGGGTGTGTGTCCGGCCGTGTAAAAACCCCTATTGGTTCGAATTAGAAAATAATTTCCACACGGGATAGGAACATGGGTATGTGTGACCACACGGCCTGCCCGCACGGGTGTGTTCCATTTCACACGGGTGTGTGGCCCCTGTTTAGGCAAAAACTTTCTAAGAGTGTAAAAGTTTCCGGTTTAATTCTGGAAACTTCAGAATGTATGTTTATGGCCTCGTAGCCTATATTAAGGATGTTATGCATATGAATGAGAAGTTTTAAGTTGAAATGAAATTTTATAGCCCAAAGTTGTATGTTCAAGTGAGATAAGTCTGGTAATACCTCGTACCCGATTCCGGCATTGAATACGGGTAAGGGGTGTTACATTTAGTGGTATCAAAGTTACGGTTTAGTCGATTCTCGAACTAACGTAGTGTAATTATGAGTCTAGCTTTACATGCCATACGTAAGAGTAATTGTGTAATGATAGTGTGACGACTCCTGACGATTTGAATTGTATTTTTATATAGTAATGGATCCCGATCGGACTGCAGCTGATGATGCTGTGAGTAATGCGCCGGCTCCTGCGCAAGGGACCGCACCAGTAGAGAGTAGACCCGAGACTATGGGTCAGGGAGAAGAAGCTCGAGAAGCCTTTCTCTAAATGATGAGCAATTGGTATACAGAGTATATTCGAGCAAATCCTAATGCTCAACCCCCTCCACCTCCACCTATTCCTCAGCCCGCTCCTGTAGCTCCTCAAGTGGTTGAGGTAGTAAGAAGAGAAAGGCCTTTGGTCAGTAAGATCTGAAAACAAGGAGCAGAGGAATTTCGGGCTAGTAAAGACGATGATCCTGAAAGGGCAGAGTTCTGGCTTGAGGATACCATCAGGGTATTCAACGAGTTGTCATGCACGCCTGATGAGTGCATGAAGTGTGTGGTATCTCTCTTGAGAGATTCGGCCTATCAATGGTGGAATACCCTTGTGTCGGTGGTGCTAAGGGAGAGAATTAGCTGGGAATTCTTCCAAGAGGAATTCCGGAAGAAGTATATTAGCCAGAGATTTATCGACCAGAAAAGAAAAGAGTTCTTGGAGCTAAAGCAGGGCCGAATGACGGTGACCGAATACGAACGTGAATTCGTAAGGCTCAGCAAATACGCTCAAGAATGCGTATCGACAGAGGCTATTATGTGCAAAATGTTTGAGGACGGGTTAAATGAGGATATCCGTTTATAATGTCGGAGTTCTCGAACTAAAAGAATTTATGGTGTTAGTAGATAGAGCCTCTAAGGCTGAAGAGTTGGCCAAAGAGAAAAGAAGAGCTGAGATTGAGTCTTGTGACTCGAGAAAGAGGCAAATGAGTAAGTCATACCAATCCTCATCTAAGAAATCAAGGGATTTCACTACTCGATCAACCACTTTAGCCGGGTTTTCAAACCAAAGTAAGGGCAAACAATTCTCGGGGTCTAAGGCTCACAGTACTTTGGTTGCTAGTGTTGGCAATGCCCGACCGAGTAGACGGGAATGCCCGCAGTGTTGCAGACGCCATTCTGGTGAGTGCCGAGCAAACGAGAAGGCTTGTTTTAAGTGTGGGTCTCTAGACCACTTTATCAGAGATTGCCTTGAGGCGGGTGAGAAAGAGAAACCTCAGAATGCAAGACGGGGAAATACTGCTAGAGGAAGACCACAGAGAAACGCGGGAAATGAGATGAGTGGCAAGAATTCATTTAGAGAGCAGACAGCGAGAGTTGAGGGTAGAGCACCGGTGAGAACATATGCCATTCGTGCTCGCGAAGAGGTGTCCTCCCCTGACGTAATCACGGGTACATTTTCCCTCTATGATAACCATGTTGTAGCTTTTATTGATCCAGGGTCTACCCACTCGTATATTTGCATGAAATTAGTCTCTATGTAATGCCCCGAATTTGGGCCTAGAAGTATTGGGCCTTGAGTATGGGTCCGTAAGGAGGCTGTAAATAGTTATTTAATTATGCAAGGAAATGACACAATTAAATGTCTACTCAAGTGGTTAAGGGTCCTGAGAAGTATTGCAAAAGTCCTGGGTTCAGGCCTGAGTTCTAGCAAAAATTTTGGTTTTAGGTGAATAAAACCCTGGGAGTAAGTAAGTAGGCTTTAAGAATAAAATGTGGAAAAAAAATGATACAAAGAGAGCTGTGGTGGAGTGGTTGTGGCGTCATTAAGGTGGCAGGGGAGCTTGAGTTCGAAACCCCTTGCATGCGAAATGTGATTATTTTGCTAATTTGGGACGGTTTTGGAGGATTGATGGAGGGATCCCACATCGGGAAGCTAGCATGAGAGTAGGCGAGAAGCTGGCTTTAAATAGAGCGATCTATGAGGAGAGTAATCATACCTTGGTTGGCGTTTGGGCATAGGAGTGTTCAGAGCGCAGATTAACTCCAGATTCCTATCAGGTGTGTATTTCGCACTACTCTAGCTGTAGGGCGACAAATGCAGAAATACTGGTCACACGGCGATGGTAGCCATACGAGGGTGCGAGCGCACGTGTGGGAGCTTCAACGCGATAGTTGAGGCCATCATGAGTGTTCTTGTGGGTTAAGGCTGTTTGGGCCACGATGGGCGGAAAGGGGCCATGTAGGGCCAATGGGCCCGTGGGCCCAATCGGATAAGTTGTATGATTGTGTAGTAAATATTGGACTGGACTATGTGAATCTCATATCTGTGGCTAGATTTGGGCTAAATGGGCCACACGAGCGTGTGGGCCCATTTGGGTCGAGAATGGGCCCTAGGCCCATTCGCATCGTTATCTCTGCTTAGAATACCTTGGTTTACAAAATTACTGAAATACCCTTGGTTTACAAAATTACTAAAATACCCTTGGTTTACAAAATTACCGAAATACCCTCGAGTTGTAAAATTACCGAAATACCCTCGGTTTGCAAAATTACTAAAATACCCTCGGTATGCAAAATTACTGAAATACCTTCAGTTTGTAAAATTACTGAAATACCCTCAGTTTGTAAAATTACTAAATTACCCCTGTAGGGTAGAATTACCTAAATACCCTTGTAAGGTGGAATTACCGAAATACCCCTGAAGGGTATGATTACTGAAATACCCTTGTAGGGTAAAATGACTATTTTGCCCTTGTGGGTAAATGACTGATTAGGACTATGACTGATTTAACTGTGAATGTATGACTGTGTTTTAACTGACTTGACTGTGGTCGTGTGACTGATATGCTTTTAATATGTGTCTAAATGACTGTTACTGAGCATGGCCATTTTGCATACACGTGTAATGATTGAGCATGACATACATGACATATTGCATGGGGTTGGGACATTGATACGGAGGAAGTTCTGATAGGGTCGCATGGGTCGCATGAGACGACTGTGGATCCAATATTGATCGGATAGGGTCGCACGGGTTGCATGAGACGACTGTGGATCCAGTATTGATCTGATAGGGTCGCACGGGTCGCATGACGACTGTGGATCCAGTATTGATCTGTTAAAGTCGCACGGGTCGTATGAGATGACTGTGGACCGACGGACAGCTTAAAGGCGCGTAATCTGATTATGGCTCCGTGCCAACCTAAATATGGCTCTGTGCCATCTTGATTATGGCTTTGTGCCAATCGTATTTACCCGTGGCTATGTGCCTAACATATATATTGACAACTCTGTGTCGATCATATTTACCCAAGGCTGTGTGCTGATTATATTACCGTCGCTAATGGCTATGTACCAAACATAATACAGTTACTGTTGGCTTTGTGCCAATTATAATACCGCTACTGAAGGCTTAGAGCCGCATATATATACTAGTAGCTTTGCTGCGATTTCGGCTAGGGTTGCAACTGGTGCTAACAGTGGTGTGCTGGCTGGGTGGGTCGATTTTATCACCACGTAAGTGTAGGGTTGGTACTGGTGGTGTGTTGGCTGGATCGGGGTGGGATGCATCCTCATACTATTGCATATCTGTTATGAGATCTGTTACTATTAAAAGGGCTTTGGCCCGGACTGTTTAGGTTTCTGTTTCTGTATACTGACTGTTACTCTAGTAAGGGGATCACACATTGAGTTTTCGTAAACTCACCCCCTTTTTAACTGTGCAGGTAATCCCAAGCCTTAGACGGATCGGTGCTGCGAGGGACTCGGAGAAGGCCACACACACTGCTTTTGTTTTCCATTTTGATTATTTACATTCAAGTATTTTGATTTGGGTTGTAATAAGGCCTCTTTAAGTTTCTGGATTTTAAATATGGGTCTTTCCTTACTTTGAATTATATCCGTTAGAAGTAAATCACGGTTTTCCAAAATGCTAACTGTTTTTAAAGCAACACTGCATTTTCGTAACATTTTCGAAATGGTTTCGCGACTTAATCATTTTCGTAAATCAATTACTTTCAAAATCAGCTTCCGCAACTGAAAAGATGTTTTGGGATTAAAACTAATAATTTTTCAATGTACCACGTTTTAAAAATAAACCAACGTAACGTGGTTTTTCTTAAGCCTTTAAACAAGAAGGGTTTTCAATGAAAACATGGTTTTTGAAAAATACTTCAATGCGACACGCCAGATTCGGGCCTAACTTCTAGGCCGGGTTTGGGGTTTTACATTTAGTGGTATCAGAGCCAGGTTGCAAAACTCGACTGTGGAATGGGTTTTAAAAATTGGATTTCTGAAAGAATTGTTTCAAAAGGGTTTGAAAAGATTTAAAGTAATCGAAATGTTTTTCTGAATATTTCCCTGAAAGTGTGGTTAACCTAGTCTCCAGCGTCGAATCCGTAAGTTTTCTGTTAGACAGTGTTTAAAATTAGATTTTGTATTTATTCACTGTATGTTCTTGAAATCAGATTGTTTTTTTTTAGCTAGCAACAGTGCTGTGATGGATTCCGAAGGCAAGCAAGGTCGCGAGGAGTTGCCCATCTCTCCTGAACATAAGATGGTTCAGGAGACGGTGGACGAGGTAGGTCCGCCAACTTTGAGTAGCGATAAACCGGAGCTTGGTACGGAGGCACTGACCCGGTTGGTAAGGGAAGTGCTGGAAGATGTGTTTGAGGCAGGAGTTAAGGCGTATGGTGAAACACTTCAGGCTAGGTGCTTGGAGTGCAACAGGAAGAGGATCACGATCCTCTGCGCGCGGAGCCTTGTTACGTGTGAAACGCATTACGACGCGTCCAAACTTTCCAGCTTGCAAGCATTGCAAAAGGCGTCATCCGGGTGAATGCTGAAGGAAGTCAGGAGCGTTTCTTAGATGCGGGTCTAAGGAGCATCGGGTTCGGGATTGCACAGTCCTGTTTAAGTCAGGTGTGTTTTGTTTGGATGTGATGTTTGAATATAGAAATTGTATGCATGTGTGATAAATATCTGTTTTCTTCTGTGGTTGGATGTTTGGTTGTGTGTAAGAGGTTTCAAGAGTAAGTTAAAAGTGTATTAGCGGTATTGGGATCAGAGTGTGCAGCGGTAGCATAGGGGTGTAGTTGTTACACAACTATCCTGTTAGTTGGAAATTTCGGGGATGAAATTTTTTTAAGGGAGCTAGAGTTGTAACGCCCCGAATTTGGGCATAAAAGTATTGGGCCTTGAGTATGGGTCCGTAAGGAGGCTGTAAATAGGTATTTAATTGTGCAAGGAAATGACACAATTAAATGTCTACTCAAGTGGTTAAGGGTCCTGAGAAGTATTAAAAAAGTCCTGGGTTCAAACCTGAGCTCTAGCAAAAATTTTGGTTTTAGGTGAATAAAACCCTGGGAGTAAGTAAGTAGGCTTTAAGAATAAAATGTGGAAAAAAAATGACACAAAGAGAGCTGTGGTGGAGTGGTTGTGGCGTCATTAAGGTAGCAGGGGAGCCTGAGTTTAAAACCCCTTGCATGCGAAATGTGACTATTTTGCTAATTTGGGACGGTTTTGGAGGATTGATGGAGGGATCCCACATAGGGAAGCTAGCATGAGAGTAGGCGAGAAGCTGGCTTTAAATAGAGCGATCTATGAGGAGAGTAAGCATACCTTGGTTGGCGTTTGGGCATAGGAGTGTTCAGAGCGCGGATTAACTCCAGATTCCTATCAGGTGTGTATTTTGCACTACTCTAGCTGTTGAGCGGCAAATGCCGAAATGCCGGTCACACGGCGATGGTAGCCACACAAGCGTGCGAGCGCACGTGTGGGAGCTTCAACGCGATAGTTGAGGCCATCATGATTGTTCTTGTGGGTTTAGGCTGTTTGGGCCACGATGGGCCGAAAGTGGGTATGTGGGGCCAATGGGCCCGTGGGCCCAATCGGATAAGTTGTATGATTGTGTAGTAAATATTGGACTGGACTATGTGAATCTCATATCTGTGGCTAGATTTAGGCTAAATGGGCCACACGAACGTGTGGGCCCATTTGGGCCGAGAATGGGCCACACGAGCGTGTGGGCCCATTTGGGCCGAGAATGGGCCCTAGGCCCATTCGCATCGTTATCTCTGTTTAGAATACCTTGGTTTACAAAATTACTGAAATACCCTTGGTTTACAAAATTACTAAAATACCATTGGTTTACGAAATTACCGAAATACCCTCGAGTTGTAAAATTACCGAAATACCCTTGGTTTGCAAAATTACTAAAATACCCTCAGTTTGCAAAATTATTGAAATACCCTCGGTTTGCAAAATTATTGAAATACCCCTATAGGGTGGAATTACCGAAATACCCCTAAAGGGTAAGATTACCGAAATACCCTTATAGGGTAAAATGACTATTTTGCCCTTGTGGGTAAATGACTGATTAGGACTATGACTGATTTAACTGTGAATGTATGACTGTGTTTTATCTGACTTGATTATGGTCGTGTGACTGATATGCTTTTAATATGTGTCTAAATGACAGTTACTAAGATGGCCATTTTGCATACACGTGTAATGATTGAGCATGACATACATGACATATTGCATGGGGTTGGGACATTGATACGGAGGAAGTTCTGATAGGGTCACACGGGTCGCATGAGACGACTATGGATCTAGTATTGATCTGATAGGGTCGCACGGGTCGCACGGGTCGCATGACGACTGTGGATCCAGTATTGATCTGTTAAGGTCGCACGGGTCGCATGAGATGATGTGGGCCGACGGACGGCTTAAAGCGCGAATGTCGATTATGGCTCTGTGCCAACCTAAATATGGCTCTGTGCCATCTTGATTATGGCTTTGTGCCAATCGTATTTACCCGTGGCTATGTGCCTAACATATATATTGACGAATCTGTGTCGATCATATTTACCCAAGGCTATGTGCCGATTATATTACCGTCGCTGATGGGTATGTGCCAAACATAATACAGTTACTGATGGCTTTGTTCCAATTATAATACCGTTACTGAAGGCTTAGAGCCGCATATATATACTAGCAGCTTTGCTGCGATTTCAGTTAGGGCCGCAACCGGTGCTAACAGTGGTGTGCTGGCTGGGTGGGTCGATTTTATCCCCACGTAAGTGTAGGGTTGGTACGGGTGGTGTGTTGGCTGGATCGGGGTGGGATGCATCCTCATACTATTGCATATCTGTTATGAGATCTGTTACTGTTAAAAGGGCTTTGGCCCGGACTGTTTAGGTTTCTGTTTCTGTATACTGACTGTTACTCTAGTAAGGGGATCACACACTGAGTTTTCGTAAACTCACCCCGTTTTTAACTATGCAGGTAATCCCAAGCCTTAGACGGATTGGTGCTGCGAGGGATTCGGAGAAGGCCACACACACTGCTTCTGTTTTCCATTTTGATTATTTACATTCAAGTATTTTGATTTGGGTTATAATAAGACCTCTTTAAGTTTCTAGATTTTAACTATGGGTCTTTCTTTACTTTGAATTATATCCGTTAGAAGTAAATCACGATTTTCCAAAATGCTAACTGTTTTTAAAACAACACTGCGTTTTCGCAACATTTTTGAAATGGTTTCGCGACTTAATCTTTTTCGTAAATCAATTACTTTCAAAATCAGCTTTCGCAACTGAAAAGATGTTTTCAGATTAAAACTAATAATTTTTCAATGTACCACATTTTAAAAATAAACCAATGTAACGGGGTTTTTCTTAATCCTTTAAACAAGAAGGGTTTTCAATGAAAACATGGTTTTTGAAAACACTTCAATGCGACACGCCAGATTCGGGCCTAACTTCTAGGCCGGGTTTGGGGTGTTACACTCTAGCATGAGCATGCCTATAGAGTCTACTGAATTTGTGATAAGGGTGTCGAATCCCCTAGGCAAATGTGTATTGGATGATAGAATTTGCAAATGTTGCCCTTTGATGGTTAGGGGTCATTGTTTTCCTGCACATCTCATGTTATTACTGTTTGATGAGTTCGATGTCATCCTTGGGATGGATTGGTTAGTTACTCATGATGTGATTGTGAATTGTGGAATGAAGTTTATTGAGTTAAAATGTGAAAGTGGGGATCTTATTCGTGTTGAATCAGATAAGCAAGACAGATCACCAGTAGTGATATCATCCTTGTTGACTCAGAAGTATTTAAGAAAGGGGTGTGAAGCTTACCTTGCTTTTGTGATAATTCTAAAGAGACTGAGTTGAAAATTGAGTCGTTACCCATAGTGTGCGAATATCCAGATGTTTTTCCGGAGGAATTGCCAAGGTTACCTCCGGTTAGGTAGATTGAATTTGGGATTGAGTTAGCTCCGGGTACCGCCCCCATTTCTATTGCTCCATATAGAATGGCTCCAACCAAGCTAAAAGAATTGAAAGCACAGCTGCAAGAACTAACGGATAAAGCCTTTGCAAGACCAAGTTTTTCTCCGTGGGGTGCTCCCGTATTATTTGTGAAGAAGAAAGATGGTTCTATGAGGTTATGCATAGATTATCGGTAACTTAATAAGGTAACTATGAAGAACAAGTACCCGTTGCCAAGAATTGATGATTTGTTTGAAATTGAAGGGAGCCACGGTGTTTTCCAAAATAGACTTAAGGTTTGGGTACTATCAGTTGAGAGTCAAGGACTCGGATGTGAAGAAAACTGCATTTCGGACAAGGTATGGCCACTATGAATTTTTGGTTATGCCTTTTGGTTTAACAAATGCCCCAGCCGTTTTCATGGACTTGATGAATCGTATTTTTCGGCCATATTTGGATAAATTTGTCGTGGTCTTCATTGATGATATACTGATTTACTCTTGAGATGAAGACGAACATGCCAAGCATTTGAGAAAGGTTTTGCAAATTTTGAGAGATAAACAATTGTATGCCAAGTTTAGTAAAAGTGAATTTTGGCTTAAGGAAGTTGGATTTTTAGGGTACATTGTCTCGGGAGATGGAATTAGAGTCGACCCGAGTAAGATTTCAGCAATTGTTGAATGGAAACCACCAATGAGCGTAACTGAAGTAAGGAGTTTTCTGGGCCTAGCCGGCTATTATAGGCGTTTTGTCAAGGGGTTCTCCATGATAGCTACTCCGATGACGAGATTATTGCAAAAAGATGTAAAGTTTGATTGGACAGAAAACTGTCAACAGAGTTTTGAGAAACTAAAGGCGTTATTGACTGAGGCTCCTGTTTTGGTGCAACCTGAGCCGGGAAGAGAATTTGTGGTTTACAGTGATGCATCCATGAATGGATTGGGTTGTGTACTTATGCAAGAGGGCAAGGTGATTGCATATGCCTCTAGAAAATTAAAGCCGCACGAGAAGAATTACCTGACCTATGACTTAGAGTTGGCCGCCATTGTGTTTGCATTGAAGATATGGAGACACCATTTATATGGCGAAAGGTGTCGGATATTCACCGACCATAAGAGCCTAAAATACTTGATGACTCTAAAGGAATTGAATTTGAGGCAATGAAGATGGTTAGAGCTGATCAAGGATAATGAGCTAGTAATTGACTATCATCCGGGAAAAGCAAACGTAGTCGCCGATGCATTGAGTGGGAAATCCTTGTTTGCGCTGAGAGCCATGAACACACAGATGAATTTGTCAGATGATGGTTCTATTCTAGCTGAGTTGAGGGCTAGTTTTCTTCAAGAGATTTGTGAAGCCCAGAGAGGCGACAATAATTTACAAGCTAAAAGAGCTCAATGTGAGTCAAATGTCGAGTCGGACTTTCGGATAAGTCCAGAGGGATGTTTGATGTTTCGAGATAGGGTCTGTGTACCCAAAAATGGTGAAGTTATCCCCAAGATTCTGTATGAAGCACATAGTGGATGTTTGTCTGTACATCCAGGCAGCACGAAGATGTATAATGACTTGAGGAAATGGTATTGGTGGCCTAGCATGAAGGAAGACATTTCCGAGTTTGTATCGAGATGTCTAATTTGTCAAGAAGTGAAGGATGAACATCAAGTACCTTCGGGTCTAATTCAGCCTATTATGGTTCCCGAGTGGAAATGGAACCGTATTACTATGGACTCCGTGACGGGTTTACTGTTGACGTCGAAAAAGAAGGATGTTGTATGGGTTTTAATCGATAGACTTACGAAGTCAGCCCATTTCATACTAGTACGAGTTGATTATTCTCTTGATAAGTTGGCGGATTTGTACATGTCAGAGATAGTAAGACTTCATGGTGTACCGTTGTCAGTTATTTCGGATAGAGATCCGAGATTCACGTCATGATTTTGGAAAAAGTTGCAAGAGGCTTTAGGCACGAAATTGAGTTTTAGTATAACTTTCCATCTGCAAATCGACGGGCAGTCGGAGAGAGTGATACAGATACTTGAAGACATGCTTCGATGTTGTGTTTTGGAATTCCAAGGTAATTGGGAAAAATACTTGCCGTTGGTGGAATTCGCTTACAACAATAGTTTTCAGTCAAGTTTGAAAATGGCACCTTGTCAAGCATTGTATGGGCATAAATGCCGAACACCCTTGTATTGGACAGAACTCAGAGAGAATCAGATTCACGGGGTTGATTTGGTCAGGGAAACTGAAGAGAAAGTAAAGGTGATACGTGAATGTCTAAAAGCGACCTCAGATAGACAAAAGACTTATTCGAATTTAAAACGGAAAGAGATTGAGTTCCAAGTAGGTGATAAAGTATTTCTGAAAGTATCACCATGAAGAAAAGTCCTCAGATTTGGCTGGAAAGGCAAATTGAGTCCGCGTTTTATCGGACCTTATGAAGTTACCGAGAGGATAGGACCGGTAGCTTATCGTTTTGCCTTGCCACTTGAGCTGAAAAAGATTCACGATGTCTTCCACTTTTCCATGTTACGCCGATACCGTTCGGACCCTTCACATGTTATTGTTCCATCAGAAGTAGAGATTCAACCGGATATGACTTATGGCGAAGAGCCGGTTAAGATTTTGGCACGAGAGATCAAACAACTGAGAAACAAAAGTATAGCCCTTGTTAAAGTGCTATGGCAGAGACATGGAATAGAAGAAGCTACATGGGAGCCCAAAGAGACCATGATAAACCAATATCCCAACCTTTTTACAGGTAAAATTTTCAAGGACGAAAATCCTTAAGGGGGAGAATTGTAACAGCCCGATTTAAGGGCTAGTCGGAACAGTGGTTTTGGAACCACTAATTCGAGGTCAGAGAAAATTATGTTCATGTTATTTTATGAGTTAGAGCATGATTACATAATTGCATGAAAATTTTGGTGCTTTAATTTTAGCGATTTCATGCTTAATCGCGAAAAAGGACTAAATCGTAAAAAGTGCAAAAGTTCTATTTTATAAGCTAAAGGTGTCTAATAGCCATAGAATATTAATTGGAGGTATTTAAAGGGAAATTATCCCCTTAAATCATGGTTGGCCGGCCATAGGGGACAAGGGAGTCAAAATTGGTCAAAGTTGGTAAAGGTTTGGTGACTAAATTGATTGTTTTATATTAAAATAAAGAAAATATGATATCCTTCTCTTTACTCATCTTCTTCCACCGAAAAACACAAGCAAAATAGGGGTTTTAAAGCTTAAAAATCTCAGCAAACTCTTCTCCCTACAAGTAAGTGATTTTAATGGTTTTTCTTGATGATAGTTGTACTTTTGGAACCCCTAAAGTTTAAGCTTTCTAAATAGGGGACTATCTTGCAATATGGTGAAAAGTTTAGAGTTTTTCCATGTGAGCTTTTAAGTTGTTTGCTGCATTTTCTTGGAAGAAAATGAGTCTTAGTTGTTAGATGAACAACTTTTGTGAAAGGTGTTACCATGAAAACACCTTAAATGACCTTTTTGTAAAGGTTGTAAAATGTGAGGTAAATGTGTGAAATAATGACTTTTGATGGTTTCCCTAAGAGAAATAAATGTTCACCTAGGCTCATTAAAGGTAGAAATTTGATTAGAATTGAATACCGAGCCTAGGGGAAAAATGGTCATTTTGCAAAAGTCTAAGGGCAAAATAGTAATTTTGCCAAAATATGATCATTGAAATGCAATTATTAATGTGATAATTAAATGAGCTAATTTTCTATTATAGATCAAGAAGAACCAAGAATTTACCTCGACCGGGGAAAGAACAAAGTATCGGACTAGATCGATGATCTAGCTTATTTTGAAATCGAGGTAAGTTTGTATGTGATAAATTCAACATTTATGCTAGTATGTTTGAGAATGTTTGATATTATAATGATACATGATATTCCATGAAATTGAGTATTAGTGTTGGATGAGAAAGATGGTAAAAGTTGAGATGTTGAAGTCCAGGTTGGACTATAATTAAATGTGAGAATACTATCTTCGAGACATGAGATGGATAAGGTCCCGTGTAAGACAATGTCGGGGACATGGCCTCGGCACCGAATTGAGATCTCGTTTAAGACCATATCTGGGATATGGCTTCGGTATTGAAAATGAGAATCGTATAAGACCACATCCGGGATATGGTATCGATACTTGAAGTGAGATTCTGTATAAGACCATATCTGGGATATGGCATCGGCACTCAGAGGTCACCCCATATAAGACCACATCTAAGATATGGCATTGGCTTTGTGTTTATGTTAATGACGATGAATATGTGTCTTTGAGTATCCCTAGTGATTTAGCGGGATAAATAGATAAGCTTGGAAAGAGAAATGAGATTAGTACTAAAGTCATGTGATTGAGTGAATACAGGTACCCGTGAAAAATTCACGAGGAATGTTTACGATATGTGGCATGGTATATGCTAGATAAGAACAAGTACGAGTAAGTTATGGAAAAGTGCTTATGACCTTGTGTGGTTGTCTAATGCCATGAATTGATGTCAATATGAACTTATTGTTGCTATTTATTTTCATGCAAACTTTCTAAGCTTTATGCTTACCCCTCTCATTTCCCTTTTTCCTTGTAGTATTGCCAAGATAATTCAAGAATCGTGGGACGTCGGAGTTCGAAAATCACACTATCGACATCTCTTTGGTATAACAAGTTAGACTTATTTTGAGTATGGCATGTATAGGACTTGGGTATTTTGTTATGTCATTTTGATAGCCAAAGTGTTGGCTATTTATGTTATCAAAGTCATTTTGTAAATGGTCATTAGAATTGGGCCAATACATGACAAGTTTATTTATATTCAATGGTGATGAATTTCATGAAGTGTATGTTTGTATGGATGCATTGATTTTGAGTCCTTAGGAGTGCTTTATAGTTATGAGATGTGTTGGATTGAATTAGTACAAGCATGATTGCTGTTTAGGGTGGCATTTGGCTTGGTAGATAGCCTTTTAAATGTCCACACGGGTAGACACACGGGCGTGTGTCTAGGCCATGTGTGACACACGGTCAGCCCCATGGGTGTGTTGATTGGCCGTGTGTCCCCATGCATGCTAGGCTTACAAGTCAGTATGCTCAGTAATAAACACATGGGCAGAGACACGGCTGTGTCTCTCAGCTGTGTGGGAGGCACAACCATGGACATGGGCGTGTGCTCAGGCCGTGTGAAGCCTGCACTTAAAATTTGGAATTTAATTCGACACACGGTCTAAGGACACGGGCGTGTGCCTTGCCGTGTGACCATAGTGAGGTGATGATATCATAAACAGAATGCCATGGTTTTGGCACACGGGTTAAGACACAGACGTGTCGAGGCCATGTGAAAGACACGGGCTAGGCACACGGGCGTGTGTCCAGCTGTGTGAAAACCCCTGTAGGTTCGAATTAGAAAATAATTTCCACACGGGATAGGAACATGGATGTGTGTGACCACACGGCCTGCCCGCACGGGCGTGTTCCATTTCAAACGGGCGTGTGGCCCCTGTTTAGGCAAAAACTTTCTAAGAGTGTAAAAGTTTCTGGTTTAATTTCGGAACCTTCAGAATGTATGTTTATGGCCTCGTAGGCCCATAATAAGGATGTTGTGCATATGAATGAGAAGTTTTAAGTTGAAATGAAATTTTATAGCCCAAAGTTGTATGTTCAAGTGAGATTAGTCTGGTAATACCTCGTACCTAGTTCCGGCGTTGAATACGGGTAAGGGGTGTTACAGCATGTACCTAGGAAGTCTTTTGGTTGATATGCTCATTTGTAGTTTGATGGCATTTTGAACACCAGGTATATGAGTGTATACATTTATGTGATGGTAATAGTTATGTGGTTGATATTTTGATAGGTTGCTTGAGTTATATATTTAATGTTCAAATGGTAGAGAGAATATAATGTTTTGGGATGTATTTTGGTTGATGCTTGGGAACGGTATGATGGATGGTATGCTTAGACTATGCTTTAGAAATGTTTTGGTAAGTTTGATGTTTATACCTATGTTTTACTTGAAAGTTTTGGTAGCCTTGGTAACTAGGTCATAAGGCTAATATGAAAATCAAATGTGAAATGGTTGAATGGTTGATTATATACATGTTTGGCTTGATCATTTGTGGTGTCATTGAAGGCACATCGGTATGATTGAATATGATCATTTAGTTAGTTTTGAATTATTGACTGAGGTGTTAATTATGACATATTGGTTAGGCACTTAGAATGGTTGTTGTAAATGATGTTTTTGCCTTGAATTGGATGCTTTTGAATAGATTGAAATGTGGCTTAAATGATAGCTTGTGGCATAAGTGTTTCATGGTTAAATAGCTTATTTAAAAAGGCATTTTCCAAGTACACACAGCTTGATACATGACCTGGCACACGACCGTGTGCTTTACACGTTTTGGAGACACGACCGTATGGCCTATAAATTTTTGTAATTTTTGTTGCACACGGTTACATTGAGTTACACAGTTTTCTCACACGGCCGTGTGACTCATCCACACGGCCTCAACCCTTCCACATGTCCGTGTGACCCCTGTTTACAGATCTTAACTTTTTGTTTTTAATTCAAATTGATCCTTGTTTATTACCGAATTATTTTTTAAGCTTCTGTATACTCGATATTTACCTGAAATAGATTGAATAATGTATTTATTTATGCTCGTATGTGATTATTTAATATTTATTTGAGATTTTCATAAATAAATTGTATGAAATTGTTTGAAGATTGTTTGTAGCATCTCATTACTTTGGTTCGACGACTGGACCGAGTAAGGGGTGTTACATAATAATAATAGGGTTTATAGTCCCCCTCATTAACATGAGGAGCTTTTGGGCCTCTTTTATATTGAGTCCAATTACAAGTACTTCTTGAACTTTTAACTCAGTACTTTATAATTCGGTCCAACTCGATATTTGTTTTTCTATTTCCCAAAGTAAACATCTCAATATTTTTCTAACTAAATAATCTTCTCAACCCAATTCTAATTCTGTTAAAATCATGACGACTTTACAGTAAAAGAATCTATGAGAAAATATATTTAATACTTCTACATTCAACGGTTGACTATGACCGAATGATTTATTTCCATTTTAAAACTTCTTTTAAATTGAAAAAAATAAATTCATTTCCAGATAATTTTTATTTAGGAGAAAACGACATTTCATTTCTAAATGTTTCTCATTTCTCAATTTCCACCATTTCTATTCATTTATGTCCATTTGATTCAACATGCAATTCATTTCTGGTTTAAACAAGCAAGCGGAATGATCGACTGGACATATGCAATTGAGGCTTAAATGATTTATAATTAAGTTTCAGCTTTTCGACTATTAAATATAAACTCATTTAGTCACAAAGTCATTCCATTACAGTATCATGACTAAGTTCTCCTCAACAACATACTGATACAAAAGCAACTCGATCAGTGCTCGTCAAATGACCTTGTCATAAGCGTGGTACCCTCATAGGATATCCTTAATTTCTTTAGGATAATATCCGTTCTCCAAACATGATCTTATTTTATCTCATGGTAACCATTACATCTTCCTTTGTAAAAAGTCAATTACTATCAAATAGTAATAGAGTAATTCATCAAAAAAAAAAACGAATGACCCGTGGCCATGTTTACTTTTCATCAACCATGTAATGCCAATGAGAGGATATCATTTACACATGTCTCAAGCTATGAATTCCATTGTTGTGAATGAGGCTAAATACTAAAGAAGTCGTATATTAAATGCACCAACTTTTGATTCGTTATCTATTTGAACTCAGTCTTTTACTTACATCAAACTATACAGTCATGCATACATAGTCTGTCATCCACTTAGGATTTAGGTATGCCACACTATGAATGTCACAAGTGAATAAATCTATAAATGGATCCAAGACCTATTCTTCTTGGGTCTAATCCGATATACTATCAGTCTAGTTAGTCACATCTATGTCTCTATCTTCTGGGAGTCATCCACTCCGATGCCTAAGACAAAGCATCTCCTCAATTGGACTTGATAGATGACATATTATTCTTTCAATTGGTCTGCTCATTTTTTATTAGACTAAGGACATGTTTAGGTTTGTCTACTAATATAATATGTATTTTCGTATTACGATCCGCCCACCTAATATCACTTACTATTAGTTTAAACATTAGACAACCAGTGAGCTAATATTTGTTTCCGTTTTGCTTTGCGTGCAAAAACCATATGAGGAAAATTATACAAAGTATATTAATGTAATCCATGAATTTGTTTTATTAACAATATATTCCAAAAAATTATAAGTTTACAAACAAATATACTACACTCATGGCACCAGATCCAACAGTCTTTTATTCGATATTTGACATCCATCCATTACAGACAAGTTTGCAATTTCTAAATATTGCAATACTATTATTAAAAGTCACGGTCAAGTCGTCTTTATATAAACATGCAACAAAAAATAAGTTTCTTTTGAAACTTGGTAAATAGAAAACGTATTTCAAAATAATCTTCCTAAAATTATTAAAATAAAGATGTACATCTCCCATTACTTCATCTGCCACAGTTGTTCCATTTCTGGCCCGCAATGATAGACTCTTAGTTCTAAGATCTTTCGTCTCCTCGAACCCCCATAGAAAAACACATACATAATTAGTGGCTCCCAAGTCAATACCATAGTGGTATATTGAATCATCCACTAAATAAGCTTCTATCATAAAGAGTTTCATACATTTGCCTTTGGTGGCCAGGTATTCCTTCCAATCTTTTCAGTTCGCCTTGAAGTGCCATTTCTTACTGCACAAGAAGCATTTAGACTTAGATAAGTCTTTAGGATTTCTGGTTCTCTTCCTTTCACCTTGTGGTGGCCCAAACACCTTAACTTTTCCTTTCATCGCACGCTTTCCATTCTATTTTGAGGAAAAAGCGACATCTATGTTTGCCTCTGCTCTTCGGAATGGCTGACCGCCATTCAACATCAACTCATAGGATTGTAATTCCTTCATTAGTTGTGTAAACATCGGGTTCTTGTTCCCAAGGTTATATGCGGCCCGAAAGCCTGCAAAATCCTTGGACAAGCTTTTGAGCACCATCTCAACCTGAGTGTTCTAGTCCAAATTGGCTTCATTGTCCACGACCTCGACAAAGTATGCCATGAGAGTAATCATATGGTATTTGACCAGAGTGCTGGGCTTTTGCTGGACATTCGTTAAACTAGTAATAGCAGACTATCGAGCCAAGGAAGCTTAGCCTCCAAACATGTCTTCTAGTTTGTCTAGAATCATTTTGGTAGTCTTACAACTCTTCAGTTGCTAATAAATGATGTTGGTCATGCTTGCCAGCATATTGTAATGAGCTATCTCATCAGACTCCTCCTAGTGTTTTCTAGCCTCAACTTGAGTGGCTGGAGGGCGCTTATAATCAAAAATAGTTTTGAGTTTCTCACAGCTCAGGATAATCATGCGGCTCTTTTTCCATTCCTTATAGTTGTCAAAACCATTTTTTTATAGGTTGGAAAACGGGGATCGACTTAAAAAGAAATATGGAGTCGCCACCGATCTTTTATTCGAGGTGCGATCGAATCACCTTGAGATGGATTATTTTAATAAAACATTTTGATTTATTAAAACAATAATTTTGGTCTACGAAATCTAAGAAAATAGGTTCGGGAGTCAATTACGTATGAGGAAGGATTAGCACCCTAGCAACGCTCCAAAATTGGTACCAACTTGATTAATTGATGTCCTAATGCCAAAAATTTGAAACGATTTTAGAATACAATTCCTTTTTTAAAAATTTTAAAATAACTCGAATTGGATGTTGAGATTCACTTGTTCGAAGGAATAAAATATCACATCCCAAGACGATAGGATATGACGTTTCAAACCCTCGATGCCAAGATCCTCTCGTGATTTCCAAAGTTCATGCATTGAGATTTTTATAAGGATATTCAATTATTTGGTCAAACAAAAAATCGAAACCCAACACGATAGGGCACGATTTCTTGAATTTCCAAACACGAAATATTGCCTTATTTGGAAAGGTTCCTTTAGTCACTATTTAAAATAAAAAGAATTGATGATTTAATTAAAAGATAATTGATTGAACTAAAACATTTAAGTGGCCATTCATAGTAAAGAAAAATTTACAACATGCATAAAAATTATAACATCTTATCGTGCCAAAACAAATTATAAAAGCATTAACGAAACATGGTATTGGAAAGCATAAATAATCGAATATGATACAAGTGAACGATATGAAAGCAATGAATTCAAATTGCGACTCATAAGACAAATAATCATTCAACCTACATTATTCCAATGTTCACACTAACAATTTTTTTTTTAAAATGGATTAAACAATATATATAACCAACAGTAGAAAATAAACATAAATCAAATTAGAAATAAATAGAATATAATAATGAATAAATTTAAAATAAATAATGTGAAAGGTATTTTCAAGAATCAATAATATACAATAATTTAAAACAAATGATATATAAAACATTTAAATATACATATAATAGTGTAAAATAATATTGAAACATTTTAAAATAAATAGATAGAATCTAAAGGAAGGTGTATAAAATAATTTAATATAAAAATATAAAAAGTTTAAAACAATATATAAAAGAGGAAATTAAAATACATAACAATCTTAAAAGGATAATATATGTAAAAAGAAAATTGAAATGAACTATATAATATATGAAAAAAATCTAAAATAAATAATATATAAAAGTTTAGAATAAGTAATGTGTATAAAATTATTTTAAATAAATAGTAAAACAAATTTTAAGAAACATTACATTAAAACAAGTTAAAATAAAGTAATATATAAAAATAAAATAATTTAAAATAGATGGTATACAAATATTTGTTAAATATCATATAATAAAACTGTTTGAAACTAAATAAATAAATGAATTAAGTAATCTAGGGACGAAATTGAGAATCAAAACAATGTTTTAAGGATAATCAGTAAATAAATAAATTATTAAAGCCGAATTAGGGACTAAAACATAATGCGCGGAAAACATAGAGGACCGAAGGGGCAAATATCCCTGGCCTCAATGCGCTGCGTTTAAAAAGGGACTAAAATAAAAATAGAACGAAAATTAAAGGCCAAATTAAAATAAAATAAAACTTGATTAAAAAAGAAATAAAATGCGAAAGGACTAAAATGGCAATTAGCCCATCAAAGGGAAAATGCGCGGATCCTGCCCCGGGTCGGGTCATCGCGTGGATCTTGGCCAAAACGACGCCGTTTTAAGGCTTAATACCCCGCCCCTAAACGACGTCGTAGAGCCCAGCCTTAAATAGCAAAAAATCTCAGCAAAAAAACATTTTTAACCCGTTTAGAAAAAAAAGCAAAGAAAATGCTCTGAAGGCTCTCTGGAGCTCTGACCTAGCTCCGTCACCGAGTCAATGTGCTCCGCCACCGTCCCCCGTCGTGCGCGGTGGTCGGAGACCTAAAAATCAGCCATTTCACACCCTTTCGACACCCTAAGCACAGATCTAGACTCTAAACGCTCAAATCCTTCCCAAAATCAAAAAACAAACCAAAAACGTTTCAAATTCGGGACTCCGATCGTCACGAAAAGGTAAAAATTTTGCATTTTTATTCTCTTTCTATGTATATACATGCATTCAAAACAAATAGACTGAAAAATAGACCGGAAAATATACCTTTTTTGCTATTTTAATTCAAAGAACGTAACCCCTTTTACAATGTTTTCTGGCTTCTTTTATAGCCGAAAAGAAAAATAAAAAAAATACAAAAAATTCCATTTTGCTCCTATTTTTTCTGTTATCTGCTGTTGTGCTGTTATTTGTCTCCTTTCGCAAGTATGGCCATCATACGGAGGAGGACGTGGCGGTACGGAGGCGTGCGGCGCGCGTGGTGATGTGGAGGAGGTTGGCGTGGATGTACGCGGGGCACACAAGGGGGAAGGCTGCGGCGCTGATGGTTCCAAAAACCCTAGAGGTTTCTGGAAATGTAAACAAAAAATGGGCCACTTGGGCATGCTGATTTTGGGTTAAATTTTGGGCTCGTTGTAATGGACCTGGACTGTTTTTTGGATTATTTTTTTTTTAAATTTTGGTTTTTGTTTGGTTAATTGGGCCCCGGGCATAGATGGGCTCTTACAGCTGCCCCTCTTTTCTCGTTGTCGTGTAACGAGAATGGAGCAAAGACTTCAAAAAAGGACCATTTTTGCCCGATCTTCAAATCTTTGACTTCTTTCGGTGCTTTTCTTCTTCGAGTAGCTTCATTCCATCCCACTGCATCTTCAAGGGCATAGGAACTAGCGCTTCGATCCAATTCAAGGATATTAGACTTGTAGCTTCAATCTGCCCTGCCGTAACTTTGGGGAGATAAGATTTGCTATCTTCAGTCTGCTCCACTGCAACTTTAGGGAGATGAGACTTTCTATGGTAAATTCAATCCGACCTACTGCAACTTCAGAGGTATAGGATTCGTCGTTTTAATCCGCTCCACTGCAACTTCAGGGAGATAAGAATCAAGAGAGAAGAGATTTGTAACCTCAATCTTCCCTACTGAAACTTTACAGAAATAAGGGTTGATCCTCAATGTAAACTCAGGGAGGCGGGATTTGTATTTTCAACCTACTCCGCTGGAACTTCGATGAAATAAGAATTCAGGGAGAAGAGATTCGTAGTTTCCATCTTCTCTACTGAAACTTCAAGGAAATAAGGATTGATCCTCAATGTAATCTCAGGGAGGCGGGATTTGTAATTTCAACCTACTCCGCTGGAACTTTGAGGAAATAAGAATTCAGGGAGAAGAGATTCGTAGTTTCCATCTTCTCTACTGAAACTTCAAGGAAATAAGGATTGATCCTCAATGTAATCTCAGGGAGGCGGGATTTGTAATTTCAACCTACTCCGCTGGAACTTCGAGGAAATAAGAATTCAGGGAGAAGAGATTCGTAGTTTCCATCTTCTCTACTGAACTTCAAGGAAATAAGAATTGTGGCTTTCGATCTGTTTCACTACTACTTAGTGAGATAAGATATGCAATTTTTAACTGATCTGCTCCACTATTGCTTAGGGAGACAAGATCTGCAATCTTCAGTCTACTCCACTGCAAACTCAGGGATGCCAGACTGGTATCTTTGATCTGCTTCGCTGCAAACTCAGGAACACAAGATCTGCTATCTTCGGTCTGCTCCACTGCAAACTCAGGGATGCCAGACCAGTATTTTCGATCCGCTTCACTGCAATCTCAAGAAGACAAGATCTGTGAATTCACCGATGTTACGACACCGTCCTCTGGGGGACCTATCTTGTAAAAGCAGTTTTATGTGTTTATGCTTATGCAAAGTGATTAGGATGCTATGACCGGAATGAATCGAATGCTCCTAACTGAATGTATTATGAATGATATATACAAAATGTCGTGAGAATGATCCTTTTTAATATCATTGCTCGTATCATGTTGTCTTCTTGCTTGGCTGGTATTCTCGATAGAAAACCCGAGAAAACCATTATCTTGCTTAAAAGATTTGCCCCACTGTAACTTCAGGGTTCATCTCATTGTGACTTAGGGGTATAGGATTTGTAACTTTTCCAATCCATCCCACTGCTATTCAAGGGTACAGGACTTGTATCATTTTCCATCCGTACCACCGCAACTCAAGGGTAGAGGACTGTAATTTGTTCAATCAACTGATCTCTTCCCAAGTGACCTAACCAAATGTGCATGCATGATATTTGCATGGGTGCAGAATATCATTTTTCGCGTGAATGATTCCCCTTTTACACTTGGGTTAATATTGTCCAGTTTTCATCAAGATTGTATCACCGAGGCGATATCTTGTCACCATTTTTGACAAAAATCCGAAGAGATAGTCTCAATCTAGACTCTTCCTTAACCTTGGTGAGTTTTAAACAATAGTCCTGTTTCAAGTTCTTGTATTATTCAGAAGCTTCCAGAGTAATATGCGAAACTCCTTTTATGAAAGTATTATTAGTCCACTAATCGTTATTTCAATGCAAAATGCTTGACAAAGATCATAACAATGGACAAGAAGGAAATTAATTAGGAGCATAGCTCGAAACAAATAAGTTAAGTAAAGATGGCAATCGCAATCAAGAAGGAAATTTATTGCGAACCTATTTTGAAAAGAATAATATAATCACAAATAACAAATTTAAAATGGGTAAAAGGGAAACTAGGTGCCCCAGATATCGCAGCCCGAGCTTCTCTGTTCCAACTTCTTGAGGACCATTTTGAGCTCAATATGTGTTTAGGGGATCCGGAGTACTTTGTCGACGCCCCAAGACATAACATACTTCTTCGTTGTTAATTCAAGCGTAGCAAGACTACTGTATGCCTCACTTTCTATCAAAATTTGAGCTGCCCTTTTCGGGTTTTCAACTCAAATCCCCTTTGGTCTCAAAGTGCCCTTTGCGGGTTTTTGCCTTGGCCTCTCCCCTTTTTTTTTGAAGTCCTTTTGTATATGAAGGATCTTCTTCAATATCAGGTCCCCCTTTGAGAATTCTCTAGGATGAACCTATTTGTCACAAACCCGCATCATCTGACTGTAACAGATAGCTATTAACTTTTCTCCACAAATTCGATTGATCACATTGGGATTGGATCCATTCTGCCTCATCCACCTTCAGTTCTGATAAAACTCGGAAAAAAGGAATTTCGACTTCAATGAGCGAAACCAATGAGAAATGTGTTGCCCCGGTGATAGTCCTGGCCAACGTTTGATAAGCATAGAGGGTAAATAGTAACTTCTGTATGCCAATCTTTACAAGTCTCGGTCTTTTTTATGATCTTTTGTTTTTCTTTTTGACTGCCTTTGCTACACTGATATGGTGTCTGGTCTTTGAACAGACTACAAACTTTTGACATTGCGCAGTTATGCATTGTTAAACATGATCCCTTCTGACATTCTTTGTTGGCATCTGATTTTTTTTAGAGTGGGAGTTGATAACTGTCGACTTTGTAAGATTGGCATAAGAAGCGACTTTCACTCTTTGAATGAAGTAGCCAGCGACCACAAAGATGAATAATGGAGGAGGCACATAAGTCTTGTCTTCCTTAATTTGGCATTTACGGCGTAACTGATGCAATTTCTCTTTTTTGGTAATCCAGTAGCCAAATCTCTTGATTAGCCTGGCCATTGTAGAACCATTTACTTGCATTCTTTAAACACCAACCTTAACAACATACCCATGTTTCAGTAGCCTGGCGTGCCTTGATAATGATCGTGCGAAAACATCTTTAAAATCTTGAAAATGGCTCAAAGGTGACTCGTCTTATTTTTGTGGTGAGTTAGGTTTCGATTTTTGCCCCTTTTCTAAGCTCGCGACGTCTACTGACCCTTTGCAAAGTAGAGTCTATTCTCATCTTGTCCTACCATCTTTAACAAATCAAAAGATAGGCTACAATCTTTGTCATCTTCAAAATCCTTAGATCCCTTAGGCCCATATCTCATTCAAAAAGGGAGTCAGTAACAACGTCGCTCATGTCGTTGATATCTGGGTACCTAGGTATGAAGGCAAAAAATCCAAAGAATAAATGATTCTATGGCTGATTATTTGTATGGTATGGTCATGAATAAAGAATGAAAGAATATTCTAAAAACAAAAGAATGTATAATATGAAATGGAAAGAATGAAAAAATATTTGCTTAAAAAGATGTACTTTATTGAAATAACAATTCTGAACACAAGCCTATTTCACAAAAGAAATCTTATCGCTTCTAGGCTTAAAGCAACAAGTGCGTTTTGTACATTACTCTGAGTAAGCTCTAAATACTACATGAATTTCTTCCGCAGTCCAATTGTCCAAAACGCTCCCAGGTTCCTATAGGCAGATGCTTGGAAAACTTTTATTCCTTGGTTCTCTCTTCGGATACGCCATTGGTGTTCTGATTTCCTGATTTCTAGGCTTCTGATGACTTCTTCAAGGAAACGCAACTCTCCTGCCCCCACTTTCAATTATCACATTTTACTGCTTCATCATCGAACTTCACAATACCCATGTTGATGAGATTTTCCACCAATTTCTTGAAAGTAAGGCAAGTTTCTATCGAATGCCCTGTGATCCCCGCGTGGTACTCACACTGGGCATTTGGGTCATACCAATTTGGGTATGGAGGTTGCATCGGTTTCGGGTAGTGGGGGGACACAACGTGTGCATCAAATAAACTTTGATACAACTCCTTATACGTCATTGGGATCGGTGTAAATTGGAGTTTTTCATTGTTTTGCCTTGTGCCAGATTATTTTCTTGATGAACCCTGATACCCAGTAGTCACTATTTTTGGCTGATTAACAGTAGTCGACTTTGAGTACCTCATACTCGTATTATTCACTTCATTTTCTTTCTTCCTTGTGGCCATTCTCTTGTTACTTTCTCCTGCCTCTATCTTTCCACTTTTTATGGCATTCTCAATCATTTCTCTAGTCAATACAATGTCCGAGAAGCTCTTTGTAGCGCTCCCTAGCATATGAGTGATAAACGGGGCCTTCAGTGTATTAATAAATAGCATGGTCGTCTCTTTCTCTAAGAGTGGTGGTTGGACCTGCATCGCCATCTCCCTCCATCGCTGGGCATACTGCCTGAAGCTTTCGTTTGTCTTCTTCTCCATGTTCTAGAGTGTAATCCTGTCGGGCGCTATGTCTGTCACGTGGCTGTATTGTTTTATGAAAGCTTGAGCCAAGTCTTTCCATGCACCAATTTGGGAATGGGTTAACTGATTGTACCATTTGGCTGCTGCTCCCACAAGGTTATCCTGGAAGCAATGGATCAACAGTTGGTCATTATTAATGTACCCCGTCATTCTTCTACAAAACATAGTGATGTGAGCCTCGGGGCAACTTGTCCCATTATATTTCTCGAATTCAGGCATTTTGAATTTGTATGGGAGCACCAAGTCCGGGACCAAGCTTAAATCCTTGGCATCAATTCCATAACAGCTATCGGCACTTTCTATCGCTTTAAACTTCTCCTCCAACCATTTACATCTATCTTCTAGCTGCTTTGGTAATTCTACTTTTGTCCTCTCTCCTTCAGCTATTTCATCCAAATCAGGGACATTAGCATTGATTGGATTATCTCCTGAACCCGAGCCAGTTTGGAGATTCATTGAAGAACCAGCTTGGAATTATTGAGGCCTGATCATGACAGGTGGCCTTCGTAAAGCTACTTCAGGTTTTGTTTGCACATGTGGTGGAGTAAAACCAGGGGGATATTGAGGATACTCAGTATTCTCCTCAGCATCAACCATGGGGCTCTTTCCTTTATCCATAAGCCCATTCAACAGCTGCGTCATCTGAGTCATCATATTTTTCTGAGATTCCATCATTTTGTCCATCATATCCTGCTGGATCTTAGCAAGCTGCTCATGCATCTGTGCCTGCATTTGTTCTTGCATATCCTTTTGCATTTGCTCTAATTTTTCTAGTCTTTTATCCATTGACTTGGTCTTTTTTCTTGTGCCGTAGGGATGCGTATTTGGTAAAGTTTTGTCGGTTTCCAGGTTGCTGAAATAATTTTTAATTAATTAGAGTCTTTCTACAAATTTTAATGCATATGATGCGATGTAACGCAAATGCATGAAATGCAATGCAAATGCATGGAATGAATGCAAAAAAGAAAGAGAGGCGTTGATTCTGAATTCAATTCCATTAGAAGAACTTTTCTAGAAAATAAATTTCTTTACATAAAACGGATTACATATGCGGCTTTGTCCTCATAGTCCAAGTGGAGACCTTGATCTTTTCTTCATATCCGGATGTTATGATCGAATCTTGCAAATCCTCCCAAAAAATGTCTCTCTTATTTCCACTTGGCTTGATCCGGGTCGTGGTTCGCTGCTCACTTATCCCTGCGATGTTAATTAGCTTCTTTAAAAAAGTTGAGGCATGACGGCTCTCAAATAATCCTTGTTGGCTCAAAACCTCGGGCAACAAAATCTTGTTTTCCTCCGCTGACTACCAGCCTTCTCTTGTTGTGTTTACTTGGACCACATTTGGACAGTCGTATTATATTCCATTTTATCAAGAAATTCATTTTCTTATGTCAAGCTTTTCTATTTAGTGATCGAATATAAATCAACACCTTCTTTCTATGACGATGCAATGCAATGCAGTCATAAACAAAACTCGTTAGCACAGGAAAAATAAACAACAGAATAGAACACCTAAAAGGGTAACCACTAGGGTTTGGATATGATTCTACCTAGGGTAGGCTCTTAAGGCTTTCTATATGTGGTTCAGTCCTAAAGTTGAGGTACCTGAACCAGCAGATTCCTTGATCCTCACCCATTATAGGCTCATGTGGATCGAGTTCAGTTCAGGGGAATACATTTCCCTATGGTCATGCGGAGGTGAAAAGCACATGAAGACATAGGTACAGATGTATCCCGGAAGTAATCCACTAGCCCATGCGGAGGTGAAAACCTCACGAAAGCATAGCTTCTTACTCCCACTTAAAGGTGTGACCACAACGGTCATGCAATGCAATGCCAAAGTATTTTATGAGACTCGACATTATTGAAATCATAGCACCAAAAAATGCATCAAAAGAAACATGATTTTTCAAAACAACTTTCCAAATTTCAGTGAAAAGGACAAAAATTAATCAATCTACGGCCTGACTCTCAACTAGTCCCCAGTGGAGTCGCAAAACTGTCGAAACCATTTTTTTATAGGTTGGAAAACGGGGATCGACTTCAAAAGAAATATGGAGTCGCCACCGATCTTTTATTCGAGGTGCGATCGAATCACCTTGAGATGGATTGTTTTAATAAAACATTTTGATTTATTAAAACAATAATTTTGGTCTACGAAATCTAAGAAAACAGGTTCGGGAGTCGGTTACGTACGAGGAAGGATTAGCACCCTCGCAAGGCCCCAAAATTGGTACCAACTTGATTAATTGATGTCCTAATGCCAAAAATTTGAAACGATTTTAGAATACAATTCCTTTTTTAAAAATTTTATAATAACTCGAACTGAATGTTGAGATTCACTTGTTCTAAAGAAATAAAATATCACATCCAGCACGATAGGATATGACGTTTCAAACCCTCGATGCCAAGATCCTCTCGTGATTTCCAAAGTTCATGCATTGAGATTTTTTATAAGGATATTCAATTATTTGGTCAAACAGAAAACCGAAACCCAGCATGATAGGGCACGATTTCTTGAATTTCAAAACACGAAATATTGCCTTATTTGGAAAGGTTCCTTTAGTCACTATTTAAAATAAAAAGAATTGATGATTTAATTAAAAGATAATTGATTGAACTAAATATTTAAATGGCCATTCATAGTAAAGAAAAATTTACAACATGCATAAAAATTATAACATATTATCGTGCCAAAACACAATATAAAAGCATTAACAAAACATGGTATTGGAAAGCATAAATAATCGAATATGATACAAGTGAACAATATGAAAGCAATGAATTCAAATTGCGACACATAAGACAAATAATCATTCAACCTACATTATTCCAATGTTTACACTAACAATTTTTTTTTTGAAATGGATTAAACAATATATATAACCAACAGTAGAAAATAAACATAAATCAAATTAGAAATAAATAGAATATAATAATGAATAAATTTAAAATAAAGAATGTGAAAGGTATTTTCAAGAATCAATAATATACAATAATTTAAAACAAATGATATATAAAACATTTAAATATACATATAATAGTGTAAAATAATATTGAAACATTTTAAAATAAATAGATAGAATCTAAAGTAAGGTGTATAAAATAATTTAATATAAAAATATAAAAAGTTTAAAACAATATATAAAAGAGGAAATTAAAATACATAACAATCTTAAAAGGATAATATATGTAAAAAGAAAACTGAAATGAACTATATAATATATGAAAAAAATCTAAAATAAATAATATATAAAAGTTTAGGATAAGTAATGTGTATAAAATTATTTTAAATAAATAGTAAAACAAATTTTAAGAAACATTACATTAAAACAAGTTAAAATAAGTAATATATAAAAATAAAAGAATTTAAAATAGATGGTATACAAATATTTGTTAAATATCATATAATAAAACTGTTTGAAACTAAATAAATAAATGAATTAAGTAAACTAGGGACGAAATTGAGAATCAAAACAATGTTTTAAGGATAATCAGCAAATAAATAAATTGTTAAAGCCGAATTAGGGACTAAAACATAATGCGCGGAAAACATAGAGGACCGAAGGGGCAAATATCCCTGACCTCATTGCGCTGCGTTTAAAAGGGGACTAAAATAAAAACAAAACGAAAATTAAAGGCCAAATTAAAATAAAATAAAACTTGATTAAAAAAGAAATAAAATGCGGAAGGACTAAAATGGCAATTAGCCCATCAAAGGGGCAACGCGCGGATCCTGCCCCGGGTCGAGTCGACGCGCGGATCTTGGCCAAAACGACGCCGTTTTAAGGCTTAATACCCCGCCCCTAAACGTCGCCGTAGAGCCCAACCTTAAATAGCAAAAAATCTCAGCAAAAAAAAACATTTTTAACCCGTTTAGAAAAAAAAAAGCAAAGAAAATGCTCTGAAGGCTCTCTTGAGCTCCGACCTAGCTCCGTGTAACACCCCAAACCCGACCCAAATACCACGACCGGATCTGGTATGTCACTAAAAAATTTGGAAGAACATGTCGTATTTTCAGAAAAAATGTTTTTCTAAAGTTTATCTTCTTATTCGAGAGAAATTTAATAGTTGATAGTTTAAATAAAATATGCCTTTATAAATTAAAAACCCAAATTTAAATAGATACATTAGTTCAATAAGAATTTAAATAACTAAAAGTAATTAAAGCTCAAAATAAAACAAAAAATAAACTAGTGGCCCATAGCCTTATTACAACGAGATTTAAAATCCATTAATTAAAAATATAAAGTATTAACTTGAGACTTTTCTTTGGATCCAGTTGGTCTTTTGCATGGCCACCTTGCGTTCCTCTCCACCCGGTCGAAGCACTAGGTATCACTGAAAGGTTAATTAATAGGGTGAGTCGCGAGACTCGAGTGTGCAACCCTCATGCACCACTAGATTTTGGCCTTAGGCCCATAAAACAGATTAATAATTCCATTTATAAAAAAATAACAAATATGTAACATCCTAGATTAGGGGTTATGCGTTTGGAGCATAACCCAAGTGCTAGTGGGTTTTAAGGGTATTTGGAGATGTTTTAAGAGTTTTTAAAATTCTAGGATGAAAGGGAAAGCTTTGGAAAATAATTGGATTTTTGGGTTTAAAAGAGGAATTGGGCAGGGGAAGCCTTAGGAAAAATTGTGGGCGTTCTTGGCATAAAGCAGGCCTTGGTAAAGTGGCTACAAGGCGCTACTTAAGGCTGGAAATAACGCCATATAACAGTCCAGAGTTCGAGTCTTGGGCGCGGCATAAGCGTGTTTTATTTTTGCAAGTTGGCGTTAAGGGAGAAGGAGGTTTTAAAAGAAAATATGGGAGTTGATGACACAAAAGAACCAAAGCAGCAAAGTGGTGGGACGCTATGCAAAGGGAGGTGTAGGAGAGTTCAAGTTCGAGTCCTGTTGTGATAAGGAGTCTTTGTTATTTTCGCTTTTTGCGTCAAGAAGAGGAGCTTGATTAGGTAGGCCTTAAAAGGATAAGTGGGGAGTTTATGTCACAAAGAAACGCCTTGGGCGAGTGGCTAGGGCGTTATTGCAGCTTGCTCCATCAGTCCCATGTTGAACCATGGGGCGAAAGAGTTTGGTGTTTTATTTTGCATCCTGGCGTTAGAGAGAAGAAGTGGACGGCACTTGGACTTCAATTAGATAGAGATAAGCCTTGTTTTTCTTTTAAATATTTGGCTATAGATAGTGGATAAATAAGATTTTATTTTATTTATTTTAGGAGTGTGATAATGTGATAAAGGAGGGGATAAGCTTGGTTAATATTTATTTTCAATATTCCGCTAAAAGTAGGATAATTGTTAATTTATTTATTTTTAGTTTAGATTAGTAGATAGAAGATAATTATTGTTTTATTTTTATTTATTTTAGTTTAATAGGTGATAAGAGAAATATGAGGGATAAAGATTTGTTTAATTCAATTATTTTTGAATGAGGTTTGAAGAGATAAAATAGGAGATTGATTTGGAGTTTGATAAGAGCAAGGATGTAGTAGCCGAATTCTTTATAAGGGGGAGTAATCATCCTTCATATCTTTTCCTTCTTTAATTTTCTTTGTGCCGAAATTCCCCTACTCTTCTCCTCTTCTTCCTTATTTTCTTTCAACACCAAATTCCTTCCTATTTCTTGAAAGCCGAATGCCCCTTTGCCATTAAGAGTGATAGCCGAATATTTCACCATTATTAGGAGGCTTAGCCGAACCTTGTAAGTGACCATTCTTCTATTTGTATTTTTCTTTTATTAATAACCATAGCCGAATCTCAAAGGAGGCCGTATTCTTTTCCATCTATCGCAAGTTCTAAAAGCCGGGATCCATTCTCTTTTAGTCTTCGCAAGCAATGATAGTGGAAGCATTAAAGGAGTTTCGGGATTTGGAGTACTCAAGGGATTTCGACAGTTTCATAGTTAAGTGGTGATTCGGGATTTTCGGTAAGCAAGGTAAGTGGTATATAGTTTTGACCATAGGCCATTTTATAAGTTTAGGTATGACCGATTGTGTATTATGATTTTAGGGGCTAATCGACAAGTAAGCGAGTATCGGGATTCTAGATCGTGTTAGATTCGAGTAGTTGAATTTCGCTAGAAAGTCGGTGTGTGATTAACCCACCGTTTTCCGGGTTTTGCTATATTTGCATGTGTGATTTATGTGCTAACCAAATTGCAATGGTAGTTATGTGGTGATTACCACGAAAGGGGTATAACGATAATCAGTTAGTATTATCTATTGATAGGAATGTGAAAGTGCCGATGTGAATGTGATAATGCCTATAAAAATGTGATTGTGCGCCTTAATAACATGTGCATGCATTTATTATTATTACGCCACTATTACATCTTTGCATGTGCATGGGTGGGATATGGATATGAAGGAAGGAAAGGGTGTACTTTATGTGCACGTGGTCTAATGTTAGCCTTGTGCTACATTAGCGCTTGATGTTAGCCTGTGTGCTTCATCAAGGAGGTGTTGGCTAGGTGCCCACCTCGGCGGTTGATAGCCGTGTGCATCACCGTGGGTGAATGATATGTGGGATCACTTAGGTGATCGGTGGCTCGACCACGGCCTTGAGCGCAAGTCCGCCAAGGTAAGATATGTGGATCACTATGTGATCGGTGGATTAGCCACGGCCTTGAGCGGCAAGTCGCCAAGGTAAGATATGTGGTTCACTATGTAAAGCGGTGGATTAGCCACGGCCTTGGGCGAGGAGTGCGCTAAGGTAGGAGTAACGGATGGACCCTAGGTTGGGTTGGGCTTCATAATTGCATAACTTTGCATATTATTTTGATTTGTGGATTAATGTAAAAATGGGCTAGGCCCAGTTGATATGTGGATTATTAAGAAAAGGGCCAAGCCAGTATATGAATGTGGATCAGTGTGGAAATGGGCTAAGCCCAGTATGTGGAAATTTTGTGGTTAACTACCCTATTATATGAATGTGATATGAATATGGGCCAAGCCCAGAATGTGGTAGTATGTGAATATGATACTTGATATCTGATATATGGGTTAATATGTGGTTAACATGTGGGTGGAATTCAGTGGTTTAATTACACACTGAGTCCATGTGACTCACCCAAATATTTCATCAAACATCGCAGGTGAGATGATGATCGGACCGGGTTGGAGTGGATACGAGGTGGCCCATGCAGAAGATAATTTAATTAATTAAGTATTTATAGTTTCAGTATTTTGATTAAGTCTTTATTGTATTAAGGCCCATTAAAGTGTTTAAGGTTGTTTAAGTATTTTTCATTAAGTTTAATTATTATATTTATTATGGATTGACAATTTAAATATTAATTGCAAATGATTTTATTTTCTTAAGTGGGTATAATAAAGTTTTGAATCCGGTGTTTTCATAATAATTTAATTTTTACCTGGAATATTTTAAGTCACGAAAAGGTTTTATTAAAGGAAACAAATTTTTAACGATTTTTACTTTTAAGTAAGAATATTTTCGAACGTGTTCCGCAGTGGCATTTCAAATTCGGTCGTAGTGAATGGGCCGGGTTTGGGGTGTTACAAAATAATATGCAAGGCCCAACCCATTTGCCTAGGTTTCCATCCGCTACATGCCCCCGTACCAGCCATTCACACCATTGGGGATTTCTACAATCGACCCACACCGCTACACGCCAAGATGGCGGTCATCGCTTGCTCAAAGCATATTATGGCGAAGCCCTTATTGAGATCACGGCATTAGCCGCTACAACATATAACGAGATCACGGTATAAACCGCTACACATATAACGTATAGCTTCCTCCTTTCATCAACCCAACCCATGCAGTCATAAAATCAATATGCTTTTATCATATAAAGTCAAACATTCACTGACCTGGTGATTTGCTTCACCCTTTTCGGGTTTCCAACTTAAACCGAGATATCGGTATTTATCACAACATATAAACTTATGAGCATACATTAATAATCAGATCTAGATGGTGGGGAAGTATTACACACCTGATATCACGAAATCCAATATTCTTAGTTGATGTCCTTGCTATCCGGATCTATTATCCTCAATGTAAAGCCTTGCTCAAAAGCCGAAAAAACACACAAAGATTTAGCCCCTTCAACAATCGGCCAAGGTTAATAAATCCCAAATTACACGTTAAAACTAATAGATCCCTTACCTTGAAATCCCGAAAGTAACACGATTCTATAACTTAGAGATCTATGCGATTGACTCCACTAAAGTTCCCTTCAGATTTCGGCACAAGTAGGCACCACAGAAGTAATTCGGCAATCACAGGAGATGAGATCTAGGGATTTTGGCTTTTAGGAAAATCCCGGAAAAGTATGAACAAGAGAAGGCTGATGTGTCTTTGGCTTTTAAAATACTTGAGTGAGGAGTTTCGATTTACAGGAAGAAAAGAGAAGAAGAAAAGAAAACAAGGAAGAGACTTGAAGATTTCGGCTAGGAAGAAAAAGAATGGAAAGAGTTTCGGCTTTTGAATCAAAGTGAAGATGAGGGAATAGGCTTAGAGATTTTGGCTTTTGCAGAGAATGAAGAAGAAGATGGAACTTTAGGAGTTTTAGGCTTTACTCTCGAGAGAAGAAGAGAAAAGAATGAGAGAAAAACCCAAATGCCGAAATTGAAGAGATATTCCCCATATTTATAGAAATTTCGGCACTTACCTAACCTTGCAGATAAGTCCTATCTTTTCTCCTTTATCTTAATCTACTAGCTCATCTAAAAGAGACTTAATTATCTCTAACTCCTCCCTCCTTTATCAACATATTGTCCACATATTTTAATCATTAAAATCCCTAAATTTTAGCCTTTATCTGCTTATTATCTACATAAAATAAATTCCTAAATAATAGCCTTTATCTGCTTATTATCCACATATTTTAAACATAGATACTATCTTTTAAACCCTATAATGCCCAAACAGATAATTTTAATCAAGGCCTCTACCTAAGCCTGAGCCCAATTTGGACCCCTAACACTTAAATTAACACATTAAACATATCCACCCATTAAACGCATAGGCCCAAAAATTCAGGATGTTACACTCCGTCACCGAGCCACCGTGCTCTGCCACCATCCGCCGTCGTGCGCGGTGGTCGGAGACCTAAAAATCGGCCATTTCACACCCTTCCGACACCCTAAGCACAGATCTAGACTATAAACGCTCAAATCCTTCCCAAAATCGAAAAACAAACCAAAAACGTTTCAGATTCGGGACTCCGATCGTCACGAAAAGGTAAAAATTTTGCATTTTTATTATCTTTCTATGTATATACATGCATTCGAAACAAATTGACTTATAAATAGATCGAAAAATATACCTTTTTTGCTATTTTAATTCAAAGAACGTAACTGTAACACCCTATAACTGAGTCTGAGGCTTAGATCGGATACGAGATATTACTATGCTTTAACTGCTTAATCATACACTTACGGGCTGTAAAATTTCGTTTCAAATTAAAAAATTATCTTTCTTAGTCAAGACATTCGTATCGTGGGCCTACGAGGCCTTAAGCTTGCGTTTGGAAACTTTTACGAGTTAAAAGAAACTTTTCTTTGAAACAGGGGCCACACGCCCGTGTAGAATGAGACACGCCCGTGTGTCGACACACACGCCCATGTTCAACAACCGTGCTTAAAAACCCAAGCATTCTGCCAAATGCCCCACGGTTAAGGCACACGCCCATGCGGTTTGGTACACGCTCGTGCACCCCTTTACATGCCCATGTCTTCCGACCGTGGTCGACACTGACTAATTACACACGGCCTTGACACGCCCGTGGAATTAGACCGTGTACTATACCTTGATATACTGACTTATTACACACGGCCAGGGCACATGCCCATGTTCTAACCGTGTGTCATGCACGGCTTCAACACACGGCCGTGGGATTAACCCGTGGCCTATTCTGACTTATGAGACTAAGGTGTAGGTTACGCACGGCCTAGACACACGCCCGTGTGTCTAACCGTGTGGGCACTTAGAAGCTCTCTACCAATCCTTTTCTTACTCTCAATTGCATACATTCATAAACTTCTTCAAAACAATCTCAAAACATCAATTGAAACACATAAATTAACACGTTTGGTTCATGAAAATAAAGTTTTCCTCTCATACACTTGGGAGAATTGTTCCCACAACATTTACAACAACTTAAACCATCATAAATGACCATACACAACCATACTATGAATACCCTTTGGCCAACAACATTTGGCTACCACAATTAGACTTCATCAACCTTAAATGAATCCCTATACATGCCATGACTCTTAAAAACTTGATACCTCATACCGTGTGTCTGGTCGATAGTGTGAAAACATCTCCGGCGATCTCCAACCCGAGCTAAGTAATAAAACCTATAAGAGATGAGAAAAGTAAAGGAGTAAGCAATAATGCTTAGTAAGTTCATCTGTATAATTTGACAAATATTGATATTCACTGAATATACATAACCCCAAGGCAATATGTTGAGTTTTTCTCATCAACTCATGGATACTTACTCAACCATTCTTGAAACTTACTCGTTCAATCTCTTACCACATTCTTACCATATCACAAACCAATTCGCTCGTTTAATTAGCATACGTTCCTGCACTGATCGTCACAAGATCATATTTAATAACACATCAAGCATTTTCAATAAGCCGCTCATGCTACTAATATCTCGGTAGTTTCGCACTTAGCCCACCCTTGTATTTCTAATAGGGAGGTATCGCATATAGCCCACCAATCATTTATAAGTGATGGTATCACACATAGCCCATCGATCAATAATCAATAAGGTGATATCGCATGTAGCTTACTGTTATTTACATTCATGGATAATAATTAGCAAGTATATCTCTATTTCAAACGTTCATTCAAGAACATCCTCACATGTTCCCATTTTTACTTAACTTTCTATGATACTCGTCCTCATTCACACAGTACATCAAATACACATACCCCACTAGGGGTTCACCATTTATTGAATTCATCTCAATTCAATTCTACACATACTTGTGCTACTCATGGTACCACCACATACATTCACATATACATTGAATCATTCGAATTGTTAAATAATTCTCTTGAGTCTCATGCACATAGTTCTCGTTGTCACACTACCCCAATTGGGTTTTACATACTCTAACATATTGATGTCATGTCCCTGACATGGTCTTATACGAATTCTTACACCGAGGCCATATCCCAATATGGTCTTACTCGAGCCTTTAACCATCGTCCTATCGTGCTATACACCTTTCCCATTACTCTAAATTCAATTCCATTGACATCTCATCAAGAGACATTTCATACATTCATATAATAATATACATTCCATGCAACATTGGAATACTACATAAGCTCATACATAATTTCAACATTTGCACATGAACTTACCTCGATGTCGAAAGAGCCGAAAAGGACCTTTTTGCCCACATTTCTCTTTTCATCCGTTCTAGGTCCGAAACTCATTTTCTTTGATCTAGAACAATGAAATTTACTCATTTAATCATTTAATGATCGTAATACAACATAATCTCTACTTAGGAAAAAATGACCATTTTGCCCCTATACTTTGGCAAAATTATGATTTTGCCCCTAGGCTCGTAAATAAATTTTCATCACATTTTCTTGTTAAACAAGTCTAGATGAACATTTTATCCTCTTACAACTATCCACAATTCCATCTATTTCATGCCTTTATGAACAATTTACAACTTTTGCATTTTAGTCTCAAATAGGTGTTTTCATGAAAACATCTTTCACAAAAGTTGTTTCTCATCATTCTATCATTCATTTTCTCCCATAAAACTCATCAAAAAACATGAAATCTATCATGGCAAGTCCCTAGACTTTCAACCATTTTGCAAACTAGTCCCCTCTTTAGAAAGCTTAAGCTTTGGGGACCCAAAAGTACAATTTTTATCAAGAAAGATCATCAAAATCACTTACTTGTGAGGAGGAATGTTTGCTAAAATTTTTGAGCTCCATAGCCCTTATTTCTCTTCAATTTTTTGTAGAATAAGGTGAAGGAATAGTGAAAAGATGATAACATCTTTATTCACCTTATTTTATTCATTTTAGCACCTAACATCACCAAATTTTTTACCATCATTTAATGTCTTTGTCCCCCTTGGCCGGCCATCATATCCTAGATGGTCTAATTTCCCTTTAAAGACCTTCAATTAATAAATCATGGCTATTTGATACCTTTAGCCTATAGAATGGAACTTTCGCACTCAATGCGATTTAGTCCTTTTTCACCATTTAGCTAGAAATCGCTAAAATTAAGGCACCAAAATTTTCATGCACCCTCATAAACATGTTATGACACCTAACATAACATGAAAATAATTTTCTCTAACCTCGATTTATTGATTCCGAGATTAATGTTCCGACTAGCCCCTAAATCGGGCTGTTACAATTCTCCCCCCTTAGGGATTTTCGTCCCCGAAAATCTTATCAGGCGGAGTTGCTATTATCATTCTCAAAACGTTTCTATAAACTCTTCAAAATCGTGAATCCACTTATCCTCATGTTTCTCTTACCATTAACTCTTAGCTGTGATACATAAGATCAAAATGTAACTGGAGACCTAGGTTATTCTTCCTCTGGGGCATATACTATATCTAGAAATCCACTAATTTGGATCTCTGTACATGTCCAAATGATCGTTCGGATCTACACTGGTTGATTCACTACAATTCGAATGACATCCCCCCTCTTTGGGAATCTTGTCAAACTAAATTTTGAAATCTATAAGGTTTCATCTCACTTTTTCATTAAAGCATTCACCGACTGTAATAGTCTTGACTTATATGCTTTGAAAACTCAACTTTTAGTGGTCGAATATTTCTGACCATAATCTCAATCATATCGTGAAATGTACTCTATTGTCAAAACATTTATGCGCATAACTACATTTCCTTATTCTTGCATTAGAAGATATGCCACTACTGAATTCCATACCAAAACTTCTGTATAAGTTTTGGACTCATCATCACTCAAATTCTATCTCGAGGAAACATTGACAACGGAAATCTTATCCAACCTGGATTTTATCATCTCAATAAACTCATTCAGAGCTTATTTAAAATATCATTTGCTAACTCACTTCTGAACCCTTTTGTTCTGAAAGGAAGACTCGCTCTAGTCATTAACCTTGCTGAAATTAGGATATTACCAACTAAGATCAACCGAGTAACTAACTCGCATTGTCTAACATGGATCATTCATTCAGACATCTGTACTATGTCTACTATCTGAAAGTATTACAATAACTATACCTGTTATTGTATTAGCTCTAGCCGTTTCACTATTTCATTTTCAAAATCTCCTGTAGCATGTGATGCTCTTTCATCATTAAAAATTCAGAAAATACACATCAATGATCCCATGGATCAATACATAATATCTAACTCACAACACAGACACAAAAGTGATCGTCTCTAGATCACCGACCTGTCAACTCTTTCTCTCGATTCAGATTGATCTCAGTACTAGAACTTTCAAATAAACAGTTCTTTCAATAGCTTTCAACTCAACCATCACGGTTTGAACATTTCTATGAGCATATCTTTATATCATGCTCCCTGTTCACGTACATACAGAATTTACCCTCTTTATTGATTCATGCGTGAATATACATAGAGTTCGAATCATATCTTAATACATTAATCTACTCTTTTCTCCACACCGAGAACATATTTCAAAAACACTCTCATCTGAATTTCTCTTGCTATGCAAATCTAAACTTTTACTATCGTCGTATCTCACGATAGCAGGGACATCTTGTTCGAATTCATTAAATCTTTTTTGGCTGCCGGAACCCATCATAACGTGAAACTTGTGATTCCACTTCTTATACTAGAATCATCACCAACTTCCTCCTCAAGGTACCCAATTAAGTTCACGAGGATATAGAGGAATGTCGATTTCAATTAACTAAATTGACAACTGTTCAGTCTACTTTTTCCGTCAGTTAACGTTCTCACACAATCACAATTTCATGAAAAGAACGACCACATCATTCTTGAAGGGAAACATGTATTGGTACATAATACTAAAGGAGATCATTATAATCCCATCTATGGCATTAACTAACCCTGCACAAACCATAGGCTTCTAGCCAACTTACTCATACTTGCCCTTATATAACACATTCCGTGCCATATATCGTAATCATCTCTTCGTGATTCATTCACGAGTACTTATTTTCACTCTTTCACATGACTTTAGTAACATTCTCATTTTTACCTCTAGACTCATCTATCTATCCCATTGATCACTAGAGATAATCAAAGATGCATATTCATCGTCATTCATGTAGGTACGAAATCAATGCCACATTCTCGAGGTGGTCTTATATGGAGTCACCTCTAAATGCCAATGCCATATCCCAGATAAGGTCTTATATGGATTTCAACATCAAGTATCGATGCCATATTCTGAATATGGTCTTACATGATTCTCATATTCATTACCGAAGCCATATCCCGGATATGGTCTTACACGGGACCTCAACTCGGTGCCGAGGCCATGTCCTGGACACGGTCTTATATGGGACCTTATCTATTTCATATATCAATGGTAACCTTTTTCAATCATTATAGTCCCCTAGGACTTCAACCTCGCGTTCGACAATAATTACTCTATTTAATAGAGTATATTTTATCAGCGTGATACAAAGCATTCTCAACCATGCTAACATAAATACTGCATTAACCACATGTAAACTTACTCAATTTGACTCTCATAACATCTCATCATAATTCCACAGTGATAAGGAGGGTGAGGTCACAGAGCCCCTTAACTTGACTCTCGTGACTACATACATATGATTCACTATTCATTATTAATGAAACATCATCATAGTTACACAACTCACTCCAAGTGAGTTTTTACATTTCTCATGCCACAATTATTTCTATTACTCGTACATTCGAACAATGACTTTACTTACTCGAGTTCCACATTAATATCTACTTGAGCATTCAACATTTGATTCTACTTCCTCTTACTATTACTTATCAATTTAGAGAATGTCTTACGGGTTTTGAGTACGTCGTTTACTTGATCGCCATAGTCCAACTATGGTCTTACTCGTATCACAACATCATAGTCCAGCTATTGTTTTACATGTCGTCATGATGTCATAGCCTTGCTAAGGTCTTACACAAAATCTTATATCAATATCGACGCCATATCCCAGATATGGTCTTACACGATCTCATACCGAAGCCAGGTCCCAGACGTGGTCTCACACGGGATTACTATTTGATGCCGGTGCCATATCCCAGATATGGTCTTATACGGGATCTCACAACAATTATCGATGCCATATCCCAGATATGATCTTATACGAAATCATACTTATATGTCGATGCCATGTCCCGGACATGGCCTTATACAAGATCTTTCTTTGGTGCTGAAGCCATGTCTCAGACATGGTCTTACACTAGCACACGTATCAACGCCGATGCCATGTTCCAAACATGGTCTTACACTGTCCCTCATAATGTGGCCGATGCCATGTCCCAGACATGGTCTTACACTAGCACACGTATCAACGCCGATGCCATGTTCCAAACATGGTCTTACACTGGCCCTCATAATGTGGCCGATGCCATGTCCCAGACATGGTCTTACATTAGCACACGTATCATCACCAATGCCATGTCCCAGACCTGGTCTTATATGGGATTTCCTCTAGGTGCCAACGCCATATCCCAGATATGGTCTTACATGGGATGACGTGTACCGCCATGGTCTTATTCATCATTTTATCATTGGACAACCGTACTCATATCCTGCGTTTTACTCTTACTGCTTTTCACATACATCATGGCACTTACTAGTCTCATGCTTGTAAGGTAAACAAGGTACCTGTCACACTTGATCACATAGATCAGTATACCTTACTATAATAAACATAATCTCGGTATCATTATTCATAACATGTATTATACTCGTTAATCAGCCTTAACTAGCATGGCATAATATCAACTTTGCTACTAACTTTCTTGTTATCTCATTTAAGCTTTACTCTTTTGCCTGATGAATTTCTATGAATAACTGAGGATACTGAATCTCATCTCACATAACTCGTCGCCAAAGCCATATCCTAGATACGGTCTTACATGGAATCTCTCTTCTTGGTTTCGAGGCCATGTCTTGACATGGACTTATACAAAGTCTTTCTCATGAGTTCCCTTGGGAACTTACCATTGCCATGTCTAGACATGGTCTTACTTGGTATCTTTACTCATGAACTGGTCAATGCCGAGCCTTGGCTTGGACTTACATGAAATCTCTTTCTCTTGATAGCTTTTCAATGCCAAGCTTGCCTTGGACTTACATGATAACTTACTTGATTGTCGATGCCATGCCTCGTCTTGGTCTCATACGGACTTTCTTATCTCATGTGGTGGATCAAGTATCCTGGGAAATTCATCCTCAATCGGGACTTTCTCATGCTTGATCTTATTGATTACTTTGTTTAACATAGCATTAAACATTTTCATGATAACATTGTACATTATGCTAAGCAATTCAATGCTATTAATCATAAAACTTAGAAATCATACCAACTCACTGAAATTAGCACGGTTGGGAGTCATCTCTATCTTAACAAAACAATTTCGTTAGAGCCGGGAGATATCACACTATCACGGTCCACATATGGCATGTATAGCTAGACTCTTACTCACGCTAGGTTAGTCCTAGAACCGACTAAACCATAGCTTTGATACCACTAAATGTAACACCCCATACCCGAGTCCGAGTCTTAGATCGGATACGAGATATTACTATGCTTTAACTGCTTAATCATACACATACGGGCTGTAAAATTTTGTTTCAAATTAAAAACTTCTCTTTCTTAGTCAAGACATTCGTATCGTGGGCCTACGAGGCCTTAAGCTTGCGTTTGGAAACTTTTACGAGTTAAAAGAAACTTTTCTTTAAAACAGGGGCCACACGCCCGTGTAGAATGAGACACGCCCGTGTGTAGACACACACGCCCAAGTTTAACAACCGTGCTTAAAAACCCAATCATTCTGCCAAATGCCCCACGGTTAAGGCACATGCCCATGCGGTTTGGTACACGCCCGTGCACCCCTTTACACGCCCATGTCTTCCGACCGTGGTCGACACTGACTAATTACACACGGCCTTGACACGCCCGTGGACTTAGACCGTGTACTATACCTTGATATACTGACTTATTACACACGGTCGGGCACACGCCCATGTTCTAAGCGTGTGTCATGCGGCTTCAACACACGGCCGTGGGATTAAACCCGTGGCCTATTCTGACTTATGAGACTAAGGTGCAGGTTACGCACGGCCTAGACACACGCCCGTGTGTCTATCCGTGTGGGCACTTAAAAGCTATCTACCAATCCTTTTCTTACTTTCAATTGCATACATTCATAAACTTCTTCAAAACATTCTCAAAACATCAATTGAAACACATAAATTAACACGTTTGGTTCATGAAAATAAATTTTTCGTCTCATACACTTGGGAGAATTGTTCCCACAACATTTACAACAACTTAAACCATCATAAATGACTATACACAACCATACTATGAATACTCTTTGGCCAACAACATTTGGCTACCACAATTAGACTTCATCAACCTTAAACGAATCCCTATACATGCCATGACTATTAAAAACTTGATACCTCATACCGTGTGTCTACTCGATAGTGTGAAAACATCTTCGGCGGTCTCCAACCCGAGCTAAGTAATAAAACCTATAAGAGATGAGAAACGTAAAGGAGTAAGCAATAACGATTAGTAAGTTCATCTGTATAATTTGACAAATATTGATATTCACTGAATATACATAACCCCAAGGCAATATGTTGAGTTTTTCTCATCAACCCATGGTCACTTACTCAACCATTCTTGAAACTTACTCATTCAATCTCTTACCACATTATTACCATATCACAAACCAATTCGCTCGTTTAATTAGCATACGTTCCTGCACTGATCGTCACAAGATCATATTTAATAACACATCAAGCATTTTCAATAAGCCGCTCATGCTATTAATATCTCGGTAGTTTCGCACTTAGCCCACCATTGTATTTCTAATAGGGAGGATCGTATATAGCCCACCAATCATTTATAAGTGATGGTATCACACATAGCCCATCGATCAATAATCAATAAGGTGATATCGCACGTAGCTTACTGTTATTTACATTCATGGATAATAATTCACAAGTATATCTCTATTTCAAACGTTCATTCAAGAACATCCTCACATGTTCCCATTTTTACTTAACTTTCTACGATACTCGCTCTCATTCACACAGTACATCAAATACACATACCCCACTAGGGGTTCACCATTTATTGAATTCATCTCAATTCAATTCTACACATACTTGTGCTACTCATGGTACCACCACATACATTCATATATACATTGAATCATTCAAATTGTTAAATAATTCTCTTGAGTCTCATGCACATAGTTCTTCTTGTCACGCTACCCCAATTGGGTTTTACATACTCTAACATATCGATGCCGTGTCCCTGACATGGTCTTATATGAATTCTTACACCGAGGCCATATCCCAATATGGTCTTACTTGAGCCTTTAACCATCGTCCTATCGTGCTATACACCTTTCCCATTACTCTAAATTCAATTCCATTGACATCTCATCAAAAGACATTTCATACATTCATATAATAATATACATTCCATGCAACATTGGAATAATACATAAGCTCATACGTAATTTCAACATTTGCACATGAACTTACCTCGATGTCGAAAGAGCCGAAAAAGACCTTTTTGCCCACATTTCTCTTTTCATCCGTTCGAGGTCCGAAACTCATTTTCTTTGATCTAGAACAATGAAATTTACTCATTTAATCACTTAATGATCATAATACAACATAATCTCTACTTATGCAAAAATGACCATTTTGCCCCTATACTTTGCAAAATTACGATTTTGCCCCTAGGCTCGTAAATAAATTTTCATCACATTTTCTTGTTAAACAAGTCTAGCTGAACATTTTATCCTCTTACAACTATCCACAATTCCATCTATTTCATGCCTTTATGAACAATTTACAACTTTTGCATTTAGGTGTTTTCATGAAAACATCTTTCACAAAAGTTGTTTCTCATCATTATATCATTCATTTTCTCCCATAAAACTCATCAAACAACACGAACTCTATCATGGCAAGTCCCTAGACTTTCAACCATTTTGCAAACTAGTCCCCTCTTTAGAAAGCTTAAGCTTTGGGGACCCAAAAGTACAATTTTTATCAAGAAAGATCATCAAAATCACTTACTTGTGAGGAGGAATGTTTGCTGAAATTTTTGAGCTCCATAGGCCTTATTTCTCTTCAATTTTCGGTAGAAGAGGGTGAAGGAATAGTGAAAAGATGATAACATCTTTATTCACCTTATTGTATTCATTTTAACACCTAACATCACCAAATTTTTTACCATCATTTAATGTCTTTGTCCCCCTTGGCCGGCCATCATATCCTAGATGGTCTAATTACCCTTTAAAGACCTTCAATTAATAAATCATGGCTATTTGATACCTTTAGCCTATAGAATGGAACTTTCGCACTCAATGCTATTTAGTCCTTTTTCACAATTTAGCTATAAATCGCTAAAATTAAGGCACCAAAATTTTCATGCACCCTCATAAACATGTTATGACACCTAACATAACATGAAAATAATTTTCTCTAACCTCGAATTATTGATTCTGAGATCACTGTTCCGACTAGCCCCTAAACTGGGCTGTTACAATTCTCCCCCCTTAGGGATTTTCGTCCCCAAAAATCCTATCAGGCGGAGTTGCTATTATCATTCTCAAAACGTTTCCATAAACTCTTCAAAATCGTGAATCCACTTATCCTCATGTTTCTCTTACCATTAACTCTTAGCTGTGATACGTAAGATCAAAATGTAACTGGAGACCTAGGTTATTCTTCCTCTGGGGCATATACTATATCCAGAAATCCACTAATTTGGATCTCTGTACATGTCCAAATGACCAATCAGATCTACACTGGTTGATTCACTACAATTCGAATGACATCCCCCCTCTTTGGGAATCTTGTCAAACTAAATTTTGAAATCTATAAGGTTTCATCTCACTTTTTCATTAAAGCATTCACCGACTGTAATAGTCTTGACTTATATGCTTTGAAAACTCAGCTTTTAGTGGTCGACTATTTCTGACCATAATCTCAAACATATCGTGAAATGTACTCTATTGTCAAAACATTTATGCGCATAACCGCATTTCCTTATTCTTGCATTAGAAGATATGCCACTACTGAATTCCATACCAAAACTTCTGTATAAGTTTTGGACTCATCATCACTCAAATTCTATCTCGAGGAAACATTGACAACGGAAATCTTATCCAACCTGGATTTTATCATCTCAATAAACTCATTCAGAGCTTATTTAAAATATCATTTGCTAACTCACTTCTGAACCCTTTTGTTCTGAAAGGAAGACTCGCTCTAGTCATTAACCTTGCTGAAATTAGGATATTACCAACTAAGATAAAACGAGTAACTAACTCCCATTGTCTAACATGGATCATTCATTCAGACATCTGTACTATGTCTAGTATCCGAAAGTATTACAATAACTATACCTGTCATTGTATTAGCTCTAGCCGTTTCACTATTTCATTTTCAAAATCTCCTGTAGCATGTGATGCTCTTTCATCATTAAAAATTCAGAAAATACACATCGATGATCCCATGGATCAATACATAATATCTAACTCACAACACAGACACAAAAGTGTTCGTCTCTGGATCACCGACCTGTCAACTCTTTCTCTCGATTCAGATTGATCTCAGTACTAGAACTTTCAAATAAACAGTTCTTTCAATAGCTTTCAACTCAACCATCACGGTTTGAACATTTCGATGAGCATATCTTTATATCATGCTCCCTGTTCACGTACATACAGAATTTACCCTCTTTATTGATTCATGCGTGAATATACATAGAGTTCGAATCATATCTTAATACATTAATCTACTCTTTTCTCCACACCGAGAACATATTTCAAAAACACTCTCATCTGAATTTCTCTTTTTATGCAAATCTAAACTTTTACTATCGTCATATCTCACGATAGTAGGGACATCTTGTTCGAATTCATTAACTCTGTTCGGCTTGCCCGGAACCCATCACCCAACGTGAAACTTGTGATTCCACTTCTTATACTAGAATCATCACCAACTTCCTCCTCAAGGTACCCAATTAAGGTCACGAGGATATAGAGGAATGTCGATTTCAATTAACTAAATCGACAACTGTTCAGTCTACTTTTTTTGTCAGTTAACGTTCTCACACAATCACAATTTCATGAAAAGAACGACCACATCATCCTTGAACGGAAACATGTATTGGTACATAATACTAAAGGAGATCATTATAATCCCATCTATGGCATTAACTAACCCTGCACAAACCATAGGCTTCTAGCCAACTTACTCATACTTGCCCTTATATAACACATTCCGTGCCATATATCGTAATCGTCTCTTCGTGATTCATTCACGAGTACTTATTTTCACTCTTTCACATGACTTTAGTAACATTCTCATTTTTACCTCTAGACTCATCTATCTGTCCCATTGATCACTAGAGATAATCAAAGACGCATATTCATCGTCATTCAGGTAGGTACGAAATCAATGCCACATTCTCGAGGTGGTCTTATATGGAGTCACCTCTAAATGCCAATGCCATATCCCGAATACGGTCTTATATGGATTTCAACATCAAGTATCGATGCCATATTCTGAATATGGTCTTACATGATTCTCATATTCATTACCGAAGCCATATCCCGGATATGGTCTTACACCGGACCTCAACTCGGTGCCGAGGCCATGTCCCGGACACGGTCTTATACGGGACCTTATCTATTTCATATATCAATGATAACCTTTTTCAATCATTATAGTCCCCTAGGACTTCAACCTCGTATTCCATAACAATTACTCTATTTAATAGAGTATATTGTATCAGCGTGATACAAAGCATTCTCAACCATGCTAATATAAATACTGCATTAACCACATGTAAACTTACTCAATTTGACTCTCATAACATCTCATCATAATTCCACAGTGATAAGGAGGGTGAGGTCACAGAGCCCCTTAACTTGACTCTCGTGACTACATACATATGATTCACTATTCATTATTAATGAAACATCATCATAGTCACACAACTCACTCAAAGTGAGTTTTCACATTTCTCATGCCACAATTATTTCTATTACTCGTACTTTCGAACAATGACTTCACTTACTCGAGTTCCACATTAATATCTACTTGAGCATTCAACATTTGATTCTACTTCCTCTTACTATTGCTTGTCAATTTAGAGAATGTCTTACGGGTTTTGAGTACATCGTTTACTTGATCGCCATAGTCCAACTATGGTCTTACTCGTATCACAACATCATAGTCCAGCTATTGTTTTACATGTCGTCACGATGCCATAGCCTCGCTATGGTCTTACACAAAATCTTATATCGATATCGACGCCATATCCCAGATATGGTCTTACACGATCTCATACCGAAGCCAGGTCCCAGACGTGGTCTCACACGGGATTACTATTTGATACCGGTGCCATATCCCAGATATGGACTTATACGGGATCTCACAACAAATATCAATGCCATATCCTAGATATGGTCTTATACGAAATCATACGTAGATGTCGAAGCCATGTCCCAGGCATGGCCTTATACAAGATCTTTCTTTGGTGCTGAAGCCATGTCCCAGACATGGTCTTACACTAGCACACGTATCAACGCAGATGCCATGTTCCAAACATGGTCTTACACTGGCCCTCATAATGTGGCCGATGCCATGTCCCAGACATGGTCATACACTAGCACACGTATCAATGCTGATGTCATGTTCCAAACATGGTCTTACACTGGCCCTCATAATGAGGCTGATGCCATGTCCCAGACATGGTCTTACACTAGCACACGTATCAACGCTGATGCCATGTTCCAAACATGGTCTTACACTGTCCCTCATAATGTGGCCGATGCCATGTTCCAAACATGGTCTTACACTAGCACACGTATCAATGCCGATGCCATGTTCCAAACATGGTCTTACACTGGCCCTCATAATGTGGCCGATGCCATGTCCCAAACATGGTCTTACACTAGCACACGTATCATCACCAATGCCATGTCCCAGACATGGTCTTATATGGGATTTCCTCTAGGTGCCAACGCCATATCCCAGATATGGTCTTACATGGGATGACATGTACCGCCATGGTCTTATTCATCATTTTATCATTGGACAACCGTACTCATATCCTGCATTTTACTCTTACTACTTTTCACATACATCATGGCACTTACTAGTCTCATGCTTGTAAGGTAAACAAGGTACCTGTCACACTTGATCACATAGATCAGTATACCTTACTATAATAAACATAATCTCAGCATCATTATTCATAACATGTATTATACTCATTAATCAGCCTTAACTAGCATGGCATAATATCAACTTTGCTACTAACTTTCTTGTTATCTCATTTAAGCTTTACTCTTTTGCCCGATGAATATCTATGAATAACCGAGGATACTGAATCTCATCTCACATAACTCGTCGCCAAAGCCATATCCTAGATACGGTCTTACATGGAATCTCTCTTCTTAGTTTCAAGGCCATGTCTTGACATGGACTTATACGAAGTCTTTCTCATGAGTTCCCTTGGGAACTTACCATTGCCATGTCTAGACATGGTCTTACTTGGTATCTTTACTCATGAACTGGTCAATGCCGAGCCTTGGCTTGGACTTACATGAAATATCTTTCTCTTGATAGCTTTTCAATGCCGAGCTTGCCTTGGAATTACATGATAACTTACTTGATTGCCGATGCCATGCCTCGGCTTGGTCTCATACGGACTTTCTTATCTCATGTGGTGGATCAAGTATCCTGGGAAATTTATCCTCAATCGGGACTTTCTCATGCTTGATCGTATTGATTACTTTGTTTAACATAACATTAAACATTTTCATGATAACATTGTACATTATGCTAAGCAATTCAATGCTATTAATCATAAAACTTAGAAATCATACCAACTCACTGAAATTAGCTCGATTGGGAATCATCTCTGTCTTAACAAAACAATTTCGTTAGAGCTGGGAGACATCACACTATCATGGTCCACATATGGCATGTATATCTAGACTCTTACTCACGCTAGGTTAGTCCTAGAACCGACTAAATCATAGCTCTGATACCACTAAATGTAACACCCCATACCCGAGTTCGAGGCTTAGATCGGATACGAGATATTACTATGCTTTAACTGCTTAATCATACACTTACGGGCTGTAAAATTTCGTTTCAAATTAAAAACTTCTCTTTCTTAGTCAAGACATTCGTATCGTGGGCCTACGAGGCCTTTAGCTTGCGCTTGGAAACTTTTACGAGTTAAAATAAACTTTTCTTTGAAACAGGGGCCACACGCCCGTGTAGAATGAGACACGCCCGTGTGTAGACACACATGCCCATGTTCAACAATCGTGCTTAAAAACCCAAGCATTCTGCCAAATGCCCCACGGTTAAGGCACACGCCCATGCGGTTTGGTACATGCCCGTGCACCCCTTTACACGCCCATGTCTTCCGACCGTGGTCGACACTGACTAATTACACACGGCCTTGACATGCCCGTGGACTTAGACCGTGTACTATACCTTGATATACTGACTTATAACACACGGTCGAGGCACACGCCCATGTTCTAACCGTGTGTCATGCACGGCTTCAACACACGACCGTGGGATTCACCCGTGGCCTATTCTGACTTATGAGACTAAGGTGCAGGTTACGCACGGGCTAGACACACACCCGTGTGTCTAGCCGTGTGGCCACTTAGAAGCTATCTACGAATCCTTTTCTTACTCTCAATTGCATACATTCATAAACTTCTTCAAAACATTCTCAAAACAACAATTGAAACACATAAATTAACACGTTTGGTTCATGAAAATAAAGTTTTCCTCTCATACACTTGGGAGAATTGTTCCCACAACATTTACAAAAACTTAAACCATCATAAATGACTATACACAACCATACTATGAATACTCTTTGGCCAACAACATTTGGCTACCACAATTAGACTTCATCAACCTTAAACGAATCCCTATACATGCCATGACTCTTAAAAACTTGATACCCCATACCGTGTGTCTGCTCGATAGTGTGAAAACATCTTCGGTGGTCTCCAACCCTAGCTAAGTAATAAAACCTATAAGAGATGAGAAACGTAAAAGAGTAAGTAATAATGCTTAGTAAGTTTATCTGTATAATTTGACAAATATTGATATTCACTGAATATACATAACCCCAAGGCAATATGTTGAGTTTTTCTCATCAACTCATGGCTACTTACTCAACCATTCTTGAAACTTACTCATTCAATCTCTTACCACATTCTTACCATATCACAAACCAATTCGCTCGTTTAATTAGCATACGTTCCTGCACTGATCGTCACAAGATCATATTTAATAACACATCAAGCATTTTCAATAAGCCGCTCATGCTACTAATATCTCGGTAGTTTCGCACTTAGCCCACCCTTGTGTTTCTAATAGGGAGGTATCGTATATAGCCCACCAATCATTTATAAGTGATGGTATCACACATAGCCCATCGATCAATAATCAATAAGGTGATATCGCACGTAGCTTACTGTTATTTACATTCATGGATAATAATTTACAAGTATATCTCTATTTCAAACGTTCATTCAAGAACATCCTCACATGTTCCCATTTTTACTTAACTTTCTACGATACTCGTTCTCATTCACACAGTACATCAAATACACATACCCCACTAGGGGTTCACCATTTATTGAATTCATCTCAATTCAATTCTACACATACTTGTGCTACTCATGGTACCACCACATACATTCACATATACAATGAATCATTCGAATTGTTAAATAATTCTCTTGAGTCTCATGCACATAGTTCTTGTTGTCACGCTACCCCAATTGGGTTTTACATACTCTAACATATCGATGCCGTGTCCCTGACATGGTCTTATACGAATTCTTACACCGAGGCCATATCCTAATGTGGTCTTACTCGAGCCTTTAACCATCGTCCTATCGTGCTATACACTTTTCCCATTACTCTAAATTCAATTCCATTGACATCTCATCAAGAGACATTTCATACATTCATATAATAATATACATTCCATTCAACATTGGAATACTACATAAGCTCATACGTAATTTCAACATTTGCACATGAACTTACATTGATGTCGAAAGAGCCGAAAAGGACCTTTTTGCCCACATTTCTCTTTTCATCCGTTCTAGGTCCGAAACTCGTTTTCTTTGATCTAGAACAATGAAATTTACTCATTTAATCACTTAATGATCGTAATATAACATAATCTCTACTTAGGCAAAAATGACCATTTTGCCCCTATACTTTGGCAAAATTACAATTTTGCCCCTCGGCTCGTAAATAAATTTTCATCACATTTTCTTGTTAAACAAGTCTAGCTGAACATTTTATCCTCTTACAACTATCCACAATTCCATCTATTTCATGCCTTTATGAACAATTTACAAATTTTGCATTTTAGTCTCAAATAGGTGTTTTCATGAAAACATCTTTCACAAAAGTTGTTTCTCATCATTCTATCATTCATTTTCTCCCATAAAACTCATCAAACAACATGAAATATATCATGGCAAGTCCCTAGACTTTCAACCATTTTGCAAACTAGTCCCCTCTTTAGAAAGCTTAAGCTTTGGGGACCCAAAAGTACAATTTTTATCAAGAAAGATCATCAATATCACTTACTTGTGAGGAGGAATGTTTGCTGAAATTTTTGAGCTCCATAGCCCTTATCTCTCTTCAATTTTTGGTAGAAGAAGGTGAAGGAATAGTGAAAAGATGATAACATCTTTATTCACCTTATTTTATTCATTTTAACACCTAACATCACCAAATTTTTTACCATCATTTAATGTCTTTGTCCCCCTTGGCCGGCCATCATATCCTAGATGGTCTAATTGCCCTTTAAAGACCTTCAATTAATAAATCATGGCTATTTGATACCTTTAGCCTATAGAATGGAACTTTCGCACTCAATGCGATTTAGTCCTTTTTCACAATTTAGCTATAAATCGCTAAAATTAAGGCACCAAAATTTTCATGCACCCCCATAAACATGTTATGAAACCTAACATAACATGAAAATAATTTTCTCTAACCTCGAATTATTGATTCCGAGATCACTGTTCCGCCTAGCCCCTAAATCGGGATGTTACAATTCTCCCCCTTAGGGATTTTCGTCCCCGAAAATCTTATCAGGCGGAATTGCTATTATCATTCTCAAAACGTTTCCATAAACTCTTCAAAATCGTGAATCCACTTATCCTCATGTTTCTCTTACCATTAACTCTTAGCTGTGATACATAAGATCAAAATGTAACTGGAGACCTAGGTTATTCTTCCTCTGGGGCATATACTATATCCAGAAATCCACTAATTTGGATCTCTGTACATGTCCAAATGACCGTTCGGATCTACACTGGTTGATTCACTACAATTCGAATGACATCCCCCCTCTTTGGGAATCTTGTCAAACTAAATTTTGAAATCTATAAGGTTTCATCTCACTTTTTCATTAAAGCATTCACCGACTGTAATAGTCTTGACTTATATGCTTTGAAAACTCAGCTTTTAGTTGTCGACTATTCCTGACCATAATCTCAATCATATCGTGAAATGTACTCTATTGTCAAAACAATTATGCGCATAACTGCATTTCCTTATTCTTGCATTAGAAGATATGCCACTACTGAATTCCATACCAAAACTTCTGTATAAGTTTTGGACTCATCATCACTCAAATTCTATCTCGAGGAAACATTGACAACGGAAATCTTATCCAACCTGGATTTTATCATCTCAATAAACTCATTCAGAGCTTATTTAAAATATCATTTGCTAACTCACTTCTGAACCCTTTTGTTCTGAAAGGAAGACTCGCTCTAGTCATTAACCTTGCTGAACTTAGGATATTACCAACTAAGATCAAACGAGTAACTAACTCGCATTGTCTAACATGGATCATTCATTCAGACATCTGTACTATGTCTACTATCTAAAAGTATTACAATAACTATACCTGTCATTTTATTAGCTCTAGCCGTTTCACTATTTCATTTTCAAAATCTCCTGTAGCATGTGATGCTCTTTCATCATTAAAAATTCAGAAAATACACATCGATAATCCCATGGATCAATACATAATATCTAACTCACAACACAGACACAAAAGTGATCGTCTCTGGATCACCGACCTGTCAACTCTTTCTCTCGATTCAGATTGATCTCAGTACTAAAACTTTCAAATAAACAGTTCTTTCAATAGCTTTCAACTCAACCATCACGGTTTGAACATTTCGATGAGCATATCTTTATATCATGCTCCCTGTTCACGTACATACAGAATTTACCCTCTTTATTGATTCATGCGTGAATATACATAGAGTTCGAATCATATCTTAATACATTAATCTACTCTTTTCTCCACACCGAGAACATATTTCAAAAACACTCTCATCTGAATTTCTCTTGCTATGCAAATCTAAATTTTACTATTGTCATATCTCACGATAGTAGGGACATCTTGTTCGAATTCATTAACTCTGTTCGGCTTGCCCGGAACCCATCACCCAACGTGAAACTTGTGATTCCACTTCTTATACTAGAATCATTACCAACTTCCTCCTCAAGGTACCCAATTAAGGTCACGAGGATATAGAGGAATGTCGATTTCAATTAACTAAATCGACAACTGTTCAGTCTACTTTTTCCGTCAGTTAACGTTCTCACACAATCACAATTTCATGAAAAGAACGACCACATCATCCTTGAAGGGAAACATGTATTGGTACATAATACTAAATGAGATCATTATAATCCCATCTATGGCATTAACTAACCCTGCACAAACCATAGGCTTCTAGCCAACTTACTCATACTTGCCCTTATATAACACATTCCGTGCCATATATCGTAATCGTCTCTTCGTGATTCATTCACGAGTACTTATTTTCACTCTTTCACATGACTTTAGTAACATTCTCATTTTTACCTCTAGACTCATCTATCTGTCCCATTGATCACTAGAGATAATCAAAGACGCATATTCATCGTCATTTATGTAGGTACGAAATCAATGCCATATTCTCGAGGTGGTCTTATATGGAGTCACCTCTAAATGCCAATGCCATATCCCGGATAAGGTCTTATATGGATTTCAACATCAAGTATCGATGCCATATTCTGAATATGGTCTTACATGATTCTCATATTCATTATCGAAGCCATATCCCGGATATGGTCTTACACCGGACCTCAACTCGGTGCCGAGGCAATGTCCCGGACACGGTATTATACGGGACCTTATCTATTTCATATATCAACGATAACCTTTTTCAATCATTATAGTCCCCTAGGACTTCAACCTCGCATTCCATAACAATTACTCTATTTAATAGAGTATATTGTATCAGCGTGATACAAAGCATTCTCAACCATGCTAATATAAATACTGCATTAACCACATGTAAACTTACTCAATTTGACTCTCATAACATCTCATCATAATTCCACCGTGATAAGGAGGGTGAGGTCACAGAGCCCCTTAACTTGACTCTTGTGACTACATACATATGATTTACTATTCATTATTAATGAAACATCATCATAGTCACACAACTCACTCAAAGTGAGTTTTCACATTTCTCATGCCACAATTGTTTCTATTACTCGTACTTTCGAACAATGACTTTACTTACCCGAGTTCCACATTAATATCTACTTGAGCATTCAACATTTGATTCTACTTCCTCTTACTATTGCTTGTCAATTTGGAGAATGTCTTACGGGTTTTGAGTACATCGTTTACTTGATCGCCATAGTCCAACTATGGTCTTACTCGTATCACAACATCATAGTCCAGCTATTGTTTTACATGTCGTCACGATGCCATAGCCTCGCTATGGTCTTACACAAAATCTTATATCGATATCGACGCCATATCCCAGATATGGTCTTACATGATCTCATACCGAAGCCAGGTCCCAGACGTGGTCTCACACGGGATTACTATTTGATGCCGGTGCCATATCCCAGATATGGTCTTATACGGGATCTCACAACAAATATCGATGCCATATCCCAGATATGGTCTTATACAAAATCATACTTAGATGTTGATGCCATGTCCCGGACATGGCCTTATACAAGATCTTTCTTTGGAGCTGAAGCCATGTCCCAGACATGGTCTTACACTAACACACGTATCAACGCAGATGCCATGTTCCAAACATGGTCTTACACTGGCCCTTATAATGTAGTCGATGCCATGTCCCAGACATGGTCTTACACTAGCACACGTATCAACGCCGATGCCATGTTCCAAACATGGTCTTACACTGGCCCTCATAATGTGGCCGATGCCATGTCCCAGACATGGTCTTACACTAGCACATGTATCAACGCCGATGCCATGTTCCAAACATGGTCTTACACTCGCCCTCATAATGTGGCCGATGCCATGTCCCGGACATGGTCTTGATAGAGCACACGTATCAGCGCGCCGATGCCATGTTCCAAACATGGTCTTACATCGCCCTCGAATATGGCCGATGCCATGTCCCAGACATGGTCTTACACTAGCACACGTATCATCACCAATGCCATGTCCCAGACATGGTCTTATATGGGATTTCCTCTAGGTGCCAACGCCATATCCCAGATATGGTCTTACATGGGATGACATGTACCGCCATGGTCTTATTCATCATTTTATCATTGGACAACCGTACTCATATCCTGCATTTTATTCTTAATACTTTTCACATACATCATGGCACTTACTAGTCTCATGCTTGTAAGGTAAACAAGGTACCTGTCACACTTGATCACATAGATCAGTATACCTTAGTATAATAAACATAATCTCGGCATCATTATTCATAACATGTATTATACTCATTAATCAGCCTTAACTAGCATGGCATAATATCAACTTTGCTACTAACTTTCTTGTTATCTCATTTGAGCTTTACTCTTTTGCCCGATGAATTTCTATGAATAACCGAGGATACTGAATCTCATCTCACATAACTCGTCGCCAAAGCCATATCCTAGATACGGTCTTACATGGAATCTCTCTTCTTGGTTTCAAGGCCATGTCTTGACATGGACTTATACGAAGCCTTTCTCATGAGTTCCCTTGGGAACTTACCATTGCCATGTCTAAATATGGTCTTACTTGGTATCTTTACTCATGAACTGGTCAATGCCGAGCCTTGGCTTGGACTTACATGAAATATCTTTCTCTTGATAGCTTTTCAATGCCAAGCTTGCCTTGGACTTACATGATAACTTACTTGATTGCCGATGCCATGCCTCGGCTTGGTCTCATACGGACTTTCTTATCTCATGTGGTGGATCAAGTATCCTGGGAAATTTATCCTCAATCGGGACTTTCTCATGCTTGATCTTATTGATTACTTTATTTAACATAACATTAAATATTTTCATGATAACATTGTACATTATGCTAAGCAATTCAATGCTATTAATCATAAAACTTAGAAATCATACCAACTCACTGAAATTAGCTCGGTTGGGAATTATCTCTGTCTTAAGAAAATAATTTCGTTAGAGCCGGGAGACATCACACTATCACAGTCCACATATGGCATGTATAGCTAGACTCTTACTCACACTAGGTTAGTCCTAGAACCGACTAAATCATAGCTCTGATACCACTAAATGTAACACCCCATACCCGAGTTCGAGGCTTAGATCGGATACGAGATATTACTATGCTTTAACTACTTAATCATACACTTACGGGCTGTAAAATTTCATTTCAAATTAAAAACTTCTCTTTCTTAGTCAAGACATTCGTATCGTGGGCCTACGAGGCCTTTAGCTTGCGTTTGGAAACTTTTACGAGTTAAAATAAACTTTTCTTTGAAACAGGGGTCACATGCCCGTGTGTAGACACACACGCCCATGTTCAACAACCGTGCTTAAAAACCCAAGCATTCTGCCAAATGCCCCACGATTAAGGCACACACCCATGCGGTTTGGTACACGCCCGTGCACCCCTTTACACGCCCATGTCTTCCGACCGTGGTCGAAACAGCGACTAATTACACGGCCTTGACACGCCCGTGGACTTAGACCGTGTACTATACCTTGATATACTGACTTATTACACACGGCCGGGGCACACGCCCATGTTCTAACCGTGTGTCATGCACGGCTTCAACACACGGCCGTGGGATTCACCCATGGCCTATTCTGACTTATGAGACTAAGGTACAGGTTACGCACGGCCTAGACACACGCCCGTGTGTCTAGCCGTGTGGCCACTTAGAAGCTATCTACCAATCCTTTTCTTACTCTCAATTGCATACATTCATAATATTCTTCAAAACATTCTCAAAACATCAATTGAAACACATAAATTAACACGTTTGGTTCATGAAAATAAAGTTTTCCTCTCATACACTTGGGAGAATTGTTCCCACAACATTTACAAAAACTTAAACCATCATAAATGACTATACACAACCATACTATGAATACTCTTTGGCCAACAACATTTGGCTACCACAATTAGACTTCATCAACCTTAAACGAATCCCTATACATGCCATGACTCTTAAAAACTTGATACCTCATACCGTGTGTCTGCTCGATAGTGTGAAAACATCTTCGGCGGTCTCCAACCCGAGCTAAGTAATAAAACCTATAAGAGATGAGAAACGTAAAAGAGTAAGCAATAATGCTTAGTAAGTTCATCTGTATAATTTGACAAATATTGATATTCACTGAATATACATAACCCCAAGGCAATATGTTGAGTTTTTCTCATCAACTCATGGTTACTTACTCAACCATTCTTGAAACTTACTCATTCAATCTCTTACCACATTCTTACCATATCACAAACCAATTCGCTCGTTTAATTAGCATACGTTCCTGCACTGATCGTCACAAGATCATATTTAATAAAACATCAAGCATTTTCAATAAGCCGCTCATGCTACTAATATCTCAGTAGTTTCGCACTTAGCCCACCCTTGTATTTCTAATAGGGAGGTATCGTATATAGCCCACCAATCATTTATAAGTGATGGTATCACACATAGCCCATCGATCAATAATCAATAAGGTGATATCGCACATAGCTTACTGTTATTTACATTCATGGATAATAATTCACAAGTATATCTCTATTTCAAACGTTCATTCAAGAACATCCTCACATGTACCTATTTTTACTTAACTTTCTACGATACTCGTTCTCATTCACACAGTACATCAAATACACATACCCCACTAGGGGTTCACCATTTATTGAATTCATCTCAATTCAATTCTACACATACTTGTGCTACTCATGGTACCACCACATACATTCACATATACATTGAATCATTCGAATTGTTAAATAATTCTCTTGAGTCTCATGCACATAGTTCTTGTTGCCACGCTACCCTAATTGGGTTTTACATACTCTAACATATCGATGCCGTGTCCTTGACATGGTCTTATATGAATTCTTACACCGAGGCCATATCCCAATATGGTCTTACTCGAGCCTTTAACCATCGTCCTATCGTGCTATACACCTTTCCCATTACTCTAAATTCAATTTCATTGACATCTCATCAAGAGACATTTCATACATTCATATAATAATATACATTCCATGCAACATTGGAATACTACATAAGCTCATACGTAATTTCAACATTTGCACATGAACTTACCTCGATGTCGAAAGAGCCGAAAAGGACTTTTTTGCCAACATTTCTCTTTTCATCCGTTCTAGGTCCAAAACTCGTTTTCTTTGATCTAGAATAATGAAATTTACTCATTTAATCACTTAATGATCGTAATACAACATAATCTCTACTTAGGCAAAAATGACCATTTTGCCTCTATACTTTGGCAAAATTATGATTTTGCCCCTAGGCTCGTAAATAAATTTTCATAACATTTTCTTGTTAAAAAAGTCTAGCTGAACATTTTATCCTGTTACAACTATCCACAATTCCATCTATTTCATGCCTTTATGAACAGTTTACAACTTTTGCATTTTAGTCTCAAATAGGTGTTTTCATGAAAACATCTTTCACAAAAGTTGTTTCTCATCATTCTATCATTCATTTTCTCCCATAAAACTCATCAAACAACATGAAATATATCATGGCAAGTCCCTAGACTTTCAACCATTTTGCAAACTAGTCCCCTCTTTAGAAAGCTTAAGCTTTGGGGACCCAAAAGTACAATTTTTATCAAGAAAGATCATCAAAATCACTTACTTGTGAGGAGGCATGTTTGCTGAAATTTTTGAGCTCCATAGCCCTTATTTCTCTTCAATTTTTGGTAGAAGAAGGTGAAGGAATAGTGAAAAGATGATAACATCTTTATTCACCTTATTTTATTCATTTTAACACCTAACATCACCAAATTTTTTACCATCATTTAATGTCTTTGTCCCCCTTGGCCGGCCATCATATCCTAGATGGTCTAATTGCCCTTTAAAGACCTTCAATTAATAAATCATGGCTATTTGATACCTTTAGCCTATAGAATGGAACTTTCGCGCTCAATGCGATTTAGTCCTTTTTCACAATTTAGCTAGAAATCGCTAAAATTAAGGCACCAAATTTTTCATGCACCCTCATAAACATGTTATGAAACCTAACATAACATGAAAATAATTTTCTCTAACCTCAAATTATTGATTTTGAGATCATTGTTCCGACTAGCCCCTAAATCGGGCTGTTACAGTAACCCCTTTTACAATGTTTTCTGGCTTCTTTTATAGCCGAAAAGAAAAATAAAAAAATTCAAAAATTTCGATTTTGCTCCTATTTTTTCTGTTATCTGCTGTTGTGTTGTTATTTGTCTCCTTTCGCAGGTATGGCCATCGTACGGAGGAGGACGTGGCGGTACGGAGGCGTGCGGCGCGCGTGGTGACGTGGAGGAGGTTGGCGTGGATGCACGCGAGGCGCGCGTGGGGGAAGGCTGCGACGCTGATGGTTTTAGAAACCCTAGAGGTTTCTGGAAATGTAAACAAAAAATGGGCCACTTGGGCCTGCTGATTTTGGGTTAAAATTTGGGCTCGTTGTAATGGACCCGGACTGTTTTTTGGATTATTTTTTTTAATTTTGGTTTTTGTTTGGTTAATTGGGCCCTAGGCATAGATGGGCTCTTACAATAGTTATTTCCGTTCAGTTTGTTTTCAGTGAGTATGTTTAATAAGGGATTCAGTGTAACAACTCGATTTTGGGTCTAGCCGGAAATGTGGTTTCAGGACCACAAATTTTGACGCAGTAAAATTTATTTTTATTATATTTTTATGGTCTATAAATTTATGAAATGATTTCATGAAAATTTTGTTCAAAAATTTTGACGTTTGGGCACTCAATTTAGTTAAAGGGACTAAATTGTAAAAAGTGCAAAATTTGAGTTCTATGTGTTTAAGGTGTCCAATTGCTATGAGATTTTAAATTGAAGGTCCTTAGATAGTAATTAGACCATTTGTTAAGTTAGTGGACAAAAATGGACATGGAGTAAGAGAAATTTTATGTTTTAAGTTAGGGGTATTTTGGTCATTTCGTAATTAAATGAATTAAAAAGCAAAAATCAAGCCAAAATCTTGTACATCTTCTTCATGCTAGCCTAAAGTTAGAGGAGGAAGCCATAGCTAGGTTTTGGCCACTTTCAAGCTCGATTATAAGTCCGTTCTAGCCCCGTTTTTAATGCTCTTTACATTTTTTAAATCGTTGTAACCCGATCTATCTATTTCTACCACAAATTTAAGAAATAATCAAGGTCTAGGGTTTGACCCATGTTAGATATTTGTGTATTTTGATGTTTAATGGTAGATTATGCAAGTTTGATGTTGGATAAACAACTTTTACTGAGTGATTTTCGGTAAAAATGTCAAAAATGACCTATTTGTAAAGGTTATAAAATATGTAGTAAAAGTGTGATTTAATGGAAATTGTGGGCTGTTATGAGCATGAACAAAGTTCGGCTAGGCTTGGGTTTTAAAGAAATTGAATACGTTTCATTTTACGAGCCTAGGGACCAAAATGTAAAAAGTTAAAAAGTTAAGGGCAAAAATGTAATTTTGCCATAATGTATTTTTGGACTGAATTGGATAATGTGTGTATTAAATGAGCTAAATTTGCTATTATAGATCAAGAAAAATGAAGTTCGGACCTAGATCGGGGGAAAAACAAAGTGTTTGACGATTAGGTACATTTTCACTATTTTTGTAATGAGGTAAGTTCGTATATAAATAATGCAATGTTATATTTGTATTTTAATGTTTTGATATTGCATGAAATGAATGATTGATTCTATGAGCATATTCGATGAAGTTAGACAAGAGAGAAATCCGGTTGAACATTAGGAATAGATAGGATACAAATGTCATGACATTAGAGTTCTTGAGATTAAGTGTAAGACCATATCCGAGATATGGCATCAATATGAGACTTCGTGTAAGACCATATCTGGGATATGGCATCGAGATAAAACTTCGTGTAAGACCATAGCTGGGCTATTGGCATCGATACGAGATTACATGTAAGACCATATCTGGGATATGGCATCGGTACAAAATTGTGTGTACGAGATTTCTGAGTATCCTTTAGTATTCCGAATGGTTCAACGGGAAATTCAATGGGTATGTCAAAGATGAAAAAGTATGTGGTTAGGTTATGAGTTGGTACAGGTATGTACGAAAAACTCAAAGGAAATGAATTTGGTATATGACAAACTATTGGTAAGAATGTGATTGAGTATGTTATGTTCATGAAGTTTTAATGACATTATGTTTAATATTTGTTATGTTATTCATATGGAAAATGCATGGTTAATGTTGTTTATTATTTGCATATGAACCTACTAAGCTATTTAGCTTACTCCCCTTTCTATCCCTTATCTTATAGTGTCACCAAGCTAGCTCGGGTTCGGAGATCGTCGGAGATCTACTCACACTATCAACAAATATTTTTGGTATCAATGATTTCAACATTTTGAGTTATGGCATGTATAAGGGAGTTGGTCATTTTGTTATGTGTCATAATTGATTTGGCCAAATGTGTTGGCTTATATTGGTTGAAAGCTCATTTTGCATAAGGCCATTGGAAATTGGCTATTATTGGTTAAGTATATTCATATGATAATGCCTTTCATGGATGTGGGAATCTACTTGATTTGAGTTGACAAGTATGTGATGTTTGTGTATGATAGATGGTAGTATGTAAATGATGAGTTGTTGTCTTGGTTGTGGCTGATTTGGTTGTATGTATATGCTTGGTTTGGTGCTTTGTTATGTTGTGTAGGTGTGTACATTAAAGGGTGGCAAAAAGGCTTGGTAAATAGCCTTATTTTTGTCCACACGAGTAGACACATGGGCGTGTGTCTAGGCCGTGTGTGACACACGGTCTGCCCCACGGGCATATGTTTCAGCCGTGTGTCCCCTACACCTTAATTGTTGCAAAACAGAATGTCCAAAATTGAGCACACAGGCAGAGACACGGGCGTGTGTCTCGGTCGTGTATGCTACACGGCCTTGAACACGGGCATGTGCCCCGGCCGTGTGAAGTCTGCACCTATTTTATGAAAAATTATGAAAATTGAATTGACCACACGGCCTAGCACACGGGCGTGTAGCACGACCGTGTGGCACAAGTCAGAGAGCTCCCTTATTTGAACACGGCCTATAGCACGGGCGTGTCCCATGGTCACACGGGTGTGTCCCAAATCCACACGGGCGTGTGACCCCTGTAAAATGAAAAATTTTCTAAGTTTTGTAAAATATCCTAAAGTTCTCGGTTTAGTCCCGAACCATTACCAAAGCATGTTTTGGGCCTCGTAAGCTCGTATAAGGGACTTTATGATTAAATGTAAATTTTTTAAATTTGGACGCAAATTTAGGGCTCAAAAATGTATGTTTATTTGTGTTTAAGTCTGGTAATGTCTCGTACCCTGTTCTGACGTTGAACACGGGTAAGGGTGTTACATTTAGTGGTATTAAAGCTACAATTTAGTCGATTCTCGGACTAACATAGCGTGTGTGAAAGTCTAGCTATACATGCCATATGTAACACCCCAAACCCAGCCCATACGTTATGGCTGAATCTGCCGATGTCATACGAAATGGGTTTAAAGACAACTAACACGATAAAATTATTTCGGGTCTGCCAACTCTATTTGCGTAGATCTATTATCAAAACGTTCATTCTTGTTTAATTAACATGCCTTAAAAGTGTTTAAAAGCGGAAGCTCACGATAACCATTATACTTAAGTAAAGTCGTTCGTGGTTTTAGAAAAATTTACTTTTGGTAAAATCCCGGTTATTATCAAGTTTTGCAGTTAAGATCATAAACACTGTAAAAACCCAAATTTAAGCAAAATAGTCCATGAAGTCCCAAATTACAAAAGAAATACCCGAAAAATTTAAATAATACCATAAAACGAGAGTGAAACAGTTTTAAAAGAGTGGTCACCATCGAGTCCACCGCTGCACCGGTCCATATAACTCTGTCGATTACCTGTAACAAACAGATAGAAGAAAGGGTGAGTTTACGTAAACTCAGGGTGTAACCTCACAGAATTAAGCATGCACACATACAGAATAACAGATATCGGTCCAACATCTGACCTTGGGCCTAAGCCCATTCTGATTCAGATCACGATTTGGGCCTTAGCCTAACTCAGATCTGAGATACATATATGCATCGATGAAATGTAAATCAGGATCCTACCCCCAGCCTCTACACACCATCTCCAACCATCCCTACACACCATGTGGGGTTTAAAACACCTACCCAGCCCTACACACCATGCTGTACCGAATGCGGCACATATCAGGTATAATACAGTTATGCTGCCAGATATTAGGCATAATCTGCCTTTCAGAACACTTCCTCCAAAATATATATATCATCCCACCCCAATCACAGTATCAGATCATACATACAGATTTAACAGACAAATCATACTTAACATGCTTATATAAGTAGATACAGATATACAATTATAGGCATGCTCATAACCAAATCATAGTCTATCACATCGCTTGGTTTTAGGGTTAGATAGCATTTACTGACCCTACAATAGGCCCACAGTCGATTAGGACGACTCATACGACCCTACGGAAAATTTTAGTATATTGGGCCTACATGCCCGTGTGGCCCACACGCCCAAATTGGCCTTGCCCTTGTGGATCACTGATAAACCGTAATAGTAACATATTTTAAACCCACACTTAGCATGCTTTTGGGTGATTTAAGCCTTGAATTGTGTAATTTGGTGCTTTTAATCATTTGTTTCCATGTTTTATACTCAGGAAAGCACCGGAGGATGAAAAGAACGAGAAACGGGCTTAAAATAGACCGATTAGGCCAAATCACGAAATCGACACGGCCTGGCCCCAAGCAACACGGGTGTGCCTCCCCAATCAGACTTGAACACGGCCTGGCCACGATTCACACGGGCGTGTGCCAAGGGCGTGTCCCTGCCGTGGAGAAGAGGAATTTCACTCGGATTTGGATACTTAGGGGTAAAGAGACACATTCCAAAAGCCTATATAAACACCCTATAGGCCAACTTTCAGGGGGCATTCAGCTAGGCCAAGGAGCCGCGCCAGAAAGATCAGAATTGTGGAAATCACTTGAAGAAAGCCAATAGATTCATCTCAAGAAGCCAGAGTTATGCTCAAGACAGATGATCTCTCTTCAATTCTTTTAGGGGGTTTTAGAGTTTTTCTTATGTTTTGTTTTATCTTTTCTTTTGAGATGTATTTTATTATCATTATGAACTAAACCCTCAAATACCTGAGGGGGATGAAACCTAAGATGAATCTTGTTATCGTTTGTTGAACTATATGATAAATATTTGATTTGTTCTTAATTATGTGTTCTTAATTCTTGTGTTGATATTTTGCGGATATTAATTCAAGTTTGATATGCTTAGGTGGAGGAGCAAAAGTCCCTGCCTAAGAGTAGATCTAGCATAATTAAGCAGAGTTGATCACGCGCCTAGAGATAGGGTGACGAGATTTTGCCGGATTAGGAATATGGGATTCCATAGATCGAGTTAATGCAATTCTAGGGGTTTTAATTAGAAAGAGATTTCAATTAATCAACCTAGGGTTAGACGTTATTCGCTTCGAGAGAGGGTTTAATATATATTAGGGAATCTTACGGATCAAGTCAAATGAATAAATCGTCTGGTTCAGAGTTAGATAACAAGTGAAGTCTAGGTGGATTCTTCCTTGGGTATTGTTTTAATCAATTGGTTTTTCCCACGAGTATTTCCCCAATTTCATTCTTTTTATCTCATCCTCTTTAGCTTAGTAGTTAGTTAATTTTCTAGATTAAACCGATTCACTTAAATTTTAAGGCTAAATAATAAAAAGAAAGTTAGTATTAGTACTTTCGGTTCCATTGGGTTCGACAATCCGGTCTTGCCACTAAGCTATACTACTGTTCGATAGGTACACTTGCCTCAATCGTTGTCATAGTTAGTTTTTAGGCTCGATCATTCTCATTATAAATTTTAAGTCTGTGACACACTGATCAAGTTTTTGGCGCTGTTGCCGGGGAGCTGAAATATTAAGAACATTCAATTTTTATTACTTTAGCCATTTTTATTTTCTGCAATTTTACTCTTATTTTGTTTTCTATTTTTATCTTTCTAAAATTTAGTCTTTGCTCCTTGTAGGTACCTCTAGTTTATGACTAGAAGGAACCAGATAGGACCTTTAATTTACGATAGTGAGATTGAAGCAACCACTCGCAGAAACCGGAGAGAAATTAGGCGAAGCCTACAATACACAGAAGAAAAGCAAGAAAACATCATCAATACCACCGAAGAGATGGCTGAAAATAATCCGCTACCGCCAGAGATGGCCGAAAATCAGGCTCCTCAGACTATGTATGATTATGCTAAGCCTAGTTTAGTTGGTACTGAATCTAGTATTGTTAGACCTACTATTGCTGCAAATAATTTCGAATTGAAACCTAACACTATACAGATGATACAATAGTTCGTTCAGTTTGATGGTTTGCAGGATGAGGATCCTAACACACACTTAGCGAATTTTCTGGAATTCTGCGACACTTTTAAAATTAATGGCGTTTCTGATGATTCCATCTGACTTCGGTTATTTCCCTTTTCTTTGAGGAATAAAGCTAAACAGTGGTTGCATTCTCTTCCCCGTGGATCAATTACTACATGGGAACAAATGACCGAAATTTTTTTATTAAAATATTTTCCACCGGCCAAAACAACCAAATTAAGGAATGATATCTCTTCTTTTGTGCAGATGGATTTAGAAACACTTTATGATGCATGGGAGAGATACAAAGATTTATTGAGAAGGTGCCCACACCATGGATTACCCTTGTGGCTACAAGTCCAAACTTTTTACAACGGTGTGAACCCCTCAACTAGGCAGTTGATCGATTCAGCAGCCGGTGGAACTCTGAATAATAAAACACCTGAAGCAGCTTACGAATTTATAGAGGAGATGTCCCTAAATAACTATCAGTGGCAAGTCACAAGGATAAAGCCCACGAAAGCTGCCAGCATTTTCAACCTCGATGCAGTAACCATGCTATCGAATCAAGTAGATGTGTTAACTAAAAAATTTGATGGTTTGTGTAATTCCTTGCAGGTACAACCCGTTATGCAGTGCGAAACAAGTGGAGGTGTGGCGAATCCTGAGTACCCACCCTACGGACATGGCATTGAAAGCGAACAAATGAACTATGTAAGTAATAATTTCAAATATCAAAATAACCCTTATAGCAATACTTACAATCCAGGTTAGAAGAACCACCCCAATTTTTCATGGGGTGGTCAAGGAAATCAAAGACAACAACACCCTCCAAATTTCCAACAGCAGCAGTACCCACAGGAAAAGAAGCCGAACCTTGAGGAGATGCTAACAAAATATATAGCAGCAACAGAAACACGTTTCCAAAGTTGAGAAACAAAACTTGAAAAACAAGAAGCATCAACACAAGAGCTCAAGGATCAAATTGGGCAAATCACCAAGATCTTGACGGAACAACCACAAGGTAGACTGCCAAGCAACACTGAAACTAACCCAAGGGAGCAGATTCAAGCCATATCAACTCATGATAATGTAGAGTTAGATGAGCCTCATTTAATGCAAGAGAATGTGGTAGAAGAAGGTAAGGTTGAGGAAGGAAGTAAAAAGCCAAAACCGGTAATTAAAGAGTACCAACCTCGTATACCATACCCCGAGGCGATGAAGAAAGACAACACAGAGGAACAGTTCGGTAAGTTTCTTAAACTTTTAAAGAAATTACATAATAACATACCATTACTTGATGCTCTTTCGTAGATGCCAGATTCAAGGAAATTCTTAAAAAAGCTCTTGACAAACAAGCGAAAGCTAGACGAGGAATCACATGTGGAACTCAACGCAAAGTGCTCAGCAATTCTCCAAAATAAATTACCACAAAAATTAAAAGATCCAGGGAGTTTTACAATTCCATGCTTAATTGGTAGTTTATCTATTGATAATGCGTTAGCTGATTTAGGGGCAAGCATAAATGTCATGCCTTACAAAATGTTTAAACAACTTGGTTTAGGGAAACCCAAACAAACTAGGATAAGCATTCAATTACCTGATAAAAATGTTAGAATTCCTAGGGGTATAATCGAAGATGTGCTAGTAAAAATTGATAAATTTGTATTCCCAGTAGACTTTGTTGTTTTAGACATGGATGAGGACAACAACATCCCATTAATTCTAGGAAGGCCCTTTTAGCATGCTGCGGGACTAAAATTGATGTCGACGCAGGTGAACTTATATTACGTGTAGGTGACGAAACAGTCACCCTTCAGGCTCTCGATTCGGCTAGAACATCGAGCAAACAAGGTGAGAAAGTAAATTCTATTGATGACCATTCGGTTAACCCTTCTTTGCAGGAAGCACCACAAAAGAACACAACTAAATCCGATCCTAGACCCAATGCCAACAAAGAAACAACTCATGAGGATCGAAGGGATAAATTTGATGAACTAGACGAGTGGAAGACACATTTCAAGGAAACACTAGGGATACACAAAGAGAAACCGAGGGAACCACCAGACGAGCTCGTAGGAAAGACAAATCACTTTAAAATAGGAGACCGGGTATTATTAGATAAAACAGACCCTCGAATATATCCTCCTGACCCTAATACAAACAAAGAAATTCCTTTTAGGGTAATCAGTGTTTTCCCATACGGAACAATCGAGGTAAGTAATCCTATTTTTGGTACTTTCAATATAAGTGCATCTCGACTTGAACTTTATCATGAGAATGAAACTGATAGCATGAGGAAGGACTTTCAACTCCTCAAACCACCCTGATGATGTAAATGAGAGGTAAGTCTAGCTTAAGACTTTAAACGAGTGCTTTTCGGGAGGCAACCCGAGTACTAACTCCATTAATTTTTTTTATTTTCACTTTTATTTTTCCTTTTCAACATTTAATTTTAAACTAACCAAAGTGCAGATTTTCAGCCACACGGCCTGCACGGCGTACGCGTGGCGGCCGTAGATACACCGAATCTCCGTACTGACATGGCAGAGATGGTACGAGTCAAAACGGATCGTATCTTCGAATCACAGATGCAACTACCCCGCCACGGCCGTGTGATATGGCCGTGGCCGACACTGAGGGAAGACACACGAGCTCCAACTAACTAGCCACAGCCGTGCGATGCGGCCGTGGTTGACACTGTTTGATCCCACATGGGGGTGGTGACCACAAAATGAGCGTGGGAGAAACGAACGAAATACAACACGGCCGTGCGATACGGCCGTGTGACCCAACACGCCCATGGTACACGGGAGTGGGGATGTACCAGCTTTGAAAATTCTATTTAAAACACCCCTTGCCCCCCTTTTCTCACCCACTTCCCATCCCTTTTTCCCTACTCACATTCAACCTCCCCTCCCAACCCCTCCATTCTTTCCTCCATTCCTCCATCTACAAAGCCCTTGAGCTACACCACATCCATGTCGAAGAAACGGAAGGATCCAAGCACAGTCTCCCTGTGGGAGACCAATCTATATAAGTTCATGCCGTCTGCTTCAATTATTCGACAAGCCAAGGGTCTTTGAGACCATTCTATTTTCCTTTTTCCTTTCTCTTCTTCTTTATTTTCCTTTTCTTTATTTCTCTTATGTTTAATTTAGTTTATTTTATCCTAGTTTCTTGGTTTTAGGTTCTAAAGGCTGCTAGGGAAGCACCCCACCACGACCATTGCCAACACCACCGCGGCCTTAGAAATCACACCCCCCTCGCGAACCATCCAACAATAAGGACCCTTCGGTCCATTAATCTTTTCTTTTAATTTTATTTCAATTTTTATTTTCCTTCACTTTAGCTTACTTTTCTTTAAATAAATAATTAGTTTATTTTGAATTTTTCTTAGTATTTCCTGGCTATTTCTTCACGGGCTACCCAATTTCTTCATCTAGCTCAGTAATAGTGGGCAGCCCCCAAACCACCACCAGAGACGCCTCCTCCAACTTATCTTTCACCTCCAACTCAAGGAATCCATCCAAATTCAGGAAGTTTCATCTCACCCTATCTTTTGATTTTCTATACTATATCTATCTTTGTACATTGAGGGCAATGTACATCTTAAGTGTGGGGGGGGGGTGAACAACCTAAAAGGTGCCTAATTTTTTTCATTATTCTCAAATTCCTAAAATTAGGTGCCAAATTTTTTGCATTATTCTCAAATCCTGAATTATGTATTGTTTCTTAAGTAAGTTTCTCATATTATGATTAGAATGAAATTTCCTGTGAATTATGATTTTTATTGATATAGTTCAGATTAAGTCATTGATAATTATGCATTGATGATTTATAATTTAAGATACTATAGAGTCAAGCAAGATAAGTCTATTTTTCTGAATAAAAAAATTTCTAGGTTGTCTACCTGAATTTAAATATTACTTTGAAGTTTGAAATTTACGAGGATGACATCAAAATACCTATAATTTTTGTGAGATTTTGAGCTTATAGAGCATATATTCTTTTTCTTGCTTACTTTTTGATTATGAGTGTGTCAACATTGATTTGTTATTCTAGAACTTGCATCGATTATACATGTCGAGACCGCACCTTTGATTTGATATACTAAGATGATAAAGGCACCTAGGTTTTAACATCATACCATCATACCATCTCTAAGAAAACAGGCTTTCATATATATATATTTATCGATACACATAGAGATTTCTATGATTACGTACCTGGCATCATTTACAGACCCTTTTTCGGGTTTTATTCGACTATCTACACAGCCTATTTACGGCTGTTTAGCCAAATATATATATATATATATAATACAGTTAACTAGTGTGTTAGAGATCTACACACCTGTTTATGGTTAAGACGACACTTTCTATGTTAATGCTATCCGTAGCCGACACAACCGCTATTTGCCTAAGGTGTTGCTCGGTTTGGTCCACAACCCGGTGGCCAATCCCGAACTGTCGACACCGCTCGTTTCTTACACTTAGGGATTGGTTTGACAGATACAATCCCCTCCTTCGCCTGATTGATATTTGATTCCATCAAAAAGGCCTTATTAATCATAACATATGGTTAAGATTGTGATTTTGATATCAAATCTAACGAGAACCTAAAGAGAATCCCTTACCTTGAAATTCCCGAAAAGTGATATGAGATTCAGGGACTAGTGTTTCCGGCTTTTAGATCTAAGAGATCTACTTCAATTACCGAATGTCGCCCCACAAGAGAATACATAAAACCATTAAACCATTAGCTTTTCGGCTTTGTCCCCCAAAAACTGAAAGAGAAAGTGAAGAGATAGGAAAATCAGCACTCACCTTAGCACAAAGAATTCGACTACCCCTTAGAGATTCCGGCTTTTGAGAAGATCAGAAGAAAAGATGATAGGAAGAAGTCTATGTAGATTCGGCTTTAGTGAAGAAATCGGCAAAAGGGAATAGGAAGTATTCGACTATGGAGATGAGAATAGAGTTCAGAGTTTTGGCTTTTGAAAGAAAAGATGTTGAGAAAAATTGGGAGGTTTCGGTTTTTGAAGAAATCAAAAGAAAAGAAATTGCAGAGAATGACTGAGAGTTTTGGCACAGAGAATGACGAAAAGAATAGGGTTCAAATGTCGGAATTGAAGAGATACTACCCCTATTTATAGAGACTTTCGACACCTACATATCAAAAACCGAAAGTGCCCTTCTTGCTAACTAACAACTCATCAAATAATAGGGGAAATTTCAGCACCCCTTTGCCATAAAGAAACCGATTTCTTCCCTCCTCTAGGTGATGGAATTTCGGCCAACACTGCACTCAGCAGATAGCTCCTATCTTTTCTCCTTTATCCTAATCTATTCATACCTTTAGAAGAGGCCTAAATAACACCACCTCTCCCTACTATTATCAGCATAATATCCACATTATCCCAATCATTTAATCCTCCTATTTTCTAGCCCCATTGCCGTCCCCCCCTGCTCCCTTTTTATGTGCCGAAAAATGGCCCAAATACATGGGCTCCATGCGGCCAACACTTGGGCTCTCTCTCCATCTACTAGTGACGCCACCCTCTAGCTCTTTTGCAGCGCCACCTAACATTGGGCCACAAGTCCACTTTGGTATTTTAAACACAGATACCACCTTTTAAACCCTATAGTGCCCAAACAGAGAATTTAACCAAGGCCTCTACCTAAACCTGAGCCCAATTTAGACCCCTAACACTTAAATTAAGACATCAAACATATCCACACACTAAACGCATAGGCCCATTAATTCAGGATGTTACAGTTCTACCCCCTTAAAAGAAATTTCATCCTCGAAATTACCTGGTGAGAAAAGATGGAGGTATTGCTGCCGCATCGTCTCTTCTGGTTCCCAAGTAGCCTCCTCAGAACTGTGATTCCGCCATAGAACCTTGACCAATGGAACCGTCTTCCTACGTAATACCTTGACATCACGGTCTAAGATTTCCACTGGCTCCTCTTCAAAGGATAGGTCGGGTCTCACTTCGATTCCTTCCACTGGCACCACATGGGATGGATCTGAACGGTAACGTCTTAACATAGAGACATGGAACACGTTGTGAATCTGGCTTAGCTCAGAAGGTAGCTCAAGCTGATAAGCTACCGGTCCTACTCGTTTCAACACTTGATATGGTTCGATAAATCTGGGACTTAATTTACCCTTTCGACCAAACCTTAACACTTTCTTCCATGGTGACACCTTCAAGAAAACCTTGTCACCTACTGCAAATTCTATGTCCTTACGCTTCAGATCAGTATAGGACTTCTGTCTGTCTGACGCTTCCTTTAATCGAGCCCGAATTAACTCTACCTTAACCTCGGTCTTGGTAACCAACTCCGGACCCAACATCCGACGTTCACCTAATTCCGTCCAACAGGTAGGTGTACGACACCTCCGCCCGTACAATGCTTCATAGGGCGCCATATGAATACTTGACTGGTAGCTATTGTTGTACGCAAACTCCGCCAACAGTAAGAACTCTTCCCAACTACCCCTGAAGTCAATGACACATCCTCTTAACATGTCCTCTAAAATCTGAATTACCCGCTCAGACTGTCCATCGATCTGAGGATGAAACGCCATACCGAAATCCAACTTCGTACCCAACGCTTGATGCAATGCCTTCCAAAATCGTGAGGTGAACCTAGGGTCCCTGTCTGATATGATTGATACTGGTACCCCATGCAACCTCACTACCTCCACTATGTATAGCTTGGCCAATTTCTGCAAAGAGTAATCGACACGTCATTGGTATGAAATGAGCGGACTTCGTCAAGCGGTCAACAATCACCTGCAAGAATCTTTCTTAGTAGGCGTGAGGGGTAGCCCACTAACAAATTCCATTGTAATCCTTTCCCACTTCCATTGTGGGATCTTCACCGGCTGCAACAACCCTGATGGTAACTAATGTTCCGCCTTTACCTGCTGACAGGTCAAACACTTCCCCACAAATTTGGTCACCTCCCGTTTTAGACCCGGCCACCAAAACTGATCTCGCAAATCTCGATACATCTTACTCCCTCCAGGGTGCATAGCGTATGGACTGCCATGCACTTCGCGCAAAATCCTATGCCTCAGTTCAGGATCTTTCGGCATGCACACTCTCCCTTGAAAACACAATAGCCCTTCCTCATTCACTCTAAATTCTGTTGATCCTTCACTTGATCCTACCGAAAACTTCTCCTTTAGTAACTCATCAGTCTGCTGCTTCTCCTTAACCTGACTGACCCATGAGGGTTTCACTTGAAGTTCAGCTAATAAACTTCCATCATCGTATAAACTGAGGTGAGCAAACATTGCTCTCAACTCAGAGATTACTTTACGGCTTAAAGCATCCGCCACCACGTTGGCTTTACCCGGATGGTACTCGATCGAGCAGTCATAATCTTTTAACAACTCGATCCACCTCCTTTGCCTCAGATTCAACTCCTTCTGGGTCAACAGGTATTTTAAGCTCTTATGATCGGTATAAATGACGGATTTCTCCCCGTATAGATAATGTCTCCATATTTTCAAAGCGAAAACCATTGCCGCCAACTCCAAATCATGGGTGGGATAATTTGCTTCATGTGGTCTTAACTGCCGCGATGCGTACGCAACCACCTTTCCATCTTGCATTAACACGCATCCTAATCCTGTGTGTGAAGCATCACAATAAATCACGAATTCCTTCCCAGCCTCCGGCTGAATCAATATCGGAGCCTCCGTTAAAATCCTTTTTAACTTCTCGAAACTCTCTTGCTGCTTACTGACCAAATAAACGGAACTCCTTTTCGTAACAACTTAGTTAACGACGTCGCGATCAATGAAAATCCTTCCACAAACCTTCTGTAATACCCGACTAACCCAAGAAAACTTCGAATTTCTGCTACCGACTTAGGCGGCTTCCAATCCAACACCACTTCAATCTTTCGAGGGTCAACCCTAATCCCCTCTGCCAACACAACGTGACCTAGAAAGGTGACCTCCCTTAGCCAAAATTCGCACTTACTGAATTCGGCATACAACTGCTTCTCCCTCAAAATCTGCAAAACCTCTCGCAGATGTGAATCATGCTCTTCTTCCGATCTTGAATAAACCAGGATCTCATCTATAAATACTACGACAAACCGATCCAAGTAGGGTTGGAACACTCGGTTCATCATGTCCATGAACGCTGCTGGCGCGTTGGTCAACCCAAATGGCATCACCATAAACTTATAGTGACCGTAGTGAGTCCTAAAAGCCGTCTTATGGATATCCGCCTCTTTAACCTTAAGCTGATGGTACCCTGACCTCAGATCTATCTTTGAAAAGACTGAGGCCCCCTTCAACTGATCGAACAAGTCATCGATCCTCGGCAACGGGTATTTGTTCTTGATCGTCAATTTGTTCAACTGACGATAGTCAATACACATACGCATTGATCCATCCTTTTTCTTAACGAATAACACCGGCGCTCCCCAAGGCGACACACTTGGTCGGATAAACCCTCTATCCAGCAACTCCTGAATCTGTGCTTTCAATTCCACCAACTCCTTTGGTTGTTCCCGGAAGAAGATCGATACCAAACTCCACTTCACGATCCGGGGGTAATCTCGGAAGCTCTTCTGGGAAAACATCAGGAAATTCCTTCACCGTCCTGACATCTCCGACAGTTAGTTCCTTAGCTTCCAGAGCCCGAATAAACATTAGAATTGCCTCGCATCCTTTCCTCACCATCCTTTCTGCCCTTAGGGCAGACACCACATTTGACAACCAGTTCCCTCTTTCACCTATCACCAACACTTCACCGCCATCGGGAGTCTTTAACACCATACGCTTGGCTGCACAGTCCAATTTCACTTGATACTTCACTAACCAATCCATTCCTAAGATCAAATCGAACTCTCCAAACAGCAGTTCCATCAGATCAGCCCAAAAAGCTACCCCTTGAACTTCCAGGGGTACATCCTTATACAGTTTGTTCACCACTACAGTTTGTCCTAGAGGGCTTACTACAGTCATCTCCCTAGAAGAAGTCTCATAATCTAAGTTCAAAGTTCCCGCTATAGCACTAGCGACATAAGAGTGTGTCGAACCAATATCAATCAAGGCAGTGTAAGGCAAACCAAAAATTAAAAACGTACCGGTTATAACATCCGGTGTGTCAGCCTCCTCTCGACGTCGGCGGCATAGACTAACCCCACTGTCTCGCCTCGGTGTTTCCGCCCCTTGGCACGGTGCTCCACGGCCTACGACTGTAACCGTTACCACCTGCGGGTGGACCACGACCTCTCTGTGGCTCACGACCACCTCTTCACGGTTGTGCATTCCCTTGGCCCGTGGGCCCTTCACTGCCCCGTTGCTGCAGATAGTTTCTAACTTGGTGGTCCGTAGATCCACACCTAAAGCACTTCCCACTGCCTACCCAACACTCGCCTACATGGAATTTACCACATCGAGCATATACGTATCCGACCAACAAAGCGGCGAGGTCTCTCTTTCCGCCTCGGCCCGTCGACCTAGGCCTTTTTCAGGTGCACGCCCGGTGTACTGATGATCCAAAATTCCTCTTAGTTCCACCCCTATCTCTATCCTGATTCAGTTTCTCTATCCGCTTCACCTCCCCAACTATCTTAGCTTTTTCCACAAGCACAGCAAATTCCCTCTCCCGCTGTGGTGCTATCAATACACGCAAATCATCCCTCAGACCATCTTCAAATCGAACACAACGTTAATGGTCTGTGGCCACCATTCCACAAGCATAACGGCTAAGGCGTAAGAATTCCGCTTCATACACAGCCACCGACCTACTTCCTTGCACCAGATTCAGAAATGCTCTACGCTGCACATCCACATAGCTTGTCCCGATGTACTTACTTTGAAACGTCATTTTGAAGAAATCCCAAGTGATACGGTCAGCCACCGTACCATCCTTAACCGTAAGCCACCATTGATAAGCTTCGTCCTGCAGGAGAGATACAACCCCTTTCAACTTCTCATCTTCTATGAAATCCAAATCATCCATTATGCGTTCAACCGCCTCCAACCAATATTCAGCTGAACTCGGGGCTATACCAGAAATTCCCCTAAACACTTCTGCCCCATTGGCTCTAAGTCGCTTCGGCACAGATTTCCGGGCTCCTGTGCCCATACCTGCCCCAGCAACCCTCTCTAGAACCCTTAACATTGCTTGAGATACCGCGCCATCTCCAGCCGTCTGGTCCTAAAATTCCTCCTCCACAGCTGGTGGTACCGGCATCTCGTTTCCAAATCCATGGCCAGACCCTACTGGTTCTGACACCATCATCCTACCCCTACCACGACCACGCGGCGGACGTCCACGACCTCTTGTACTCATTCTATCGATTCGCGTTTATCTGGTTAGAAATTTTATGAATTATTAATTTCTTCCACTGATTAACCACGAACAATCTTATGGACAGTAGTTTTAAGAGTAGTTCTTTCGATTCGCGATTATATCTACAGGTTTCAGTCTCAAGTGTATGTCTCCTAGTTCCACACACATTCAACCATCATACATCAACATACAAGTAACATCCATGAATCCACATTCATCCCCTAAAGGTATTTTCGTCATTTCACTACCCAGGGGTACTTTCGTAATTTTATCCTACAGGGGTATTTTTGAAATATATATTTTTTTTTCAAAATAGGGTATCTTGGTGATTTTACGAAATAAGGGTATTTTGGTAATTTTCCAAACCAGGGGATTTTGGTCTTTTTTTCAAATCAGGGTAATTTAGTAATTTTTTACAAACTAGGGGTATTTTGGAAAATTTTCAAAATTAGGGTGGCTGGTCCCTTTCGGGTTTTAATTATAAATTTTGGCCCGTCAACAAGTCCTCATGGCTAAGGTGAACAGTCACTACGCACCAGGTAGGATTCTAGCGAAGAGGAGGTGAGTCACTAGGACCGCTTAAGTACCAAGCTCTCCCTGAATCCAATCCTAGACATGCGTATGCCTGTTGCCACACCCTGACCCAACGACTTGTTCACAGGTTTGTTTGGATAGGTTAAGTCTTATGAATTTATAGAGTTGTTTAAACTAAGCCTAAGGTCCATCAATGCCTATCATACTAGTCTACGTCCATCAAGCCCATCAAGCCCAATCATGGATATCATATCAGAAGTTAGAATACTTACCTGCGTGGATCGGGTGCCGGTAGACTCGAAGGCCATATCTTCATCCAAGACATTTTCTCAAATTCTCATCAAATTTTCAAAACACTACTAGACCCATTCACAGCCCGAGTTTTGAACTGGGCTCTGATACCAAAATGTAACACCCCAAACCCGGCCCAAATGCTACGACCAGATCTGGCATGCTACGGGGTTTATTATTAAAACTTTACTTTAATGGTTTTTGGAAAATCTCAGTTTCTTTACTTAGGCATTTGATAAAAATAAGATATTTGTTGAAAACCTTTGTTTTACGTTGAACATGATCGGAAAACCCATTTTATTACTTTTTAAGACTTAAGTCCTTGAACATAAATTTTAAACTGTAAACATTAACAAATAAAAAAATGATAACCTATGCCATGGGGCCTTATTACATAAATAATCCCAAACTTAAAACTTAAAAAAAACCGAAAGTAGTCTATGAAAATAATTAGAATAAAACTTGATGGCCCCTCGAGTCCGCCTCGGCTCCCATGTCCACGATCTACCGCTCATCTGAAAGTGTAGAGAAAAATGAAAGGGTGAGTCACCAAGACTCAGTGTATAAATCTCGAAACACACAACGACCTGAGGCCCACAAACACATTATGGGCCCTGGCCCATACGTTATGGCAACAATCATACATACATATTAAATGATGAATGGTAACTGGCCCAACCCATCCTAAAAGTCCATCCTCTACACACCAACCTGTGCCAGCAAACACACCTTGGGGATTTTTACAATCAACCCGCCAACCGCTACACACCATATCGACAGCCGTACTGCTTATTCCTATTAATCAGGAATCATTTAAGTGTGGCTTTGTCACCGATCACTATGTGACCTAACATTTGAATTCGTGGTTTAACCACCGATCACCAAGTGACCTATCATGCTCTTCCCCTTCATTATCATAATCCCACCCTATGCATACACACATGAAAAATTGAAAACATCATACCATCTCTAAGAAAACAGGCTTTCATATATATATATATATTTATCGATACACATAGAGATTTCTATGATTACATTACTGCATCATTTGAGACCCTTTTTGGGTTTTATTCGATCGTCTACCTGACCTATTTACTATTTGTTTAGCCAAATATATATATAATACAGATTAACTAGTGTGTTAGAGATCTACACACCTGTTTATGGTTAAGATGACACTTTCTATGTTGATGCTATCCGTAGCCGACACAACCGCTATTTGCCTAAGGTGTTGCTCAAAAGCTGGTCGACAACCCGGTGGCCAATCCTGAACTGTCGACACCGCTCGTTTCTTAAACTTAGGGATTGGTTTGACAGATCCAATCCCCTCCTTCACCTGATCGATATTTGGTTCCATCAAAAAGGCCTTATTAATCATAACATATGGTTAAGATTGTGATTTCGATATCGAATCTAACGAGAACCTAAAGAGAATCCCTTACCTTGAAATTCTGAAAAGTGATATGAGATTCAGGGGACTAGTGTTTTCGGCTTTTAGATCTAAGAGATCTACTTCAATTCGAATGTCGCCCCACAAGAGAATACATAAAACCATTAAACCATTAGCTTTTCGGCTTTGTCCCCCTAAAAACTGAAAGAGAAAGTGAAGAGATAGGAAAATCAGCACTCACCTTAGCACAAAGAATTCAACTACCCCTTAGAGATTCTGGCTTTTGAGAAGATCAGAAGAAAAGATGATAGGAAGAAGTCTATGTAGATTCGGCTTTAGTGAAGAAATCGGCAAAAGGGAATAGGAAGTATTCGGCTATGGAGATGAGAATAGATTTCAGAGTTTTGGCTTTTGAAAGAATAGATGTTGAGAAAAATTGGGAGGTTTCGGCTTTTGAAGAAATCAAAAGAAAAGAAATTGCAGAGAATGACTGTGAGTTTCGGCACAGAGAATGAAGAAAAGAATAGGGTTCAAATGCGGGAATTGAAGAGATACTACCCCTATTTATAGAGACTTTCGGCACCTACATATCAAAAACCGAAAGTGCCCTTCTTGCTAACTAACAACTCATCAAATAATAGGGGAAATTTCGGCACCCCTTTGCCATAAAGAAACCGATTTCTTCCCTCCTCTAGGTGATGGAATTTCGGCCAACACTGCACTCAACAGATAGCTCCTATCTTTTCTCCTTTATCCTAATCTATTCATACCTTTAGAAGAGGCCTAAATAACACCACCTCTTCCTACTATTATAAGCATAATATCCACATTATCCCAATCATTTAATCCTCCTATTTTCTAGCCCCATTACCATCCCCCCTTGCTCCCTTTTTAAGTGCCAAAAAATGGCCCAAATACATGGGCTCCATGCGGCCAACACTTGGGCTCTCTCTCCATCCACTAGTGACGCCACCCTCTAGCTCCTTTGAAGCGCCACCTAACATTGGGCCACAAGCCCACTTTGGTATTTTAAACACAGATACCACCTTTTAAACCCTATAGTGCCCAAACAGAGAATTTAACCAAGGCCTCTGCCTAAACTTGAGCCCAATTTAGACCCCTAACACTTAAATTAACACATCAAACATATCCACACACTAAACGTATAGGCCCATTAATTCAGGATGTTACAATTATCTCATATTATAGTGGTGGAGATGTGATTCTCATGCAAGCCTATGGGATTAACTTTTCATGTTCGACTTATAAGTGCTTAATTTCTGAACCTTAAACACCTCGGGTGATTTGAGTGAATCTTTAGTGAGGATGTCAATCCTTGTGAATTTTAAATTAGAGGTAATTACTTGGATTGTTTTCATGCTACAAAATGTATGACTTGGATTGTTTGAATCTTTAGGACTCTTTGAGTTGAATTATCCATGTATGAATTATCTTTGAATTATGATGAAACATTATTGATGAATATTATGAATCAAGAAAGTTCGTTTTAATCATGAGTTGAGAATTTTGCTTGAGGACAAGCAGAAGCTTAAGTGTGGGGGTATTTGATAAACCGTAATAGTAACATATTTTAAACCCACATTTAGCATGCCTTTGGGTGATTTAAGCCTTGAATTGTGTAATTTGGTGATTTTAATCCTTTGTTTCCATGTTTTATACTCAGGAAAGCACCGGAGGATGAAAAGAATGAGAAACGGGCTTAAAACGAACTAATTAGGCCAAATCACAAAATCGACACGGCCTGGCCCCAAGCAACACGGCCGTGCCTCCCCAATCAGACTTGAACACGGCCTGGCCACGATTCACACGGGCGTGTGCCAAGGGCGTGTCCCTGTCATGGAGAAGAGGAATTTTACTCAGATTTGGATACTTAGGGGTAAAGAAAAACATTCCAAAAGCCTATATAAACACCCTAGAGGCCAACTTTAAGGGGGCGTTCAGCTAGGCCAAGGAGCCGAGCCAGAAAGATCAGAATTGTGAAAATCACTTGAAGAAAGCCAGTTGATTCATCTCAAGAAGCCGGAGTTATACTCACGATGGAGGATCTCTCTTCAATTCTTTTAGGGGGTTTTAGAGTTTTTCTTATGTTTTGTTTTATCTTTTCTTTTGAGATGTATTTTATTATAATTATGAATTAAACCCTCAAATACCTGAGGGGGATGAAACCTAAGATGAATCTTGTTATCGTTTGTTGAATTATATGATAAATATTTGATTTGTTCTTAATTATGTGTTCTTAATTCTTGTGTTGATACTTTACGGATATTAATTCAAGTTTGATGTGCTTAGGTGGAGGAGCAAAAGTCCCTGCCTAAGAGTAGATCTAGCATAATTAAGCAGAGTTGATCGCGCGCCTAGAGATAGGGTGACGAGATTTTGCCGAATTAGGGTGAAACCTAATATGGGATTCCATAGATCAAGTTAATGCAATTCTAGGGGTTTTAATTAGAAAGAGATTTCAATTAATCAACCTAGGGTTAGACGTTATTCGCTTTGAGAGAGGGTTTAATATACATTAGGGAATCTTACAGATCAAGTCAAATGAATAAATCGTCTGGTTCAGAGTTAGATAACAAGTGAAGTCTAGGTGGATTCTTCCTTGGGTATTATTTTAATCAATTGGTTTTTCCCACGAGTATTTCCCCAATTTCATTCTTTTTGTCTCATCGTCTTTAGCTTAGTAGTTAGTTAATTTTCAAGATTAAACCGATTCACTTCAATTTTAAGGCTAAATAATAAAAAGAAAGTTAGTATTAGTACTTTCGGTTCCTTTGGGTTCGACAATCTGGTCTTGCCACTAAGCTATACTACTGTTCGATTGGTACACTTGCCTCAATCGTTGTCATAGTTAGTTTTTAGGCTCGATCATTCTCATTATAAATTTTAAGACTGTGACACACCGATCAATCACATGGCCTGGCCCAGATAACACACGCCCGTGTGGCCCACACGGCTAATTTGGCCTAACCCGTGTGGCTCACACGGCCACACTCCGACCATCACACGGCCGTGTCCTGTGCACGGCCTGGCCTTCGTCGATCACATGGTCGTGTTGTCGCACACGGCCTACCACACGGCCGTGTGGCATCGACAGTGGGGTTTTTTGGCTTTCATCAAATCCTATTTTTCTGCGTTTCGGGTAAACACCTGGTACTGTTTCGTAGAGAAAAAACTCCCGAGCCTTCAAAAGCCCCAAACTTCGAACAGTTTTGGCTATAATTCCGCAGAAGAAGAGCCCCTTTTTTGCCAATTATTTGGACGAAAATGAAATCCAAGCCGAAAGTATCAATATTAACGGGAAAATAAAAGAAAAATGAAGAAGAGGAAAAAAGATGATACGTTAGAATTTGAGACGAAAAAGGAGAGAACTGAAATTTTGGGAAGAAGGCAAAAAGAAGATGTGATACACATCCCTTAATTTCCTCCCACTATCACAACAACTCAACCACTTTAGAAATCCAACCCAACCGAAACTCTTACTCACACTTGAGAAAAAATAATACCCACGCTCGCGCATGGATTTGAACACAGGACCTCCAACACGCCAATACACAGACTCTCTTACCACTCGAACCAGCAGGCTCATTCTGATATGGTTTTACAAATAATTTAATATAAGCCCATTGAGCAAGTATAAGGCGTAAGTCAAAAAAATACCAAAATTTACCAAATGCAAGGCTTGAACTTGGGACCTTTCACACACACCCAGAACACTTAACCACTGAAGCATATACACAGATGTGACAAGATTTCACAGAAATAAAAATAGAAATTTTGGGGCGTTACACCATAAATGAACTGTGATAGTGTGATGACTACTAACAATTTTAAAATGTGTTTTCATATAGTAAATGGATCCCAATCGAGCTGAAGCTGATGATATAGAAAGTAATGCGTCGGCCCCCGCTAAAGGGGCAGCGCTGTCTGAAAGTAGACCTCCCACAGTTAGTCAGGAAGGAGCAGAAGGGGGTAGGGAAGCCTTCCTCCACATGATGAACGAGTGGTATACAAAATTTGTTCGAACAAATCCGAATGTTCAACCCCCACCCCCACCTATTCCTCAGCCAGTTCCAGTAGCTCCTCAAGGTATGGAATATGTAAGAGTGAGTAAGCCTCCGGTTGATAAGATACGAAAGCGCGGGGCTGAAGATTTCAGGGCAAATGTTGAAGATGATCCCGAAAAAGCAAAATTTTGGCTTGAGAATTCTATCAGAGTATTCGATGAACTGTCTTGCTCACCGGATGAATCTCTGAAATCCGCTGTATCACTTCTGAGAGACTCAGCATACCGATGGTGGAAAACTCTTGTGTCAGTAGTACCGAGAGAGAGGGTTAATTGGGAATTCTTCCAAGATGAATTTCGAAAGAAGTATATTATCCAACAGTTCATTGATCAGAAACGTAAGGAGTTTTTAGAGCTGAAACAAGGCCGAATGTCTGTAATCAAGTATGAACGAGAGTTTGTCAGGCTCAGTAAGTAGGCTCAGGAATGTGTTTCCATCGAGGATATCATGTGCAAAAGGTTCGAAGATGGGTTGAATGAGGATATTCGATTGTTAGTTGGAGTCCTTGAGCTGAAAGAGTTTGTGGTGCTATTCGACCGAGCTTGTAAAGCTGAAGAATTAAGCAAAAAGAAGAGAAAAACCGAGTCTGAGGCTAGAGATGCAAGAAAAAGGCCGATGAGTAAGTCATTTCAATCTCAGTCTAAGAAATCAAGAGATTTGTATGTTCGATCGAGTGCTTCAGCTGGGTATCCCAACAGAGATTGTGGGAAACAATACTCGGGTTCTAAAGCCCAAACTACATCAGTAGCGAGCATTGGTAACGCTAAGTCTGGTAGGCCTGAATGTCAGCACTGCGGTAGATGACACCCCGACAAATGTAGAATGAATGACCGGGCTTGTTTTAAGTGTGGTTTTCAAGACCACTTTATTCGAGATTGCCCAGAGATGGTTGAAAAGGATAAGTTTTAGACTGAAAGATCGAGCAACGCTGCCTCTAGAGGAAGACCACCAAGGAACACGGGAAATGGAGATAGTAGTAAAGGTGTGAAAAAAGATACAGCTGTAAGATCTAAGGCCAGGGCACCTGCTAGAGCCTATGCTATCCGTGCTCGCGAGGAAGCGACATCTCCTGATGTTATCACTGGTAATTTTTCTCTCTATAATACTAATGTAGTTGCATTGATTGATCCTTGATCGACTCATTCTTATGTTTGCATGAAATTGGTAGCTAATAAGAGCTTGTCTGTTGAGTTTACTGAATTTGTGATTAAAGTGTCAAACCCCTTAAGCAAATATGTGCTAGTTGATAAAGTTTGCAAGAATTGTCCATTGATGATTCGAGGTCACTATTTTTCGGCTGATCTAATGTTGTTACCATTTGATGAGTTTGATGTCATTTTGGGTATGGATTGGTTGACACTGCATGATGTTGTAGTGAATTATAGACGGAAAATTATTGAATTGAAATGTGAGAATGGTGAAATTCTTCGAATTGATTCAGATGAGTCGGATGAGTTACCTGTTGTGATTTCTTCAATGACTACCCAAAGATATGTGAGAAAGGGTTGTGAAGCTTATCTAGCTTATATGTTGAATACAAGAGTGTCTGAAATAAAGATTGAATCAGTACCAGTAGTTTGTGAATATCCGGATGTGTTTCCAGAAGAGTTACCTGGGTTACCTTCGATCAGAGAGGTTAAGTTTGGTATTGATTTAGTACCAGGGACTTCACTGGTATCGATTACTCCATATAGGATGGCTCCGACTGAATTGAAAGAATTGAAAGTTCAGTTTCAAGAGTTGACAGATAAGGGTTTTGCAAGACTGAGTTTTTCTCTCTATGGTGCTCCAGTGTTATTTGTAAAGAAGAAAGACGGATCTATGAGACTTTGTATCGATTATCGACAGCTCAACAAGGTGACAATAAAGAACAAGTATCCTTTGCCGAGGATTGAAGACTTGTTTGATCAGTTGAAAGGAGCAACGGTATTCTTGAAGATTGATTTGAGATCTGGCTACTATCAGTTAAGAGTTAAAGAGTCGAATGTGCCGAAAACTGCTTTCAGGACAAGGTAGGGGCATTATGAATTTCTTGTTATGCCTTTTGGATTAACTAATGCCCCTGCTATTTTATGGACTTGATGAATCGAATTTTCTGACCGTACTTAGATAAGTTTATGGTTGTGTTCATTGATGACATTTTGATTTATTCTCGGGATGAGTCTGAGCATGCCGAACATTTAAGAATTGTGTTGAATACTTTGAGAGATAAGAAATTGTTTGCTAAGTTCAGCAAAAGTGAGTTTTGGCTCCGAAAAGTCAGATTTTCGGGACACATTATTTCTGGAGATGGTATTCGGGTTGATCCGAGTAAGATTTCGACAATTATTGAGTGGAAACCGCCAAGGAATGTATCGGAGGTTTGAAGCTTTTTGGGTTTAGCCGGCTATTATAGATGTTTTGTTAAGGGTTTTTTTGATGATTCCTACTCCTATGACTAAGTTGTTGCAAAAAGATGTTAAGTTTAAATTTTCAGAAAAATGTCAACAAAGTTTTGAGAAGTTGAAAACATTATTGACTGAGGCGCCGATTTTAGTGCATCCTGAACCGGGAAAAGAGTTCGTAATTTATAGTGACGCGTCACTGAATGGATTAGGATGTGTGTTTATGCAAGAGGGCAAAGTGATAGCTTATGCCTCGAGATAGTTGAAACTGCACGAGAAGAATTATTCGACGTATGATTTGGAATTGGACGCCATTGTTTTTGCTTTCAAAATTTGGCGTCATCATTTGTACGGTGAGAAGTGCCACATCTATACCTACCACAAAAGTTTGAAGTATTTGATGACTCAAAAGGATTTGAACTTGCGACAACAGAGATGGCTCGAGTTAGTAAAAGATTATGAGTTGGTAATTGATTACCATCCCGGAAAGGCGAACGTAGTCGCAGATGCTTTGAGCAGAAAGTCCTTGTTTGCCTTGAGAGCTATAAATATGAGGTTGACTTTATTCGATGATGCTTCGATTCTAACTGAGTTGAGAGCTAGACCGGTGTTTCTTCAGCAAATTTATGAAGCTCAGAAAAGTGATAGTGAGTTACAAGCCAAAAGAGCTCTACGTGAATCGAGTAGTGATTCAGGTTTTTGGATCGGTTCTGATGATTGCTTAATGTTCCTAGATAGAGTATGTGTATCGAAAAATGATGAGATTATTTAGAAGATTCTTTATGAAGCACATAATGGTTGTTTATCTGTTCATCTAGGAAGTACGAAGATGTATACTGATTTGAAGAAACTGTATTGGTGGTTAGGTATGAAACGAGATATCTCTGAATTTGTATCAAAATGTTTGATTTGTCAGCAACTGAAAGCCGAACACCAAGTACCTTCGGGTTTTCTTCAGCCAGTGATGGTACCTGAGTGGAAATGGGATAGAATTACGATAGACTTCGTGACGGGTTTACCTTTGACTCTGAAAAAGAAAGATGTCGTTTGGGTTGTTGTTGATAGATTGATGAAATCGGCTCATTTTATTCTGGTACGTACAGATTATTCACTTGATAAATTAGCCGAATTGTATATTGCTGAGATCGTGAGATTGCATCTATTATTTTGGATAGAGATCTGAGGTTTACTTCGCCTTTTTGGAAAAAGTTGCACGAAGCTTTGGGTATAAAGTTTAATTTTAGCACCGCATTTCATCTGCAAACCTACGGTCAATCTGAGAGGACGATTCAGGTACTCGAAGATATGCTTCGCTGTTGTGTATTAGAGTTTGAAGGTAGTTGGGAAAAATATCTACCTTTATTCGAATTTGCTTATAACAACAGTTTTCAGTTGAGTATAAAGATGGCGCCGTATGAGGCATTGTATGGCCGCAAGTGTCGAACTACGTTGTATTGGACAGAGCTTAGTGAGAAACAGATTCACGGGGTTGACTTGGTTAGAGAAACCGAAGAAAAAGTAAAGGTAATCCGTAATTGCTTGAAAGCCGCTTCAGATCGACAAAAGTCATACGCAGATTTGAAAAGAAAAGAGATCGAATTTCAGATTGGTGATAAAGTATTCCTGAAAGTATCTCCATGGAAGAAGATTCGGAGATTTGGCCGTAAAGGCAAGTTAAGTCAACGTTTCATTGGGCCGTATGAGGTTATTGAAAGAATAGGGCCGGTGGCATATCAGTTAGCTTTACCGACAGAGTTGGAAAGGATCCACAACGTGTTTCATGCATCTATGTTACGCTGTTATCGATCAGACCCTTCACATGTGATTTCTTCGACAGAGGTCGAGATTCGACCCAATATGACTTATGGTGAAGAACCGATCAAGATTTTGGCTTAGGAAGTTAAACAATTAAGAAATAAAAGTATAGCCCTAGTGAAAGATTTATGGCAATGACATGGGGTCGAAGAAGCTACGTGGGAACCTGAGGATGCTATGTGAAAACAGTACCCAAACCTATTTTATGGTAAGATTTTTGGGGACGAAAATCCCTAAGGGGGGAGAGTTGTAACAGCCCGATTTTGGGTCTAGTCGGAACAGTGGTTTTGGGACCACAAATTTTGACGCAGTAAAATTTATTTTTATTATATTTTTATGGTCTACAAATTTATGAAATGATTTCGTGAAAATTTCGTTCAAAAATTTTGACGTTTGGGCACTCAATTTAGTTAAAGGGACTAAATTGTAAAAAGTGCAAAATTTGAGTTCTATGTGTTTAAGGTGTCCAATTGCTATGAGATTTTAAATTGAAGGTCCTTAGATAGTAATTAGACCATTTGTTAAGTTAGTGGACAAAAATGGACATGGAGTAAGAGAAATTTTATGTTTTAAGTTAGGGGTATTTTGGTCATTTGGTAATTAAATGAATTAAAAAGCAAAAATCAAGCCAAAATCTTGTACATCTTCTTCATGCTAGCCTAAAGTTATAGGAGGAAGCCATAGCTAGGGTTTGGCCACTTTCAAGCTCGATTATAAGTCCGTTCTTGCCCCGTTTTTAATGCTCTTTACATTTTTTAAATCGTTGTAACCCGATCTATGTATTTCTACCACAAATTTAAGAAATAATCAAGGTCTAGGGTTTGACCCATGTTAGATATTTGTGTATTTTGATGTTTCATGGTAGATTATGCAAGTTTGATGTTGGATAAACAACTTTTACTAAGTGATTTTCGGTAAAAATGTCAAAAATGACCTATTTGTAAAGGTTATAAAATATGTAGTAAAAGTGTGATTTAATGGAAATTGTGGGCTGTTATGAGCATGAACAAAGTTCGACTAGGCTTGGGTTTTAAAGAAATTGAATACGTTTCATTTTACGAGCCTAGGGACCAAAATGTAAAAAGTTAAAAAGTTAGGGGCAAAATTTTAATTTTGCCATAATGTATTTTTGGACTGAATTGGATAATATGTGTATTAAATGAGCTAAATTTGCTATTATAGATCAAGAAAAATGAAGTTCGGACCTAGATCGGGGGAAAAACAAAGTGTTTGACGATTAGGTACATTTTCACTATTTTTGTAATGAGGTAAGTTCGTATATAAATAATGCAATGTTATATTTGTATTTTAATGTTTTGATATTGCATGAAATGAATGATTGATTCTATGAGCATATTCGATGAAGTTCCGACAAGAGAGAAATCCCGGTTGAACATTAGGAATAGATAGGATACAAATGTCATGACATTAGGGTTACTGAGATTAAGTGTAAGACCATATCTGAGATATGGCATCAATATGAGACTTCGTGTAAGACCATATCTGGGATATGGCATCGAGATAAAACTTCGTGTAAGACCATAGCTGGGCTATTGGCATCGATACGAGATTACATGTAAGACCATATCTGGGATATGGCATCGGTACAAAATTGTGTGCACGAGATTTCTGAGTATCCTTTAGTATTCCGAATGGTTCAACGGGAAATTCAATGGGTATGTCAAAGATGAGAAAGTATGTGGTTAGGTTATGAGTTGGTACAGGTATGTACGAAAAACTCAAAGGAAATGAATTTGGTATATGACAAACTATTGGATAAACAACTTTTACTAAGTGATTTTTGGTAAAAATGTCAAAAATGACCTATTTGTAAAGGTTATAAAATATGTAGTAAAAGTGTGATTCAATGGAAATTGTGGGATTTTATGAGCATGAATAAAGTTCAGCTAGGCTTGGGTTTTAAAGAAATTGAATACGTTTCATTTTACGAGCCTCGGGACCAAAATGTAAAAAGTTAAAAAGTTAGGGGCAAAAATGTAATTTTACCATAATGTGATTTTTGGACTGAATTGGATAATGTGTGTATTAAATGAGCTGAATTTTCTATTATAGATCAAGAAAAACAAAGTTCGGACCTAGATCGGGGGAAAAACAAAGTGTTTGACGATTAGGTCCATTTTCACTATTTTTGTACCGAGGTAAGTTCGTATGTAAGTAGTGCAATGTTATATTTGTATTTTAATATTTTGATATTGCATGAAATGTATGATTGATTCTATGAGCATATTCGACGAAGTTCCGACCAGAGAGAAATCTTGGTTGAACATAAGGAATAGATAGGATACAAATGTCATGACATTAGGGTTACTGAGATTAAGTGTAAGACCATATCTGGGATATGACATCAATATGAGACTTCGTGTAGCGTCGATATGAGACTTCGTGTAAGACCATAGCTGGGCTATTGGCATCGATACGAGATTACATGTAAGACCATACCTGGGATATGGCATTGGTACGAAATTGTGTGTTCGAGATTCCCGAGTATCCTTTAGTATTTCGAATGGTTCAACGAGAAATTCAATGGGTATGTCAAAGATGAGAAAGTATGTGACTAGGTTACGAGTTGGTACAGGTATGTACGAAAAACTCAAAGGAAATGAATTTGGTATATGAAAAACTATTCCCCAAACCCAAATCCACACGGGCGTGTGACCCCTGTAACATGAAAAATTTTCTAAGTTTTGTAAAATTTCCTAAAGTTCTCGGTTTAGTCCCGAACCATTACCAAAGCATGTTTTGGGTCTCGTAGGCTCGTATAAGGGACTTTATGATTAAATGCAAAAAGTTTTAATTTGGACGCAAATTTAGGGCTCGGAAATGTATGTTTATTTGTGTTTAAGTTCGGTAATGTCTCGTACCCTGTTCTGGCGTTGAACACGGGTAAGGGGTGTTACATTCAGAGCCATTTTCGAACTAAAAATAAAACATTCATTCATTAGTATCTTTTCTTAAGAAAATATTTGAAAATCTTTTGCAATATTATGATATGCATTATGATGATGCATGCGCCTTACATGAAACCTTGAAAACATTTGTAAGTCATTGCAATGATAATTTCTATACCCATTGAATCAAGCCATCGTGGGGTGATCATGATTAACTAGTAAGAGCATGGATTTCCATCCAAATAGTACATGAACCTATATCCTTAGGCATTCACACGTACTAAAAATTGTGTAAATTTTGGCCATTTTTCTAACTTAAGTAGAGCTTCGTGGGGAGTTACTTATCTATAAGATCTTGAGCATAGAATCATCAACTTAACACCTATCGCCTCATGCAACACAAATGAGTCATTGTGGTGCCCCAAACCCAACTGGGATGGTCTAGGTCGAATTTCGAACGTCACGTCAGCCACCGAAGTGACTCTCCATTAAACCACCATAGAACACACCAATCAACTAAACGCCCCTCACAATTACAATATTATTTCATATTAAAAAAAACTAACGCATGCCTTTCTAAACAAACAAAACAAAAAGTTCAGAAAGTCAAACACACAAAACCTGCGACCCCACCTCATAGTGAACTCATAAGGAAATTTAAGTAGCTCGTAGTTAACCCTGCGAACCCCTATTGCTGGTGAACCCCTATTTCTAGCGAACTCTAGCAATTCTACTTTGCGTAATTAACACACTATTTGGCGAATAGGCTATCCATGAACCCCCTTTTTCCTTATGTGAACACCCCCTTATTTTGGCAAACCCCGTACTGGTGAACTCTACCCTTTGTGTATTTCATTTTACTTTAAAGTTTATTTATTGTTTCTACGTGACAACCCTTTTCCAATTTATGAAGTCCTTACTCTTGCGACCCCTAACATGTTTTTGCCTACCTATTCATGCATCAATTAGTCAGTTTGCAGGCATCAATGTAACATGTCATGACCTATTTCTAATGCAACTAAGTCATCACATTGATTCAAACAAACTTAAGATTTAAAGGCGTACCTCAATGTTCGGCGAACTCTTTAGACTGCATTAACTTGTTAGTCCATCAATTTATCAAACAAACCAACATGCCACCACAATTCAAACATTTAATCATTCAGTCAAGCAATTATAAATATCCAAAAATCCAAAATTAACAGTCCTTAATGTCCATTTACAACCCATCAAATTTATTTAAAATCTAAATCTAGTTATAGTCCCTTAGAACAGTCCCACATTGCCTTCATTATCGGTGTTTGGAAACATGACACATACTCAGGGAATTTGCCTTGCAATAGATCACTGGAAAGCCCCACTTCTCAACTGACCCGCAAGCTACTTTTCTATACAGCGAACATAAGAAGTGTGAGCTTGTTGAAGCTCAGTAAGTACAGAATACATGCTACAAGTGAACACATCAAACATGCTAAAAGTGAGCATGCTATATAGTTCGTGCAAAATACGGTTCACATAAATTTAGGCTCGCATGGTAACAATGACATAATAACTCGCGTGATAAAATCATTTCGCATAACACAACATAATCATAACACATGAAACTGATATATTGGCAATTTGTCATTGTGAAACATAATCATAAATCATATGCATTGGATAAACGGATCTCTAAACACACCAAATGACTCAAAGAGTCCTATGGTATCTCTATTAAGTGTAGCACAAGTGTTAACACTCTACAAACACACCATGTTGTCTTTGGTGAATGAAGCTATGCTGTACATTCCCTTATCTCTCCAACGCAATCTTCGGGCCATATTGTCCTATCACAATATAAAGTTGAGTACTCACAATCCCATGGCATGCCAATGATATCCAACGGTTTCAAGTGTTCACAATGCCAACATATCACTTTTAACATATTCACAATAAACAATATAATAGGGCTCACAATTTTGTAGAGCTCTCACAATAGCATAATTCACAATACACATTACTCACATCTTAAACAATTCACAATAAAGCATGGTTCACATATAATATAGCTCGCATATAATCTTAGTTCGCATACGGCATAACTCGCATATCAGGACTCGCATATAGCACAAAACCTCACAATACACAGTTTGCATAAATAACACAGTTCACCAAATTAACATAGTTTGCGAAATTAACACAATTCACATTATTATAGTAGAGCTCACATAGTCAGAAACACTTACTTTAGGAACTTAGGATGCGCGGTTAGGCTACCTAAGCTCACCATTAACACATGACTTGTGTGCAACTGTAGTATGTAAGGCACTCACCTATCACGCCTTCGTTGCTTTGCCGAGCCTAGGTAAGATTCTACTGGCCTTTGTCGTTGCTCGAGGATGCTCATTTGCATTTTGAGGCTTCACATAACAATACGTATAACATATTACAATCATTCTATAGTACGACAACCTTCCTACTAACCTAATTCCTCGCCATTCACACCTCTTTGGCAATCTCACCTCGCATACCTCCTTCAAACTCTGATTTCTTTACTATCACTTAACTTAATCCCTAATTCCTACTTCCTAACATCAAATTTAACGTTTATTTACAAAACTATACCATTAATTTCCTTCAATAATACTAATAATTGTTTTTCAGAAAATCATGTTTATTTTCAATCGCATATAAGAGAAATCATTTGATCCATTAAAATTCATTAAATATTTGTTAAATTAAGATTATAAACCCCTTAATTGCATCAAAATGAGTTTAAAATAATTTTTAAATTGTCACTTAGCTCACAATTATGAGATCTACTATTTTAATGTAAAATCAAGCTTTAAATAAGTAGATCTCATGAATTCTTGATGAGATCAATAAAAACTCTAATTAAAACCACATATTATCTATTTTAACCATGAGAAAACATATTATTACCTTTGATTTGAAGAATTCCACAAGATTTGGATTGATTTGAGCAAAAAATGTTAAGAAATAATAGAGAATTGAAATAGAAAAGATGAGTTTCTTGTGAAATTAGAGAAGAGAAATGTGTTTCGATGCTTAGAAAATCAGAATGGTTGAGAGAATTTTGAGAGAAAACTCCTAATTTGGATCTAACAATTTTTTTTTTTCAAATGAGTAGAAGTGTGGAGGGAAGAGACGGTGGGTGTTCTTATATAGCCAACAAAATTTTAAAATTTGGTTTATTTCCCCAAAGGCCTCTTCTTATTCTCTCCCTTTTTAACTAAATCCCATTTATATTAAAGTTCCTTATTTTCACTTTTGACGTCTAAATTAAAATCTGTTTCAACTTAATCCCTACTAACATTTATTTTTTAACTCGATTATTATTAATTTAATTTTAAATATTATGACTCTAATTCTAATATCTCTCTCGATCCCACGACTTAATTACCCAATTCTACTAACTCAATTTTTGGGGTGTGACAGTCATCGTCTGATAATCTCATTGAGTAGCATGCTGTGACTAATCGTCCTCTTTGAAGACAAAACTTCTTGAAATATCTCATGGTAAGACCTACCTTAGAGGCTGGTCCAACTACCATATAATCACAAGAGAGTTCTACTTACTTTCAGGAAATCTCCTCTGTGAGGTCTACATGATAATCCTATCATGGGGTAGTTAAATTGTCATGCCATCACAAGAGACCGTTGATGGAGGTCGTAGGTCTTGTTTAAGGACTTTCTCTCACTCAATATTTTAAAAAACCTGCAAGGTTTTTAATGTTCAATTTAAATCATGAATGATCAATATATGCATGACAAGTACATGTGACATTCTTCCCAAAACTATATGACATCCTTATCATACATATGCATGAACATACATTTATTGTCATATAAATATCATCATGCTTATCACATACATATATAAAACATAAAAATTTAAATGACTCTGACCAGCCAAAGTTTCCATGATTCCATCTTAGAACATAAATAAAAAAACTACAAAATTCACCCCAAAGCATACTTTGGGTATTCTATTTTTCCACCAAAGACTTCTGCTATAGTTCCAATTCACGTTTCCATCGTCGTCGTCTTTTCGTTATTGTTTCTGTGCCATCGTCACTACCAGGCTATTGCCAAACTGTTGTCGACCAGCACCGCCAGCCACCACTGTTAGACTATCATCGTCAGACCAGCGATACCTCCTACTGTTAGACCACCATCGGTCTTTTGCAGATTTGGTTGTGTTTGGTTTGCTTCATTTCGATCGACCTGAATACGTCTCGGTTCTTTGGGTTCTGTCGGAAAAATTATTACAAAATTTCTATCTCCGTTTCTGGCTCACATATTTTATTCTAAAATAATAAAATAAAACTCTGCTTGGAGATGATAGTCCACGATCTAAAATATACATGCCCGAGAGAATAATAAATTACATTTAATTTTCTAGGAATCAAAACTTTGGCAAAATAAATTTATCATACATAATAATAAAATAATATCATACATTCATCCACATACATTCCTCTGAACATAGCACAACTTCACACTCTGGTACAAAATGTTGGAAAAAATTCGGTTTGAAAATGATTTTCTTGCATAATAGAAAATAAAAATTTTGAAAATCGAGTAGGTTTTTGATATAGCAACAAACCAATTACCGAATTCGCACTTGTGTTTTTGGCTAAACGGATCCTTGTTGTTCTTAGCTTTCAACTAAACAACCTTCTCCGCTATTCTTGTAGCACGAACTATTTCGAGTGTGGGCTTGAATGATTTGATTCAAACACAAAATCAGAAATAGTTTCATAACTTTTAATATGAAAACAAAAATTCTTTTCTCAAATAGAAAAACTGACATAATTGTTATTCCGAAAAATAGATTTAATAGTTGAGCATAAATTCTCTCTATTTTTGGGCAGAGTAACAATATATTAAAATTTTGTAGAAAACCACATTTTCATTTAATTCAGAAAACATAAATTCATTTCTAGGTCATTTTCATTTTTCATTTGAATTTTCATTTTGAAGAAAACATATTCATTTCCAAATGTTTCCATTTGTCTATTTTCATTTTCATTTTGGTAAAAACCACATTTCATTTGCAAATGTTTCTCATTTCTCCATTTCATTTTCATTGATCAATGCTTGTCCAATGACCTTTTCATAAGTGTGCTACCCTCATAGGATATCCTTAATCTCTTTGGGCTAATATTCATTCTCCCAATATGATCCTATTTTATCTCACGATAACTATTACATCTTCCTTCATGAAAAGTCAATTACTATCAAATAGCAATCAAGTCATTCATCATAAAGATGAATGACTCGTGACCATGTTTACTTTTCATCGACCATTAATGCCAAGAGAAGATATCATTTACCCAAGTCTCGGGCTATGAATTCCACTGTTGTGAATGACGCTACATACTGCAGAAGTCATATACCCAACGCACCAGGTTTTGGTTTCTTATCTATTTAAACTCAGGCTTTTACTTACATCAAAGTATACAAGTCGCGCATACATAGTTCGTCAACCACTCAGGATTTAGGTATGCCACACTATGAATGTCACAAGCGAATAAATTCATAAATTGATTTAAGATCTATTCTTCTTGGGTCCAGTCCGATGTATTATCAGTACAGTCAGTCACATTTATGTCTCTACCTTCTGGGAGTCATCCGCTATGAGGCCCAAGACAAAACATCTCCCAAATTTGACTTGATAGGCAACATATTAGTCTTTCAATCGCTTTGCTTGTAACACCCCAAACCCAGCCCATGCGTTAAGACCGGATCTGACATGTCACATGACAAAAACATGTTAAATCCTTTTAAGAAAATGAGTTGATTTGAAATATTTGATAAAGTACTACTAACATAATTTGAACTAGAAATCTTTATAAATTGTGACTTTTGAAAATATTGTTGATAGTTCGAGAAAATTTTTCCGAGCTAAAATATTTGTAAAAGTTTGTTATGAAATCCATTTGTTAATCTATTTTGGAAAACCTTAATTTAAGTTTTTAGAAAAATACCCATTTAAAATCATTCAAGCAAAATAGTAAGTACGACAAACATAAAGCAAAAATAAAATATTCTAGAGGCCTTATTACAACATAAAAACCCAAAATAGTAAGAGTAGTAAAATAAGCGGAAATAGAAATCTAAAGTTCAATAACACCATTACTGAAGTATGGCCTCCATCGAGTCATCCATGGCCCAAATCCACATCACTGAGCATTACCTACAAGGGTTAAGAAAAAGGGGGAGTGAGTTACAAGAACTCAATGTGAAATCCCTTACCGTCATCCACTGGGCCTGAACCCATATAGCAATATCATGGGCCTAAGCCCTTTTACATAAAAATCTTAAAATGATGCAAAAGTATGAATGTATGCAACCCAACCCATCCTAGATATCCATCCGCTACACACCACCCGTACCATCCCATCACACCTGTGGGGATCAAGTCAACCCACCCCGCTAAACACATCAATTGCAGGCAAGTTGCCATTTATATAATAATTTGATTGTGGCCAAGCCACTGGAATCATAATGAAACATATTAACACACATTTTTGTGGCAAAGCCACCGGGCTACACTTCTCTTCAACATTTTTCCCATCCCTTGCGAAATATTATGCAATGCCACATATATTATAAAACATAATAATTTCAAATATAAACAAAAATCATCAATCCGGAGATTTGTTACGATAAATCGGCCCATTATCACACTTTGTAGTTCGGCCCATTAGGGAAATCTATCAAATCAGCCCATAGGGGCATTTTCGTAATTCAGCCCATAAGGGTATTTTCGTAATTTGGCACTTTTAAGGATTTATAAGCAATACAGCCCATTAAGGCATTCTAGCAAATCGACCCTTTAGGGGCATTTCCGTGATTCAGCTTATAGGGGTATTTTCGTAATTCAGAACTTAGGGGCATTTTTGTAATTTTACAAAAATCCCTTTTTTGACAAAACTCAGTATTTACGATGTTTAGGCAAATCACTCGATTCATACCATTTTACCGATTTTGAGTTTTTAAGCAACAATGATCAATATTTCTAATATGATGCTAAAACACAGATTTACGGGACTTCGGTGAGATTACACACCTGATTACGATAAGTATTAAACTCTCTTGATCGTCGGCACCTATGACAACATAACACTCGATTAATCTAATGAACGAGATTTTTATTAATCTAAATCTAAATCATCGATCTAAAATACTTACTCTATAAATCGTGAACGACCACGATTTGTCGATTCTCACCGGATGATGGGCCACAACCCGGTGGAAAATCCCGAACCGCCGATACTGCCCTTCGTTTGAATTTAGGAATAGGGATCGTAGATCCGCTCCTTTTGTGTTCTCCACTCGCTTTCCCTTTCAAGTCGGTACCCCTAGCCTCCATCGGATAAAAATCTTAGTCAGAACGATATTACGTTGATATGAGATGATTGACTACAGAAAAGATTCAGCTTAGCATCAGAATCGTATGATCAACAAGTGGATAGATCGAGTGATTTAGTCCCTAAAAATATAATTGATTAGTCACAACCACTATTCCGTTTAGCAAACTAACCGGTCAATAAAAAAGATCTAAAAAGAACCATGATTAATCCCTTACCTTAAAGATTATAAAACCGATTCCCAACGATTGTACAATGGCTACGGATGAGTCAAAGTTTCGGCCTTCCACTATAACTCTACATTAGAAGTGATCACATTGTAAAGAGTTATGAAAGGAAGATATTTCGGTTGGAACAAAGTGAATATCCGAATGTTGATAGCACACATTCGGCTAGGAAAAAGAAAAGTAAAAAAATAGAATAGAACCACTTACCGATTGATCAAAGGAGTGAGTGTCAACACGAATGAGAAGAAATGATAATGAAGAGATGAAGGGTTGGTTATAGAGGAAAAATGAGCAAGAATATTCGGCTATGGGGTATGGATTAGAGAAGAAGAAAGAAGGGTTGGAGAATTTTGTAAAAGGAAAAGAAAGATGGAAAAGGAGTGCTTAACTAGATTCGGTTTTCCAAAGGAAAATGAGTGAAATAATTTGGTCTCAATGGCTTAGGTACTTTTCGGCAAACAAGAAAGAAATGAAGAAAATGCTCACTAATGGCTTGAAGTTTGGCAAAGAGAAGAAGAAGTTTGGAGAAAATGACACAAAATAATTCTAAAAGGAATTTGGCCTAACAAGCACCAAAGTTTGCCAAATGACAAATGAAGAATTCAAGCTACCCCAATACCCCTTCCCAAACCGTGTTTTGCTTTGCCAAAAGGGATAAGTGTTGACCAAAAACACTTTCCAAAACATCACCCATTAAAAAGGCCAACATGTTCCCTTATCTTGCCTTTTTCTTTTGATTTCTTTCCTTACCCTCACCCTTGCCTTATTTCCTTAGCCACCATACCATAATTAAAAAGTCTTCCCCTGCCTTAAATACCACCTTGGCGACACTTAGGAAGGAACACAAAAAATAATAGCCAAAATTTGCACCAAATGGGATTCGAACCTCTTCCCTTAAAGTCCTTGATGTGACGCCACAACCTCTTTGCCATATGCTCAATTATGCTAGCAAATTACTCACCTATTCCATAAGCCTTGATGCCACGTACTATCTCTCCTTAGAAGGCTTAAACATAAAATTTTTACTAGGGCCCAATTCAACCCCGAGCCTTCATAGAACCCCTAAACATACACAATTAATATTTTAGCTAGCCTCACACAAGATATCATGCAACACATAAAATTCTAAATTTTAGGATGTTACAATTCTACCCCCCTTAAAGAAAATTTCAGGCTCGAAATTTACCTTGTTTAAAAGAGATGGGATATTGCTGCCGAATCACGTCCTCAGGCTCCCACGTAGCTTCCTTCGATCCGTGATTACGCCATAGAACTTTGATCGACGATCATCGACTTCCTTCTCAAAGCACCTTAACGCGTCCGATCTAAAATCATGATCGCTCCTCTTCAACGGATAAGTCAGGTCTTAACTCAACTTCCTCCACTGGTACAACATGAGATGGATCCAAACGATAACTCCTTAACATAGAGACATGGAATACACTATGTATTTGACTTAACTCCGGAGGTAACTCAAACTGATAAGCCACTGGCCCAACATGCTTCAATACATGGTATGGTCCGATGAACCTTGGGCTCAACTTGCCCTTCCGTCCAAATCTAAAGATCTTTTTCCAAGGGGAGACCTTTAGAAAGACCTGATCACCCACCGCAAACTCAATATCCTTACGCTTCAGATCCGCATATGATTTTTGTCTATCCGAAGCTTCCTTTAACCGTGCCCGAATTACCTTTACTTTTTCCTCCGTCTCCGAAATTAACTCAGGACCCAATAATTGTCGCTCCCCCAGCTCAGTCCAACAAGTAGGAGTACGGCACCTACAACCATACAACGCCTCGTAGGGTGCCATCTGGATGCTGGATTGATAGTTGTTGTTCTATGCAAACTCTGCCAATGGTAGAAAATCTTCCCAACTACCCACGAAATCGATCACCTGACCCTTAACATGTCTTCCGGGATCTCAGATACTCTCTGACTGACCATCTGTCTGCGGATGAAATGCCGTGCTGAAGTTTAACCTTGTTCCAAAAGCTTCATGTAAAGCCTTCCAAAACCGTGATGTAAATCTAGGGTCCCTATCCGATATAATAGACAATGGTACCCCATGTAACCTCACGATCTCTACTACATACAACTTGGCCAACTTCTGCAATGAATAATCCATACGAATAGGTATGAAATGAGCAGTCTTCGCCAACCGATCCACTATTACCCAAACAGAATCTTTCTTAGTAGGTGATAAGGGTAACCCACTAACAAAGTCCATCGTTATCCTTTCCCATTTCCATAATGGAATTTTCACTGGTTGTAGCAATCCCGACGGCAATTGATGTTCCGCCTTCACTTGCTGACATGTTAAGCACTTACTCACGAAATTAGTAACCTCCCGTTTCAATCCTGGCCACCAATACTGCTCACGGAGGTCTCCGTACATCTTATTTTTCCCAGGGTGCATAGCATATGGGCTACTATGCGCCTCACGTAGAATCATTTGTCTCAATTCCGAATCTTTGGGCATACAAATTCTTTCGCGGAAACACAATACTCCGTCACTATTCAATCCGAAATCCCCTGTCTCACTGCCTTCCATTTGCCGAAGTAAGGAACCCAACCTTTCATCTATTAACTGCTTCTCCTTAATCTGACTTACCTATGCGGGCTTCACCTGAAGTTCGGCTAGCAGACTACCATCTTCATACAGGCTAAGATGGGCGAACATCGCTCTCAAGTCCAATATCACCTTACGACTCAACGCATCTGCCACTACGTTAGCCTTTTCGGGATGATACTCGATTGAGAAGTCATAATCTTTTAACAATTCTATCCACCTCCGCTATCTTAAGTTCAACTCCTTCTGGGTAAGGAGGTACTTCAGACTCTTATGATCCGTATAGATAATCGACTTCTCACCATACAGATAGTGTTTCCAAATATTAAGAGCAAACACCACTGTAGCTAACTCCAAATCATGAGTAGGATAGTTCACCTCATGCGGCCTTAATTGACGAGATGCATAAGCCACTACCTTTCACCCTTGCATCAATACACATCCCAAGCCCGTGTGTGACGCATCGCAATAAACAATGAACTCCTTACCAGCCTCAGGTTGAATCAATACTGGTGCTTCTGTCAGAATCTTCTTCAATTTCTCAAAGCTCTCTTGCTGCTTATCTGACCATACAAATGATACTCCCTTACGTAACAGCTTAGTTAGGGGTGCAGCAATCAACGAAAACCCCTCAATGAACCGCCTGTAATAACTAGCCAACCCTAGGAAACTCTGAATTTCGGCCACTGACTTCGGCGGTTTCCAGTCCAACACAGCCTCGACCTTCCGGGGATCAACTCTAATTCCTTCGGTAGACACAACATGCCCCAAAAAGGTCACTTCCCTCAGCCAAAATTCACACTTACTGAATTTGGAAAATAATTGCTTCTCCCTTAATATCTGCAATACTACCCTCAGATGCAAATCATGTTCTTCTTCATTCTTCGAGTACACCAAGATGTCATCTATGAACACCACCACAAACCGATCTAAATAGGGTTGGAAGACCCGGTTCATCATGTCCATAAATGTATCTGGTGCATTAGTCAACCTGAACGGCATCACCAAGAACTCGTAATGCCCATAACGAGTTCGAAACGCAGTCTTATGAATATCAGCCTCTTTGACTTTAAGTTGGTGATAACCCGATCTCAAAACTATCTTCGAAAAAACTGAAGCTCCTCGCAGTTGATCAAACAGATCATCGATTCTCGGCAACGGATACTTGTTCTTGATTGTCAATTTATTCAATTTCCTATAATCGATGCACATACGCATCGACCCATCCTTCTTCTTAACGAACAAGACCGGCGCTCCCCACGGTGACACACTCAGTCGAATGAATCCGCGATCCAACAACTCTTGAATTTGAGCCTTAAGCTCCGCTAACTCCTTCGGCGCCATTCTATAAGGAGCAATGGACACCGGAGCCATTCTCGGAAACAGCTCAATGCCAAACTCTACCTCCCGATCCGGAGGCAATCCTGGAAGCTCCTCAAGAAAGACGTCCGAAAACTCTTTCACCGTTCTGACACTTTCTATCGTCAACTCTTTGGCATCCAAATCACTGATAAAGGCTAAGAACGCTTCACACTCCTTTCGCACCAACTTTTCTGCCTTTAAAGCAGATACCACATTAGACCGATAGTTTCTTCTTTCACCTATTATCATCACTTCCTTATCCTCTGAAGTTCTTAACACCATCTGCTTTGCAGCACAATCTAAGTTTGCACGGTGTTTCACCAACAAGTCCATGCCCAAAATAAGGTTGAACTCATCGAATGGCAGTTCCATCAAATCCGCTAGAAATATTTCCCCCTGAATCTCTAAGGGCACATCCCTAAACAACTTATTTACTATCACCGACTGTCCTAAAGGGCTAATTACAATTGTTTCTCTAGCAGTAATCTCAGATCTAATGTTTAAGGTTCCAGACACATCACAAGCAACATACGAATGGGTGGATCCAATTTCAATCAAAGGAGTAACAGGTACATCAGCTATGAAAAACGTACTGGTTATGACATCCAGTGCATCACCATCCTCTCGACGTCTGACCGCATAGACCAACCCTAGCTGTCTTACCTCCGCGTTACCCCTATTACCAGTACCTCTACCCAGTGCACCCTGACCTCGTCCTACGCCATCACCACCTCGACCTGGCCCACGGCCTCTCGGCGGCTGTTGAGCGCCTCTAGCTGGCTGCGCATCATTGTTACGAATAACCTGAGTCTGAGCAGGTAGTCGATGGCAATCTCTAAGTCGATGGTCCTTGGAACCACATTTGAAGCATCCACCAGTTCTCTTCCAGCATTCACCCAAGTGGAGTTTCCCACAATCTGCACAGGGCTGTAGCTAATTGGTAGCAGCTTGTATTCTCGTTCGAGCTGGCTCCTCATTCGTGGGCCTCTTCTGAAAACCTCTAGCAGGACCTGAGTACCCAGAGCCTCTCTTACTCTTGCCCCTATCCTTGTCTCGGTTCTGCCGCTCCGAGTGTTTAGCTTTTTCAGCTATCTTTGCTTTCTCCACCAGTGTGGCAAAATTCCTCTCCTTCTGTGGGGCTATCAGTACCCGCAACTCATCACGCAACCCATCCTCAAAATGCACACAGCGTTCGTAGTCAGTCGGCACTATTTCCCAAGCATACCGACTCAAACGCAAAAATTCCGCCTCATATGCTGCCACAGATTTACCTCCTTGGACCAGATTTAGGAATTCCTTCCTTCGGGCATCCACATAGCTAGCCCCGACATATTTTCCTTGAAATGCGGCTTTAAAGAATTCCCAGGTAATACGATCGGCCTGAATGCCTTTCCGCACAGTGAGCCACCACTAGTATGCCTCGTCTCTCAACAAAGACACTACTCCTTTCAGTTTTTGCTCGGCGGTGCAATCCAAATCGTTCATGATTCGCTCCACCGCCTCAAGCCAGTACTCCGTTACATTTGGGGCTACTCCCGAGATACCCCTAAAAACCTCAGCTCTATTCGATCTGAGTCGCTCCGATATCGTCCTACGAGATGCCGACCCAGTTCTTGCCCCAGCAACCCTTTCCAGAACTCGCAACATTGCTTGGGACAGAGTGTCGTCCTCTCTCATACGATCGTGTGACCCGGCTTGATCCACACAGTGACGCAAAGCGTCCATTTCTGGCATATGCCCCGATGCCTCAGACACAACTCTAGCACCTCGGCCTCTACCACGGCCACGTCTATCGCATCCACGTCCTCTAGCGCTCATATTTGCTAGTTTGATTTAATCTGATTCAGAGTCTTATGAATCAGTTATACTATTTTAGTGTTTATTAAACAATATTTTATGAAGTATAGGATATAAAGTCGTTTTCGCAAAACGCATCCTATAGTCTCAATCTCTATAGTTTTAGCTCCTAAAACTAAAAGTTCTAGAGTATTTCTACGGTCATATCACAATAATCATAATCATAAAATGATAACATTTACTTACTTGACTTGGTGCCGGATACTCATGGTGCCATACTTCCTTTAGAAAATACATGTATAATTTAAAATTTAAACTGCTTTGAAAACGTGTTTGAACCCAAACCACAGTCGAGTTTTGCAACCGGACTCTGATACCATAAAATGTAACACCCAAAACCCGGCCCATGCGTTAAGACCGGATCTGACATGTCACATGAGAAAAACATGTTAAATCCTTTTGAGAAAATGAGTTAATTTGAAATATTTGATAAAGTACTACTAACCTCGAAGGTTGTTTGATAAATCAATAATTTGAACTAGAAATCTTTATAAATCGTGACTTTTGAAAATATCGTTGATAGTTCGAGAAAAACTTTCCGAGTTAAAATATTTGTAAAAGTTTGTTATGAAATCTATTTGTTAATCTATTTTGGAAAACCTTTATTTAAGTTTTTAGAAAAATACCCATTTAAAATCATTCAAGCAAAATAGTAAGTACGACAAATATAAAGCAAAAATAAAATATTCCAGAGGCCTTATTACAACATAAAAACCCAAAATAGTTAGAGTAGTAAAATAAGCGGAAATAGAAATCTAAAGTTCAATAACACCATTACTAAAGTATGGCATCAATCGAGTCATCCATGGCCCAAATCCACATCTCTGAGCATTACCTACAAGGGTTAAGAAAAAGGGGGAGTGAGTTACAAGAACTCGGTGTGAAATCCCTTATCGTCATCCACTGGGCCTGAACCCATATAGCAATATCATGGGCCTAAGCCCTTTTACATAACAATCTTAAAATGAAGCAAATGTATGAATGTATCCAACCCAACCCATCCTAGATATCCATCCGCTACACACCACCCGTACCATCCCATCAAACCTGTGGGTATCAAGTCAACCCACCCCGCCAAACACACCAATCGCAGGCAAGTTGCCATTTATATAATAATTTGATTGTGGCCAAGCCACCGGAATCATAATGAAACATAATAACACACATTTTTGTGGCAAAGCCACCGGGCTACACTTCTCTTCAACATTTTTCCCATCCCTTGCGAAAAATTATGCAATGCCACATATATTATAAAACATAATAATTTTAAATATAAACAAAAATCATCAATTCGAAGATTTGTTACGATAAATCGGCCCATTATCACACTTTGTAGTTTGACCCATTAGGGCAATCTATCAAATCGGCCCATAGGGGCATTTTCGTAATTCGGCCCATAAGGGTATTTTCGTAATTTGGCACTTTTAAGGATTTATAAGCAATACAGCCCATTAAGGCATTCTAGCAGATCGGCCCTTTAGGGGCATTTCCGTGATTCGACTCATAGGGGCATTTTCGTAATTCAGAACTTAGGGGCGTTTTCGTAATTTTACAAAAAATCCCTATTTTGACAAAACTCAGTATTTACGATGTTTAGGAAAATCTCTCGATTCATACCATTTTACCGATTTTGAGTTTTTAAGCAACAATGATCGATATTTCTAATATGATGCTAAAATACAGATTTACGGGACTTCGGTGAGATTACACACCTGATTACGGTAAGCATTAAAATCTCTTGATCGTCGGCACCTATGACAACATAATACTCGATTAATCTAATGAACGAGATTTATATTAATCTAAATCTAAATCATCGATCTAAAATACTTACTCTCTAAATCGTAAACGACCACGATTTATCGATTCTCACCGGATGATGGTCCATAACCCGGTAGGAAATCTCGAACCGCCGATACTGCCCTTCGTTTGAATTTAGGAATAAGGATCGCAGATCCGCTCCTTTTGTGTTCTCCACTCGCTTTCCCTTTTAAGTCGGTACCCCTAGCCTCCATCGGATAAAAATCTTAGTCAGAACGATATTACGTTGATATGAGATGATTGACTACGGAAAAGATTCGGCTTACCACTAGAATCGTATGATCAACAAGTGGATAGATCGAGTGATTTAGTCCCTAAAAATATAATTGATTAGTCACAACCACTATTCTGTGTAGCAAACTAACCGGTCAACGAAAAAGATCTAAAAAGAACCATGATGAATCCCTTACCTTAAAGATTATAAAACCGATTCCCAAAGATTGTACAATGGCTACGGATGAGTCAAAGTTTCGGCCTTCCACTATAACTCTACATTAGAAGTGATCACATTGTAAAGAGTTATGAAAGGAAGATATTTCGGTTGGAACAAAGTGAATATTCGAATGTTGATCGCACACATTCGGCTAGGAAAAAGAAAAGTAAAAAAATAGAATAGAACCACTTACCGATTGATCAAAGGAGTGAGTGTCAACACGAATGAGAAGAAATGATAATGAAGAGATGAAGGGTTCGGCTATAGATGAAAAATGAGCAAGAATATTCGGCTATGGGGGTATGGATTAGAGAAGAAGAAAGAAGGGTTGGAGAATTTTATAAAAAGGAAAAGAAAGATGGAAAAGGAGTGCTTAACTAGATTCAGTTTTCCAAAGGAAAATGAGTGAAATAATTTGGTCTCAATGGCTTAGGTACTTTTGGCAAACAAGAAAGAAATGAAGAAAATGCTCACTAATGGCTTGAAGTTTCGGCAAAGAGAAGAAGAAGTTTGGAGAAAATGACACAAAATAATGCTAAAAGGAATTTGGCCTAACAAGCACCAAAGTTTGCCAAATGACAAATGATGAATTCGGCTACCCCAATACCCCTTCCCAAACCGTGTTTTGCTTTGCCAAAAGGGATAAGTGTTGACCAAAAACACTTTCCAAAACATCACCCATGAAAAAGGCCAACATGTTCCCTTATCTTGCCTTTTTCTTTTGATTTCTTTCCTTACCCTCACCCTTGCCTTATTTCCTTAGCCACCATACCATAATTAAAACGTCTTCCCTGCCTTAAATACCACCTTGGCCGACACTTAGGGAAGGAACACAAAAAAAATAATAGCCAAAATTTACACCAAATGGGATTCGAACCTCTTCCCTTAAAGTCCTTCATGTGACGCCACAACCTCTTTGCCATATGCTCGATTATGCTAGCAAATTACTCACCTATTCCATAAGCCTTGATGCCACTTACTATCTCTCCTTAGAAGGCTTAAACACAAAATTTTTACTAGGGCCCAATTCAACCCTTAGCCTTCATAGAACCCCTAAACATACACAATTAATATTTTAGCTAGCCTCACACAAGATATCATGCAACACATAAAATTCTAAATTTTAGGATGTTACATTGCTCATTTTCTATTAGACTAAAGATATGTTTAGGTTTGTCTACTAATATAAGTTGTCTTTCCTTATTACAATCTAACACGTAATACCGTATAGTATTACTTTAAACATTAGACATCCAATGTGCTTATATATTTGCTTCTATTTTGCTTTGCATGAAAAATCATATGAGGACAATTATACAAACTATATTAATGTAATCCATGAAATTATTTTATTAACCAATCTGTTCAAGAAAATTACAAGTTTACAAACGAATATACTACACTCAGGGCACCAGATCCAACAAACATAATAGTCTTTTAACTGATTTGTTTAATTTCGAGTCATTAAACTATGAATTTTTAGATTATCTACTAATATATGTTTGTCTTTCTCGCATTATGATCCAACCACATAATGAAACTTAGTATTAGTTAAATATTAGGAAACCAGAGAGCCAATATTTGATTACCTTTTGCTCAAAAATCGTCAAAAAAAAATACAAACAATATTAATATGAATAATGAAATTTTATTAAATCAATTTGTTAAAAAAATAAAAATTACAAATGACGAATGAACTACACTTAGGGCATTAGATCCTAACACCATCTTGTAAAATCAACATGAAGGAACAACCTTTGTCAAACTTTCAAAGCTATAGATATTTAATGACAAGTTAAAAAATTAAAAAATGAATAAAGATGAAAATATTTTTTGAATTTTATGCTCACATGTGTGAGAATTGTAATGAAGCTTTTTTGTCTTGGCGAGTGTTTTCCTAAGGTGAAATAGGTGCAAAAGATGCTTTAATGAATGGTAGAAAGATTTTCTATAAAGGTGATCATGATCAGGGAAGCTAAGGACATGACAATCATGTAGCTAAATGAGCTTGTGGGTTCACTAATAATCTTTAAAAGGAACATGGAGGATGCTAAATGAGAAATGGTGAAAGCTGAGAAAAACATTGCCTCCAATATTCAACCTACTATTGCAATAACAGTTCCATTCAATACCACCCTAGAAGGGTGGGTTTGGATGGGTTGGGTGCGGTGCGGTGCGTTTAGTTTACTTTTTGTCTTACGCTACAGTATCTAATCTCACCACCACAGTTGTTTTTACACTAACCGCATGTAAACACATCTCCCATCCAAACTCACCCGAAGAATTAGAAGAAAAAGTGGCACTATTATCAAAGAACTTTAATCTAGAATTTAGAAGGCTATCTAAGAACAATAACAGTTATGATGATAAGGAAAACCTTCCAAGGAACAAAGGGAAAACAATGGTTAAAGATGAAGAACCTTGCACTGAAAAAAGGGCATTCAATGTTATGAATGTAAGAGGTTTGGTCACATCCAATTCAAGTGTGAAGATTTTATTCAATCTTAGTACTTTTATTTTTGATCAATTTATTGATAGTGTAGAGTTTACTCAAAAGGATCGTTCATTGCCATTTCCCTCTCTTACATATCAAAATTTGAGAAAGCAAAAGAAACATGAAGAATAAGCAAGAAACTTATACTTCGAATCCCGCACTTATTAAGATTTTGAGGAAACTTATTTTGGCTAGACATGTTCAAAATTTGATTCCCGTGGCTGATCCTATTGCAAAAGCTCTTGAACTTGTAGCAAACACATCCCATGTAGCAAATGGTAATCTTTTTGCTTGTCATGTTGCTGCTAAAAAACAAAGTACCATTACGTTTCTTCGAGAGATGCTTCAGAATTATGATGTTGGTCTTAAGAGGATTAATGTTGCTAAAAGGAAAGTGGTGGAGCTTTCTTCAATGACTTGGATGGAAGTAAATAGTGAGGGTGATATTCAACTTTTGCATTTGTGCCAAAAAGGGGGAAAGTAGGTAGTAGCAAATAAATGGTGATTATTTGATGAACTTTATTTTGCATTTCATTTGATTTTGTTATAACCTTTACTATTACCTACATACTTTATTATGGTGATGTTTTGTGTATATTGATGCTTGTATTATAGAATTTTATATTATTTTTCGTTCTTCTATGCTTGAATGGTGTCTGTTGTTGCATCAACTAAAAGGGAGACTTGGTAATTTGGACTCTCTTATGTGTATTTTATTCTAGTATCCTGATAGACTGATTTTATATTTGGAGAGTGAATTATTTGCTGTAAGATTTTTGTGAAAAATGTAAAAGGGGAGATTGTTAAAACTTTCTTTGTCACAGTTTGGAGACACAAAGTATGTTGCAACATGCTTTCCATATGATGTTTTCATCTAGGCCTAAACAATTTTAATATTTTGTGTGTTGGCTACTTTTTACTTCTAATTCTATTTATTAGTATTTTTTATCTCAATTTTATACAACAAAATAAGAATTTTTGTAAGAGAAAACTAGAATAATTATGAGGATTTGAAAGTTCTTAAAATATGAAATTATATCTTTTGTCCTTTTGTGATTATCCTTTGACGGGATGAGGATATTTTTTCAGGAGTTTATTTGGAAAGAGATTACGGAGGATTATTGTGGAGATTTACTAGAAATTCTTTTTTGGAGATTTAGGGGAGTAACTTTCAACTTTTTACAGGATTGTTTCAAGCCTACAGAGACGGAGTTGATTCCTCCATAATGTGTCAAATTGGGCAAATATTGCGAGCGTACTAATTTTTCTTCTTGAGATGCTTTCTTTGTGCTTTTTATGAGAGCTTATTATACATATTTCTTTTGTGTGTTTACTGACCTTCTATGGGAGGGTTTGTATTGAGAGTGAGTACATATAAACTATATGAACGTTGCGGTTGCAATTATCCTTGTTATGCTTGAGCAAATTAGGTTGATTAGCAAAGCTTGCATTGTTGAAGTTTGTATAGTGGATTCACTCTTTGAACAATGCCCCACAAATGTAGGTTGAACCAAATTGCATAACATAAATTTTCAGTCTCCATCTTTATTTTATTCTTGTTGTTTTCTTCTCTTGTTACAATTGCCAGACAACTTACGTATCATCATTTTATTTATAATTTGATTTATTTATAGAATTATTAATAATGTATTATCATTTTATTCACAAATAATATAATAATTAAGCATTTTGGTTTTTCTCTTAAAGCAATAATTAAATACCATCAAGAGCTTAAGATACACTAGTTTATTTTTTCTTGGAATAAAAAAAATTGACAATAAAAAGAAGTTATTTTTATCTAAAATAGTAGGTAATTTTCTTTATTTCTTAACTAAAAAAATAAATTTTATAACGTATTATCTGACAACTGACAATATCTTTTGAATAAATTTTAAAAACATAAGAATTAAATAAATGCCACATCCCTAAAAAAAGTAAATAAATGGGACATACCAAATAATTTTTCTATATAAATTACCAACTTTATTTTCTAGTTGTTGTAATTATAACTATATATACTACACTCGTGAGAGGGAAAGAATAATGTAAATAATACTTTAGGAAAGAAAAAAATCATCAGATTGACGTACGCATAATTTCAATTTTTTTTCTTTCGAACTAAAATAATTTTTTTGTTTATAGTTTCATTGAGATCCTTTTAATTATCCGAAAATTGCAATTAAATTGTTTTATTTATTTGCTTTTTTTTATATATATTTCGAGGGTTGAAACTTAAAAGAAAAAAAAAATTTGCTGAGTTTTCCAACCACTATCAGGTCCGGTTAGGTCGTGATGCTTACTTTATAAATAAAAACTAATTGAAAGAAAATTAAATAGAAAGAACAAAAAAAAGGAAAATAAATGAAAAAAATTGTTAGCTTCTACGTACTCTTCATCAAACTCTGTTTGTTGAGCTAACAATATAGTTTTTGTTTGATACATTCTTCTACCTTGAGTGTCAATGGTAGGTAAAATATAAAGCAGCTCAGCTAAAAACCAAAAAAAGAAAACAATTCATAAATTTCTAAAAAAATCCTATTTAACTTTTGGTGAAATATTATAGATATATGTTACATGTAAGATATGAAAAATATTGAAAAAGTAAATATAAAACCAATAACTGTACGTCAAATTTTAAACTTTTTTTTTTCTAATATTGCATAGAATATCTTATTAACACAGTAAATGCCAACATAATTAGGAATGATAGTGGTCGAATATAAGCATTTTTTGTATTTTCTAATTTCAAATTCTTAATTTGTCTAAAAATTTCGAATATGATTATTATCCATAAATTATTTGATTATTATTATTTAAATTCGAATTCAAATAAAATAATATTACTTATCAAATATCAAAATATGCAAAAAAATTGATTTTAATATTTCTAATAATTTTCGGATATCCAAATTCTCAAAAATCTAAATTCCAATCTTCTAAACTATATATATGTAATTAGAATTATAAATTTTTATTTCAATGGATGCAAATATTCTAATGTTATTTGAATAAACAATAAAACTTTAAATAAAAAAATATTCAAAATATCAATCTCCTGCATATAATAATTTTAAAATTTAAGTCCAAAATATCTAAATTTAAAAAAAAATGAAATAAATATCCGTGAATCTACAATCCAACTCATCATCCATTGACCTAAGAAAATATTTTTGTCCCTAGTTTATTTTAATAGAAGAAAAAAAGGAAAAAAAAAAAACAGAGTAACAATAGTATATAGTTTAAATGTAAAGTGTCGATATTGAAAAGACAAGGGCCCTTCCCAGTTGCTATATATTATTGTAAAACAAAAATGTTTGATCACATCCAACCCACCAACCCTAATTGCCATAAACCCTTAGGCAAAGGCATCCATCAAACCTCCGAAGACCTAAGGGTCCCATATTTAGGAACAATCATAGGTACCTTATAACCGATTAAATCCATTGAAATCTATTTTTAATATAAATTTGATGGATTTAAACAATTAATTCAGTTAAATATCGAATTTGTAATTTGATAATCAAATTTATCGAATAAATTAATTTTTTCAAAGAGTTATGAGCAAATTAATTTGTATTTTGAACAAAAATCGACTTTAACATACTTAACATTTTCCTTCAAATATATTTTATGCTTTTTTTTTTTCTTTTGGTATAAAAATCTATACTATTTTTTAAAGCATAATGACTTATTTGGTCTTCCACCTTTACACTAAAAGTTATTTTAGTTCTCCATTTAATTTTTTTTTAGCCCATGAACTTGTATTGTTTGTCAAATCACTTCCAAAATCGATGGAAAAGTTAACGTCTGTTAACTTTGCTGATGTGGCATACACGTAGCAATCTATGTGTATGCCAAATCAGTAATTAATTATTATTTTTAAATTAAAAAATATAAAGATATTTTTATACTTTTTAATAATTTTTAGAATTATTTTAATTTTAAAAAATTAATTAATTGCTTATATGACATTCACATGGTAATCTATGTGTATGCTACGTCAACAAAGTTAACACATGTTAAATTTTCCATCCATTTTGGGTGGTTTAACAAACAACACAAGTTTAAAGAAAATAAGAGATGAAAAATTATATAGAGAGCTAAAATAACTCTTTCTGTAATTGGAAGGCCAAATAAATCATTATGATTTTTTTAAGAACCACCATCTAGTGTCATGGGCTGTAAATTGAAGCCTAAGACGAATGCAATCAGAACGCCCCATGGAGATCAACTAATTAAATGAGGCTCATTTAACCCACTTAAATTGACCCTATTCATGGAACACATAGAGAAGCTTATCTACTTGAAGCCTTGGTGGCCTAGTGGAACACTCCAATAAAACTAGAGTTACCATGGTGAATATTGTAAATCCTAACGGATAAGATTGCATAGAGTTTAAATATCTTAGGACTCTCATATTGTAGATAGACTTTAATCTTGACTATTATGTAATTTAAACTGTATCGTTGGATCTGGGGGAGCTCAACTATAAATAGAGGAATTCCTTATCTTAATTATCTCATTCATAATTATTGAACATATTTGATAGCATTTACTTGAACACCTTGTGTGCATTGCTTTCTTGTGGCTTTTTTATTCGATTCGAGTTCTTTTGTCTTTTGAGTTTGCTTCCACTTTATTTTAGTGACTTAGAGAATTCCCGTTAGGAATTCTCATCTTTCGAGAGTTAGGCTAACTTAGGCAAATTTGAAGCTAGGTTTCTACCTAAGGTCGTGCGGTTTGCCAAACTAAAATTCTAGTCTCGTAACAGTTGGTATCTGAGCTAAGGTTTGAAGCCATTGATTGATATGAAAAAAGGAGTAGACGATCAGATTGAGCCTAGAGGTCCAGGGCAAGGAGAGGGCAAGAAAGGTAGTAGATCAAATGATATGTTGCCAGCTTTGGAAGGGAGGGTTGCCAAACTCGAGGGATCTGTGGGTGATGTGAGGGAGACCCTTGAGAAAGTTGATGAACAAATCATGGAGCTGGAATCAAGGCAAGATCAACTTAAAGGGTAAGTGGCAGAGGATCTCAATGTAAATACAGCTATGGTGCAAGGGGTTCTCAATACCGTCATGGGTGAGCTGACTGAGAAGGATGATGGTCTCGAAGCCATGGTGACGACTTGAAGGAACAGGTTGTAAAGCTCAATAGAGAGCTTACTATCTACAAAGCTGCTTTGGATAATAGGGTGTTGGCTGCGCCACCGAAGCCTAAGGTATATGTCCCTAAGCTGAAAGAATTTAATGGGACAAGGTTTCTAAAGGATGTGGACAACTTCTTATGGGGAATGGAGCAATCCTCTCGTGCCAAAGGCATTATGGATAATATTGATTTGCCACAAATCGTAGTGAAAAAATAAGTACTTTTCGACACTTAACAAGCTTGTTTTCTAGGTATTTTAATATCTTTTATTGCATTTTCACATTTGATAGCATAGATTCAAATTATTGCAAAATAAGCATTTTTACGCATGTTTTAAGTGTTTCGACAACTCACTAGGCCAACTCGGGCCATGGGAATGACTAATGGGTTAGTTGAGTTTGTAGGGTGGCAATTCAGGACTAAGAATGCAAAGAATGACGGTTGTGTCGCGACACAAAACTTCGAAGCAAAAAAAACTGAAATCCTAGGATGAAATAGTGTGTGTCGCGACACATGTTCCCCTGTTTCGCGACACATAGGTGTGCGTATCGTGACACAACCTCCTGTGTTGTAACATAGGACTCCCTGTGTTCCAACACAGCCTGGAAGACATCATGATGTAGTGCTGGCATCAGTAGTTATATTTTGATAGATTTTCTTAGATTTTATTTTTTACTTGCACTTAAAGTATCAAGGGTATTTTAGGCACCTAAAAACCATAATATTTGCCTATATAAACACCCTTATAACGCCGTTAGAGGGGGAGTCAGCTTAGAGATATAGTTTTATTTTGCTTTATTTCTGTTTAGTTTTATATTCCTATAGTCGAAATTCTTCTGGTTCAAATGTGAAGACAATTGCGAGCGGAGATTGCTCCGGAACCGCGCTTATATTTATCAATGAGAAATTTCTTTATCTCTCTTTTATTCTTTTATTTATGTTTCGTTAAGCTAATCAACTAACGTTTGTATGAATATTTGAATAAATTATTTGCTTTATCTATATCTAGAATGTTTCAGTTATGGATTTGGTTAATCGATTAAGTAATTATTTATCTAAAATTGGGTGTTTATTCAAGATTACTTAGTATATTAGGAAGTGACACCCCTAATAGAATATCGAGACAGGTGAGACCAAGAGGGGGTAGCCTATCGAGTATAACTTGTGCCAAACGGTGAGACCGAGAGAATATCCGTATGCCTAGGAAAAGACTAAGAGGGTAACTTAGATGGTAAACCTTAGTGAAGATAAGACTGAGAGGGTATTCTTAGCTAAGGGTGGTCAACAACTCAGGTGAGGGTAATTAATTACTCAATTAGATGATTAGGGATTTAACCGATCATATACCAGTGACTTGCATTACCGAAACTAGTAATAGGAAATTTCATTAGCTTAGTTTAGCTTAACTAATTTAATTAGTTTAATAAATAATCTAGATTTGGATTTGCACTAGTAATTCGGGGTTCAATTATGTTAGTACTTATTTTCTGTAATTAATTTAACAATAAATTTCTCCAATTTGCAATCCCTTGGGTACGATCCTTAAAATATTTCCCTGTGTTTTGTTGTAACACTAATCTATATTACAGATAACACACTAATTTTTATTTATTTATTTGCACGATTTTAACTCTAAACATTCGCACGTTTGGAGGTAGTCAAATGCTACTACTATGTATTTTATTGATGTCGCTTTGTTATTGTGGCGTCATAGGTCCACAAATGAGAAACAAGATGGAGCTACCATTAGGATTGGAGGAGTTTGAGAATGAATTCAAGGGACAGTTTTACCCAGAGCATACTAAGGATAAGGCTTGGGCTATGTTGTGCTAGCTTATGCAACAAGATATAGTTAGGGAGTACGTGAAGGAGTTTAGTGAATTGATGCTCTAGATTTTTTATTTGGGTGAGAAGGAGACATTTTTCTCCTTTATAGATGGGTTAAAGCCTGAGGCGAAGCAAGAGTTCCAACGTCAAGGGGTCCAAGAACTTACCAAACCCATGATCGTAGCGGAGTCCTTAATTGAGTTTGTTTTGAGGAAAGACAAGTTTGAGTGTTCCAAGCCCAATGAAAAGGGAAATGGTAGGGTAGATGAAGAAGGATAAGTTAAAAATGGAAATGTTGGTAATTGGAAACCATATAATGGGAAGTGGAAGCCCAACAACAAAACAAAGGAGCCAGTGAAGTGCTTCTTATGTTGTGGTTCGCATAGGATGCAAGACTACCTAGAGTAGTCCAAGATGTCCTTGATCAGTGAAGTAAATGAATCAAAGCCTGATGAGAAAGTATTAAAGATTGAGTCAATGATAACAAATTCTACAAAAGCGAAGAGGGATCACAAGCAGAAAGAGTTTATGTTTGTAGACATCAATGTTGCAGGTAAAAGAATGAGTGCTCTTGTTGATTAGGGGACATCAGGCTTGTTCATGTCGAAAAAAGTTATGGGTAAACTTGGTCTCTCAGTTAGCAAATCGACTAAGAAGATTAAGATTATTAATTCCAAATAAGTCACAACTGTAGGAGTAACACAAGAAGTTGAGCTACAATTCGGTTAGTGGAAAGGTAAGAAAGACTTCCAGGTAATTCATTTAGATGATTATGACTTTGTTATTGACTTGAATTTCCTTGACAAGATACATGCTCTATTTTTTCCTTTTGTCGATTGAATATGTATCTTGAACACTCATCAATGACAATACGTTGTGTCGGTGAGTCATGACGAGAAAGGTGGAACTAAGCTGAGGATGTTCGATATGGTAAGAACATTAACTTGTTAGATTGGAGTGCTAAAGAGACCCCCTCAGAAATGCTAGAGGTGTAGAAAACCAATATGAAGCCTATTGAGTTATTAGTGGGGTTACCATTTACGAGGGAGGTGGGTTGTGCATCAAACTTTGGGGGTAAAGTAGTGATGCAAATTTGGCAATTGAATAAAGTAAATCCTATGAGTGAGGTACATCTCAAGCACTTATCTAAATTTTTACATTATGACTTACCATTTACTTGACAAAGACAAGAGGTGATACAAGTGGCCTAGTCCAATTAAAAGTCCATGATTGAGATAGGCTTAGTTTTCCTTAAGGCCCAATCACGGGATCCAAATTCAAGCAATTTAATTCAAAACTCAACTTATTCATTCAAGACTTTATCATGAAAAAATTTCGAGAGGAAGAGTTAAAGCTTCTAGACGATGAACTTTGGAGTTCAATACTGAATGAGGATGAATTAGGAAGGACCAATTCTTTCCGTGGACTTAAAATCTCAATCCATGATGACAAGATCATGTGGAAAATGTTACCAAGCTTAGGCGTTACACTTCAAGGACCACAATCAAGCCCACTTGCCTAGCCCTGTTACAATCAGTCTATTTGCAGTGCATTTTTTGTAAGGTATCTAGATATTTTTGGGTTGAGATGTCTTATAGTGTTCAAATATCTATCTCTTGGCTTCGAAACACATTTTGAATCACTCGATTTCGAGTTTAGGAACTCAAGTTATGACTATTTTAGTGAAGACTACGTGAGTAGAATTTTTGGACAAAATTATTACGGAGATTACAAGTTTTGAACTTTTAATTGAAGTTTAAATTATATTGGGTTCAATTTTTAGGCATAATTTTTATTACATATGATCCCAATATTGTATTTATTAGCTATTATTATTTTATTATTTATTTATTCTGAATTTTGAATTTTTTTAAGTATTTTAAGTTATTTACGAGTTTTATGTTTCTTAGTCAAATAAGAAAGTCTAGTTTAAAACTATTTGTTTAGATTAATTAAAGTTTCAATATTGTTGAGAGTTTTATTTGGATGTACTTAGGTAGCCTATATAAAAGCTTTTTAATTTTTCATTAGGGCCTTAATTGTTTTCATTAATAAAGTTTTCAACTCTGGGAGTTAGTTTTTTTGTACAAGATTTATTTCTTTTGATTTTTAGAAGTAGTTTTCTTCTTGATTTTCTTCAAAGAGTTGTGAGACAATTCTTCATCCTTCAATTTGCCAAGGAATTATTTCTTGTAGGGTTGATTAAAGTTATTAATTGAGTTTGTTGGGGTTTATATCTCAAAGGGTACAATTGGAGACTTATCCATTTATCCATCATATCTATCGGTTTACTCGTTCCATCTTCCACTTTTTTTCTTTATTATTTTTATTTATTCTTTGTTCTCAAATTTCTTCTTTTAGTGCTTTTTTTTTCTTTTTTTCTAATTTTTTTTATTTATTCTTTAGAGGTTAGATCTGAATCCTTCTTTCTTGAGTTGAACAACTTAAATACAATCCTATTTCTTCCCTTCTTATCATTTGGTATCAAATTTGAGCATTTTGAGTTGTTTCCTTGTGCTATATAAAGTGCTTTGTTGATTTTACTTAAAAAAAATTTAAGAAAAAACAAAAATTTTTTGTTGGTTGAATTTCGCGCCCAAAATATTTAGATATGTTATTTTTCATATAAAGAGGCTTCAGTTTAATTTTCGTGATTTTAGCACATCAACAAACCTTGAATGAAACATTCAAGTTGTTTTCCATTTTTTCGAGTTTTTGGTTAGGTAGTTTATTTTATTTGATTCTAGCATTTGGTTTTCTTTTGTTTTAGCTTTTCTTATTCCATTACGCATTCTAATACATTTTCACTTCTTGTGTTAATAGGTACGAAAAGAGTTGCCTCTCCTTTCTCCGCGCAACTTACTTCCTTTGAAGTTAAGTTTTTCTTTGGCTTCTTAGAGCCGTAGGTTAGCTTTATTAGAGACTGGTCTCACATCATTTTTGAATATTATTAAGTTTGATTACTCTTTAAAAGTTACAAGCGAGAAAATCTTAACTTCTTTTTTCTTGGCCTCTTAATTTTTTTTTATTTTTATTGCGAGTGCATAACGGTGAGGTTTAATTTTCTTTAATCAACTTTTCTTTTTTATTCTAGTGTTTTTGATTTCAGCCTCTAATAATGATACGTACACGTAGTAAGGATAATGAGCATGATACACCATTGGTTACCATGGACCAACTTACAACAATGCTCAAGGAACTTCTAAAAATATCAATTAGGCGCAAAAAGGTTTGGAAAATAAGTTTGGCATAGTGCAAGCTCAAGTCCTTCATAACGAGACAGTTTAATTTTCAACCAAAATTTGGCTCGATTGGATGTTAAACATGATGATAATGATGATGAACAACCTTTTGACCATTATGATAAGACTGATGATCATGGTGATGGTTACGATCCGTGACAATCTTCTAGATATATTAAATGTGGCTCGCATACTCATGATGCAACCTCCAGTACTAGTGTTCATGCCCATTTTTTTGTGGCTAAACCAAAATTTGGTGTTCCACCATTTAAAGGCAAGCACGATCCTAATGCCTATTGTGATTGGGAGAATAAAATTGATCTAATGTTTGAATATTACAAATGTTCAAAGGAAGAGAAAAATCAATTAGCTGCCTTGGAACTTTTCAACTATGCTTTAAGTTGGTGGACTCAATTATTACAGTCCCAACGAATGAACCATGTGAAATCGATTGACTCGTGGGATAATTTAAAGTGAATCATGCGAAAATGGTGTGTTCCACCACATTACTATAGGGATAACTAACAAAAGCTTCAAAATCTTGTTCAAGGTAATAAATATGTGATGGAATATTTTTGTGAGATGAAGATTTTGATGCAACGAGCTAATAAGCATGAGGAGAAGGATGATACTATAGCTCGATTTGTAAATGGTTTGAATGAAAATATCACCAAAATTTTTTTATCTTCAGACTTTTATTGATTTGGACGATGTGGTTCAAAAAGGTTGTACAATTGAGGAACGATTGAAATAAAAGTCTAAGAACCGGTCATAGGGTCATACATCTAATTGGAGTACTTCAACATCTACCTTTTAGGGCTCAAAATTTATTCAACCGCATGATAACCGTATGCTTCCATCTAAAGACGAACCTAAGCATCTCGGTTGGAAAGATGAGGCACCACCTAAAGGTACATCTTCTATTGTAAAGGTACCTTCTAGTACTTCTTCTAAACCTACTTCGAATTGTTCTTGTGATGTTGAATGCTACAAATGTAATGGTGACGGACATTATGCTCCTGATTGTTTAAAAAAAAAAGGTAAATATTAAAATGTAATGAAGGTACCTAACCGTCACCAAACGTACGAATGTTTGACTAGAAAATACCACACCATAAATATATAAAATTAAGTAAGCGGGGTGTTAGAGTGTAATTTTGCATATATTTTGAGAAGTTCCCCATGTGTTTTGATGACCTAATATGCTTGTAACTAATCTTTTGGTTAAATTTTGTATTTTGTAGGATAAAAGGAGAGAGTTGGAATCATTTGGAAGCCATATGGAGGTTTTTATGGACAAAATGAAGTTTGTGTATTTTGTGGACTAAGAAGATGGGCAGAAAAAGTCAGAGAATAAGGCGTGCCCACGACTTATGCTCGGAGAAACAAAGATGCATGAATTTTTTACAGTTCTCAACAAACCTCTATCCTTTTGGAGATATGATGGTGTAACGACCCATTTCTTAGTAATGTCGGAACAGTGGTTTCAGGGCCACAAAGTCGACGTGTGAGTCTGTAAATATTATTATTTAGTATTTATGAGTAATATATAGTGTGATGATAAAAAATGGATTTAATGATTTATGTTAAATGGAAGAACAATCAGGTTTAAGTGGTAAGACCCTAAAGTCAAGTGGTTTTAAAAAATGAGGTATTGAGACCTCATTTCTATAAACTGAGCCGTAAGTATTTTATTAAATATTTATGGAGTATTATTAAGGTCGTATTAAAGTTTCGTTAAGAAATTTTGATGTTTAAATGGTTAATTACGTAAAAAGGACTAAATCGTAAAAAAATGTGAAATTTGAGTTCTATTCGTTAAAAAGGATTAAATGACTATGAAAATGAAAGTAAATGGACTTAAATGGTAAATAAACCATTTAAGGAATTAATGGACAAATATGGACATAAATTTAATGTAACAGCCCGTTTTTAGTCAAATCAGAACAGTGGTTTTGGGACCACAAATCTAAAGTCAAAATAATTATTTTATTATTATTTTAATTTCTGTGGCATGATAATATGTTTGTGTGAAAATTTCGTAAAGAAATTTTATCGTTTAAATAGTTAATTTGAGAAAAAGGACTAAATCGCGTAAAGTGTAAAAGTAGAGTTCTATAAGTTAAAGGTGTTTAATTGCTATGGTTTTTAAAGTATAGGTCTTTATGTTGTAATTAGACCAATTGTTTATATGGTGGACATTTATGGACACTTTTATTAAGTGTTTTAATGTTAATGGTTAAGCTATTATTGTAAGCAAATTCAATCAGTGGTAGATATTTCTCCCAACTACCTTCAAACTCAAAAATGCAACAACGCAACATATCCTCAAGTATTTGAATAACTCGTTCGGATTGACCATCCGTTTGCGGGTGAAACGCAGTGCTAAAATGCAACTTTGAACCCAAAGCTTCTTGCAATTTCTTCCAAAATCGCGAAGTAAATCTTGGATCTCTATCCGAAACAATAGATAGGAGAACACCATATAATCTCACAATTTCAGAAATATACAACTCAGCTAATTTATCAAGCGAGAAATTTGTACGTACCAGAATGAAATGAACTGATTTCGTCAATCTGTCAACAACAACCCAGATCGCATCTTTCTTTTTCGAAGATAAGGGCAAACCCGATATGAAATCCATTGTTACTCTATCCCACTTCCACTCAGGAATCATAATAGGCTGTAATAAACCTGACGGCACTTGATGCTCAGCTTTGACTTGCTGACAAATCAAACATTTCGAAACAAATTCTAAGATATCTCGTTTCATGTTGTGCCACCAATAAAACTGTTTCAAATCGTTATACATTTCCGTGCTTCTCGGATGTACTGATAAACAGCTATTGTGTGCTTCGTTTAGAATCTTCCGAATGAGCTCAGAATTTCTTGTTACACATATTCTAACACGAAACATCAAACAGTCATCAGACCCTATTCGAAACTCTAAATCAAAAGTCGACTCACACAGAGCTCGTTTTGCTTGCAAGTCATTATCAAATTTTTGAGCCTCACAAATCTGCTGTAGAAATAACGGTCTCGCTTTCAACTTAGCTACTATCGAACCGTCGTCAGACAAAGCTAATTGTGTGTTCAAAGCATGTAAAGCAAATAAGGACTTTCGGCTCAAAGCATCAGCAACTACATTCACTTTTCCCGGATGATAGTCGATTACTAATTCATAGTCTTTTAGAAATTCTAGCCATCTCCGTTGTCGCAAATTCAAATCTTTCTGAGTCATCGAATATTTCAAGCTTTTGTGGTCGGTATAAATATGGCATTTCTCACCAAACAAGTAATGACGCCAAAATTTCAATGCGAGCACTATCGCGGCTAACTCTAGATCGTGCGTTGGATAATTATTTTCGTGTGGCTTCAACTGTCTTGAGGCATAAGCTACAACTTTGCCTTCTTGCATCAAAACACAACCCAAGCCATTTAACGATGCATCACTAAAAACTATGAATTCTTTACCCGACTCAGGCTGAACTAACATTGGTGCCTCTGTCAATAATGCTTTCAACTGCTCGAAGCTCTGCTGACACTTTTCTGACCACTCAAATTTAACATCTTTTTGAAGCAATCGTGTCATCGGAGTCGCAATCATCGAGAAGCCTTTCACAAATTGTCTATAATAGCCAGCTAGTCCCAGAAAACTACGGACTTCGGATACATTTCTCGGAGGCTTCCAATCTATAATCGCAGAAATTTTGCTCGGGTCAACTCAGATACCCGCGGCTGAAACTATATGTCCCAGAAAACCAACCTCCCGTAGCCAAAACTCACATTTGCTGAACTTTGCAAACAACTGTTTATCTCTAAAAGTTTGTAACACGATTCTCAAATGCTCGGCATGCTCAGATTCATTACGAGAGTAAATCAAAATGCCATCAATAAATACAACTACGAATCGGTCTAAGTACGGCCTAAAAATTCGGTTAATCAAGTCCATAAAAATAGCAGGTGCATTTGTTAGTCCGAAAGGCATAACAAGAAATTCGTAGTGTCTTACCTTGTTCTAAATACAGTCTTTGGCACATTTGAGTCTTTAACTCGCAACTGGTAATAACCCGATCTCAAATCAATTTTCAAAAACACTGTTGCCCCTTTTAACTGATCAAACAAATCATCTATTCGTGGCAAAGGGTATTTATTCTTGATCGTCACTTTGTTGAGCTGTCGATAGTCTATACACATTCTCATCGTGCCATCTTTCTTTTTCACAAATAACATCGGTGCACCCTAGGGAAAAACTTGGTCTAGCAAAACCTCTATCTGTCAACTCTTGCAACTAAGCTTTTAATTCTTTTAACTTTTTCGGAGCCATTCTATACGGAGCTATCGATATCGGCGTTGTTCCCGGTACTAATTCACTACCAAAATCAACCTCTCTGATAGGTGGTAAACCTGGTAACTCTTCGGGAAATACATCTGGATACTCGCACACAACTGGTACTAATTCAATATTTGTTTCTGTCACTTTCGTATCAAGTACATAAGCAAGATAAGCTTCACACCCCTTTCTCACAAATCTCTGAGCTAACATAGACGAGATCAAAACTGGCAAACTATTCAGATCATCAGATTCAATTCTAATAGTCTCACTATTCTGACATTTCAGTTCAATTGTCTTTTGTCTACAATTTACTATAGCATCATGCATCGTTAGCCAATCCATACCCAAAATCACATCAAATTCATCGAATGGCAACAACATCAAATTAGCCGGAAAACAGAAGTCCCGATTCATTAACGGACAATTCTTGCAGACTTTGTCAATCAAAACACATTTGCCTAAGGGGTTCGATACTATAAACACAAATTCAGTAGACTCTACAGGCAAAGTCTTACTAGATACTAAATTCATACATATATAAGAATGAGTTGATCCTGGATCTATCAATGCAATCACATTAGTATCATAGAGAGTGAAAGTACCAGTGATAACATCTGGAGATGACGCTTCTTCGCGAGCGCGAATAGCATAGGCTCTAGAAAGTGCTTTGGCCTCGGATCTCACAGCTGAATCCTTTGTCGCCCCTCTACTACCACTTACATTTTTGGTAATTATAGGTGGTCTACCTCTATTCGACGTGTTACTTGGTCTCACATTCTGAACTTTATCTTTCTCATCCAGCTCAGGGCAATCTCGGATGAAGTGATCTAGAGAACCACATTTGTAACAAACTTTATTACTTTTATTCCAGCATTCTCCAAAATGTCGTCTCCCACACTGCTGACACTTGGGTTTGTTGTCTCTCACACTACCAACACTCGATACTGATGTAGCTTGAGCTTTAGAACCTGAGTATTGTTTTCTACGATCTCTGTTCTTATATTCGTTTGAAACATTTGGGCGAGCGTACGAATCTCTGGATTTATTTGATGAAGAATGATACGGCTTACTCATCGATCTTTTTCTCGAGTCTCTAGCTTCTGAATCTGCTTTTCTCTTTTCTTTGCTAAGATCCTCGGCTTTACAAGCCCTTTCAACCAGAACGACAAATTCTTTCAACTCTAAAATTCCGACTAGTAGTTTTATATCTTCGTTCAACCCGTCAACGAACCGCTTACACATAATCTCTTCGATAGAAACATACTTCTTGGCATACTTACTCAACCGTACAAATTCTCTTTCATACTCGGTTACAATCATTCGGCCCTGTCTTAATTCTAGAAACTCTTTGTGATTTTGATCGAGAAATCTTTGACTGATGTATTTCTTTCAGAATTCGGATTGAAAGAACTCCCATGTAACCTGTTCTTTCGGAACCACAGATATCAACGTGTTCCACCATTGATACGCGGTGTCTCTCAGCAAAGATACAACACATTTAATACATTCATCAGTAGTACAAGATAATTCATCAAATACTCGAATCGTATTTTTGAGCCAGAACTTAGCTCTCTCAGCATCATCATCAGCAGTAGCCCGGAACCCTTCAGCCCCATATTTACGAATCTTATCTACTAGCGGCTTGTTCAACCGTATCGGATCTACAACTTGAGGAATAACAGGGATTTATTGAGGAAAAGGTGGGGGTTGAGGTTGTTGAGTAGCCAAATTCATTCGAACGAACTTCGTGAACCACTCATTTATCATTTGGAAAAGACTTGTTTAGCCTCTCCCTCGTGGCTACTCGTTATAGGCCTAGAATCAGATGGCGCTGCCCCTTGAGTAGGAGCGGGTGCATTACTTTCTACATCATCAGCTACAGCTCATTCCGGATCCATTACTATACGAAAACTCAATTTAAGCTGCCAGGAATCATCACACTATCGCAGAGTATATATGGCATGTATAGCTAGACTCTCACACACGCTACGTTAGTCCTAGAATCGACTAAATCGTAGCTCTGATACCAATAAAATGTAACACCCCTAACCCGTATTTGTCGCCAGAGTAGGGTTACGAGGTATTACCGATCAATTCACAACATAGTATACATTTATCAAACATAAAGCATTCATTCTCATAAATCATTCAACACAATTACATTGTCCCTTACAAGGGTCTAAAAGGCTTTAAGCATGCTTTAGAAGTGGTTCGGGACTAAACCGATAACATACGAAAATTTTTGGAAACTTATAAAAATTTCAACCATACAGGGGTCACACGCCCGTGTGAACAGACCGTGTGCCTCACACGGCTCCAGACACGCCCGTGTCTCGGGCCGTGTGGAAACAGGGCATACATACTGACTTGGGTCACACAGCCAACCACACACTCGTGTGTCTAGCCCGTGTGCCCTTCAAAGTGGCCACACACGCCCGTGTGTCAGGCCGTGTGCTAGGCCGTGCCAAACCTGTAGGGTATACTGACTTATGCAACACGGCCAAGTTACACGCCCGTGTGCTAAGCCGTGTGCCAATTAGGGGTATATCTTGACTTGTACCACCGCGGCGATCCTGCGTCGTGTGTGAGACCGTGTGGAGCATACTGACTTCAATTCAATTTTAACACCAGGGGACACATTATCGTGTAACATGACCGTGTGTCACACACGGCTGAGACAAACGCCCGTGTCTTTGCCCGTGTGGAAAAAAATGGGCCATTTGCAAGGCCAATTTGCCACCCAAAATTCAATGTACCTACACAAGGCAATTGGTACCATTTCATCATACAATTAAGCAGCCAAAATCATCAACCAAATGCACAATTCATACCATTATAATTTCATCTATTCCAATTCTCAAATCTCTACCATTTACTTAGCCAAATACATGCCAAAACAATATCAAACAATATGGTTCATTTACCATAATTCACATAACCATTATAACTTCCATAATGTCTTGGTTACAACCATGCCAAAACAAACCAAAATAAGCCATCACTCATGGCTATATATATACCAACCAAAACATATACATTTACAAGCCATTTTTAATAGTCAAACACACATCAATATTAACATCATTTATAAGCCAAATCTCATGGCTATGATCACAACCAAAATACCACATCTAGCCTATACATGCCATATACCATAAATGTATAATTCAAAAGTACCAACTTAGATGTTTGATAGTGCGATGATATTCCCGATGACTCCCGGATTCAAGCTAGCCTTGACTCACTATAAAAAATAGAAAAATAACACGAAGTAAGCTTCCTAGCTTAGTAAGCTCGTATGTGAATAACTTAATTCATCGAATAAATGCAAATCAACCAATTACACATGACAAAACCATATACACATTAACTACAAACCTTTCTCATGTCTCAAAACATGTACAAACTCATCGAACTTTCATTATTTAATACTCGAATAGGTTCTGCACGTACCTATATCACCTCGTACTAACCTCTTTCTCAACCACATCATTCGTTTACCCATTGAACCATTTAGAATAGAAATCAGATACTCAGGAGTCTCGTACGATAAGTACCTATACCATGGCCCGTAGCCAAATCAAGGTAACTTATCTGAAGAACTATTATCATGGCCCGAAGCCAAATCATCCGATATGCATGGCACGAAGCAAAATCAGTAAAATGCGCACCCGAAGTGCTAATATCATGGCATGAAGCCAACTCAACATATCACTTACAGACATGTCAATAGTATCCAAAACTATTCTTAAGGTTCAACCAGGCTTTCATACTTTTTGTTTCTATCATCAAATGCATCCGTAAATTCATTTTCACAATTCATACATTATCCATAATCCCGTTTTAACAATTTATGCAATATTAAAGCATTTTAACATACATTTATAATGTAATCATCACATAAGAACTTACCTCGTATTCAGAATTGACGGATGGGGTCGACTACTCGATAACCTTACTTTTCCCCGATCTAAATCCGAATTCTTTCTTTCTTGATCTATAGAATTCAAAATTAACTTATTTATTCATCTACTCATTCAATTACTCCTAAAATACACATTTGGGCATTTTTACACATTAGCCCCTAAACTTTCGCATTTAATCCATTTAGTCCCTATTTCACAAATACACAAAATTCACACAATTCAACAAAACCCATGCTTGGCTGAATTATATATAGGTCCCTAGCAGTCCAAAAATTTCATTTATTTCACATTTCAACCACCCAATTTGCACATTTCACAGTTTAATCCCTATTATGCATTTTCATCAAAAATCACTTAACAAAACATGTAAAACTATCATCAAGCTTTCATATTTCAACATTAAACATCAAAGAACACATAGATTCAACATTGGCAACTCTCAAAATCTTTAACAGTTTTGCAAATTAATCCCTCGGCTAGCTAGACCTAGCTGCAACGATCTCAAAAACGTAGAAATCATTAAAAACAGGACAAAAATCATACCTAATTGAAGAAAAATACCATGGCCGAATGAACCCTAAAGAAATGGATTTCTTCCTCCTTCAAAATCGGCATAAGAAGATGAATGCCTTCATTTTTATGTTTTGTTTTAATTGAAAATAACCTTTAATAATCAAATACCAAAATTAACCTTTAAAATAATTCAAAATTTCATTCATGCCATGCCATTATCATCCACTATCATAATAATGGTCTATTTACCACTTAAGGACCTTAATTTTAAGGTTCTATAGCTATTAGACACCTTTAGCTAATAGAACGACACTTTTGCATTTTACGCGATTTAGTCCTTTTTATCAAATTGACCATCTAAATGATAAAATTAACTCACGAAATTTTCACACATATCAAATAACATGCTGTAAATACCAAAAATAATATTAAAATAATTTTTTGACATTAGATTTGTGGTTCTAAAACTACTGTTCCGATTTATCTAAAACCTGGCTGTTACAACACCACCTCATTTTCCTAAAAAATTAGCCAAAACCAAGAAAGATGCACAAGAAAAGGAAATCTTTGAGACTTTCTGCAAAGTTAAGGTAAACACCTCAAGGAGTTGTGCACCAACAAGAAAAAACTCAATAATAATGAAAAGGTAAGAATGGGAGAAAATGTATTTGTATTTCTCCAAAAGAAACTCCCTAGAAAATGCAATGATCCAAGTATGTTCACTATCCCATGTCGAGTTGGAAATATTAAAATTGAAAACACTATGTTGGATTTAGGTGCTTCTATTAATGGTATGCCTCATTCTATTTATTCATCTAATAGTATGGGTCCTTTAAAAGAATCTGGAGAAATTATCCAACTTGCTAATCAATCAAATGTGTATCTTGTTGAGGAAATTTGGAAAAATCAATGCAATAATTAAATGAATGATATTCTAGGATCTTTAGCTGTATTAGTGGATGTATTGTTGGTAGTTACTCTATATAGGAAATCTTGATTTGTATAGATATAGAAGTGTATTTCTAGTAGAAGTTTTGGTTCATATATATATGTTTAAGGTCAATGAGAATAAGGGACATCTTTTTTATCCTAATATTTCTATTTTCTTCATAGTGCCAGAGCCATGACCCTTAAAGATTCAAGGATTACTATTTCTGATAATAAAACTTCCAGTCCTTACATTTTGAGCCCTAACAAAAATCCATGCAACATAATTACTCATGTGTAGTTGAAAGAAGAAAACTGTGAAGAGTGGGCACGGGCAGTGCAGCCTGGGTTGAGAGCCAAGAAGAAGTATGGTTTCATTGATGGAACCATGAAACAATCGACAAATGATTCACTAAAAATTGAAGATTGGTGGACAGCCAATTGCATGCTTGTTTCATGGGTATTTAACACTATTAAATCCTCTTTACGTTTAATTATTTCCCTTGTTATGGAAAATTAGGCTCTTCTGGTATAATTAATGTGCTTTTTCTCAAGCAAAATAGTGTCTTTAGCATAGTTTTTTTTTGTTATTTTTATATTTTTAGTTAATAAGTGAAAATGTCTCATTTTTACCCATTTTGTCACCCGATTTGGCCAATAGTGCCATTGGGAGGCCTAACGTGTGATTGAGTTGTGTAGGGACATGTTGGAGGTCAAAAACGAGTGAGAACGACATAAAAGGAAAGGGTATTGCGATATCCACAACTTGGAATCGCAACATCCCCAATAGTTTGGAAGAATGGAGACACCCTTCAGTGGTATCATGATGTCCTTTTCAGGTATAATGATATCCACCTTTCAAAGGAGACCCCAAGGATTGACACTGCCCAAGGTGTCACAATATTCACTTCTGGGTATCGCGACACCGCCTCCGTTAGGGGGACAAACTTGGACAACAAGGGTAGTCTTTATCCACCTGGTCCACTAAGCACCTAAGGCCCGTGTAGGAGCATTTTTGGGAACAAAAAACACTAAATGATAGCTTAAAATAGCCAAAATTGGAAACAACCCGTTTTCAGTGAAATCAGAACAGTGGTTCCGGGACCACAAATCCGTGGTCATAAAATTTATTTTAATATTATTTTGTGGTCTACATCATGTTATAATTATGGTATACAAATTTTGTTAAGAAATTTTACCGTTTATATGCTCAATTTGTGAAAAAGGACTAAATCGCGTAAAGTACGAAAGTTGTGTTCTATTAGCTAAAGGTGTTAAATAGCTATAGAACTTTAAAGTGGAGGTCCTTATATGGTAATTAGACATTATATGAGTTAGTGGATGAGCATGACTTGGCAATTTGGTTATTTTTAATGTTTAGTAAGGTTAAAATAGTAAATGGTCAATTAATAAATAAATTAAATAAAACAAAAGAAAAAAAACTTCATCTTTCTTCATCTTCCACCGATTTTCACCAAGTAAATAGCCATGGGAGAGCTCAAAATTTCAGCATATTAAACCTCTTGCATGTAAGTGATTTTTAAGCCGGTTTTTGATGATTTTTATGTTTTCGGGATCGTTGTAGCTTAACCTAGCTAACTATGGGACTAATTTACAAAACTATTGAATAGTTTGAGTTTTTCCATTGATAAAAATGTTAGGGTTTTGAAGTTTAATGGAAGAAAATGAATATTTGTTGTTAGTTAAATAACTTTTGTTAAGTGATTCTTAATAAAATTGTCAATTAGGGGCTAAATTGAGAAATGTTAAAATTGGATGTTAAATGTAAGAAATTGTGAAATATATGCGCTGATATAAGTATACAATAAATTTAGCTAGGCTTATATGTGGATGAAATTGCGTGAATTTCATTTTACGAGCTTAGGGAATAAATTGTAAAAAGGTCAAAAGTATAGGGGCAAAATGGTAATTTTATCATAATATAAATTTTGGATTTAATTGAGTAAAATGTGAATTAAATTAGTTAAATTTGATTATTTAGATCAAGGAAAGCCACGTTCAAAATTAGATTGAGGCAAAGATAAAGTAGTGGAGTTATCGGTCAATTTCCTTCGAACTAATTCGAGGTAAGTTCGTATGTTAATAAGCATTAAATTATATGTGTTTTAAATGCTTTATTAATATATTCATGATGACACTACAGAAATTCTCTACGAGATATCGACAATTGTTTGGATCTCGGTTGAACCTTAAGAATAGATAGGATACAAATGACATGTCATTAGGGGTTATTGTGTTTTGGGTGCTAGTCCCGTACATTCTACCAGTGGCTGAGTTTTCCAGCATGTGTTGTGGTTACTCATCATCTTGTGTGAGTAGCACTGTGTAGTTACGTCTTGACCGTCAGCTTGTGTGAGCAGGCCCAGTGATGGCTCAAGAGTGAGCATCTATATGAGATATGAGATAGAGATGGTTTCGACCATGTATTGGCACTTAGTGTGTGAGGTAATCGAGTATCCGATAGTATTCCAAATGGTTCAACGAGCATAGTTTAGTTATGAGGATATATGAGTTCGATACGAACTAGTACAGGTATGTATACAAAGTACATGGAAATGGTATATATATTTATGATATATGAATACATGGTAAACTTGGTTGATGATTTTGTGTTAGACTTTTGGACTAAATTGAGTTGTGATATGCTTCGTTTTACTCACTAAAATTATGTTTCAACTGATATGAGAACAAGGTAAAGGTCGACAAATTCTTCGATAAGAATTGCTATGAAAGCATGGAAAAGTATGAGTTTTTGGATGATTGAAATATATTTAGCCATATGTTTGATATATGAATGCACATAAGTAATGTAAACTTATGTTGTAATGTTTTGTAATAATTTGTTAGTTCATATGATATTTAAAATTGAAAAGCTAATGTTGTTTAGGCTAAGGCCAAGACATGTTGGAGTGACTTAAATAAATTATGCTTATAAATTGAAGTTATAAGCTTTATTTCTTTGAATTACGAATTTACTAAGCATTTTATGCTTACTTTGTGTTAATTTCTTTGTGTATCTAGATATCAAAAGCTCGTTCGGGTTGGAAGTTGTCAGAGATATCATCACATTATCGGCTATTTTGGTTCTCTTGGTGATATAATTTTGGTTATAATGGCATGTATAGGTTTTTTTGGCTAATGGTAACCTATATGCTTGTTATGTTGTTAGCCATTTGATTTGGCTTGTACTTTGGGTATGTTTTGGTTATGTAAATTTCTAATTGCCCTTGTTATATGCGATGTATGGATGTCATGTAAATGCTTAATTTTCGAATTGGTATTTTGAGATACCAAATATTTGATCTTGATAAGTGTCATACATAATAAGTTTTGGCACAATGATGCATATAGGTGTTTAACCAACTAGGTATATTTGGAATACATAATTGACATGTACATAGAGGACTAATTGAGATGCCTATTAGTATCATACTTGTATGTATTGATATTACATGTTATAAACTTGATATTGGTTGGCTTTGAATGCCTATTTATGCCATGGTTGTTATGCAATTTGATGTGTGTAGGTTGGTACCACATTGGGTGAGAAATATGGCTTGGAAAATGGCCTATTTTTGTCCACACGGGCAGAGACACGGGCGTGTGTCTCAGCCGTGTGTCCCCTAATACTTCTTTAGAAATCAAGTCAGTAGCTTCACACGGCCTAGCACACGGTCTGGCACACGGGCGTGTGAGGCCATTTCGAAGGATACACAGCCTGGCACACGAGCGTGTGGGTTGGCCATGTGACCTAAGTCAATGAGTTACACGTGGTCAGACACGGGCTGGGACATGGCCATGTGATTCCATTTCAAATGCTTACACGGCCTGAGACACGGGTCTGTCCCTTGGCCGTGTTAGACACACGGCCTGGACACACGGGCGTGTTTCCCCTGCACTTTGAAAAATTTCCATGTTTTTCTAAAAAATTTCTTGAATACTCGGTTTAGTCCCGGACCACTTTTAATGTCCATTTGGGGCCTCGAGGGCTCGTATTAGAGACTGTATGAATGTATTTGAATGGTTTTTGATTTTAATGATAATTGATTTTGAAATTTATGATTGATTAAGTTATAAGTTCGGCAATACTCTGTAACCCTATTCCAGTATCGGATACGGGTTAGGGGTGTTACATTAGGTTTATTTTTTTTCTAGGTTTTCTCTTGGTTTTTTTGCACTTTTTCTAGGGTATTCATTTTCTCTTTTTTTTTCCTTATTTTGGAGTTTATTTTTCTACATTTAATTCTTGTTCTTGATGTTTTTAATGTTAGTTAAGTTGGTTATAATTGTAGCTTAGGTTTATTCACACTTTCAGTCCCTGTACATTGGTTTCAAGACACTTTAAGTTTTAGTTTAATGTATTTCAGTTTCTTTTACTCTAAACCTATTAAATTTTGTTCCTTTAATGGTTATTACTTTAGATTTTCTTGTTAAATGATTTTATTTTCATTGTATTTAAGTTTTCTTGCATAAAAATCTCAACTTTAATATTTTTCTTAAGTTTTACTTTCATGGCTGTTTTGTTTTCCATTTCTATGTTCATCTCTTTTATTTTCAACATGAGTAACTAAAAATCAATGGGGGTTGATTAATGGAGATGTGGATAAATTGATTTTTGTACCAAGGGCTAAATTGAAGTAAATTGGACTAAACCGAATAGACCTAAAAACTTAGGAAGTGACGCCCGTGAGGGAATATATAGGCAAGTAAGACTGAAAGGTAATCTTGTTGCGTGACCGCCTTCAGATGCACCAACGTCTAGAGTAGAAATCCTGCACAAAAGATGTAAAAAAGAGGTATCCGCAAGTATATGGGTCAAGTTGTAATATAGTTACAACGAAGTAGGTAAGTACTACGAGGATCGTACTCAATGGAGGAAAGTACTAAATTAATTATCATTTAAACATGAATATATCTAATTAATACTTTAATTGAATTATAGTACAAAAGATTAAAAGAAGGGTTTTAATAAACTATACTAATAATAAGCAAGGACATAAAAGAAAATTAAAGAAATGAAAAGAAAGAAATCAAATAAGAAAGTATGTACCAAATTTGGGCATGGTTGATTAGCTTGCTTCAGTAATCTTAATCATCTATCATCTCGGGTTTTCTTTTTTCAATCAACTAGTCAATACCCCAACAGGATCTTCTGATACGTCCACTGAAATACTAAGTCGGCAAGAACTACTTATCTTTTGACCTTACAGTCCAGACAAGTTTAGGGTTAAGGTGTTCACGGATAGGCCATAACAAATTTGGGTTAATTCCCACCTTGATGACTTCCTAGGGTTGTCAAGCCTAGGATTTAGGTTCTTCCTTTCTAGAACATCTGATCCGTTAAGAAATCTCTACAAAACAGTTAATTATTCATACCTTCACTCGCTAATCCCCTACAGGAGGATTAATTCCTCATAGATCTAGTAAACAATATAAACTTGAATGAAAGAATGAACATGAAGAACAATTTCAAGAGTAAAGTTTAGAAGAAGCCTAATTGTATTGAATTTAAGTACAAAATCCTCACAGAGTTTGAGAATAATTCCAGAATCTGATTTCTTCTAAAAGTAAATAATAAGAACAGGAAGAAAATCTAAAACCTAAGAAAACGGAAAAACTAAAACTAGAATTAAAGAGAAAATTATACAATAGAAAATGGTGTGTATAACATGTGTTAGCTGAACCTATTTATAGACTTAGAATGGTCGTCGTCCTTAACCCAAGGTCAGTTGACGTTCCCAAGCTTAAAGTTGGATTGTCCGGACCAAAACGCCCCTGGCTAGTATTAATTTCTCGTACAGAGGCGACGTCACAACACATCAGCTCCTATGTCGCGACATCGAGGGTAGTATGCTCAACTTCAGGGTGTCTTTAGGGGTATGTCGTGACATCCTCAGGCTATGTCACGACATTGAAGGCAACCTTGGACTTTTCTTATTTTTCTCCCTATGTTGCGACATCACATGCTTCGTGCTGCAATCTAACAACCAATATTGAGTTAATATGCCTTCTAATGGTATCGAGCACACTCAGAAAGTATATTAGCTCACTCGTAGGCCTCATTCGGCCCCTAAGGTCAATAAAAGACTCAAAGTACACATTTTATTAAACTTAACTAAACTTACTGAAATGTAATTAAAACACAACTAAAATGTTTATGTTCAAGCTCCTAAAGTCTGAAAACTAGTCTAATCTGCGACACCAAATTACGACAGATCATTGCGAACCCGTTCATTAGTCCCGGATTAATTGGTGAGATCGAGAGATAAATCGGATCTAAGTCGACTAAGTTGGTAAAATTGAGATCGAAAGATAAAATGGAGGCACCTAGTAATTTAAACGATTTAAGTTGTCCAATAATCGATGAATCACGTTGAAATCAACCAACAACTGTTAGTCATTTATTTGGTTAGACCCTTAGTTTTCTATTCTTTTCAATTTAGTCCCTAGATTAAAGTATTTAATTTTCTTGCAAAATTTCCTTGTTATGATTTTTCGTACTATAAATTCATATTAGTAACTACTTTTACTCTATCGTGTATGCTAGTTATCACTCAACCGCCATCTCTTTTAGGTTCGATCCTTGGAACACTTCAGTGTTCCATTATAACACTATAAATATTACAATTAACCTATATGTTTGTAGTAAAATCGGGCTTTAAAAATTATTTTATGCGTATATGTGTGATGCCGATCAAGCTGCATTTATCGACTAGGGTTCTCTACGTGCCCCAGGGCGATGATGGGAAAACCTCACGCGATGTGAGTTTAGACAAATCCATATCACAAACATGGAAATTCATGGGGTGCCTGGATGGTATTTCGATAGCCTTTATGTCATATTTTGATTTGGCCTTTGTGGCATTTTTTAGCCTTATGGCGTATTCTAATTTGGCCTTTATGGTATTATGATATGGCATTTGTGGCATCTTGTTGGCCTTTGTGGCATTCTGCTAGCCTTTATAGCGTATTTTGTTGGCCCTTGTGGTGTACTCTTGTAAGTCTATGCTAAAGATATAATTTGTCTAAAGTTTTAGTGTGAGAAATTCTATGACAAAATTGAATAAGTCTTAAAGGAAGTTTCTTGAAAAGAAGTATGATTTAGTATGTTCAGAGAGGGTATCTGACATGGTTATTTGTCAATTTAATATATGGGCTTGTTCAATATAAGAGCCCGTCAGATGAGTTACCCGAGTTATTAAGGTTGAAAATCTAAGCTATCTGATAACCATTGTGTCTTTATAGTATCATGTCTTGTTCTGAACTCTGATGAATTATGAGTTGTTTATTATATTGGATGTCTTGTGTCGTAACAAAGATATGTATAATTCTTTTAAACAATCTGGAAGGTTCCTCTTCAGTATGAGTTTGTATTAAGTTCAATCGAGGTAAGGTCTAAATTTTGATCTGATTTAGTATGATTAGCATGGGTATCCACCAAAAGTATGAATAGTAAGTAATATCTGCCAATAAAAGTGTTTGCGATTATCTGTTTGAGAATAACTATTGAAAGTTATCTGAAGAGAAAAGAAAAAAGGTAGTATCGACTGTCAAGACCTGGAGCCAGCCAAGTAGTTGGACAAAAGATGATATGGTAAGAATGATAAGTGGTGTATAAGTATGAAATTATACAAGTGACGATGTGATGGTATCCGGCAAAGATAGATATAGGGAAATCCAAATATTCAAGAAGAAGAATTTACCAAGAAAGGTTAAAAATGTATGTTATGTCCAATCTCACTAAGTTCCTCTGAACTTATGAAATGTTACATATATATTTCAGGTGTTGTTGTTTATGTGAGTTCATTGGGAGGGACAAGCCAGGAGTGTGCCAGAGAAGTGGTGATTGAGGAAGACTATGCATACAGTGGAGCTATTGGACAAATGGTGTAATGTTGTATTACTTCATATGAGTTTGTTTAATTAAACTTATTTAATAAATTATTATTGATATGATGTATTATGTTTAAATACATTTCCTTGTTTCTATAAAGATAAAGATTTATGGTGTATGTTAAAGAAAATGTCTTGAGTCAAATGTATACGAAGGTTGTAAAGAACTTTTATTAAGTGAAATGTGGAATAACACCCAAGATTCGAACCTAGTGAATCAGGGCAGGTTAAAGGCTTTACAAGTTGGTATCAGACCCCAATTTAGTTAGTCCTCTAGCAGTTATTTTGGGAAGAGCCTTGTATACATAGTACGCCGAACCTAGCATAGTCTCTCAGGTATGTTAAATTGTTGTTTGTATAAAGCATGTTTGTTATATTTAAAACATTGTGATAAAAAAGATAATAAAGGAGCAAAATGATAGTTTCGTTAATAAAATAGCAAATATATTACATGAATGGTAGAAAGATGAGTACATGATTAAATAAAATAAATACTTAATTATCTCCTTCGGCAGGTTAGTTTATGGGCTCAGTAGGTATTTCTTCTATTGGAGGATGATCTTCAGGATTTTGTTCTACATTTGTTGGGTCCTTTTCATTATCTTTAGCTTCACGTGTTGTAGGAACTAAAAAGTCAACTGACTGTTTCCACTATCTCTGAAAGGTTTCCCATTCTTCACCCTCAGGGTGGTAAACATTAAAGTTCAGTGACTCAGTAGAGATGTCACTAAGACAGTTGATGTAACATCCTAAAATTCGGGATTTTATAATTTACATCACATAATGCGTTAGACTAGTTAAGAATGTTAATTGTGTATGTTTAGGGGTTCTAAGAAGGCTCAGGGTTGAGTTGGGCCTTAGCAAAATTTTTGTGTTTAAGCACTTTAAGGAGAGAAGGTTAGTGGCATCAAGACTTAAGGAAATAAGTGTGCATTTTGCTAGCACAAGGAGTCTATTGGTAAAAGTGGAAAGTGGCGTGTGGAGTGTACTAATGGTCTGAGGTTCGAATCCCATCTATTGCAAAATTTTGGATTTATTTTTGTGTTCCTATTCCAAGTGTCGGCCATGGTTCTAATTATGGTATGGGAGACTTTTTATTTTTGGAAAGATGGCTAAGAAATAAGGGAAGGAGGAAAACAAGGGAAAAGGAAGGAAATAATTAAAGGAAAGGAGCAAGAAGGGGGATATGTTGGCCAAATGTTTGGAAGGTGCTTGGGATAGAATTTTGGTCAACATTCATCCTTTTGGCTAATGTGATACACGGTTTTGGGAGGGGGTTTTGGTAGCCGAATTTTGCATTAGTCATTTGGCAAATTTTGGTACTTGTAAGGCTTGTTTTCTTTTAGCATTTTTTTTGGTACTCTTTTCCAACCTTCCTCCTTTATTGCCGAAACACCCAACTCTTTGTGTCCAATTCACTTTGCTCATTGTTTTCCTTGGATAGCCGAAACCATCTAGTACTCTCCTCCATCTCTTCTTTTCTTTTTGCCATTTCTTCAACTTTCTCTCTTTCACTCAAAACAACTTTACCTTGTGGCCGAATCTTCTTGCTCATTTCTCTCCTTAGCCGAACTTCTTAACCTTTCATTTCTTCTTCATTATTTCTTTCTCGTTCGTGTTGGCACTCAATTCTTTGATCGAATAAGTAAGTGGTCTTATTCTTCTTCTTTTTTTCATTTTCTTTTCTCCCTAGCCGAATGTGTGTCTATTAACATTCGGATGTTTCACTTTTGTTCAAAACCGAAATATCATTCTCTCATAATCATTCATATCGTGATCATCTTCTAATGTAGTGTTATAGTGGAAAGCCGAATCTCACACCCTTGTCTCATCCGTAGCCATAAGTCAATCGGTGGAAATCGGATTCATCATCGTTAAGGTAAGGGGGTTTCTTCTTGGATTTTTTTCGTTATATCTCTTTTCGGTTATGTTGCTATCGGATTGAAGTTTCGACTTATCGATTATTTTTTTGGGACGAAATCACTCAATATTCTCTACTTGTTAATCCTTCGGAAATAGTGGTAAGACGAATCCTATCCCTAAACAACTACTTGCACTCATCATAGTATCTTTCTAACCGAGACTTTTTCAATGGAGGCAAGTTGTAGCGATTTGAAAGGAAAAGTGTTAGGAGAACACAAAAGGAGTGGATTTGCAATTCCTACTCCTAAGTTCAAACGAAGAGCGGTATCGGCAGTTCGGGATTTTCCACCGGGTTGTGGACCATCATCTGGTGAAAATAGACAAATCGTGGTCGTTCACGATATTAAGGGTAAGCGTTTCATTAGATCGTCTGATTTAGATATTAGATTAATAAAATCTCGTTTATTGGTTAATCGAGTGTAATGGTGATTTAGGTGCTTGAAGCGATCAAGAAGGTTTAATCCTTACCGTAATCAGGTGTGTAATCTCACACCGAAATCCCGTAGATTTGTGATTCGATGTCATGTTGGAAAATAGATCGTTATTATTTACAAGGATAGAAATTGTAATATGGCATAGGTCGAGTAACTTGCTTAAATTAAATTAGTTCTAAAATCTATTAAAATCGGTATAAAATTTGTAAAATTACCAAAATGCCCCTATGGGCCGATTTACTAAAATGCCCCTATGTGCCAAATTGCTAGAATGCCTTAGTGGATCGAATTATTATTGCTTTAATGGGCCGATTCTCTGTAATAAATTACTAGATTAATGGTTGCTATTTATATGTGAACACTTTATTATGTATGTTGCATTTCCATATCTTACATGGGATGGGAAAAAAATGTCTGGAGAGCAGTGTAGCCTAGTGGCATTGCCACAAAATGTCCATTATTATGCTTACATATGATTTCAGTGGCATGGCCACAATAAAAATATATGATAGCAGCTTGACTGCAAATTTTGGTGTGAGCGGCGGGGTGGGTTGACTTTATCCCCACAGGTGTGATTGGCTGGTCGGGGGTGTGATGGATGGATGGGTTGGGCTGCATACATGTCATTTTAAATACTATTATGTAAATGGGCTTAGGCCCAAGTTATTTCTATATGGATTCAGGCCCAGTGGATGACGGTAAAGGGATAATGCATTGAGTTCTAGTAACTCACCCCTTTTTTTTTTCCTTAACCCTTGCAGGTAATGCTCAGTGATGTGGACTTGGGCCATGGATGACTCGGTGGAGGCCATACTTTAGAAATGGTGTTTTCGAACTTAGTAAATTCCTTTTTCGTTTATTTTCGTTACTTTTACTATATTGGGTTAAAGTTGTAATAAGGCCTCTGGGATTTTAAATTTGGATTTTATGTTTGACTATTTACTTTCTATCATGGTTTGATTTAAGCGGGATTTTTTGAAAATCATAAACAACGGTTTTTCATAAAATTTTTATCAACAAACGGATTTCATAACAAATATGTTTGAATAATTTAACTTGGACTTTCCTTCGAAATATCAATATTATTTTCAAAAATTACGGATTTAAAAGATCACTAATTCAATTATCGATTCTTCAATTAACCTTTCAAGAATTGTAGTATTTCTATCAAATATTTCCAATCAAAATTATTTTTCTTAAACTAAATTCTAATCTTTAGTAAGAGGCATAAGTTCTTTACTCATTTTCTTCATGTGACTTGTCAGATCCGGTCATACCGCATAGGCCAGGTTTGGGGTGTTACAGTTGAAATCCGCTTGATTGGGAACAAGTGGACCTGCAACCACTTGGCTATGTAGAATCAGATTGGACCTCTATTTTGGCAAAGCTTCATTAAGGTTTTTTATGGTGTCCTCTTGGAAATTTTTTGAAGTTTCTTCGCTGGAATGGCGTAGACCTTCTAACTCTTCTTTATGACATTCCTCCTGAGCTTTGAGTTTCTCCTCTAAAGTAGATTCTTTACCCTTCAATTGGTTAATCTCCTCTTTTAATTGTTCACACTCAGTCTGTGCTTCTTTATGCTTTCCCTTCAAATCCTAACATTGGCATCAAGTCTTCCTATCAAGTTGGTTGATTTTTGATAAACTTGGCGTAATTCAGGCATAGAGCTCTCACTGGTTTTCACATCCTCTTCCAAGTTTGCAATTTTAGCATTGTACCAGTCACTAGTGTCTTGGAGGGCCCAACTCTAGAGTCCATGCTCTACAGATAAGGCTTGCGAAGCCTTTTCCATGATGGATAGAGGAGATGAATCAAGATTGGATGAAAGATAAGAGGTAAAATCCTCCTTGAACTGTTGAGGCACTATATTTTGTTGCTATTGGAAAATGGAACTCAGTGAGACAGAAGGTAGACCTAACTTCAATAGGTCACGCTAAGGGAAAAATCCTTATGTTTTAACAAAAGGAACCTCGTGTGGTGGAATGCTGGGAGAAACAACTGACTGAATTAGAGCTATGGCTTCTGTGAGACTTTCTATCAGTGGTGGATCAGATACATGAATGGGGGTGGTTTTAGGAGGGACTTATTCTATTTGTAACACCCTTTACTCGGCCTGGTCGTCTGACCCGAGCTATAAGGGTTACATAATAAACTTTCAAAAACTTTCACAAAAGCATTTAGTAAAGATCAAATAATTCAATATCAATCATTTCCATGCTAATTAATCAATTTAGGACCTAAATCGCGCTTACGAAACATTATAAAATAACTGGGATCAAATTTGGGTTAAATTGAAACTTCTACACAAATTTAAGTAAACTATGTAAACAGGGGTCACACGATCATGTGGCCAGGCCATGTGAAAGAGACCAACCTGTGTGGCTCCAAGCTTGGCCTTGTGGCTACTCCACACGCTCATGTTCTCAGATTGTGTATAATTTGAATACAAGGTCACACGACTGTGTTGCTAGGCGATGTAACTCTTTGAGATTGTGTGAACCACATTACGGTTTCATATGACCATGTGGGGCACATGACTGTGTGGCAAACCGTGTCACAGGTCGTGTGTGATTAAAAACACCTTTTGTAATAGCCCATTTTTAGTGAAATTGGAACAGCGGTTTCGGGACCACAAATTCGACGAGTAAATTATTAATTTAATGTCAATGGGATGTTAGTGAGGTCGCATTAAAATTTCATTAAGAAATTTTAATGTTTGCATGATTAATTAAGTGAAAAGGACTAACATCGTAAAAAGTGTAAAAGTAGAGTTCCATTAGTTAAAAGGGTCAAATGGCTATGGAACTTTAAAGTGAGTGGACTTAGATGGTAATTAGACCATTTCTATAGTTAGTGGATATTCATGGAAATGTTTTATTGAAATTTTGAATGTTTTTAAAGGACAATATGGTAAAATAGTAAATAAAACATAAAACAAAAGAAAGAAAAAAGAAGCATCATCTTCATATCATCTTCTTCAATAAAAAATACACCATTAAAGACAGGGCTAGTTTCGGCCAAGTATTCCTTAGTGCATGTAAGTGATTCCAAGCCCGTTTTTAATTATTTTTATGTTTTTGAGATCGTTTTAGCTTAACCTAGCTATTTAGGGTCACACGGCCAAGTCACACGCCCGTGTGCTAGGCCGTGTGGCAAATTTAATTCTCGCAATTAATGTGCAGACTTCACACGGCCTGGGCACGCGCCCATGTCCTGAGGCCGTGTCCTTCACACGGCTGAGACACACGGCCGTGTCTCTGTCCATGTGTTCACTATTGGGCATTTTGTTTTACTAAATTTTGATGCAGGGGACCACGACCTATCTACACGCCCACGGGGCTGAACGCGTGTTACACACGGCTTAGACACACGCCCGTGTGTCTACCCGTGTGGACAAATATAAGGCTATTTACCAAGCCATTTGCCACATTGAAAAACAACCACACTTATACCATTTCCAGCAACACATAGCATAGCAATAATGCACCTCTAATATCCACAATCAAGACATCCACACCTTAATTTCACACATTACTCATTCAATTACGCAAGCCTGCACTTCATGAATTTCATCATCATTGAATAGATATAACTTAACTAGTATTGGCCAATTCCAATGGCCATTCACAAAATGAAATAAGTAACATTAAAAGCCAACACATTGGCTAACCAATATGACATATAACAAAATGACCAAGTTCCTATACATGCCATACCCAAAATAATCAAACTTTATTATACCCAAAAGAGTAGCTTGATAGTGTGAATCGAGCTCCGACGTCCTTCGATCCCCGAGCTAGCTTGGCTATACTACAAGAAAAGGGAAAAGAGAGGGAGTAAGCATAAAGCTTAGTAAGTTTGCATGTAATAGATAACAACATAAAATATTAATAACATCCACATATTATGTTATGAATTAACACAAAATTTTCAAGCAACATTGACATGGCTTACTCATGATCACTCTTACCAACCACATATCACATACCGGACTCATTTCTTTTGAGTTTCGCATAAGTACCTGTATCACTCCATCACACAAATTTAGCCCCTTTTCCACCTTTAACATAAACCTTAATTCTTTACCCCATTGAACCATTTGGAATATCGAAGAATACTCAGAAATTGTCATACACGTAGTAAAATGCCAATGCCATATCCCAGATACGGTCTTACATGGGATCACATGTCGATGCCGATGCCATATCCCATATATGGTCTTATACGGGATCTCATATCGATGTCGACACCATATCCCAGATATGGTCTTACACGAGATCGCATGTCGATGCCATGTCCCAGACATGGTCTTACACGATTTCATACCTAAGCCAGGTCCTAGACGTGGTCTTACACGGAATTACTATTCGATGCCTGTGCCATATCCAAGATATGGTCTTACACGGGATCTCAATTCGGTGCCGAGGCCATATCCTAGATACGGTTTTATACGAAACCTTATTAATCTAATGTCGTGACAAGGGTATCCTTTCAATTCCTAAGGTTCAACCGGGACTTCGATAGAGTAAATCTTCATCATTTTATTCATCGAGACCTCATTAACCAATTTCATAAAAAGAATATAAATTTCATGTAATATCAAGCATTTGAATACATAATAACATAATGTTGATTTATTACACACAAACTTACCTCGGTACCAAAATATAGGTAGTTGTTCAATTTAGTCCACCACCTTATTTTTTCCTCGGTTTAGGTCCAGACTTCGTGTTTCTTGATCTATAATGACAAATTTCGCTTATTTAATTATCACATTAACTAAAACAGCCCATGAATCACACTTTGGCAAAAATTATAATTTTTCCCTAAACTTTCACATATTTGCAAAATGGTCCCTAGGCTCGTATGATGAAATGTACTCATTTTCTTGGTTACCCAAGCCTAGCCGAACCTATCTTAAGCTTATAACGGCTCACATTTTCCTTCAAAATTTATTTTTACTACACATTTTTATCACTTTTACAAATAGGTCCTTTTTAGGTGTTCCTATGAAAAATCACTTAGAGAAAGATGTTCATCACACATCAAACTTCCATATTCCTCCATTAAACATCAAAATACATGCATTTCATACATGGGTAAGTTTTTGAACATGAACTCTAGCTTAAAATATAGCTAGAAATAGATAAATCGAGCTACGAGGATCTCAAAAATGTAAAGAACATTAAAAATGAGGCTAGGATGCACTTACTTTGAGCTTGAAAATGAACAAAACCCTAGCTATGTCTTCTCTTCAATTTTCGACACTTAGGAAAGAAGATGGACACAAATTTTGACTTCTTTTCCCCTTTTTATTAATTTATTAACTAAATGACCAAAATGCCCTTAAGGCCCTTCCTTCAGATTTTTCCTTTCTATGTCCATTTTTGTCCATCATGAGATATAATGGTCTAATTACTAAATATGGACCTCTAATAAATTTTCTAATGATATCTCATACTTAAAACTTCTAGAATCTCATATTTTGCAATTTTTGCAATTTAGTTCTAAAAGATAAATTGATCACTAAATCATAAAAATTTTTCATGAAAATTTCACACAACTATGCAAACATGTCATAGACCTCATAAAAACCATAAAACATATATTTCTACTTCGGTTTTATGGTCTCGCAACCACTATTCCTACTAGGCCCTAAATCAGGCTATTGCAATTCTCCCCCCTTAGGGATTTTCGTCCCCAAAAATCTTACCGGTAAAAAGGTTTTGATATTGGTTTCTCATAGCCTCCTCAGGCTCCCATGTAGCCTCTTCTACCCCGTGTCTTTGCCATAATACTTTCACAAGAGCTATACTTTTATTTCTTAACTGTTTGACTTCTCGAGCCAAAATCTTAATCGGCTCTTCACCATAAGTCATGTCCGGTTGAATTTCAACCTCTGTTGGTACAATCACATGTGAAGGGTCTGATCGGTAACAGCACAACATAGACACGTGGAACACATCATGGATCTTTTCCAACTCAGATGGCAAAGCCAACCGATATGCTACCGGCCCTATTCTTTCAGTAATCTCATATGGTCCAATAAAGCGTGGACTTAATTTGCCTTTCCGGCCAAACCTCAAAACTTTCTTCCATGGAGATACTTTCAGGAATACCTTATCACCGACCTGAAATTCAATCTCTTTTCGTTTCAAATCTGCGTAGGATTTCTTTCTATCCGAAGCAGCTTTCAAACAATCACGAATAACTTTTACTTTTTCTTCAGTTTCTCTAACCAAATCGACCTCGTGAATCTAATTTTCTCTGAGTTCGGTCCAATACAAGGGTGTTCGACACTTACGCCCATACAATGCCTCATAAGGCACCATTTTCAAACTCGACTTAAAACTATTGTTGTAGGCAAATTCCACCAATGGTAAATACTTTTCCCAACTACCTTGGAACTCGAGAACACAACACCGCAGCATATCTTCACGAAATTGAATTACTAGTTCAGACTGACCATCAGTTTGCGGATGAAAAGTGGTACTAAAATTCAATTTCGTACCCAACGCTTCTTGTAACTTTTTTCCAAAACCGCAAAGTGAACCTCGGATCTCTATCCGATATAATCGACAAAGGCACTCCATGCAATCTCATAATTTCAAAAATATACAATTCGGCTAATTTATCAAGTGAGTAGTCAGTACGTACCGGAATAAAATGAACCGATTTTGTAAACCTATCAACCATAACCCAAACGACATCCTTCTTTTTTGGTGTCAAAGGCAAACCCGTCACAAAATCCATAGTAATTCTGTCCATTTCCATTTGGGAACCATCATCGACTGAAGTAAACCTTAAGGTACTCGATGTTTGGCTTTCACTTACTGACAAACCAAGCATCTCGATACGAACTCAGAAATATCTTTCTTCATATTTGGCCACCAATACCATTTCTTCAAGTCATTATACAGCTTTGTACTGCCTGGATGAACAGATAGACATCAACTATGTACTTCGTGCAAAATTTTCTGAATAAGCTCATCATCTCTCGGTACACAGACCTTATCTCGGAACATCAAACATCCATTAGAACTAATCTGAAAGTCTGACTCCATACCCGATTCACATTGAAATCTTTTGGCTTGCAAATCACTGTCGCCTTTCTGAGCTTCACAAATATCTTGGAGAAACATCGGTCTAGCTCTCAACTCAGCTAGTATAGAACCATCATCTTATAAAGCCAACCGTGTATTCATAGCTCTCAATGCAAACAAAGATTTCCTACTCAAAGCATCGGTGACTATGTTCGCCTTTCCCGGATGGTAGTCAATCATTAATTCGTAATCTTTTAGCAACTCCAACCATCTCCTTTGCCATAAATTCAAATCCTTTTGAGTCATCAAGTACTTTAGACTTTTATGATTAGTGAATACCCGACATTTCTCGCCATACAAATGGTGTCTCCGAATATTCAACGCAAAAACAATGGTAGCTAACTCCAAACCATGTGTCGGATAATTTTTCTCGTGCGGTTTCAGCTGTCTCGAGGCATAAGGTATCACCTTGATATCTTGCATAAGTACACAACCCAATCCATTCAAGGATGCATCACTATAAACCACAAATTCTTTTCCCGGTTCAGGTTGTACTAAAACTGGAGCCTCAATCAATAATGCCTTTAATTTCTCAAAACTCTGTTGGCACTTTTCTGTCCATTCGAACTTAACAACTTTTTGTAACAAACTCGTCATTGGAGTAGCTATCATGGAAATTCCTTTGAAAATCCATCTGTAATAACCAGCTAGGCCTAGAAAACTTTTAACCTCTGATACGTTCTTCGGCGGTTTCCATTCAACAATGGCCGAAATCTTTCCCGGGTCAACTCTAATGGCATCACCCGAAACAATGTGGCCTAAAAATCCGACTTCTTTAAGCCAAAATTCACTTTTACTAAACTTGGCATATAACTGTTTATCCCGTAAAATTTGTAAAACCATCCTCAAGTGCTCAGCATGCTCGCTCTCATCACGAGAGTAAATCAGTATATCATTAATAAAGGCTACAACAATTTTATCCAAATATGGCTGAAAGATGCGGTTCATTAAATCCATAAACACGGCAGGGGCGTTTGTTAAACCAAAAGGCATAACTAGAAATTCATAGTGACCATACCTTGTCCGAAATGCGGTTTTCGGCATATCTGAGTCTTTGACTCTCAACTGGTAATAACCAGACCTCAAGTCTATCTTCGAAAACACAGTGGCTCCCTTCAATTGGTCAAACAAATCATCGATCCTTGGCAAGGGATACTTGTTCTTTACAGTTACCTTATTAAGTTGCCGATAATCTATACATAACCTCATAGAACCATCTTTCTTTTTCACAAATAACACGGGAGCACGCCATGGAGAATAACTCGGTCTTGCAAAACCTTTATCTGTCAACTCTTGTAACTGAGCCTTCAATTCTTTCAACTCGGTCAGAGCCATCCTGTATGGAGCAATCGAAATAGGCATAGTACCAGGGGCTAACTCAATACCAAATTCAATCTCTCTAACCGGAGGCAACCCAGGAAATTCTTCTGAAAATACATTTGGATACTCACATACTATCGGCACTGATTCAATTCTTAACTCAGTCTCTTTGGCATTCATCACAAAGGCAAGATAAGCTTCATATCCCTTTCTTATGTATTTCTGAGCAGACATAAAAGAAATCACTACAGGCAATCTATCCTGTTCATCTGATTCAACACGAAGAATATCCCCATTTTCACATTTCAATTCAATAAATTTCCTTCCACAATTTACTATCACATCATGAGAAGTTAACAAATCCATACCAAGAATTACATCAAATTCATCAAACGGCAATAGCATGAGATTAGCCGGAAAATAATGACCTCTAATCATCAAAGGGCACTCTCTGCATAACTTGTCAACTAACACACATTTGCCTAGGGAATTTTACACTTTTATCACAAATTATGTAGACTCTACAGGCATGTTCATACTAGATACTAATTTCATACAAACATACGAGTGGGTAGATCTCGGATCAATTAAAGCAACAACATGAGTATCATAAAGAGAAAATGTACCCGTAATCACATCAGGGGATGACGCCTCTTCGCGAGCGTGAATGGCATAAGTCCTCACAGCTGCTCTACCCTCAGATCTTACAGTCTACTCCCTAGGTGTATTCTTACTACTCGTTCTATTTCTCGGATTTCTCTGTGGTCTCCCTTTACTAGCAGTGTTGCCATATCTCACACTCTGATTTCTATCTTTTTCAACCATCTCGGGACAGTCTCTAATGAAGTGATCTTGGGAACCACACTTGAAACAAGCCCTCTCATTTGCTCGGCACTCATCGGGGTGACGTCTACCACACTGTGAACATTTCGGTCTACTTGGTCGAGCATTACCAACACTAGCAATCAAAATGGTCTGAGCTTTAGAATCCGAGTAATGTTTACCTTTAATTCTGTTTGAGAACCCAACTGAAGTGGCTAATCGAGTAGTGAACTCTATCGATCTCAGTTGTCTCTTCCTCGAGTCACGGAACTCAATTTCAGCCTTTCTTTTCTCTTTGGCCAATTCCTCGGCCTTGCAAGCTCTCTCTACTATCACAGCGAATTCCTTCAGTTCTAGAATACCAACAAACAATCGGATGTCCTCATTTAATCTATCCTCAAACCTCTTACACATGATGGCTTCGGTAGATACGCACTCCCGAGCGTATTTACTGAGCCTTACAAACTCATGTTCATATTCTGTTACCGTCATTCGACCTTGTTTTAGCTCAAGGAATTCCTTTCTTTTTTGATCGATAAACCTTTGGCTAATATACTTCTTTCGGAACTCTTCTTGGAAAAATTCCCAATTAACTCTCTCCCTTGGTACAACCGACACAAGGGTGTTCCACCACTGATAAGCCGAATCTCTCAAGAGAGACACAACACATTTCATACACTCTTCGGGTGTGCAAGACAATTAATCAAATACCCTGATGGTATTTTCAAGCCAAAATTATGCTCTTTCCGAATCGTCATTTTTATTAGCTCGGAACTCCTCAGCTCCTTGTTTGCGGATTCTATCAACCGGGGGCTTTTCCTATCTTATAATTTCTACAGCTTGGGGAGCTATAGGGATAGGCTGAGGGTTTGGAGGGGGTAGAGCTTGTTGTTGAGTGGTCGGGTTCGTTCAGACGAACTCCGTATACCAATCGTTCATCATATGGAGAAAGGCTTCCCTGGCCTCTTCTCCTCCTCCCTGACTCACAGTCACTGATCTATTTTCATTTTTAGTTGGCACCGTCCCTTGGGCAGGGGCTGGTGCGTTACTTTCTACGTCATCCACCACTGCTCTGTCGGGATCCATTTGCTATATGAAAACATATTTTAAATCGTCAGGAGTCGTCACACAATCATTATGTATACATATTCTCGCAATTAATGTGCAGACTTCACACGGCCTGGGCACGCGCCCATGTCCTGAGGCCATGTCCTTCACACGGCTGAGACACATGGCCGTGTCTCTGCCCGTGTGTTTACTACTGAGCATTCTGTTTTACTAAATTTGGATGCAGGAGACACACGGCCTATCTACACGCCCACGGGGCTGACCGTGTGTCACACACGGCTTAGACACACGCCCGTGTGTCTACCCGTGTGGACAAATATAAGGCTATTTACCAAGCAATTTGCCACCTTGAAAAACAACCACACTTATACCATTTCTAGCAACACATAGCATAGCAATAATGCACCTCTAATATCCATATTCAAGACATCCACACCTTAATTTCACACATTACTCATTCAATTGCGCAAGTGATCGTTGTATTTCAGAGTTTTAAATTTATAATGATCGATCCTGGAACTAACTATAACAACGATTGAGGCAAGTGCACCTATCGAACAGTAGTATAGCTTAGGCAAGATCGGATTGTTGAACCCAAAGGAACTAAAAGTACTAATACTAACTTTCTTTCTATTATTTAGCCTAAAATAAGTGAAGTTGTTTATTAATCTAAATTAACTAATTACTAAGCTAAAGACGCAAAGACAAAAAGAATGAATTAGGGAAATACTTGGGAAAAACTCAGTTGATTAAGACGATACCCTTAGGAAGAATCCACCTAGACTTCACTTGTTATCTAACACTGAACCAGACGATTTATTCACTTGACTTGATCCGTAGGACTCCCTAATTTATATTAAACCCTCTCTCGAGGCAAATAACGTCTAACCCTTGGTTGATTAATTGAAATCTCTTTCTAATTAAAACCCCTAGAATAGCAGTAAATCGATCTATGGACTCCCATATTAGGTTTCACCCTAATCCGGCAAAATCTCGTCACCCTATCTCTAGGCGCGCGATCAACTATGCTTAATTATGCTAGATCTACTCTTAAGCAGGGACTTTTGCTCCACCACCTAAGCACATTCAACTTGAATTAATATCTACGAAATATCAACACAAGAATTAAGCACACATAATCAAGAACAAATCAAGTATTTATCATATAGTTCAGAAAACAATAACAAGATTCATCTAGGTTTCATCCCCCTTCAGGTATCTGAAGGGTTTAGTTCATAATAATAAAGAAAAACATCTCAGAAGAAAAGATAAAACAAAACATAAGAAATCCCTAAAACTCCCTGAAGGAAATGAAGGAGAGATCCTCCGTCTTGAGTAGAATTAAAGCACGGAGATGGATCAATGGCTATCTCTTGAGAGTTTCCCACAAATCGACTTTTCGGCTCGGCTCCTTGGCCTAGCTAACCGCCCCCTTCTAGGTTATACTTAGGGTCTTTATATAGGCTCTTGAAATAGGTTTCTTTGCCCCTAAGTATCCTTTTCGAGTGAAATTACTCTCCTCACACGGCGAGGGCACGGCCATGGCACACGCCTTGTGTGAATCGTGGGCGAGGATGTGTTGGACTCAGATTAATGAGGCACGGCCGTGTAGATTGACTTGACCGTGTTCTAGTATATTTGAGGAGGCACGGCCGGTGTGTGGGATTTAGTCGGGCCGTGTCGATTTCTTCTTTGGCCCATTTTGGTTCGTTTTGAGCCCCTTTCTCGTTCTTTTTATTCTTGGGTGCTTCACGAGTATAAGACATGAAAAGAAAGGATTAAGAGCACCTTTTACATAAATCAAGGGATAAATCATCCAAAAGTATGCTAAATGTGGGATTAAAATATGTTACTATTTCGGTTTATCAAATACCCCACACTTAAGCTTTTGCTTGTCCTTAAGCAAAATTCTCAACTTACAATTAAAACGAACTTTCTATAATTCATAATTCCTATCAACAATGTTTCATCATAATTCATAGATAATTTATACATGGATAATTCAACTTAAAGAGTCCTAAGGATTCAAACAATCTAAGTCATAGATTTGTAGCTCAAAAATATAGGCGTCTCCCCTTATCTAAATAATTACCTTTAATTCAAAACCGACAAGGATTGACATCCTCACAAAAGATTCACTCAGATCACTCAAAGTGTTTAAGGTTCAAAATTTAGGCACTCAAAAGTCGAACATGAAAAGTTAATACCATAGGCTTGCCTGAAAATCAAATCTCCACCATTGTAATATGAGATGATGTACAAATCAAAAGGTCTTTAATTAGGGTTGTAATGGGGCTAGGGTTAAGGTGTGGATAGAGGCTGAATTAGAAGGTTAGAATCGAGATTGAATTGATAAATTACCTAACTAGAAACAATAAACTGAATAATTACATAGTGAATTGAAACCTTAATAACATGAGCTTCTTCTTCAATAAATAGACTTTAACTGTAAAGCTCACCTTTCATCGTACTAATACTGAATATACTTTGATTTTTTTTATATATAATACATCTATTCATATACTAAGATGAAATAATTAGGTAGCTTAATCAAATCAAATCTCGATATAAGGGAAGTTGAAAAAAAATGGTGATAACAAATACAAAGGGTTTTGGGTTAATATTAGTGGTTATGTCAATAAAAAGGGTTGTTAGGATGAAAAGGGGTTCACTAGGGGTTAATTGTGAAGGTAGGCTTTTAATGGAGTTAGTGAGTTAAAACCTAGGTGCCTTAATCATCTCTGTATATCAAATCATGGGTGTGGTCTCGATATGTATAAATGAGGCAAGTTCTAGAATAACAAATCAATGTTGACATACTCATAATCAATAAAGTGAGCATGAAAAAGAATATATGCTCTATAAGGCTCAAAAACTCACAAAAATTATGGGTATTTTTGACATCAACCTCGTAAATTTCAAACTTCAAAGTAATATTTAAATTCAGTTCAACAACTAGCAAATTTTAATTGAAAAAAATGGACTTATCATGCTTGATTCTTTAGTATCTTAAAATTTAATTATCAATGCACAATTATCAATGACTTAATCTAAAACATATCAATAAAAATTATAAATCATTAGAAATTTCTTCTTAATTAGTAATATGAGGAAATTACTTAAAAACAAGACTAAATTCAGGATTTTGAGAATAATGAAAAAAAATTAGGCACGTCTAAGATTCACCCCCCACACTTAAGATGTACATTGCCCTCAATGTACAAAGATTGTAACATCCCAAAAACGGGGTTATTTGAAATTTCATTATTTTCTTATGTATGAACTACTGGGATATTACTTATGGAATAAGAGAGTTTAAATTAAGGCCTTGAGTTGTCTCATTTTGGTAGAAAATTTTAATTTTTAACTTTTCAAAGAAAGGGGGGCCTTGGTAAGTGGTGTTATAAGAATAAATTGGGTATTTTTAACACAAAACAGGCTGGGGAAAGTGGCAAAGCAAGCCCACTTAAGAGCTACTTGTGACGCCACAAGGGATAGGGGAGAACCTTGGTTCGAGTCATGATTCCCCCTCTTATTTTGCATTATTGTTGGATGGCACATAGGAGAGTTTTGCTCCTTTAAATTCTTTTTTTTTTTTTTTTTAGAGATAATTAAGGATTTTATTAAAAGGGATATTAGGGATATTATTAGGATATTAAGTAGATTATTTGGTTATTAAAAGATTAAGGAGATTAATTCAAATTAATTTTGAATTAATTAAATAAGTGGCCAAAGAGCAATTCAAGGAGATTGATGAATTTTGAACTCCTTGAACAAAGGAGGTGTGGCGGCAAGGCTATTAGGTGATGGCCGAATGTGGGACTCCTTGGTAAAGAGGAGTTGGCTAGGAGTTGGACTCACAGGTTGCCAAGGTTGGGCGGCAAGCTTGAAAGGGGGCGAATGCCTATAAAAGAGCAACCTAGCACCTTTCTTTTTTTCTTCATTTTCTACTTGCAAACCCTAGCCCTCTTTCTTCATTCTCCTTTTATTTTTATTCCAGCCTCCCAAACCCCTTTTGCGAAACTTCTTTTCCCTCTCATCCCCACTATTTTCCTTCCTTCAATAGCCGAATACACCCCTTTTAAGAACCGAGATCTCACACTCCTCCTGGCGGCATTGTTGGCCGAATACTAAAGGAAGTAGAAGGCTCTTGGAAGTTGGTTTTCAATCGGTTTGAAGAAGGTAAGAAAGGGCTATAGCCGAATGTCAATTTCCCTTATCTCTCGATGTTATGCCGATTTGAATTAAAGGAAAAAGCCGAGAAAGTTGGCAAGTACTAATGGTTGGCTAACCTTTCTATTGAAGCCGATTTCACCAAGGACTCCGGGATCTCAAAGCAGTGAGATCAGATCTTGCATCCGCTGACAAACGGAATTTGGTGAGTATAGGTAAGGCTTATATTAGTGTTTAAAGCCGAAGGCTATGGTTATTAGTGTTGTTAATTGACCAAGTGTAGGTTGTAAACCAGATTCGCAAATCGGACGCTAAGGCTAGTACTCGAAGCGATTGGGTAAGGATTCGGGTACAAAGTATGACCCTTTAAATTGTTTGGGTTGGCGAATGGGCCATATCACTAACCTTGAGAGTTGGCCGAATATAGGGGCAAAGACTTGAGTGTGGCCGACTTCCCTTCTCGGATTTAGACTCCTTGTTGGTGACAGGTGTGTACATACACACCATTTAACTTGTTAATTATGCTAAGTAATGTGATTGCTAGCTTGATGTATGTAGCAATGGCTTGAATACCATAACGGTATATGGGGTAATCTGGTAAGTACACATGCGTATGATTGCTATTTTATGCTTTTGGGAAGCATTTGTGATAATACATATGATAAATCTATATGTGACTGATGACTAGGTGGGTTGATTGAGTGGTGGAGGCGGTGTATTTCGTGGCTTGACGAGCACCAAAGTGCTTTGGTAGCACTGCCGTGACTATATCGTCACCAGAGGTTTGGTACCTCCAGAGGTTTGGTACCTCATAGCGACTTGTCCCCTGTGGTTAACACCACCGTGGGTTGGCCCCACTTGAGATATGGGATAAATGCGCGGTGATTTGGTATCACACGATGGGTTGGCCCCATCACCCGATTTGTGTCTCACGGACACCGGTGCTTTGGTAGCACATCGTGACTATATGTCACCGGTGGTTTGGCACCACCGGTGTTTTGGTAACACATCGTGATTGCGGTCACAAAGTGGTTTGGTACCACGTGGGGTAGACAAAGGTGTTTGGTTGGCTATTTGGGTACTCGATACTTTGCTTAATTGGACTGCTTTATATGGTGTATGAAATGTTGTATTAACCGGGGAAGGGTTACATATCGAGTCTTGGTGACTCACCTTCTCCTTTAATATTTTTGGGTGACTCGTAGATGGCGGTTGAGGAGGGGGTGGGACTCGAGGCGGCCATGCAAAGGATTTTAAGTTGAGAACTTTAAAGTTGTTTAATTTTTATTTTGGGTTGTAATAAGGCCTCCATAAACTATAGTTGCGGTTTTTTTTTATGTTGGATGTCGACTTAAACTATATCATTAAATTAAATGAAATCACATGTTTTCTTTTGGTAAACACGTAAAAGTTTAATCGTGCCATCGGGTACACTTGAAACTGATAAAATAATTGGGCTTAATTAAAATCCCAAATTGGATCTAAGGTTAGCTTAACAAGACAACCGAAACGAGGAGATTTCAATAGAAAATTAAATGTATTTTCGAAAAAGCGATCACAAGGTTTTACCTCGTAATAACTCGATTTGGTCGTAGTGTTTGGGCCGGGTTTGGGTTGTTCTGAACTGGTATCGAGCCCAGTTCAAAGCTCGGCTGTGGGGCCCAAGGCCCAAAAATGTTTTAGTAGGCCTTATGGTATGATTTCTGGTTTTTAAGCAAAGCATGGCCCGAGTCTCGGCAGACCGATCCGTCGGTAAGTACATCTAAACCTTTGTGTGAAATATATTCTGTAGAAGGGTAGGAAGCATGGAACGTTAGATAGACTTATAGGACTTGGACCCTAGGGTTAGATTACTCAAACACAACGAAGCATAAGACTTAAAGAACTAAACCAACCTATGACTTAGTCAATGAGGTAGGGTGTGGTAACCCACATGACGCATGTCTAGGATTGGATCAGGAAGAGCTTGGTATTTAAGCGGTCCTCGTGACTCACCTCCTCTTCGCAGTATCCTACAGTGCGTAGCTTCCGGTTCACCCTAACTCGGAAGGCTCGGTGGTGTGGTAACCTCTGCATGCGCATGTCTAGAAAGGTTCGGTGAGAGCACGGTATTTAAGCGGTCGCGTGACTCACCTCCTCTTCACTTGAATTACGCACAGTGCGTAGCTTTGGTTCACCTACGACCAGGAGGGCTTGGTCATAGGCTAAACACAATGATTAAAACCGAAAAAAAAAAAAAAAAAAAAAAAAAAAAAAAAAAAAAAAAAAAAAAAAAAGAGGGAATCACCATATTTTCGAAAAAAGAAGGGAATAATAAGCCCTAATGTTATAAAAACGTATCCAATAACCCTCTTAAACCCTAGAACACTAAGTATACCATGTTTTCTCGGAAAACTTGACTTGTGAAAAATTTAAGAAATACCCCTAGGAGTAAAATTACCAAAACGCCCCTGACCCCTAAAATATTGATTCCATGATTTTGCCTAAAAATTTCAACTATTTTATAAAACATTCAATAATTAGCTTTGGAAATCATCAGTAAAATATCTTGGCCCGGAAAAGTGCGAAAAATACCCCAGTAGGGAAAAAGCGAAAATATACACAGGTTAGAAATGGGCAGAAATGTCCGATGAGTGAATAGGTATGGAAAGTATTAAGGAATGGATGCATGGACTTCTTTGTGTGAACTAGGATAGGAAACTGAAACATTGGTTGCTCGAAAGAATCTCTGATTAAACCTCATCCATAAAACTTCTTCGCGAGTAATAAAGTGAAACAAATGCTAACGCATAAAATTTTTCTTAATCAGATTAAAAGCGCGGTAGATAGAATGAGTTCTAGAGGACGTGGACGCCGTGGACGTGGTAGGGGTAGGATGACGGTGTCTGAACCCGTCAGGTCAGGACAAGGTTCAGAAAATGAGGTACCACCGCCACCACCACCTCCTACTTTTAGAGCTGAGGAGCCGGAGCGGACCGGTGGCGAATCGATGATCGCAAGTCGTGGTTGCGAGTCTTGGAGATGGTGGTCGGGCTGGTGGAAATGTTGGAGCTCGGAATCTGCCCCCGAGCGACTCCGATCTAACGGAGCGGAGGTATTCCGAGGTGTGTCGGGAGTGGCACCCAAAGGCAAATGAATCTTGGCTAGAGTCAATCCGAGAGGATCATGGATGACCTTGACTTTGATCAAGAAGAGAAAGCCGAAAGGGGCGATGTCGCTTCTAAAGGATGAAGCGATCGGTGGTGGCTTACGGTTCGAGATGGGGCTACTGTAGATGATTTGACTTGGGAGTATTTCAGAACCGCCATCGAGAAAAAGTATGTGGGCACTAGCTACACCGACGTGCAGAAAGGCTTTTGCGGGATTAGTTCAAGGAACTAAGTCCGTGTCGGAATATGAGGCGGAATTTTTAAGGCTAAGTAGGTATGCGAGAGGCATAGTGGCTCATGAACATGAGCGCTGTGTCCGCTTTGAGGATGGACTCGAGATGATTTAAGGTTGTTGATTGCCCCACAAAGAGTTCGTGAGTTCTCATCCCTAGTGGAGAAGGCTAAGGTAGCCGAGGGAATCAAGGAGGTGTGTGGAGGCGAACTATAGTAAGAACAATCGGAAGAGAAGTTTTGGGTCACTGGATCAAGCGGTAGTACTCGAGAAAAGGCTAGGCCAAGTGGGCCCAATCAGGTGACAAGGCCCTGGCGCTAATCGAGGCCGACTCGTGCAATCGCTGTGGGAAGACCCATTGGGGAGGTTGTTGGGCCGGTGATAAAGGATGCTTTGAGTGTGGGTCTTTGGAGCATCGCGTCAGAGATTGTCCCCAAAAGCTAGCTAAGAAGCAGCCAGAAGGGCAGAACCGTGCACAAGATAGAAATGTAGGACCACAGAGGGGTCGTGGTAATGGTAGAGGAAACAACGGACCTAACCGAGGTCGTGGAACTCAAGGCAGAGGTTCAGGCAACACAGAGGCTAGGCAGCCTGGCTTAGTCTATGCAGCAAGGTGTCGCGAGGAAGGTGACGCACCGGATGTCATAACCGGTACGTTTTTAATTTTTGGTTTTCCTTATGTTGCATTGATTGATGTGGGCTCGACACACTCGTACATTGCTAGTAATGTGGTAGGAACTATGGGCCTAAACTGCAAAGCGCTTCTAGGAGATGACTGTAGTTAGCCCCTTAGGTCACTTCGTAGTCGTAGATAAACTCTATAAAGGCGTACCCCTAGAACTTCAAGGGGTAGTATTTGTAGCCGATCTAATGGAACTACCGTTTGGGGAGTTCGATTTGATCCTCGGTATGGATTGGTTGGTTAAGTACCAAGCAAGGTTGGGATCTGTGACCAAGCGCATGGTTCTTAAGACGGCGGAAGGTGATGAAGTGGTTATGATAGGAGATAGGAGGAACTATCTATCCAACGTAGTGACCGCCTTGAAGGCTGAAAAGATGGTCAAGAAGGGTTGTGAGGCGTATTTGGTTCAAATCTATGCTTTGGAAGCTAAGGAGTTGGAAGTTGAAAAGGTCCGAACGGTTGGGGAATTTGCTGATGTGTTCCCAGAAGAACTTCCGGGTTTGCCCCCGGATCGAGAAGTCGAATTCGGTATAGACTTGCTACCTGGAACGGCACCTGTGTCCATAGCACCATACCGAATGGCACCAAAGGAATTGGTGGAGCTAAAGGCTCAAATTCAGGAGCTCTTGGATAGAGGATTTATACGACCAAGTATATCTCCGTGGGGGGCGCTGTGTTGTTTGTCAAGAAGAAGGGCGGTTCTATGCGGATGTGCATTGACTACCGTCGATTAAATAAGTTGACGATCAAGAACAAGTATCCGTTGCCTCGGATTGACGACTTGTTCGATCGGTGAAAAGGGTGCCTCGGTGTTCTCGAAGATAGACCTTAGGTCAGGTTATCATCAACTTAAGGTAAAGGAGGCTGATGTTCACAAAACGGCATTTCGAACTCGGTATGGGCATTTTGAGTTCTTGGTAATGCCATTTGGGTTGACTAATGCGCCGGCGGCATTCATGGACTTGATGAACAGAGTATTTCAGCAGTACTTGGACCAGTTCGTCGTGGTATTCATAGACGACATATTGGTTTATTCAAGGACAGAAGAGGAGCATGACAAGCATTTACGGATAGTTCTGCAAATATTGAAGGAGAAGCAGTTATATGCCAAATTTAGTAAGTGTGAATTTTGGCTGAAGGAGGTGGCTTTCTTAGGTCATGTAGTGTCAGCTGAAGGAATTAGAGTAGACCCCCGCAAGATTGAGGCAGTATTGGAGTGGAAACCACCTAGGACGGTGGCTGAAATACGAAGTTTTCTGGGTTTAGCAGGATACTATCGGAGATTCGTGGAAGGATTCTCTCTAATAGCAGCGCCGTTGACTAAGTTGCTAAGGAAGGGTGTCCCATTTGTATGGACGGAAAAGCAGCAAGAAAGCTTTGATAAGTTAAGGAAGATTTTGACGGAAGCTCCGGTTTTGGTACAGCCTGAAGCAGGAAAGTTATTCACAGTTTATTGTGATGCATCTCACACCGGCTTGGGATGTGTGTTGATGCAGGATGGGAAGGTAGTAGCCTATGCATCCCGTCAATTAAGATCGCATGAGGTTAACTACCCAACTCACGACTTAGAGTTAGCAGCGGTCGTCTTCGCTCTGAAGATATGGAGCATTACCTGTATGGAGAGAAGTCGATGGTCTACCACGGATCACAAAAGCTTGAGGTATCTTCGACTGAAGGATGCGAATTTGAGACACGGCGTCGATGGATTGAACTACTAAAGGACTACGATTGTTCAATTGAATACCATCCGGGTAAGGCTAATGTAGTAGGCGCGCATTGAGCCGGAAGGTGGTGACGGACTTAAGAGCGATGTTCGCTCGGTTAAGTCTATATGACGATGGGAGTCTTTTGGCGAACTTCAAGTTAAGCCGACATGGATTGAGAGATTAAGGGAAAGCGGTTAGTGGATGAAGGCTTGAGTTCAAGAGGGTGCAGTTCAAGGCGGTGGTTTGGAAGTATGCATCGACTAGTGAAGGAGCGCTTTGTTTTCAGGGCGAGTCAGTATGCCAAAGGATCCAGATTTGAGGAGAAAATTCTCCAAGATGCACATAGCAGCCCATACGCTATGCACCACGGAGGAAGCAAAATGTATGGAGATTTGCGAAAAGCAGTTTTGGTGGCCGGGGTTGAAGCGTGAGATAACGGAGTTCAGTAGGAAAGTGTCCGACGTGTCGGCAGGTTAAGGTGAACATCGGTCACCATCGGGACTACTTCAACCGATAAGGATCCTCAATGGAAATGGGAGAGGATCACCATGGATTTTGTTAGTGGGCTACCCTTACGCCCACTAAGAAGGATGCGATTTGGGTAATTGTGGATCGCCTAACTAAGTCGGCTCACTTCATGCCGGTGAGAATGGATTACTCTCTCCGAAGCTAGCAAAGGCGTATGTGGGTGAAATAGTAAGGTTGCATGGCGTGCGATGTCGATTATCTCGGATAGGGATCCCGATTCACGTCAAGGTTTTGGAAAGCGTTGCATCAAGCTTTGGGTACACGGTTAGATTTGAAGACGGCTTTCCATCCACAAATCGACTGACGATCGGAAAGGGTGATACTGATTTTAGAAGACATGTTAAGGGGGCATGTGTCTTGGATTTTAGTGGTAGTTGGGAGGAGTACCTACCATTAGCGGAATTCGCTTATAACAATAGTTATCAAGCGAGTATTCAAATGGCCCCATACGAGGCCCTATATGGACGAAAGTGCCGTACTCCTACATGTTGGACGGAGTTGGGAGAACGACAAGTTATGGGTCCAGGCGTAACCAGAGACGGAAGACAAAGTCAAGGTGATTCGGTCTCGTCTCAAGGAAGCATCGGATAGGCAGAAGTCTTATGCCGATCTCAAACGCAAGGAAGTGGAGTATGCCGTGGGAGACAAGGTCTTTCCGAAAGTGTCGCCTTGGAAAAAAGGTGTTGAGATTTGGACGGAAAGGAAGTTAAGCCCAAGGTTTATTGGGCCATATCTTTGTTAATGAAGCGAATAGGACCCGATGGCTTATCGGCTAGAGTTGCGGTGAATCGAATCGAGATCCATGACGTCTTTCACGTGTCAATGCCGAGACTCAGTATCGGTCGAGATCTTCGCATCGCGTTGTGCCGATGAGCGTAAATCGAAGTGAATCCAGATTTATCTTTTGAAGAGGAGCCAGTTCGGATCTTAGACCGAGATGAGAAAGTTCTACGTAGGAAGTCGGTGCCCTTGGTGAAGGTCTTTGTGGCGGAACCATGGTATAGAGGAAGCTACGTGGGAACCCGAGGATGTAATGAGGCAAACAATACCCCCACCTTTTCTAGTTAAGGAATTTCGAGGACGAAATTTATTTTAAGGGGGTAGAATCGTAACATCCCAAAAGCGGGGTTATTTGAAATTTCATTATTTTCTTATGTATGAACTCTTTGGGATATTACTTATGGAATAAGAGAGTTTAAATTAAGGCCTTGAGTTGTCTCATTTTGGTAGAAAATTTTAATTTTTAACTTTTCAAAGAAAGGGGGCCTTGGTAAGTGGTGTTATAAGAATAAATTGGGTATTTTTAACACAAAAGCAGGCACGGGAAAAGTGGCAAAGCAAGCCCACTTAAGAGCTACTTGTGACGCCACAAGGGATAGGGAGAACCTTGGTTCGAGTCATGATTCCCCCTCTTATTTTGCATTATTGTTGGACGGCACATAGGGAGAGTTTTGCTCCCTTTAAATTCTTTTTTTTTTAGAGATAATTAAGGATTTTATTAAAAAGGGATATTAGGGATATTATTAGGATATTAAGTAGATTATTTGGTTATTAAAAGATTAAGGGAGATTAATTCAAATTAATTTTGAATTAATTAAATAAGTGGCCAAGAGCAATTCAAGGAGATTGATGAATTTTGAACTCCTTGAACAAGGAGGTGTGGGCGGCAAGGCTATTAGGTGATGGCCGAATGTGGGACTCCTTGGTAAAGAGGAGTTGGCTAGGAGTTGGACTCCTGGTTGCCAAGGTTGGGCGGCAAGCTTGAAAGGGGGGGGGGCCGAATGCCTATAAAAAGAGCAACCTAGCACCTTTCTTTTTTTTTCTTCATTTTTCTACTTGCCGAAACCCTAGCCCTCTTTCTTCATTCTCCTTTTATTTTTATTCCAGCCTCCCAAACCCCTTTTGCCGAAACTTCTTTTCCCTCTCATCCCCACTATTTTCCTTCCTTCAATAGCCGAATACACCCCCTTTTAAGAACCGAATCTCACACTCCTCCTTGGCAGCATTGTTGGCCGAATACTAAAGGAAGTAGAAGGCTCTTCGGAAGTTGGTTTTCAATCGGTTTGAAGAAGGTAAGAAAGGGCTATAGCCGAATGTCAATTTCCCTTATCTCTGATGTTATGCCGATTTGAATTAAAGGAAAAAGCCGAAAGTTGGCAAGTACTAATGGTTGGCTAACCTTTCTATTGAAGCCGATTTCACCAAGGACTCCGGGATCTCAAAGCAGTGAGATCAGATCTTGCATCCGCTGACAAACGGAATTTGGTGAGTATAGGTAAGGCTTATATTAGTGTTTAAAGCCGAAGGCTATGGTTATTAGTGTTGTTAATTGACCAAGTGTAGGTTGTAAACCAGATTCGCAAATCGGACGCTAAGGCTAGTACTCGAAGCGATTGGGTAAGGATTCGGGTACAAAGTATGACCCCTTTAAATTGTTTGGGTTGGCCGAATGGGCCATATCACTAACCTTGAGAGTTGGCCGAATATAGGGGCAAAGACTTGAGTGTGGCCGACTTCCCTTCTCGGATTTAGACTCCTTGTTGGTGACAGGTGTGTACATACACACCATTTAACTTGTTAATTATGCTAAGTAATGTGATTGCTAGCTTAATGTATGTAGCAATGGCTTGAATACCATAACGGTATATGGGGTAATCTGGTAAGTACCTGTGCGTATGATTGCTATTTTATGCTTTTGGGAAGCATGCTGTGATAATACATATGATAAATCTATATGTGACTGATGACTAGGTGGGTTGATTGAGTGGAGGGGGCAGTGTATTCGTGCTGACGAGCACCAGTGCTTTGGTAGCACACTGTGACTATACGTCACCAGAGGTTTGGTACCTCCAGAGGTTTGGTACCTCATAGCGACTTGTCCCTGTGGTTAACACCACCGTGGGTTGGCCCCACTTGAGATATGGGGGATCGTCGCCGGTGATTTGGTATCACACGATGGGTTGGCCCCATCACCCGATTTGTGTCTACGGACACCGGTGCTTTGGTAGCACATCGTGACTATATGTCACCGGTGGTTTGGCACCACCAGTGTTTTGGTAACACATCGTGACTGCGGTCACCAGTGGTTTGGTACCACGTGGGGTAGACAAAGGTGTTTGGTTGGCTAGGCTGGGTACTCGATACTTTGCTTAATTGACTGTTTTATGTGGTGTATGAAATGTTGTATTAACCTTAGGGAAGGGTTACATATCGAGTCTTGGTGACTCACCTTCTCCTTTAATATTTTTCAGTGACTCGTAGATGGCGGGTTGAGGACGGTGGGACTCGAGCGGCCATGCAAAGGATTTTAAGTTACAGAACTTTAAAGTTGTTTAATTTTTATTTTGGGTTGTAATAAGGCCTCCATAAACTATAGTTGCGGTTTTTTTTTATGTTGGATGTCGACTTAAACTATATCATTAAATTAAATGAAATCACATGTTTTCTTTTGGTAAACACGTAAAAGTTTAATCGTGCCATCGGGTACACTTGAAACTGATAAAATAATTGGGCTTAATTAAAATCCCAAATTGGATCTAAGGTTAGCTTAACAAGACAACCGAAACGAGGAGATTTCAATAGAAAATTAAATGTATTTTCGAAAAAGCGATCACAAGGTTTTACCTCGTAATAACTCAGATTTGGTCGTAGTGTTTGGGCCGGGTTTGGGTTGTTACAAAGATAGATAATAGCATGATAATAAGAAAATCATAAGATATGGGGAGAAAGAATACTTCCTGAATTTTGGATGGATTCCTTGAGTTGGCAGAGGTCGTGGTGAAAGATAAGTTGGAGGGGTCGGTCTGGATGACGATCCTGCGCTAGATGAAGAAATTGGGTAGCTCATGGAGAATTAGCCAGGAATTATTAAGACGCATTTAAAATAAACTAAATATATAATTAAAGACAAGAAAGATAAAGAGAAGGAAAATTTAAATTTAAGTTAAATTAGAATGAAAGATGAATGGACCGAAGAGTCCTTATTGTTGGATGGTTCGCGAGGTGGTTATGACTTCTAAGGCTGTGAAAGTGCTGGCGGTGGCGGAGGTGTGGTGCTTTCGTAGTAGACTTTAGATCCTAAATTTAAGAAACTAAAGTAAAATAAACTAAGTTAAGCAGAAGAGAAATAAAGATAAGGAAATTGAAGCAAAAGAGAAAAAAATGAAATAAAAATGAAATTGCCTTCAACGTCCTTGGCTTGTCGTGTGATTGAAGCGGCCGGCATGAACTTATGTAGATCGGTCTCCCACGGGGAGGCTGTGCTTGGTTCCTTCCGCTTCTTCGACATTTGGACGGCGTGGCTCGATAGTTCGTGAAATATTAGGGCGGAAAAAGTAGGGAGAGGGTTGAGAAAGAAAAGGGAAACTAAATGAGCTGAATGGGTGAGAAGAGGGAGGGGTGGGCGGTTTAAATAAAATTTCAAGTTTGGTACAGTCCCACGCTCGTGTGCCCTAGGCGTGTCGGTTCACCCACGCCCGTTTTACAGATTGCCACGCCCGTTGGTGATAAGTCAGTGTTGTCCACGGCCGCATCGCACGGCCGTGGAGTTTCGTCAATGCCCGTGGGGCGGTGGTTGGAGTCCGTGACTTTGAAGATTTGATTCTTTCTGACTCGTACCACCTCTGCCATGTCAGTACGGTGATCCGGGGCATCCACACGGCCACGGCCACGGCCGTGTACAAGGCCGTGTGGCCAAGAATTCTGTACTTTTGGTTAGTTTATGGTTAGGTACTATAAAGAAAGAATAAAATAAATAAGGCAAAATAAAAATGTAAAAGTTAATGGGGTTAGTGCTCGGGTTGCCTCCCGAGAAGCGCTCGTTTATAGTCTTAAGCTAGACTTTCCTCTCGTTTGCATTGTCAGGGTGGTTTGAGGAGTTGATAGTCCTTCCTCATGCTATCAGTTGTATCATTGTGAAAAAATTGAAGTCGAGATGTGTTTATAGTAAAAGTACCAAAAATAGGATTACTTACCTCCACTGTTCCGTATGGGAAAACACTGGTTACCCTAAAAGGTATTTCTTTATTTGTGTTAGGGTTCGGAGGAGATATTCGAGGATCTGCCTATCTAACAGTACCTGGTCTCCTATTTTGAAGTGGTTTGTTGTTCCTATGAGCTCTTCTAGGGGCTCCTTCGGTTTTACCTTGTGTGGTTCCGGTTCTTCGTCTTGTATCCCTAATTTTTCCTTGAAGTGTGTCTTCTACTCGTCAAGATCATCGATCTGAATCCTTCGATCTTCATGAACTACTTCCTTGTTGGCATGGGGTTTAGGATCGGGTTCAGTTGTATTCTTTTGTGGTGCTTCCTGAAAATAAGGGTTAACCGAATGGTTATCAGTCAAATTTACGTTCTCACCTTGATTACTCAATGTTCTAGCCGATTCGAGAGCCTTGAGGGTGACCGTCTCATTACCTACACGAAGTATGAGTTCTCCTGCATGAACATCAATTTTAGTCCTGCGGTTGCTAAAAAGGGTCTTCCTAAAATTAAGGGAATCGAATTATCCTCATCCATGTCTAAGACAACAAAATCTTTGGGAAAACGAATTTGTCAATTTTTACAAGAACATCTTCGATAATACCCCTAGGAATTCTAACGATTTTATCAGCTAATTGAATGCTCATCCTAGTTTGTTTGGGTTTCCCTAGACCTAATTGTTTAAACAATTTATAAGGCATGACATTTATGCTTGCCCCTAAATCGACTAACGCATTATCAATAGTTAGTCTACCAATTAAACATGGAATTGTAAAACTCCTGGATCTTTTAGCTTTTGTGGTAGTCTATTACGTAACATTCTTGAGCATCGCATTTAATTCCACATGTGGATCATCGTCTAATTTACGCTTGTTCGTCAAGAGATGTTTTAAAAATTTCCTCGAATCTGGCATCTGTGAAAGAGCTTCAAGTAGCGGTAAGTTAATATGTAGTTTCTTTAAATGTTTAAGAAACTTACCGAACTGTTCCTCTGTGTCGTCTCTCGTTAACGGTTCGGGATATGGTATACGAGGTTGGTACTCCTTGATTACCGGTTTTGGTTTTTCTTGTGTTACCTCAACTTTACCTTTTTCTACCTCGTTTCCTTGTATTGGACTGGGTTCGTCTAATCCTTCACTTTCTTGAGCTGTTATGGCTTGGATTTGCTCCTTTAGATTAATCTCAGTGTTGCTTGGTAGACGCCCTTGCGATCGTTCAGACATCAGCTTCGCGAGTTGTCCAACTGACTTAGAAACTTCCTCAACTAACTTAGTGACTTCCCTAACTTGGCTCTTGATCCCTTTGATCGATGCTTGTTGGGTCTTAAGGGTGGTTTCAGTGTCTTGGAGATAGTTTTCTGTGGATGCCATGAATCTTGTCAGCATCTCTTCAAGGTTCGGCTTCTTCTCCCGTGGATAGGGCTGATTTTGGAAATTTTGAAGAGGTTGTTGTCTTTGATTTCCTTGACCTCCCCACGAAAAATTTGGGTGGCTCCTCCAACCTGTGTTATAATTATTACTATAAGGATTATTAGATCTAAAATTATTACCTATATAGTTCATCTGTTCGCTCTCTGTGCCCGATTGGTAGTGTGGGTACTCAGGATTTGCCACGGTTCCACTTACGTCGCCGCACAAAGACATGGATGTACGGGAAGAACACAAACTATCAAGCTTTTTATTCATCATCTCTACCGTGTTGATAGCATGGTTCTTCGCATCGATGTTGAAAACTTGGCTGATTTTGTTGGTTTGGTCCTTGTAACTCGCCACCGATAGTTATTCGGTGACATCTCTTCAATAAACTCGTAGGGTCGCTTCGGAGTTTTATTGTTCAGGGTTCCACCGGCGGCTGAATCAATTAGTTGCCTCGTCGAGGGGTTTACACCGTTATAGAAAGTTTGGACTTGGAGCCACAAGGGTAAACCATGGTGTGGACACCTTCTCAAGAGATCCTTATATCTCTCCCATGCGTCATATAATGTCTCTAAATCCATCTGCACCAAATAAGAGATATCATTCCGTAATTTGGCCGTTTTGGCCGGTGGGAAATATTTTAATAAAAAAATTTCGGTCATTTGATCCCATGTAGTGATTAACCCTCGTGGTAACGAGTTTAACCACAGTTTGGCTTTATTTCTTAATGAAAAGGGAAATAACCGAAGTCGTATGGCATTATCAGAAACGCCATTTATTTTGAAGGTATCACAGAACTCTAAAAAATTAGCTATATGAGTATTTGGGTCTTCATCCTGTAAACCATCAAATTGAACAAATTGTTGAATCATTTGTATAGTGTTAGGCTTTAATTCAAAATTATTAGCGGCTATGGCAGGCCTAACAATACTTGATTCTGCTCCTGTTAAATGAGGTTTAGCATAATAATAAATAGTACGCGGAGCATTATTCTCTTCCACATTTTGTGGTTGAGGATTATTTTTGTCCATCCCTTCAGTAGGATTGGATCTGTCTTCTCGCTCTTCTTCTGTGTAATTTAGGGCTCGCCTAATTTCTCTGCGATTCCTGTGAACGGTAGCGTCAATATCACTGTCGTATATTAGTGGTCCTCTCGGGTTCTTTCTAGTCATAAACTAGAGGTACCTGATAGGAAAAGAACGAAATAAAATTTAGCAAAGTTAAAATTTAAACTTAAAAATAAAAGTAAATTGCAGAAAATAAAAATAATAATAGCTAAAGTAATAAAAATAGAGCTTTCTCAATATTTTAGTTCCCCGGCAACGGCGCCAAAAACTTGGTCGTTGTATTTCAGAGTTTTAAATTTATAATGATCGATCCTGGAACTAACTATAACAACGATTGAGGCAACTGCACCTATCGAACAGTAGTATAGCTTAGGCAAGATCGGATTGTCGAACCCAAAGGAACTAAAATTACTAATACTAACCTTCTTTCTATTATTTAGCCTAAAATAAGTGAAGTTGTTTATTAATCTAAATTAACTAATTACTAAGCTAAAGACGCAAAGACAAAAAGAATGAATTGGGGAAATACTTGGGAAAAACTCAGTTGATTAAGACGATACCCTTAGGAAGAATCCACCTAGACTTCACTTGTTATCTAACACTGAACCAGACGATTTATTCACTTGACTTGATCTGTAGGACTCCCTAATTTATATTAAACCCTCTCTCGAGGCGAATAACGTCTAACCCTAGGTTGATTAATTGAAATCTCTTTCTAATTAAAACCCCTAGAATAGCAGTAAATCGATCTATGGGCTCCCATATTAGATTTCACCCTAATCCGGCAAAATCTCATCACCCTATCTCTAGGCGCGCGATCAACTCTGCTTAATTATGCTAGATCTACTCTTAAGCGGGGACTTTTGCTCCACCACCTAAGCACATTCAACTTGAATTAATATCCATGAAATATCAACACAAGAATTAAGCACACATAATCAAGAACAAATCAAGTATTTATCATATAGTTCAGAAAACAATAACAAGATTCATCTAGGTTTCATCCCCCTTCAGGTATCTGAAGGGTTTAGTTCATAATAATAAAGAAAAACATCTCAGAAGAGAAGATAAAACAAAACATAAGAAATCCCTAAAACTCCCTGAAGGAATTGAAGGAGAGATCCTCCGTCTTGAGTAGAATTCCGGCTTCTGGAGATGGATCAACTGGCTATCCCTTGAGAGTTTCCCACAAATCTGACCTTTTCGGCTCGGCTCCTTGGCCTAGCTAACCGTCCCCTTCTAGGTTATACTTAGGGTCTTTATATAGGCTCTTGAAATAGGTTTCTTTGCCCCTAAGTATCCTTTTCCGAGTGAAATTACTCTCCTCCACGACAGGGGCACGGCCATGGCACACGCCCGTGTGAATCGTGGCCAGGACGTGTTGGACTCCGTTAATGAGGCACGACCGTGTAGATCGACTTCAGACCGTGTTCTAGTATATTTGAGGTGGCACGTCCGTGTGGGATTTAGTCCAGGTCGTGTCGATTTCTTCTTTGGCCCATTTTTGTCCGTTTTGAGCCCGTTTCTCGTTCTTTTTATTCTTGGGTGCTTTCCTGAGTATAATACATGAAAAGAAAGGATTAAGAGCACCTTTTTTACATAAATCAAGGGATAAATCATCCAAAAGTATGCTAAATGTGGGATTAAAATATGTTACTATTTCGGTTTATCAGCAAGCTTGCACTTAATGAATTTCATCATCATTGAATATATATAACTTAACTAGTATTGGCCAATTCCAATGGCCATTTACAAAATGAAATAAGTAACATTAAAAGCCAACACATTGGCTAACCAATATGACATATAACAAAATGACCAAGTTCCTATACATGCCATACCCAAAATAATCAAACTTACTATACCCAAAAGAGTAGGTTGATAGTGTGAATCGAGCTCCGACGTCCTTCGATCCCTGAGCTAGCTTGGCGATACTACAAGAAAAGGGAAAAGAGAGGGAGTAAGCATAAAGCTTAGTAAGTTTGCATGTAATAGATAGCAACATAAAATCTTGTAATAACATCCATATATTACGTTATGAATTAACACAAAATTTTCAAGCAACATTGACATGGCTTACTCATGATCACTCTTACCAACCACATATCACATACCGGACACATTTCTCGTGAGTTTTGTATAAGTACCTGTATCACTCCATCACACAACTTTAGCCCTTTTTCCACCTTTAACATAAACCTTAATTCTTTACCCCGTTGAACCACTTGGAATATCGAAGAATACTCGAAAATTATCATACACGTAGTAAGATGCCAATGCCATATCCCAGATACGATCTTACATGGGATCACATGTCAATGCCGATGCCAAATCCCATATATGGTCTTATACGAGATCTCATATCGATGTCGACACCATATCCCAGATATGGTCTTACACGAGATCGCATGTCGATGCCATGTCCCAGACATGGTCTTACACGATTTCATACCGAAGCCAGGTCCCAGACGTGGTCTTACACGGAATTACTATTTGATGTCGGTGCCATATCCCAGATATGGTCTTACACGGGATCTCAATTCGGTGCCGAGGCCATGTCCTAGATACGGTCTTTTATGGGACCTTATTAATCTAATGTCGTGACAAGGGTATCCTTTCTATTCCTAAGGTTCAACTGGGACTTCGATATAGTAAATCTTCATCATTTTATTCATCGAGACCTCATTAACCAATTTCATAAAAATAATATAAATTTCATGTAATATCAAGCATTTGAATACATAATAACATAATGTTGATTTATTACACACAAACTTACCTCGGTACCAAAATATAGGTAGTCGTTCAATTTAGTCCACCACCTTGTTCTTTCCTCGGTTTAGGTCTGGACTTCGTGTTTCTTGATCTATAATGACAAATTTTGCTTATTTAATTATCACATTAACTAAAATAGCCCATAAATCACACTTTGAAAAAAAATATAGTTTTTCCCTAAACTTTCACGTATTTGCAAAATGGTCCCTAGGCTTGTATGATGAAATGTACTCATTTTCTTGGTTACCCAAGCCTAGTCGAACCTATCTTAAGCTTATAATGGCTCACATTTTCCTTCAAAATTGATTTTTACTACTCATTTTATCACTTTTACAAATAGGTCCTTTTTAGGTGTTTCCATGAAAAATCACTTAGAGAAAGATGTTCATCACACATCAAACTTCCATATTCTTCCGTTAAACATAAAAATACATGCATGTCATACATGGGTAAGTTTTTGAACATGAACTCTAGCTTAAAATATAGCTAGAAATAGATAAATCGAGCTACGAGGATCTCAAAAATGTAAAGAACATTAAAAACGGGGCTAGGATGCACTTACTTTGAGCTTGAAAATGAACAAAACCCTAGTGATAAACTGTAATATATACATATTTTAATCCCACATTTAGTATATTTTTGGATGATTTATCCCTTGAATTGTGGAATTTGATGCTCCTAATCCTTTAAATTCATGTTTTATACTTAGGAGAGCATCGGAGGAAGAAAAGAATGAGGAACAGACCAAAAACGGAGAAAATGGGCCAAAGTGAGAAATCAACACGGCCTGGAAGTTCACCACACGGCTGTGCCACCTTAGCAGGCCTGAACACGGCCTGGGCTCGATTCACACGGGCGTGCTCCACGGGCGTGTCTCTGTCGTGACCCGTTGTAATTATACTCGAAAAAGGATACTTAGGAGCAAAGAAAGACAATCTGAAGTCTATATAAACACCCTAAGTATGACCCAAAAGGGGGACGAAGCCAGAGATGGCTGAACATAGGGAATTACTCCAAGAAAGCCAGTTGATTCATCCCAGAAGCCGAAATTACACTCAAGACGGAAGATCTTCCCCTCAATTTCCTTCAGGGGGTTTTAGGGGTTTTCTTATGTTTTGTTATTTACTTTCTTCTGAGATGTATTCTTTATTAAACATGAACTAAAAACCCTCAAATACACGAGGGGATGAAACCTAAGACGGATCTTGTTATTGTTTTCTGAAATATATGATAAATACTTGATTTGTTCTTAATTATGTGTTCTTAATTCTTGTTTTAATATTTCAGGATATTGATGTGCTTAGGCAGTGGAGAAAAAGTCCCTGTTTAAGAGTAGATCTAGCATAGTTAAGCGGAGCTGATCGCAACCCTAGAGATAGGATGACAAGAATATGCCGATTAGGGTCAAACCTAATATGGGAGTCCATAGATCGAGTTAATGCAACACTAGGGGTTTTAATTAGAAAGAGATTTCAATTAATCAACCTAGGGTTAGACGTTAGTAGCCTCGAAAGAGGTATTAATATAAATTAGCGAATCCTACGGATCAAGTCAATTGAATAAACCAAATGCAGTTCGAGAGTTAAATAACAAGTGAAGTCTAGGTGGATTCTTCCTCGGTATTGTCTTAATCAACTGGTTTTCCCACAAGTATTTTCCCAATTCACTCTCTGTGTCTTAGCATCCTTAGTTAAGTAATTAGTTAATTAAACATCGATTCCCTTAATACTTAGGCTAGATAATAAAAAGATAGTAACTACTAGTACTCTTGGTCCTTGAGGATAAGATATTTCCAGTCTTGCCGTAGCTATACTACCGAACGATAGGTGCGCTTGCCTTATTCGTTGTCATAGTTAGTTTGGACACGATCAAGTTTTTGGCGCCGTTGTCGGGGACTAAGATATTAGGAACACTTGATTTTTATTACTTTAGCCATTCTATTTATTTTTATTTTTTTGTTTTGTTTTAACTTTGCTAATTTTTCTTTTTCCTTGCTTCTGGAAGGTATTCTAGTTTATGACTAGAAGAAACCCGTCAGGACCTCTACTTTACGATAGTGATATAGAAGGAACCATTCACAGAAACCGAAGAGAAATTAAGCGAAGCCTACAGTACATACAAGAAGAGCAAGAGAACGACATCAACACTACTGAAGAGATGGCTGATAATAATCCGCTACCTCCTGTAGTTGCCGCAAACCCAGTTAATCAAAATCCTGTTCCTCGAACTATTTATGATTATGCTAAACCTAATTTAACAGGAACTGAATCAAGTATTGTTAGACCTGCTGTCGCTGCAAATAATTTTGAAATGAAACCTAACACTATACAGATGATACAACAGTTTGTTCAGTTTGATGGTTTGCAGGATGAGGATCCTAACACACACTTAGCGAACTTTTTGGAATTATGCGATACGTTTAAAATTAATGGCGTTTCTGATGATGCCATTCGCCTTCGATTATTTCCCTTTTCTTTAAGGAATAAAGCCAAACAGTGGTTGAATTCTCTTCCACGAGGATCAATCACTACATGGGAGCAAATGACCGAAAATTTTTTGTTAAAATATTTTCCGCCGGCTAAAACGGCTAAGTTGAGTAATGATATCTCTTCTTTTGTTCAGATGGATTTAGAGACACTTTACGATGCATGGGAGAGATACAAGGATCTACTGAGAAGGTGCCCTCCCCATGGGTTACCATTATGGCTACAGGTTTAAACCTTTTACAACGGTGTGAACCCCTCGACTAGGCAGTTGATTGATGCATCCGCCGACGGTACACTAAACAATAAAACACCTAAGGCTGCTTATGAATTAATTGAAGAGATGTCACTGAATAATTATCAGTGGCAAGTTATGAGAACAAAGCCAACAAAATCCGCCAGTGTTTTCAACCTCGACGTAGTAACCATGCTATCAAATCAAGTAGAACTCATAAGTAAGAAAATTGATGGTTTGTGTGGTTCCTCGCAGGTACATCCAGTGATGCAGTGCGATACAAATGGAGGAGGGTCGAACAATACAGAATACCCACCCTACAACCCTGGCATAGAAAACGAACAGATGAACTATATGGGTAACAATTCTAGACCTCAAAATAACCCTTATAGTAACACGTATAATCCAGGGTGGAGGAACCATCCAAATTCCTCATGGGGAAGTCAAGGAAATCAAAGACAACAACCCCCTCCAGGCTTTCAACAGCAACCCTACCCACAAGAGAAAAAGTCAAACCTTGAGGAGATGCTAACAAAATTTATCGCAGTGTCAGAAACCCATTTTCAAAACAACGAGACAATGCTCAAAAATCAACAGGCATCGATTCAAGGGATCGAGAACCAGTTAGGTCAGCTAGCTAAGCTAATCTCAGAGCAACCACAAGGTTGCTTGCCAAGCAACACTGAAACTAACCCAAAGGAGCAAATTCATGCCATCACTGATCATGATAGTGAAGGGTTAGTAGAATCTGAATCTGAGCCAAGGCAAGAACCCATGGTAAATAAAGGTAAGGTTGAGGTAAGCCACGATACACAGAAACCTGCCATTAAAGAGTATACACCTCGAGTGCCATATCCCAATGCGATGAAGAAAGACCACACAGAGGAACAATTTGGTAAATTTCTTAAACTCTTAAAGAAATTACATATTAACTTACCATTCCTTGAAGCTCTCTCGCAGATGCCAGATTCAAGGAAATTTTTAAAAGAGCTTCTGACAAACAAACGGAGGTTAGACGAGGCATCGCATGTGGAGCTAAACGCAGCGTGCTCAGCAATTCTACAAAACTAACTACCACAGAAATTAAAAGATCCATGGAGTTTTACAATTCCTTGTTTAATTGGTAGTTTATCTATTGATAATGCTTTAGCAGATCTAGGGACAAGCATCAATGTCATGCCTTATAAACTGTTTAAACAACTAGGTCTAGGGAAACCCAAACAAACTAGGATGAGCATTCAATTAGCTGATAAAACCATTAGAGTTCCTAGGGGTATAATCGAAGATGTGCTAGTGAAAGTTGATAAATTTATATTCCCAGTAGACATTGTTGTTTTAGACATGGATGAGGACAACAATGTTCCTTTAATTTTAGGAAGACCCTTTTTAGCAACTGCTAGAACTAAAATTGACGTTGGTACAGGTGAACTCACAGTTTGTGTAGGTGACGAAACGATCACTCTTCAGGCTCTTAACTCGACTAGGACGTCAAGTGAAAAAGGTGAGAACATAAATTCTATTGATAACCAATTGGTTCAACATTCTTTACAGGAAGCACCACGAAAACATATAACTGAACCTGATCCTAGACCCCGTGCCAATAAAGAAGTAATTCATGAGGAACGAAGGCTTCAGGTCGAGGAACTAGACAAGTGGAAGACACATTTCAAGGAGAAACTATGAACACCAAATCACTTCAAAATAGGAGATCAGGTATTGTTGGAAAAGATAGACCCTTGAATCACCATTCTAGACCTTAATGAAGAGACCCCTTTTACGGTACTGAATGTCTTCCCATACGGAACAGTCGAGGTAACTAATCCTAAGTTCGGTACTTTTAAGGTAAACACTACTCAACTCGAACCATATATTGTTAAAATTGATAGCAGGAAAGAGGAATTTCAACTCCTCAAACCACCATGATCGTGCGAATGAAAGGTAAGTCTAGCTTAGGACTTTAAACAAGCGCTTCTCGAGAGGCAACCCAAGCTCTAACCATGCTAATTAGTTTGTTTTTACTTTCATTTATGCTTTAAAGTATAGGTTTCACCTCCACACAGCCTTGCACATGGGCGTGGCCGTGGTCGTGTGGACACCACGAGTACGTCCACCGGCATGGCGGAGGCTGTGCAGACCAAGGACGAAAAAAATTCCCAAAACACGGGGTATGACAAAACACCATGGCCGTACGATGCGGCCATGGTCGAAACTGAGTAAACAACTGTGGCCAAACCTGTTGAATTAACAGAAGCGTGGGGAAGAATGAAACAAGCGTGGGAGAAGCAAACAAAGCTCGGCATGGCCATGCGACACGGCCGTGTGATCCAACATGCCCAGGTAACATGGGCGTGGGACACAACTCAGACGCGCTTAAACTCAAAATTTTCAAAACACACGGGCTAGAAACGATCCACACGGGTGTGTGACACACCCGTGTGCCCTTATTTCTATATAAACCCCTCACTATTCATCTTTTCCGCCAAATTCTCCTCCCCAAACCCTAGCCGTTTTCCCTTTTTCCCCTTACTAAGTCCGGCCACCACCATCAACACCTCCTCATCTTGACTCCTCTCCCTTTTTCCTCATTCATTTACTTCCTTTCCCCTTACTCTACGCAAGTCCATGCCCGTGTGAGGATAACACGCCCGCGCACCACCACCACGCTCGTGCTCCGACCACCGCCTCAACCGCGCCACTTCCCTCAATAATCTCCACCGGTTTACCCTTCTCCACTATCGTTTACTTATTTCTTTAATTTTTCATTATTTTATTTCATTTTATTATTTGTTTCATTGTTCTTATTTCATGATTTAGATTTTTATGATTATCTTAGTATTTGCTTTACTTAGTTTAATTCTATACTGATATTTCTTCATAGTTTAGCAATCTTGGCTGGCAATAATACTTGAATCATTGAACACCCTTTATTTTCAGGTACGTAATGAGTCCACCACGAGGGAAAAAGACTGCCGTTCCCGTTTACAAAAAATGGAAAGGTACCAGTGTAACTTCCTCAAGCGCTTCCGCCGAAGTGCGCCATCCATTCCTACGGTTTCCTCCGAGATCACAGGAGGACCTTTTTTAGATACTTCGCGCGCAACCCCTCGGCGTAGGGAGGTGCATTGATTGGACCGCTTTGGAACAGGTCCAACTAGTCGACGACGTCTGGGCCCTCCTGACTACAGACCCATGAGGGCAATTCTTCGAGATCATCGGGTCCACATGTCTAGAGCTCACTTTGGAGCTCTACTCCACATTCCACCTCCAGACGGTGATGACGAACCACGATGACCCCAGCACAGTCCAATTCTGTCTCGGAGGCATTGTACGTGAACTGAGTGTCCCACAGTTCGGGGTCACCTTGGGGCTCTACACCGACGAATTCATGGCGGACAATGATCTCGAGAACCTCCATCGCCACATCCATAACTCCCCTTCTAGATGGTGGAATAACATAGCCCCCGTTGCGGCTACCTATGACCCCAGTCGCTCAATGGGGACAGCTCTTGCCCCATCCCTGAGGTACTTACACGCCATCTTAGCTCATACATTGACAGGTAGGTGAGAGAGCACCGGCGTCGTCAATACTCACGACACCTACTTCCTATGGTGCATGGCGAAAGGGCATGTCTTTGACTTAGCCTACTTCATAGCTCGTGCCATTGAACATCAAACGGAGCAGCATAGGAGAGGGGTCATCTCCATGGGTCCCTACATTACACGTCCGGCTCGGTATTTTGGACTCCTCAACACCGCCGCGCCGGTCCTCCTCACTCACATCGCGAGACAGACAGATGCCCCCACAGGGCATCCAGACGATGCTCCACATGAGGATGATTGAGAACCGCCGTGGGTTCGATCCTCCCCAGTATAGGCTATCACGAGCTACCGTCGACCCATAGGACATTACTGATGATGTCCCTCCCTAGCACGAGGAGCCACCTTCGGCACCACACCCCCTCGCCAACCATTTCATGCGGCTGCTTCAAGCCCAGACATATCTGAGTGCCTAACACAATTCGAGCAGTAATGCTTCCAGCATTTCGATCACATCGACTCCACCCTCTACCAGATATGTCAGCACCTTCACATTTCATCGCCGCCCCCACCTCGCGACCCAGCAGATGACGAGGACCTTTGAGTCCTTTTATTTTCTTTAATTTTATTTTTATTGTTATTTTTATTTTTATTTTCATTTTCATTTTCATTTTTATTTTCATTTTCTTTTATAATTAAATTTTTACCATTCTTGTTTTAAAACTTTCATTAGTATAGTTGAATTTCCTTTATCGCTAGCTGTCTAACTCTGAGTATCTATAACAACATTCATTAACTAGTAGTCCCTAAAATTTATCTGATGACTTCGCAGTGTAAAAAGGTTCAATGTGCCACTCAAGGAACGAACACATCACCTATACCTAGTCATCATGTTCATCATTGATCGTCCCCCAAGGATTTCATCCATAATTCAGGAAGTTTCACCTCTCTCTCTCTCTTATTACTTCCTTACTAATCATTATCTATCTTTGTACATTGAGGGCAATGTACATCTTAAGTGTGGGGGGTGAATTTTATCTTGAAAAGTTCCTAACTTTGTGCATTATTCTCAAATCCCTGAATGATATTTTGTCTTAAGTAATTTTCTCATATTACTGTTAGAATGAAATTTCTTTTGATTTATGATTTTCATTGATATGTTTCGGATTAAGTCATAGTTAATTATGCAGTGATGATTTAAACTTTAGGAGACTAGAGAATCAAGCATGATGAGTTTATTTTCAGAATTAAAAAGTTGATAGGTTGTCTACCTGAATCTAATTATTACCTTGAAGTTTGAAATTCACAAGGTTGACATCAAAAACCCATAATTTTTGTGAGATCTTGAGCCATTCAGAGCATACATTCTGTTCTTGCTCACTTTATTGATTGTGAGTGTGTCAACATTGATTTGTTATTCTAGAACTTGCTTCGATTACGCATGTCAAGACCACACTTTTGATTTGATATACAGAGATGATAAAGGAACCTAGGTTTTAACCCACTTATTCCACTAAAAAGCCTACCCATTTAATTAACCCTTAGTAAACCCCTTGGAGACTAACAAACCATTTCTTAACTCACCCATTAATATTAACCCAAAACCCACTTTGTATTTGTTATCACCATTTCTCTTGACTACCCTTATATCGAGATTTGATTTGATCGGTTGCTTAACCATTTTCTTTATTTCAGTTGTTAAATTCTATCTTATTATTATTGTATGATTTGTTCTTAAAAAAATGAAGTATATTCATTATTAGTTCTATGTTATTTGAGCATACATTTAATTTTACATTTTGAGAAGAAGCTCGTGTTATTAGTGATGAATTCTTGATTGATGTAATTATTTAAGTTTTAGTTATTTTTATAGTTAGGTAATTTATCAATTCAGTCTCGATACTAACCCTCTAATTCAGCCTTTATCCACACCTTTAACCCAAGCCCCATTACAACCCATAAAAGACCTTTTGATTTGTGTATCATCTTATTTTACAGTGGTGGAGATTTGATTTTCAGGCAAGCCTATGGGATTAACTTTTCATGTTTGACTCTTGGGTGCTTATTTTTGAACCTTAAACACCTTGAGTGATTTGAGTGAACTCTTAGTGAGGATGTCAATACTTGTTGATTTTTAATTAAAAGGTGATTATTTAGGTAAGGGGAAACACCTATTTTTCGTACTATAAAAACTATGACTTTGATTGTTTGAATCTTTAGGAACCTTCTGGTTAAATTATCAATGTATGAATTACCTATGAATTATGATGAAACATTATTGATGAAGGTTATGAATTGAGGGAGTTCAATTGTAATTGTGAGTTGAGGATTTTGCTTGAGGCCAAGCAAATGCTTAAGTGTGGGGGTATTTGATAAACCGTAATATATACATATTCTAATCCCACATTTAGCATACTTTTGGATTATTTATCCCTTGAATTGTTGAATTTGATGCTCCTAATCCTTTAAATTCATGTTTTATACTTAGGAGAGCATCGGAGGAAGAAAAGAACGAGGAACGAGCCAAAAACAGAGAAAATGGGCCAAAGTGAGAAATCAACACGGCCTGGAAGTTCACCAAACGACCATGCCACCTTAGCAGGCCCAAACACGGCCTGGGCTCGATTCACATGGGCGTGCTTCACGGGCGTGTCTCTGTCGTGACCGGTTGCAATTTTACTCGGAAAAGGATACTTAGGAGCGAAGAAAGAAATTTCGAAGTCTATATAAACACCCTAAGTATGACCTAAAAGGGGGGCAAAGCCAGAGAGGGCTGAACACAGGGAATTACTCCATGAAAGCCAGTTGATTCATCCCAGAAGCTGGAATCACACTCAAGATGAAAGATCTTCCCTTCAATTTCCTTCAGGGGGTTTTAGGGTTTTTTTTATGTTTTGTTACTTACTTTCTTCTAAGATGTATTCTTTATTAAACATGAACTAAACCCCTCAAATACTTGAGGGGGATGAAACCTAAGACGGATCTTGTTATTGTTTTCTGAACTAAATGATAAATACTTGATTTGTTCTTAATTATGTGTTCTTAATTCTTGTTTTAATATTTCAGGATATTGATTCAAGTATTGATGTGCTTAGGCACTGGAGCAAAAGTTCTTGTTTAAGAGTAGATCTAGCATAGTTAAGCGGAGTTGATCGCAACCCTAGAGATAGGATGACAAAAATCTGCCGGATTAGGGTCAAACCTAATATGGGAGTCCATAGATCGAGTTAATGCAATACTAAGGGTTTTAATTAGAAAGAGATTTCAATTAATCAACCTAGGGTTAGACATTAGTAGCCTCGAAAGAGGTATTAATATAAATTAGCGAATCCTACAGATCAAGTCAAGTGAATAAATCGTCTGGTTCAGAGTTAAATAACAAGTAAAGTCTAGGTGGATTCTTCCTCGAGTATTGTCTTAATCAACTGGTTTTCCCACAAGTATTTTCCCAATTCACTCTCTGTGTCTTAGCATGCTTAGTTAAGTAATTAGTTAATTAAACATCGATTCCCTTAATACTTAGGCTAGATAATAAAAAGATAGTAACTACTAGTACTCTTGGTCTTTGAGGATACGATATTTCCGGTCTTGCCATAGCTATACTACCGAACGATAGGTGCGCTTCCCTTATTCGTTGTCATAGTTAGTTTGGACACGATCACCTAGCTATATCTTCTCTTCAATTTCCGGCACTTAGGGAAGAAGATGGACACAAATTTTGACTTCATTTCCCCTTTTTATTAATTTATTAACTAAATGACCAAAATGACCTTGAGGCCTTTCCTTGAGATTTTTCCCTTCCATGTCCATTTTTGTCCATCATGAGATATAATGGTATAATTACTAAATAAGATCCTCTAATAATTTTTCTAATGCTATCTCATACTTAAAACTTCTAGAATCTCATATTTTTCAATTTTTGCAATTTAGTCCTAAAAGATAAATTGATCACTAAATCATAAAATTTCTTAATGAAATTTTCACACAACCATGCAAACATGTCATAGACCTCATAAAAACCATAAAACATATATTTCTACTTTGGTTTTGTGGTCTCGCAACCACTATTCTGACTAGGCCCTAAATCGGGCTGTTACATACCTTGTTTCAAATATCGCGACTCGCATGTCTAAACACCCCAAAACTCCTCATTCTTCTCATTTCCCCCTAAATTACTGATCTTAAATTCCTAAGAACTCTTACCCCTCACTATTTTCTGTCAACCCTTCTTCCAAATCCTTTTGACTCTCTTTGAAAATTTTCTCCTTTTTACTTTTTTTTTCTTGTTAGGGTCTTATTTTGTTGGTTGGTTTTACATTTATTTTGCTTGGGAAACACGAATTTCATCAACTCTATCAACAAACATATAACACAGTTTGAGTTTTCTTTTATTTTTCTTTTCCTTTGTATTGGATGTGATAGTGTTGCCTTGGTTATCATTTTTGATATCTTGTCCTTGTATTAGTGTTCAGTGATTGGAAAATATTTTAATAGTACCAAGTGAACCATTTTCTTAGCTTAGAAGGCGATAAACATGCCCCTTGGATCGATAAAACGAACGAAATCCCAAACTGAACCACCTCAGGAACCAACATACGTTTCTGACAAATTTCAATCGAAAGAGGTCGAACCCTTTTTCTCAAGTATTCAAGGACGGGCGTTTATCCTTGAAAAAGGCTTCGATCATTCAGCCTCGAATTTTGGACGTAGTTCACTTTCATCGATGGATGAATATCGCCATGGTGCCAACTACACCTGTTGTAATTCTGGTAGTGTTGGAGTTTTACTCCAACTTGAATTTTCTGAAGAAAATAAGGTGTACGTTCAACATAAAAATGTTGATATATCCCCTGAAACTATTAGTGAATATTATGGCATTCCCTATTATGAAAATGACAATTTGTCCGATATGGATCTTGTTAAATTTAAAAACGTGGATATGGACATTATTTTACCATTTTTAACTAAGGGGAGAGGTGAATGGAAAGGGAAGGGTATAATGATTACCCCCTATCTTTTAAGTAAGCTATCATGTTTCTTGTTGCTAAGATGTGGATGCAATTCATTTGTACTCGCATCTCACCACTGCTTAACACTAACACTGTTAATAAGCTGCGTTGTTGTATTGTAGTTTGCAACGAAAGCGGGTTAATTCATATAAATTTTTATAATAATAAAATTTATTTAAAGTTATTAAATTATTATATATAACTCAATTTTTATACGATAAAAATAATAAATTATTATGACTTTTATTTATATATTTATTTGAAAATATATTTATAGTAAATATTAAAATATACTAAAATAATTATGACAATAAACATATATTTTATATATTTTATGATAAATTTATATATTTACTACAACATATAAAAGAATGAAATTTAATTAATTACTATATAATAATATTTGTAATTTACTTATTTGAATGCCCAAAAGCCTTATTTCACACCCATATAAAGCATAAAGTGGTAAAAATATTACCCACTGCAGTTGCTTCTTGTTTACTAGTGTTTGACACTCCAGTCCAAAACTTCCTCACCGGTGCGTTAGAAGATCTTTCGTCGGCCAAATTTTTTGCCATAGAAACCGGTATATGTGGTGCGATTACACCAAAATCAAGAGTAAACGTGCTTCATTGGAAGCAACTGGGCATCCAAAGGAGCCCCTAGTCAGTATGTTGCGTCGCGACATGACGATGAACCCCCGACGTTGCGAATTCAACCTAAAGTTCTAAAAATGTTATAGTTTAATCCTAATTCGATCTCGGGTTAGCGTTAAAGCTTTCGTAAGCTCATATAAGAACCGAAAATGTATATATATATATATCATTTTATGTAACAACCCTAACCTGTATCCATCGCTAGATTAGGGTTTCGGAGCATTACCGTACAAACGAAACATTTAAAACATAATTGTATTCACTATCATAACATATCAAAAGTCCATCATACATACACCTTATGTCCCTAAATCGAGCCCTCGAGGCCCTAGAAATACTTTAGAAACAATTTGAGATTGAATTGAAAACATTTGGAAAGTCTAAGAAAAGTTCACAAAATTTTTGAAAGTATGGGTCACACGGCCGTGTGGCCAGGTCGCGTGCCTCACACAGCTGAGACACACACTCGTTTCTCAGGCTGTGTAACCTTTGCACTTGGGACACACGATTGTGTCCCAGCCCCTGTCCTCACCCGTGTAACTCTTTGAGTAGGGTTACACGCCCGTGTCACACGCTCGTGTGCTAGGCTGTGCAACTCACTGATTTGCATGCAAAGGAACCTTCAGGAAACACACGACCGTGTCACCAGGCTGTGTGTCACACACGGCTGAGTCACACGCCCGTGTCTCAGGCTGTGTGGACCTAAAATTCACCTGAAACAAGCCATTCCCAACACCATTTCATGCATAATCATTTGAACCATATGTGCACACTTACAAGGCATCAAACCATACCTAAACATACATATATATATATATTCTATTTCAAGACCCTGATTCAACTAACCAATATGTCATTCAAAGGCACCTTTAATACACACAACAACACTTACCTAAACATGCATATTTTACCACACTTCAATCACCAATTACTAATTAAAAACATACCAAACATGCCACAACTTGACCATTACCATACCATCTCAAAACATACCATTTGAGTCATTCAAAGCATGCAACATAAGATAGCCACAATGACACAATTTTGACAAAGTATCAAATGATACCAAAACAAGATAACATCCATAACTTATACAAGCCAATTCACCAACTAACATTCATCACAATGACATTACAATTCAACCTATACATGCCATTTTAACCTTGGTCAAAACATTCAAAAACTACCAATATTTATGTTGGATAGTGTGATAGATCTCCGACGAACTTCCAAACCGATCGAGCTTCTGATAATCTATAAAACATAGGAAAGAAACTGTGTAAGCAATTAATGCTTAGTAAGCTCGTATAACATAAAAATAACTTACCATTTCATTTTCATAAAGTAAATAGCATAATAATAACACCAACTAAAACCATAAACTTGGCACAATGCCTATACAACATCACCAAATACACAAATTAGTGCATTTATACATGGTTCAAATGAATTCATCCATAAAAAGTAACTTACACATTTGTTCACCTCATTTAGGTCATCATTTCCTTTTCATAATTTCATGATACATTCCATTTGAAAACTTACCATTTCATTTCCTTTTCATACCCGTTGAACCATCTAGAATTTTATCGGATACTCAGGAAGGCTCACACGAAGTGTGCTTAAACATATAACTGTAACCTTTCCTTTACATCATTCCTCACACGAATTGTGAAATAGGTCTACTCACACGAGCTATGGGTCAGAATGTAAGCTACACGATGCTGCTCACACGAGCTGTGGAGCATCCTCAAAAAATGCTGGACTTCAGCCATCGGTAGGACATTCAAGACCAGCACCCAAAACATGAAATCCCTAATGACATGTCATTTGTATCCTACGAATTCCTAAGGATCAACTGGGACTCGATAACTGTCATTGCGTTGATTTGGATATACATCATTCAATTACATAGTAAATACATAATAACATACATTTTAATAACATGAACGGACTTACCTCGATAAATAGGGGCATGAAGGTTAAATCGAGCTATTCCGAAGCTTTAGCTTTGCCTCGATCTAAGTCTGTAGGTGGCCTATCTTGATCTAAATAGACAATTTCAATCCATTTAATACCTCTAGTATTCAATTCAATCCACATTTCATATTTATGCAAAATTACTATTTTGTCCCTAACATTTTAACTTTTCACAATTTAGCCCTTAAGCTCATAAATTGAAATCTAAGCATTTTAATCCCCCGTTAAAGCTAACCGAATTTTTTAGGGACTTAATCCAACCCAAAAAAATCATCATTTCATGAATTTTACTATTTTTACAAACAAATCCCTAAATGCAAATTTCATCAAAAATCACTTGACAAAACTTGTTTATTTATTAACAAAGATTCATAACCTAGCATTTAACATCAAGAACCATTCAAAAACATTCATGGAATAACCCTCAATCTTTAACAGTTTTACAAATTAACCCCCGGGCTAGCTAGATTAAGCTAAAACGACCTCAAAAATATAAAAATCATTAAAAACGAGGCCAAAATTACATACCATGCAAGTGCTTAGACCAACCTATTCTTCAAAGCTGAAAAATGGGTACTTTTCCTCTTAATTTCAGTGGAGAAAACCAATTGAGAAGATGATACCATCTTTTCTTTATTTTAGTTTCAGTTTATTTATTAAATTACCAACTTAACCTTTACCGTTAACTTTAAAATCCATTACATCATGCCCATAAATGTCCATTAACTGTAAGAATGGCATAATTATCATTTACAACCACTTAATTTAATATTTTATAGCCATTTGACCCTTTTAACTAATAAAACTCCATTTTTACACTTTTTACGATTTAGTCATTTTCACTTAATTAATCATGCAAACATCAAAATTTCATAACGAAATTTTAATACAACCTTACTAATATCCCATAGACATTAAAATAATAATAAAATAAAAATTTACTCATCGAATTTGTGGTCCCAAAACCTGTAACACCCTTCACCCGTATTCAACGTTGAAATTGGGTTACAGAGCATTACCGGACTTATAAAATAATTAAACAATAATTTCACATACATTTTCAAATTTCATATAATCATCATTTAAACTCAATCAAATTGTCCCTAATACGAGCTTACGAGGCCCTAACATGCTTTAGAAGTGGTTCAGGACTAAACTGATAATTCAGGAAACTTTTACGAGACTTAGAAAATTTTTCAAATTTCAGGGGACACACAACCAAAGACACGCCCGTGTCACAGGCCGTGTGGACATTCGAAATGGAACCACATGGCCGTGTCCCAGCCCGTGTCTGACCCCGTGTAACTCTCTGACTTGGGTCACACGGCCAACACACACGCTTGTGTGGCTAGCCCGTGTGCCCTAAAAATGGCCACACACGCCCGTGTGCCAGGTCGTGTACTAGGCCGTGCCAAACCTGTAGGGTATACTGACTTATGCCACACGGCCAAGTCACACAGCCTTGTAACCTGACCCTGTGCCACACACGGCTGAGGCACACGCCCGTGTCTCTGCCCATGTTGACAAAGATAGGATATTTACCAAGCCAATTTTCCACTCAAATTTGTATACACCTACACCAAATCTAATGGCACCAAAACAAGACATAAATAGGCATTCTATCAACCTCAACCAAGCATCATTTACACCATTTCAATGCTAACAAATATAAGGCATATAATCTCAAAATATGCCATTCAATTTCATACCAAAAATCACCTTCTCAATTGATCAATATGGTCATTTTCTAAATATACATTACTAGCCTAAATTCACTAGCATACCAATATTTATAACTCATACCAAAAATTCACTAGCATCACATGACCATCATCCAACACATCACACAAGCCGTATGCACATATACATACATGATCAACTATACCAAACTAAGCCAACTCCCATGGCAACCAAACTTTAGTCATTTACAAGCCATTTCCAATAGTTAACTTCTTTATCAATTCATAACCAAAATGACCAAAGTTCCTATACATGCCATATACTCAAAATAATTAAGTTCAAAGGTACCAAAGTGATAGTAGGATAGTGTGATGAAGTCTCCAACGATCCTCGAATCTGAGCTAGCTTGATTTCACTATAAAACACAGAAAACTTAAACAAAGTAAGCTATAAAGCTTAGTAAGCTCGTATGAAATAATAAGCAAAGCTCACCATTCAATTATCATTCAATAATATGAACATAACATACTACAAAACATTTAACTACAATGATAACATGTATTCAATCACATAATTAACCATGAACTTACAATTTCCATAGATTCGATGCTTATTAGTTTCCGTACATACTTGTACTGATATGTATCTATTTCACACCATTTCATATCTTCGATATACGCATTGAACCATTTGGAATAATAAAGGATACTAGGGAATCTCGCACCCTAAGTACCAATATATATAGTCGAAGCTATCTCAATAAAATCTTGCACCGAAGTGCCAATACATAGCCGAAGCTATCTCAATATCATATCTCAACAATGCTCACTCTCGTGCTATCAACGGGTCTGCTCACACAAGCTGACGAGAATCCACAACACATGCTGGATAACTCAGCCATCGGTAGGACGTATGGACCAGCACCCCAAACAATAATAACCCCTAATGACATGTCATTCGTATCCTAATCTATTCCTAAAGTTCAATCGGGATTTCACACTTGCCGAATTGTCGTCGAACATGTCTGTAGAGTCATTTTCACAGTTTATGCAATATCAAAGCATATTAAATACAATTATAACAAATCTTATTACATACGAACTTACATTTGATGCGAAAACGGTGAATTAAGTTGATTAATCCGAAATTTTGTTCTTTCCCCGATCTAAATCCGTATATCACCTTTCTTGATCTAAATATAATCAAAATTAACTTATTTAATAATCTATCTGTTCAATTTAGTCCAAATTATACATTAAAACACTTTTACACTTTTGCCCCTAACATTTCATATTTTTGCAATTTAGTTCTTATTTCATAAAATAAAAAATTCATGCAATTCAACCAAAGCCCATGCTAGCCGAATTTCAATTAGGTCCCTAGCAGCCCATATTTTTCATTTATTTCACAATTTAACCACCAAATTTACACATTTCACAATTCAATCCCTATTTGGACATTTTACTAAAAATCACTTAACAAATGTTGTTTATCTAACAACAAGCATGCATTTTCTATCATCAACCATCAAAACACATCCACATTCATCAATGGTAAAACCCTAAACCTTTAACAGTTTTGCAAAATAGTCTCTGGGGTATCTAGATTAAGCTGTAACGACCTCAAAATCATATAAATCATTAAAAATTGATTAAAAATACATACCATGCAAGCAAGACGAAGTAGCTAAACTTCAAAGCCCTAACAATGGCTATTTTCTTCTTCAAAATTGGTGAAAGAAACAATTTTAGAAGATGATACATTGTTTTTACATATTTTACTTAACTTAATTATTGAATTACTAATTTAACCTTACTAATTAACCTTTAAAATCACATAATATATGTCCATAAATGTCCACTAACATTAACAATGGTCTAATTATCACATAAGAACCTCCAATTTAATCTTTCATAGCTATTAGACACCTTTAGCTAATAGAACTCACTTTTGCACTTTACGCGATTTAGTCCTTTTTATCAAATTAAGCATTTAAACGATAAAATTTTTAACGAAATTTTCACACAATCACACTATCATGCTTAAGACATTACAATAATAATAAAATAATTATTTTGACTTTGTATTTGTGGTCTCAAAACCACTGTTCTAATTTGACCAAAAACAGGCTGTTACAACTCTCCCTTCTTAGGAATTTTTGTCCCCAAAAATCTTACCAAAAAAGAGGTTAGGGTATTGTTTTCTCATAGTTTCCTCGGGTTCCCACGTAGCCTCTTTGATATCGTGCCAATGCCACAAAACCTTTACTAAAGCTATGCTTTTATTTCTCAATTCTTTAACCTCTCGAGCTAAATTCTGATCGGTTCTTCGTTATATGTCATATCAGGTTGAATTTCAATCTCTGTCGGAGAAATGATATGTGATGGATCTGATCGATACCTTCGTAACATCGACACATGAAATACAATGTGGATCTTTTCTAACTCTGACGGTAAAGCTAACCGATATACCACTGGCCCTATTCTTTCTATGATCTCATACGGTCTGATAAATCGTGGACTCAATTTGCCTATACGACCAAATTGAAGAATTTTCTTCTATGGAGATTCTTTGAGAAATACTTTGTCACCGATATGAAATTCATTGTCTTTTCATTTTAAATCTGCGTATGATTTCAGTCGATCTGAAGCTGCTTTCAGACTTTCGCAAATTACATTCACTTTCTCTTCAGTCTCTCTAATTAAATCAATCCCGTGAATCTTTTTCTCACTAAGTTCGGTCCAATACAATGGAGTTCGGCATTTACGATCATACAATGCTTCATACAGTGCCATCTTTATACTTGATTGAAAACTGTTGTTATATGCAAATTCAACCAATGGTAAATATTTCTCCCAGTTGCCTTCAAATTCCAAAACACAACAACGAAGCATATCTTAGAGAATCTGAATTACTCTCTCAGACTGACCATCGGTTTGTGGATGAAATACGGTGCTAAATTTCAACAGTGTACCCAAAGCTTCTTGTAATTTCTTCCAAAATCATGGCGTAAACCTCAGATCTCTATACGAAATAATCAAATCTGGCACACTGTAACACCCCTAACCCGTATCCGTTGCTGGAGTAGGGTTACGAGGTATTACCGATCAATACACATCATTTAACATACAATACTCATAAATTTATGCATTCATACTCAAATACCATTCAACACAATCACATTGTCCCTTATAAGAGCCTACGAGGCCTTAAACATGCTTTAAAAGTGGTTTGGGACTAAACCGATAACATACAAAACTTTTGGAAAACTTAGAAATTTTCATCCATACAGGGGTCACACGCCCGTGTGAACCGGCCGTGTGCCTCACACGGCTCCAGACACGCCCGTGTCTCAGGCCGTGTGAAAGCAGGGCATACATACTGAATTGGGTCACACGGCCAACCATAGGCCTGTGTGTCTAGCCCGTGTGCCCTTCGAAATGGCCACACACGCCCGTGTGCCAGGTCGTGTGCTAGGCCATGCCAAAACTGTAGGGTATACTAACTTATGCAACATGGCCAAGTCACACGCCCGTGTACTAGGCTGTGTGCCATTTAGGGGGGTATACTGACTTGTACCACACGGCAACTATAAAACCATAACCATTTTCATACTAAACATACCAAAATAAGCCATCACTCATGGCTATATATACAACCAAAACATATGCATTTACAAGCCATTTCTAATAGCTAAACACACAACCATATTAACATCATTTACAAGCCAACTCTCATGGCTATATTCACAACCAAAATACCACAAGTAGCCTATACATGCCATATACCATATTTATACAACTCAAAAGTACCAATTAGATGCTTGATAGTGCGATGATGTTCCCGACGACTCCCGGATCAGAGCTAGCCTTGATTCAGTATAAAACATAGAAAAATAACACAAAGTAAGCTTCATAGCTTAGTAAGCTTGTATGTGAATAACTTAATTCATCAAATGAATGCAAATCAACTAATTTTACACAACATCACCATATACACATTAACTACAAACCTTTCTCATGTCTCAAAACATGATCAAATACCATCTCATCGAACTTTCTCTATTTAATACTCGAATAGGTTCTGTACGTACCTGTATCGCCTCGTACTAACCTCTCTCTCAACCACATCATTCCTTTACCCGTTGAACCATTCGAAATAGAAGTTGGATACTCAAGGATCTCAATCAATAAGTACCTATACCATGGCCCAAAGCCAAATCAAGGTAACTTATCCTGGAGTACCTATACCATGGCCTGTAGCCAAATCAAGGTATCACTCGCACCCGAAGTGCCGATATCATGGCCCGAAGCCAACACAATAACCTAATGACATGTCACTAGCATCCTAAACTATCTGTATCTCATAAGCACAGTTTATTCGATATCAAAGCATTTAACATATATTTATAATGAAATTTCAATATACGAACTTACCTCGTATTCGGATTTGACGGATCAGATCGACTACTCGATAACCTTGCTTTTCCCCCGATCTAAATCTGAATTCTTTCTTTCTTGATCTATATGTATTCAAAATTAACTCATTTAATCATCTACTCATTCAATTTAGTCCAAAAATACACATTTGGGCATTTTTACGCATTAGCCCATAAACTTTCACATTTAATCAATTTAGTCATTATGTCACAAACACAAAAAATTCACATAATTTCATTAAACCCAAGCTTGGCCGAATTTCATATAAGTCCTTAGCATCCCAAAACTTTCATTTATTTCACATTTCAGCCTCTCAATTTGCATATTTCACAATTTAATCCCTATTATGTAATTTCATCAAAAATCACTTAACAAAACATGTAAAACTATCATCAAGCTTTCAAAATCTATCATCAATCATCAAATTACTCAAGTATTCAACAATGGCATCATGTTAAATCTTTAACAATTTTGAAATATAAGGTACGGGCTAGCTAGAATACAAAGCAACGATGTCAAAAACATAAAAATCATTAAAAAACGAACAAAAATGGACTTACATGCTTGAGGTTAGTGTAGCCGAATGTTAAAGCTCCTTCAATGGAGTTTTACCACCCTAATTTTAGGTAGAAAGATGAACAAGGTGAAGCAATTCTTTTGTTTTCTATATTTTATCATCTTTTATTATAAATTACCATATTAACCTTAATAAAACATTAATATATAACACATAAACCATGGACATAAATGTCCACTAACCTTAACAATGGTTTAATTTCAACATAAGGACTTTGAAAATTTAATTTCATAGCTATTTAATACTTTTAACTATTAGAACTCAAATTTTACGCTTTACGCGATTTAGTCCTTTTTCTCAAATTGAGCAATTAAACGATAAAATTAGCTCACGAAATTTTCACACACACATGCTATCATGCTGTAAACACAAAAAATAATATTAAAATAATTTTCTAACATCGGATTTGTGGTTCTGAAACCACTGTTCAATTTAGCTAAAATCGGGCTATTACAACTCTCCCCCCTTAGGGATTTTCGTCCCCGAAAATCTTACCAGTGAATAGGTTCGGGTATTGTTTTCTCATAGCATCCTCGGGTTCCCATGTAGCTTCTTCGACCCCGTGTCTATGCCATAATACTTTCACTAATGCGATTCTCTTATTTCTCATCTCTTTGATCTCACGAGCTAAAATTCTAATCAGTTCTTCAGCATATGACATATCAGACTGAATTTCAACTTCAGTCAGGGAAATGACATGTGAATGGTCGGATCAATATCATCGAAGCATCGACACATGAAACACATTATGTTTTTTTCTCTAACTCAGACGGTAAAGATAATAGATAAGCAATTGGCCCGATTCGCTCGATAATCTCGTACGGTCCAATGAATCTCAGACTCAATTTCCCTTTTCGACCAAACTGCAATATTTTTTTCCACGGCAACACTTTCAAAAACACTTTATCCCCGATCTGAAACTCAATATCTTTTTGTTTCAAGTCTGCGTATGAATTCTATCGATCCAAAGCTGCATTCAAACTATCACGAACCACTTTCACTTTTTTCTTTTGTTTCTCTGATCAGATCAACCCCGTGAATCTTATTCTCACTAAGCTCAGTCTAGTACAACGGTGTTTGACATTTACAACCGTATAGAGCTTTATACAGTGCCATCTTTATACTCGATTGAAAGCTATTATTGTAAGCAAATTCAATCAGCGGTAGATATTTCTCCCAACTACCTCCAAACTCAAGAATGCAACAATGCAACATGTAACAACTCGGTTTAGACCCTAGTCAGAACAATGGTTTCGGGACCAAAAATTCGAGTCAAAAAATACTTTAATAATATCTATTGTGTTTATAGTATGTGAATTAATATTTGTGAAAGTTTCGTATGAAAATTTTATCTTTTGTGTGCTCGGTTTCATAAAAGGACTTGATCGCATAAAATGTAAAAGTGACTTGCTAATTATTAAAGTGCTATATTGCTATGTTCTTTTAATGTGGAGGCCTAAAAATGAAATTAGGCCATTACATGATGGTATGGACGGCAGTGGACAACCATTTTTAACCTTTTATATTATTCCATTAAGGATAATATGGTAATTATGTTAATAAGCTTAATATAATAAAACAAATTGATAAAATGATGTCCATCTTTGTTGTTTCCACCAAAAATAAGAAGAAGAAAAAAATATTTTAAGCTTTGGTTTCATTCGGTCATTGCCAAGCACAATTAAGGTATGAAATTTGTTCCATTTTTAATGATTTTTATGTTTTTGTGATTGTTGTTAAGTGTACTATCTAGCCCTTGTCACAATTTTTGAATTTGATGAAGATTTTGAGTTATGCCTTTGATGAAATTGTGAGCTTTGTGATGTTAGTTGATGAAAAATTAAAGATATGTGTTGGGTTAACATGTTTTGTATTTGAAATTTTGATGAATTTGAGTATTATGGGCTAAATTGTGAAAATGAGAAATTGAAGGACTAAAATGTGAAATAAATGAAAGATATGGGCTTATATGGACTAATGGAATATTCGGCCAAGTTATAGTGTAATGAAATTTTGTATATTTTGTGATTTTGTGAATTAGGGACTTAAATGTCAAAATGTGAAAATGTGAGGGTTAATTTGTAAAATGCCCTAAATATGTGTATATGGATTGAATTGAATGATTTGGTGAATGAATAAGCTAAATTTGAATGTGTATAGATCAAGAACCAAAGAAAACGGAATTAGATCGGGGGAAATCGAAAGTAGTTGAATAGCCGTTCGTTTCCGTTCTTTCCCGTACGAGGTAAGTCTATATAAAAATAAATGTGTTTGAATTGAATTATTATTTATATGTGAATGAATTGTGATATATGGTAGTTTGAGCTGAATATGTGAAATTCGGGAAAGTTCCGGTAATGTGACGACGTCTGAAAAGCCCCATACGAAGCTTAGGAAGTAGTTAGGATACGTATGTCATGACATATGATTCTGATATGAGTTATCGTGTAAGACCATGTCTGGGACGTTGGCATCGATTTGTGATTTTCGTGTAAGACCATGTCTGGGACATCGACATCGTATTTGATCTCGTATAAGACCCTGTCTGGGACAGTGGTATCAATATTGATTACATGTAAGACCACGTCTAGGGCGTTGGCATTGTACGAGCTTTTCGAACTATCCGAGTATCCTATTTGATTCCGCACGGTTCAGCAGGCATTCCGAGATATGATTGAATTTGTGAATATGAATCCGTTTCAGGTATGTATGAAATGTTTATGAAATTTGGCAATGGAAGATAAGTATGAATATGGACATTTGATATGTGAGCTACATGAAAATGTGATATGTTTATAAGCAAGTGATTATGAACAAAGAAGCTAGATGAGAAATAAGAATGTGCTATTGTGTTATGCCATAGTTCATATGAATGAAATAGTTTATAATTAATTATGTGATAAGTTTATATTTATATGGCTTACTAAGCTTTTGAAAGCTTACTTTGTGTGTGTTTGCATTGTTTTATAGATTATCGAAGCTACTGGAAGCTCGGGGATCGTCGAGGATTATCACCACACTATCGAACTGTATTTTGGTCCCTTTTGAAAATGTACATATTGAAGTATGGCATGTATAGGCTAGAAATGTTAAGATATGTTTTGGGACATGTATATATAGCCATGTGATATGGCTTGATAATGAATGTGAATATAGGTGAATTTAGTCCATGTTATGTGATGCAAAAGTTGGTATGATTTGATGTGCTCATGAATGGTCAATTTGGTAGGTTTCATGGTTAATTTTGGGAAATTGAAATGGCGAGAAATGCTAAGAATTGAAATGGAATTATATGATGTATGAATCACATGTTTTTGATGTGAGGTTGGTATTTTGAATTGGTATGATTGAGCTGGATTTGCATATAGGAATGAATGATGTTGTTATGGGTCAAATTATGTATAATTTAGTATGTTTTGGCTACTTTTGGGACATAAATTGATGTTTGTTTGATGCTTGTAGGTATGACCAAAAATGGGTGGCAATTTGGCCTTGCTAATGACCTATAATTGCCGACACGGTTGAACACACGGGCGTGTGTCCCGGTCGTGTCCTTCAATGTCCCAATTCGAAGTAAGTTATACTTGCACATGGACCAGACACACGGGCGTAGACATGTCGTGTGATTCAAGTCAGTGTTGCACACGGGCCAGAGACACAGGCGTGTGACAGGCCGTGTGATTCAAGTCAGTTTTGCACTCGAACTGAGACATGGTCCAAGGTACGGCCGTGTGAGGCACACAACCTAGCCACATGGGTGTGTGCCCTGTTTTGAAAGAAAAAATTTCTAAGTTCTGCAAAGTTTCCGTATGAGATTGGTTTGGTTTCGAACCCTCTCTAAAGCATGTTTAAGGTCTCGTAGACTTTCTAAAGGGACTATATGTGTATGAATCATTATGTAATGATGATGTATGATTGATATTGTGAAATGAGAGTAAAATGTTTCGATATGTCCGATAATGCCTCTTAACCTTAGTCCGGCGACGGATATGGGTTAGGGGTGTTACAATTTGTTGGTATCAGAGCTACGATTTAGTCGATTCTAGGACTAACATAGCGTGTAAGAGTCTAGCTATACATGCCATAAATACGAACTGTGATAGTATGATGAATCCTGACAGATAAAATGTGTTTTCTATATAGTAAACGGATACTGATCGAGCCGTAGCTGACGATGTTGAAATTAATGCGCCTGCTCCCGCTCAAGGGACAGTGTCGTCTGATTCTAGACCGGTTACTAGCGGTCAGGAAGGAGAGTCTAAACAAGCCTTCTTCCAATTGATGAATGAGTGGTTCACTCAGTATGTTAGAGCAAATCCAGCTGTTCCTCAACCTCTGCCCCCGCAAGTTCCCGTAGCTCCCCAAGTTATATATCTGATTCGTCTAACTAAACCTCCGGTTGATAAGATTAAAAAATATGGGGCTGAAGAATTCCGTGCTACCATGAATGATGATGCTGAGAGAGCTGAGTTCTGGATTGAGAATACGATTCAAGTATTTGATGAGATGTCGTGTACCCCTGATGAATGTGTGAAATGTGCTGTTTCTTTGTTGAGAGATGCAGCTTACCAATGGTGGAAAACTCTGACTTCTGTTGTTCCAAGAGAACGTATTACTTTGGATTTCTTTCAGACCGAATTTCAAAAGAAATACATCAGTGAGAGATTTATAGATCAGAAACACAAAGAGTTTCTTTAATTGAAACAGGGCCGTATGTCTATTACAGAATATGAGCGAGAATTTGTGAAGCTGAGCCAGTATGCATAAGAATGTGTCTCGACTGAGGCAATAATGTGTAAAAGGTTCGAAGACGGATTGAATGAAGATATCCGTTTGTTAGTCAGAATTCTTGAAATAAAAGAATTTGTTGTGCTTGTTGATCGAGCGTGTAAAGCTGAAGAACTCAGGAAAGAGAAAAGAAAAGCTGATTTGGAAGCTAGAGAGGTGCGGAAACGAACATTGAGTAAGTCATATCAGTCAGGATCAAAGAAAGTCTGAGATGATTACAGCCGTTCAAAGGCTAGTGTGGGACATTCGAGTAAAAATTGTGCAAGATCACATTCGAGCTTCCGAGCTCCAGCTACTTCGATTGCAAGTGTTGGAAATGTCAGATCTGAGCGACCCGAGTGTAGACATTGTGGTAAAAGACATCCTGGAAATTGTCGATTAAATGATCGAGCTTGTTTCAAATGTGGATCTTTAAATCACTTTATTCGAGACTGTCCCGAGTTTGTTGAGCAAGAGATTGTACAAAATCCAAAGTCGAATAATGCTTCAACTAGGGGTAGACCTCCCAGAAACACGAGAATTGTGAGTAGTAGCCAGAGAGCTACGAAAGATACAACTGCAAGATCTGAGGCGAGAGCACCTGCCAGAGCGTATGCTATTCGCGCTCGCGAAGAAGCTTCGTCTCCAGACGTCATTACTGGTACTTTTATTCTTTATGATACTTCTGTGATTGCATTGATAGACCCAGGATCAACTCATTCATATATATGCATGAACTTAGTATCCAGTAAGACTTTGCCTATCGAGTCTACTAAATTTGTAATTAAAGTATCGAACCCCTTAGGCAAGTGTGTTCTGGTTGACAAAGTGTGCAAGAATTTTTCATTGAAGTTTCGAGATATCTGTTTCCCGGCTGATCTAATGTTATTACCCTTTGATGAGTTTGATATAATCCTTGGTATGGATTGGCTAACATTCCATGATGCTGTTGTGAATTGCAAATGTAAGACTATTGATTTGAGATGTCAGAATGATGAAATAATACAGATTGAGTCCAGTGATTTGAATGGGCTACCGGCAGTGATATCTTCAATGAAAGCTCTGAATTACGTGAAAAAGGGTTGTGAAGCTTATCTTGCGTATGTGATTGATACGAAAGTGACAGAAAAGAAAGTTGAATCTATGCCTGTGGTTTGTGAGTTCCTTGATGTGTTTCCTGAAGAATTACTGGGATTACCTCCGATAAGAGAAGTTGATTTTGGCATTGAGTTAGTGCCGGGGACGACCCCTATATCAATAGCTCTGTATAGAATGGCTCCGACAGAATTAAAAGAATTGAAGTCTCAGTTGCAAGAATTGATAGACAGAGGTTTTGCACGACCGAGCTTTTCTCCTATGGGCGCTCCTGTTCTGTTTGTGAAAAAGAAAGATGGCACGATGAGAATGTGCAGTGATTATCTTCAGTTAAACAAAGTGACTATTAAGAACAAATATCCTCTGCCCAGAATTGATGATTTGTTTGATCAGCTGAAAGGAGCTACTGTGTTTTCAAAGATAGATCTGAGATAGGAATACTATCAGTTGAGAGTGAAAGATTCAGACATTTCCAAAACTGCTTTCAGAAAGAGGTACGGACATTATGAATTTTTAGTTATGCCTTTCAGACTAACAAATGCTCCTGCTGTCTTTATGGACTTGATGAACAGAATTTTCTGACCGTATTTAGATCGATTTGTTGTTGTATTCATTGACGACATTTTGATTTATTCCCGTGATGAAATGGAGCAAACTGAACATTTGAGAATTGTGCTACAAACTCTGCGTTATAAGCAATTGTATGCAAAGTTTAGTAAATATGAGTTCTGGTTGCGCGAAGTTGGCTTTTTGGGACATATTGTGTCAGCATTCGGTATACGAGTTGGTCCGAGCAAGATTGCAGCTATTTTAGAATGGAAGTCTCCAAAAATATGTCTGAAGTCCGCAGTTTTCTGAAACTTGCTGGTTATTATCGACGGTTCGTAAAAGGCTTTTCGATGATTGCAACTCCGTTGACGAGATTGCTTTAGAAAGATGTGAAATTTGAATGGTCTGAAAAGTGTCAAAAAAGCTTTGATCAGTTGAAAGCCCTATTGACTGAAGCTCCAGTGCTAGTACAACCAGGATCCGGTAAAGAATTTGTCATATATAGTGATGCTTCGTTGAACGGTCTGGGATGTGTTTTGATGTAGGAAGGAAAATTTATAGCTTATGCCTCGAGACAATTGAAACTGCATGAAAAGAATTATTCGACTCACGACCTTGAGCTAACTGCGATTGTGTTCACTTTGAAAATTTGGTGTCACTATCTGTTCGATGAAAGATGTAACGTATATTCAGATCATAAAAGCCTAAAATATCTGATGACTCAGAAAGATTTGAATTTCCAATAGAGAAGATGGTTAGAACTATTAAAAGACTACGAGCTAGTTATAGATTATCATCCGGGAAAAGCAAATGTTCTTGCTCATGCTTTGAGTCAGAAATCACTGTTTGTGCTACGTGCAATGAACGCTCATTTAGTTATGTCTGATGATGGTTCAGTTTTGGCTGAATTGAAAGCGAGATCGTTGTTCTTACAACAGATTTGTGATGCTCAGAAAGTTTATTATGAAATGTTAGTGAAACGAGCTCGGTGTGATTTGAACTCTGATTCTGAATTTCGAGATGAAGTTAATGATTGTTTGAGATTCCGAGATCAGATTTGTGTTCCGAAAAATCCAGAGTTTATTCAGTTGATCTTGAAAAAAGCACATAGCAGTCGCTTATCTGTTCATTCGGGAAGTACAAAGATGTATAATGATTTGAAACAACTTTACTGGTGGTCTGGAATGAAAAGAGATATCTCTGATTTTCTTTTGAAATGTTTGATCTGTCAGCAAGTTAAAGCTGAACATCAGGTGCCATCCGGTTTGTTACAACCGATCATGATTCCTGAGTGGAAATAGGAGAGAATCACGATGGACTTTGTGTCGGGATTGCCCCTATCTCCGAGAAAGAAAGATGCAATTTGGGTGATAGTTGACAGATTAACGAAATCAGCTCATTTTATTCCGGTAAGAACAGATTACTCGCTTGATAAGTTAGCTGAGTTATACATTTCTAGTATTGTGAGATTGCACGGGGTGCCGCTATCTATTGTGTCTGACAGAGATCTGAGATTTACTTTGCAGTTTTGGAAGAAACTGTAAGAGGCTTTAGGTATAAAATTGCACTTCAGTACTACTTTTCATCCACAGACGAATTGTAACACCCCTTACCCGTATTCATCGCCAGAACCGGGTACGAGGCATTACCAGACATAACTCACTTGAACATACAACCTTAGAACATAACTCATAACGGGCCTACGAGGCCTTAAACATGCAAACGGAGGATATCAGAATTAAACTGGGAACTTTGATATACTTAGAAAAAAATTTCCTTAACAGGGCCACACGCCCGTGTGAAATGGAACACGCCTGTGTGGGCAGGACATGTAGTCACACACGCCCATGTCCCTAGCCCGTGTGGGATTTATTTTCATTTCGAACCTAAAGGGGTTTTCACACGGCCGAACACACGCCCGTGTCAATGGCCCGTGTCCCTCACACGACCTAGACACGCCCGTGTGTGAAAACCTGGGTATTCTGTTTATGACGTCAGCAACCCCATAATGGACACACGGCCTAGGAACACGCCCGTGTGTCTAGCCCGTGGTCGACACTGACGTGCAACATTAATATGCAGAGGACACACGGCCTGGTCACACACCCATGGGGCTGACCGTGTGTCACACACGGCCTAGACACACACCCGTGTGCCTACCCGTGTGGACAAGAACAAGGCTATTTGCCAAGCTCTTTTTATCACCCAAACTCCTACAACATAAACCACATTCAACCATTAACCAAGCAACCCAATCATGCATCATACTCATTCATGAATAACCTCATCTTTTCATATATTAATAACAATGAGCCATTAACTATGGCTATTTACAAAAAGGTTCGTCATTAAAAGAGCCAACATCCTTGGCCAAAACAACAAAACATATCACTAAGTCTAGCCCCTATACATGCCATACTCAAAATGCTAAGTCTAAATATACCGAGATGAGTTGATAGTATGGGTGATCTTCCGGTTATCTTCGAATCCCGAACTAGCTCCTGGACACTATAAAACAAGGGAAAAGAAAGGGAGTAAGCTTTAAGCTTAGTAAGTTTACATGTAAACAAGAAACATCATAACATATGCTAATCAATCAAATACATTACATACTAAGCAAGAAAAATTCCCAATCCATAATCATGCTTACTCATTTCATCTCTTACCACATCCCAATCATACAACAAATATAATGCTCACATTTACATTGCACACATCCCCTGCACTCATCACAACAAAGTCACATGAAACATTTACTTAAACAAATTTCTCGATGAACCATTCAGAATAATACTAAACACTCGGTGGTTTCGCACATAGCCCTCCATTAATTTATAATAGGATGGTATCGCACATAGCCCACCAACAAGAATATTTACGGTGGTATCGCACATAGCCTACAAACAAGAATATTTACGGTGGTATCACACATAGCCCACCAACAAGAATATTTAGGGTGGTATCGCACATAGCCCACCAAAAAATAATATAAACGATGGTATCGCACACAGCCCATTGTTAGTAAGTAATAAGGTGGTATCGCACACAGCCCACCAAAAGAATAATTACAGATATTTTTCTGCACCTACATATCTATTCCGAGGATAATACGAGAATTACTCACTACCTATCAATTTCAATCATAAATGATCTCATTCATACAATGCACCAATAAGTATCAACATATGTATTAAAGATGTATCATTTACACATAAACTTACCTCAGTGCAAAATGTATAAATCGACGACTTAATCCGTAACCTTGCCCTTTCCCCGATCAAGGTTGTTTCCGCGCTCTTCTTGATTTGCAAGAGATTTGCTTGGCTAAAAGTTTGAACTCCAAAAACTCTTATTTCCTCTTCAATTTTCGGTGGTAGAAGAAGAATGAATAGTAAAAGATGTTATCTTTCTCTTTTTTCTTATTTTATTCATTTTTAGTCACCTAATTCCACCAAATTTGACCAAAATTTAATGCTCTTGTCTCCTTAGTCTATATGGCTGGCCAACACACCCTTGATAGCCTAATTGCACTTTAAGGACCTCCAATTTAATATTCTATGGCTATTAGACACCTCTACCTTGCAAAATAGAACTTTCGTACTTTATGCGATTTAGTCCTTTTTCACAATTAAGCATGCAATTGCTAAAATTAATGCACCAAAAATTATCATACATCCATATAAATGTGCCATAATACATAAAATAATATCAAAATAATTTTCTTCAACTTCGAATTAGAGGTCCCGAAACCATTGTTCCGACTAGCCCCAAAATTGGGCTGTTACAACTCTCCCCCCTTTAGAGATTTTCGTCCCCGAAAATCTTACCGGTAAAAAGGTTTGGGTATTATTCCCTCATGGCTTCTTTCGGTTCCCACGTAGCCTCTTCCACACCGTGCTTTTGCCATAGCACTTTCACTAAAGCTATGTTCTTATTCCTCAACTGTTTAACCTCTCGAGCCAATATCTTAATTGGTTCCTCTTCATAGGTCATGTCCGGTCGTATCTCAATTTCTGTTGGAGGGATCACATGTGAAGGATCGAAACGATATCGCCGCAAAATCGACATGTGAAACAAGTTTTGTATTCTTTCTAACTCTGCCGGCAAAGCCAACCGATATGCTACTGGCCTAATTCTCTCAATAACCTCATACAACCCTATGAATCGTGGACTCAATTTGCCCTTTCGACCAAATCTCAGTATTTTCTTCTACGGGGATACTTTTAGAAATGCTTTGTCGCCCACTTGAAACTCAATTTCTTTCCTTTTTAAATCCGCGTATGACTTTTGTCGATCCGAAGCAGCTTTCAGACTATCTCGGATTACTTTCACTTTCTCCCCGGCCTCTTTAACTAGATTGACCCCGTGAATTTGCTTCTCACTAAGCTCGGTCCAATACAAGGGAGTCCGACACTTGCGACCATATAAGGCTTCGTACGGTGCCATCCGTATACTCGACTGATAACTGTTGTTGTAGGAGAACTCAACCAAAGGTAGATATTTTTCCCAAATTACCTTCGAACTCTAACACACAGCATCGGAGCATATCCTTTAGAACTTGAATCACCCTTTTGGATTGGCCATCGGTTTGAGGATGGAACGCGGTGCTAAAATTCAACTTTGTACCCAAAGCTTCCTGTAACTTCTTCCAAAACCTCGAAGTAAACCTCGGATCTCTATCCGAGATGATAGATATAGTCACTCCATGTAATCTCACCACCTCAGAAATATATAACTCGGCTAACTTATCAAGTGAATAATCCACTCGCACCGGTATAAAGTAAGCCGACTTCATTAATCTATCAACAATAACCCACACAACATCTTTCTTTATCGTAGGCAACCCCGTTACGAAATCCATTGTGATTCGATCCCACTTCCACTCCGGAACCATCACCGGTTGAAATAATCCAGAAGGTACTTGATGTTCGGCTTTCACTTGTTGATAGATCATACACTTGGTAACAAACTCGGAGATATCTCTTTTCATACCCGACCACCAATACAACTTCTTTAAATCATTGTACATTTTTCGTACTGCCCGGTTGTACTGACAAGTAACCACTGTGTGCTTCATGTAAAATTTCCCAGATCAACTCATCATCCTTAGGTACACAAACTCTGTCATGAAACATCAAACAACCATCTGAATTCACAAGAAAATTAGAGTCATTTCCCGATTCGCACTGAGCTCTCTTAGCTTGCATCTTACTATCATTCTTTTGAGCTTCACATATCTGCTGAATAAATAACGGTCTAGCCCTCAACTCAGCCAATATAGCACCATCATTAGACAACGCTAAGCTCATACTCATAGCTCTCAAGGCATACAGAGATTTTCTACTCAAGGCATCTGCAACCACATTCGCTTTCCCCGGATGGTAATTTATTATTAATTCATAATCCTTTAATAATTCGAGCCACCGCCGTTGTCGCAAATTCAAATCCTTTTGGTCCATCAAGTACTTGAAACTCTTGTGATCAGTGAAGATTCGGCACTTCTCACCATATAAATAATGACGCCAAATCTTCAAAGCAAAGACGATCGAAGCCAACTCCAAATCATGAGTCAGATAATTCTTCCCATGCGGTTTTAGATGTCTCGAGGCGTAAGCTACTACCTTACCCTCTTGGATCAACACATAGCCGAGACCATTTAATGACGCATCACTGTAGACCATAAACTCTTTCCTCGACTCAGGTTGTACTAAAACCGACGCCTCCGTCAATAATGCCTTCAATCTCTCGAAGCTCTGTTGGCATTTCTCAGTCCATTCAAACTTAACATCCTTGTGCAACAGTTTCGTCATTAGGGTAGCAATCATGGAGAACCCCTTTACAAACTGTCTGTAGTACCCCGCCAAACCCAAAAAGCTTCTAATTTTCAACACATTCCTTGGCGGTTTCCACTCCACAATAGCCGAGATCTTACTCGGATCAACTCTAATGCCATCACCTGACACAACGTGTCCTAAAAATCCAACCTCTCGGAGCCAAAACTCACTCTTGCTGAATTTAGCATACAACTATTTGTCTCTTAAAGTCTGTAAAACAATTATCAGGTGCTCTACATGCTCACTCTCATCCTGGGAATAAATTAATATGTCATCGATAACAACAACCACAAACTTATCCAAATACGGTCGGAAGATGCGGTTCATTAGATCCATAAAAATCGCAGGAGCATTCGTTAGGCCAAATGGCATGACAAGAAATTCATAATGGCCATACCTCATCCGAAATGTAGTTTTCGACATATCTTGCTCCTTAACCCTCAACTGGTAATAGCCAGACCTTAAGTCTATCTTAGAGAACACCGTAACTCCCTTCAATTGATCAAACAAGTTGATAAACCAACATAGTAACATATTTTAATCCCATATTTAGCATACTTTTGGATGATTTATCCCTTGATTTATGTAAAAATGTGCTCTTAATTCTTTCTTTTCATGTCTTATACTCAGAAAAGCACCCAAGAATAAAAAGAACGAGAAACGGGCTCAAAACAGACCAAAATGGGCCAAAGAAGAAATCGACACGGCCTGGACTAAATCCCACATGGTCGTGCCTCCTAAAATATACTAGAACACGGCCTGAAGTCGATCTACACGGGCGTGCCTCATTAATGGAGTCCAACACGGCCTGGCCACGATTCACACGGGCGTGTGCCATGGCCGTGCCCTTACCGTGGAGGAGAGTAATTTCACTCGGAAAAGGATACTTAGGGGCAAAGAAACCTATTTCAAAAGCCTATATAAAGACCCTATGTATAACCTAAAAGAGGGCGGTGAGCTAGGCCAAGGAGCCGAGCCGAAGAGGTCAGATTTGTGGGATTCGCTCAGGGATAGCCAGTTGATCCATCTCCAGAAGCCGGAATTCTACACAAGACAGAGGATCTCTCCTTCAATTCCTTCAGGGAGTTTTAGGGATTTCTTATGTTTTGTTTTATCTTTTCTTCTGAGATGTTTTTCTTTATTATTATGAACTAAACCCTTAAGATACCTGAAGGGGGATGAAACCTAGATGAATCTTGTTATTGTTTTCTGAACTATATGATAAATACTTGATTTGTTCTTGATTATGTGTGCTTAATTCTTGTGTTGATATTTCGCGGATATTAATTCAAGTTGAGTGTGCTTAGGTGGTGGAGCAAAAGTCTCTGCTTAAGGGTAGATCTAGCATAATTAAACGGAGTTGATCGCGCGCCTAGAGATAGGGTGACGAGATTTTACCGGATTAGGGTGAAACCTAATATGGGAGTCCATAGATCTATTTACTGCTATTCTAGGGGTTTTAATTAGAAAGAGATTTCAATTAATCAACCTAGGGTTAGACGTTATTCACCTCGAGAGAGGGTTTAATATAAATTAGGGAGTCCTACGGATCAAGTCAAGTGAATAAATCATCTGGTTCAGTGTTAAATAACAAGTGAAGTCTAGGTGGATTCTTCCTAAGGGTATTGTCTTAATCAACTGAGTTTTTCCCAAGTATTTCCCCGAATCATTCTTTTTGTCTTTGTGTCTTTAGCTTAGTAATTAGTTAATTAGATTAATAAACAACTTCACTTATTTTAGGCTAAATAATAGAAAGAAAGTTAGTATTAGTACTTTTAGTTCCTTTGGGTTCGACAATCCGGTCTTGCCTAAGCTATACTCTTTGTTCGATAGGTGCACTTGCCTCAATCGTTGTTATAGTTAATTCGAAGATCGATCATTATAAATTTAAAACTCGAAATACAACAATCAAGTTTTTGGCGCCGTTGCCGGGGAACTAAAATATTAAGAACACTCTATTTTTATTACTTTAGCCATTTTTTATTTTTGCAATTTACTTTTATTTTTATTTTTTTTATCTTAGTTTTAACTTTTCTAATTTTCTTTCTTTCTTTTTCCTAGCAGGTACCTCTAGTTTATGACTAGAAGGAACCCGAGAGGACCACTAGTATACGACAGTGATATTGAAGCTACCGCTCGTAGAAATCGCAGAGAAATTAGGCGAGCCCTAAATTACATAGAGGAAGAGTGAGAAGACAGATCCAATCCTACTGAAGGGATGGACGAAAACAATCCTCAACCACAAGATGTGGGAGAAAACAATGCTCTGCGTACTATGTATGATTATGCTAAACCTCATTTAACAGGAGCAGAATCAAGTATTGTTAGGTGATCGCTGTGAAGTCAGAGTTTTAAAATTTATAAAGAGAATGATCGAACCTGGAAACTAACTATGACAACGATTGAGGCAAGTGCACCTATCAAACAGTAGTATAGCTTAGGCAAGACCGGATTGTCGAACCCAAAGGAATTAAAAGTACTAATACTAACTTTCTTTCTATTATTTAGCCTAAGAATAAGTGAAGTTGTTTATTAATCTAAAATTAACTAATTACTAAGCTAAAGACGCAAAGACAAAAAGAATGAATTGGGGAAATACTTGGGAAAAACTCAGCTGATTAAAACGATACCCTTAGGAAGAATCCACCTAGACTTCACTTATTATCTAACACTGAACCAGACGATTTATTCACTTGACTTGATCTGTAGGACTCCCTAACGTATATTAAACCCTCTCTCGAGGCGAATAACGTCTAACCCTAGGTTAATTAATGGAAATCTCTTTCTCGAATAATAACCTCCTAGAATAGCAGTAAATCGATCTATGGACATCCCATATTAGGTTTCACCCTAATCCGGCAAAATCTCGTCACCCTATCTCTAGGCGTGCGATCAACTCCGCTTAATTATGCTAGATCAACTTTTAAGTAGGGACTTTTGCTCCACCACCTAAGCACATTCGACTTGAATTAATATCCGTGAAATATCAAAACAAGAATTAAGCACACATAATTAAGAACAAATCAAGTATTTATCATATAGTTCAGAAAACAATAACAAGATTCATCTAGGTTTCATCCCCTTCAGGTATCTGAAGGGTTTAGTTCATAATATTAAAGAAAAACATCTCAGAATAAAAGATAACACAAAACATAAGAAATCTATAAAAACCCTTGAAGGAATTGAAGAGGAGATCCTCCGTCTTGAGTAGAATTCTGGCTTCTTGAGATGGATCAACTGGCTATCCCTTGAGAGTTTCCCACAAATCTGACCATTTTAGCTCGGCTCCTTGGCCTAGCTGACCGCCCGTCGACTCCCCCCTTTCAAGTTATACTTAGGGTGTATTTATAGGCTTTTGGAATGTGTTTCTTTGCCCCAAAGTATCCTTTCCCGAGTGAAATTGCTCTTCTCCACGGCAGAGGCATGGGCATGGCACACGCCCGTGTGAATCGTGGTCAAGCCGTGTTTGAACTTCTAATGAGGACACGCCCGTGTAGATCGTGATTAGGCCGTGTTCTAGTATATTGAGGAGGCACGGCCATGTGGGCTTTATTCCAGGTCGTATCGATTTCATGCTTTGGCCCATTTTGGTCCGTTTTGAGCCCGTTTCTCGTTGTTTTTATTCTTGGGTGCTTTCCTGAGTATAAGACATGTAAAGAAAGGATTAAGAGCACCTTTTTACATAAATAAAGGGATAAATCATCCAAAAGCATACTAAATGTGGGATTAAAATATGTTACTATTTCGGTTTATCAAATACCCCCACACTTAAGCTTTTGCTTGTCCTCAAGCAAAATTCTCAACTCTTAATTAAAACGAACTTCCTTCAACTCATAATAGTCATTGATAGTATTTTATCATAATTCAGAGATAATTTATACATGGATAATTCAACTCAAAGAGTCCTAAAGATTCAAACAGTCTAAGTCATGGATTTGTAGCTCGAAAATATAGGTGTCTCCCTTTATCTAAATAATTACCTTTAATTCAAAACTGACAAGGATTGACATCCTCACTAGAGATTCAATCAAATCACTCAAAGTGTTTAAGGTTCAGGAAAAAGCGCTTAAAAGTCGAACATGAAGAGTTAATCCCATAGGCTTGCTTGAAAATCAAATCTCCACCATTATAATATGAGATGATGCACAAATCAAAAGGTCTTTAATTAGGGTTGTAGCGGGGCTAGGGTTAATGTGTGGATAAAGGCTGAATTAGAGGGTTAGAATCGAGATTGAATTGATAAAATACCTAACTAGAAACAATAAATTGAATAATTACATCAACTGAAAGCTAATAATACTAATAATACGAGCTTCTTCTTCAATATTTGGAATTCAAATGTATAAGCTCATTTAATCACAAAACTAGTAATGAATAATGACTATACTTCGATTTTTTTAAGAACAAATCATAAGTACATAACAAGGGATAAATTACTAAAATAAGAAACATAGTTAGGCTATTAATCAAATCAAATCTCGATATAAGGGTCGTCGAAAAAGAATGGTGAAAACAAATAAAAAAGGGTTTTGGGTTAATATTAGAGGGTAAGTCAATAAATGGGTTGTTAGGATTAAACGGGGTTTACTTGGGGTTAATTGTGAAAGTAGGCTTTTTAATGGAGTTTGTAACACCCCAAACCCGGACAAGACACCACGTCCGAATCTGGTATGTTACGGGGAAAATGCTTTTGGGAGATTCGATTTATCGTTTAAAAGCTGGGTGAAAACACAGGTCTTTGAAACAAATTTGAGTAGTCTTGTTTGGAAAAAAAAAAAAAAAAAAGCGGTTGATGTATTTGAAACCCGGAGATTTTGAAAACTTAGCTTAATTTGTAGTTAAAACGAGTTTAACCATTAAAACCTCATTAGTTTCTTAGTGACACATAAAACACTTTTAAGCTTAGGAGAACTACAAGTTTGAATTGGAAACCGGTTGTATTTGTTTCGTATGGAAACTCGGTGTGATACCAGATGGTATGGGTTAAAAACCCATGCGTTATAGTTTTGAAATCATTATCTTTCCAAGTTTTAGTAAAATTTATTCCAAGTTACTTTGTTAAGGCATGTCAAAAATCAACTTAAAACATCAACAACATAAAACATAACTTTAAAGGCCTTTACAAATCCAAAATAAAACCCAATTAAAAGTAAATAAACTAAAGTACCCAAATAGTGGAGTCTCGAGTAAAACTTTATTAAAGCATGGCATGTGCACCCTTGAGTCCATCCGGCTCCATGTCCGCGCTCACGAGTCACCTGAAATGTCAAAGGAGAGGGTGAGTCGAGTGACCCGATGTGCAAATCCCGCTCCCGAAGAAACAACATACTAACACACATCATACATAGCAACATAATTAATGCAACCCGATCCTAACCATCCATATCGCTTTTCTACCCCGTGTGGTACCAAACCACCGGTGGTGCCAAACCACTGGTGACATATAGTCACAATGTGTTACCAAAACACTGGTGTCCCAAAGACACAATATCCGTCATTGTGGTACCAAACCACTTTGGTGTCCCAAAGACACGATGTGCTACTAAAGCACTGGTGACCGTAGTCACAAATCCAGATGATGATGATGGGGCCAACCCATCGTGTGATACCAAATCACTAGCAGACGATCCCATAACTCAAGTGGGGCCAACCACGGTGGTCAAACCACGTGGACAAGTCGCAATGAGGTGCCAAACCTCCGTGTCCCAAAGACACAATGTGCTACCAAAGCATTGGTGACCGTAGTCACAAATCGTGATGGGGCCAACCCATCGTGTGATACCAAATCACCGGCGTCAATCCCGTATAATCATCCGTGGGGCCAACCCATCGTGGTAATCGAGCCACTGGGGACGAGACGCCGAGGTACCAAACCTCTGGAGGTGCCAAACCTCCGTGACCCAAAGTCACAAAGTGTGCTACCAAAGCACCGGTGCTCGTCAAAGACAATATACCATCGCTCCCTCCTCTCGTATCACCCACACATATCATACTCATGGGATTATGCATCTCATACAAGCCATGCATATCATGCCAACATATCAAGCATTACAACTCATAACATGCATAACATAAATCATGATATCATGTGTTATCATTAATACTCATCATAGAGAACGGACTTACCCGAATCGTTCACATACCCCTTTTTGGGTATCCAATTATCCTTCTCACTGTTTCAATCTTATTAAGCAATCAAGTTTATTAACAACGTTACTAAGTAGAGAGTGTGTTAGTTACACACCTGGTAAATACGAGTCTAGAATCCAACGAAAACGATCTTGTCCCTTAATTACTAGATCCTACAATCGGCCAAACATTAGGATTAGGCCACACTAACATTCGCCAACAACCATTAACCAAGGGATCACATTAAGCCACTTAGACCAAGAAGGGTTTATTGAATAGCCCTTACCTTGCTATTGATTTGATTCTTACCAAACCCGAACCACAATGGCCCTTCTAAGACAATCGGCCTCCACCTTGAAAAGAATACAGTTAATCCTTTATCAACCATGACTAAATCGAAACGAGAGAAAATTAAACTAACAAAGAACCAATCACTTACCCTCACTTACCAATTGGTTAGCGTAAAAATGACTCCTCCCGCTTGATTCCGCAATCCAAAGACCCTATAACGAAGAGATTACCAAACGGTTAACACCCTTCCAACCTGACCATAATCGGCCCTTAACCAAACCATAACCAACAAGGATCGCAAGAGGGAGATATGGCCATTCGGCCCTGCACTTACCAACACCCAATATTCGGCCAAACTATGACTTCTAGGAGGGAACCACAAGAGATTCGGCCAAGGCTACAATAGGAGAAAAGAATTAAACTGTGTGTTTTAATATCCTTAAATTCGGCTTTAGTGTAAAGGAGAGAAAAAGATTGTAAATGGGTAGAGTTTCGGCACAAAAAGAAAGGAGAAAGGAAATGGAGAATTCGGCTTCACAATGGACAAAAGAAAAGAAGATGAGGAGGAGAATATTCGGCTATTAGAGTTTCAAAAGAGAAAAAGAAAAAGAATGAAAGAGGAATGCTAGGTTCGGCCAAAAGTAAAAGTGAAAGAAAACAAACCACGGGTGTGTCTTCAAGGTGACATTCGGCTAGCAAAGGAAAATTAGAAAACAAAAAAAAGAGCAAAGAACAATTCGGCAAGTGCTAAAACTTTCGGTTTTGGTAAGGCACAAAGAGAGAATTGCTTCCCAAATGCTTTTGGCCGAAAATGCACAAAATGAGAAGTGCATTTCGGCACACCTCCCTTCTCTCTACCAAACCGTCCACATCCTCACTCCAACACCCCACAAATCGGCCAAAAATCCCCCCCCCATTCACTCCACTCCTCACATTTCAAATGTGATGACCAAGTCCTCCTCCTAAACTTCCTCTCCACCCTCCATTTGAAAGTGGAGACTTGGTCCAAGGTAGAGTTCCACTAGCCTTCTACCTCTCCTCCATGCCGTCCCAAAAAGAAGCCAAAATGGGGACTCCGCTGCTTGAACTCTGGACCTCCCTCACCTGAAAATGACGCCACATCAAGCTCCCCCATGTGGCGCATGCTTTGCCACTTTTCCAGCTCTTCCTTTGTGCAACAAAACCTCAAATAAAATTCTTAAACCCCTGACTTCCTCGGCTCCCTTCACCTAACACCCCAAAAACCAAAATTTACCCACTCACTCAGGCACACTCCTAGCCTACAATTAAGCTCCTAAAACACCGAAATAACCACACAGCACACTAACACATGCAATATCGTGCAACAACAAAATAGCCCCCTAACCCGGGATATTACAGTTCTACCCCCCTTAAAAATAATTTCGGCCCCGAAATTACCTGGTCAAAAGAGTTGCGGGTATTGCTGTTTCATCGTATCCTCGGGTTCCCATGTCGCTTCTTCCACGCCATGATTCCGCCAAAGTACCTTAACCAAAGGCACAGACTTCCTACGCAGAACCTTCACATCCCGATCAAGAATCTGCACAGGTTCCTCTTCCACAGACAAGTCTGGATTCACCTCGATCTCTTGCACTGCTACCACATGCGACGGATCTGAACGATACCTCCGAAGCATCGAAACATGGAAAACGTCGTGAATCTGACTCAGCTCTGCTGGCAACTCAAGTTGATACGCCACTGGTCCAACTCGCCTCAAAACCTTATACGGCCCAATGAACCTCGGACTAAGCTTGCCTTTCTTCCCGAACCTCAACACCTTCTTCCAAGGTGAGACCTTCAGGAGAACTCGATCCCCAACAGCAAACTCTATATCTCTTCGCTTAAGATCGGCATAGGACTTCTGCCGGTCCGAAGCTTCCTTTAATCGAGCCTGTATCAACTTAACCTTATCCTCAGTCTCAGCTACCAACTCGGGTCCCAACAATTGACGTTCACCTAACTCCGTCCAACACGTAGGTGAGCGACACTTCCTACCATACAACGCCTCATACGGTGCCATCTTGATGCTTGCTTGGTAACTGTTGTTGTAGGCAAACTCAGCTAATGGTAGAAACTCCTCCCAACTACCTCTGAAATCCAGGACACAACCTCTCAGCATATCCTCTAAGATCTGAATGACCCTTTCTGATTGACCGTCAGACTGCGGGTGAAAAGCCGTGCTGAAATCCAAACGAGTACCCAGAGCTTGATGCAACGCCTTCCAGAACCTTGACGTAAATCTAGGATCCCTATCCGAGATTATCGAAACTGGCACGCCGTGCAACCTTACTATCTCTGACACATACAGCTTCGCTAGCTTCTGAAGTGAGTAGTCAACCCTCACCGGAATAAAGTGAGCTGATTTAGTCAGTCGATCCACCACTACCCAAACTGAATCCTTCTTGCTTGGCGTAAGCGGTAACCCACTGACGAAATCCATGGTTATCCTTTCCCACTTCCACTGAGGAATCTTTACAGGCTGAAGCAATCCCGACGGCAACTGATGTTCAGCCTTGACCTGCTGACAAGTCAGACATTTTCCCACAAACTCTGTCACCTCTTTCTTCAAGCCAGGCCACCAAAACTGCTCTCTAAGATCCTTATACATCTTGCTACCTCCAGGATGCATAGCATAAGGACTGCTATGTGCGTCCTGAAGAATCTTCTGTCTCAGCTCAACATCCTTAGGCATACAAGCCTTACCTTGAAAACACAGAACCTCATCACGGACATGTCAGAACCTCCAAACCACCATTACGCACTTGTAACCTTCGCGCACTCAGAACCTCATCCTCTAACTGTTTTTCTCTGATCTGCTCAACCCAAGTAGGCTTAACCTGTAGCTCTGCCAGAATACTCCCGTCATCATACAAGCTCAAATGGGCAAACAAAGCTCTTAAGTCCGAAACAACCTTACGGCTCAGCGCGTCGCCACCACGTTAGCCTTGCCGGATGATACTCCATAGAACGGTCGTAATCCTTCAAAGAACTCAACCCATCTCACGCTACGCCTCAAATTCAAATCCTTCCGAGTCAAGTAGATACTTGGACTCTTATGATGCTGTGTAGACTATCGATCTCTCTCCATACAAGTAGTGCCTCCAAGTTTTTAAGGCGAAAACTATAGCCGCTAGCTCCAAATCGTCGTCGGATAGTTGACCTCATGTGGCCTCGGTGCCTAGAAGCGTAAGCCACAACCTTACCTTCCTGCATCAACACACAACCCAATCCGTATGTGATGCATCGCGAGACTGTGTATTCCTTACCGACCTCGAGTTGAATCAAACCGAGCCTCGGTCAAAATCTTCTTTAACTTATCGAAGCTTTCCTGCTGTTTCTCGAGTCCATACAAACGGAACCTCTTTCCTTAACAACTTGGTCATCAGCATTTGCTATTAACGAAACCTCAACAAACCTTCGGTAGTATCCGGCCAAACCCAGAAAACTCCGAATCTCGACCCACCGACCTAGGCGGCTTTCAATCCAAAAGCGCCTCAATCTTACGAGGATCTACACGAATCCTCATTGACACTACATGACCCAAGAACGTCACTTCTCTAAGCGTAACTCGCACTTCATCGAACTTAGCATAGAGTTGCTTTTCCTCGTAATCTGCAGCACCACTCTCAAATGCGCATCATGCTCTTCCTCGTCCCTGAGTACACTAAGATGTCGTCTATGAAAACCACCACGAATCGATCCAGATATCGCTGAAACACCCTATTCATCATATCCATAAACGCCGCCGGTGCGTTAGTCAACCCGAACGGCATTACCAAAAATTCGTAGTGCCCATACCGAGTCCAAACGCTGTTTTATGGATATCCGCTTCCTTAACCTTCAAGCGATGGTACCGGACCTCGGATCAATCTTAGAGAATACCTGCCGCACCCTTCGGTGATCAAACAAGTCATCTATCCGTGGCAGCGGATACTTGTTCTTAATCGTCGACTTGTTCAATCTGGCGGTAGTCTATGCACATCCGCATCGTACCATCTTTCTTCTTGACAAAAGAACGGCGCACTTACGGTGAAACACTTGGCCCGATAAAACCCCGATCCAATAACTCCCGGATCTCGAGCCTTAAGCTCCACCAATTCCTTCTGGTGCCATCCTATACGGAGCAATAGACACCGCGCGATCCGGGTATGCAATGATCAATCCCGAACTCTACCTCTCGATCCGGCGGCAAACCGGAAGCTCCTCAGAAACACATCAGCAAATTCCTTAACAATGATCACGAACCTTCTCAACAAAGAGACTCTTTAGCCTCCAAGGCATACACATGAACCACATACGCGCAGATTTCTTCCACGACCATCTTCTCCGCTTTGAGAGCGGATACCACATTAGATAAGTAATCTCTCCTATTACCTATCATAGCCACCTCATCACCCTCAACCGTCTTAAGAACCATGCGCTGGGCCGCGCAATCCAACCTCGCCTGGTATTTGGCCAACCAATCCATCCCAAGGATCAGATCGAACTCCCCAAACGGCAGTTCCATCAGATCAGCAGCAAATACTACCCCTTGGAGTTCTAGAGGTACATCTCTAAACAGCTTATCTACTACTACTGAGTGACCCAACGGACTAATCACAATCATCTGCCTAGAAGATATCTCAGAGTCTAAATCCATTGTCTCTACTATACTACTGGCAACATAAGAATGCGTAGAACCCACATCAATTAAAGCAGTATAAGGAGTGCCAAAAATCAAGAACGCACGGTTATGACGTCCGGTGCGTCGCCTCTCTCTCGGCGCCGCAAAGATATACCAATCCAGCCGTCTAGCGTCGAACTACCGCACCTCTCGCCGGTGCTCCACGGCCCCGACCGGATCCAAAACCATCTCTCGCCATTACCACGGCCCCTCTGCGGTGGCGGTCCATTACCTCTGAACCGACACGGCTCGACTCTCCAACCGAATCCTCGGCCATCCTACGCGGACAATCCCTAATGCGATGATCCGAGACCCACACTCGAAACAACCTTTACCTCCGGTCCAACAACCACCCCAATGAGATTTCCCACATCGATTACATCTGCGGCGGTCCACGCCTAGCAAAGCAACAAACCTAGCAGATCGATTCGGCCCACTCGGTCTAGCCCTCTTTCCGCAGACATTACGAAGCGAACGAGAGAAGACCCAAAACTCCTCTTAAGCCTACTCCTGTCCATACTGCGCCTCACGGACTCCTTAACACCTCGGCTACCTTAGCCTTCTCAACTAAGACGAGCAAACTCGCGCCTCCGCACGAGGAGCAATCAGCGAACCTCAACTCGTCCTCGCAGACCATCCTCGAAACGAACACACCTCTCATGCTCGGTGGCTACAATGCCCGGGCATACCTACTCGACCGGGAACTCGGCCTCGTACTCAAAGAAATGGACTTACTCCCCGAACAAGCCTCGTAAATGCCTTTCTTTGGGAGTCGATGTAACTAGCCCCGACGCACTTCTTTTGATATGCCGCCCGAAAATAATCCCATGTCAAATCCTCTACGGCCACACTATCCCGAACCGTGAGCCACCACCGATATGACTCATCCCGGAGAAGCGTCACGATACCCTTCACCTTCTCTTCACCGTCAAGTCCAGATCATCCATGATCCGCGCTCGGGTTGCCTCGGCCAATATTCAAGCGAGTGCTAGGAGCAACACCAGATACACCTCGAAAGAATTCAGCCCCATTAGCCCGGAGTCGCTCAGAACCGATTTTTCGACTCCCGCACCACCACCGCCTACTACCCTTTCCAACACTCGCAGATCGCTGTGACACTGCGTCGTCTCGGCCCGATCTTGGAACTCACCACCTCCGGTGGTGGCGGGCCAGTATCTCATTTTCTCGAACCCCGCCCGGATCCTACGGGCTCGTAAGCTGTTATTCTACCCTTCCTCTACCACGAGTATTACGACCACGCCCGCCTCGAGTGCTCATGTCTAATCTTTCTACGTATCGATTAAAGAATTTTATGCATCGTTGTTTATTCCACTTGTTTAAAAGCAAGTCTTATGAATATTTAATGAGGATTTGTTCTCGCGAGTTCACAGAATCCTATCAGTTTCAATCTCTGAAGTAGTATGCTATTGCTACTCATCAGATCATATCATATCCAATCAAATCACAAAGAATAGTCCGGTACTTACAGGCGAATCAGTGTAGGAGACTCGGTGCCATGCCTTTCAAACCATATATTTAAACCCAAAACACTTATGACATCCTTTAAAAACATTTTGGGCCTCAGGCCCACAGCCGAGCCTTTGAACTTGGCTCTGATACCACAAATGTAACACCCCAAACCCGGACAAGACACCACGTCCGAATCTGGTATGTTACGGGGAAAATGCTTTTGGGAGATTCGATTTATCGTTTAAAAGCTGGGTGAAAACACAGGGTCTTTGAAACAAATTTGAGTAGTCTTGTTTGAAAAAAAAAAAGAAAAAAAAAAGCAGTTGATGTATTTGAAACCCGGAGATTTTGAAAACTTAGCCAGAATTTGTAGTTAAAACGAGTTTAACCATTAAAACCTCATTAGTTTCTTAGTGACACATAAAACACTTTTAAGCTTAGGAGAACTACAAGTTTGAATTGGAAACCAGTTGTATTTGTTTCGTATGGAAACTCAGTGTGATATTCCGATGGTATGGGTTAAAAACCAGTCATGCGTTATAGTTTTGAAATCATTATCTTTCCAAGTTTTAGTAAAATTTATTCCAAGTTACTTTGTTAAGGCATGTCAAAAATCAACTTAAAACATCAACAACATAAAACATAACTTTAAAGGCCTTTACAAATCCAAAATAAAACCCAATTAAAAGTAAATAAACTAAAGTACCCAAATAGTGGAGTCTGAGTAAAACTTTATTAAAGCATGGCATGTGCACCCCGAGTCCATCCCGGCTCCATGTCCGCGTCTACGAGTCACCTGAAATGTCAAAGGAGAGGGTGAGTCGAGTGACCCCAGTGTGCAAATCCCGCTCCCGAAGAAACAACATACTAACACACATCATACATAGCAACATAATTAATGCAACCCGATCCTAACCATCCATATCGCCTTTTCTACCCGTGTGGTACCAAACCATTTGGTGGTGCTAAACCACCTGGTGACATATAGTCACAATGTGTTACCTAAAACACTGGTGTCCCAAAGACACAATATCCGTCATTGTGGTACCAAAACCACTGGTGTCCCAAAGACACGATGTGCTAGCCAAAGCACTGGTGACCGTAGTCACAAATCCGATGATGATGGGGCCAACCCATCGTGGTGATACCAAATCACTAGCGACGATCCCATAACTCAAGTGGGGCCAACCCACGGTGGTCAAACCACAGGGACAAGTCGCAATGAGGTGCCAAACCCTCTGGTGTCCCTAAAGACACAATGTGCTACCAAAGCACCGGTGACCGTAGTCACAAATCGGTGATGGGGCCAACCCATCGTGTGATACCAAATCATTGGCGCCAATCCCGTATAATCATCCGTGGGGCCAACCCATCGTGGTACTGAGCCACTGGGACGAGACGAGGTACCAAACCTCGGAGGTGCCAAACCTCGTGACCCAAAGTCACAAAGTGTGCTACCAAAGCACCGGTGCTCACAAGACAATATACCACCGCTCCCTCCTCTCGTATCACCCACACATATCATACTCATGGGATTATGCATCTCATACAAGCCATGCATATCATGCCAACATATCAAGCATTACAACTCATAACATGCATAACATAAATCATGATATCATGTGTTATCATTAATACTCATCATAGAACAGACTTACCCGAATCGTTCACATACCCCTTTTTTGGGTATCCAATTATCCTTCTCACTGTTTCAATCTTATTAAGCAATCAAGTTTATTAACAACGTTACTAAGTAGAGAGTGTGTTAGTTACACACCTGGTAAATACGAGTCTAGAATCCAACGAAAACGATCTTGTCCCTTAATTACTAGATCCTACAATCGGCCAAACATTAGGGATTAGGCCACACTAACATTCGGCCAACAACCATTAACCAAGGGATCACATTAAGCCACTTTGACCAAGAAGGGTTTATTGAATAGCCCTTACCTTGCTATTGATTTGATTCTTACCAAACCCGAACCACAATGGCCCTTCTAAGACAATCGGCCTCCACCTTGAAAAGAATACGCTTAATCCTTTATCAACCATGACTAAATCGAAACGAGAAAATTAAACTAGCAAACAACCAATCACTTACCCTCACTTACCAATTGGTTAGCGTAAAAATGACTCCTCCCGCTTGATTCCGCAATCCAAAGACCCTATAACGAAGAGATTACCAAACGGTTAACACCCTTCCAACTCCGACCATAATCGGCCCTTAACCAAACCATAACCAACAAGGATCGCAAGAGGAGATATGGCCATTCGCCCCTGCACTTACCAACACCCAATATTCGGCCAAACTATGACTTCTAGGAGGGAACCACAAGAGATTCGGCCAAGGCTACAATAGGAGAAAAGAATTCGGCTTGGTGTTTTAATATCCTTAAATTCGGCTTTAGTGTAAAGGAGAGAAAAAGATTGTAAATGGGTAGAGTTTGGCACAAAAAGAAAGGAGAAAGGAAATGGAGAATTTGACTACAATGGACAAAAGAAAAGAAGATGAGGAGGAGAATATTCGGCTATTAGAGTTTCAAAAGAGAAAAAGAAAAAGAATGAAAGAGGAATGCTAGGTTCGGCCAAAAGTAAAAGTGAAAGAAAACAAACCACGGGTGTGTCTTCAAGGTGACATTCGGCTAGCAAAGGAAAATTAGAAAACAAAAAAAGAGCAAAGAACAATTCGGCAAGTGCTAAAACTTTCGATTTTGGTAAGGCACAAAGAGAGAATTGCTTCCCAAATGCTTTTGGCCGAAAATGCACAAAATGAGAAGTGCATTTGGCACACCTCCCTTCTCTCTACCAAACCGTCCACATCCTCACTCCAACACCCCACAAATCGGCCAAAAATCCCCCCCATTCACTCCACTCCTCACATTTCAAATGTGATGACCAAGTCCTCCTCCTAAACTTCCTCTCCACCCTCCATTTGAAAGTGGAGACTTGGTCCAAGGTAGAGTTCCACTAGCCTTCTACCTCTCCTCCATGCCGTCCCAAAAGAAGCCAAAATGGGGACTCCGCTGCTTGAACTCTGGACCTCCCTCACCTGAAAATGACGCCACATCAAGCTCCCCCATGTGGCGCATGCTTTGCCACTTTTCCAGCTCTTCCTTTGTGCAACAAAACCTCAAATAAAATTCTTAAACCCCAGCTTCCTCAGCTCCCTTCACCTAACACCCCAAAAACCAAAATTTACCCACTCACTCAGGCACACTCCTAGCCTACAATTAAGCTCCTAAAACACCGAAATAACCACACAGCACACTAACACATGCAATATCGTGCAACAACAAAATAGCCCCCTAACCCGGGATATTACAGAGTTAGTGGGTTAAAACCTAGGTGCCTTAATCATCTCTGTATATCAAATCAAAAAGTGTGGTCTCGATATGTATAAACGAGGCAAGTTCTAGAATAATAATCAATGTTGACATACTCATAATCAATAAAGTGAGCATGAAAAAGAATATATGCTCTATAAGACTCAAAATCTCACAAAAATTATGGGTATTTTGACATCAACCTTGTAAATTTCAAACTTCAAAGTAATATTTAAACTCAGTTTGACAACCTAGAAAAAATTTTTAATTTCTGAAAAATAGACTTATCATGCTTGATTCTCTAGTATTCTTAGAATTTAATTATCAATGCACAATTATCAATGACTTAATCTAAAACATATCAATAAAAATCATAAATCATTAGAAATTTCATCCTAATTAGTAATATGAGGAATTTACTTAAAAACAAGACTAAATTCAGGATTTTGAGAATAATGTAAAAAGTTTGGCACCTAATTTCAGAAATTTGAGAATAAAGAAAAAAGTTAGGCACCTTTTTAGGTTGTTCACCCCCACACTTAAGATGTACATTGCCCTCAATGTACAAAGATAGATATATCGAAAATAATACTACAATCATAAAATATGGAGAGAAGTGAACTCCCTGAATTTTGGATGGATTCCTTGAGTCGGAGGTGAAAGATAAGTTGGGGGGCCGGTCTGGATGATGATCCTGTGCTAGATGAAGAAATTGGGTAGCTCATGGAGGATTAGCTAGGATATAATAATAATAAATAAAACTATACTAATTAAATAATTAAAGAAAAGTGAGCTAAAGTGAAGAAAAATAAAGATGAAACTAAAATTAAAAGAAAAGATGGATGGACCGTAGAGTCCTAATTGTTGGGTGTGATTTCTAAGGCTGAGGATATGGTGGTGGCCGTGGCGTGATTCCCTAACAGCCTTTAGAAACTAAAATTAAGAAACTAAGATAAGATAAACTAAATTAAGCAGAAGAGAAGTAAAGATAAGGAAATTGAAGCAAAAGAGAAAAACAAAATAAAAACTGGATGGCCTCAAATATCTTTGGCTCGTCGAATGATTGAAGCGGCCGGCATGAACTTATATGTATCGGTCTCCATTGTGGAGACTGTGCTTGGCTTCTTTCGCTTCTTTGGCATTGTTTTGGTGTAGCTTAAGGGAATAGAGAAAAAGAAGATGACAAGTTGAAGGTTGAAAGTTAGTAGGAGAAGAGGGAAGGGAGGGGTGGGTTAAATAGATTTTCAAACCTGGTACCATCCCACGCCCGTGCTCCTTAGGCGTGTCGATTCACACGGCCGCATCGCACGGTCGTGTGTCTAGGTGTGTTGGTTCACCCACGCTCATTTTACAGATTGCCACGCCCGTTGGTGATAAGTCAGTGTCATCCACGGCCACGTTGCACGGCCGTGGCATTCTGTCGGTGCCCGTGGGGCGGTGGTTGGAGTCTGTGACTTCAAAGATTTGATTCTCTCTGACTTGTACCACCTCTGCCATGTCAGTACGGCGATCTGGGACATCCACACGGCCACGGCCACGGCTGTGTGCTAGGCCGTATGGCCTAGAAATCTGCACTTTTTGGTTAGTTTAAAGCTAGATACTATAAAGAAAAGATAAAATAGAATAAATAAAAATGTAAAAGTTAATGGGGTTAGTGCTCGGGTTTCCTCCCGAGAAGCGCTCGTTTATAGTCTTAAGCTAGACTTTCCTCTCATTTGTATTATCAGGTTGGTTTGAGGAGTTGGAAGTCCTTCCTCATGCTATCAGTTTTATCTTCGTGAAAGAGTTTAAGTCGAGATTCGTTTACAGTAAAAGTACCAAAAATAGGATTACTTACCTCGACTGTTCCGTATGGAAAAACACTGGTTACCCTAAAAGGTATTTCTTTGTTTGTGTTAGGGTCCGGTGGAGATATTCGAGGATCTGCCTTGTCTAACAATACCTGATCTCCTATTTTGAAGTGGTTTGCTTCGTGGAGGTCTTCTGGGGGCTCCTTCGGTTTTACCTTGTGTGGTTCCGGTTCTTCGTGGTGTAACCCTAATTTTTTTTTGAAGTGTGTTTTCCACTCGTCTAGATCATCGAATTGAATCCCTCGTTCCTCATGAGTTATTTCTTTGTTAACACTGGGTCTAGGATTGGGTTCAGTTGTATTCTTTGGTGCTTCCGGAAAATAAGGGTTAACCGAATGGTTATCAGTAGAATTTATGTTCTCACCTTGATTACTCAATGTTCTGGCCGAGTCGAGAGCCTTGAGGGTGACCGTCTCATTACCTACACGAAGTATGAGTTCTCCTGCATCAATATCAATTTTAGTACTGACAGTTGCTAAAAATGGTCTTCCTAATATTAAGGGAATTGAATTATCCTCATCCATGTCTAAGACAACAAAGTCTACTGGGAAAACGAATTTGTCAATTTTTACAAGAACATCTTCGATAATACCCCTAGGAATTCTAACAGTTTTATTTGCTAATTAAATGCTCATCCTAGTTTGCTTGGCTTTCCCTAGACCTAGTTGTGTAAACAATTTATAAGGCATGACATTTATGCTTGCCCCTAAATCAGCTAACGCATTATCAATAGATAAACTACCAATTAAGCATGGGATTGTAAAACTCCCTGGATCTTTTAATTTCTGTGGTAGTTTATTTTGCAAGATTGCTGAGCATATTGCGTTTAGTTCCACGTGTGATGCCTCGTCTATCCTTTGCTTGTTCGTCAAAAGTTCTCTTAAAAATTTTCTAGAATCTGGCATCTGTGAAAGAGCTTCAAGTAACGGTAAGTTAATATGTAATTTGTTTAAAAGTTTAAGAAACTTACCGAACTGTTCCTCTGTGTCGTCTCTCGTTAATGCTTCGAGATATGGTATGCGAGGTTGGTACTCCTTGATTATCGGTTTTGGTTTCTCTTGTGTTACCTCAATTTTACCTTCTTCCACATCGTTTCCTTGTATTGGACTGGGTTCGTCTAATCTTTCACTTTCTTGAGCTGTTATGGCTTGGATTTGCTCCTTTGGATTAATCTCAGTGTTGCTAGGTAGACGCCCTTGTGATCGTTCAGACATCAGCTTCGCGAGTTGTCCAACTGACTTAGAAACTTCCTCAACTGACTTAGTAACTTCCCTTACTTGGCTCTCGATTCCTTTGATCGATGCTTGTTGGGTCTTAAGGGTGGTTTCAGTGTCTTGGAGACGGTTTTCTGTGGATGCCATGAATCTTGTCAGCATCTCTTCAAGGTTCGGCTTCTTATCCTGTGGATAGGGCTGATTTTGGAAATTTTGAGGAGGTTGTTGTCTTTGATTTCCTTGACCTCCCCACGAAAAATTTGGGTGGTTCCTCCAACCTGGATTGTAATTATTACTATATGGGTTATTATTAGATCGAAATTGTTACCTATATAGTTCATCCTGCTCGCTCTCGGTGCTCGGTTGGTAGGGTGGGTACTCGGGATTCGCCACGGTTCCACTTACGTCAGATTGCATTCTGGATGTACCTGCGAAGAACACAAACTATCAAGCTTTTTATTCATCATCTCTACCTGTGTTGATAGCATGGTTACTGCATCGATGTTGACAACTCAGGTTGATTTTGTCGGTTTTGTCCTTGTAACCTGCCACTGACAGTTATTCAGTGAAATCTCTTCAATAAACTCGTAAGCTGCTTCAGGAGTTCTGTTGTTCAGGGTTCCACTGGCGGCTGAGTCGATTAGTTGCCTCATTGAGGGGTTTACACCGTTATAAAAAGTTTGGACTTGGAGCCACAAGGGTAAACCATGGTGCAGACACCTTCTCAAGAGATCCTTATATATCCCCCATGCATCATATAATGTTTCCAAATCCATCTGCACAAAAGAAGAAATATCATTCCGTAATTTGGCCGGTGGGAAATATTTTAATAAAATTTTTTCGGCCATTTGATCCCATGTAGTGATTGACCCTCGTGGTAACGAGTGTAACCACTATTTGGCTTTATTCTTTAATGAAAAGGGAAATAACCGAAGCCGTATGGCATCATCAGAAATGCCATTTATTTTGAAGGTATCACAGAACTCTAAAAAATTAGCTATATGAGTATTTGGATCTTCGTCCTGTAAACCATCAAATTGAACAAACTGTTGAATCATTTGTATAGTGTTAGGCTTTAATTCAAAATTATTAGTAGCTATAGCATGCTTAACAATACTAGACTTGGCTCCTGTTAAATGAGGTTTAGCATAATCATACATAGTACGCGGAGCGTTATTTTCTCCCACATCTTGTGGTGGTGGATTATTCTCGTCCATCCCTTTAGTAGGATTGTATCTGTCTTCTCGCTCTTCTTCTTGGTAATTTAGGACTTGCCTAATTTCTCTGCAATTTCTTCTAGCGGTAGCTTCAATATCACTGTCGTATACTAGTGGTCCTCTCGGGTTCCTTCTAGTCATAAACTAGAGGTACCTGCTAGGAAAGAAAGAAAGAAAAATTTAGCAAAGTTAAAATTAAAACTAAAAATAAAAGTAAATTGCAGAAAATAAAAAAAATAATGGCTAAAGTAATAAAAATAGAGTTTTCTTAATATTTTAGTTCCCCGACAACGGTGCCAAAAACTTGATCCCTGTGAAGTCAGAGTTTTAAAATTTATAAAGAGAATGATCGAACCTGGAAACTAACTATGACAACGATTGAGGCAAGTGCACCTATCAAACAGTAGTATAGCTTAGGCAAGACCGGATTGTCGAACCCAAAGGAACTAAAAGTACTAATACTAACTTTCTTTCTATTATTTAGCCTAAGAATAAGTGAAGTTGTTTATTGATCTAAAATTAACTAATTACTAAGCTAAAGACGCAAAGACAAAAAGAATGAATTGGGGAAAAACTCAGCTGATTAAAACGATACCCTTAGGAAGAATCCACCTAGACTTCACTTGTTATCTAACACTGAACCAGACGATTTATTCACTTGACTTGATCTGTAGGACTCCCTAACGTATATTAAACCCTCTATCGAGGCGAATAACGTCTAACCCTAGGTTAATTAATAGAAATCTCTTTCTCGAATAATAACCCCCTAGAATAGCAGTAAATCGATCTATGGACATCCCATATTAGGTTTCACCGTAATCCGGCAAAATCTCGTCACCCTATCTCTAGGTGTGCGATCAACTCCGCTTAATTGTGCTAGATCTACTCTTAAGCGGGGACTTTTGCTCCACCACCTAAGCACATTCGACTTGAATTAATATCTCATGAAATATCAACACAAGAATTAAGCACACATAATTAAGAACAAATCAAGTATTTATCATATAGTTAGAGAAAACAATAACAAGATTCATCTAGGTTTCATCCCCTCGTGTATCTCAAGGGTTTAGATTCATAATATTAAAGAAAAACATCTCGAGAAGATAAGATAACACAAAACATAAGAAATCCCTAAAACCCCTGAAGGAATTGAAGAGGAGATCCCTCCGTCTTGAGTAGAATTCTGGCTTCTTGAGATGGATCAACTGGCTATCCCTTGAGAGTTTCCCAAAAATCGACCTTTTCGGCTCGGCTCCTTGGCCTAGCCGATCGCCTGCCGTCGACTCCCCCTTCGAGTTATACTTAGGGTGTATTTATAGGCTTTTGGAATGTGTTTCTTTGCCCCAAAGTATCCTTTCCCGAGTGAAATTGCTCTTCTCCATGGCAGAGGCACGGCCATGGCACACGACCGTGTGAATCGTGGTCAAGCCGTGTTCGGACTTCTAATGAGGACACGCCCGTGTAGATCGTGATTAGGTCGTGTTCTAGTATATTGAGGAGGCACGACCGTGTGGGCTTTAGTCCAGGCCATGTCGATTTCATGCTTTGGGCCATTTTGGTCCGTTTTGAGCCTGTTTCTCGTTCTTTTTATTCTTGGGTGCTTTCCTGAGTATAAGACATGAAAAGAAAGGATTAAGAGCACCTTTTTACATAAATCAAGGGATAAATCATCCAAAAGCATACTAAATGTGGGATTAAAATATGTTACTATTTTGGTTTATCATTAGGCCTGCTATAGCCGCTAATAATTTTGAATTAAAGCCTAACACTATACAAATGATTCAAAAATTTGTTCAAATTGATGGTTTACAAGACAAAGACCCAAATACTCATATAGCTAATTTTTTAGAGTTCTGTGATACCTTTAAAATAAATGGCGTTTCTGATGATGCCATACGTCTTTGGTTATTTCCCTTTTCATTAAGAAATAAAGCCAAACAGTGGTTAAACTCGTTACCACGAGGGTCAATCACTACATGGGATCAAATGACCGAAAATTTTTTATTAAAATATTTCCCACCGGCCAAAACGGCCAAGTTACGGAATGATATCTCTTCTTTTGTGCAGATGGGTTTAGAGACATTATATGACGCATGGGAGAGATATAAGGATCTCTTGAGAAGGTGTCCGCACCATGGTTTACCCTTGTGCCTCCAAGTCCAAAATTTTTATAACGGTGTAAACCCCTCAACGAGGCAACTAATTGATTCAGCCGCCGGTGGAACCCTGAACAATAGAACTCCTGAAGCGACCCTACGAGTTTATTGAAGAGATGTCTTTGAATAACTATCAGTGGCGGAGTTACAAGGACCAAACCAATAAAATCAGCGGAGTTTTCAACATAGATGCAGTAACCATGCTATCAACACGGTAGAGATGATGAATAAAAAGCTTGATAGTTTGTGTTCTTCGCAGTACATCCAAAGAATGCGGTCATGACGTAAGTGGAACTGTATAATCCCGAGTACCCACACTACCAACCGGCACAGAGTGAAGCAGATGAACTTTATAGGTAACAATTTCATATCTAATAATCCATATAGTAATAATTATAACCCAGTTTGGAGGAACCACCCAAATATTTCGTGGGGCGGTCAAGGAAATCAAGGAAATCAAAGACAACAACCTCCTCCAAATTTCCAAAATCAGCCCTATCCACAGGAGAAGAAGCCGAACCTTGAAGAGATGCTGACAAGATTCATGGCATCCACAAAAAACCGTCTCCAAGACACTGAAACCACCCTTAAGACCCAACAAGAATCGATCAAAGGGATCGAGAGCCAAGTTAGGGATGTCACTAAGTCAGTTGAGGAAGTTTCTAAGTCAGTTGGACAACTCACGAAGCTGATGTCTGAACGATCGCAAGGGCGTCTACCAAGCAACACTGAGATTAATCCAAAGGAGCAAATCCAAGCCATAACAGCTCAAGAAAGTGAAGGATTAGACGAACCCAGTCCAATACAAGAAACGAGGTAGAAAAAGGTAAAGTTGAGGAAACACAAGACAAGCCCAAAACCGGTAATCAAGGAGTACCAACCTCGCATACCATATCCCGAAGCATTAACGAGAGACGACACAGAGGAACAGTTCGGTAAGTTTCTTAAACTTTTAAAGAATTACATATTAACTTACCGCTACTTGAAGCTCTTTCACAGATGCCAGATTCGAGGAAATTTTTAAACATCTCTTGACGAACAAACGCAAATTAGATGAGGATCTATATGTGGAATTAAACGCAGTATGCTCAGCAATGTTACAGAATAGACTACCACAAATGTAACACCCCAAACCCGGCCCATGCGTTAAGACCGGATTTGACATGTCACATGAGAAAAAACATGTTAAATCCTTTTGAGAAAACGAGTTGATTTGAAATATTTGATAAAGTACTACTAACCTCGAAGGTTGTTTGATAAATCAATAATTTGAACTAGAAATCTTTATAAATCGTGACTTTTGAAAATATCGTTGATAGTTCGAGAAAAACTTTTCGAGTTAAAATATTTGTAAAAGTTTTTTATGAAATCCATTTGTTAATCTATTTTGGGAAAACCTTTATTTAAGTTTTAGAAAAATTCCCATTTAAAATCATTCAAGCAAAATAGTAAGTACGACAAACATAAAGCAAAAATAAAATATTCCAGAGGCCTTTTTACAACATAAAAACCCAAAATAGTAAGAGTAGTAAAATAAGCGGAAATAGAAATCTAAAGTTCAATAACACCATTATCAAGTATGGCCTCCACCGAGTCATCCATGGCCCAAATCCACATCATCGAGCATTACCTACAAGGGTTAAGAAAAGGGGAGTGAGTTACAAGAACTCGGTGTGAAATCCCTTACTGTCATCCACTGGGGCTGAACCCATATAGCAATATCATGGTCCTAAGCCCTTTTACATAACAATCTTAAAATGAAGCAAATGTATGAATGTATGCAACCCAACCCATCCTAGATATCCATCCGCCATTCACCACTCGTACCATCCCATCACACCTGTGGGGATCAAGTCAACCCACCCCACCAAACACACCAATCGCAGGCAAGTTGCCATTTATATTATAATTTGATTGTGGCCAGGCCACCGGAATCATAATGAAACATATTAACACACATTTTTGTGGCAAAGCCACCGGGCTACACTTCTCTTCAATATTTTTCCCATCCCTTGCGAAAAATTATGCAATGCCACATATATTATAAAACATAATAATTTCAAATATAAACAACAATCATCAATCCGGAGATTTGTTACGATAAATCGGCCCATTATCACACTTTGTAGTTCAGCCCATTAGGGCATTCCATCAAATCGACCCATAGGGGCATTTTCGTAATTCGACCCATAAGGGTATTTTCGTAATTCGGCACTTTTAAGGATTTATAAGCAATACAGCCCATTAAGGCATTCTAGCAAATCGGCCCTTTAGGGGCATTTCTGTGATTCGGCTCATAGGGGCATTTTCGTAATTCGAAACTTAGGGGCATTTTCGTAATTTTACAAACAATCCCTATTTTGACAAAACTCAGTATTTACGATGTTTAGGCAAATCACTCGATTCATACCATTTTACCGATTTTGAGTTTTTAAGCAACAATGATCGATATTTCTAATATGATGCTAAAACACAAATTTACGGGACTTCGGTGAGATTACACACCTGATTACGGTAAGTATTAAACTATCTTGATCGTCGGCACCTATGACAACATAACACTCGATTAATCTAATGAACGAGATTTTTATTAATCTAAATCTAAATCATCGATCTAAAATACTTACTTTCTAAATCGTGAACGACCATGATTTGTCGATTCTCACCGGATGATGGTCCACAACCCGGTGGAAAATCCCGAACCGTCGATACTGCCCTTCGTTTGAATTTAGGAATAGGGATCGCAGATCCGCTCCTTTTGTGTTCTCCACTCGGTTTTACTTTCAAGTCGGTACCCCTAGCCTCCATAGGATAAAATCTTAGTCAGAACGATATTACGTTGATATGAGATAATTGACTACGGAAAAGATTCGGCTTACCACTAGAATCGTATGATCAACAAGTGGATAGATCGAGTGATTTAGTCCCTAAAAATATAATTGATTAGTCACAACCACTATTCTGTTTAGCAAACTAACCGGTCAACAAAAAATATCTAAAAAGAACCATGATGAATCCATTGCCTTAAAGATTATAAAACTGATTCCCAACGATTATACAATGGCTACGGATGAGTCAAAGTTTTGGCCTTCCACTATAACTCTACATTAGAAGTGATCACATTGTAAAGAGTTATGAAAGGAAGATATTTCGGTTGGAACAAAGTGAATATCCGAATGTTGATAGCACACATTCGGCTAGGAAAAAGAAAAGTAAAAAGATAGAATAGAACCACTTACCGATTGATCAAAGGAGTGAGTGTCAACATGAATGAGAAGAAATGATAAAGAAGAGATGAAGGGTTCGGCTATAGAGGAAAAATGAGCAAGAATATTCGGCTATGGGGTATGGATTAGAGAAGAAGAAAGAAAGGTTGGAGAATTTTGTAAAAAGGAAAAGAAAGATGGAAAAGGAGTGCTTAACTAGATTCGGTTTTCCAAAGGAAAAATGAGTGAAATAATTTGGTCTCAATGGCTTAGGTACTTTCGGCAAACAAGAAAGAAATGAAGAAAATGCTCACTAATGGCTTGAAGATTCGGCAAAGAGAAGAAGAAGTTTGGAGAAAATGACACAAAATAATGCTAAAAGGAATTTGGCCTAACAAGCACCAAAGTTTGCCAAATGGCAAATGAAAAATTCGGCTACCCCAATACCCCTTCCCAAACCGTGTTTTACTTTGCCAAAAGGGATAAGTGTTGACCAAAAACACTTTCCAAAACATCACCCATGAAAAAGGCCAACATGTTCCCTTATCTTGCCTTTTTCTTTTGATTTCTTTCCTTACCCTCACCCTTGCCTTATTTCCTTGGCCACCATACCATAATTAAAAAGTCTTCCCTACCTTAAATACCACCTTGGCCGACACTTAGGGAAGGAACACAAAAAAATAATAGCCAAAATTTGCACCAAATGGGATTTGAACCTCTTCCCTTAAAGTCCTTCATGTGACGCCACAACCTCTTTGCCATATGCTCAATTATGCTAGCAAATTACTCACCTATTCCATAAGCCTTGATGCCACTTACTATCTCTCCTTAGAAGGCTTAAACACAAAAATTTTGCTAAGGCCCAATTTGAACACGGAACTTCCTAGAACCCCGTAACTTTCCAAAATCACTTTCCTAATAAGTCCAACTTGAAATAATGCCATTCTCTTGTTCTCAAAAAATTTAAACACTCCTACTCCCCAAGTCCATTGAGCCCAATTCTACTAGGCCCAAATTGGAGTCGTTACAACAAAAGCTAAAAGATCCAGGGAGTTTTACAATTCCATGTTTAATTGGTAGACTAACTGTTGATAATGCGTTAGCTGAATTAGGGGCAAGCATAAATGTCATGCCTTATAAATTGTTTAAACAATTAGGTCTAGGGAAACCCAAACAAACTAGGATGAGCATTCAATTAGCTGATAAAACTGTTAGAATTCCTAGGGGTATTATTGAAGATGTTCTTCTAAAAATTGACAAATTCGTTTTCCCAGTAGATTTTGTTGTCTTAGACATGTATGAGGATAATTCGATTCCCTTAATTTTAGGAAGACCCTTTTAAGCAACTACCAGGACTAAAATTGATCTTGATGCAGGAGAACTCATACTTCGTGTAGGTAATGAGACGGTCACCCTCAAGGCTCTCGACTCAGCCAGAACATCGAGTAATCAAGGTGAGAACTTAAATTCTACTAATAACCATTCGGTTAACCCTTATTTTCAGGAAGCACCACAAAAGAATACAACTGAACCTGATCCTAAACCCCATACCAACAAGGAAGTAGTTCATGAAGATCAAAGGATTCAGATCGATGATCTAGACGAGTGGAAGACACACTTCAAGGAAAAATTAGGGATACACGATGAAGAACCGGAACCACACAAGGCAAAACCGAAGGAGCCCCCAGAATAGCTCATAGGAACAACAAACCACTTCAAAATAGGAGACCAGGTACTGTTAGATAAGGCAGATCCTCGAATATCTCCTCCGGACCCTAACACAAACAAAGAAATACCTTTTAGGGTAACCAGTGTTTTCCCATACCTAACAATGAGGTAAGTAATCCTATTTTTGGTACTTTTACTATAAACACATCTAGACTTAAATTTTTTCACGAAGATACAACTGATAGCATGAGGAAGGACTTCCAACTCCTCAAACCACCCTGATGATGCAAACGAGAGGAAAGTCTAGCTTAAGACTATAAACGAGCACTTCTCGGGAGGCAACCCGAGCACTAACCCCATTAACTTTTACATTTTTATTTTTTTCTTATTTATTCTATTTTATCCTTTCTTTATAGTATCTAGCTTTAAACTAACCAAAAGTGTAGATTTCCAGGCAACACGGCCTAGCACACGGCCGTAGCCGTGGCCGTGTGGATGCCCCGGATCACCGTACTGACATGGCAGAGGTGGTACGGGTCAGAGAGAATCAAATCTTCAAGTCACGGACTCCAACGACCGCCCCACGGGCACCGACAGAATGCCATGGCCGTGCGACGCGGCCGTGGACGACACTGACTTATCACCAACGGGCGTGGCAATCTGTAAAACGAGCGTGGGTGAACCAACACACCTAGACACACAGCCGTGTGAATCGACACGCTTAAGGAACACGGGCATGGGATTGTACCAGGTTTGAAAATCTATTTAAACCCCCATCCCTTCTCTCTTCTCCTATTAACTTTCAACTTTTCATTTTTTCCTACTTCTTTTCTCTATACCCTTGAGCTACACCAAAACAATGCCAAAGAAGCGGAAGAAGCCAAGCAAAGTCTCCTCAAGAGAGACCGATTTATATAAGTTCATGCCGGCCGCTTCAATCACTCGCCAAGACAAGGGTCTTTGAGACCAATTATCTGTTCTTTTATTTTTATCTTCTCCTTTATTTTCCTTCTCTTTAACACTCTTATGCTTAATCTAGTTTATTTCATCTTAGTTTCTTAATTTTAGGTTCTAAAGGCTGCTAGGGAATCACACCACGACCACCACCATATCCCCAGCCTTAGAAATCACACACAACAATAAGGACATTACGGTCCATTTATCTTTTCTTTTAACTTTATTTTATTTTTTAATTTTTCTTCACTTTAGCTTGCTTTTCTTTAAGTATTTAATTAGTATAGTTTTAATTATTATTAATAATCCCTGGCTAATTCTCCATGAGCTACCCAATTTCTTTATCTAGCACAGGATCGTCATCCAGATCGACCCCTCCAACTTATCTTTCACCTCTAATTCGAGGATTTCATCCATAATTCAGGAAGTTTCACTTCTCTCCATATCTTTTGAATTTCTACTTAATTGTCTATATATATATCTTTGTACATTGAGGACAATGTACATCTTAAGTGTGGGGGGGTGAACAACCTAAAAAGGTGCCTAACTTTTTTCATTATTCTCAAGTTCCTGAAATTAGGTGCCAAACTTTTTACATTATTCTCAAAATCCTGAATTATGTCTTGTTTCTTAAAGTAAGTTTCTCATATTATCATTATAATGAAATTCCTATGATTTATGACTTTTATTGATATGTTTTAGATTATGTCATTGATAATTGTGTATTGATAATTAAATTCTAAGAATACTAGAGAATCAAGCATGATAAGTCTATTTTTCAGAAATTAAAAATTTTCTAGGTTGTCTACCTGAATTTGAGTAGTACTTTGAAGTTTGAAATTTACGAGGTTGACATCAAAATACCCATAATTTTTGTGAGATTTTGAGCCCTATAGAGCATATATTCTTTTTCTTGCTCACTTTATTGATTATGAGTGTGTCGACATTGATTTGTTATTCTAGAACTTGCCTCGTTTATACATATTGAGACCACACCCATGATTTGATATACAGAGATGATTAAGGCACCTAGGTTTTAACCCACTAACTCCATTAAAAACCTACCTTCACAATTAACCCCTAGTGAACCCCGTTTAAACCTAACAACCCTTTTTATTGACATAACCACTAATATTAACCCAGAAACCCTTTGTTTTTGTTATCTCCATTCCTTTTGACTACCCTTATATCGAGATTTGATTTGATTAATAGCCTAACTATGTTTTTATTTCAGTAAGTTATACTTTGTTATGTATTTATGATTCATTCTTAAAAAAAATCGAAGTATAGTCGTTATTCATTATTAGTTTTGTGATTCAGTGAGCTTATACATTTGAATTCCAAATATTGAAGAAGAAGCTCGTATTATTAAGGTTTCAATTCACTATGTAATTATTCAATTTATTGTTTTTAGTTAGGTAATTTATCAATTCAATCTCGATTCTAACCCTCTAATTCAGCCTCTATCCATACTTTAACCCTAGCCCCGTTACAACCCTAGTTAAAGACCTTTTGATTTGTGCATAATCTCATATTACAGTGGTGGAGACTTGATTTTCAGGCAAGCCTATGGGATTAACTTTTCATGTTCGACTTTTGAGTGCCTAAATTTTGAACCTTAAACACTTTGAGTGATTTGAGTGAATCTTTTGTGAGGATGTCAATCCTTGTCGATTTTGAATTAAAGGTAATTATTTAAATAAGGGGAGACGCCTATATTTTCGAGCTACAAATCTATGACTTAGATTGTTTGAATCCTTAGGACTCTTTGAATTGAATTATCCATGTATAAATTATCTATGAATTATGATGAAACATTGTTGATTAGAATTATGAATTATAGAAAGTTCGTTTTAATTGTAAGTTGAGAATTTTGCTTGAGGACAAGCAAAAGCTTAAGTGTGGGGGTATTTGATAAACCAAAATAGTAACATATTTTAATCCCACATTTAGCATACTTTTGGATGATTTATCCCTTGATTTATGTAAAAAGGTGCTCTTAATCCTTTCTTTTCATGTCTTATACTCAGGAAAGCACCCAAGAATAAAAAGAACGAGAAACGGGCTTAAAATGGACCAAAATGGGCCAAAGAAGAAATCGAAACGGCCTGGACTAAATCCCACACAGCCGTGCCTCCTCAAATATACTAGAACACGGCTTGAAGTCGATCTACATGGCCGTGCCTCATTAACGGAGTCCAACATGGCCTAGCCACGATTCACACGAGCGTGTGCCATGGCCGTGCCCTTGCCGTGGAGGAGAGTAATTTCACTCGGAAAAAGGATACTTATGGGCAAAGAAACCTATTTCAAAAGCCTATATAAAGACCCTAGGTATAACCTAAAAGAGGGCGATGAGCTAGGCCAAGGAGCCGAGCCGAAGAGGTCAGATTTGTGGGATTCGCTCGGGGATAGCCTGGGCTGATCCATCTCCAGGCTTCGGAATTCTACTCAAGACGGAGGATCTCTCCTTCAATTCCTTCAGGGAGTTTTAGGGATTTCTTATGTTTTGTTTTATCTTTTCTTCTGAGATGTTTTTCTTTATTATTATGAACTAAACCCTTTAGATACCTTAAGGGGGATGAAACCTAGATGAATCTTGTTATTGTTTTCTGAACTATATGATAAATACTTGATTTGTTCTTGATTATGTGTGCTTAATTCTTGTGTTGATATTTCGCGGATATTAATTCAAGTTGAATGTGCTTAGGTGGTGGAGCAAAAGTCCATGCTTAAAAGTAGATCTAGCCTAATTAAGTGGAGTTGATCACGTGCCTAGAGATAGGGTGACGAGATTTTGCCGGATTAGGGTGAAACCTAATATGGGAGTCCATAGATTGATTTACTGCTATTCTTGGGGTATTAATTAGAAAGAGATTTCAATTAATCAACCTAGGGTTAGACGTTATTCGCCTCGAGAGAGGGTTTAATATAAATTAGGGAGTCCTACGGATCAAGTTAAGTGAATAAATCGTCTGGTGCAGTGTTAGATAACAAGTGAAGTCTAGGTGGATTCTTCCTAAGGGTATCGTCTTAATCAACTGAGTTTTTCCCAAGTATTTCCCCAATTCATTCTTTTTGTCTTTGCGTCTTTAGCTTAGTAATTAGTTAATTTAGATTAATAAACAACTTCACTTATTTTAGGCTAAATAATAGAAAGAAAGTTAGTATTAGTACTTTTAGTTCCTTTGGGTTCGACAATCCGGTCTTGCCTAAGCTATACTACTGTTCGATAGGTGCACTTGCCTCAATCATTGTTATAGTTAATTCTAGGATTGATCATTATAAATTTAAAACTCTGAAATACAACGATCACAAGTCATCTATCCTTGGCAAAGGATACTTATTCTTCACTGTCACCTTGTTGAGCTGTCTGTAGTCTATGCACAATCTCATCGACCCATCTTTCTTCTTCACAAAAAGTATCGGGGCACCCCACGGTGAATAGCTCGGTCTTGCAAAACCCTTGTCCGTTAACTCTTGCAACTACACCTTTAATTCTTTCAACTCCAGTGGTGCCATCCGATACGGAGCAACCGAAATAGGTGCCGCACCTGAAACTAACTCTATCCCAAATTCGACCTCTCTAACTGGAGGTAATCCGGATAACTCTTCTGGAAACACATCTAGGTACTCGCATACCACTGGCACTGATTCAATCTTTATCTCTGACTCTTGAGTATTCATCACAAAGGCGAGATAGGACTCATACCCCTTTCTCAAGTATTTCTCAGCTACCATAGATGAGATCATTACAGGCAAACTATCCGATTTACCTGATTCAACCCGAATGACATCTCCATTTACACACCTCAATTCAATAAACTTACTACCACAGTTTACTAAAACATTATGAGTAGTCAACCAATCCATACCAAAAATCAGGTCAAATTCATCAAACGACAACAGCATTAGATTTACCGGAAAACAATGACCTCTAGTTGTCAAAGGACAATTCCTACATACCTTGTAAACTAGCACATGTTTGCCTAATGGGTTTGACACTTTTACTACAAATTTTGTAGACTCAACAATCATACTCATGCTAGATGCCAATTTCATGCAAATGTAAGAATGGGTAGACGCCGGATCAATCAAAGCAACAACAGAGATATCATGAAGAGAAAAAGTACCTGTTATCACATCTGGAGAGGATGCCTCTTCGCGAGCGCGAATGGCATAAGTCCTTGAAGGTGCTCGACCCTCCGATCTCACAGCAGAGTCTCTAGGTGCACATCTACTACTAGTCCCACCTCCCGAATTCTTTTGCATCCTACCCCTCGAAGATACATTGCTTGATCTTACTTCTTGCTTTCTTTCCTTCTCATCCCTCTCTGGACAATTCTGGATGAAATGGTCGGGTGAACCACACTTATAACAATTACGGTTGTTTCCTCAACACTCCCCAGTGTGATGTCTACCGTAATTTGGACACTCCAATTTATTAGACTTTGGATTGCCCACGCTTGCCATCGAGGTGGCTTAAACTCTCGAGCCTGAGTATGTGTTACCTCGATCTCGATGTGAATATCCAACTGATGCAGTCGTCCGAGGGTTCATTTCCTTGGACCTCTTTGATTGAGTTTGATACAGTTTACTCATTGGCCTCTTTCTTGCATCTTGGCCTCACTCATGGCTTTTCTCTTTTCCTTATTCAGCTCCTCGGCCTTGCATGCCCTATCAACCAACACCACAAATTCTTTCAATTCCAAGATCCCAACTAAAAGTCTGATATCCTCATTCAGCCCATCTTCAAACCTCTTGCACAAGATAGCTTCTGTGGACACACACTCTTGTGCATACTTGCTAAGCCTAACAAATTCGCGCTCATATTCTGCCACAGTCATTTTGCCTTACTTCAATTCAAGGAATTCTTTCTGTTTTTGATCCACAAATCTCTGGCTTATGTACTTCTTTTGGAACTCTTCCAAATAGAAGTCCCGCGTTACTCTCTCCATTGGAACCACCGACGCCAACGTTTTCCACCAACGATAAGTCGAGTCCTTCAGCAATGACATGGCTCATTTCAAACTCTCCTTAGGTGTACAGGAGAGTTCATCAAATACCCGCATTGAGTTCTCAAGCCAGAACTCCGCCCTCTTGGGGTCATCGTCTATGTTAACTCTAAATTCCTCGGCCCCTTGCTTCCTAATCTTATCTACCGGGGGTTTGATCGTTCTCACCAAATCTATACCTTGCGGAGCCACAAGAACTGGCTGAGGTATAGGAGGGGGTGGAGAAGGTTGAGCATTAGGGTTCGCTCGTACATACTCCGTGTACCAATTACTCAACATTTGGAGAAAGGCTTCCCGAGACTTTTCTCCTTGACCCATAGTCTCGGGTCTACTCTCTACAGGCGCGGTCTCCTGCGCGGGAGCCGGTGTAACACCCAATACCCACGTCCGAGACTGAGACTGGATACGAGACATTACCATACTTGATCTTAAGGAAACATGAACTTACGGGCTGTAAAATTTTTTTTCGAAATAGAAACTCTTCTTTCTTAATCTAAACATACGTTTCATGGGCCTACGAGGCCTTAAACATCTATCCGGAAACATTCGAAACTCAATTGGGAACTTTTCCTTGAAACAGGGGTCACACGCCCATATGACTTGGGACACGCCCGTGTACCCCTAAGACATGCCCGTGTCTTTCACCCGTGGTCGACACTGACTAATTTCACACGGCCTTGACATGCCCGTGGCTTTGGCCCGTGTGCTAAACTTTGGCATTCTGACTTATCCACATGGTCCATACACACGCCCGTGTACTTCAGCCGTGTGGCAATCCAAATTACAAGTGCAAGGTGCAGACTACACACGGCCAGGGCACACACCCATGTGCTAATCGTGTGTCACACACGGCCTAAACATACGGCCGTGGGACTAACCCGTAGTCTATTCTGACTTAAGGTACTAAGGTGCAGGGGATGCACGGCCTAAACACACGCCCGTGTGTCTATTCGTGTGGGCACATGTGGGCTATTTTCCAAGCCAATTGCGACCCTGAATCATGGTCAATCTCATACTCAATTCAACAACTCAAATTACTACATCTTTCATGAACAACACTACATGATTCATTGATATCAATAAACATACATACTTAGTCAATCTTGGCAAATCGCTTAGCCTTATACAAAAGAATAATGAACTTGATAGCCCATACTATTGCCCCTTTTTAAGACATATTCTCAAAATGAAATGTTTCCTATACATGCCATACCTAATATGAACAACTTGGCTATACCAAAATAGCGATTTATAGTGTGCTTCGAGCTCTGATGACGATGATCCACGAGATTAGCTTGGCGGGACTACATGGAAAGAAAGAAAGAAAGACGTAAGCATTTAGCTTAGTAAGTTTGCAAATAATGCACATAGAAACATACTCGCTTAACATAAACCATTTGGCATCATAAATTTCAGCTATTAAAGCTTACTTACTCTTATTGATTATTACATATCTCATGATTCTCACTAGTCTCATGCTCGTGAGGTAAACAAGGTACCTGTATCACTTGACCGTATAGATCAGTATACTTTACTATGATAATCATAATCTCTAATTCATCATTCATAACATGAATAATACACATTTTCAACTTGATAATAGCTTTACTTATTTTGCCCGATGAATTACTATGGATAACCGAGGATACTGAATCTCATCTCACATATAACTCAATGCCAAAGCCGTATCCTAGATATGGTCTTACATGGGATCTCTCATCTTGGTCTTGATGCCATGCCTTGACATGGACTTACCCAAAGTCTTACTTATATGTTCCCTTGGGAACTTACCATTGCCATGTCTTGACATGGTCTTATTTGGTATCTTTACTCGTGAACTGGTCAATGTCAAGCCTTGGCTTGGACTTACATGAAATCTCTATCTCATGATAACTTTTCAATGCCAAGACTTGTCTTGGACTTACATGACATCTTTGCTTGGAGACTCACCAATGCCATGCCTTGGCTTGGGCTTATATGGGTCTTCATCTCATAATAACTCTTCAATGCCAAGACTTGTCTTGGTGTTACATGATAACTTGCTTGATTGTCGATGCCATGCCTTGGCTTGGTCTTATACGGACTTTCTTGTCTCATGTAATAGATCGAGTATCCTAAGTAATTTAACTTCAATCGGGACTTTCTCATGCTTAATCTCATTGATTTCTTTGTTAACATATCATTAAACATTTTCATGGTAATATTGTACATTATACTAAGAAATTCAATGATATTAATCATAAAGCTTAGGAATCATACAAACTTACCTCAATGTACAAAATATAGGTAGATATGCAATTTAGTCCTCGACTTTGTTCTTGCCTCGGTTTCGGTCTGGGCTTCATTTTTCTTGATCTATAATAATAATTTAACTCATTTAATACTCATATTGACTAAATTGACTCTTAACACATACTTTGGAAAAATTACTATTTTGCCCCTAAACTTTCTTATAATTACACTTTTGCCCCAAGGCTCGTAAAGTAATTTTCATTCAACTTTCTAATACGTCATGCTTAGTTGATTAATAGTCTCAACTATTGCAATATCAAATTCTTACAATTTCTACCATGTATGACAAATTTCATAAATTTTACAAACTAGTCCCTACTAGCATTTCTCATGAAATTCACTTAGAAAAAGATGTTTATCTAACATCAAACTCTCATAATCTTCCATAAAACATCATTTTACAAACATACCATACATGGGTAGATTTTTGAACATGCATCTTAGCTCATCTTATAGCTAAAAATAGCTAAATCATGTTACGAGAACTCCAAAAATACGAAGGATATTAAAAACGAGGCTAGGATGCACTTACTATGAGCTTGAAAAATTGAATAAACCCTAGCTATTGAGTTCTTCAAAGTTTCGGCCAAGCTTGAAGAAGATGAACATAAATTTTGACTTATTTCATCCTTTTTAATCAATAAAAAGCCAAATGACCAAAATGCCCTTTTTACTAAACTTTCAAATATTACTAACTCATTTCCATTTTTGTCCAAAAATTATAATTTGGGTAAATTGCTACTTAAGTACTTTTAATTACCAATCCAAAGCTATTTTATACAAAAAGCTTCTAGAAACTCATATCTTGCAACTACTGCAATTTAGTCCTAATGGACCTTTTAATGGAAAATTTCATAAAATTTCCACATGAAACTTTCATAAAATCATGCAAACATTTCAAATACCTTAAAAGCTCATTTTACTAACTCGAATTTGTGGTCTCACACCACTAATCTGACTAGACCCTAAATTGGGTCTGTTATAATTCTCCTCTTAGGGATTTTAGCCCACGAAAATCTTACCAGCAAATAGTTTTGGGTCTTTGGTTTCTCATGCTCTCTTCTGGTTCCCATGTAGCTTCTTCTATCCCATGTCTTTGCCACAATACTTTTACTAGGGCAATACTTTTATTTCTTAGCTGCTTAACCTATCGAGCTAAAATCTTAACTGGTTCTTCACCATAAGTCATGTCGGGACGAATCTCTATCTCTGACGGGGCAATAATATGTGAAGGATCGAATCGGTAGCGTCGCAACATAGATACGTGAAACACATCACGTATCTTTTCTAACTTAGATGGCAAAGCCAATCGGTAAGCTACCGGCCCAACTTTCTCGGTAATCTCATATGGTTCAATGAAACGTGAACTCAACTTGCCTTTCCGGCCGAATCTGAGAACTTTTCTCCATGGTGACACTTTCAAGAAAACTTTATCCCCAACTTGATACTCTATCTCTTTTCTCTTTAAATCCGAGTAGGATTTCCTGGTCATTTGCAGCTTTTAAACACTCTCGTATCACTTTCACTTTCTCTTGACTTCTCTAACAAAATCAACCCGTGAATTTGGTTTTCCTTGAGTTCATCCAATATAAAGGCGTTTCGCACTTACGCCCATATAGAGCCTCATAAGGCGCCATCTTTAAGCTTGACTGAAAGCTATTATTGTAGGCAAATTCTACCAATGGGAGAAACTTTTCCCAACTGCCTTGGAATTCGAGAATACAACACCGAGCATATCCTCAAGTACTTGTATTAACCTCTCGATCGGTCGGTTTGAGGATGAAAAGTCAGACTAAAGTTCAACTTTGTACCCAGGGCCTCTTGTAACTTCTTCCAAAATCTAGATGTGAATCTCGGATCTCTATCCGATATGATTGACAAGGGAACTCCGTAAAGCCTTACTATTTTAGAAATATACAAGTTTGCCAACTTGTCGAGTGAGTAATCCACTCGTACAGGTAGAAAATGGGCTGACTTCGTGAGTCTATCAACTACAACCCATATAGCATCTTTCTTACTCGGTGATAACGGTAAACCTGTTACAAAATCCATGGTGATACGGTCCCATTTCCATTTGGGAACCAAAATGGGTTGAAGCAAACCCGAAGGTACTTTGTGTTCAGCCTTTACTTGCTGACAAATCATGCATTTGGAAACAAATTCTGAAATATCTTTCTTCATTCTCGGCCACCAATACTGTTGCTTCAAGTCACTATACATCTTGGTACCACCCGGATGTATAGATAAACATCCGTTATGTGCCTCATGCAAAATTATCTGAATAAGCTCTTCCTTTCTTGGTACACAAACTCTATCTTTAAACATCAACCATCCATCGGAATTAATCTGAAAGTCAAATTCAACACCTGACTCGCACTGAGCTCTCTTGGCTTGCAATTCGCTATCTTCTTTCTAAGCCTCAAAGATCTCTTGGAAGAATACTGGTCCAGCTCTCAACTCAGCTAGAATAGAACCATCATTGAATAAAGTCATCCGTGAATTCATTACCCTTAATGCAAATAGGTACTTTCTGCTTAAAGCATCGGCGACCACATTCGCCTTTCCCGGATGGTAGTCAATGACCAACTCATAGTCTTTTATTAACTCTAACCATCTCCGTTACCTCAAGTTCAACTCTTTTTGCATCAACAAGTATTTTAGACTTTTGTGATCGGTGAAAATCCGACATCTCTCACCATATAAATGGTGTCTCCATAGCTTCAATGCAACGACTATGGCAGCCAACTCTAGATCGTGTGTCGAATAATTCTTCTCATGAGGCTTCAACTGTCTTGAGGCATAAGCAATCACTTTTCCCTCTTGCATAAGCACACAGCCAAATCCATTTAAGGATGCATCGCTGTAAATTATGAATTCTTTCCCCATATCGGGTTGTACTAAAACCGAGCTTCATTAACAATGCTTTGGTTTCTCGAAACTTTGTTGGCATCTTCTCGTCCACTCAAACTTCACATTTTTGTAACAACTTCGTCATTGGGGTTGCAATCATGGAAAACCCCTTGACGAATAAATGTGTAATAGCCGGCTAGGCCTAGGAAACTTCTAATCTCGAGAGATATTCTTTGGTGGCTTCAGTCCATTATAGCCGAAATCTTACTTGGGTCTACTCGAACTCCTTCTCCCGAGACAATATGTCCGAGAAATCCTACTTTCTTGAGCCAAAATTCACTTTTCTTGAATTTGGCATACAATTGTTTTTCTCGTAGAGTCTCAGAAACCTGTTCGTAGATGCTCAAAGCATGCTCATTCTCATCTCGGGAATAAATCAATATGTCGTCAATAAAAATGAATACAAACTTGTCGAGGTATGGTCTAAAGATGCGGTTCATTAAGTCCATGAATACCGCAGGAGCATTAGTCAATCCAAAGGGCGTGACTAAGAACTCGTAATGCCCATACCTTGTTGAAAAGCGGTCTTGGATACATCTCAATCCTTTACTCTCAATCTGGTAGTACCGATCTCAAATCTATTTTGGAGAACACATTAGCTCCCTTCAATTGATCGAATAAGTCATCGATTCTAGGCAAAGGGTACTTGTTCTTTACTGTCACTTTATTAAGTCGACGGTAATCTATGCACAATCTCATGGTGCCATCTTTCTTTTCACAAATAAAACTGGAGCACCCCATGGAGAACAACTTGATCTTGCAAAGCCTTTATCCGTTAACTCTTGCAACTGTGAATTCAACTCTCTCAACTCTATTGGAGCCATTCTGTAAGGAGTAATAGATATTGGTGTAGTACCAGGAGCTAGCTCAATGTTGAATTCAACCTCTCTAACTGGTGGTAATCCTGGTAATTCCTCAGGAAAAAATCCAGGTACTCACATGCTATCAGAACTGACTCAATCTTTAATTCTATTTCTCTATCATTCATCACAAAGGCCAGATATGCCTCATACCCTTTTCTTATGTATTTCTGTGCCGTCATATGAGAAATCATTACCGGCGATCTACCTTCATCATCTGATTCTACATGGAGAATGTCCCTATTCTCACATCTCATCTCAATGTATTTCTTCCCACAATTAACTATTACATCATGGGTGGTCAACCAGTCCATACCAAGAATGATGTCAAACTCATCAAATGGTAACAATATAAGGTTTGCTTTAAAATAATGACCTCTAATCATCAATGGGCAATCATTACACACTTTATCAACTAAAACACTTTTGCCTAAAGGATTAGACACCTTAATCACGAGTTCTATAAACTTTATAGGCATACTCATACTGGATACTAGTTTCATGCAAACATAAGAGGGTGTGGATCCAGGATCTATTAAAGCAATAGCTTTAATATCATGAAGAGAAAAGGTACCCGTAATAACATCAGGGGAAGATGCCTCTTCGCGAGCGCGAATGGCATAAGTCCTTGCAGGCGCCCTACCCTCAGGTCTCGCGGCCTGCTCTCTAGGGTTACCTCTTCCTCTTGCCCCACTTCCAGGGTTTCTCTGCGGTCTTCCTCTGACCATATTCTTGGATCTCAGGTTCTGAGTTCTCTCTTCTTTTGTCGTCTCAGGATAATTTTTTATGTAGCGATCTTGGGTACCACATCTAAAACATGCATTTTCATGCGCTCGACATTCTCCAAGATGACGTCTACCACACTGTGGGCATTTGAGTCTATCCGATCGGATGTTCCCCACACTAGCAACTGAAGTAGTCTGTGCCTTATTTCTCGAATATGATTTACTCTTATTTCTACTTGAAACCCGGTAGATGAAGCTGATCGGGGGGAAAAATCTCTTGGCTTCTTGGAAGAAGATTGGAATGACTTATTCCACTGTCTCTTTTTCGTGTCACGAGACTCAATCTCAACCTTCTTTTTCTCTTTTACTAGTTCTTCGACTTTACAAGCCCTCTCTACTAGCACAACGAATTCCTTCAGTTCTAGGACAGCAATAAACAATTTGATGTCCTCATTTAGCCCATCTTCGAATCTCTTGCTCATGATGGCCTCGATGGATACACACACTCTCGAGCGTATTTACTGAGTCGTTAAAACTCACGCTCATAATCAGTTACGGACATCTTACCTTGCTTGAGTTCTAGAAATTCCTTTCTCTTACGATCAACAAATCTTTGACTGATATACTTCTTTTCCGAACTCTTCTTGAAAGAACTCCCATGTGATCTTTTCTCGTGGTACCATGGACACTAAGGTGTTCCACCATTGGTAAGAGAATCTCTTAAAAGAGAGACTACACACTTCATGCATTCCTCGACGTGCATGACAATTCATTGAATACCACGATGGTATTTTCCAACCGTAACTCGGCCTTTTCGGATCATCATCCTTTCGGCCCGTAATTCTTCTCGCTCCATGTTTCGATCCTATCAATCGGTGGATTCTCTCCTCTTACCACCTCTACTACTTGAGGGGCTACTTGGGATAGGTTGAGGAATAGGCGGGGTGGAGGGGTTTGAGCATTCAGGTTCGTGCGAACGAACTCCGTATACCACGTGTTCATCATATGGAAGAAGGCTTCTCTAGCCTCTTCTCCTCCCCTCTGACTCGTCGTAGTGGGTCTATCCTCATTCTCGTTAGGCACTGTCCCTTCAGCGGGAGTCGACGCGTTACTTTCTACGTCATCCGCAACAGCTCTTTCGGGATCCATTTACTATATGTATAAACATAATTTAAGTCGTCAAGAGTCATCACACTATCATTATAAAAACATTCTTACGTATGGCATGTATAGCTAGACTCGTGCTCATGCTACGTTAGTCCTAGAACTGACTAAACCTGGCTCTGATACCACTAAATGTAACACCCCATACCCACGTCCGAGACTGAGACTTGATACGAGACATTACCATACTTGATCTTAAGGAAACATGAGCTTACGGGCTGTAAAATTTTGTTTCGAAACAGAAACTCCTCTTTCTTAATAAAACATACGTTTCATGGGCCTACGAGGCCTTAAATATCTATCCAGAAAAATTTGAAACTCAATCGAGAACTTTTCCTTGAAATAGGAGTCACACGCCCATGTGACTTGGGACACGCCCGTGTACCCCTAAGACATGCCCGTGTCTTCCACCCGTGGTCCACACTGACTAATTTCACACACCCTTGACACGCCCGTGGCTTTGGCCCGTGTGCTAAACTTTGGCATTCTGACCTATCCACACGGTCCATACACACACCCGTGTACTTCAGCCGTGCGGCAATCCAAATTACAAGTGCAAGGTGCATACTTCACACGGCCAGGGCACACGCCCATGTGCTAACCGTGTGTCACACACGGCCCAAACATACGACCGTGGGACTAACCCGTAGTCTATTCTGACTTAAGGTACTAAGGTGCAGGGGATGCACGGCCTAGACACACGCCCGTGTGTCCATTCGAGTGGGCACATGTGGGCTATTTACCAAGCCAATTGACATCCTGAATCATGATCAATCTCATACTCAATTCAACAACTCAAATTACTACATCTTTTATGAACAACACTACATGATTCATTGATATCAATAAACATACATACTTAGTCAATCTTGGCAAATCACTTAGCCATATACAAAAGAATAATGAACTTGATAGCCCATATTATTGCCCCTTTTTAAGACATTCTCAAAATGAAATGTTTCCTATACATGCCATACTTAATATGAACAACTTGGCTATACCAAAATAGCGATTGATAGTGTGCTTGAGCTCAGATGATGACGATGATCCACGAGATTAGCTTAGCAGGACTACATGGAAAGAAAGAAATAAAGACGTAAGCATTTAGCTTAGTAAGTTTGCAAATAATGCACATAGAAACATACTCGCTTAACATAAACCATTTGGCAAAGATAAATTTCAGCTATTAAAGCTTACTTACTCTTCATCGATTATTACATATCTCATGATTCTTACTAGTCTCATGCTCGTGAGGTAAATAAGGTACTTGTATCACTTGACCGCATAGATCAGTATACTTTACTATAATAATCATAATCTCTAATTCATCATTCATAACATGAATAATACTCATTTTCAACTTGATAATAGCTTTACTTATTTTGCCCGATGAATTACTATGGATAACCGAGGATACTGAATCTCATCTCACATATAACTCGATGCCAAAGTCGTATCCTACATATGGTCTTACATGGGATCTCTCATCTTGGTCTCGATGCCATGCCTTGACATGGACTTACACAAAGTCTTACTTATATGTTCCCTTGGGAACTTACCATTGCCATGTCTTGACATGGTCTTATTTGGTATCTTTACTCGTGAACTGGTCAATGCCGAGCCTTGGCTTGGACTTACATGAAATCTCTATCTCATGATAACTTTTCAATGCCAAGACTTGTCTTGGACTTACATGACATCTTTGCTTGGAGACTCACCAATGCCATGCCTTGGCTTGGGCTTATATGGGTCTTCATCTCATAATAACTCTTCAATGCCAAGACTTGTCTTGGTCTTACATGATAACTTGCTTGATTGCCGATGCCATGCCTTGGCTTGGTCTTATACGAACTTTCTTGTCTGATGTGATAGATCGAGTATCCTAAGTAATTCAACTTCAATCGGGACTTTCTCATGCTTAATCTCATTGATTTCTTTGTTAACATATCATTAAACATTTTCATGGTAATATTGTACATTATACTAAGCAATTCAATGATATTAATCATAAAGCTTAGGAATCATACAAACTTACCTCAATGTACAAAATATAGGTAGATATGCAATTTAGTCCTCGACTTTGTTCTTGCCTCGGTTTCGGTCCGGGCTTCGTTTTTCTTGATCTATAATAATAATTTAACTCATTTAATACTCATATTGACTAAATTGACTCTTAACACATACTTTGGAAAAATTACTATTTTGCCCCTAAACTTTCTCATAATTACACTTTCGCCCCAAGGCTCGTAAAGTAATTTTCATTCAACTTTCTAATACGTCATGCTTAGTTGATTAATAGTCTCAACTATTGCAATATCAAATTCTTACAATTTCTACCATGTATGACAAATTTTATAATTTTTACAAATTAGTCCCTACTAGCATTTCTCATGAAATTCACTTAGAAAAAGATGTTTATCTAACATCAAACTCTCATAATCTTCCATAAAACATCATTTTACAAACATACCATACATGGGTAGATTTTTGAACATGCATCTTAGCTCATCTTATAGCTAAAAATAGCTAAATCATGTTACGAGAACTCCAAAAATACGAAGAATATTAAAAACGAGGCTAGGATGCACTTACTATGAGCTTGAAAAATTGAATAAACCCTAGCTATTGAGTTCTTCAAAGTTTCGGCCAAGCTTGAAGAAGATGAACATAAATTTTGACTTATTTCATCCTTTTTAATCAATAAAAAGCCAAATGACCAAAATGCCCTTTTTACTAAACTTTCAAATATTACTAACTCATGTCCATTTTTGTCCAAAAATTATAATTTGGGAAAATTGCTACTTAAGGACTTCTAATTACCAATCCAAAGCTATTTTATACAAAAAGCTTCTAGAAACTCATATCTTGCAACTTTTGCAATTTATTCCTAATGGACCCTTTAATGGAAATTTTCATAAAATTTCCACATGAAACTTTCATAATATCATGCAAACATTTCAAATACCTTAAAAGCTCATTTTACTAACTCGGATTTGTGGTCTCGCACCACTAATATGACTAGACCCTAAATCGGGCTGTTACAGCCGGCGCGTTACTACCAGCGTCATCAGCAGCAGTTCGGTCAGAATCCATTTACTATATGGAAACAAAGTTTAAAATTGTCAGAAGTCACCACACTATCAATGTACGTTTATGGCATGTATAGCTAGACTCTTACACATGCTACGGTAGTCCGAGAACTGACTAAACCATAGCTCTGATACCACTAAATGTAACACCCCTTACCCGTATTCATCGCTGGAACTGGGTACGAGGCATTACCAGACATAACTCACTTGAACATACAACCTTAGGACATAACTCATAACGGGCCTACGAGGCCTTAAACATGCAAACGAAGGATATCAGAATTAAATCGGGAACTTTGATATACTTAAAAAAATTTTGCCTTAACAGGGCCACACGCCCGTGTGAAATGGGGCACGCCCGTGTGGGCAGGCCGTGTAGTCACTCACGCCCATGTCCCCAGCCCGTGTGGGATTTATTTTCATTTCGAACCTACAGGGGTTTTCACACGGCCAGACACACGCCCGTGTCAATGGCCCGTGTCCATCACACGGCCTAGACACGCCCGTGTCCTCACCTGTGTGTGAAAACCTGGGTATTCTATTTATGACGTCAGTAACCCCATAATGGACACACGGCCTAGGAACACACCCGTGTGTCTAGCCCCTGGTCGACACTGACGTGCAACATTAATATGCAGTGGACACACGGCCTGGTCACACACCTATGGGGCTGACCGTGTGTCACACACGGCCTAGACACTCGCCTGTGTGCCTACCTGTGTGGACAAGAACAAGGCTATTTGCCAAGCTCTTTTTATCACCCAAACTCCTACAACATAAACCACATTCAACCATTAACCAAGCAACCCAATCATGCATCATACTCATTCATGAATAACCTCATCTTTTCATATATTAATAACAATAAGCCATTAACTATGGCTATTTACAAAAAGGTTCGTCATTAAAAGAGCCAACATCCTTGGCCAAAACAACAAAACATATCACTAAGTCTAGCCCCTATACATGCCATACTCAAAATGCTAAGTCTAAATATACTGAGATGAGTTGATAGTATGGGTGATCTTCCGGTTATCTTCAAATCCCGAACTAGCTCCTTGACACTATAAAACAAGGGAAAAGAAAAGGAGTAAGCTTTAAGCTTATTAAGTTTACATGTAAACAAGAAACATCATAACATATGCTAATCAATCAAATACATTACATACTAAGCAAGAATAATTCACAATCCATAATCATTCTTACTCATTTCATCTCTTACCACATCCCAATCATACAACAAATATAATGCTCACATTTACATTACACACATCCCCTGCACTCATCACCACAAAGTCACATGAAACATTTACTTCAACAAGTTTCTCGATGAACCATTCAGAATAATACTAAACACTCAGTGGTTTCGCACATAGCCCTCCATTAATCTATAATAGGGTGGTATCGCACATAGCCCACCAACAAGAATATTTATGGTGGTATTGCACATAGCCCACCAACAAGAATATTTACGGTGGTATCGCACATAGCCCACCAAACGATAATATAAATGATGGTATCGCATACAGCCCACCAAAACAATAATTACGGATATTTTTCCGCACCTACATATCTATTCTGAGGATAATATGGGAATTACTCACTACCTATCAATTTCAATCATAAATGATCTCATTCATAAAATGCACCAATAAGTATCAACATATGTATTAAAGATGTATCGTTTACACATAAACTTACCTCGGTGCAAAATGTATAAATCGACGACTTAATCTGTAACCTTGCCCTTTCCCCGATCAAGGTTGTTTCCGCGCTCTTCTTGATTTGCAAGAGATTTGCTTGGCTAAAAGTTTGAACTCCAAAAACTCTTATTTCCTCTTCAATTTTCGGTGGTAGAAGAAGAATGAATAGTAAAAGATGTTATCTTTCTCCTTTGTCTTATTTTATTCATTTTTAGTCACCTAATTCCACCAAATTTGACCAAAATTAAATGCTCTTGTCTCCTTAGTCTATATGGCCGGCCAACACACCCTTGATGGCCTAATTGCACTTTAAGGACCTCTAATTTAATATTCTATGGCTATTAGACACCTCTACCTTGCAAAATAGAACTTTTTCACTTTATGCAATTTAGTCATTTTTCACAATTAAGCATGCAATTGCTAAAATTAATGCACCAAAATTTTTCATACATCCATATAAATGTGCCATAATACATAAAATAATATCAAAATAATTTTCTTCAACTTCGGATTAGCGGTCTCGAAACCACTGTTTCGACTAGCCCTAAAATCAGGCTGTTACATGGATGGTCAATCCGAACGGATTATTCAGATACTCGAGGATATGTCGAGATGTTGCATTCTTGAGTTTGAAGGTACGTGGGAACAGTATTTGCTATTTATTGAATTCGCGTATAATAATAGTTTTCAATCGAGCATTAAAATGGCACTATATGAAGCCTTGTATGGTAGGAAATGACGAACACCTCTGTACTGGTCTGAACTTAGTTAAAATAAAATCCACGGGATTTATTTGATTAAAGAGACTGAACAAAAAATAAAAGTGATACGAAATAGTCTGAAAGCAGCGTCTGATTGACAGAAATCATATGGAGATTTGAAACAAAAAGATATTGAATTTGAAATCGGTGATAAAGTATTTTTGAAAGTGTCTCCATGGAAAAAAATACTCCGATTCGGCAGAAAAGGCAAATTGAGTCCGAGATTTATCGGGCCGTATGAGATTATCGAGTGTATTGGGCCAGTTGCTTATAGACTGTTGCTACCATCTGAGTTAGAAAAGATTCACAATGTGTTTCATGTATCGATGCTTCGATGATACAGATTAGATCCTTCGCATGTAATTTCTCCGTCTGAGATAGAGATTCAGTCCGATATGACTTATGAAGAAGAACCGATCTGTATCTTAGCTCGCGAGGTTAAAGAATTGAGAAATAAGAAAATTCTAATAGTAAAAGTAATGTGGCATCAACATGGTGTTGAAGAGGCTAAATGGGAGCCCGAAGATGCTATGAGATAGCAATATCTGAATCTGTTCAACGGTAAGATTTTCGGGGACAAAAATCCCTAAGGGGGGAGAATTGTAACAGCCCGATTTAGACCCTAGTCAGAACAATGGTTTTAGGACCACAAATCTGAGTCAGAAAAATATTTTAATATTATCTACTGTGTTTATAGTATGTGAATTAAAATCTGTGAAAGTTTCGTATGAAAATTTTATCGTTTGTGTGCTCGGTTTGATAAACAGACTTAATCGCGTAAAATGCAAAAGTGACTTGCTAATTGTTAAAGTGCTATATTGCTATGTTCTTTTAATGTGGAGGCCTTAAAATGAAATTAGGCCATTATATGATGGTATGGACGGTAGTGGACAACCATTTTTAAGCTTTTATATTATTCCATTAAGGATAATATGGTAATTATGTTAATAAGCTTAATATAATAAAACGAATTGATAAAATGATGTTCATCTTTGTTGTTTCCATCAAAAATAAGAAGAAAAAAAATAGTTTTTAAGCTTTGGTTTCATTCGGCCATTGCCAAGCACAATTAAGGTATGAAATTTGATCCATTTTTAATGATTTTTATGTTTTTGTGATTGTTGTTAAGTGTACTATCTAGCCCATGTCACAATTTTTGAATTTGATGAAGATTTTGAGTTATGCCATTGATGAAATTGTGAGCTTTGTGATGTTAGTTGATGAAAAATTAAAGGTATGTGTTGGGTTAACATGTTTTGTATTTAAAATTTTGATGAATTTGAGTATTATGGGCTAAATTGTGAAAATGAGAAATCGAAGGACTAAAATGAGAAATAAATGAAATATATGGGCTTATATGGACTAATGGAATATTCGTCCAAGTTATAGTGTAATGAAATTTTGTATATTTTTTGATTTTGTGAATTAAGGGCTTAAATGTCAAAATGTGAAAATGTGAGGGTTAATTTGTAAAATGCCCTAAATATATATATGGATTGAATTGAATGATTTGGTGAATGAATAAGCTAAATTTGAATGTATATAGATCAAGAACCAAAGAAAATAGAATTAGATCGGGGGAAATCGAAAGTAGTTGAATAGCCGTTCGTTTCCATTCTTTCCCGTACGAGGCAAGTCTATATACAAATAAATGTGTTTGAATTGAATTATTATTATTTATATGTGAATGAATTGTGATATATGGCAATTTGAGCTGAATATGTGAAATCCGGGAAAGTTCCGGTAATGTGACGACGTCCGAAAAGCCCCGTACGAACCTTAGGAAGTAGTTAGGATACGTATGTCATGACATAGGATTCTGATATGAGTTATCATGTAAGTCCACGTCTGGGACGTTGGCATCGATTTGTGGTTTACGTGTAAGATCATGTCTGGGACATCGGCATCGTATTTGATCTCGTATAAGACCCTGTCTGGGACAGTGGCATCGATATTGATTACATGTAAGACCACGTCTGGGACGTTGGCATTGTACAAGCTTTCCGAACAATACTAGTATCTTACTTGATTCTGAACGGTTCAACGGGCATTCCGAGATATGATTGAATTTGTGAATATGAATCCGTTTCAGGTATGTATGAAATGTATATGAAATTTGGCAATGGAAGATAAGTATGAAATGAACATTTGATATGTGAGCCACATGAAAATGTGATATGTTTATAAGCAAGTGATTATGAACAAAGACGCTAGATAAGAAATAAGAATTTTCTATTGTGTTATGCCATAGTTCATATGAATGAAATAGTTTATAATTAATTATGTGATAAGTTTATTTGTATATGGCTTACTAAGCTTTTGAAAGCTTACTTTGTGTGTATGTGCATTATTTTATTGATTATTGAAGCTATTGGAAGCTCGGGGATCGTCGAGGATTATCACCACACTATCGAACTATATTTTGGTACCTTTTGAAAATGTACATACTGAAGTATGGCATGTATAGGCTAGAAATGTTAAGATATGTTTTGGGACATGTATATATAGCCATGTGATATGGCTTGATAATGAATGTGAATATAGGTGAATTTAGTCCATGTTATGTGATGCAAAAGTTGGTATGATTTGATGTGCTCATGAATGGTCAATTTGGTAGGTTTCATGGTTAATTTTGGGAAATTGAAATGGTGAGAAATGCTATGAATTGAAATGGATTTATATGATGTATGAATCACATGTTTTTTATGTGAGGTTGGTATTTTGAATTGGTATATTGCGCTGGATTTGCATATAGAAATGAATGATGTTGTTATGGGTCAAATTGTGCATAATTTAGTATGTTTTGGCTGCTTTTGGGACATAAATTGATGTTTGTTTGATGCTTGTAGGTATGGCCCAAAATGGGAGGCAATTTGGCCTTGCTAATGGCCTATAATTGCCCACACGGTTGAACACATGGGCGTGTGTCCCGACCGTGTCCTTCAATGTCCCAATTCGAAGTAAGTCAGACTTGCACACGGGCTAGACACACGGGCGTGTGATAGGCCATGTGATTCAAGTCATTTTTGCACTCGGGCTTAGACATGGTCCAAGGTACGGCTGTGTGAGGCACACGGCCTAGCCACATGGGCGTGTGCCCTGTTTTGAAAGAAAAATTTTCTAAGTTCCGCAAAGTTTCCGTATGAGATCGGTTTGGTTCCGAACCCTCTCTAAAGCATGTTTAAGGTCTCGTAGATTTTCTAAAGGAACTATATATGTATGAATCATTATGTAATGATGATGTATGATTGATATTGTAAAATGAGAGTAAAATGTTCAAAACATATCCTCAAGCATCTAAATAACTCGTTCGGATTGACCATCCGTTTGCAGGTGAAATGCAGTGCTAAAATGCAACTTTGTACCTAAAGCTTCTTGCAATTTCTTCCAAAATCACGAAGTGAATCTCAGATCTCTATCTGAAACACTAGATAGTGGCACTCCGTGCAATCGAACAATCTCTGAGATATACAACTCAACTAATTTATCAAGCGAGAAATCTGTACGTACCGGAATGAAATGAGCTGATTTCGTCAATCTGTCAATAACAACCTAGATCGCATCTTTCTTTCTCAGAGATAAAGGCAAACCCGATACAAAGTCCATTGTTACTCTATCCCACTTCCACTTGGGAATCAAAATAGGCTGTAGCAAACCCGATGGTACCTGATGTTCAGCTTTAACTTGCTGAAAAATCAAACATTTTGAAACAAATTCTGAGATATCTCGTTTCATGCCGTGCCACCAATAATGTTGTTTCAAATTATTATACATTTTTGTACTTCCCGGATGTATTGATAAACAACTACTGTGTGCTTCGTTTAGAGTCTTCTGAATAAGCACGGGATTTTTCGGTACACAAATTCTACCTCAGAACGTCAAACATTCATCAGAACCTATTTGAAACTCTGAATCAGAAGTCAACTCACACTAAGTTTGTTTTGCTTGCAATTAATTATCAAATTTTTGAGCCTCACAAATCTGCTGTAGAAATAGCGGTCTCGCTTTCATCTCAGCTACTATCTAACCGTCGTCAGAAAAAGCTAATTGTGTGTTCAAAGCACGTAAAGCAAATAAGGACTTTCGGCTCAAAGCATCAGCAACCACATTAGCTTTCCCCGGATGATAGTCAATCACAAATTCATAGTCTTTTAGTAATTCTAACCATCTTTGCTGTCACAAATTCAAATCTTTCTGAGTCATCAGATATTTCAAAGTTTTTTGGTCGGTATAAATATGGCATTTCTCACCAAACAAATAATGACGCCAAATTTTCAATGCGAATACTACCGCGGCTAACTCTAAATCGTGCGTCGGATAACTCTTTTCGTGCGGCTTCAATTGTCTCGAGGCATAAGCTACAAATTTACCTTTATGCATCAAAACACAACCCATGCCATTTAACGATGCATCACTGAAAATTACAAATTCTTTACCCAACTCAGGCTGAACTAATACTGGTGCCTCTGTTAATAATGCTTCCAACTGCTCGAAGCTCTGCTGACACTTTTCTGACCATTCAAATTTAACGTCTTTTTGAAGCAATCTTGTCATCGGATTCGCAATCTTTGAGAAACCTTTCACAAATCATCTATAATAGCTGGCTAGTCCCAGAAAACTACGGACTTCGGATACATTTCTCGGAGGTTTCCAAATTATAATCGCAGAAATTTTGCTCGGGTCAACTCGGATACCCTCAGCTGAAACTATATGTCCCAGAAAACCAACCTCTCGTAGCCAAAACTCACATTTGCTGAACTTTGCAAACAACTGTTTATCTTTCAAAGTTTGTAATACGATTCTCAAATGTTTAGCATGCTCAGATTCATCACTAGAGTAAATCAAAATATCATCAATAAACACAACTACGAATCGATCTAAATATCGCCTAAAAATCTGGTTCATCAAGTCCATAAAAATAGCAGGTGCATTTGTTAGTCCTAAAGGCATAACAAGAAATTCGTAGTGTCCGTACCTTATTCTAAATGCAGTCTTTGGCACATTGGAGTCTTTAACTCGCAACTGGTAATAACCCAATCTCAAACCAATTTTCGAAAACACCGTCGCCCATTTTAACTGATCAAACAAATCATCTATTCGTGGCAAAGGGTATTTATTCTTGATCGTCACTTTGTTGAGCTGTCAGTAATCCATACACATTCTCATCGTATAATCTTTCTTTTTCACAAATAACACCGATGCACCCCAGGGAGTGAAACTCGGTCTAGCAAAACCTCTATCCGTCAATTCTTGCAACTGAGCTTTCAATTCTTTTAACTCTGTCAGAGCCATTCTGTATGGAGCTATCGATATCAGCGTTGTTCCTGGTACTAATTCAATACCAAACTCAGCTACTCTTCAGGAAATACATCTGGATATTCACACACAGCTGCTACTGATTCAATCTTTGTTTCTGTCACTTTCGTATCAAGTACATATGAAATATAAGCTTCACACTCCTTTCTCACAAATCTCTGAGCTAACATAGATAAGATCACAACTGGCAAACTATTCAGATCATCAGATTCAATTTTAATAGTCTTATTATTCTGACATTTCAATTCAATTGTTTTTCGCCTACAATTCACTATAGCCTCATGCATTGTTAGCCAATTCGTACCCAGAATCATATCAAATTCATCAAATGGCAACAACATCAGATTAGCTGGAAAACAGAAATCCGATACATTAACGGACAATTCTTGCAGACTTTGTCAACCAAAACACATTTGCCTAAGGGGTTCGACACTCAAATAAAAAATTTAGTAGACTCTACAGGCAAAGTCTTACTAGATACTAAATTCATGCATATATAAGAATGGGTAGATCCTGGATCTATCAATGTAATCACATTAGTATCATAAAGAGTGAAAGTACCGGTGATAACATCTGGAGATGACGCTTTTTCGCGAGCTCGAATAGCCTAGGCTCTAGCAGGTGCTCTGGCCTCAGACCTCACAGCTGAATCCTTTGTTGCCCCTCTACTACCACTTACATTTCCAGCAACTCTAGGTGGTCTACCTCTATTCGACGTGTTACTTAGTCTCACATTCTGAACTTTACTTGTCTCATCCAGCTCAGGGCAATCTCGGATGAAGTGATCTAACGAACCACATTTGTAACAAGCTTTATTATTTTTATTCTAGCATTCTCCAAAATGTCGTCTCCCACACTGCTGACATTCAGGTTTGTTGTCTCGCACAATGCCAACACTCGATACTGATGTAGCTTGAGCTTTAGAACCGAAGTATTGTTTTCTACGATCTCTACTCAAATATTCATTTGAAGCATTTGGATGAGCATACGAATCTCCGAATTTCTTGGACAAAGATTGATACGGGTTACTCATTGATCTTTTTCTCGAGTCTCTAGCTTTTGAATCTACTTTTCTCTTTTCTTTGCTAAAATCCTCGGCTTTACAAGCCCTGTAACAGTCCAATTTAGACCCTAGTTGGAATAGTGGTTTCGGGACCACAAATCCCAGTCAGGAAAATATTTTAATATTATTTTCCGTGTCTACAGTATGTGATTATGCATGTGTGAAAGATTCGTGAATTAATTTGTTCGTTTGTGTGCTTAATTTGATAAAAGGATTTAATTTCATAAAATGCAAAATTAGCATGCCATGTGTTAAAAGAACCTATGTGCTATGTCTTTATTAATATGAAGTCCTTGTGATGTTATTATGCCATTTTTAAGTTAGTGGACAATTATGTCCATAGTTTAAATGTTTAACCATTAATATTCATTAAGGGCAAAAATGGAAATGAATAATTAATATATTTATAATAAAACAAATAAGAAATATGATGAGATTATGCTCATCTTTGTGCCGAATTTGAAGAAAAAGAAAAGAAAATAAACCAAGCTAGGTTTCAGCTCTTGTTCATCTTGATTCAAGGTTAGTTTTTGTTCGGTTTTTGATCATTTCTACGTTTTTGTAATCGTTGCTTCGAGTACTTCAAAACCCATGCCTTAATTTTGGAATTTGATGAAGAATTTGAAATTTGCCGTTGATGAATGCTTGAGCTTTGTGATGTTAGTTGATGAAATATGAAATATATGTGTTAGATTAACATGTTTTGTGTTTGGATTTTTGGTGAATTTGAGTAATTTGGATTAAATTGTGAAAATAATATTTTGAGGGACTAAAATGTGAAATAAATGAAATATATGGACTCATATGAACTACAGGAATATTTGGCCAAGCATGGGTAATATGAAATTTTATGTATTTTGTGATTTTGTGAAATAGGGACTTAAATGTCAAAATGTAAAAATGTGAGGGCTAATTTGTAAAGTGCCCTAAATGTGTGTTTTTGGATTGAATTGAATGATTTGGTGAATAAAAGAGTTAAATTTGAATATGTATAGATCAAGAACCAAAGAAAACAAATTTAGACCGAGGAAAGTCAAAAGTGAACGAGTAGTCGAATCCGTCTGTTTATTCAGAAATACGAGGTAAGTCTATATACAAATAAATGTATTTGAATTGATTTATTTATATTCATATAAAATTGAATGGTGATGAATGTTTACGGAAGGTATACACATGAGATCCGAGAAAGTATCAACAAGGTGTCAAAGTCTGAAAAGTCCCGTACGAACCCTAGGAATAGATAGGATTCATATGTCATGACATAGGTTTCTGATATGTGATATCGTGTAAGACCACGTCTAGGACCTTGGCGTCGATTTGAGATTTACGTGTAAGACCATGTTTGGGACATAAGTATCGTACTTGACTCGCGTAAAACCCTATCTAGGACAGTGGCATCGATATTTGGTTACATGTAAGACCACGTCTAGGACGTTGGCATTGTCCGAGTATTTTGAGTTATCCGAGTATCCTATTTGATTCGAACGATTCAACGGGAAAATTTTGATAAATGAAAGACTGTAAAATGTATGACCATTTCAGGTACATTTGAAGTATATGCTACTATTGAGTATAAAAGGTAAGTATATGTGTATGTGCACAAGTGAGATATGTGCATAGACTTGTTAAGACAAAATGTCATATATGTATTAATGTGATTTGAATAAAAGAGATAGTTGGAGATATGATTGTTGGTAAGTAATGGCTAAACAAATGAGCCAAGGAAGAATTATGAATATTCCATTGAGATGTTAATGATCTTGTATTTGATATAATTATGAATGTTCCTATGTTAAGTTTCTTTGTATATGGCTTACTAAGATTTTGAAAGCTTACTCTGTGTGTGTTTGCATTGTTTTGTAGATTGTTAAAGCTACGGAAGGCTCGAGGATCATCGAGGATCATCACCACACTATCAAACTCTACGTTGGTACTTTTGAATGTGTACATAGTTAAATATGGCATGTATAAGCTAGTTAGTTTGGATTATGTTTTGAGTTGTATATAAATAGCCATGTGATATGGCTAGATAATGATTATGATATGAATGAGTAGCTCATGCTAAATGATGAATAGTTTGGTATGGTTTGATGGCTAATGTTTGAGCTAATAAGATGGCCAAATCTATGATAAGTTCTATGATGCAAAATTTAGCATATTGTTATGATGGATTGACACATTGAGTTGGTAAGTTCTTGACTGGTTTATACTTTGAAATGCTTGTAATTAGATTGAGTTAAATGGCTCATGAGTTGGTGTGGTTGATATGTTCTTGAATGGTTAGAAAGGATGATCATTTTGATATGTTTTGTTTGCATTGGAGATATGATTTAAATTGGTATAATGCTTGTAGGTATAACTCAATGTGCGGGTGTAACGCCCTAAATTTTTGGGCCTAGACGAATTGGGATTTGGGCTTTAGGTCTCATAAAATTTTTAAGTGAGCGAGAAAATGACAATTGGCATGTGGGCTTTGAGGGTTAATGAATTTGGAGTGTCTAGGGGTGTTGGAGATGTCCTAGGATCAAGTAAGGGTATAGGAGAAATTTTGGTTTTAGCCCAAGGCAACTGTGACTTCAGTTAGTAGGCCTTTTAAATAAATGAAGAAGAAAAATGACACAAAAGAGCTTGTGGTGTAGTGGCAAAGTGGCGCCACATAGGGAGCAGGGAGGTGGCGTCATTAGCAGGCAAGGGAGTCCAAGGTTCGAGTAGTGGCATGGTATTTTGTTGGGGATTTAATTATTGCCTTCTAGATGGTTAGTAGTGGCGTTGGATGTGAACTCTGAAGGAAGTGTTCATAAGAGAAAATTAAGGAAGGGATAAATGAGCTTATCTTAGAAAAAAATTAGGATGAGATTGAGGAGTTATCAGGGAGAAAAGTTAGGAGCTGAGAAGTGTGAAGAGTTGGTGCCGTTTTGGGAAGTGGGAAGTGTATAAATTCGGCTTAGGAGGGTAAATGAGTGCCATTTTTGGGTCTTTTAGGGGGTATTACGAATTTTCATTGTGGCTTTCGGCATTTGGAGAGTTTACAAATAGGTTAGTCTTTCTTGACCGAATATTCTGTAGTTACCCTCACGCAAGCACATTTAATCTTTTCTTTTCTCCCCCTCATTCTGTTCTTTTGTTGCTGAATTCTTCCATTGCTAAAAAACCATCATTCCTTTTTGCCGAAATCCCTATTGGTGTTGCATTCTTCTTCTTTCTCTGAAAGCTGAATACTCCCTTATAATCAATTAGCCCTATCTTTTTGCCGATTCCTTGTTGTTTTTTTCCTCTATCACAAATCGATTGTTATCTACTCTTAGTCAAGTTTAAAAGCCGGATCTTGTTCAGTAGCTATCTAGGCCGCAGGATCAAAGGAGGGTTTCGGTAAGTACTCAGTCAACTTCCTTAGTGTGTTTTGTTAAAAGCCGAAAAGCTATCTAATTAGTCCTTGTCGTCAACCTTGTATAACAAGGGTAGGGTTCAAAGATCGCAAGCGTGGTAAGGATCGTTAGCAAAGTGGTAAGTGTTCTCGTCTCAGTTATGGATTAGTGGATGGCCGAATGTAAGTATGGCTTATAGAGGTGACTTATGTGGAATATGAGTCACTTGATTTTGATGATATATGTTTGGGTGCAGATCTAGGGGATATTCGTGATTAGTAGCTAATGAAGGGCTACTAGAACTGGTGGCACACGGTAAGGTTACGGTGAGGTTTTAGTTTTTGATAAAGCATGTATTAAGCCCTTGGTTAATCGTTAAGTGATGTCGATTGTAGGTTCGTGATTAAGGGGATTGCCGCACGTGTTATTACCAGGTGTGTACAAACATTACACACACATGATGGCGGCAACGCCGAAAAGCCGAAAAGCTGAAAGTGGCTAAATGGGCCTGCCGAGCTCGTGGGCCCAAATCGGCAAAGATTGATATGTTTATTTGAATATTTAATTGACATGAAAGGGGTGTATGGTTTGATTATGATCGGGCCTAATGGGCTACATAAACATGAGCGGGCCTAATAGGCTATATAAACATGAATGGGCTTAGTAGGCCTTATGGGATTTTAGAAGTGTATGCTAGGGTTTAATGGACTCTAGGCCTAGTTCTGATAGATTCTTAAAATTGCATAAGACTTAATTTATTAATCAAACATGTCTGTGGACAAGTCGATTAGTTAGAGTGTGGTAACCGACATATGCATGTCTAGGATTGGATCGAGGGAGAGCTTGGTACTTAAGCGGTCCTAGTGACCCACCTCCTCTTCTCTGAGATCCTACCTGGTGCATAGTGTTTGTTCACTTTAATCGCGAGGACTTGTTGATGGGCCAAAGTTCATATCTAAAACCCGAGGTGAAAGAAATTATGAAAATACCCCTGTAGGGTAGAATTACGAAAATACCCCTATAGGGTAGAATTACGAAAATACCTCTGTAAGGTAATGAAAGAAATTACGAAAATACCCCTGTAAGGTAGAATTACGGAAATACCCCTGGTAGTGAAATGACTAAAATACCCCTAGGTGCTTAATGTGTGAAAAATGTGTATGTTGCATTCATGAAATATATGTTGCACTTGGGTGGGTTTGATGATACGGAGGAAGATATGTGAGGATTGCATAGTCGCTTGACGACCGTGGATCCACCGCTGGCTTTAAGCCCATTATATGCTTAGCAGCCTTGCTGCAACATTGAGTAGTGCCGCTGTTGGTGCTACCTTTGGAGTGTAGGGATGGGTGGGTTGATATTAATATCTCCACAGGAGTGTAGGGTTGGTACGGGTGGAGTGCAGGGTTGGATTTGGGATGGGTGCATTGCATTCATGTGATATTGATTTTATATGAGGTCATTGTGGGCTAAGGCCCAAGACCATCGATTTTGATAGGGTTTAGGCCCAACATGATAATTGCATGTTGATTTGATTACCAAGGGTCGTACACACTGAGTTTCGAAACTCACCCCCTTTTCATTTAATGTTTCAGGTGACCCTCATTAAACGGCTCGATGTGGAAGAGGACTCGAAGGTGGCCACACTACAAGCTACTTAGAAGTTTTTCTTTATTTGTTTCGAATAACTCTATTTTAATTACTTTATTTTTCATTAGGGATGTAATAAGATTGTGTACCTCCAATTTGATTCTACATTTGGGTTTTAATTATTGTTCGACTGTTTAATCATTCAACTTAAATATTTTTTTTTTTAAAATCTTAAACTTAAGCAAAGTCGTTTTGGAGTTATCCTTTTTAACTTTTCTTTAGAAGGGTTTCAATGAAAACGAGGTTTTCGCTAAAACACTTTAATGTGGAACGCCGGATTCGGGCCTAACTTCTGGGCCGGGTTTGGGGTGTTATAGTGGGTGGCAAATTGGCCTTGTAAATGGCCTATATTTGCCCACACGGTTGAGCACACGGGCGTGTGGCGCGACCGTGTCCTTGGTGGTTGTAATTCAAAACAAGTCAGACTCGACCACGGGTGAGACACACGGGCGTGTCTCAGGCCGTGTGGACAAGTCAGTATGTATGCCCTATTTTGGCACAGCTCGTACACATGGGTGTGTCTGAGGTCGTGTGAGTCACACGGCCTACCCACACGGGCGTGTGACCTCTGTAACTTTGAAAAATGTTTGATTTTCAGAAAAATTTTGTATGATCCCGATTTAGTCCCGACCCCTTTCTAATGCATGATTATGGTCTCGTAGACCTCATTAAGGGACTATATGCTTGTATTCTGCTACGATTTGACAATGTTATACTTTATGATGTGAAATGTTCGTAAAAGTTTCCGATTGTCCGGTAATGCCTCTTGACCCTAGATCGGCGATGGTTACGGGTTAGGGGTGTTACATTTTATTGGTATCAGAGCTACAGTTTAGATGATTCTAGGACTAACGTAGCGTGCGAGAGTCTAGCTATACATGCCATATATACAAACTCTGATAGTGTGATGAATCCTGGCATATAAAATGTGTTTTTCGTATAGCAAATGGATCCCGAAAGAGCTGTAGCTGACGATGTTAAAAGCAATGCGCCTACTCCTGCTCAAAGGATAGCGCCATCTGATTCGAGACCGGCTACTAGCGGTCAGGAAGGAGAGGCTAAACAAGCCTTCTTCCAAATGATGAATGAGTGGTTCACTCAATACGTTTGAACAAATCTGGCTATTTCACAACCTCCGCCCCCACCCAATCCTCCTCAGACTTCTGCTGTACCTCCAGTTATGAACTTGAATTTGTTGAATAAGCCTCCGATCGATAAAATCTGTAAGAATGGGGCTGAAGAGTTCAGGGCCACTAGTGATGATGATGCTGAAGAGCTGGGTTTTGGCTCGAGAACACAATTCGAGTATTTGATGAAATGTCATTGACTCTTGATGAATGCATAAAATGTGTTGTTTCCCTGTTACGAGATGCAGCTTATCAGTGGTGGAAGACTTTGATTTCTGTTGTTCCAAAAGAACAGGTTACATGGGATTTCTTTCTGTCTGATTTCTGGAAGAAATATATCAGTCAGAGATTTATAGATCAGAAACGGAAAGAGTTTCTTGAACTGAAACAGGGTCGCATGTCTGTCACTGAATATGAGCGAGAATTTGTAAGATTAAGTCAATATGCCCAGAAATGTGTTTCAACCGAAGTGATAATGTGTAAAATATTTGAAGACGGCCTAAATGAATATATCCATTTGCTAGTTGGAATTATGGAAATAAAAGAATTTGTTGTACTAGTTGATCGAGCATGTAAAGTTGAAGCACTCGGGAAAGATAAAAGAAAAGCTGAGTCAAAAGCTAGATATGTGAGAAAGAGATTCTCAAGCAAATCATTTCAGTCTGCTTCAAAGAAATTCAGAGATGAGCATAGCCGTACAAAGGCTAATGTAGGACATTCGAACAGAGATCGAGCTAGATCACAGTCGAACTTCAAAGCTCCAGCTACTTCGATGGCTAGTGTGGGAAATGTCCGATCTGAGCGACCTGAATGTAAGCATTGTGGTAAAAGACATCCGGGTAGTTGTAGATTGAATGACCGAGCCTGTTTTAGATGTGGATCATTAGATCATTTCATCCGGGACTGCCCTGAATCTGTTGAACAAAAAATTATACAGAATCCGAAGTCAGATAATGTTTCAGTTAGAGGTAGACCTTCTAGAAACACAAGAAATGCCAGTTGTAACCAGAGAACTACGAGAGATACAGTAGAGAGATCTGAAGCTAGAGCACCTGCCAGAGCTTACGCCATCCGAGCTCGTGAGGAAGCATCGTTTCCAGATGTTATTACGGGTACATTTACTCTTTATGATACTTATGTGATTGCATTGATAGATCCAGGGTCTACTCATTCGTATATATGCATGAACTTAGTATCCAGTAAGACTTTGCCTGTAGAGTCTACCGAATTTGTTATTAGAGTATCGAACCCCTTAGGTAAAAGTGTCTTGGTTGACAAAGTGTGCAAGAATTGTCCGTTGATGTTTCGAGATATCTATTTTTCGGCTGATCTGATGCTATTACCTTTTGATGAGTTTGACATAATTTTGGGTATGGATTGGCTAACATTGCATGATGCTGTTGTGAACTGCAAACGAAAGATTATTGATTTGAGATGTCAGAATGATGAAATAGTTTGGATTGAATCTAATGATGTGAATGGACTACCGGCTGTGATATCAGTGATGAAAGCTCGGAGTTATTTGAAAAATGGTTACGAAGCCTCTTTTGCCTATGTGATTGATTCGAGAGTGACTGAAAAGAAAGTTAAATCTGTGCTAGTTGTTTGTGAATTCCCTAACGTGTTCCCTGAAGAATTACCAGGATTGTCTTCGGTACGAGAAGTGGAGTTTGGTATTGATTTAGTACCGGGAACGACTCCTATTTTGATAGCTTCGTACAGAATGGCACCAACAGAATTGAAAGAGTTAAAGTCACAGTTGCAAGAGTTGACCGATAGAAGATTTGCACGACCGAGTTTCTCACCTTGGGGTGCTCCTGTTCTATTTGTGAAAAGGAAAGATGGCACGATGAGAATATGCATTGATTACCGTCAGTTGAAATAAGTGACTATTAAGAACAAATATCCTCTGCCCAGAATTGATGATTTGTTTGATCAGCTGAAAGGAGCCACCGTGCTTTCAAAGATAGATTTGAGATTGCGGTATTATCAGTTGCGAGTAAAAGATTCAGACATTTCAAAAATTACTTTCAGAACAAGGTACGGGCATTATGAGTTTTTAGTTATGCCTTTCGGACTAACGAATGCTCCTACTATTTTTATGGATTTGATGAACAAAATTTTTAGACCGTATTAAGATCGATTTGTTGTTGTATTCATTGACGACATTTTGATTTATTCGTATAATGAGATTGAGCATGCTAAACATCTAAGAATCGTGCTACAAACTCTGTGAGATAAGCAATTGTATGCGAAGTTCAGTAAATATGAATTCTGGTTGCGAGAAGTTAGTTTTCTGGGGCATATTGTGTCAGCATCTGGTATACGAGTTGATCCTAGCAAGATTTAAGCTATTTTGGAGTGGAAGCCTCCGAAAAATGTGTCTAAAATTCGTAGTTTTCTGGGACTTGCTGGTTATTATCGACGGTTCATAAAAGGATTTTTGATGACTGAAACTCCTATGACAAGATTGCTTCAGAAAGATGTGAAGTTTGAATGGTCTGATAAATGTCAGAAAAGTTTGGATCAGTTGAAAGCGCTTTTGACTGAAGCTCCAATTTTGGTACAGCCAGAATCGGGTAAAGAGTTCATGATTTATAGTGATGCTTCATTTAACGGACTGGGATGTGTTTTGATGCAGGAAGGCAAAGTTATTGCTTATGCCTCGAGACAATTGAAATCGCATGAAAAGAATTATCTGACAGACGATCTTGAGTTAGCTCCAATTGTGTTTACCTTAAAGATCTGGCGTCATTATCTCTTTGGTGAAAAATGCCACGTGTTTTCGGATCATAAAAGTCTGAAATATTTGATGACTCAGAAAGACCTGAATTTGCGACAAAGACTATGGTTAGATCTGTTGAAAGACTACGAGCTTGTGATAGATTATCATCTGGGTAAGGCAAATGTTGTTGCTAATACATTGAGTCGAAAATCATTGTTTGCATTATGTGCGATGAATGCTCATTTAGACTTGTCTGATGATGGTTCAGTTTTGGCAGAGTTGAAAGCGAAACCGTTGTTCTTACAGCAAATATGTGATGCTCAGAAAGTTGATAATGAAATGCTAGCGAAGAGAGCTAAGTGTGATTTGAACTCTGATTCAGAATTTCGAGTTAATATTGATGATTGTTTAAGATTTTGAGATCGGATTTGTGTTCCAAGAAACCCAGAGTTGATTCAGTTGATCTTGAATGAAGCACATAACAGTCGCTTATCAGTTCATCCGGGAAGTACAAAGATGTACCATGATTTAAAGCCATTTTATTGGTGGCCTGGTATGAAACGAGACATCTCTGACTTTGTTTCGAAATGTTTAATCTGTCAGCAAGTCAAAGCTGAACATCAGGTGCCATCTGGTTTGTTACAACCGATAATGATTCCTGAGTGGAAATGGGATAGAGTAACGATGGATTTCGTTTCAGGGTTGCCATTGACTCTGAGAAAGAAAGATGCAATTTGGGTCGTAGTTGACAGATTGACGAAATCAGCTCATTTTATTCCGATACGATTTGATTACTCACTTGATAAGTTAGCTGAGCTTTATATTTCTGATATTGTGAGATTGCACGTGGTGCCACTATCTATTGTGTCTGACAGAGATCCGAGGTTTACTTCACGATTCTGGAAGAAACTATAAGAGGCATTAGGTACTAAATTGCATTTTAGTACAGCTTTTGACCCACAGACGGATGGTCAATCCGAGCGAATTATTCAGATGCTCGAGGATATGTTGAGATGTTGCATTCTTGAGTTTGATGGTACGTGGGAACAATATTTGCCATTGATTGAGTTTGCATATAATAATAGTTTTCAGTCGAGCATCAAAATGGAACCTTATGAGGCTTTGTATGGATGCAAATGTCAAACACCTTTGTGCTGGACCGAGCTCAGTGAGAATAAGATACATAGGGTTGATTTGATCAAAGAAACTGAACAGAAAGTGAAAGTGAAAGTGATAGTCTGAAAGGCGCGTCAGATCGTTAGAAATTCTATGCAGACTTGAAACGAAAAGATGTCGAATTTGAGATCGGTGATAAAGTGTTCTTGAAAGTGTCTCCGTGGAAGAAAATACTTCGTTTTGGCAGAAAAGGCAAATTGAGTCCGAGGTTCATCGGGCCGTATGAAATTATTGAGCGTATCAGACCTGTTGTGTACAGATTGTTGCTACCACCTGAGCTAGAAAAGATTCATAATTGTTTCACATGTCAATGCTTCGACGACATAGATCCGATCCCTCGCATGTGTTTTCTCCGTCTGAGATTGAGGTCCAATCCGATATGACTTATGAAGAAGAACTGATTCGTATCTTAGCTCACGAGGTTAAAAAATTACGAAATAAGAAAATCACATTAGTAAATGTACTGTGGCATCGTCATGGAGTGGAAGAGGCTACGTGGGAGCCCGAAGATTCTATGAGACAACAATATCTAAATCTATTTAACGGTAAGATTTTCGGGGACGAAAATCCCTAAGGGGGAGAATTGTAAAAGTCCGGTTTAGACCCTAGTCGGAATAGTGGTTTCGGGACCACAAATTCGAGTTAGGAAAATATTTTAATATTATTTTTCGTGTCTACAGTATGTGATTATGCATGTGTGAAAGTTTTGTGAATTAATTTGTTCATTTGTGTGCTTAATTTGATAAAAGGATTTAATTTCATAAAATGAAAAATTAGCATGCCATGTGTTAAAAGAACCTATGTGCTATGTCTTCATTAATATAAAGTCCTTATGATGTTATTATGTCATTTTTAAGTTAGTGGACAATTATGTCGATAGTTTAAATTTTTAACCATTAATATTCATTAAGGGAAAAAATGGAAATGAATAATTAATATGTTTATAATAAAACAAATAAGAAAAAATGATGAGATTATGCTCATCTTTGTGCCGAATTTGAAGAAAAAGAAAAGAAAAGAAACCAAGCTAGGTTTCGGCACTTGTTCATCTTGATTCAAGGTTAGTTTTTATTCGATTTTTGATAATTTCTACGTTTTTGTAATCGTTGCTTCGAGTACTTCAAAACCCATGCCTTAATTTTGGAATTTGATGAAGAATTTGAAATGTTTCATTGATGAATGCTTGAGCTTTGTGATGTTAGTTGATGAAATATGAAATATATGTGTTAGATTAACATGTTTTGTCATTGGATTTTTGGTGAATTTGAGTAATTTGGATTAAATAGTGAAAATAATATTTTGAGGGACTAAAATGTGAAATAAATGAAATACATGGACTCATATGAACTACATGAATATTCGGCCAAGCATGGGTAATATGAAATTTTATGTATTTTGTGATTTTGTGAAATAAGGACTTAAATGTCAAAATGTGAAAATGCGAGGGCTAATTTGTAAAGTGCCCTAAATGTGTGTTTTTGGATTGAATTGAATGATTTGGTGAATAAAAGAGTTAAATTTGAATATGTATAGATCAAGAACCATAGAAAATGGATTTAGACCGAGGAAAGTCGAAAGTTATCAAGTAGTCGAATCCGTCCATTTATTCAGAAATATGAGGTAAGTCTATATACAAATAAATGTATTTGAATTGATTTATTTATGTTCATATGAAATTGAATGGTGATGAATGATTATGGAAGGTATACACATGAGATCCGAGAAAGTATCAACAAGGTGGCAAAGTCTAAAAAGTCCCGTACGAACCCTAGGAATAGATAGGATTCATATGTCATGACATAGGTTTTTGATATGTGATATCGTGTAAGACCACGTTTGGGACGTTAGCGTCGATTTGAGATTTACGTGTAAGACCATGTCTGGGACATAGGCATCGTAGTTGACTCGCGTAAGACCCTGTCTGAGATAGTGGCATCGATATTTGGTTACATGTAAGACCACGTCTGGGATGTTGGCATTGTACGAGTATTTCGAGTTATCCGAGTATCCTAATTTATTCTGAACGGTTCAACGGGAAAATTCTGATAAATTAAAGACTATGTGAAACGTATGACCGTTTCAGGTACGTTTAAAGTATATGCTACTATTGAGTATAAAAGGTAAGTATATGTGTATGTGCACAAGTGAGATATGTGCATAGACTTGTTAAGACAAAATGTGATATATGTATTAATGTGATTTGAATAAAAGAGATAGTTGGAGATATGATTGTTGTTAAGTAATGGCTAAACAAATTAGCCAAGGAAGAATTATGAATATGCCATTGAGATGTTAATGATCTTGTATTTGATATAATTATGAATGTTCCTATGTTAAGTTTATTTGTATATGGCTTACTAAGCTTTTGAAAGCTTACTCTGTGTGTGTTTGCATTGTTTTGTAGATCGTTAAAGCTATGAAAGGCTCGGGGATCATTGAGGATCATCACCACACTATCAAACTCTACGTTGGTACTTTTGAATGTGTACATAGTTAAATATGGCATGTATAAGCTAGTTAGTTTGGATTATGTTTTGAGTTGTATATAAATAGCCATGTGATATGGCTAGATAATGATTATGATATGAATGAGTAGCTCATGCTAAATGATACATAGTTTGGTATGGTTTGATGGCTAATGTTTGAGCTAATAAGATGACCAAATCTATGATAAGTTCTATGATGCAAAATTTAGCATATTGTTATGATGGATTGACACATTGTGTTGGTAAGTTCTTGACTGGTTTATACTTTGAAATGCTTGTGATTAGATTGAGTTAAATGGCTCATGATTTGGTGTGGTTGATATGTTCTTGAATGGTTAGAAAGGATGATCATTTTGGTATGTTTTGTTTGCATTGGAGATATGATTTGAATTGGCATAATGCTTGTAGATATAACTCAATGTGTGGGTGGCAAATTGGCCTTGTAAATGGCCTATATTTGCCCACACAGTTGAGCACACGGGTTTGTGACTCGACCGTGTGCTTCGTGGTTGTAATTCAAAACAAGTCAGACTCGACCAAGGGCTGGACACACGGGCGTGTGACTGGCCGTGTGGTGCAAGTCAGTGTCGACCACGGGTGAGACACACAGGTGTGTCTCAGGCCGTGTGGACAAGTCAGTATGTATGCCCTATTTTGGCACGGCTCGTACACATTGGCATGTCTGAGGCCGTGTGAGGCACACGGCCTACCCACACAGGCGTGTGACCTCTGTAACTTTGAAAAATGTTTGATTTTCGAAAAAAATTGTATGATCCCGGTTTAGTCCTGACCCATTTCTAATGCATGAGTAAGGTCTCGTAGACCTCATTAAGGGACTATATGCTTTTATTCTGCGATGATTTGACGACGTTATACTTTATGATGCGAAATGTTTGTAAAAGTTTTCGATTGTCCGGTAATGCCTCTTAACCCTAGGCCGGCGATAGTTACGGGTTAGGGGTGTTACAAGCCCTTTCAACTAAAACAACAAATTCTTTCCACTCTAGAATTCCGACTAGTAGTTTTATATCTTCGTTCAATCCGTCAACGAACCGTTTACACATAATCTCCTCAAAAGACACATACTCTCGAGCATACTTGCTTAATAGTACGAATTCTCTTTCATACTCAGTGAAAGTCATGCAGCCCTATTTTAATTCCAGAAACTCTTTATGCTTTTGATCAAGGAATCGCTGACTTATATATTTCTTTCGTAACTCAGTCTGAAAGAATTCCCAGGTAACCCATTCTTTCAGAACCACAGATATCAACGTGTTCCACCATTGATAAGCGGTGTCTCTTAGCAAAGATACAACACATTTAATACATTCATCAGGAGTACTTGACAATTCATAGAATACCCGAATCATATTCGAGCCAAAACTTAGCTCTCTCAGCATCATCATCAGCAGTAGCCCAAAACTCTTCAGCCCCATGTTTACGTATCTAATCTATCGGCGGCTTATTCAACTGTATTGGATCTATAACTTGAGGAACAACAGGGATTTGTTGAGGAATAGGTGGGGGTGGAGGTTGTTGTATAGCCGGATTTTTCCGGACATACTGAGTGAACCACTAGTTCATCATCTTGAAAAAGGCTTCTTTAGCCTCACCTCTGTGACTACTAGACACGGGTCTAGATTTAGTAGGCGCTGTCCCTTGAGCGGGAGCGGGCGCATTACTCTCTAGATCATCAGCTATCGCTTGTTCGGGATCTATTACTATACGAAAACACAATTTAAGCTGTCAGGAATCATCATTCTATCGCAAAGTATATATGGCATGCATAGCTAGACTCTCACACACGCTACGTTAGTCCTAGAATGGACTAAACCGTAGCTCTGATACCAATAAATGTAACACCCCTAACCCGTATCCGTTGCTGGAGTAGGGTTACAAAGTATTACCGATCAATACACATCATTTAACATACAATACTCATACATTTATGCATTCATACTCAAATACCATTCAACACAATCACATTGTCCCTTATAAGAGCTTACGAGGCCTTAAACATGCTTTAGAAGTGGTTCGGGACTAAACCGATAACATATGAAATTTTTGGAAAACTTAGAAATTTTTCATCCATACAAAGGTCACACGCCCGTGTGAACCGGCCGTGTGCCTCACACGGCTCCAGACACGCCTGTGTCTCAACCCGTGTGAAAACAGGGCATACATACTGACTTGGGTCACACGGCCAACCACACGCCCGTGTGTCTAGCCCGTGTGCCCTTCGAAATGGCCACACACGCCCGTTTGCCAGGCCGTGTGCTAGGCCATGTCAAAACTGTAGGGTATACTGACTTATGCAACACGACCAAGTCACACACCCGTGTACTAGGCCGTGTGCCATTTAAAGGGGTATACTAACTTGTACCACACGGCCGGTCACACGCCCGTGTGTGAGATCGTGTGGAGCATACTGACTTCATTTAATTTCAACACCAGGGGACACACGGCCGTGTAACATGATCGTGTGTCACACACAGTTGAGACACATGCCCATGTCTCTGCCCGTATGGACAAAAGAAGGCCATTTGCAAGGCCAATTTGCCACCCATTATGCACATACCTATCAAATCTCAAATAGCACCATTTCATCACACAACTAAGCAGCCAAAATCATCATCCAAATACACAAATCATACCATATCCATTTCAACCAAATTCAATACTCCATTCAATGCCAATTACCTATTCAAATACTTATCAACTCAACTTCGAAAATCATACTTCACCAAAGCATTTCTCAAGCATTAAACTCCATAAATAAATTTAACCATTTGCAACTATAAAACCATAACCATTTTTATACTAAACATACCAAAATAAGCCATCACTCATGGCTATATATACAACCAAAACATATGCATTTACAAGCCATTTCTAATAGCTAAACACACAACCATATTAACATCATTTACAAGCCAACTCTCATGGCTATATTCACAACCAAAATACCACAAGTAGCCTATACATGCCATATACCATATTTATACAACTCAAAAGTACCAATCAGATGCTTGATAGTGCGATGATGTTCCCGATGACTCCCGAATCCGAGCTAGCCTTGATTCACTATAAAACATAGAAAAATAACACAAAGTAAGCTTCATAGCTTAGTAAGCTCGTATATGAATAACTTAATTCACCAATTTTACACAACATCACCATATACACATTAACTACAAACCTTTCTCATGTCTCAAACCATGATCAAATACCATCTCATCGAACTTTCTCTATTTAATACTCGAATAGGTCCTAAACGTACCTGTATCACCTCGTACTAACCTCTTTATCAACCACATCATTCCTTTACCCATTGAACCATTTGGAATTGAATTCGGATACTCAAGGATCTCAATCGATAAGTACATATACCATGGCCGAAAGCCAAATCAAGGTAACTTATCTCGGAGTACCTATACCATCGCCCGTAGCCAAATCAAGGTAACTCCTCGCCGAAATACCTATACCATGGCCCGTAGCCAAATCAAGGTATCACTTGCACCCGAAGTGCTGATATCATGGCCCGAAGCCAACACAATAACCTAATGACATGTCACTAGCATCCTAAACTATTCCTAAGGTTCAACCGGGAATTTACACTTGTCGATTTCATCGTCGAACATATCCCTAGAGTCGTATTCACAATTCATACATTATCCATATCTCATAAGATTTATTCGATATCAAAGCATTAAACATATATTTATAATGAAATTTCCACATACAAACTTACCTCATATTCAGATTTGACAGATCGGATCGACTACTCGATAACCTTGCTTTTCCCCCGATCTAAATCCGAATTCTTTCTTTCTTGATCTATATGTATTCAAAATTAACTCATTTAATCATCTACTCGTTAGATTTAGTCCAAAAATACACATTTGGGCATTTTTACACATTAGCCCCTAAACTTTCACATTTAATCAATTTAGTCATTATGTCATAAACACACAAAATTCACATAATTTCATTAAACCAAAGCTTGGCCGAATTTCATATAAGTCCCTGCAGCCCAAAACTTTCATTTACTTCACATTTCAACCACTCAATTTGTATATTTCACAATTTAATCCTTATTATGCAATTTCATCAAAAATCACTTAACAAAACATGTAAAACTATCATCAAGCTTTCAAAATCTATCATCAATCATCAAATTACTCAACTATTCAACAATGGCATCATGTTAAATCTTTAACAATTTTGAAATCTAAGGTACGGGCTAGCTAGAATACAAAGCAAAGATCTCAAAAAAGTAAAAATCATTAAAAACCGAACAAAAATGGACTTACATGCTTGAGATTAGTGTAGCCGAATGTTAAAGCTCCTTCAATGGAGTTTTTCCACCTTAATTTTTGATAGAAAGATGAACAAGACGAAGCAATTCTTTTGTTTTCTATATTTTAACATCTTTTATTATAAATTACCATATTAACCTTAATAAAACATTAATATATAACACATAAACCATGGACATAAATGTCCACTAACCTTAACAATGGTTCAATTTTGACATAAGGACACCCACAATTTAATTTCATAGCTATTTAATACTTTTAACTATTAGAACTCAAATTTTACGCTTTACACGATTTAGTCCTTTTTCTCAAATTGAGCAATTAAACAATAAAATTAGCTCACGAAATTTTCACACATACATGCTATCATGCTGTAACACTAAAAATAATACTGAAATAATTTTTCGACATCTGATTTGTGGTTCTGAAACCACTGTTCCAATTTAGCTAAAACCAGGCTGTTACACACACCATGCAATCTAACGATCTCAGAGATGTACAATTTAGCTAATTTATTAAGCGAATAGTCTGTACGTACTGGAATGAAATGCAGAGATTTCGTTAGTCTATCCACGAAAACCCAAATAGCATCTTTCTTCCTCGTAGACAGGGGCAAACTCGATATGAAATCTATCGTAACTCTATCCCATTTCCACTCCGGTATCATCACTGGTTGCAGCAATCCCGAAGGCACTTGATGTTCAACTTCAACTTGCTGGCAAACCAAACAAATCGATATAAACTCTGAAATATCTCGTTTCATACCCAACCACCAATACAATTGTTTCAAATCATTATACATTTTGGTACTCCCCGGGTGAACAGATAGACAACCACTGTGTGCTTCGTGCAAAACTTTTTGAATGAGTTTAGAATTCTTTGCTACGCAAATTCTACCTCGGAACATTAAACAATCATCGGATCTGATCTAATAGTCTGAATCACTATTCGACTCGTATTGCACTATTTTGGCTTACAAATCATTATCACACTTCTAAGCTTTACAAATTTGCTGAAGAAAAACTGGTTTAGCTTTCAAATCTGCTAGAATCGAACCATCATCAGACAAGGTTAGATGAGTATTCATCGCTTTCAAAACAAATAATGATTTTCTACTTAGAGCATCTGCGACTACGTTTGCTTTCCCCGGATGATAATCAATCACTAACTCATAATCTTTTAGCAACTCTAGCCATCTTCGTTGTCACAAATTCAAATCTTTCTGAGTCATTATATACATCAAACTTTTATGATCAGTAAAAGATATGGCAATTTTTACCGTATAAATAATGACGCCAAATTTTTAATGCAAACACAATAGCGGCCAACTCTAAATCGTGCGTTTGATAATTCTTTTCATGTGGTTTCAACTGTCTTGAGGCATAAGCTATCACTTTGCCTTCTTGCATCAAAACAAAACCCAAACTGTTCAATGACGTGTCATTGAAAATCACAAACTCTTTACCCAACTCAGGTTGAACAAACACTGGTGCCTCAGTTAACAATACTTTCAACCTTTCGAAACTTCGTTGACATTTCTCTAACCACTCAAATTTTACATCTTTTTGTAGCAATCTTGTCATCGATTTAGCAATCACCGAGAATCCTTTAACAAAACATCGATAATAACCAGCTAATCCCAGAAAACTTCTGACTTCGGATACATTTCTCGATGGTTTCCAATCAACAACGGCTGAAATCTTGCTCGGGTCAACTCGTATACCTTTCGCTAAAAAAATATGCCCCAAAAATCTGACTTCTCGGAGCCAAAACTCGCATTTGCTGAATTTAGCGAACAGTTGCTTATCTCTCAAGGTTTGTAGCACAATCCTCAAATGCTCGGCATGCTCAGACTCATCTCGTGAATAGATCAGAATGTCGTCAATGAATACAACCACAAATCTGTCTAAATACAGTATAAAAATTTGATTCATCAAGTCTATAAAAACGGTAGGAGCATTAGTTAATCCGAAAGGCATAACAAGAAATTCATAATGCCCGTACCTCGTTCTGAACGCAGTTTTCAGCACATCTGAATCCTTAACTCTCAACGGATAGTAGCCAAATCTCAAATCAATCTTTGAGAACACTACTGCCCCTTTCAACTGATCAAACAAATCATTGATTCTTGGCAAAGAATACTTGTTCTTTATCGTAACCTTGTTGAGTTGACGATAATCAATACAAAGTCTCATTGATCCATCTTTCTTCTTTACAAACAACACTGGTGCACCCCAAGGCAAAAAACTAGGTCATGCAAAACCTCTACCGGTTAACTCTTGTAACAGTGCTTTCAACTCTTTCAATTCTATCGGAGCCATTTTGTACGGAGCTATAGATATCGATGATGTTCCTGGTACTAATTCAATAGCAAACTTGACCTCTCTAATCGGTGGTAACCCCGGTAACTCTTTCGAAAACACATCCGGATACTCACAGACAACTGCCATTGATTCAATTTTCGATTCAGTGTAACATCCCTTACCCAAAACCATCGCCGGAATAGGGTTAAGAGGCATTACTGATCATTTCGGAACATTTAAATTCATTTCACAACACAAAGTTAAACATCAATCAAACATATCAAAATATAAACATATAGTCCCTTAATGAGGTCTACGGGACCTTAAACATATATTAGAAAGGGGTCGAGACTCAACCGAACACATATGAAAATTTTTGAAATTCAAACAATTTTCTAAGTTACAGAGGTCACACGCCCGTGTGGGTAGGCCGTGTGCCTCACACGGCCTCGGACACGCCCATGTGTCCAAGCCGTGGAAAAACAGGGCATACCTACTGACTTATCCACACGGCCTGAGACACGCCCATGTGTCTCACCCGTGGTCGACAGTGACTTGCACCACACGGCCAGTCATACGCCCGTGTGTCCAGCCCGTGGTCGAGCCTGACTTGTTTTGAAAATCAACCTCGAAGGACACGGTCGAGCCACACGCCTGTGTGCTCAACCGTATGGGCAATTATAGGCCATTTTTAAGGCCAAACTTTCCTCCAACACATTGAATCACCTACAAACCTCAAATTATATACATTTATACCATAATTGGCAACAAAAACCTATCAATTTATACACCAATTAAACATCAACTACATCAACTATTTCCATACTCAATTTCTACTCAACTAAAGCCATCCAAAACACCATATTCACAACTCAAATCATATAAGCTAAGCATCATACAAACCTCACTACAAATCACATTTAAACCACAATTTTCATCAACTATTTAAGCATGAAACATACCATATTAATCATTTAAATAATCCACTCAAGCATTCCAACACCCTTCAACTTTCAAGCCATATCACATTGCAAATCTCATACACATAAAAAAACATGCCATAACTACTAGCCTATAAATGCCATATACCAAATATATACATCTTTCAAAAGTACCAAAATATATAGCCGATAGTGTGATTGAGTCACTGACGATCCCCAGATCCGAGCTAGCTTTACTTACACTGAAAACAAAGAAACAATTCGGATAAATCGTAATATATACATATTTTAATCCCACATCTAGCATACTTTTGGATGATTTATCCCCTGAATTGTGGAATTTGATGCTCCTAATCCTTTAATTTCATGTTTTATACTTAGGAGAGCATCAGAGGATGAAAAGAATGGGAAACGGGCCAAAAAACAGATAAAATGGGCCAAAGGAAGAAACCCACACGGCTTGGAGGTAACCACATAGCCGTGCCACTTTAGCAGACCCGAACACGGGCTGGGCTCGATTCAAACGGGTGTTTCACACGGCCGTGTCCCTGCCGTGGCCAAGATGAATTTCACTCGGAATAGGATACTTGTGGGCCAAGTAAGGCATCCCGAAAGCCTATATAAACACCCTAGAGGACAACTTAAAGGAGGAGTTCGACAGAAACCTTCTGTCAGGGCTTTTGACGAAGGGGGCGAAGCCAGAGAGGGCTGAACACAGAAAAATTACTCGAAGACAGCCAATTGATTTATCCAGAAGCCGAAATCACACTCAAGACGGAAGATCTTTCCTTCAATTTCCTTCAGGGGGTTTTAGGGTTTTTCTTATGTTTTGTTATTTACTTTCTTCCACGATGTTTTCTTTATTAAACATGAACTAAACCCCTCAAATACCTGAGGGGGATGAAACCTAAGACGGATCTTGTTATTATTTTATGAACTGTATGATAAATACTTGATTTGTTCTTAATTATGTGTTCTTAATTCTTATTTTAATATTTCAGGATATTGATTCAAGTATTGATGTGCTTAGACAGTGGAGCAAAAGTCCCTGTTTAAGAGTAGATCTAGCATAGTTAAGCAGAGTTGATCGCAACCCTAGAGATAGGATGACGAAAATCTACCGGATTAGGGTCATACCTAATATGGGAGTCCATAGGTCAAGTTAATGCAACAATAGGGGTTTTAATTAGAAAGAATTTCAATTAATCAACATAGGGTTAGACGTTAGTAGCCTCGAAAGAGGTATTAATATAAATTAGGGAATTCTACGGATCAAGTCAAGTGAATAAATTGTCTGGTTCAGAGTTAAATAACAAGTGAAGTCTAGGTGAATTCTTCCTTGGGTATTGTCTTAATCAACTGGTTTTTCCCAAAAGTGTTTTCCCAATTCACTCTCTGTGTCTTAGCATCCTTAGTTTAGTAATTAGTTAATTAAACATCGATTCCATTAATACTTAGGCTAGATAATAAAAAGATAGTAACTACTAGTACTCTTGGTCCTTAAGGATACGATATTTCCGGTATTGCCATAACTATACTACCGAATGATAGGTGGGCTTACCTTATTCGTTGTCATAGTTAGTTTGGACACGATCGAGTTTTTGGCACCGTTGCCGGGGACTAAGATATTAGGAACGTTAAATTTTTATTACTTTAGCCATTTTTATTTATTGCAATTTATTCTTTTTTTACTTTGCTAATTTTTCTTTTATTTGCTTTTGGCAGGTAATTTTAGTCTATAGAGGAGATGGCACTGAATAACTATCAGTGGCAACTTATGAGGACAAAGCCAACAACAGCCGCCAGTGCTTTAACCTCGACGCAGTGACCATGCTATTAAACCAGGTAGAACTATTAAATAAAAAGATTGATGGTTTATGTGGTTCTTCGCAGGTACATCCAGTGATGCGGTGCGATACAAATAGAGGAGGGGTGAACAACATAGAATATCTATCCTACAACCCTAGCACAGAGAACGAACAAGTCAACTATATGGGTAACAATTCTAGACCTCAAAATAATCCCTATAGTAACACTTATAATGCAGGTTGGAGGAACCATTCCAATTCCTCGTGGGGTGGTCAAGGTAATCAAAGACCGCAACTTCCTCTAGGTTTTCAACAACCACCTTACCAGCAGGAGAAGAAGTCGAACCTTGAGAAGATGCTAACGAAATTTATCTCGGTGTCAGAAACACGTTTCCAAAACACTGAAATAGCGCTTTAAAATCAACAAGCGTCGATTCAACGGATTGAGAATCAAATTGGACAATTAGTCAAGATAGTTTTCGAAAGGGAACTAGGTAACTTACATAGTAACACCAACCCAAAAAAACATGTGAAGGCAGTTACACTAAGGAGTGGAAAGGGGTTGGTTGAAGTTGAAAAGAAGATGCCACGAGAAATTAATAAAGAAAAAGGTGTGGAAGTAAACGATAATGTAATACCGGAACCTAAAGAGTATAACCCACCGATCCCATATCCAGCAAAGTTGAAGAAAGACCGCATGGACGTACAATTCAGTAAGTTTCTCGAACTCTTTAAACAATTACATATTAACGTACCTTTTGCTGAAGCTATTTCGCAGATGCCTACGTACGTAAAATTCTTAAAAGAGCTTTTAACAAATAAAAGGAAGTTTGAAGAGCTATCAATAGTGGAACTTAACGAGGAATGCTCAGCTATTCTCCAAAATAAGCTACCAACAAAATTGAAAGATCAAGGGAGTTTTACTATTCCTTGTTTAATTGGTAGTTTAAATGTTAACCATGCTTTGGCTGATTTAGGGGCAAGTATTAATGTCATGCCCTGTAATATGATCCTCAAACAACCATTATGCAAATAACAGGTAAGTCTAGCTGAAGACTTTAAACGAGCGCTTCTCGGGAGGCAACTTGAGCACTAACCCCATTAATTTTCATATTTTAAAATTTTAGCACCTAACTAAAAACTAACCAAATTTTTAGGCGCAGGTTTCCCTACCCACATGGCCTTGCACACGGGCGTGGCCGTGGCCGTGTGGAAACAGGACAAAACTGATCCCAAAACACGGGCTGTGATAAAATGCCACGGCCGTGCGATTCGGCCATGGTTGAAACTGAGAAATCTACACGGGCGTGCGACACGCCCGTGGAACCCTTGAGCCCATTTATTTTTTTATTTTTCTTTTATTTTCATTTTTAATTTCTTTTCTTTTATCTTTCTCGTCTTTAATTTATATTATTATATTTTGATTTCTTTAATTTAGGTTCGAGGGGCTGTTAACGAACGACCACACCACCACCGGAGTATCCTCCCCACCTTCACCTCTCTCCAACTTTACCGTTTCTTTTCATTGACTACATCCAAAATTCAGGAAGTTTCACTCCTCTCCCTATCTTATGATTTTCTTAATATAGTGTAATTACTTATCTTTGTACATTGAGGACAATGTACATCTTAAGTGTGGAGGGGTTAACTAGAGTATTATTTGAAAATCCTTGAATTATGACTTGTCTTTAAGTCTTTAAGTAATTTTCTCATATTACTATTAGAATGAAACTTCTATTGATTTATGATTATCATTGATATGTTTCGGATTAAGTCATAGGTAATTGTGCATTGATCCTTTATACTTTAAGATACTAGAAAATCAAGCATGATAAGTCTATTTTCAGAAATAAAAAAATTTTCTAGGTTGTTTCCCTAAATTTAAATATTACCTTAAAGTTTGAAATTTACAAGGTTGACATAAAAAACCATAATTTTTGTGAGATCTTGAGCCTTTTAGAGCATATTCTTTTCTTGCTCACTTTATTGATTATGAGTGTGTCAAAATTGATTTGTTATTCTAGAACTTGCTTCGATTATACATGTCGAGACCACACCTATGATTTGATATACTGAGATGATAAAGGTACCTAGGTTTTAACCCACTTACTCCATAAAAAGCCTACCTTCATAATTAACCCCTAGTGAACCCCTTTGAGTCTAATAAACCATTTCTTGACTCACCCATTAATATTAACCCAAAACCCACTTTGTATTTGTTATCACCATTTCTCTTGACTACCCTTATATCGAGATTTGATCTGATCGGTTGCTTAACTATTTTTTTTTATTTCAGTTGTTAAATTCTATCTTATTATTACTTGATTTGTTCTTAAAAAAAACAAAAAAATGAAGTATATTCATTATTAGTTCTATGTTATTTGAGCTTAAGCACTAATGTTACATTTTGAGAAGAAGCTCGTGTTATTAGTGATGAATTCTTAATTAATGTAATTATTTAAGTTTTAGTTATTTTTCTAGTTAGGTAATTTGTCAATTCAATCTCGATTCTAACCCTTTAATTCAGCCTTTATCCACACCTTTAACCCAAGCCCCGTTACAACCCATAAAAGACCTTTTGATTTGTGTATCATATCATTTTACAGTGGTGGAGATTTGATTTTCATGCAAGCCTATGGGATTAACTTTTCATGTTTGACTCTTGAGTGCTTATTTTTTAACCTTAAACACTTTGAATGATTTGAGTGAACCTTTAGTGAGGATGTCAATTTTTGTCGATTTTGAATTAAAGGTAATTATTTAGGTAAAGGGAAACACCTATGTTTTCGTACTACAAAAACTATGACTTTGATTGTTTGAATCTTTAGGAACCTTTTGGTTAAATTATCAATGTATGAATTACCTATGAATTATGATGAAACATTGTTGATGAGAATTATGAATTGAGGAAATTCAATTCTAATTGTGAGTTGAGAATTTTGCTTGAGGACAAGCAAATGCTTAAGTGTGGGGGTATTTGATAAACCATAATATATACATATTTTAATCCCACATTTAGCATACTTTTGGATGATTTATCCCCTGAATTGTGGAATTTGATGCTCCTAATCCTTTAATTTCATGTTTTATACTTAGGAGAGCATCGGAGGATGAAAAGAACGGGAAACGGGCCAAAAAAGGAGAAAATGGGCCAAAGGAAGAAATCCACATGACCTGGAGGTAACCACACGGCCGTGCCACTTTAGCAGACCCAAACACGGCCTGAGCTCGATTCACACGGGAGTTTCACACGGCTGTGTCCCTGCCGTGGCCAAGATGAATTTCACTCAGAATAGGATACTTGTAGGCCAAGTAAGGCATCCCGAAAGCCTATATAAACACCCTAGAGGGCAACCTAAAGGAGGAGTTCGTGAAGCCTTACATCGGGGCTTTTGTGAAGGGGCGGCTTGAGAGGGCTGAACACATGGAAATTACTCGAAGACAACCAGTTGATTCATCCTAGAAGCCGAAATCACACTCAAGACGGATGATCTTCCCTTCAATTTCCTTCAGGGGGTTTTAGGGTTTTTCTTATGTTTTGTTATTTACTTTCTTCTGAGATGTATTCTTTATTAAACATGAACTAAACCCTCAAATACCTAAGGGGATGAAACCTAAGACGGATCTTGTTATTGTTTTCGAATTGTATGATAAATACTTGATTTGTTCTTAATTATGTGTTCTTAATTCTTGTTTTAATATTTCAGTATATTGATTCAAGTATTGATGTGCTTAGACAGTGGAGCAAAAGTCCCTGTTTAAGAGTAGATCTAGCATAGTTAAGCGGAGTTGATCGTAACCCTAGAGATAGGATGACGAAAATCTACCGGATTAGGGTCAAACATAATATGGGAGTCCATAGATCGAGTTAATGCAACCCTAGGGGTTTTAATTAGAAAGAGATTTCAATTAATCAACCTAGGGTTAGACGTTAGTAGCCACGAAAGAGGTATTAATATAAATTAGGGAATCCTACGGATCAAGTCAAGTGAATAAATCGTCTGGTTCAGAGTTAAATAACAAGTGAAGTCTAGGTGAATTCTTCCTCGGGTATTGTCTTAATCATCTCGTTTTTCCCAAAAGTATTTTCCCAATTCACTCTCTGTGTCTTAGCATCCTTAGTTTAGTAATTAGTTAATTAAACATCGATTCCCTTAATACTTAGGCTAGATAATAAAAAGATAGTAACTACTCGTACTCTTGGTCCTTGAGGATACGATATTTCCGGTCTTGCCATAGTTATACTACCGAACGATAGGTGCGCTTGCCTTATTCGTTGTCATAGTTAGTTTGGACACGATCAAATTCACACAATAAGCTTAAGAGCTTAGTAAGTTCGTAATATAATACATATTAATCAATAATGCAACATTAATTCATAATTAAACCATCACATAGATAAATTCACAACTAATCACATTATCATTCTCAATCATATACTCATATATCCATCTATTCAACCTTGGACAATATCCTTAACCAATAGGTTCGAAACGTACCTTTGCCAACACTTAGTTGACTAATGTTCTTGCTAATCAATGATTGATATTACACTTTATTCACTGTTCACTATCCCTTCAATTCAATCACACACTAAGTGCCCAATTCATAGTCGAAACTGAAATAACGTCGCACACTTAGTGCCTCAATTCAGAACCAAATGTAATTCGGTATTGCACACACAGTGCCAACCACAAAGCCGAGCTTCTATTATTTCGCACACACAGTGCTAATCATCTCGATTACATTTCCAAATACGCACACTTAGTTCCACATAACTCAATCCCTCACATAGCATTAATAATTCAATAATCTCATAACTAATCATTTCATAACATTTAAACATAGTTAAGTACACGTATTATATCTGAACTTACCTCGGACGTCGAAATACCAAAACTAGCCGATCAATCGAGTACTTTGTCTTTGCCTCGATCTCGATCCGAATCTCTCCTTTCTTGGTCTATACATATTCAAATTTAACTCATTTAATCACCAATTCATTCAATTTAGTCCAAACACACATATTTAGGGTATTTTACAAAATAACCCTCATATTTTCACATTTCGACACTTTAGTCCCTATTTCACAAAATCACAAAATACACAAAATTTCACTTCACCCATGCCTAGCCGAATATTCCCATGCTCAATACAAGTCCACACATTTCGTTTATTTCACATTTTAGTCCCTCAAAATATTATTTTTCTCAATTAAGTCCAAATTACTCAAATTCATCAAAAATTCAAAGACAAACTATGTTAATCTATCACATATCTTTCATAATTCATCTTCAAACATCACAAAAATCACGTGTTCATCAATGGCATATTTCAAAATCATCATCAATTCACAAAATTGAAGCATGGGTTTTGAAGAACACAAAGCAACGATTGCAAAAACGTAGAAATTATCAAAAACCGAACAAAAACTAACCTTTAATCAAGCTCAAAGCTAGCCGAACCCTATTTGTTCTTCTTTTCCTTATTTTCTTTGTATTTTCGGCACTAAAGATGATGATAATGGCTTTATTTCCATGTTTTTGTTATATTAATTTAGTTTAATAACCATATTACATTTTTACCCTTAATGACATATTAATACAAAACATTTAATCTATGGATATAATGGTCCACTAGCTTAAAATGGCATAATAACATCATAAGGACTTCACCTTTAATAAGCCATGTCAATTCAACACATTAACATTCAGCACACAACTTTTGCATTTTATGCGATTAAGTCTTTTTTCATAATTCGGCACACAAACAATAAAATTTTCACTCAGAATTTTCACACATGCTTAGTCACACACTATAAACACGAAAAATAATATTAAAATATTTTCCTGACCTCAGATTTGTGGTCCTGAAACCACTATTTTGACTAGGGTCCAAACCGGGCTGTTACAACTCTCCCCCCTTAGGGATTTTCGTCCCTGAAAATCTTACCAGTGAATAGGTTTGGATATTGCTCTCTCATAATATCTTCAGGCTCCCACGTAGCCTCTTCAACTCCGTGTTTGTGCCATAACACTTTCACTAAGGAAATTCTTTTATTTCTCAACTCTTTGATCTTGCATGCCAGAATTCGGATCGGTTCTTCACTATACGACAAATCTGACTGAATCTCAATCTCAGTAGGAGCAATTACATGTGATGGATTAGATCTATATCGTCGAAGCATCGATACGTGGAATACATTATGAATTTTCTCTAATTCAGGTGGCAACAACAACTTCTAAGCAACTGGCCCAATTCTTTCGATGACCTCATACGACCCGATGAACCTCGGACTCAACTTGCCTTTTCGGCCAAATCGAACTATTTTCTTCCACGGAGACACTTTCAAAAACACTTTGTCACCGACCTCAAATTCAATATTTTTTCATTTTAAGTCTGCATAGGACTTTTGACGATCTGAAGCCGCTTTTAAACTTTCACGAATCACTTTCACCTTCTTCTCAGTCTCTTTTATCAAATCAACTCCGTGAATCTTGTTCTCACTCAGCTCAGTCCAATACAATGGAGTTCGACATTTTCAACCGTAAAGAGCCTCATACGTTGCCATTTCAATGCTAGATTGAAAGCTATTATTGTATGCGAATTCAATCAGCGGCAAATGCTTTTCCCACGTGCTTTCAAACTCAAGAATGCAGCATCTCAACATATCTTCAGGAATCTGAATAATCCGCTCGGATTGACCATCCGTTTGCGGATGAAATGCGATCTTGAAATGCGACTTTGTGCCTAAAGCCTCTTGCAATTTCTTCCAAAACCGTGAAGTAAATCTCGGATCCCATCGCGGACACAATAGATAGTGGCACCCCGTGCAATCTCACAATCTCAAAGAAATATCTGATTCGGATAATTTATCAAGTGAATAATCTGTTCTCACCGGAACAAAATGAGCTGACTTCGTCAATCTATCAACTATCACCCAGACCGTATCTTTCTTTCTCAGAGATAAAGGCAATCCCAACACAAAGTCCATTGTGATTCTTTCCCATTTCCACACAGGAATCATAATCGGTTGTAACAAACCGGATGGAACATGATGTTAAGCTTTAACTTGCTGACAAACCAAGCATCTTGAAACAAACTCTGAGATATCCGTTTCATACCATGCTACCAATAACATTGTTTCAGATCGTTATACATTTTTGTACTACCTGGATGAACAGTCAAACGAATATTGTGAGCTTCGTTCAAAATTAGCTGAATTAACTCTGAATTCCTTGAAACACAAATCCGATCTCTGAATCTCAAACAATCATCCTTATCAACTCGAAATTCTGAATCAGAATTCAAACCACATTGAGTTCGTTTTGCTATCATCTCATCATCACTTTTCTGGGCATCACAAATCTGACGTATAAACATCGGCCTAACTTTCAACTCAGCCAAAACCAAACCATCATCACATAGATCCATCTGAGTACTCGTTGCTCGCAAAGAACATATAGACTTTCGACTCAAAGCATCAGCAAGAACATTAGCTTTACCCGGATGATAATCAATCACAAGCTCGTAGTCTTTCAACAATTCTAACCATCTTCTCTGTCGCAAATTCAATTCTTTCTGAGTCATCAGATATTTCAAGTTCTTATGATTTGTAAAAATATGACATTTCTCACCAAATGGGTAATGACGACAAATCTTCAATCCAAATAAAATAGCGGCTAATTCAAGATCATGTGTCGGGTAGTTCTTTTCATGCGTTTTTAACTGCCTCAAAGCATAAGCGATGACTTTTCCTTCTTGCATTAACACACAACCCAAACCATTCAACGATGCATCACTGTAGACTATGAATTCTTTACCCGATTCAGGTTGAACTAACACGGGTGCCTCTGTCAACAATGCTTTCAACTGTTCAAAACTCTGCTGGCACTTTTCTGACCACTCGAATTTAACATCTTTCTGTAGCAACTTTGCCAACGGAGTCGTAATCATCAAAAAACCTTTCACAAACTGCCTATAATATCTCGCTAGTCCCAGAAAACTACGAACTTCAGACACATTTCTCGGAGGTTTCCATTCTAAAATAGCTGAAATCTTACTCGGATCAACTCGTATTTCCGCAGCTGATACAATATGCCCCCCAAAACCAACCTCACTCAGCCAAAACTCACATTTGCTGAACTTTGCATATAATTTCTTCTCACGCAGAGTTTGTAACACAATTCTCAAATGCTCGGCATGTTGCGTTTCATCACATGAATAAATCAGAATATCATCAATGAACACCACAACAAAACGATCAAAATACAGTCTGAATATCTGATTCATCAAATCCATAAACACTGTAGGAGCATTCGTTAGTCCAAAAGGCATAACTAAGAATTCATAATTTCCATACCTCGTTCTGAAAGCATTCTTCGGTACATCTGATTCTTTAACTCTCAAATGATAGTAGCCCAATCTCAAATCTATCTTAGAAAACACTGTAGCTCCTTTTAGCTTATCAAATAAATCATCAATACGAGGCAAATGATATTTATTCTTTATCGTCACTTTGTTTAACTGTCGATAATCAATACACATCCTCATTGTTCCATCTTTCTTTTCACAAACAACACAGGAGCACCCCAGGGCGAGAAACTCGGTCGTGCAAATCCTCTATCAGTCAACTCTTGCAATTGAGACTTCAACTCTTTCAATTTCGTCGGTGCCATTTTATACGGAGCTATTGAGATTGGGGTCGTTCCCAGCAATAGATCAAAACCAAAATCAACTTCCCGTATCGGAGGTAGTCCCGGTAATTCTTCAGAAAACACATAAGGGAATTCACAAACCACAGGCACAAATTCAACTTTATTTTCTGTCACTTTTGTATCAATCACATATGCAACATAAGCTTCACAACCCTTTTTCACATAGTTCAAAGCTTTCATAGATGATATAATAGTCGGTAGTCCATTCAACTCACTGGATTCATGATAAACTGTAATAATAACATATTTTAAACCCACATTTAGCCTACTTTTAGATGATTTATCCCTTGAATTATGTAATTTGGTGCTCTTAATCCTTTAATTTCATGTTTTATACTCAGGAGAGCACCGGAGGATGAAAAGAATGAGAAACGGGCCTAAAACAGAGTAAATGGGCCATATCACAAAATTGACACGGCCTGGGCCCAAGACCATACGACCGTGCTTCTTCAGCAGGTTCGAACACGGCCTAGCCATGATTCACACGGGCGTGTGCCATGGGCGTGTCCCTGACGTGAAAAAGAAGAATTCTATTCGGATTAGAGTACTTAGAGGCAAAGAAAGCCATTCCAAAAGCCTATATAAACACCCTAGAGGCCAACCTTCAAGGGAGCGTCCAGCTAGGCCAAGGAGTCGAGCCAGAGAGGTCAAAATCGTGGGATTTACTCAAAGAAAGCCAGTTGATTCATCTCAAGAAGCCAGAGTCATACTCAAGACGGAAGATCTTCTCTTCAATTCCTTCAGGGGGTTTTAGGGTTTTCCTTATGTTTTGTTTTATCTTTTCTTTTGAGATGTATTCTTTTATAATTATGAACTAAACCCTCAAATACCTGAGGGGGTGAAACCTAAGATGAATCTTGTTATCGTTTGCTGAACTATATGATAAATACTTGATTTGTTCTTAATTATGTGTTCTTAATTCTTGCTTTGATATTCCAGGATATTGATTCAAGTACTGATGTGCTTAGGTGGTGGGGCAAAAGTCCCTGCCTAAGAGTAGATCTAGCATAGTTAAGCGGAGTTGCTCGCGCACCTAGACATAGGGTACCAAAATTTTGCCGGATTAGGGTGAAACCTAATATGGGAGTCCATAGATCGAGTTAATGCAATTCTAGGGGTTTTAATTTGAAAGAGATTTAAATTAATCAACCTAGGGTTAGACGTTGGTCGCCTCGAGAGAGGGATTAATATACATTAGGGAATCCTACGGATCAAGTCATGTGAATAAATCGTCTGGTTCAGAGTTAGATAACAAGTGAAGTCTAGGTGGATTCTTCCTTGGGTATCGTCTTAATCAATTGGTTTTTCTCATGAGTGTTTTCCCAAGTTTGTTCACTTTGTCTTAGCATCTTTAGCTTAGTAGTTAGTCAATTTTAGATTAACCAACAAATTCCCTTGTTTCTTAGGCTAAATAATAAAAATAAAGTTAGTATTAGTACTTCTGGTTCCTTTGGGTTCGACAATTCGGTCTTACCACTAAGCTATACTCCTGTTCGATAGGTGCACTTGCCTCAATCTGTAACACCCCAAACCCGGCCTAGAATTTAGGCCCGAATCTGGTGTGTCACATTGAAGTGTTTTTCGAAAACCGCATTTTCATTAAAAACCCTTCTTGATATTTAAAAACTAAAGTCCCAGTTTGTAATTGTTATTATTAGTCGACATTTATTAAGAAGTCAATACCTTAAAAACCTTGTTCGTTGCAGAAGCTTAATTTAAAACAAGTGACTTATGAAAATGTGATATTTACCACTTAGTTGCGAATGCGGAGTGTTTTGAAAACAGTTGTTGTTTTGAAAAACCGTGATCTACTCTTAACAGATAAACGCAGTAAATAAATATCCCAAATAAACACCAGAAATTAAAAGTGGCCTTATTACAACCCAATAAGAAAATGATTTAAAATAAAATAGAATAGTATTCTATAATTCAGAGTTGCTCATAGTGTGGCCACCTCCGAGTCCTGAGTACGTCGAACCGCCTACTGAGGATTTCTTGAAACATTTAATAAAAAGAGGGGGTGAGTTTATGAAAACTTAGTGTGTACAACCCTCATCAGTAAGAACATGCATCATAACAATCAGGGTTAAAGCCCATTACGGTAACGGTGGCAATTGGGCCTTAGCCCAAAATAGCCTCGGCTGGGCCTAATCCCATTACAAAAATCACAGTAACAGAACATGTGAATGCAATGCATTAATGCCCATACCAACCCTGCACTCCGTCTCCTGTCCAACCCTGCACTCCTGTGGGGATTTAATCGACCCACCCATCCCTACACTCTTTATGTAGCACCGGTTGCGGCAGTAACTTATCGGTGCAGCATGGCTGCTCGGTCGCTAAAAAGCCTTCGGTGGATACACAGTCGTCATGCGACCATGCGATCCTATTAGCACTTCCTCCGTATTAATAATCCCATCCCCATGCAACATAATAACGCATGAATGCAACATAAAATATTAATCATACGATAACAATCCTAAATCGCATACAAGAATAACCATATAACATGTCGGGGCGTTTTCGTCATTTCGCCCTTCAGGGGCGTAACGGTCATTTTACCCATCGAGCGTATTTCAGTAATTTTATGACCTTTACGAAGGTCTACAGTCGTCTCGAGCTACACAAATATCATTTTAAAACAAAAAGATGTATTTGGCATCATTTGCCAGTATTTCGGCTTTTCGACATTTGCCGATCTATAGTCAGATTGGTGTGAGTACACACCTGTTACAAGCGTTGCTTGAATCCCCGAAATTTGTACCTACGATCCAATATATCCCAAACAGTTATTAAACTCTCTGATTTAACAAATCTAAGCTAAATCCGAATAGCCACTCACTTTACTTATCACTAAAATAATCTCTTCCAAAAGTGTGACAATATTCGGCTTTGTCTCTCTCCTGGCTAGAGCAACCGATCACCTGTACTGGTTGATGTTCAAGGGGAGATGCTAACAACTATTACATTCGGCACTAGGGAGAGATTTAACAAAGATAAGCATTACCTACCCTAGATTCGGCAACAGCAGCCCCTTTGAACAAGAGGAGTTTCACAACACGAGGGTTAGATGAGAAGAGATTCGGCAATTGCTTCCTGGTAAGATCGGCCTTGCAAGAAGAATAGAAGTTTCGGCTTTAGAGAGAAGAGAAAAGGAAGAACCGATGGAAAAGAAATAGGAGAACAAATATTACCTTGTGCTCACAATAGTATCGAATAGCCAAGGTAGATTCGGCAGTCAAAAGTCCCTCACGCCTCAGGCTACTAAACTTCGGCTATCAGTAAAAGAAAAGAAGCACCAAATCAGACTAGGGAGAAGTAGAGGTTCGGTTAATGGAGAAAAAAGTAGAGAAGCAAAGAAGAAATAAGATTCAGCTATGGTGAACACACAAGAGAGAAGCCGATTCAAAATGGGACAACAAGGGAGGTTCAATTATGGTGAAGAAAAACAATAGTAGGAGATGGAAAAGAGAGATTCGGCTATTGAGTAACAAAACTATTGAAAAGGATGGGAGGTTGAACAAAAGTTGTACGAGTGGTCAATTCCAAAGAGAGGCAAGAAGAAACAAACGTATCCAGAGGAGAAAAGAAATGCCAAAAGAGAAGAAAATCGAAACACTAAAATAGAACCCTTAGAGAAACGGCACTCTCCCCATACCAATGACCGAATATTCTCCCTAAACACACCTCCCAAATTCGGCCAACCACCACCACTCTCCACATCTCATGATACCCTCCTTAATTCTCTCCTACACTTACTCCCCTTCACTCATTCAAACAGTTTGACCACTTTAAACCCTCACCTAGCAGAATCCCATTCCAACTCCACCTCTTCTTCTCCCTTAGCATAAAAATAAAAGCCACAATTTGCATTCCATGGGATTCGAACCCCACTTCCCTTGCTACATAAGTGACGCCAACTCCACTAGGCCACCTTGCTCTTTTTTGTTAACACAATACCAACAATTACACTTAAACCCTGCTTCCACTAGCTCTCCCCACTTAAGTGCCCAAAACCAAAATTTTTCCAAGGCTCCAACTCGTCTCCAGGCCTCCCTAGGGCCCCTAAACACCCTTAAACATCACACAGAACCAACATAACATGCAATTACACAAAAATTATAAACCCCTATTTTTTTGGGATGTTACACAATCATCGTCAAAGTTAGTTTCCAGGCTCGATCATTCTTTATATAAATTTTTAAGACTCTAACGTTGACGATCAAGCTTTTGGCGCCGTTCCCGGGGAACCAAAATATTAAGAACGCTCAATTTTTATTACTTTAGCCATTTTTTTTATTTTTGCAATTTACTTTTATTTTGTTTTTAACTTCGCTAATTTTTTTTATTTTATTTGTTCCTTGCAGGTACCTCTAGTTTATGACTAGAAGAAACCCGACAGGACCCCTAATTTACGACAGTGATATTGAAGGTACCATTCGCAGAAATCGCAGAGAAATAAGGCGAAGCTTAAGTTACATACAAGAAGAGCAACAAGACAAAACCAATACCACCGAAGAGATGGCTAAAAATAATCCGCTACCTCCAGAGGTGGCCGAAAATCATGCTCCTCGAACTATGTATGATTATGCTAAACGTAATTTAACAGGAACTGAGTCAAGTATTGTTAGACCTGCTATTGCTGCAAATAATTTTGAACTGAAAGCTAACACTATACAAATGATACAATAGTTTGTTCAGTTTGATGGTTTGCAGGATGAGGATCCTAACACACATTTAGCGAATTTTCTTGAATTCTATGATACCTTCAAAATAAATGGCATTTTTGATGATGCCATACGTCTTCGGTTGTTTCCCTTTTCATTGATGAATAAAGCCAAAAAGTGGTTGCATTCTCTTCCCCGAGGATCAATCACTACATGGGAATAAATGACCGAAAATTTTTTATTAAAATATTTTCCGCCGGCCAAAACGACCAAGTTGAGGAATGATATCTTTTCTTTTGTGCAGATGGATCTAGAAACTCTTTACGACGTGTGGGAGAGATACGAGGACTTATTGAGAAGGTGCCCTTACCACGAGCTACCTCTATGGCTACAGGTTCAAACCTTCTATAACGGTGTGAACCCCTCAACTAGGCAGTTGATCGATTTAGTAGCCGGTGGAACCCTAAATAATAAAACACCTGAAGTAGCTTACGAATTTATAGAGGAGATGTCACTAAATAACTATCAGTGGCAAGTCACGAGGACAAAGCCCACGAAAGCCGCCAGTGTTTTCAACCTTGACGCAGTAACCATGTTATCAAATCAGGTAGAGATGTTAAATAAAGAGGTTGATGGTCTTTGTGGTTCTTTGCAGGTACAACTCGTTATGCAGTGCGAAACAAGTGGAGGTATGGCGAATCTTGAGTACCCACCCTACGGACATGGCATAGAAGGCGAACAAATGAACTATGTAAGTAATAATTTTAGATCTCAAAATAATCCTTATAGCAATACTTACAACCGAGGTTGGAAGAACCACCCCAATTTCTCATGGGGTGGTCAAGGAAATCAAAGGCAACAACCCCCTCCAAACTTCCAACAACAGCCCTTCCCACAGGAAAAGAAGCCGAACCTTGAGGAGATACTAGCAAAATTCATAGCGGTGTCAGAAACTCATTTCCAGAACACCGTGACAACACTTAAAAATCAACAAGCATTGATTCAAAGGATCGAAAACCAGTTAGGGCAACTTGCTAAGCTAATCTCCGAACGACCACAAGGAAGCCTACCAAGCAACACCGAGACTGACCCAAGGGAGAAAATTCAAGCCATAACATCTCAGGAAAGTGTAGGGTTAGATGAGCCTAAGGTAAGCCAAGAGAATGTGGTAGAGGAAGGTAAGAACGAGGTAAGTCATGATAAGCCGAAACCGATAATTAAAGAGTACCAACCTCGTATACCATACCTCGATATGTTGAAGAAAGACGACACAGAAGAATAGTTCGGTAAGTTTCTTAAACTTTTAAAGAAATTACATATTAACTTACCGTTTCTTGAAGCTCTTTCGCAGATGCCTGATTCCAGTAGATTTTTAAAGGAGCTGTTGAAAAATAAACGGAAGTTAGACAAAGCATCACACATGGAGCTAAACGCAATGTGCTCAGCATTTTTGCAAAATAAATTACCACGAAAATTAAAAGATCTAGGGAGTTTTATAATTCCATGCTTAATTGGTAGTTTAACTATTGATAATGCTTTAGCTGATTTAGGGGCAAGCATAAATGTTATGCCTTATAAAATGTTTAAACAACTAGGTCTAGGGAAACCCAAACAAACTAGGATGAGCATTCAATTAGCTGATAAGACTATTCGAATTCCTAGGGGTATAATCAAAGATGTTCTCATAATAATTGATAAATTCGTATTCCCAGTAGACTTTGTAGTTTTAGACATGAATGAGGACAATAGTATCCCCTTAATTTTAGGGAGACCCTTTTTAGCAACTGCCAGAACTAAAATTGATGTGGGTACAGGTGAATTAATACTCCGTATATGTAACACCCCAAACCCGGACAGGTCACCACGTCCGAATCTGGTATGTTACGGGGGAAACGTTTTTGAGAGATAAGATTTTTCGTTTAAAAGCGGGCGAAAACCATAGTGAACTTGAAGAAAATTGGAGTAGGCTGTTTGAGTAGATTTTGAAAACTTATCCAAAGTATATAGTAAAAAAAAACGAGTTGATTTCATTTAGTATTTCCAATAGTTTCTTAGTACTATTTTGAAACATTTTTGACTTGGTAGAATATCGAGTTTGGTTTGAAAATCATTTGAGTTTACTTTATAGCAAAACATAGTGAGATACCCGATGGTATAGTTGAAAACACATTGCGTCATAGTTTTGAAAATGTTGTCTTTCCAAGTTTTAGTAAAATTTATACCAACTTATTTTGTTAAGGCATGTTAAAAATATCTAACTTAAAGCATAACATCATAAACCATAATTTTAAAGGCCTTCTACAATCCAAAATAAAACCCAAATAAAAGTAATTAAACTAAAGTACCCAAATGATAGAGTTTGAGCAAAACTTTATTAAGCATGGCATGAGCACCCCGAGTCCACCCCGGCTCCATGTCCGCGTCTACGGGTCACCTGAAATGTCAAAGGAGAGGGTGAGTCGAATGACTCAGTGCATAAATCCCGCTCCCGATGAAACAACATGCTAACACACATCATACATAGCAACATAATTAATGCAACCCGATCCTAACCATCCGTATCTCCTTTTTGTACCCGTGTGGTACCAAACCCCTTTGGTGGTGCCAAACCCTTTGGTGACATATAGTCACAATGTGTTACCAAAACAACGGTGTCCCAAAGACACAATATCCATCAATGTGGTGCCAAACCCTTTGGTGTCCCAAAGACACGTTTGTGCTACCAAAGCACTGGTGACCGAAGTCACAAATCCAATGATGGGGCCAACCCATCGTGTGATACCCAATCACTAGCAGACGATCCCATATCTCATGTGGGGCCAACCCACGGTGGTGTTAACCACAGGGACGAGTCGCAATGAGGTGCCCAACCTCTGGTGTCCCAAAGACACAAATGTGGTACCAAACCACTGGTGACCGTAGTCACAATAATCGAATGATGGGGCCAACCCATCGTGTGATACCCAATCACTAGCAGACGATCCCATATCTCAAGTGGGGCCAACCCACGGTGGTATGAAACCACAGGGACAAGTCGCAATGAGGTGCCAAACCTGCGGAGGTGCCAAACCTCAGTGACCCAAAGTCACAAAGTGTGTTACCAAAACAACGGTGCTCGTCAAAGACAAAATATCAACGCTCCCTCCACTCATATCACCCATCAACATACCATACTCATTTAATCATGCATATCATACAAATCATGCATATCATGCTAATATGCCTAACCTCGTATCCCATGTCACATATATCCATAGCCATGGTATCATATAGATCATTAGTAAACTCATAACAATAATAATCTTGACTTACCCGAGTCAAGATCATACCCATTAGGGTATCATATCAATCATCACTTTGTTTCATTAATTATCACACGGGTTATCAATCATATTACTAAGCGGAAGTGTGTTAGTTTACACACTGTAATACGAGTCTAGAAATCGACGACAAAGGCGATCTAAGTCCCTTGATTAAGCGGCTCCTATAATCGGCCAACATAGGGGTTAGTACACATAAACCATTCGGCCAAAGGCTTTATACCAAGAGAAGTCATCTCAAACCCTTACCTTCACTTATTAACTTGGTTTCCAACCAACCCCGAACCACAATGGTCCTTCTAAGGCGATCGGCCACCACCTTGAAAAGATTAATGATTAATCCTTTATCATTCACGACTTAATCGAAACAGACGATTAAACTAACAACAACCAATCACTTACCCTTACTAATCGGTTGACAGAAGAAAACGGCTCCTCTTGCTTGCTTCCACAATCCAATGATCCTATAACGAAGAGATTAGAATCCTTCCAAAATGACCATATTCGGCCCTTAATTAAACCAAAATCGATTGAGAAAAGAAAGAAAATAAATGACCATTCGGCCATGGACTTACCAACCTCCAAGCGGTTGAAGCAAGAAACCCCCAACACTCTATTGATGTTCGGCCAAGAGAGCTACAAGGAGAGGAGAGATTCGGCCAAAATGAAAACACAAGCTAGAAGGAAATTTCGGCAATCACCAAGGGAGGATTTAGGCTACAAACTAGAAAAGAAAATAATAAAAGAAATAGATGTGGTTTAAGAGAAGAAAGAAATCGGTCAATGGTTGAAGAGATATTCGGCTCAAGTGCTTCAAGAAATGGGAGAAAATGAATGGAAATTCGGCTAAGAGAGCAATGTGAATTCGGCACTAGTGTATTAAGAGAAAAGAGACGAAAATATGATAAGAAAAGGTATTAGTTTCGGCTATCAATGTTTTTAAGTCAACGAAAGAATTATGGAGAAGAGAAAATACCATTCGGTTTACACAAATGACAAAAAGAAAAAGAACATGAAGAGGGGATATTCGGCTACCAAGAAAACTTAGAGAAAAGCAGGCAAATTTAGGTTGAATGCTCTTGAACTCTCGGTTTCAAAAGAAGAAAAATGTACAATTTCTTTGACAAAAAGTGACCGAACACACCCAAAATGCCAAATGCATTTCGGCCCCTCCAACACCATACCATGCCGTCCACTTCCCCACTCCACACTCCCCCAAATTGGCTAAATCCCCAATAGCTCCCAATCACTCATTTCAAATGAGTTTACCAAGTCTTACTCCTACCATCACTCTCCACCTTTCATTTGAAAGTGAAGACCAAGTCCAAGTAGAATTTCACTAGCCTTCTACCTCTCCTCCATGCCGTCCTAAAAAGAAGCCAAAATGGGGACTCTGTGGCTCGAACACTGGACCTCCACCACAAGTAGATGACGCCACACCAAGCTTCCCCATGTAGCGCATGCTTTGCCACTAAGCTAGCTCCTTATTTGTTCAACAAAACACCAAATAAAACTCTTATACCCCAGCTCCATGGCTCCACGACTTAGGCCTAAAACAAAAATTTTCCTACCTACTCAGGCACACTCCTAGCCTACAATTAAGCCCCGAAACTACACAACAAACAACACAAAGACGCCAACACATGCAATTTCATGCAACAACAAAATAGCCCCTAACCGGGATATTACGGTTCTACCCCCTTAAAAATAATTTCGGCCTCGAAATTACGATCAAAAGAGTTGCGGGTATTCTTTGTCTCATCGTATCCTCGGGTTCCCACGTAGCTTCTTCTACGCCATGATTCCGCCAAAGTACCTTAACCAAAGGCACGGACTTCTTACGCAGAACCTTCACATCTCGATCAAGAATGCGCACGGGTTCCTCCTCCATGGTCAAATCTGGATTTACCTCGATCTCTTCCTTTGCTACCACATGCGACGGGATCGAGCGATACCTCGAAGCATCGAAGCGTGGAAAGCGTCGTGAATCGACTAAGCTCTGCTTTGGCAACTCAAGGCGATCACGCTCTTGGTCCAACTCGTCTCAATACCTTATACGGCCCAATGAACCTCGGACTTAGCTTTCCTTTCTTCCCCGAATCTCAACACCCTTTTTCCAAGGCGAGACCTTCGAAGCACTCGATCCCCACAGCCAAACTCTATATCTCTTCGCTTAAGATCGGCATAAGACTTACTGCCGGTCGAAGCTTCTTTCAATCGAGGACCGAATCAACTTAACCTTGTCCTCGGTCACGACCACCAACTCGGGTCCCAACAAGCGGCGTTCACCCAACTCCGCCCAACACGTAGGTGGCGACACTTCCTACCATACAACGCCTCATACGGTGCCATCTTGATGCTCGCTTGTAAAGCTGTTGTTGTAGGCAAACTCGACTAATGGTAGAAACTCCTCCCAACTACCTCTGAAATCCGAGGATACAACCTCTCGGCATATCCTCTAAGACACGAATGACCCCTTTTCGATTGACCGTCGACCGAGGGTGAAAAGCGTCGTTTGAAATCCAAGCGAGTGCCCGAGCTTGATGCAATGCTTTCCGAACCTTGGCGTGAATCTAGGATCCTGTCCGAGATTATGGCGGCACACCGTGCAACCTTACTATCTCTCGACACATACGACTTCGCTAGCTTACGGCGAATAATCAACCCTCACCGGAATAAAGTGAGTGATTTAGTCGAGCGATCCACCACCACCCAAGCTGAATCTTTCTTGCTTGGCGTAAGCGGTAACCCACTAACAAAATCCATGGTTACCCTTTCCCACTTTGCGAGGAATCTTCACGGTGAAGCAAACCCGACGACAAGCGATGTTCGACCTTGACCTGCGACAAGTCAGACACTTCCCAACAAACTCTGTCACCTCTTTTTTTCAAGCCGGCCACCAAAAGCGTTCTCTAAGATCCCTATACATCTTGCTACCTCCGGGATGCATAGCATAAGGGCGCTATGTGCGTCTGAAGAATCCTTTGCCTTAGCTCAACATCTTTAGGCATACAAGCTTTACCTTGAAAACCACAGAACCCCATCACGGACAAGTCAGTAACCCTCCAAACCACCATCTTGCACTGCAACCCTGGCGCACAAGACTCGGCACCTCATCCAATAAGCTGTTTCTCGATCCATACAAAGCGGAACTTCTTTCCTCGGCAACTTGGTCATCGGCATTGCTATCAACGAAAAACCCTCAACAAACCTTCGGTAGTATCGGCCAAACCAGAAAACTCGAATCTCGGCCACCGACTTAGCGGCTTCCAATCCAAAAGCGCCTCAATCTTACGAGGATCTACTCGAATCCCCTCTGCCCGACACTACATGACCCAAGAAAGTCACTTCTCTAAGCGAACTCGCACTTACTCCGAACTTAGCATAGAGTTGCTCTTCCTCAAAATCTGCAACACCACTCGCAAATGCTTATCATGCTCTTCCTCTGTCCTTGAGTACACCAAGATGTCGTCTATGAAAACCACGACGAACCGATCCGGATCTTTGTTGAAACACCCTATTCATCATATCCATAAACGGCTGCCGGTCGTTAGTCAACCCGAACGGCATTACGAGAAATTCATAGTGCCCATACCGAGTCCAAAGCGCATTTGTTTTATGGATATCGACCTCCTTAACTCTTAAGCTGGTGATACCCGGACCTCAAGTCGATCTTGAAAATACCGCGACACCCTTGGTGATCAAACAAGTCATCTATCCGTGGCAACGGATACTTGTTTTTAATCGTCAGCTTATTCAACTGGCGGTAGTCTATACACATCCGCATCGTGCCATCTTTCTTTTTAACAAAGAGTACCGGTGCACCCCACGGCGAAACACTAGGCCTAATAAAACCTCGATCCAATAACTCCTGGATCTGAGCCTTAAGCTCCACCAATTCCTTTGGCGCCATCCTATACGGAGCAATAGACACTGGCGCAGTCCCGGGTAACAGATCAATCCCGAACTCCACCTCTCGATCTGGCGGCAAACCCGGAAGCTCCTCAGGAAACACATCAGCAAATTCCTTAATAGTACGAACCTTCTCTCACAATGGACTCTTTAGCTTCCAAGGCATACACATGAACTACATATGCTTCATGACCCTTCACGACCATCTTCTCGCTTTCAAAGCGGATACCACATTTGATAAGTAATCCCTCCTATTACCTATCATAGCCACCTCTTCACCCTCAACCGTCTTAAGAACCATGCGCTTGGTCGCGCGCAATCCAACCTCGCTGGTACTTGACCAACCGGTCCATCCCAAGAATCGGATCGAACTCCCCAAGCGGCGGTTCCATCGGATCGGCGAGCAAACACTACCCCTTGGAGTTCTAGGGGTACCTCTCTAAACAGTTTATCTACTACTACTGAGTGACCCGGAGGGCTAATCACGACCATCCGCCTAGAGGATATCTCGAGTCTAAATCCATGGTCTCTACTATACTCGGCAACATAAGAGTGCGTTGAACCCACATCAATCAAAGCGGTATAAGGAGAACCAAAAATCAAGAACGTCACGGTTATGACGTCCGGTGCGTCGCCCTCCTCTCGGCGCCTCGCGGCGCATACACTAATCCGGGTTATGCGGCATCGAACTACCGCACCGCCTGCCGGTGCTCCACGGCCCGACCAGAACCATTACCGCCTGCGCCATTACCACGGCCCCTCTGCGGTGGCGGTCCATTACCTCTGAGGCCCGATTACGGCCCCCGCCTCTCGGGCCCGAATCCTAGCCAACCTACGCGGACAATCCCTCACACGATGCTCGAGAGAACCACACTCGAAGCAACCTTTTCCTCCGATCCGGCAACCACCCCAATGAGATTTTCCACTGCGATCACATCTGCGGCGGTCCACGCCTAGCGGCAACAAACCTAGCGGTGATTGGCCCACTCGGTCTAGCTCTCTTTGCGGATTACCCGACGATCCGAGAAGACCCAAAGCTCCTCTTATGCCTATTTACGTCCATGCCTGTCTCGCGACTCCTTAACACACTCGGCTACCTTAGCCTTCTCAACTAAGACAACAAACTCGCGCTCCCGCTAAGGAGCAATCAGCGATCTCAACTCGTCCTCGCGACCCATCCTCGAACGAACACACCTCTCATGCTCGGTGGCCACAATGCCTCGGCATACCTACTCGGCAACCAGGAACTCAGACCTCGTACTGTAGAAGCAGATTTACTCCCACGAACAAGCCTCGGAAATGCCTTCCACTGGGAGTCAATATAACTAGCTCGATGTACTTCTTTTGATATGCGACCTGAAATAATCCCATGTCGGATCCTCTCGCGCCTTACTATCTCGAACCGTGAGCCACCACCGATATGACTCATCCCGAAGAAGCGTACGATGCCCTTGACTTCTCTTGGCGATCAAGTCCAGATCATCCATGATCCGCTCGGTTGCCACACCGGCCAATATTCAGCGATCTTTGGGAGCGACACCAGATACACCTCGGAAGAATTCGGCCCCATTTGCCCGAAGTCGCTCAGGAACAGATTTCCCAACTCCTGCACCACCACCTACACCAGCTACTCTTTCCAACACTCGCGGCGATCGCTTGTGACGCTGCGTCATCCGTGTCGATCACGGAACTCACCACCTCCGGTGGTGGCGGAACCGGTATCTCATTTTTTCGACCCACGACCGGACCCTACGGGTTCGAAAGCTTGATCATCCTACCACGACCTCGTCCACGACCACGTCCACCTCTAGTGCTCATGACTAATCTTTCTACGTATCTGATTTAAGAGTTTTATGCATCAGTATATATTCCACTATTTTAAGGCAAATATTATGAATATTAAAGAGGATTTGTTCTCGCGAGTTCACAGAATCCTATCAGTTTCAATCTCTAAAGTAATATACTATTGCTATTCATCAAATCATATCACATCCAATCAATTCACAAGCAATAGTAAGGGTACTTACAGGGCGACCCAGTGCAGGAGACTCGGTGCCATGCCTTTCAAACCATACTTTAAGAATAAAGACTAACAAAACAATCTTTTGAAAACATTTTGGGCCTCAGGCCCACAGCCGAGCCTTTGAACCTGGCTCTGATACCACAATTGTAACACCCCAAACCCGGACAGGTCACCACATCCGAATCTGGTATGTTACGGGGGAAACGTTTTTGAGAGATAAGATTTTTCGTTTAAAAGCGGGGCGAAAACCATAGTGAACTTGAAGAAAATTGGAGTAGGCCTGTTTGAGTAGATTTTGAAAACTTATCCAAAGTATATAGTAAAAAAAAAACGAGTTGATTTCATTTAGTATTTCCAATAGTTTCTTAGTACTATTTTGAAACATTTTTGACTTGGTAGAATATCGAGTTTGGTTTGAAAATCATTTGAGTTTACTTTATAGCAAAACATAGTGAGATACCCGATGGTATAGTTGAAAACACATTGCGTCATAGTTTTGAAAATGTTGTCTTTCCAAGTTTTAGTAAAATTTATACCAACTTATTTTGTTAAGGCATGTTAAAAATATCTAACTTAAAGCATAACATCATAAACCATAATTTTAAAGGCCTTCTACAATCCAAAATAAAACCCAAATAAAAGTAATTAAACTAAAGTACCCAAATGATAGAGTTTGAGCAAAACTTTATTAAGCATGGCATGAGCACCCGAGTCCACCCGGCTCCATGTCCGCGTCTACGGGTCACTGAAATGTCAAAGGAGAGGGTGAGTCGAATGACTCGATGCATAAATCCCGCTCCCGATGAAACAACATGCTAACACACATCATACATAGCAACATAATTAATGCAACCCGAACCTAACCATCCGTATCTCCTTTTTCTACCCGTGTGGTACCAAACCCTTTGGTGGTGCCAAACCTTGGTGACATATAGTCACAATGTGTTACCAAAACACTGGTGTCCCAAAGACACAATATCCATCAATGTGGTGCCAAACCACTTTGGTGTCCCAAAGACACGTTTGTGCTATTAAAGCACTTTGGTGACCGAAGTCACAAATCCAATGATGGGGCCAACCCATCGTGTGATACCCAATCACTAGCGAGACGATCCCATATCTCATGGGGCCAACCCACGGTGGTGTTAACCACGAGGGACGCAGTCGCAATGAGGTGCCCAACCTCACGGTGTCCCAAAGACACAAATGTGGTACCAAACCACTTTGGTGACCGTAGTCACAATAATCGAATGATGGGGCCAACCCATCGTGTGATACCCAATCACTAGCAGACGATCCCATATCTCAAGTGGGGCCAACCCACGGTGGTATGAAACCACAGGGACAAGTCGCAATGAGGTGCCAAACCTCTGGAGGTGCCAAACCTCTGGTGACCCAAAGTCACAAAGTGTGTTACCAAAACAACGGTGCTCGTCAAGCACAAAATATCACCGCTGCTCCCTCCACTCATATCACCCATCAACATACCATACTCATTTAATCATGCATATCATACAAATCATGCATATCATGCTAATATGCCTAACCTCGTATCCCATGTCACATATATCCATAGCCATGGTATCATATAGATCATTAGTAAACTCATAACAATAATAATACTGACTTACCCGAGTCCAAGATCATACCCATTAGGGTATCATATCAATCATCTTTGTTTCATTAATTATCACACGAGTTATCAATCATATTACTAAGCGGAAGTGTGTTAGTTTACACACACAGTAATCTGAGTCTAGAAATCGACAAAGGCGATCTAAGTCCCTTGATTAAGCGGCTCCTATAATCGGCCAACATAGGGGTTAGTACACATAAACCATTCGGCCAAAGGCTTTATACCAAGAGAAGTCATCTCAAACCCTTACCTTCACTTCTTAACTTGGTTTCCAACCAACCCCGAACCACAATGGTCCTTCTAAGACGATCGGCCACCACCTTGAAAAGATTAATAGTTAATCCTTTATCATTCACGACTTAATCGAAACCAGACGATTAAACTAACAACAACCAATCACTTACCCCTTACTAATCGGTTTGTGAAGAAAACGGCTCCTCTTGCTTGCTTCCACAATCCAATGATCCTATAACGAAGAGATTAGAATCCTTCCAAAATGACCATATTCGGCCCTTAATTAAACCAAAATCGATTGAGAAAAGAAAGAAAATAAATGACCATTCGGCCATGGACTTACCAACCTCCAAACGGTTGAAGCAAGAAACCCCCCAACACTCTATTGATGTTCGGCCAAGAGAGCTACAAGGGAGAGGAGAGATTCGGCCAAAATGAAAACACAAGCTAGAAGGAAATTTCGGCAATCACCAAGGGAGGATTCGGCTACAAACTAGAAAAGAAAATAATAAAAGAAATAGATGTGGTTTAAGAGAAGAAAGAAATCGGTCAATGGTTGAAGAGATATTCGGCTCAAGTGCTTCAAGAAATGGGAGAAAATGAATGGAAATTCGGCTAAGAGAGCAATGTGAATTCGGCACTAGTGTATTAAGAGAAAAGAGACGAAAATATGATAAGAAAAGGTATTAGTTTCGGCTATCAATGTTTTTAAGTCAACGAAAGAATTATGGAGAAGAGAAAATACCATTCGGTTTACACAAATGACAAAAAGAAAAAGAACATGAAGAGGGGGATATTCGGCTACCAAGAAAACTTAAGAGAAAACAGGCAAATTTCAGTTGAATGCTCTTGAACTCTCGGTTTCAAAAGAAGAAAAATGTACGAATTTCTTTGACAAAAAGTGACCGAACACACCCAAAATGCCAAATGCATTTCGGCCCCTCCAACACCATACCATGCCGTCCACTTCCCCCACTCCACACTCCCCCAAATTCGGCTAAATCCCCCCAATAGCTCCCAACCACTCATTTCAAATGAGTTTACCAAGTCTTACTCCTACCATCACTCTCCACCTTTCATTTGAAAGTGAAGACCAAGTCCAAGTAGAATTTCACTAGCCTTCTACCTCTCCTCCATGCCGTCCTAAAAAGAAGCCAAAATGGGGACTCTGCAGCTCGAACACTGGACCTCCACCACAAGTAGATGACGCCACACCAAGCTTCCCCATGTAGCGCATGCTTTGCCACTAAGCTAGCTCCTTATTTGTTCAACAAAACACCAAATAAAACTCTTATACCCCAGCTCCATCAGCTCCCCTGACTTAGGCCTAAAACAAAAATTTTCCTACCTACTGTGCACACTCCTAGCCTACAATTAAGCCCCAGAAACTACACAAACAAAGAACACAAAGACGCCAACACATGCAATTTCATGCAACAACAAAATAGCCCCCTAACCCGGGATATTACAGTATAGGTGATGAATCAATGAGTCTTCAGGCTCTCGACTCAGCTAGGACATCGAGCAATCAAGGTGAGAAAATAAATTCTATCGATAACCAATTAGTTAAACCTTCTTTTCAGGAAGAACCACGGAACAACACAACTGAGCCAGATCCTATATCTCATGCCAACAAGGAAATAATTCATGAGGATCGAAGGCTTCATATTGATGAACTAGACGAGTGGAAGACACACTTCAAGGAGAAACTAGGGATACATGAAGCAGAACCCAAGCCACTCTATGGGACTAACAAATTCAAAATCGGAGATAAGGTATTATTAGATAAAGTAGACCCTCGAATATCTCCTCCTGACCCTAATACAAACAAAGAAATCACTTTTAGGGTAATCAAGGTTTTCCCATACGGAACAGTCGAGGTAAGTAATCCTATATTTGGCACTTTCAAAATAAGATCTACTCGACTTGAACTATACACGGATAATAGGACAGATAGCACGAAGAAAGATGTTCAACTCTTCAAACCACCCTGATTATGCGAATGAGAGGTAAGTCTAGCTTAAGACTTTAAACGAGCGCTTCTCGGGAGGCAACCCGAGCACTAACTCTGTTACTCTTTACATTTTTAGTTTATTTTATTTTTACTTTTTAGCAGCTAACTATTAACTAAACAAGGTGTAGATTTCTATACCACACGGCCTTGCACACGGCCGTGGCCGTGGCCGCGTGGATACTACGGACTCCCGTACTGACATAGTAGAGGTAGTACGAGCCAATGATGAAAGATTCCCAGATCACTGACGACTCTAAATTGCCACGGCCGTGTGATATGGCCGTGGCTAACACTAAGGGAAGTCACACGGGCTCCAACTAACTCACCACGACTGTGCGATACGGCCGTGGTCGACACTGTTTGATCCTACACGGGCGTAGTGGCCAGAACCTGGGCGTGGGAGAAACGAAAAGAAGCATAACACGGCCATGCGACACGACCGTGTGACTCAACAAACCCATGGAACACGGGCGTGGGGGTGTACCAGACATGAAAATTCTTTTTAAACCCCTCCTCCTTCTTCTCACCTACTCCCCACCTCCTTTCTCCCATTCTATTATTCAGATCCCTCCCCTTCCATACTTTTCTTCTTTAGTCCTTCCCCAAACCCTTGACCTCCACCACATCTATGTCGAAGAAGCGGAAGGATCCAAGCACAGTCTCCCTATGGGAGATCGATCTACATAAGTTCATGACGGCCGCTTCAATTATTCGACAAGCCAAGGGTCATTGAGGCCATTTAACTTTTATTTTTCTTTTCTCTTCTCCTTTATTTTCCTTATCTTAACTTCTCTTCCACTAAATTTAGTGTATCTTATTTTAGTTTCTTGTTTTTAGGTTCTTCAGGCTACTTGGGAATCACACCACGGCCTTAGAAATCACACCCACCTCACGAACCATCTAACAATAAGGACTTTTCAGTCCATTTATCTATTCTTTTAATTTTATTTTACTTTCTATTTTCTATTTTCTTTATCTTTCTTGTCTTTAAATACATAATTAGTTTATTTTAAATGTGTCTAACTATTTTATGGCTATTTCTCCACGGGCCACCCAATTTCTTCATCTAGCGTAATAATAGTGGGCGGCCACCACACCACGACCACTCCCAACTCAAGGAAGCCATCCAGAATTCAGGGAGTTTCACCCCTATCCCTATCTTTTGATTTTCTACTATATTGGTTTTATATGTCTTTGTACATTGAGGGCAATGTACATCTTAAGTGTGGGGGGTGAATCTTAAAAATGCCTAACTTTTTTCATTATTCTCAAATCCTGAATTATGTCTTGTTCTTAAGTAAAAGTTCTCATATTACTGTGAAAATAAAATTTCCTTTGATTTTTGATTTTTATTGATATGTTTTGGATTAAGTCATAGTTAATTGTACATTGATAATTTAAACTTTAAGATACTAGAGAATCAAGCATGATAAGTCTATTTTCCGTAATTAAAAAAAAATTTAGGTTGTCTACCTGAATCTAGTTATTACCTTAAAATTTGAAATTTACAAGGTTGATGTCAAAAAGCCCATAATTTTTGCGAGATTTTGAGCCTTATAAAGCATATATTCTTTTTTTTTTGCTAACTTTATTGATTGTGAGTGTGTCAACATTGATTTGTTATTCTAAAATTTGCATCGATTATACATGTCAAGACCACACCTTTGATTTGATATACTAAGATGATAAAGGCACCTAGGTTTAACCCACTTACTCCACTAAAAGCCTACCTCCATAATTAACCCCTATTGAACCCCTTTAATCCTAACAACCCATTTTATTGACTCACCCACTAATATTAACCAAAAACCCTTTGTATTTGTTATCACCATTTTTTCTTGACTACCCTTATATCAAGATTTGATTTGATCGGTTACTTAACTAGTTTCTTTATATCAGTTGTTAAATTCTATCTTACTATTATTACTTGATTTGTTCTTAAAAAAAATGAAGTATATTCATTATTAGTTCTATGTTATTTGTGCTTAAACTGTTAATTTCATTTTCTTTAGAAGAAGCTCATGTTATTAGTATTAAGTTTCCGTGATGTAATTATTCTGTATTAGTAAAACTCTCTAGTTAGGTAATTTGTCAATTTAATCTCGATACTAACTCTCTAATTCAGCCTTTATCCACACCTTTAACCCAAGCCCCGTTACAACCCTGTTAAAGACCTTTTGATTTGTGTATCATCTCATATTATAGTGGTGGTGTAACATCCTGGAATTAGGGGCTCTGCATTATTTTGGGTTGCTGTGTGTTTGGCATGTCTTGTTGTTATTTTGGTGTGTTTGGGGTCCCGGGAAGGCTCGGGGTAAAGCTTTAGCCTTGGTGAAAATTCTTTTTTTAGGCACTTTAGGGGGGAGCTAGCAGAGGCGGGTCTTAAGAATAAATACTTGTGTTTGATGACACAAGAAAAGAGGTGGTAAGGTGGCAAGGAGATGCCACTTAGAGTGCATGGAAGTGGCGTCACAAAGGAGCAGCAGGGGGAAGGAGTTCAAGTCGCACTAACAGCAGTCAAAAGCTTTATTTTTTTGCGCCTAGGGAGCTAGAGAGGTGGATTCGGCAAGGGCTCTTCAAGGATGAGTGTTGAAGGAGTCAAAGTGTTTGAATGGGTGGCCATGAGAAGGTGGTGGAGTTTGAATTGGTCAAACCGATTCAAATTGTTGGAGGGGAGTGAAAGTAGGAGAAAAATATGGGATTTGGTGTTGGTGGAGTGGTGGCCAAATGTGGGAAGCTTGAAGTGGGGGGAGAGGATTTGGTTTAGTGCTAGCTTGAGGTGTGCCGAATGTGAGGAGAGAGCCTTTGGTTTTTATTTTTTTTTGGGTTGCCTGGTTCTAGTGTGTGCCGATTTTCTCTAGTGCATCTAAGAGTTCTCCTCATTTCATTTTGGTGTTTTTTCAACTCTTTTCTAATATTTTCTCTTAAGTACAAACCTCCTCATTCGTTTCTTCTTTTTCTTTTCTTCAAGGTTACCAAACACCCTTGGCCGAATCTTCCATTACAATCCACCCTTCACATTTTGGTTTCATTTTCTTTTGCTACCTTCATCACAAGCCGAAAGCCTCTGAAGTCACCTCTTTTGCTGAAACTTTGTCACCTTATTTGCTCTTCTCTTAAACACCATAGCCGAAACATCTTGTGTGTTAATCGGTATCTCTGCTTTAAGCCGAACATCACATAGCAAGGTGCTAGGAATCGTTGGTCAGGGGGGATCTTTGCAATCGGCTCTGTTGTTAAGTCAAGCGATTTGTAGTCCAAAGCCAAGTGGTTGCTGTTTGCTGAATTAAATCACTCTATTCAAATTCTTAAGGAACGATCAAGCCAGGGAGGGGAGCATATCCGTAACCCCTATTCCTAAGTTTAAGAAGCGTGCTGTGTCGGCGGTTCGAGATTTTTCGCCGGGCTGTGGTAGAGAGCTGACGTCTGCCTGGGATAGATAGATAGCCGTCGTCCCTGCTAACGAAAGTGTCGATGTAGAAAGCTTAGTGTTACACGTTATCAGGTGTGTATTACTCACACGTATCTTGTGGTTGTATTATTAACTGTATTGGCTGAAAGCCGAAATAGCTAATCTGATAGTTGAGATACCCTTATGGGTAAGGTTGGAGACACCGGGTAAGTTCTTCGATGATGATATTTTTATTGTATGCATGTATGTTGTTATTAACTGTTTCCCATTAAGAGTATGTTGCATTCATATTTGGCATGATGAAGAGAGCATGGGCTCGGGAATTGAATGGAGGAAGAGGAGATAATCAAGTGACTATTGTCACGAGTGGTCTAAGTACCACAGTGGTTGAAACCACGTATGCTTATAGCAGTGACTTGTCTCAGTGGTCTAAGACCACAGTGGGTTGGCCCCACGTAATCATAAACATATCAGAGATCGTCACGGTGGTCTAAGACCACAGTAGGTTGGCCCCACGATTATATGTATTAGTGACTTTGTCACGAGTGACTGCTGTCATGAGTGGTCTGGGACTACGGTGGTCATGAACCACAGTGGCATAATGCCACGGGTGTTTGGATGGAGAGCTAGACTGGGTTGGGCTACATTGCATACATGAGACACATGTCGTACTGAGCGGGCTAAGGCCCAGTTTGCGTTTCACGGGGATTTACACACTGAGTCTCGATGACTCACCCCTTTGTTAATCTTGCAGGTAATCGGTAGGTGGCGGGTTTTGGAGCTGGGACAGACTCGAGGTGGCCATGCATTGCGATTTCTCTAGTAAACTTGAACTTTGTTTTAAACTTATTTCTATTTCGGGATTTTAATTTGTAATAAGGCCGCTTTAACTTTATTTTTGGGGTTTTGTTTACATGCTGGTTTTATATATGTTATGAATTATCGAAAAGGAGGGTTTTCTTAAAAACATAAATAGAGGTTTTCCAAAAGTTCAACGATTGGATAACAAGCCATAAATAATTTAAAATTAGAATTTTTCTTACCATTACAAATATTATTTCCAAAGATCACGCACTTGAAAATTCATTTCGATTATCACCTTTCAAAAATTTCTAAGTTCAGTTTTGGTAAAATAAACCCGTTTTCAGCTCCTAATTAACTTAATGAGAAAATGGTAGAGTATGTGTAGTCAAATAGATTTCTTTGAAAATGGCCTTAACATGGATTCTCCAAACAAAAATAATTTCTCAAATTACGATGTTTTGTCAAAATTTTTAAATCTATTATTCCTGTGACAACCCAGATTTGGTCGTAACGTTTTGACCGAGTTTGGGGTGTTACAATTTTGGTATCAGAGCCTGGTTTCAAAAACTCGACTATGGGTATGAGGTTCAAATACGTTTCAAAAGATGGTTTAGAAAATAGTTTAGGAATATACATGTTTTCTTGAAGCATGGCACCTGAGTCTCTGGCATCAAATCCGCACGGTAAGTCTCCTGACTATTAATTATTTATATGAAGTAAGTGTACTATGCTATGATTACTTATACTGAGAAATGTAACTCTAGAGACTGAAACCTTAGGTATGTATGAATTGGCGAGAATTACTCATAATGCTACTCTCATAAGACTGCTCTGTAATAAAATAGTGGAAGAAAACACTAACTCATAAAACTTTTAATCAGATTAAATCATGTTAGTAGTAATGAGTACTAGAGGACGTGGACGTAGTATTCGAGGCCGTGGAAGAGGCCGAGATGTTGGGGCTGAGCCTTCAGAATCTGGGCATGGGCCGGAAGATGAGATGCCAGCATCACCAGTGGCGGAAGCAGAATTTTAGGACCAAATTGGTGGAGACGATACGGTGTCTCAGGCTATGTTGTGCATCTTGGAAAGAGTTACTGGAGCAAGCACGGGACCAGTGGCTCGGAAATATGTGTCGGAGCGATTTCGAGCCAATGGGGCTGAGGTGTTTACGGGTATTTCTGGTGTGGCTCCTAATGTAGCCGAGTACTGGTTAGAAGCAGTGGAACGGATTATGGATGATCTTGACTGCACCGCTGAAGTGAAACTGAAAGGAGTTGTGTCTCTTCTCCGAGATGAGGCTTACCAATGGTGGCTCACGGTTAGAGATGGTACAGCAGCGGACCGCATTAACTGGGATTTCTTTAAGTCTGCGTTCCAGGAGAAATACATTGGGTCGAGCTATGTGGACGCTCAGCGGAAGGCATTCCTTAATTTGGTTTAGGGGAGTAAGACAGTAGCCGAGTATGAGGCAAAATTCCTACGTCTTAGTCAGTATGCCCGGGGAATTGTATCCATAGATCATGAGCATTGTGTTCGATTTGAAGATGGTCTGAGGGATGAGTTACGAGTATTGATAGCTCTGCAACGGGAAAGGGAATTCACTGTTTTGGTTGAGAAGGTTAAGATAGCCGAAGAGGAAAAGCGATCTGAAAGGTAGAATCAGGATAGGGACAAGGGTAGGAATAAGAGAAGCTTTGGTCCATCAAGAGTTACTGGGAATTTTTAGAAGAGGCCTAGGTTGGATGGGCCGGGTCGAGTTACGAGGCCCGTTGTTACCGGTCGGCCACAGCAATGTGCTACATGTGGGAAGTTTCATTTAGGAGAGTGCTGGGTAAGAAGTAATGGATGCTACAGATGTGGATCAGTGGATCATCGGGTAAGGGATTGTCGACAAGAGCCAAACAGAACGCGGCCAGTGGGCCAGAATTATGTTTAGCCTGGTAGAGGTGGTCAGCAGCCACAAAGAGGCCGTGGTCCGACCAGAGGTGGAAATGGTTTTGGTCGTGGACGTGGAGCACCTGGCAGAGGTGCTGGGAACACGGATGCAAGACAGCCTGGGTGGGTCTATGCAGCTAGACGCCAAGAGGAGGGCGATGCACCGGACGTCATAACCGGTACGTTCCTTATTTACGGATTGCCTTTTACTGCACTGATTGATGTTGGGTCAACACATTCCTATGTTGCTAGTACTGTGTCTCGAACTCTGAACATAGACTCTGAGATTGCTTCTAGGGAGATGACTGTACTCAGCCCTTTAGGACAATCTGTAGTGGTGAACAAACTCTTTAGGAGTGTGCCTCTAGAAGTACAAGGGATGGGTTTCCCGGCTGATTTGATGGAACTACCGTTCGGCGAGTTCGATTTGATTTTAGGTATGGACTGGTTAGTGAGATATCGAGCAAACTTGGATTGTGCTGCTAAGCGCATGGTGTTAAGGACTCCTAAGGATAACGAAGTCTTAGTGATAGGCGAAAGGAGGAACTACTTGTCCAATGTAGTGTCTGTTTTAAAGGCTGAAAGAATGGTGAGAAAAGGATGCGAGGCGTTCTTAACTTTTGTCAGTACTTTGGAGGCAAAGGAGTTAACTGTAAAGGATGTTAGGACAGTGGGGGAATTCTCTGATGTTTTTCCAGAAGAGCTTCCAAGGTTACCTCTGGATCACGAGGTGGAATTCGGTATTGATCTTCTTCCAGGGATAGCGCCAGTGTCTATTGCCCCATATAGAATGGCACCGAAGGAGTTGGTGGAACTGAAAGCCCAAATTCAGGAACTGTTGGACCGGGGTTTTATCCGACCCAGTGTGTCACCTTGGGGAGCACCGGTGCTATTTGTTAAGAAGAAGGACGGGTCGACGCGGATGTGCATTGATTATAGGCAACTGAACAAGCTAACGATTAAGAACAAGTACCCATTGCCTAGGATAGACGATCTGTTCGATCAGTTGCGAGGCGCTTCAGTCTTTTCAAAGATAGATTTAAGGTCAGGTTATCACCAGCTTAAGGTCAAGGAGGCAGATATTCATAAAACAGCTTTCTGAATTCGTTATGGTCACTACGAGTTCTTGGTGATGCCGTTTGGGTTGACGAATGCACCAGCTGCGTTCATGGACATGATGAACCGAGTATTCCAACCCTATTTGGACCGGTTTGTCGTGGTGTTCATAGACGATATTTTGGTCTATTCAAGTTCGAAAGAGGAACATGATTCGCATCTTCGGGTGGTTCTGCAGATTCTAAGAGAAAAATAGCTGTACGCCAAATTCAGTAAGTGTGAATTCTGGCTGAGGGAAGTTACCTTTCTGGGACATGTTGTGTCTGCTAAGGGAATTAGGGTTGATCCCCGAAAAATTGAGGCCGTGTTGGACTGGAAACCGCTTAAGTCTGTGGCAGAAATTTGAAGTTTTCTTGGGTTAGCTGGGTACTACAGAAGGTTTGTTAAGGGGTTCTTACTAGTAGCTACACCGTTAACCAAGTTGTTACGGAAAGGGGTACCGTTTGTTTGGTCAGATAAGCAGCAGGAAAGTTTTGAGAAGTTGAAGAGGATCTTGACTGAGGCTCCAGTGTTGATTCAGCCTGAGGTTGGGAAGGATTTTGATGTTTACTGCGATGCGTCACACACGGGGTTAGGATGTGTGTTGATGCAAGAGGGGAAGGTGGTAGCATATGCGTCTCGGTAGTTGAGACCGCATGAAGTGAATTATCCCAAACATGATCTGGAGTTAGCCGCGGTGGTGTTTGCTCTGAAGATTTGGAGACATTACCTGTATGGAGAGAAGTCCATTATCTACACCGACCATAAGAGCCTGAAATATCTCCTTACCCAGAAGGAGTTGAACTTAAGGCAGCGAAGGTGGGTTGAATTGCTAAAGGACTATGATTGTTCGATTGAGTACCACCCGGGTAAAGCTAACATTGTGGCAGACGCATTGAGTCGTAAAGTGATATCAGACTTGAGGGCAATGTTTGCCCATCTCAGCTTGTATGATGATGGAAGTGTGCTAGCTGAACTGCAAGTGAAGCCTTCTTGGGTCAGTCGGATAAAGGAGAAACAGTTATTAGATGAATCGCTAAGCCCTAAATTTCAGCTAGTGGCAGGTGGTGAGATAGAAGATTTTAGTGTGAACAGTAATGGGGTATTATGTTTTCGAGGAAAGGCTTGTATGCCGAGGGATTTCGAATTGAGGCAGAAGATTCTTCAGGAAGCGCATAGTAGCCCATATGCTATGCATCCTGGCGGGAGTAAGATGTATCGGGATTTGCATGAACAATTTTGGTGGATGGGTCTGAAGCAAGAGGTTACCAAGTTTGTGGGTAGGTGCCTGATGTGTCAGCAGGTAAAGGCAGAACATCAGTTACCTTCAGGGTTGCTACAGCCAGTAAAGATTCCACTTTGGAAGTGGGAGAGGATAATGATGGACTTTGTGAGTGGGCTACGCCTTACACCTACTAAGAAAGATTCAGTGTGGGTAATTGTGGATCGGTTGACGAAGTCTGCTCACTTCATACCAGTTCGGGTTGATTATTCACTACAGAAGTTAGCCAAGCTTTATGTTGCTGAAATTGTGAGGTTGCATGGGGTACCTGTGTCTATCATATCAGACAGAGACCCCAGGTTTACGTCGAGGTTCTGGAAGGCGTTGCATCAAGTGTTGGGTACAAGATTGGATTTCAGTACAGCGTTTCATCCATAGACTGATGGTCAGTCTGAGAGGGTAATTCAGATCTTGGAAGACATGTTGAGAGGTTGTGTTATTGACTTCAGGGGTAGTTGGGAGGAGTTCCTACCACTGGCAGAATTCGCGTACAATAACAACTATCAATCCAGTATTCAGATGGCACCCTATGAAGCATTATATGGTCGGAAGTGTCGCACTCCTACTTGCTGGACAGAGTTGGGTGAACGACAGTTGTTGGGTCTAGAATTGGTTGCAGAAACAGAGGAAAAGGTTAAGTTGATTCGGACTCGGTTAAAGGAAGCTTCTGATAGGCAAAAATCTTATACAGATCTGAAGCGTAAGGATATAGAATTTGCAGTGGGTGATCGGGTTTTCCTAAAAGTTTCACCGTGGAAAAAAGTCCTAAGGTTTGGGCGGAAGGGCAAGTTGAACCCTAGGTTCATCGGGCCTTATCGTGTGTTGAAGCGTGTGGGACCAGTAGCTTATCAGCTCGAGTTACCTGTGGAATTGGGGCAGACTTATGACGTATTCCATGTCTCGATGTTAAGGCGCTACTGTTCGGATCCATCTCATATAGTGCCAGTGGAGGAAATCAAAGTAAGACCTGATTTATCCTTTGAGGAGGAACCAGTTCAAATCCTAGACCGAGGTGTTAAGGTGTTGCGAAGAAAGACGATTCCGTTGGTTAAAGTGTTGTGGCAGAATCACTATTCAGAGGAAGCCACGTGGGAGCCAGAGGATGTGATGCGACAGCAATACCCTCATCTCTTTTGACCAGGTAAATTTTGAGGCCGAAATTTCTTTAAGGGGGTAGAACTGTAACATCCTGGAATTAGGGGCTCTGCATTATTTTGGGTTGCTGTGTGTTTGGCATGTCTTGTTGTTATTTTGGTGTGTTTGGGGGTCCCGGGAAGGCTCGGGGTAAAGCTTGAGCCTTGGTGAAAATTTTATTTTTAGGCACTTTAGGGGGGAGCTAGCAGAGGCAGGTCTTAAAAATAAATACTTGTGTTTGATGACACAAGAAAAGAGGTGGTAAGGTGGCAAGGAGATGCCACTTAGAGTGCATGGAAGTGGCGTCACAAAAGAGCAGCAGGGGGAAGGAGTTCAAGTCGCACTAACAGCATTCAGAAGCTTTATTTTTTTGCGCCTAGGGAGCTAGAGTGGTGGATTCGGCAAGGGCTCTTCAAGGATGAGTGTTGAAGGACCAATGTGTTTGAATGGGTGGCCATGAGAAGGTGGTGGAGTTTGAATTGGTCAAAGCGAATCAAATTGTTGGATGGGAGTGAAGGTAGGAGAAAAATATGGGATTTGGTGTTGGTGGAGTGGTGGCCGAATGTGGGAAGCTTGAAGTGGGGGGAGAGGATTCGGTTTAATGCTAGCTTGAGGTGTGCCGAATGTGAGGAGAGAGTCTTTGGTTTTTATTTTTTTCGGGTTGCCTGGTTCTAGTGTGTGCCGATTTTCTCTAGTACATCTAAGAGTTCTCCTCATTTCATTTTGGTGTTTTTTCAACTCTTTTCTAATCTTTTCTCTTAAGTACAAACCTCCTCATTCCTGTCTTCTTTTTCTTTTCTTCAAGGTTACCAAACACCCTTGGCCGAATCTTCCATTACCATCCACCCTTCACATTTTGGGTTCATTTTCTTTTGCTACCTTCTTCACAAGCCGAAACCCTCTGAAGTCACCTCTCTTGCCGAAACTTTGTCACCTTCTTTGCTCTTCTCTTAAACACCATAGCCGAAACATCTTGTGTGTTAATCAGTATCTCTGCTTTAAGCAGAATATCACATAGCAAGGTGCTAGGAATCGTTGGTCAGGGGGGATCTTTGCAATCGGTTCTGTTGTTAAGTCAAGCAATTTTTAGTCCAAAGCCAAGGGTTCCTGTTTGCCGAATTAAATCACTCTATTTTGATTCATAAGGAACGATCAAGCCAGGGAGGGGAGCGTATCCGTAACCCCTATTCCTAAGTTTAAGAAGTGTGCTGTGCCGGTGGTTCGAGATTTTCTGTCAGGCTGTGGTAGAGAGCCGATGTCTGCCTAGGATAGACAGATAGCCGTCGTCCCTGCTAACGAAAGTGTCGACGTAGAAAGCTTAGTGTTACACGTTATCAGGTGTGTATTACTCACACGTATCTTGTGGTTGTATTATTAACTATATTGGCTGAAAGCCGAAATAGCTAATCTGATAGTCGAGATACCCTGATGGGTAAGGTTGGAGACACCGGGTAAGTTCTTTGATGATGATTTTTTTGATTGTATGCATGTATGATGTTATTAACTGTTTCCCATTAAGAGTATGTTGCATTCATATTTGGCATGACGAAGAGAGCATGGGCTCGGGAATTGAATGGAGGAAGAGGTGATAATCAAGTGACTATCGTCACGAGTGACCTAAGTACCACAGTGGTTGAAACCACGTATGCTTATATCAGTGACTTGTCTCGGTGGTCTAAGACCACAGTGGGTTGGCCCCATGTATTCATAAACATATCAGAGATCGTCACGGTGGTCTAAGACCACAGTGGGTTGGCCCCACGATTATATGTATTAGTGACTTTGTCACGAGTGACTGCTGTCACGAGTGGTCTGGGACCACGGTGGTCATGAACCACAGTGGCATAATGCCACAGGTGTTTGGATGGAGAGCTAGACTGGGTTGGGCTGCATTGCATACATGAGACACATGTCGCATCGAGCGGGCTAAGGCCCGGGCTTATGCTTTCACGAGGATTTACACACTGAGTCTCGATGACTCACCCCTTTGTTAATCTTACAGGTAATCGATAGGTGGCGGGTTTTAGAGCCGGGACAGACTCGAGGTGGCCATGCATTGCGAGTTCTCTAGTAAACTCGAACTTTATTTTAGACTTATTTCTATTTCGGGATTTTAATTTGTAATAAGGCCGCTTTAACTTTATTTTTGGGGTTTTGTTTACATGCTAGTTTTATATATGTTATGAATTGTCGAAAAGCGGGGTTTTCTTAAAAACATAAATAGAGGTTTTCCAAAAGTTCAACGATTGGATAAAAAGCCATAAATAATTTAAAATTGGAATTTTTCTTACCATTACAAATATTATTTCCAAAGATCACGCACCTGAACATTCATTTCGATTATCACCTTTCGAAAATTTCTAAGTTCGATTTTGGTAAACTAAACCCGTTTTCAGCTCCTAATTAACTTAATGAGAAAATGGTAGAGTATGTGTAGTCAAATAGATTTGTTTGAAAATGGCATTAACATGGATTCTCCAAACAAAAATAATTTCTCAAATTACGATGTTTTGTCAAAATTTTTAAATCTATTATTCCTGTGACAACCCAGATTTGGTCGTAACGTTTTGACTGGGTTTGGGGTGTTACAGGTGGAGATTTGATTTTCATGCAAGCCTATGGGATTAACTTTTCATGTTTGACTTATGAGTGCTTATTCCTGAACCTTAAACACCTCTAGTGATTTGAGTGAATCTTTAGTGAGGATGTCAATCCTTGTCGATTTTGAATCAGAGGTAATTATTTAGAAGAGGGAAAATACCTACGTTTTCATGCTACAAAATGTATGACTTAGATTGTTTGAATCTTTAGGACTCTTTGAGTTGAATTATCCATGTATGAATTATCTTTGAATTATGATGAAACATTATTGATGAATATTATGAATCGAGGAAGTTTGTTTTAATTGTGAGTAGAGAATTTTTCTTGAGAACAAGCAAAAGCTTAAATGTGGGGGTATTTGATAAACCGCAATAATAACATATTTTAAACCCACATTTAGCATACTTTTGGATGATTTATCCCTTGAATTATATAATTTGGTGCTCTTAATCCTTTAATTTCATGTTTTATACTCAGGAGAGGACCGAAGGATGAAAAGAATGAGAAACAGGCCTAAAATAGAGTAAATGGGCCACGATTCACACGGGTGCGTGTCCCTGACGTGACAAAGAAGAATTCTATTCGGATTAGGGTACTTAGAGGCAAAGAAAGCCATTCCAAAAGCCTATATAAACACCCTAGAGGCCAACCTTCAAGGGGGGCGTCCAGCTAGGCCAAGGAGCCGAGCCAGAGAGGTCAGAATCGTGGGATTTACTCGAAGAAAGCCAGTTGATTCATCTCAAGAAGCCGGAGTCATACTCAAGACGGAAGATCTTCTCTTCAATTCCTTCAGGGGGTTTTAGGGTTTTTCTTATGTTTTGTTTTATCTTCTCTTTTGAGATGTATTCTTTTATAATTATGAACTAAACCCTCAGATACCTGAGGGGGATGAAACCTAAGATGAATCTTGTTATCGTTTGCTGAACTATATGACAAATACTTGATTTGTTCTTAATTATATCTTCTTAATTCTTGCTTTGATATTCCAGGATATTGATTCAAGTATTGATGTGCTTAGGTGGTGGAGCAAAAGTCCCTGCCTAATAGTAGATCTAGCATAGTTAAGCGGAGTTGCTCACGCGCCTAGACATAGGGTGACGAAATTTTGCCGGATTAGGGTGAAACCTAATATAGGAGTCCATAGATCAAGTTAATGCAATTCTAGGGGTTTTAATTAGAAAGAGATTTCAATTAATCAACCTAAGGTTAGACGTTGGTCGCCTCGAGAGAGGGATTAATATACATTAAGGAATCCTATGGATCAAGTCAAGTGAATAAATCATCTGGTTCAGAGTTAGATAGCAAGTGAAATCTAGGTGGATTCTTCCTTGGTTATCGTCTTAATCAATTGGTTTTTCTCACGAGTGTTTTCCCAAGTTCGTTCTCTTTGTCTTAGCGTCTTTATCTTAGTAGTTAGTCAATTTTAGATTAACCAATAAATTCCCTTGTTTCTTAGGCTAAATAATAAAAAGAAAGTTAGTATTAGTACTTCTAGTTCCTTTGGGTTCGACAATCCGGTCTTGCCACTAAGCTATACTACTGTTCGATAGGTGCACTTGCCTCAATCGTCGTCACAGTTAGTTTCCAGGCTCGATCATTCTTTATATAATTTTTTAAGACTTTGACGTTGACGATCAATTCAATTCGAACCATCTCACCATTCTGACTTCTCAAATCAATACTCTTTCTTTTACAATTCACAATAGCATTATGCAAAGTGAGCCAATCCATACTCAGAATAATATCAAATTCATCAAAAGGTAGCAACATCAAATTAGCCAGAAAACAAATATCCCGAAACATCAATAGACAGTTCTTGCACACTTTATCAACCAAGACACACTTGCCTAAGGGATTCAATACTCTAATCACGAATTCAGTAGACTCAACAGGTAGAGTCTTACTTGATACTAAATTCACACACATATAGGAATGAGTAGATCCTGGATCTATCAATGCAATCACATCAGTATCAAATAAAGTGAAAGTACCAGTAATGACATCTGGAGATGACGCTTCCTCTCGTGCGCGAATAGCATATGCTCGGGCAGGTGCTCCCGCCTCTGATCTCACAGTTGTATTGGTAGTCCCTCTTTGACTTCCACTCACATTTCTGGTGTTTTTGGGTGGTCTACCCCTAGCTGTCGTATTACTCGGTCTCGCACTCTGAACATTATCTTTCTCAACTAACTCTGGGTAATCTTGAATAAAATGATCTCGCGATCCACATTTGTAGCAAGTTCTATTATTGTACTTGCCCCAGTATTCTCTGACGTGTCGTCTCCCACACCTGTCTACACTCAGGTTTGTTGCTTTTAACACTTCCAACACTTGATTCAGTCGGAATTTGAACTCTTGGACCAACACTCTGTCTCACCCGATCTCTACCCGAATGTCCAAACGAAGCATTTGAACGATTACTTGCATCTCTAAATCTCTTCACAAAGGTTGAGACATCTTACTCATCGATCTTTTCTTTCATCTCTAGCCTCAGTAATCGCTTTCTTCTTCTCTTTATTAAGCTCCTCGGCTTTGCGAGTTCGTTCACTAACACAACAAACTCATTTATGTCAAGTATTCCAACAAAAATTTGATGTCTTCATTCACCCTTCAATGAAACGTTTGCACATAGTAGCTTCAAATAAACACATTCTTGCGCTGCAGATCTTGGCTCAATCTCACAAACTCGCTCATACTCGAGAATCGACATACGACCCTTTTTTAGCTCTAAAAACTCTTTACCTTTCTGACCTATGAATCGTTGACTGATATACTTCTTTCAGAATTCAACTTGAAAGAAATCCCAGGTGATTCTCTCTCTCGGAACCACAGATATCAATGTCTTCCACCAGTTATATGCCGTATCTCTCAACAAAGAAACAGCACATTTAATACATTCATCAGGAGTTAACGACATCTCATCAAACACTCGAATGGTATTCTCGAGCCAAAACTCAGCTCGCTCGGCATCATCAATAGTTGTGGCCTTAAATTCTTTGGCCCTATACTTTCGGATCTTATCCACAGGAGGCTTATTCAATCGAATCAGATCTATAGCTTGTGGCACAACAGGTACTTGCGGAGGTGGAGGTTGTGGAGCAGCCGGATTCGTTCGAACGAACTCCGAAAACCACTCACTCATCATTCGGAAAAAGGCTTGCTTAGCCTCTCCCTCTTGGCTACTATCATTCGGCCTAGATGTGGCCGGCACCGTCCCTTGAGCGGGAGCAGGTGCATTACTCTCTACATTATCAGCAACTGCTCGATCGGGATCCATTTTGTAACACCCCATACCCGAGTCCAAGGCTAAGACTGGATACGAGACATTACCATGCTTGAACTCACTTAAACATGTACTTACGGGCTGTAAAATTTTGTTCCGAAATAGAAACTCTTCTTTCGTAGTCAAAACGCACATATCATGGGCCTATGAGGCCTTAAACACATATCCGGGAACTTTCGGAATAAAATCGGGAACTTTTCCTCGAAACAGGGGTCACACGCCCATGTGGCTTGGGGCACGCTCGTGTACCCCTAAGACACGCCCATGTCTTCCAACCGTGGTCGACACTGACTAAGCTCACACGGTCTTGACACGCCCGTGGACTGAAACCGTGTGCTATACCTTGATATATCGACTTGTTCACAAGGCCGGGCACACGCCCATGTTCTAATGTATCACACACGCCTAAACAAACGGCCGTGGGATTAGCCCGTGGTCTATTCTCGACTTAAGATACAAAGGTGCAGTGGTGCAACGGCTAGACACACACCCCGTGTGTCCATGCGTAGGTGGGCACTTAGAGGCTATTTACCAAGCCAATTGCTACCCCGAAATCAAGTCCAAACTCATGCTCAATTCAAGAACTCAAGTATTACATCTAACATGAACAAGGATGCATACTTCATTGATAGATTAAAACATACATTGCTTAATCATTCATGACTCATCTCTTTGGCCATATACAAAAAGAATACTAAGCTTGATAGCCAACACTTTGGCTAGTTTTAAAACATAACTCAAAATGAAATGTTTCCTATACATGCCATACTTAATATAAACAACTTGGCTATACCAAAATAGCGATTGATAGTGTGCTCCGAGCTCCGATGACGATAATCCACGAGATTAGCTTGGCGGGACTACATGGAAAGAAAGAATAAAGGACGTAAGCATTTAGCTTAGTAAGTTTGCATGTAATTCTCATAGCAATATATTTGCTTAACATTAACCATTCAGCATAAACAATGGTATTATGAAATCTCAAGTATTTAAGCTTACTTACTCTTACTGATTCTTACATATCTCATGGTACTTACTATTCTTATGCTCGTACGGTAAACAAGATACCTGTATCACTTGATCACATAGATCAGTATACTTTACTATGATAAGCATAATCTCAACTTCATCATTCATATCATGATAATACTCTTAATTAACTCTGACTAGCATAACTTGATAATAACTTTACTTACTTAACTTTCTTACTTTCTCATTTAATATTTACTCTTTTGCCCGATGAATTACTATGAATAACAGAGGATACTAAATCTCAAAACACATGTGTCTTGATACCAATTCTATATCCTTGATATAGTCTTACATGGGATCTCTTACTTGGTATTGATGCCATGTCTTGACATGGGCTTACACGAAGTCTTCCTTATGAGTTACCTTGGGAACTTACCATTGCCATGTCTCGACATGGTCTTATTTGGTATCTTTACTTGTCAATGCCGAGCCTTGGCTTGGACTTACATGAAATCTTCCTTGGTACTCACAAATGCCATGCCTTGGCTTGGACTTACATGGGATCTTTATCTCATGATAACTTTTCAATGCCAATACTTGTCTTGGACTTACATGACAACTTTGCTTGGAGACTCACCAATGCCATGCCTTGGCTTGGGCTTATATGGGTCTTCATCTCATAATAAATCTTCAATGCCAAGACTTGTCTTGGTCTTACATGATAACTTGCTTGATTGCCGATGCCATGCCTTGGCTTGGTCTTATACGGACTTTCTCATTTCATGTGATAGATCGAGTATCCTAGGTAATTCAACTTCAATCGGGACTTTCTCATGCTTAATCTCATTATCTTCTTTATTTATCATAACATCAAACATTTTCATGGTAATATTGTACATTATGCTAAGCAGTTCAATGATATAAATCATAAAGCTTAGAAATCATACAAATTTACCTCAATATACAAAATGTGTATAGATATGCAATTTAGTCCTCGACTTTGTTCTTGCCTCAATTTCGATCCGGGCTTCGTTTTTCTTGATCTATAATAATAATTAGATCATTTAATACTCACATTGACTAAATTGACTCTTAACTCATACTTTGGTAAAATTACTATTTTGCCCCTAAACTTTCTCATATTTGCACTTTTGCCCTTAGGCTCGTAAAATGATTCTCATTTAACTTCCTTAAACATCATGCTTAGCTGATTCATTTTCTCTACTATAACAATCATCAATTCTCACTATTTCTAATAGGTATGACCAATTTCATAACTATTACAAATTAGTCCATACAATCATTTTTCATGAAATTCACTAAGGAAAAGATGTTTATCTAACATCAAACTGTCATAAAATTCCATAAAATATCATTTTACAAGCATGTCACTATTGGGTAGATTTTTGAACATGCATCTTAGCTCATTTTATAGCTAAAAATAGCTAATTCATAATACGAGAACTTCAAAAATACGAAGAATATTAAAAATGGGGCTAAGATGAACTTACTAGCAAGCTTGAAAGATGAACAAACCCTATCTATGGGGTTCTTCAAATTTTCGGAACCAAGGAAGAAGATGAATGAAATTTTTATCATATTTTTCCTATTTTAATCATTTAATTGGTAAATGACCAAAATGCCATTCTCTTTAAAAATTTACAATTTACTAACTCATGTCCATTTTTGTCCAAAATTATAATTTGGGCAAATTGCTATTTAAGGACTTCTAATTAATATTCTAAAGCTATTTCATACAAAAAGCTTCTAGAAACTCATATTTTGCAACTTTTGCAATTTAGTCCTATTTGATCATTCCATGTCAATTTCACAAAATTTCTACATGGAACTTTAATACTATCATGCAAACATGTCATAAACCTTCAGAACTCAATTTACTAGCTTAGATTTGTGGTCTCGCACCACTATTCTGACTAGGCCCTAAATCGGGCTGTTACAATTCTCCCCCTCTTAGGAATTTTCGTCCTCGAAAATCTTACCAGCAAACAGGTTTGGATACTGGTTTCTCATGCTCATTTCTGGTTCCCACGTAGCTTCTTCTATTCCATGTCTTTGCCACAATACTTTTACTAGGGCAATACTTTTATTTCTTAACTGCTTGACTTCCCGAGCTAAAATCTTAACTGGTTCTTCACTATAAGTCATGCCGGGATGAATCTCTATCTCTGACGGGGTAATTACATGTGAAGGGTCTGATCGGTAGCATCGCAACATGGACACGTGAAACACATCGTGAATCTTTTCTAACTCTAATGGGAAAGCCAATTGATAAGCTACTGGCCCAACTTTCTCGGTAATCTCATACGGTCCAATAAAACGTGGACTCAACTTGCCTTTCCGTCCAAATCTGAGAACTTTTTTCCATGGTGACACTTTCAAGAAAACTTTATCTCCGACTTGATACTCTATCTCTTTTCTCTTTAAGTCTGAATAGGACTTCTGCCTATCTGATGCAGCTTTTAAACATTCTCGTATCACTTTCACTTTCTCTTCACTTCTCTAACCAAATCAACCCGTGAATTTGGTTTTCCTTGAGTTCACCCAAAATAAAGGCATTTCGCACTTACGCCTACATATAGAGCCTCATAAGGTGCCATCTTTAAACTCGATTGAAAACTACTATTGTAGGCAAACTCTACCAATGGGAGAAACTTTTCCCAACTACCTCGGAATTCAAGAATACAACATCTGAGTATATCCTCGAGTAATTAAATTAACCTTTCTGACTGACCGTCAGTTTGAGGATGAAAAGCGGTACTAAAGTTCAACTTTGTAACCAAGGCCTCTTGCAACTTCTTCCAAAATTTGGATGTGAACCTCGGATCTCTATCCGAGATAATTGACAACGGAACACCGTGAAGCCTTATTATTTTTGAAACATACAAGTTTGCCAACTTGTCTAGTGAGTAATCAACTCGTACAGGTAAGAAATGAGCTGACTTCGTGAGTCTATCAACTATAACCCATACAGCATCTTTCTTGCTCAGAGATAATGGTAAACCCGTTACAAAATCCATAGTAAAACGGTCCCATTTTGACTCCGAAACCAAAATGGGTTGAAGCAAACCCGAAGGTACTTGGTGTTCAGCCTTTACTTGCTGACAAATCAAGCATTTGGAAACAAACTCTGAAATATCTTTCTTCATTCTTGGCCACCAATACTGTTGCTTTAAGTCATTAAACATTTTGGTACTACCCGGATGTACAGATAAACATCTGTTATGTGCTTCATGCAAAATTCTCTGAATAAGCTCGTCCTTTCTTGGTACACAAATTCTATCTTTGAACATCAGACTTCCATTGGGACTAATCTGGAAATCAGACTCAACATCTGTCTCGCACTGAGCTCTCTTGACTAGTAATTCACTATATTCTTTCTGAGCCTCAAAAATCTCTTGGAGGAATACTGGTCTAGCTTTCAACTCAGCTAGAATAGAACTATCAGTGGATAAAGTCATCCGTGAATTTATTGCCCTTAATGCAAATAGGGACTTTCTACTCAAAGCGTCGGCGACCACATTCGCCTTCCCGGGATGGTAGTCAATGACCATCTCATAGTCTTTTATCAACTCTAACCATCTCCGCTGCCTTAAGTTCAACTCTTTCTGCGTCATCAAGTACTTCAAACTTTTGTGATCGGTGAAAATCTGACATCTCTCACCATATAGGTGGTGTCTCCATATCTTCAATGCGAAAACTATGACAGCCAACTCTAGATTGTGGGTCGGATAATTCTTCTCATGAGGCTTCAACTGTCTTGAGGCATAAGCAATCACTTTGCATTCTTGCATAAGTACACAGCCTAATCCATTTAAGTATGCATCGCTGTAAATCACAAATTCTTTCCCTACCTCAGGTTGTACTAAAATTGGAGCTTCTGCCAACATCGCTTTCAATTTCTCGAAACTTTGTTGGCATCTTTCTGTCCACTCAAACTTCACATTTTTCTGTAACAATTTAGTCATCGGGGTTGCAATAATAGAAAACCCCTTGACGAATCGTCTATAATAGTCGGCTAGGCCTAGGAAACTTCTAACCTAAGAGACATTCTTCGGTGGCTTCCAGTCCATAATAGCCGAAATCTTACTGGGGTCTACTCGAAGTCCTTTTCCCGAGACAATATGTCCCAGAAATCCTACTTCCTTGAGCCAAAATTCGCTTTTACTGAACTTGGCAAACAACTAATTTTCTCGTAGAATCTGTAAAACTGTCCGTAGGTGCTCAGCATGCTCATTCTCATCTTGGGAATAAATCAGTATGTCGTCAATGAAAACGACTACAAACTTGTCGAGGTATGGTCTAAAAATGCGGTTCATTAAGTCTATGAATACCGCAGGAGCATTGGTCAAATCAAAAGGCATGACTAAAAATTCATAATGCCCATACCTTATTCGAAAAGTTGTCTTAGACACATCCGATTCCTTTACTCTTAACCGATAGTAGTACTCGATCTCAAGTCTATTTTGGAGAACACGGTGGCTCCTTTCAATTGATCAAACAAATCATCGATCCAGGCAATGGGTACTTGTTCTTCACCGCCACTTTATTAAGTCGATTTGTAATCTATCACACAATCTCATGGTGCCATCTTTCTTTTTCACAAATAAACTGGAGCACCCTAGGAGAACAACTTGACCTAGCAAAGCCTTTATCTGTCAAATCTTGCAACTGTGACTTCAACTCCTTTAACTCCGTTGGAGCCATTCTGTAAGGAGTAATAGATATTGGTATAGTACCGGGAACCAGTTCAATGCCAAACTCAATCTCTCTTACTGGGGGTAGTCCTAGTAATTTTTCGGGAAAAACATCCACGTACTCACATACTATCGGTACTGACTCAATCTTTAACTCTGTTTCTTTATCATTCATCACAAAGGCCAAATACGCCTCGTACCCCTTTCTTATGTATCTCTGTGCCGTCATGTGAAAAATCATTGCCGGTGATTTACTTTGCTCATCTGATTCTATAGGGAGAATATCCCCATTCTCACATCTCATCTCAATATATTTCTTCCCACAATTAACTATTACATCATGGGTGGTCAATCAGTCCATACCAAGAATGATGTCAAGCTCATCATGTAACACCCCAAACCCGGCCTAGACGTTACGACCGGATCTGACATGTCACATGGAAAGGTTGTTAAAGAAACTTCGTGATCGTTTAAAAATTTCGACTTTTGATTCCATTTTGAAAATCAGACTTGATTTTATGTTTTCTTGAAAAAGGTTATAAATAGTACTAACCAACAAAAACTTGTTTTATAATACGAGAATCGAAAACCAGCAGATTTCAGTATGTGACGTTTATGAAAACAAGTATTGTAGTTTTAAGGAAATCCCAAATTTAATTGTCAATAGTTGGTGATCCATTCTTTAGTATTTTGGAAAACGGTTATTTAACTTTTTAGGAAAACCCCATATTAGTCAATTCATAGTGGATAATAAATGCATTAAAATAAAAACCAAATTAAAATCATAGCGGCCTTATTACAGAACATAATTCCAAAGTTAAAGTAAATTTAAAGTAATGTAAAGTAGAGTTTACTAAAGAAACAATGCATGGCCACCACAGAGCTCGACTCGGCTCCAAATCTGCAAAGCTAGGAATTACCTGCAAAATTAAGCAGAGGGGTGAGTTACGAGAAATCAGTTTGTAATTCCCCTCAAGAACAACATTTTTGGGCCTAAGCCCACCGAAGCAAATTGGGCCTTAGCCCTCTCTTAAGCAAATTGGTCGAAGCCCATACGGATCGAATTGGGGCATAGCCCTAAAACATGGCATATCAGATAATGAATGCAATGCAACCCAGCCCAGCCTAGTATTCTATCCGCTACACACCACTACGTATCCAACCTAACACACTGTGGGGATTTCTACAATCAACCCTCCATCCGCTTACACACCTCATTGGCGGTCATCATGTCGATACATGCCGCTCAAAGCCAAAATTGTGACAAAGTCATCAAATATGTGGCAGAGCCACCGAAATAATGTGTGAGTGGTCATCAAATATGTGGCGAGAGCCACCAAAAATACACCGCCCTTTTCATCAATATCATATCCCAATCCCATGCAAATATTATCATAATGTAATGAATGCAAACATATATCGTTGTACATCGGATAATCGGAGCATACATATATTCATAAAGTTATTTAAATGACATATTCATAAAGGTTACTAACCTGGTATCTCCAACCTTACCCTCAAGGGTATCTCAAGTGCCGCTACAGTTATTTCGGCTTTTTAACCATACACATAATTATTACTAAACCACAAGAGAAAGTGTTAGAATTAAACACCTGATTACGCGAAGGACTAAACACTCCTGATCGTCGCTACTCTCACTAGCGGGAATAACCACTATCTGCCTATCCCAAACGGATGTCGGCTCTCTACCACAACCCGGTGGAAAGTCTCGAACCGCCGACACTGCACGTCATTTGAACTTGGGAGTAGAGACTACGAGTCCACTCCCCTCAGGCTCCTTTAACGCTACCCCCTTAGATTGGCTAGCACTTGCATCCATGAAGAAAATCTCGATCAGAGATCGTAATACAATGAGGATTGGTGATTATCTAACAAGGAGGCTTAGTTATGGCAGAGTAAAACGAAAGGAGAAAGAGGAATGAAATCGAATAAAAGAGAACTTCTTACCTTAATAAATGAGGAACCGCACAACCACTGATTCGTCCTCGAATCAGAGATGAGTTGAGAGAGAGACAGAAAATCGGTCTAATAATCGAAAGAAACCCAAATAGGAGATTCAACACTTAACACCAATGATGAATCGAAGGGAAAGATATGATTCGGTAACCAACGAACCCTCAAGCTTCAGTCTACCAAATGATTAGCTAATGGTGAATGGTATAGAAGAAGATGCAAAAAGAGAGAATGATGAGAAGCAATTTTCGGCTAGAAGAATAGAACAAGAAGAAACAAAACGAAAAGAAAAGCAAGTGGGCAAGATGAGGTTCGGCTATGGAGAAAAGGGTGTAGAAGAAGAGTGATTCGGCTAAGGTATAGGGAGTTAAAGAAAATGGAAGGGTGTGGAAGAAAATGGTTCGGTCAAGAGAAGAAAGAAATAGAGGTGCTAAGAAGGAAAGAAAGAAACAAAAGAAGTAGGAGAAGAGTTGACATTCAGCTATCACACAAATGAAAAGAAAAGATGGAGAGGAAAGTTTGAGAGATTCAGCACAAGCACCAAAAATGAGTAACAAACTCGAAATGCCTTAAGAGTAAAACACCACCTCATCAAATAGAAAAGCTAAAGAAAACTATAAAATTCGGCACATTCCACTAAATGGTTCGGTTTTGCTATCATACACCAAAATGCCGAAATTCCCTATCCAACTACATCACATAGCCGAAATTCTCCCCCCACAACTCCCATATTCGGCCAACTCTCATCCACCCTCTCCAAATCCCTTGTTTTTCTCCTCCATTCACTCTCCATCTCCCATTTCGAATTGATTGACCAATTCAAACTCCCCAAGCTCCTCTCCTCCATCCATTTGAAAACCTTTGACCCATTCAACAACCACCTAGGTAGAGTCCCAGCCGAATGCCACCTCTTCCCCTCCTTGAGCACAAAAATTAAAGCTCCACAATGCAGCAGATGGGATTCGAACTCCTTCCCCCCTTGCTCTACCAGTGACGCCACCTCTACTCCACCTCATGCCCACTTTTTGACATCAAACATAAACAAATAAATATCCTTAAGGCCTGCTTCCACTAGCTCTCCCTCTTAAGTGCCCTAAAAACAAAATTTTTCCAAAGCTCTGACTCGAACCCGAGCCTCCCCAAGACCTCCAACCACACCTAAATAACAAGCTGAGCGAGCCAAACACATAGAATAGCACAAAATGCAGAACCCTTAATTCTAGGATTTTACAGTTCTACCCCCTTAAAGAAATTTCGGCCTCAAAATTTACATGATTAAAAGAGGTGAGGGTATTGCTGCCGCATCACATCTTCCGGCTCCCACGTGGCTTCCTCTGAATCGTGATTACGCCATAACACTTTAACCAATGGAATCGATCTCCTTCTCAACACCTTAACATCTCGATCCAAAATCTGCACTGGCTCCTCTTCGAAAGACAGACCGGGTCTTACTTCAATTTCTTCCACCGGCACTACGTGAGATGGATCCGAACGATAGCGCCTTAACATTGAAACATGGAATACATAATGTATCTGACTCAACTCTGGAGGTAACTCAAGCTGATAAGCCACTGGTCCTACACGTTTCAGCACTCAGTAAGGCCTGATGAATCTAGAGCTCAACTTGCCCTTCCGTCCAAATCTTAGAACCTTCTTCCAGGGTGAGACTTTTAAGAAGACGTGATCCCCCATTAAAAATTCTATTCCCTTACGCTTCAGGTTTGCATACGATTTCTGCCTATCGGAAGCTTCCTTCAACCGAGCCGGAATCAACTTAACCTTTTCCTTGGTCTCTGAGATCAATTTCGGACCCAACAACTGACGTTCGCCCAACTCTGTCCAGCAGGTAGGGGTACGACACCTACGACCATACAATGCCTCATAGGGTGCCATCTGAATGCTGGATTGATAGCTATTATTGTATGCAAATTTAGCCAGCGGCAAGTAATCTTCCCAACTACCTCTGAAATCAAGCACACAACCCCTCAACATGTCCTCCAGAATCTGAATTACCCTTTCCGACTGACCATCAGTCTGTGGATGAAACGCTATTTGTCTTTGAAATCTAGCCTTGTACCTAAGGCTTCATGCAAAGCCTTCGCATCGTGATGTAAACCTAGGGTCCACATGCGATATGATAGACACTGGTACCCCATGTAGCCTCACAATCTCTGCTACATACAGCTTGGCCAACTTCTGTAATGAATAGTCGACACAAACTGGTATGAAGTGGGCGGACTTCGTCAACCGATCGATAATCACCCACACCGAATCTTTCTTTGTAGGCATCAGGGGTAGCCCACTAACAAAATCCATCATTATCCTCTCCCACTTCCAAAGTGGAATCTTCATTGGTTGCAGCAACCCCAAAGGCAACTGATGTTCTACCTTCACCTGCTGGCATGTCAAACAGTTACTCACAAAATCGGTAACTTCACGCTTCAACCCTGGCCACCAGTACTGTTCCCACAGATCTTAGTACATCTTACTTCCATCGGGATGCATAGCGTAAGGGCTACTATGTGCCTCCCATAAAATCATCTATCTCAACTCGGAGTCTGTCGGTATACAAACCTTACCATGAAAGCATAATACCCCATTCACTATTCAGACCAAACTCCCCTGTTTCACCATCTTTCACTTGCTGAAGTCGAGAACTTAACAATTCGTCTAATAATTATTTCTCTTTAATCTGACTTACCCAAGTCGGCTTCACTTGAAGTTCGGCTAACAAGCTACCATCTTCATACAGACTGAGATGAGCAAACATTGCCCTCAAATCTGTTATCACCTTACAACTCAACGCATCTGCCACTACGTTAGCTTTACCCGGGTGATACTCAATTGAGCAGTCATAGTCTTTCAACAATTCAATCCATCTCCGCTGCCTTAAATTCAACTCCTTCTGAGTAAGGAGATATTTCAGACTCTTGTGATCCGTATAGATAACCGAATTTTCCCCATACAGGTAATGTCTCCATATCTTTAGGGCGAACACTATTGCAGCTAGCTCCAGGTAATGAGTAGGATAATTCATTTCATGTGGCCTTAATTGTCAAGATGCATACGCTACCACTTTCCCTCCTTGTATTAACACACAACCCAAACCTGTGTGCGATGCATCGCAATAGACAAAAAATTCCTTCCCAGCCTCAGGCTGAATCAATACCGATGCCTCAGTCAAAATCTTCTTTAACTTCTCAAAACTTTCTTGTTGCTTATCGGCCCAAACAAACGGTACTCATTTTCGCAGCAACTTGGTTAAAGGTGTAGCAATCAACGAAAACCCCTCAACAAACCTTCTGTAGTACCCAGCCAAACCCAGAAAACTTCAAATTTCTGACACTGTTTTCGGTGGTTTCCAATCCAATACAGCTTCGATCTTTCGGGGATCAACCCTAATCCCCTCAGTAGACACAACGTGCCCCAAAAAGGTCACTTCTTTCAACCAAAATTCACACTTGCTGAATTTGGCATACGATTGCTTCTTCTCTCAAAAATGCAGAATCATCTCAAGATGCAAATCATGCTCCTCCTCAGTCCTCGAATATACCAAGATATCATCTATGAATATCACGACAAACCGATCTAGGTAGTGTTAGAATACCCGGTTCATCATATCCATAAATGCAGCTGGTGCATTCGTTAACCCAAACGGCATCACTAAAAACTCGTAGTGCCCATATCGAGTCTGGAAAGCAGTCTTATGAATATCTACCTCCTTGACCTTTAACTGATGATACCCAGATCTCAAATCTATCTTCGAGAAAACCAAAGCTCCTTTCAGCTGATCGAACAATTCGTCAATTCTTGGTAGCGGGTATTTGTTCTTTATAGTCAACTTGTTTAATTGCCTATAGTCAATGCACATACGCATCGACCCATCCTTTTTCTTAACAAACAATACCGGTGCTCCCCACAGTGACACACTTGGTCGGATAAATCCATGATCCAACAGTTCTTGAATCTGAGCTTTAAGTTCCACCAGCTCCTTCGACGCCATCCTGTAAGGGGCGATGGACACCGGAGCCGTTCCTGGCAACAGATCGATGCCAAATTCAACCTCGCGATCCGGAGGTAATCCCGGAAGCTCTTCAGGAAAAACGTCTGGAAACTTTTTTACGGTTTTGACATCCCCAACAGTCAATTCCTTGGCCTCCAAAGCACTGATGAAAGCTAAAAATGCCTCACACCCTTTCCGCACCATCCTTTCCGCCTTTAATGCCGACACCACATTGGACAGGTAATTCCTTCTTTCTCCTATCACCAGCACCTCCTTATCCTCAGAAGTCTTCAATATCATGCGCTTAGCAGCACAATCCAAATTTGCACGGTGCTTAACTAGCCAATCCATGCCTAAGATCAGATCGAACTCGCAGAACGGTAGTTCCATCAAGTCTGCCAGAAATACTACTCCTTGAACTTCTAAAGGCACATTCCTAAACAACTTGTTCACTACCACAGATTGTCCTAGAGGGCTAACCACAGATATTTCTCTAGCGACAATTTTAGATCTAATACCCAGAGTCCCAGACACAGTACAGGCAACATATGAATGTGTAGACCCAATATCTATCAAAGCTGTAAATGGTACATCAAATATAAGGAACGTACCGGTTATGGCGTCCGGTGCGTCGCCAACCTCTCGACGTCTAGCCGCATAAACCAATCCAGGCTGTCTTGCACCTGTATTACCAGCACCTCTGCCCAGTGCTCCACGCCCTCGACCAAAATCATTTCCTCCTCTGGCTGGACCACGACCTTTCGGTGGCTGCTGACCACCTCTTCCTGGCTGTGCAAATCCCTGACCTATCGATCGCGCCCTAGCCAACTCTTGTGGACAGTTCTTTATCAAATGATCCCTAGATCCACACTTGAAGCATCCAGTAGTTCTTCTCCAACACTCCCCCGAATGTATTTTCCCACACTGAGCACACGGTCGAGACTGACCAACAGCAACAGGCATCGCAACTCGTCCCGGCCCATCAAACCTAGGCCTTTTCTGGAAACCCCCAGTAGATCCTGACATCCCAAAACTTCTCTTATTCTTGCCCCTGTCTTTATCCCGGTTCTGCCTCTCAGAACGCTTCACTTCTTCGACTATTTTTGCTTTCTTAACTAGTATAGCAAAATCTCTTTCTCGTTGCGGAGCTATCAGTACTCGCAGCTCGTCCCGCAGACCATCCTCGAATCGAACACAATGTTCAAAATCAGTTGCGATGATACCCCGGGCGTAACGGCTTAGGCGCAGAAATTCTGCCTCATATTCAGCCACGGACTTATTCCCCTGGACCAAGTTCAAAAATGCCTTCCTCTGGGCATCCACATAACTCGCCCCAACATACTTTCCCTGGAACGCTGTCTTAAAGAAGTCCCAGGTAATACGGTCAGCTGGAGTACCTTCCCTCACTATAAGCCACCATTGGTACGCCTCATCTCGCAGAAGGGACACTGCTCCTTTCAGCTTCTCCTCTGCGGTGCAATCCAGGTCGTTCATAACTCGTTCAACTGCTTCCAGCCAGTACTCAGCTACGTTTGGGGCCACACCAGAAATGCCCTTAAACATCTCAGCCCCATTTGCCTGAAGTCGCTCAGGGATAGATTTTTGGGCTACCGATCCAGTGCTTGCTCTAGCAACCCGTTCCAGAACATGCAATATTGCTTGAGACAAAACATTGTTTCCTCCAGTTCGGTCTTGAGACCCTGCTTCCGCTATTGGTGATGCTAGCACTTCGCCTTCCGGCTCATGTCCTGATTCTGAGGATCCAGCCTCAGCACCCCGGCCTCTACCGCGGTCGCGTGTACCACGTCCACGTCCTCTAGCTCTCATGTTTACTGAATCGACATAATCTGATTAGAAATTTTATGAATTAGTATATGACTCCACTGTTTATTAATGGATATCTTATGAAGACAGATTTAGAAGTAGTTTTCACAATTCGTATTTCTAAAGGTCCCGATCTCTAAAATTTTATCTCTTATAACTACCAATCACAACACAATAAAAATCCTTTCATAAATTCAAACAGAATCAGAAGACTTACGGTACGGATTTGGTGCTAGAGACTCGGGTGCCATACTTGCAAAAAGACATATATTTTTCTAAACCATATTTCAAACCAAATTTGGAAAACATTTTTGAACCCATTCCACAGCCGAGTTTTGTAACTTGGGCTCTGATACCACAAAATGTAACACCCCAAACCCGGCCTAGACATTACGACCAAATTTGGCATGTCACATGGAAAGGTTGTTAAAGAAACTTTGTGATCATTTAAAAATTTCTAGTTTTGATTCCATTTTGAAAATTAGACTTGATTTTATGTTTTCTTAAAAAGGTTATAAATAGTACTAACCAACAAAAACTTATTTTATAGTACGAGAATAAAAAACCAGCGGATTTCAGTATGTGACGTTTTTGAAAACAAGTATTGTAGTTTTAAGGAAATCTCAAATTTAATAGTCAATAGTTGGTGATCCATCCTTTAGTATTTTGGAAAACGGTTATTTAAGTTTTTAGGAAAACCCCATATTAGTCAATTCATAGTGGATAATAAATGCATTAAAATAAAAACCAAATTAAAATCATAGCGGACTTATTACAGAACATAATTCCAAAGTTAAAGTAAATTTAAAGTAATGTAAAGTAGAGTTTACTAAAGAAACAATGCATGGCCACCACAGAGTTCGCCTCGGCTCCAAATCAGCAAAGATAGGAATTACCTGCAAAATTAAGCTGAGGGGTGAGTTACGAGAACTCAGTGTGTAATTCCCCTCAAGAACAACATTTTTGGGCCTAAACCACCAAAGCAAATTGGGCCTTAGCCCTCTCTTAAGCAAATTGGCCGAAGCCCATAGGGATCGAATTAGGCCATAGCCCTAAAACATGGCATATCAGATAATGAATGCAATGCAACCCAGCCCAGCCTAGTATTCCATCCACTACACACCACTCCGTATCCAACCTAACACACCTGTAGGGATTTCTACAATCAACCCTCCATCCGCTACACACCTCATTGGCAGTCATGCTGACAGTCATGCTGCTTAAAGCCGAAATTGTGATAGGGTCACCAAAATATGTGCCAGAGCCACCGAAATATGTGGCCGAGCCACCAAAATACATTGCCCCTTTTCATCAATATCATATCCCAATCCCATGCAAATATTATCTTAATGTAATGAATACAAACATATATCAGTGTACATCGGATAATCGGAGCATACATATATTCACGCAAAGTTATTTAAATGACATATTCATAAAGGTTTCTAACCTCGTATCTCCAACCTTACCCTCAAGGGTATCTCAAGCGCTACATGGCTTATTATTTCGACTTTTTAACCATACACATAATTATTCTTTGAACCACAAGAGAAGGTGTGAGAATTACACACCGACACGCTGAAGGACTAAACACTCCTGATCGTCGCTACTCTCACTAGCGGGAATAACCACTATCTGCCTATCCCAAACGGATGTCGACTCTCTACCACAACCCGGCGAAAAGTCTCGAACTGTCGATACCGCACGTCATTTGAACTTAGGAGCAGAGACAACGAGTCCACTCCCCTCAGGCTCCTTTAACGCTACCCCCTTAGATTGGCTAGCACTCGCATCCATGAAGAAAATCTCGATCAGAGATCGTAATACAATGAGGATTGGTGATTATCTAACAAGGAGGCTTGGTTATGGCAGAGTAAAACGAAAGGAGAAAGATGAATGAAATCGAATAAAAGAGAACTCCTTACCTTAATAAATGAGGAACCGCACAACCACCGTTCGTCCTCGAATTAGAGATGAGTTGAAAGAGAGACAGAGGTTCGATCTAATATTCAAAAGAAACCCAAATAGAAGATTCGACACTTAACACAAATGATGAATCAAAGGGAAAGATATGATTTGGCAACCAACGAACCCTCAAGCTTCAGTCCACCAAATTATCGGCTAATGGTGAATGGTATCGAAGAAGATGCAAAAAGAGAGAATGATGAGAAGCAAGTTTAGGCTAGAAGAATAAAACAAGAAGAAAAAAAACGAAAAGAAAAGCAAGTGGGCAAGCTGAGGTTCGGCTATGGAGAAAAGGGTGTAGAAGAAGAGTGATTCGGCTAAGGTATAGGGAGTCAAAGAAAATGGAAGGGTGCGGAAGAAAATGGTTTGGTCAAGAGAAGAAAGAAATAGAGGTGCTAAGAAGGAAAGAAAGAAACAAAAGAAGTAGGAGAAGAGTTGAAATTCGGCTATCACACAAATGAAAAAAAAGATGGAGAGGAAAGATTGAGAGATTCAGCACAAGCACCAAAAATGAGTAACAAACCCGAAATGCCTTAAGAGTAAAACACCACCTCATCAAATAGAAAAGCTAAAGAAAACTATAAAATTTGGCACATTCAACTAAATGGTTCGGTTTTGCTATCACACACAAAAATACCAAAATTCCCTAGCCAACTACATCACATAGCCGAAATTCTCCCCCCACAACTCCCACATTCAGCCAACTCTTATCCACCCTCTCTAAATCCCTTGTTTTTCTCCTCTATTCACTCTCCATCTCCCATTTCAATTTGATTGACCAATTCAAACTCCCCAAGCTCCTCTCCTCCATCCATTTGAAAACCTTTGACCCATTCAACAACCACCTAGGTAGAGTCCCAGCCGAATGCCACCTCTTCCCCTCCTTGAGCAAAAAAATTAAAGCTCCACAATGCAGCAGATGGGATTCGAACTCCTTCCCCCTTGCTCTACTAGTGACGCCACCTCCACTCCACCTCATGCCCACTTTTTGACATCAAACACAAACAAATAAATATCCTTAATGCCTGCTTCCACTAGCTCTCCCTCTTAAGTGCCCTAAAAACAAAATTTTTCCAAAGCTCTAACTCGAACCCTAGCCTCCCCAGGACCCCCAACCACACCTAAATAACAAGCTGAGCGAGCCAAACACATAGAATAGCACAAAATGCAGAACCCCTAATTCTAGGATGTTACACATCAAATGGTAGCAACATAATATTTGCTTTAAAGTATTGACCTTTAATCATTAATGGACAATCTTTACATACTTCATCAACTAACACACTCTTGCCTAAAGGATTAGACACCTTAATCGTAAATTCTGTAGAATCTATAGGCATATTCATACTGGATACTAGTTTCATACAAATGTAAGAGTGTGTGGATCCGGGATCTATTAAAGCAATAACTTTAACATCATGAAGAGAAAAGGTACCCGTAATAACATCAGGAGAAGATGCCTCTTCGCGAGTGCGAATGGCATAAGTCCTCGTAGGCGCCCTACCCTCGGGTCTCGCAGCCTGCTCTCTAGGGTTACCCCTTCCACTTGCCCCACTTCCTGGGTTCCTTTGCGGTCTTCCTCTGACTACACTCCTGGATCTCGGGTTCTGAGCTATATCTTCTTTCATTGTCTCTGGACAATCTTTTATGTAGTGGCCTTGGGAACCACATCTGAAACATGCATTTTCATGTGCTCGACATTCTCCAAAATGATGTACGCCACATCAGGCATCCGGTCTATCCGATCGGATGTTCCCCACACTAGCAACTGAGGTTGTCTGTGCCTTACTTCCCGAATACTGCTTACTCTTGTCCTTCCTTGAAAACCCAGTGGAAGTAGCCGATCGGGTGGAGAAATCTCTTAACTTCTTGGATGTGGATTGGAATGACTTATTCCACTGTCTCTTTTTAGAGTCACGAGACTCTATTTCAGACTTTCTCTTCTCCCTTACTAGATCTTCGGCTTTACAAGCCCTCTCTACTAGCACAACGAATTCCTTCAGTTCTAGGACAGCAACAAACAATTTGAGGTCCTCTTTTAGCCCATCTTCAAATCTCTTACTCATAATGGCCTCGGTGGACACGCATTCTCGAGCGTATTTGCTAAGTCGTACAAACTCACGCTCATAATCAGTCACAGACATCTTGCCTTGCTTTAACTCTAGAAATTCCTTTCTTTTCTGGTCCACGAACCTTTGACTCATATACTTTTTCTTGAACTCTTCTTGGAAGAATTCCCATGTGACCTTTTCCCTCGGTACCACAGACACCAATATGTTCTACCATTGATAGGCAGAATCTCTTAAAAGAGAGACTACACACTTCATGCATTCCTCAGATGTGCATGACAACTCATTAAATACCTTGATGGTATTTTCTAACCAGAATTTAGCTTTTTTCGGATCATCATTTTTTCTAGCCCGGAATTCTTCTGCCCCATGTTTCCTGATTCTATCAACTGGAGGCTTCTCTCCTCTTACCACCTCTACTACTTGAGGGCTACTTTGGGATAGGTTGAGGAATAGGTGGGGTGGAGGGGGTTGCGCATTCGGGTTCGTGCATTGAACGAACTCCGTATACCATGTATTCATCATATGGAGGAAGGCTTCTCTAGCCTCTTCTCCTCCTCCTTTGACTCACCGTAGTGGGTCTATTCTCATTCTCGCTAAACACCGTCCCTTCAAAGTGGGAGCCAGTAGCGTTATTTTCACGTCATCCGCCACGGCTCTATCGGGATCCATTTACTAAATGTATAAACATAATTTAAGTAAATCAGAGTCGTCACACTATCATTATAAAAACATTCTTACGTATGGCATGTATAGCTAGACTAGTGCTCGTGCTACGTTAGTCCTAGAACCGACTAAACCATAGCTCTGATACCACTAAATGTAACACCCCATACCCGAGTCCAAGGCTAAGACTGGATATGAGACATTACCATGCTTGAACTCACTTAAACATATACTTACGGGTTGTAAAATTTTGTTCCGAAATAGAAACTCTTCTTTCGTAGTCAAAACGCACATATCATGGGCCTACGAGGCCTTAAACACATATCCGGGAACTTTCAGAATACAATCGGGAACTTTTCCTCAAAACAGGGGTCACACGCCCATGTGGCTTGGGGCACGCCCGTGTACCCCTAAGACACGCCCATGTCTCCCAACCGTGGTCGACACTGACTAATCTCACACAGTCTTGACACGCCTGTGGACTGAAACCGTGTGCTATACCTTGATATACTGACTTGTTCACACGGCTGGGGCACACGCCCATGTTCTAACCATGTATCACACACGACCTAAACAAACGGCCGTGGGATTAGCCCGTGGTCTATTCTGACTTAAGATACAAAGGTGCAGGGTGCACACGGCCTAGACACACGCCCGTGTGTCCATCCATGTGGCCACTTAGAGGCTATTTACCAAGCCAATTGCCACCCTGAAATCAAGTCCAAACTCATGCTCAATTCAGCAACTCAAGTATTACATCTAACATGAACAAGGATGCATACTTCATTGATAGATTAAAACATACATACTTAATCATTCATGACTCATCTCATTGGCCATATACAAAAAGAATACTAAGCTTGATAGCCAACACTTTGGCTAGTTTTAAAACATAACTCAAAATGAAATGTTTCCTATACATTCCATACTTAATATAAACAACTTGGCTATACCAAAATAGCGATGATAGTGTGCTCCGAGCTCCGATGACGGTGATCCACGAGATTAGCTTGGCGGGACAACATGGAAAGAAAAAAATAAAGGACGTAAGCATTTAGCTTAGTAAGTTTGCATGTAATTCTCATAGCAATATATTTGCTTAACATTAACCATTCATCATAAACAATGGTATTATGAAATCTCAAGTATTTAACCTTAGTTACTCTTACTGATTCTTACATATCTCATGGTACTTACTATTCTCATGTTCGTATGGTAAACAAGATACCTGTATCACTTGATCACATAGATCAGTATACTTTACTATGATAAGCATAATCTCAACTTCATCATTCATATCATGAATAATACTCTTAATTAACTCTGACTAGCATAACTTGATAATAACTTTACTTACTTAACTTTCTTACTTTCTCATTTAATCTTTACTCTTTTGCCCGATGAATTACTATGAATAAAAGAGGATACTAAATCTCAAAACACATGTGTCTTGATGCCAATGCTATATCGTTGATATAGTCTTACATGGGATCTCTTACTTGTTATTGATGCCATGTCTTGACATGGGCTTACACGAAGTCTTCCTTACGAGTTCCCTTGGGAACTTACCATTGCCATGTCTCGACATGGTCTTACTTGGTATCTTTACTTGTCAATGCCGAGCCTTGGCTTGGACTTACATGAAATCTTCCTTGGTACTCACCAATGCCATTCCTTGGCTTGGACTTACTTGGGATCTTTATCTCATGATAACTTTTCAATGCCAAGACTTGTCTTAGACTTACATGACAACTTTGCTTGGGGACTCACCAATGCCATGCCTTGGCTTGGGCTTATATGGGTCTTCATCTCATAATAACTCTTCAATGCCAAGACTTGTCTTGGTCTTACATGATAACTTGCTTGATTGTCGATGCCATGCCTTGGCTTGGTCATATACGGACTTTCTCATTTCATGTGATAGATCGAGTATCCTAGGTAATTCAACTTCAATCGGGACTTTCCCATGCTTAATCTCATTATCTTCTTTGTTTATCATAACATCAAACATTTTCATGGTAATATTGTACATTATGCTAAGCAGTTCAATGATATAAATCATAAAGCTTAGAAATCATACAAACTTACCTCAATATACAAAATGTGTATAGATATGCAATTTAGTCCTCGACTTTGTTCTTGCCTCGGTTTCGATCCGGGCTTCGTTTTTCTTGATCTATAATAATAATTAGATCATTTAATACTCACATTGACTAAATTGACTCTTAACTCATGCTTTGGCAAAATTACTATTTTGCCCCTAAACTTTCTCATATTTGCACTTTTGCCCCTAGGCTCGTAAAACGATTCCCATTTAACTTCCTTAAACATCATGCTTAGCTGATTCATTTTCTATACTATAACAATCATCAATTCTCACTATTTCTAATAGGTATGACCAATTTCATAACTATTACAAATTAGTCCATACTATCATTTTTCATGAAATTCACTAAGGAAAAGATGTTTATCTAACATCAAACTCTCATAAACTTCCATAAAATATCATTTTACAAGCATGTCACTATTGGGTAGATTTTTGAACATGCATCTTAGCTCATTTTATAGCTAAAAATAGCTAATTCATAATACGAGAACTTCAAAAATACGAAGAATATTAAAAACATGGCTAAGATGAACTTACTAGCAAGCTTGAAAGATGAACAAACCCTAGCTATGGGGTTCTTCAAATTTTCGGCACCAAGGAAGAAGATGAATGAAAATTTTATAATCTTTTTTCCTATTTTAATCATTTAATTGGTAAATGACCAAAATGCCCTTCTCTTTAAAAATTTACAATTTACTAACTCATGTCCATTTTTGTCCAAAATTATAATTTGGGTAAATTGCTATTTAAGGACTTCTAATTAATATTCTAAAGCTATTTCATACAAAAAACTTCTAGAAACTCATATTTTGCAACTTTTGCAATTTAGTCCTATTTGATAATTCCATGTCAATTTCACAAAATTTCTACATGGAACTTTAATACTATCATGCAAACATGTCATAAACCTTAAGAACTCAATTTACTAGCTCAGATTTGTGGTCTCGCACCACTGTTCCGACTAGGCCCTAAATCGGACTATTACACATTTACTATATGAAAACACATTTGTAACTGTCAGGATTCATCACACTATCGCAATTATATATATATGGCATGTATAGCTAGACTCACACGCGCTACATTAGTCTGAGAATTAACTAAACCGTAGCTCTGATACCAATAAAATGTAACACCCCTAACCCGAAACCGTCGCCGAATAGGGTTAAGAGGCATTATCGATCATTTCGGAACATTTAAATTCATTTCACAACACAAAGTTAAACATCAATCAAACATATCCAAATATAAACATATAGTCCCTTAATGAGGTCTACGAGACCTTAAACATATATTAGAAAGGGGTCGGGACTCAACCGAACACATACAAAAATTTTCAAAATTCAAACATTTTTCTAAGTTACAAAGATCACACGCCCGTGTGGGTAGGCCGTGTGCCTCACACGGCCTCAGACACGCCCATGTGTCCAAGCCGTGGCAAAACAGGGCATACCTACTGACTTATCCAAACGGCCTGAGACACGCCCGTGTGTCTCACCCGTGGTCGACACTGACTTGTACCACACGGCCAGTCACACGCCCGTGTGTCCAGCCCGTGGTCGAGCCTAACTTGTTTTGAAACTCAACCTCGAAGGACACGGTCAAGCCACACGCCCGTGTACTCAACCGTATGGGCAATTATAGGCCATTTTTAAGGCCAAACTTGCCTCCCACACATTGAATCACCTACAAACCTCAAATCATATACATTTATACCACAATTGGCAACCAAAACCTATCAATTTATGCACCAATTAAACATCAACTACATCATCTATTTCCATACTCAATTTCTACTCAACTAAAGCCATCCAAAACACCATATTCACAACTCAAATCATATAAGCTAAGCATCATACAAACCTCACTACAAATCACATTTAAACCACAATTTTCATCAACTATTTAAGCATGAAACATACCATATTAATCATTCATATAATCCACTCAAGCATTCCAACGCCCTTCAACTTTCAAGCCATATCACATGGCAAATCTCATACACATCAAAAACATGCCATAACTACTAGCCTATACATGCCATATACCAAATATATACATCTTTCAGAAGTACCAAAATAGATAGCCGATAGTGTGATTGAGTCGCTAATGATCCCCAGATCCGAGCTAGCTTTACTGACACTGAAAAACAAAGAAACAATTCACGCAATAAGCTTAAGAGCTTAGTAAGTTTGTAATATAATACATATTAATCAATAATGCAACATTAATTCATAATTAAACCATCACATATATAAATTCACAACAAATCACATTATCATTCTCAATCATATACTCATATATTCATCTATTCAACCTTGGACAATATCCTCAACCACATAGGTTCGAAACGTACCTTTGCCAATACTTAGTTGACTAATGTTCTTGCTAATCAATGATCGATATTACATTTTATTCACTGTTCACTATCCCTTCAATTCAATCACACACTAAGTGCCCAATTCATAGTCAAAACTAAAATAACGTCGCACACTTAGTGCCTCAATTCAGAACCAAATGTAATTCGGTATGGCACCCACAGTGCCAACCACAAAGCTGAGCTTCTATTTTTTTCGCACACACAGTGCTAATCATCTCAGTTACATTTCCAAATACGAACACTTAGTGCCACATAACTCAATCCCTCACATAGCATTTATAATTCAATAATCTCATAACTAATCATTTCATAACATTTAAACATAGTTAAGTACACGTATTATATCCGAACTTACCTCGGACATCGAAATACCAAAACTAGCCGATCAATCGAATACTTTGTCTTTGCCTCGATCTCGATCTGAAACCCTCTTTTCTTGATCTATACATATTTAAATTTAACTCATTTAATCACCAATTCATTCAATTTAGTCCAAATACACATATTTCGGGTATTTTAAAAAATAGCCCTCATATTTTCACATTTCGACACTTTAGCCCCTGGTCGCTGTGATTTGTCAAAGTTTTAAAATTTATAAAGAGAATGATCGAACCTGGAAACTAACTATGACAACGATTTGAGGCAAGCGTACCTATCAAACAATAGTATAGTTAACGCAAGACCGGATTGTCGAACACAAAGGAACTAAGAGTACTAATACTAACTTTCTTTTTATTATCTAGCCTAAAATAAAGGGAATTGTCGTTTAATCTAAATTAACTAACTACTAAGCTAAAGACTCTAAGACAAAGAAGAATGAATTTGGGGAAATACTTGTGGGAAAAACCAATTGATTAAGACAATACCCGAGGAAGAATCCACCTAGACTTCACTTGTTATCTAACACTGAACCAGATGATTTATTCACTTGAATTGATCCGTAGGACTCCCTAAGTTATATTAATACCTCCGTCGAGGCTACTAACGTCTAACCCTAGGTTGATTAATTGAAATCTCTTTCTAATTAAAACCCCTAGAATTGCATTAACTTGATCTATGGACTCCCATATTAGGTTTCACCCTAATCCGGCAAAATCTCGTCACCCTATGTCTAGGCGTGCGATCAACTCCGCTTAATTATGCTAGATCTACTCTTAGGCAGGGACTTTTGCTCCTCCACCTAAGCACATCAAACTTGAATCAATATCCCAGAAATATCAAAACAAGAATTAAGAATACATGATTAAGAACAAATCAAGTATTTATCATATAGTTCAGAAAACAATAACAAGATTCATCTTAGGTTTCATCCCCCTCAAGTATCTAAGGAGTTTAGTTCATAAAGATAAAAGAAAACATTTTAGAAGAAAAGATAAAACAAAACATAAGAAAAACCATAAAACTCCCTGAAGGAATTGAAGAGAAGATCCTCCGTCTTGAGTATGACTCCGGCTTCTTGAGATGAATCAACTGGCTTTCTTCGAGCAAATCCCACAATTCTGACCTCTCCTGTAATATCCGGGATTTAGGGCTTGTGCATTTTTGCTAAATTGAATGTGCTAGTATGCCTATGTGTGTTTTGAATGTGTTTTTATGAATTTTTAGAACCTTAAGAGTGTAGGTGAATGCCTTAGAAAATATTAAATTTTAAGTATTGAAGGGGAATTGAACAAAAGAGGTCTTAAGAGAAATAGTAGGGGAAATTAGACACAAAAAGTGCCTTGGTAAAGTGGCATGAAGGCGCCACTTAAAGCTCTGGCAAGTGACGCCACAAGCAGTGTAAAAGGGCTTAGGTTCGAGCAGCAAGGGACGCAAATAGGAGTTTTATTTTGCAGCAAGGATGAGTAGTGGTGGACGGCAATGGGACACTTGATGGATGAGCATTTGATCAAGTCAAATGCATTCAAAATTCGACTAAGGTAGGAAGATAATTGTTGATTTATTTAAATTATTTTGAATGGGTAAAGAAGAGAGGAAATAGGAGAAAAAGGAGGAAACTAATAAGGGAAGGAGAGTTGGCCGGCCAAGGGATACTTTGGATGTCAATATTCGGTCATGGGAAAGGGGGGAAAATCGAATGTGCATAGTAAAGTTTAGGCATTTTTCTTGTGCACTTTTCCTCCCTAATTATCTTCTTCTTTTCTATTTTATTTTTGTTATAGCCGAAACTTCTTCACCCTCATCAGTGCCGCAACTCTCTAAGTTCAAACTCCTATTCACTTCTCTTCTTTTCTTTTTGTTTATGTTGGCCGAACCCTCCCCTTGACATAAAAGTTGGATCGCATCCAATCTTAACCTTCATTCTTCTTCTCACAATTCTCCAAAAGCCGAAAGTAAGTTTTCCTAGCCATAGCCGATTGTTTATTAAACTCCATAAGCCAAAACCTATTGAACAACATCTAGCCTATATAGCTGAATCTCTTTGTGATTTCAAGCAAGGGTGCAGTCGATTTCATCATTAGGGGTAAGATCAAATGTTATTCGATTTTCATTCCTTTTTCTTTTAGCCGAAATCTAGGAACTAATCCCATTAATGCACTTTGGCTGAAACTTTGAAGGAGGAATTCAGGATTTGGTTGTTGTCGACTACGAGGAGGAGATCATTCGGGATTTCAAAATCTAAGGTAAGAAAAGTGTGGTTTAGGCCGAAGGCCATTTATTCAAATGTTGGAATCGGATCTAACATACACCATGTAGGTATTGCGACATCTTCAAAGACAAGGGATAAATTCGGGGTTTAGATCCGCAAGGTAAGAGAGTGTTAACATTCAGCCAAGGCTATATTTAGTAATTATTTGAGTGGCCGATTCTAACTTTGACTACTTAGGGAGGAGTACAATCCGATTCGATAGACTTTCGGGATTTCAGTGAAAGCATTAAGTAAACCAGGTGTGTACCCCACACTAACTCTTAATAGATTTATGGCATCAATTTAATATATGTGTTTATAATAATGTGAAAAGTGGGCAAAGGTACCATGTGATGGTACAAAGTACTCAGGTAAGTAACCTTAACATTATGTTAATAAATGATATGAATAATATTATGATATGAATATTTGGAATATGGTACATATGTGAATATCGATAAGAATGTGGAATAAGGCATAAGGCATGATATTGCATATTCTATGTGACATGGGGCATATGGGTTATATGGAAAGGGAAGTGATCCGTGGTTTATACCACAATATCTCGAATGTGGTGACTCATGTCACGAAATCTGAATGTGGTGACTTATGTCACAAAATAATGTCTGGTGGCTATGCCACAAAATTTATAAGGGCGATGAGCAAGTTGTCTACAGCGACTGCCTTCGATGATGTGTAGCGGATGGAGGGTCGACTTAGTAGTCCCCACAGTGTGATGGTTGGTACGGGTGATGTGTAGCGGATGGTTATCTAGGTATGGGTTCGGGTTTGCATCATTATTTTTATCTGTTAAAAATACGTATGATACAATATGATATGCCTGAATCGTTGGGGCTTAGTGTTGGTTATACACACTGTGTCTGTTTGACTCACCCCGTTGTGGGATATCTTTTCAGGTGACACTCAGTAGATGGACCGGGTCGGCGGGAGCTTAGTGGTGGCCATGCTCAGCTTGCAGTTATTTTATTTTGAGACTTTATTTTTAAGTTTGGATTTATTCGGGTTTTGTTTTAATGTAATAAGGCCATAGTTATAAACTGATTATGCATGCATTTTATTTATTTTATTATGATACAATTTTTATCAATTTAAAGTTTAAGCAACTTTTCTTAAAAATAAATCTTATAATGTTTTAACACCTAACACAAATGATTTTCAATTTAAATAGTAAACTCTAAAAACTCGGCTTTTTCCTTTAACTTATGGTTTTGAAATATAACAATAAAGTCTTAATAAAGCCTAATCTTCGAGAATAACGATGTTTTCAATTTGAACCCAATCCAAATTTTTCTCCTAAATCACCCAAAGTTTTCCAAGAAACAAACAAGTTTTGAATTGTTTTACTCCAAGAACATACCAGATCCAGTCAGGGTTTGTGGGCCGGGTTTGGGGTGTTTCAGTTTGGTATCAGAGCCCAGTTTTAAACTCTCGGCCTTGGGTTTAAAGCCCATAATGTTTTCAGAATTGAGCCCAAATAAGTTTTGTGAAAATTTTTGTGAAATGAGTAGGTTTTTCTGGCATGGCACCTAAGTCTCCGACCCGAAGTCCACCAGGTAAGTACCCCTAACCGTTGTGTGAATTAATGTATGATTTGTATAGGGGTATAACAGGAACGTAGATTAGTATATTAAGTTATGGAACCCTAGGATTAGTTTACCCCAACACAAGAACTACATAAAATTTAAGGCCTAACTAAACAAACCTGTGACTAAGTCGCCGAGTTAGGGTGTGGCAACCATTGTGCGCATGTCAGGATTGGATTCAGGAAGAGCCCGGTATTTAAGCAAGCCCTAGTGACTCACCTCCTCTTCACTCGAATCCTACCTGCACGTAGTAACGGTTCACCCTAACCAAGAGGACTCATTCACAAAGCTAAACTCAATAATTAAAACCCGAAAGGGACTCGCTACATTGTTTTATAAATCTTAGTTTTAAAAATCACCCAAATACCCCTGGTCTGTAAGATTACTAAAATACCCTTGGTTTATGAAATTACCACACTACCCTCAATTTTTTCTAAAATATTCTTACTTTACAAAAATACCAAAACCCCTATTTTGCAAAACATCAAGATACCCTGGTTTGGAAATTTACCAAAATACCCCTTAGGACAAAATTACGAAAATGCCCCTGGGATTAAAACGGACAAAAATGTACAAGTGATGAATGTGTGTAGTAGATACTACTGAATGAAGGTGCATCTTTCTCTGAACTAGGATAGAAGACTTGAAACAAAACTCTGTAATGATCGAAAGAACTACTACTAAACTTCCTTACATAAAACTTGTTCGTGGATAATTAGTGGAACAAAGACTAATGCATAAAACTTTCTAAAATAGATTAAATCACGATCGTAGACATGAGTTCTAGGGGACGTGGTCGTAATGTGCGAGGACGTGGTAGAGGAAGAATGACCGTATCGGAACCCGTTAGGTCTGAACAAGGGTCCGAAAATGAGGTACCACCACCCCCACCACCAGCTGTTGGTGTTGAGCAAAGAAGATCAGGCATCGGATGATGCGCGACGCAGCAAGCGGTCCGCGAAGTTCTTGAGATGGTGGCTAGAGCAGGTGGAGGTATGGTAGCTCAGAAATTTGTACCCGAGCGAATCCGAGCCAATGGAGCTGAAGTATTCCGTGGCGTATCTGGTGTGGCACCCAGTACGGCTGAATATTGGTTGGAAGCGACAGAGCGAATTATGGATGAGCTGGATCTGACTGCTGAAGAGAAGCTGAAGGGAATGGTGTCGCTACTTCGCGATGAGGCATATCAGTGGTGGCTCACAGTTCGGGATGGTGCTACAGCTGAGGATCTCACTTGGGAGTATGTTAAGGTGGCATATCAGAAGATGTTTGTTGGAACTAGTTATACTGATGCTCAGAGGAAGGCATTTCTGGGGCTGGTTCAAGGGAACAAGTCTGTAGCGGAGTACGAGGCTGAATTCTTAAGGTTGAGCCGGTATGCTCGAGGTATCGTGGCTACGGAGCATGAGCAATGTGTCCGATTTGAGGACAGACTGAGGGATGACCTGAGATTGTTGATAGCTCCACAGCAGGAGCGAGAGTTTGCCGTGTTGGTGGAAAAGGCTAAGGTAGCCGAAGGGATTAAGGACTCTGTGAAACAGAATACTGAACGGAATAGGCACAAGAGAGGTTTTGGATCATCAGGGTCATCCGGGAATGTTCAAAAAAGGCCTAGAGTTGATGGGCCACGAGGTCAGCAAGCTGTTACAGGAGGGCAGTATCATACTTGTGCTGAGTGTGGGAAGAGGCACCTAGGAGAGTGTTGGAAGAAGACAGGGGGTGCTTTAAGTGTGGATCTTAGGAAGATCGAGGCAGTGCTAGATTGGAAACCACCTAAGTCGGTGGCAGAGGTTCGCAGTTTCTTGGGATTGGTAGGCTACTACAGAAGGTTCGTGGAAGGGTTCTCATCAATAGCTGCTCCTTTGACGAAGTTGTTGAGAAATGAGGTACCTTTCATATGGACAGATAAGCAACAAGAGAGTTTTGAGAAGCTTAAGAGGGTCTTGACTGAAGCTCCAGTCTTGATTCAGCCGGAAGCGGGGAAGGATTTTGTGGTGTACTGTGACGCTTCTCATACAGGATTAGGATGTGTTTTGATGCAAGACGAGAAGGTAGTCGCTTATGCATCTCGATAATTGAGGCCACATGAGGTGAACTACCCGACGCACGACTTGGAATTGGCGGTGGTGGTCTTTGCTCTTAAGGTATGGAGGCACTATTTATATGGAGAAAAGTCAGTGATCTACAAAGACCACAAGAGCCTTAAGTATCTGTTGACTCAGAAAGAGCTGAACCTGAGACAGCAAAGGTGGGTGGAGTTATTAAAGGATTACGATTGTTCTGTAGAGTATCATCCGGGCAAGGCGAATGTAGTGGCAGATGCTCTAAGTCGAAAAGTAGTGTCGGATCTGAGAGCGATGTTCGTACATCTAAGCTTGTATGATGATGGAAGTTTTTTGCGCGCACTGCAAGTTAAGCCGACGTGGTTGAATGAGGTGAAAGAAGGACGGTTAAGCACGATGATCTAAGTGCTAAGTTGCGGCAAGTGCAGAGTGGGGAGTTAGAGGATTATGGTGTTAACAAATGATGGAGTATTGTGTTTCAAGGGTAAGGTCCGTATGCCAAGAACGAGGAGTTAAGACGGAGAATTCTTTAGGAATCGTGATAGTAGCCCTTATGCTATGCATCCCGGAGGTAGTAAGTTGTATAGAGATCTAAAGGAACAGTTACGGTGGCCTGGTCTTAAGAGGAAGTTCTGTAATTTGTAGGGAAGTGCTTGACGTGTCAACAAGTCAAGGCAGAGCACCAAGTTCCGTCAGGGTTGCTTCACCCGATAAAGATTTCGCAGTGGAAGTGGGAGAGAATCACCATGGACTTCGTTAGTGGGCTTCCCCTTACGCCTACTAAGAAGGACTCGGTATGGGTGATAGTGGACTTATTGACAAAATCCGCGCATTTCATACCAGTGCGGGTTGACTATTCTTTGCAGAGGTTGGGGAAGTTGTATGTGGCAGAAATTGTGAGGTTGCATGGAGTGCCAATGTCGATTATCTCAGATAGGGATCCAAGGTTTACGTCTCGGTTCTGGAAAGCACTACATCAAGCTTTGGGCACCAGATTAGACTTCAGTACGGCATTTCATCCACAGTCAGATGGCCAGTCTGAGCGAGTGATCCAAGTGTTGGAAGATATGTTGAGAGGCTGTGTAATAGACTTTAGAGGAAGTTGGGAAGAATACTTGTCTTTAGTAGAATTTGCATATAATAACAGCTATCAAGCCAGTATTCGGATGGCACCGTATGAAGCGCTGTATGGACGGAAGTGTCGCACTCCTACGTGTTGGACAGAATTAGGAGAACGTCAAGTTTTGGGTCCAGAAATTGTGGCAGAATCCGAAGAAAAGGTTAAGTTAATTTCGCACGATTAAAAGAGGCATCCGACAGCGTAAGTCGATACGGATCTTAAGCTTAAAGGAAATAGAATTTTTGTGGGAGATCAGTGTTTCTTAAGGTTTTGCCATGGAAGAAGGTGATGAGATTTGGTCGCAAAGGGAAGTTAAGTCCAAGGTTTATAGGACCTTATCAGGTATTGAAGCGGGTTGGACCAGTGGCGTACCAGTTAGAGTTGCCACCAGAGTTGAGATAGATGCACGATGTATTCCGCGTTTCTATGCTACGTCGTTATCGATCGGATCCGTCTTATGTAGTACCGGTTGAGGAGGTGGAGCTAAGGCCAGATTTGTCCTACGAAGAAGAGCCGATTCAGATTTTGGAACGAGATGTGAAGGTATTACGAAGGAAATCAGTCCCTTTAGTCAAAGTGTTATGGCGTAATCATGGATCGGAAGAAGCTTTATGGGAGCTGGAAGAAGCAATGCGACAGCAATACCCTCACTTATTTTAGCCAGGTAATTTCGAGGTCGAAATTATTTTTAAGGAGGGTAGAACTGTAATATCTGGGATTTAGGGCTTGTTCATTTTTTCTAAATTGAATGTGCTAGTATGCCTATGTGTGTTTTGAATTTGTTTTTATGAATTTTTAGAACCTTAAGAGTGTAGGTGAATGCCTTAGAAAATATTAAATTTTAAGTATTGAAGGGGAATTGAACAAAAGAGGCCTTAAGAGAAATAGTAGGGGAAATTAGACACAAAAAGTGCCTTGGTAAAGTGGCATGAAGGCGCCACTTAAAGCTTTGGTAAGTGACGCCACAAGCAGTGTAAAAGGGCTTAGGTTCGAGCAGTAAGGGACGCAAATGGGAGTTTTATTTTGCAGCAAGGATGAGCAGTGGTGGATGGCAATGGGACACTTGATGGATGAGCATTTGATCAAGTCAAATGCATTCAAAATTTGGCTAAGGTAGGAAGATAATTGTTGATTTATTTAAATTATTTTGAATGGGTAAAGAAGAGAGGAAATAGGAGAAAAAGGAGGAAAGCGATAAGGGAAGGAGAGTTGGCTAGGCCAAGGGATACTTTGGATGTCAATATTCGGTCATGGGAAAGGGGGGAAAACCAAATGTGCATAGTAAAGTTTAGGCATTTTTCTTGTGCACTTTTCCTCCCTAATTATCTTCTTCTTTTCTCTTTTATTTTTGTTATAGCCGAAACTTCTTCACCCTCATCAGTGCTGCAACTCTCTAAGTTCAAACTCCTCTTCACTTCTTTTCTTTTCTTTTTGTTTATGTTGGCCGAACCCTCCCCTTGACACAAAAGTTGGATCGCATCCAATCTTAACCTTCATTCTTCTTCTCACAATTCTCCAAAAGCCGAAAGTAAGTTTTCCTAGCCATAGCCGATTGTTCATTAAACTCCATAAGCCAAAACCTATTGAACAACATCTAGCCTATATAGCTGAATCTCTTTGTGATTTCAAGCAAGGGTGCAGTCGATTTCATCATTAGGGGTAAGATCAAATGTTATTCGATTTTCATTCCTATTTCTTTTAGCCGAAATCTAGGAACTAATGCCATTAATGCACTTTGGTCGAAACTTTGAAGGAGGAATTCGGGATTTTGTTGTTGTCGACTACGAGGAGGAGATCATTCAGGATTTCAAAATCTAAGGTAAGAAAAGTGTGGTTTAGGCCGAAGGCCATTTATTCAAATGTTGGAACCGGATCTAACATACACCATGTAGGTATTGCGACATCTTCAAAGACAAGGGATAAATTCGGGGTTTAGATCCGCAAGGTAAGAGAGTGTTAACATTCGGCCAAGGCTATATTTAGTGATTATTTGAGTGGCCGATTCTAACTTTGACTGCTTAGGGAGGAGTACAATCTGATTCGATAGACTTTCGGGATTTCAGTGAAAGCATTAAGTAAACTAAGTGTGTACCCCACACTAACTCTTAATAGATTTATGGCATCAATTTAATATATGTGTTTATAATAATGTGAAAAGTGGGCAAAGGTACCATGTGATGGTACAAAGTACGCAGGTAAGCAACCTTAACATTATGTTAATAAATGATATGAATAATATTATGATATGAATATTTGGAATATGGTACATATGTGAATATCGATAAGAATGTGGAATAAGGCATAAGGCATGATATTGCATATTCTCGTGTGACATGGGGCATATGGGTTATATGGAAAGGGAAGTGATCCGTGGTTTATACCACAATATCGAATGTGGTGACTCATGTCACGAAATCGAATGTGGTGACTTATGTCACAAAATAATGTCCGTGGCTATGCCACAAAATTTATAAGGGCGATGAGCAAGTTAAATGCAGCTGATCGCCTTCGATGATGTGTAGAGGATGGAGGGTCGACTTAGTAGTCCCCACGGTGTGATGGTTGGTACGGGTGATGTGTAGCGAATGGTTATCTAGGTATGGGTTCGGGTTTGCATCATTATTTCTATCTGTTAAAAATACGTATGATACGATATGATATGCCTGAATCGTTGGGGCTTAGTGTTGGTTATACACACTGAGTCTGTTTGACTCACCCCGTTGTGGGATATCTTTTCAGGTGACACTCAGTAGATGGACCGGGTCGGCGGGAGCTTAGTGGTGGCCATGCTCAGCTTGCAGTTATTTTATTTTGAGACTTTATTTTTAAGTTTGGATTTGTTCGGGTTTTGTTTTAATGTAATAAGGCCATAGTTATAAACTGATTATGCATGCATTTTATTTATTTTATTATGATACAATTTTTATCAATTTAAAGTTTAAGCAACTTTTCTTAAAAATAAATCTTATAATGTTTTAACACCTAACACAAATGATTTTCAATTTAAATAGTAAACTCTAAAAACTCGGCTTTTTCCTTTAACTTATGGTTTTGAAATATAACAATAAAGTCTTAATAAAGCCTAATCTTCGAGAATAACGATGTTTTCAATTTGAACCCAATCCAAATTTTTCTCCTAAATCACCCAAAGTTTTCCAAGAAACAAACAAGTTTTGAACTGTTTTACTCCAGGAACATACCAGATCCGGTCAGGGTTCGTGGGCCGGGTTTGGGGTGTTTCATCTCCAGCTTAGCTCCTTGGCCTAGCTGGACACCCCGACAGAAGGCTTCTGTCGACTCCCACTTTTAGGTTATAGTTAGGGTGTTTATATAGACTTCAGAATGTGTTACTTCACCTCTAAGTATCCTAATCCGAATAGAATTTCTCTTTGCCACGGCAGGGACACGCCCTTGGCACATGCCCGTGTAAGTCGCGGCCAGGCCGTGTTCGAGTCCATCAATGAGGCACGGCCGTGTGGTCTTGGGCCCAGGCCGTGTCGATTTCATGATTTGGCCCATTTGGTTCGTTTTAAGCCCGTTTCTCTTTCTTTTCATTCTCCGGTGCATTCTTGAGTATAAAACATGAAAACACAGGATTAAGAGCACCAAATTACACAATTCAAGGCTTAAATCATCCAAAAGCATACTAAATGTGGGCTTAAAATATGTTACTATTGTGGTTTATCAAATACCCCCACACTTAAGCTTTTGCTTGTCCTCAAGCAAAATTCTCAACTCATAATTAAAATAAACTTCCTCAATAATATTCATCGATAGTGTTTCATCATAATTCATAGATAATTCATACATGGATAATTCAACTCAAAGAGTCCTAAAGATTCAAACATTCTAAGTCATACATTTTTGTAGCATGAAAACGTAGGTGTTTTCCCCTCATCTAAATAATTACCTCTGATTCAAAATCGACAAGGATTGACGTCCTCCGAAAAGATTCACTCAAATCACTCGAGGTGTTTAAGGTTCAAGAAAAACACTCATAAGTCAAACATGAAAAGTTAATCCCATAGGCTTGCATGAAAATCAAATCTCCACCATTATAATATGAGATGATACACAAATCAAAAGGTCTTTAATGTGGTTGTAACTGGGGCTTGGTTAAAGGTGTGGATAAAGGCTAAATTAGAGGGTTAGAATCGATCGACTGACAAATTACCTAACTAGAAACAACGAACTGATAGTAAATAATTACATCAATTGAAAACTCATAATACTAATAATAACACGAGCTTCTTCTAAAGATGTGAATTTAACTGTTTTAAGCTCATAGAACATAGAACTAATAATGAATATACTTCATTTTTTTAAGAAAAAATCAAGTAATAAGAACATAGAATTTGACAACTGATAAAGAAAATAGTTAAGTAATCGATCAAATCAAATCTCGATATAGGGGTAGTCAAGAAGAATGGTGATAACGAATACAAAGGGTTTTGGGTTAATATTAGTGGGTGAGTGATCGTTGTGTTTATGCGATGTCAAAGTCTTAAAATTTATAATGAGAATGATCAAACCTGGAAACTAACTACGACAACGATTTGAGGCAAGCGCACCTATCGAACAGTAGTATAGTTAAGGCAAGACCGGAATGTCGAACCCAAAGGAACTAAAAGTACTAATACTAACTTTCTTTTTATTATCTAGCCTAAAATAAAGGGAATTTGTTGTTTAATCTAAATTAACTAATTATTAAACTAAAGACTCTAAGACAAAGAAGAATGAATTTGGGGAAAATACTTGTGGAAAAACCAATTGATAAAGAAAATACCCAAGGAAGAATCCACCTAGACTTCACTTGTTATCTAACTCTGAACCAGACGATTTATTCATTTGACTTGATCCGTAAGATTCCCTAATGTATATTAAACCCTCTCTCGAAGTGAATAACGTCTAACCCTAGGTTTATTAATTGAAATCTCTTTCTAATTAAAACCTCTAGAATTGCATTAACTCGATCTATGGAATCCCATATTAGGTTTCACCCTAATCCGACAAAATCTGGTCACCCTATCTCTAGGCGCGCGATCGACTCCGCTTAACTATGCTAGATCTACTCTTAGGCAGGGACTTTTTCTCCTCCACCTAAGCACATCAAACTTTAATCAATATCACGAAAATATCAACACAAGAATTTAGAACACATAATTAAGAACAAGTCAAATTTTTATCATATAGTTCAGCAAACGATAACAAGATTCATCTTAGGTTTCATCCCCCTCAGGTATCTGAGGGTTTAGTTCATAACAATAAAAGAAAACATCTCAGAAGAAAATATAAAACAAAACATAAGAAATCCCTAAAACCCCCTGAAGGAATTGAATGAGAGATCCTCCGTCTTAAGTATGATTCCGGCTTCTTGAGATGAATCAACTGGCTTTCTTCGAGTAAACCTCCACAAATCTGCCTCCTTTGGCCTAGCAAGACGCCCCTTGACAACAGCCTTGGGCTCCCCTTTTTAGGTCATACTTAGGGTGTTTATATAGGCTTCGGAATGTGTTACTTCGCCTCTAAGCATCCTAATCTGAGTGAAATTTCTCTTTGTCACGGTAGGGACGCGACCATGGCACACGCTCGTGTAAATCGTGGTCAGGCCGTGTTCGAGTCCATCAGTGAGGCACGGCCGTGTGGTCTTGGGCCCAGGCCGTGTCGATTTTGTGATGTGGCCCATTTGGCCCGTTTTAAGCCCATTTCTTGTTCTTTTCATCCTCCGGTGCTTTCCTTAGTATAAAACATGAAAACAAAGGATTAAGAGCACCAAATGACATAAAATAAGGGATAATTCATCCAAAAGCATGCTAAATGTGGGATTAAAATATGTTACATTTATGGTTTATCAAATACCCCTACACTTAAGCTTTTGCTTGTCCTCAAGCAAAATTCTCAACTCATAATTAAAACGAACTTCCTCAATTCATAATATTCATCAATAATGTTTCATCATAATTTAAAGATAATTCATACATGGATGATTCAACTCAAAGAGTCCTAAAGATTCAAACAATCTAATTCATACCTTTGTAGCACAAAACCTAGGTGTTTCCCCTCATCTAAATAGTTACCTCTGATTCAAAATTGACACGGATTGACATCCTCACTAAAGATTAACTCAAATCACTCGGAGTGTTTAAGGTTCAGAATTAAGCACTCAAAAGTCAAACATGAAGATTTAATCCCCTAGGCTTGCATGAAAATCAAATCTCCAGCATTGTAAAATGAGATGATACACAAATCAAAAGGTCTTTAACAGGGTTGTAACGGGGCTTGGGTTAAAGGTGTGGATAAAGGCTGAATTAGAAGGTTAGAATCGAGATTGAATTCACAAATTACCTAACTAGAAACAACAAACTGAATATAAAAAAAATACATCAATTGAAAACTCATAACACTAATAATAACACGAGCTTCTTCCAAAGATGTGAATTTAACTGTTTTGAGCTCATAGAACATAGAACTAATAATGAATATACTTCGTTTTTGTTTTTTTTTTAAGAACAAGTCACAAATACATAATAAATGATGAATTTACTATCAAAATAAATAGGCAATCGATCAAATCAAATCTCGATATAAGGGTAGTCAAAAGGAATGGTGATAACAAAAAACGAAGGGTTTTGGGTTAATATTAGCGGTTGAGTCAATAAAAAAGGGTTGTTAGGATTAAACGGGGTTCACTAGGGGTTATTGTGAAGGTAGGCTTTTAGTGGAGTAAGTGGGTTAAATCCTAGGTGCCTTCATCATCTTTGTATATCAAATCAAAAGTGTGGTCTTGACAAGTATAATTGATGCAAGTTCTAGAATAACAAATCAATGTTGACACACTCATAATCAATAAAGTGAGCAAGAAAAAGAATATATGCTCTATAAGGCTCAAAATCTCACAAAAATTATGGGTTTTTGATGTCAGCTTCGTAAATTTCAAACTTCAAAGTAATATTTAAATTCAGGTAGACAACCTAGAAAAATTTTTAATTCTGAAAAATAGACTTATCATGCTTGGCTCTCTAGTATCTTAGAGTATAAATCATCAATGCATAATTATCAATGACTTAATCTCAAACATATCAACAAAAATCATAAATCATAGGAAATTTCATTCTAATCGTAATATGAGGAACTTACTTTAAGACAAGGCATAATTCAGGATTTGAGAATAATGCAAAAAGTTTGGCACTTTTAAGATTCACCCCCCCACACTTAAGATGTACATTGCCCTCAATGTACAAAGATAAATATAAATTCATAAAAGATAGGGAGAGATGAAACTTCCTGAATTTGGATGGATTCCTTGGGTTGGAGGTGTGGAAACTTTATTCGGAGGTGAAAGATAAGTTGGAGGAGGCGTCTCTGGTGGTGGTATGGGGGCTGCCCACTATTACTGCGCTAGATGAAAAATTGGGTAGCCCGTGAAGAAATATCCAAGAAATACTAAGAAAAATTCAAAATAAACTAATTATTTATTTAGGGACAAGGAATATAAAGAGAAGGAAAATAAATGCGACGAAAAAAGAAAATTAAAAACGAAATGGCCTCAAATATCCTTGGCTTGTCGAGTGGATGAAGCGGCCGGCATGAAATTATGTAAATCGGTCTCCCACAGGGGAAGACTATGCTAGGATCCTTTCGCTTCTTCGACATGGATATGGTGTACATCTAGAGTTTGGAAAAGGGCCAAGGAATGAGAATATGGAAGGGGGGTCTAAGAATGTATGGAGGAAGGGGAATGGGGAGTAGTTGAGAAGGGGGTGGTTTAAATAGAGTTTTGAGGTCTGGTACATCCCCACGCCCATGTACCATGGGCGTGTTGGGTCACACGGCCGTATCGCACGGCCGTGCTGTGCTTCGTTCATTTCTCCCACGCCCGTTTCATGGTTACCACACCCATGTTTGAGAAAACAGTGTCGACCACGGCTGTGTCGCACGGCCGTGGTGTTTAGTCAGAGCCCGTGTGACTTCCCTTAGTGTCGGCCACGGCCATATCACACGGCCGTGGTAATTTATAGTCGTCCGTGATCTGGGAATCTTTCGTCATTGGCTCGTACTACCTCTGCTATGTCAGTACGGGAGTTCGTAGTATCCACACGGCCACGGCCACGGCCGTGTGTAAGGCCGTGTGGTCTGGAAATTTGCACTTCGGTTAGTTTAAAATTAAATGCTGAAAAGGAAAAATAAATGTAAAAATGTAAAAATTAATGGAGTTAGTACTCGGGTTGCCTCCCGAGAAGCGCTCGTTTATAGTCTTAAGCTAGACTTACCTCCCATTCGCATAATCAGGGTGGTTTGAAGAGTTGAACATCCTCTCTCATGCTATCAGTTCTATTATTATGATAAAGTTTGAGTCGAGTAGTATTTACTTTAAAAGTGCCAAATATAGGATTACTTACCTCGACTGTTTCGTATGGGAAAACCTTGATTACCTTAAAAGGGATTTCTTTATTTGTATTAGGGTCAGGAGGAGATATTCGAGGGTCTGCTTTATCTATCAATACCCGATCTCCAAATTTGAACTTGTCTGTCTCGTAGAGTGGCTTTGGTTCTGCTTTGTGTATCCCTAGTTTTTCTTTGAAATGCGTCTTCCACTCGTCTAGTTCATCTATCTGAATCCTTTGTTCCTCGTGAGTTATTTCTTTGTTGGCACGGGGTATAGGATCGGGTTCAATTGTGTTCTTTTGTGGTACTTCCTGAAAAGAAGGGTTAACCGAATGGTTATCCATAGAATTTATTTTCTCACCTTGATTACTCGATGTTCTAGCCGAATCGAGAGCTTTGAGTGTGACTGTCTCATTACTTACACAAAGTATGAGTTCTCCTGCATCAATATCAATTTTAGCTCTGGCAGTTGCTAAAAATGGTCTTCCTAAGATTAAGGGGATACTATTGTCCTCATCCATGTCTAATACGACAAAGTCTACAGGGAATACGAATTTTTCAACTTTTACGAGTACATCTTCAAGTATACCCCTAGGAATTCTAACAGTTTTATCAGCTAATTGAATGCTCATCCTAGTTTGTTTGGGTTTCCCTAGACCTAGTTGTTTAAACATTTTATAAGGCATGACATTTATGCTTGCCCCTAAATCAGCTAACGCATTATTAATAGACAAACTACCAATTAAGCATGGAATTGTAAAACTCCCTGGATCTTTTAATTTCCGTGGTAGTCTATTTTGCAATACTGCCGAGCACATTGCGTTTAGTTCCACATGTGATGCTTCATCTATCCTTTGCTTTTTCGTCAACAAACTCTTTTAAAAATTTTCTAGAATCGCATCCGCGAAAGAGCTTCAAGTAACGATCGATTAATATGTAATTTCTTTAAAAGTTTTAGAAACTTACCGAACTGTTCCTCTGTGTCGTCTCTCCTTAATGCTTCGGGATATGGTATGCGAGGTTGGTACTCTTTGATTGCCGGCTTGTGCTTGTTATTACTTACCTCAACCTTACCTTCTTCGACCACATTCTCTTGCCTTAAATTGGGCTCATCTAACCCTTTACTTTCTTAAGCTGTTATGGCTTGGACTTGCTCCTTTGGGTTAGTCTCAGTGTTGCTTAGTAAGCTTCCTTGTGGTCTTTCAGCGATCGCCTTAGCTATTTGCCCTAACTGATTCTCGATCCTTTGAATCGATGCTTGTTGATTTTTTAATGTTGTCTCGGTATTTTGGAAACGTGCTTCTGTGGCTGCCATGAATTTTGTCAGTACCTCCTTAAGGTTTGGCTTCTTTTCCTGTGGGTAGGGCTGTTGTTGGAAGTTTTGGGATTGTTGTTGCCTTTGATTTCCTTGACCACCCCATGAGAAATTGGGGTGATTCTTCCAACCTGGATTATAAGTATTACTATAAGGGTTATTTTGAGATCGGAAATTGTTACCCATATAGTTCATTTGTTCGCTCTCCATGCCCTGTCTGTAGGGTGGGTACTCAGGATTTGCCACGCCTCCACTTGTTTTGCACTGCATAACTGGTTGTACCTACGAGGAACCATATACACCATCAAATTTTTTATGTAACATCTCTACCTGATTTGATAGCATGGTCACTGCGTCAAGGTTGTAGACTCCGGCAGCTTTTGTTGGCCTTGTCCTTGTGACTTGCCACTAATAGTTATTTAGTGACATCTCTTCTATAAATTCATAAGCTGCTTCAGGAGTTTTGTTATTCGAGTTTCATTGGCTAGTGAATCGATTAATTGCCTTGTTAAAGGGTTCACACTGATTATAAAAGTTTAGGCTCAGAGCCACAAGGGTAAACCATGGTTTGGACATCTTCTCAAAGAAATCTTTGTATCTCTCCCATGCGTCGTAAAGTGTTTCTAAATCCATCTGCACAAAAGAAGAGATATCATTCCTTAACTTGGCTGTTTTGGCCGACGGAAAATATTTTAATAAAAAATTTTCGGTCATTTGATCTCATGTAGTAATTGACCCTCGTGGAAGAGAATGCAACCACTGTTTGGCTTTATTCTCAAAGAGAAGGGAAATAACTGAAGGCGGATGGCATCGTCAGTAACGCCATTTATCTTGAAAGTATCACAAAATTCTAGGAAATTTGCTAAATGTGTGTTAGGATCCTCATCCTGCAAACCATCAAACTGAACAAACTGTTGTATCATCTGTATAGTGTTAGGTTTCAATTTGAAATTATTTGCAGCAATAGTAGGTCTAACAATACTTGACTCAATTCCTGTTAAACTAGGTTTAGCATAATCATACATAATTCTAGGAGCATTATTTTCAACCATCTGTGGAGGGAGTGGGTTATTTTCAGCCATCCCTTCAGTAGGATTGCTTTCGCCTTCTTGCACTTCTTCTATGTAGTTTAAGCTTCGCCTTATTTCTCTGCGATTTCTACAAACTGTTCTTTCAATATCACTGTCGTAAAATAGGGGTCCTGTCAGGTTCCTTCTAGTCATAAACTAGAGGTACCTGAAAGGAGGAAATAATAAAAGAACAAAATTTAGCAAAGTTAAAATAAAATAAGAAATAAAAGTAAATTGCAAAAAAAAAATAAAAGAAAAATGGCTAAAGTAATAAAAATTGAGCTTTCTTAATATTTTAGTTCCCCGGCAACGGCGCCAAAAACTTGATCGTTGTGTTTACGCGATGTCAAAGTCTTAAAATTTATAATGAGAATGATCGAACCTGGAAACTAACTATGACAACGATTTGAGGCAAGCGCACCTATCGAACAAAGAGTATAGTTAAGGCAAGATCGGAATGTCGAACCCAAAGGAACTAAATGTACTAATACTAACTTTCTTTTTATTATCTAGCCTAAAATAAAGGGAATTTGTTGTTTAATCTAAATTAACTAATTATTAAACTAAAGACTCTAAGACAAAGAAGAATGAATTTGGGGAAAATACTTGTGGGAAAAACCAATTGAAAAAGACAATACCCATGGAAGAATCCACTTAGACTTCACTTGTTATCTAACTCGAACTGCACGATTTATTCATTTGACTTGATCCGTAAGATTCCCTAATGTATATTAAACCCTCTCTCAAGCGAATAACGTCTAACCCTAGGTTGATTAATTGAAATCTCTTTCTAATTAAAACCCCTAGAATTGCATTAACTCGATCTATGGAATCTCATATTAGGTTTCACCCTAATCCGGCAAAATCTGCTCACCCTATCTCTAGGTGCGCGATCGACTCCGCTTAACTTTGCTAGATCTACTCTTAGGCAGGGACTTTTGCTCCTCCACCTAAGCACATCAAACTTGAATCAATATCCTGGAAATATCAACACAAGAATTAAGAACACATAATTAAGAACAAGTCAAATATTTATCATATAGTTCAGCAAACGATAACAAGATTCATCTTAGGTTTCATCCGCCTCAGGTATCTGAGGGTTTAGTTCATAACAATAAAAGAAAACATCTCAGAAGAAAAGATAAAACAAAACATAAGAAATCCCTAAAACCCCCTGAAGGAATTGAAGGAGAGATCCTCCGTCTTGAGTATGATTCCGACTTCTTGAGATGAATCAACTGGCTTTCTTCGAGTAAACCTCCACAAATCTGCCTCCTTTGGCCTAGTAAGACACCCCTTGATAACAGCCTTGGGCTCCCCTTTTTAGGTCATACTTACGGTGTTTATATAGGCTTCGGAATGTGTTACTTCGCCTCTAAGCATCCTAATTTGAGTGAAATTTCTCTTTGTCACGGCAGGGACACGGCCATGGCACACGGCCGTGTAAATCGTGGTCAGGCCGTGTTTGAGTCCATCAATGAGGCACGGCAGTGAGGTCTTGGGCCCAGGCCGTGTTGATTTTGTGATGTGGCCCATTTGGCCCATTTTAAGCCCGTTTCTTATTCTTTTCATCCTCCGGTGCTTTCCTGAGTATAAAACATGAAAACAAAGGATTAAGAGCACCAAATGACATAAAATAAGGGATAATTCATCCAAAAGCATGCTAAATGTGGGATTAAAATATATTACTTTTACGGTTTATCAGTGAGTCAATAAAATGGGTTGTTAGGATCAAAGGGGTTCACTAGGGGTTAATTGTGAAGGTAGGCTTTTTAGTGGAGTGAGTGGGTTAAAACCTAGGTGCCTTCATCATCTTTGTATATCAAATCATAGGTGTGGTCTCGACATGTATAATCGATGCAAGTTCTAGAATAACACATAAATGTTGACACACTCATTATCAATAAAATGAGCAAGAAAAAGAATATATGCTCTAAAAGGCTCAAAATCTCACAAAAATTATGGGCTTTTGATGTCAACCTCAAATTTCAAACTTCAAAGTAATATTCAAATTCAGTCGACAACCTAGAAAAAAATTTATTCTCGAAAAATAGACTTATCATGCTTGACTCTCTAGTATCTTAAAGTTTAATCATCAATGCACAATTATGAATGACTTAATCAAAAATATATCAATAAAAATCGTAAATCATAGGAACTTTCATTTTAACAGTAATATGAGAAATTTTATTTAAGAACAAGATATAATTCAGGATTTGAGAATAATGCAAAAAGTTTGGCACTTTTAAGTTTTACCCCCCACACTTAAGATGTACATTGCCCTCAATGTACAAAGATAGATAGGAATTTATAAAAGATAGGGAGAGATGAAACTTCCTTAATTTGGATGGATTCCTTGAGTTGGAAGTGTAGAAATTTGATTTGGAGGTGAAAGATAAGTTGGAGGAGGCGTCTTTGGTGGTGGTGTAGTGGCCGCCAACAATTTCTGCGCTAGATGAAGAAGTTGGATAACTCATGAAGAATTAGCCAAGAAATAATAAGAATAATACTAATTATATATTTAAAGAAAAGAATAAAAAGAAAGAGTTTAAAAAGTGAAATAAAACTAAAAGAAAAGATTAATGGACTGAGAAGTCCTTATTGTTGGATGGTTCGCGAGGTGGGTGTGACGATGAAATGTGAAGGTGCTGACATATCTGGTGATGTTCGTTAACAGCCCCTTGAACCTAAATTAAAGAAATCAAAATATAGTAATATAAGTTTAAAGACGAGAAGGATAAAAGAAGAGAAATTAAAAATTAAAATAGGAGAAAAAGAAAAATATAAATGGACTCAAAGGTCCCACGGGCGTGTCGTACGCCCGTGTAAATTTCTCAGTTTCGACCATGGCCGAATCGCACGGCCGTGGCATTTTATCACAGCCCGTGTTTTGGGACAAGTTTTGTCCTGTTTCTACATGGCCACGGCCACGCCCGTGTGCAAGGCCGTGTGGTAGGGAACCTGCGCTTAAAAATTTGGTTAGTTTTTAGTTAGATGCTAAAATTTGAAAATATGGACGTTAGTGGGGTTAGTGCTCGGGTTGCCTCCCGAGAAGCGCTCGTTTAAAGTCTTGAGCTAGACGTACCTCTCATTCGCATAGTCATGGTGGTTTGAGGAGGTGAAAATCCTTTCTCATGTGATCAATTCGGTTATTGATATATAGTTTAAGTCGAGTAGTGTTTACCTTAAAAGTGCTGACTTTAGGATTAGTTTCCTCGACTGTTCCATTTGGGAAGATTTTGAGTACCTGATCTCCTATCTTAATCTGGGTTTTCCCATTGTTAAGTTTGTCGTGGAGTTGCCTCGTTTTTGCTTTGTGTGCTTTTAGTTCCTCTTCAAAGTGTGTCTTCCACTGCCTAGTCCATCGATCCAAGCCTTCGCTCTCATGAATTTCTTTTTATTGACACGAGGTCTAGGATCCGCTCTTGTTGTGTAGTTTTGTGGTGTTTCTGTATAGAAGGTTGAATCAAATGATTATTAATAGAATTTATGTTTTTACCTTGATTACTCGATGTCCTAGCCAAGTCAAGAGTGTGAAGAGTGATCGCTTTGTCGCCTACAAGTGTGAGTTCACTGAATTATTCCTCTATGTGGTCTTTCATCATTGCATCGGGATATGGCACACGAGGTTGGTACTCAGAATTGCCGGTTTTGGTATATCATGGCTCACCTCACCCTTACCTTTATCCATTACGCTTTCTTGCCTTGGTTCGGTTCATTTAACCCTTCATTATCGTAAATAGTTGTGGCTTGAATTTGCTCTTTAGGGCTAGTTTCAGTGTTGCTTGGCAAGCTTCCTTGTGGTCGTTCTGAGATCAGCTTAGCAAGCTGACCTAATTGATTCTTGATCTCTTGAAGCGATGCTTGCTGATTTTTGAGCATTGTTTCATTTTTTTGAAGACGGGTTTCTAACACCGCGATGAATTTTGTCAGCATCTCCTCAAGGTTCGGCTTCTTTTCCCGTGGGTAGGTTTTTTGTTGGAAGCCTGGAGGGGGTTGTTGTCTTTGATTACCTTGACCACCCCACGAGAAATTGGGATGGTACTCCAATGCATTATAAGTGTCACTATAAAGATTATTTTGAGGTCTAGAATAGTTACCCATATAGTGAACTTGCTCGTTTTAGCACTCGGGTTGTAAGGTGGATATTCTCAGATTGCCCATCCCTCCTCCATTCATATTGCTCAGACACGGTGTACTCCGCAAGGAACCACATAAACCATAAATTTTCTTACTTAAAAGCTCTACATGGTTTGATAGCATGGTTATCGTGATCGAGGTTGTAGACACTAGCGGCTTCAATTGTCTTTGTCCTCATGAATTGCCACTGATAGTTATTCAGTGCCATCTCCTCTATAAACTAAAATTACCTATCAAAAGCAAATAAAATAAAAATTAGCAAAGTAAAATAATAAAAATAAAAATAAATTATGATAAAATGGCTAAAGTAATAAAAATTGAGCGTTCTTAATATTTTAGTTCCCCGGCAACGGCGCCAAAAACTTGATCGCTGTGTTTTGTCAAAGTTTTAAAATTTATAAAGAGAATGATCGAACCTGGAAACTAACTATGACAACGATTTGAGGCAAGCGCATTGTAACATCCTTAAATCGGGTCTCTCGTGATTTTGTGTGTTCGCATGTGTTATTGTGCCTACTGTGCTAGTTTAGCATGTTTTGGGGTCCAGGCATGACCTCGGGTTAGGCCTGAGTCATGGCTAAAATTTTTGTTTTAGTGCTTAGAGAGAGGAAGCTAAGGAAGTTAGGGGTTAAAAGAAATTGTTGGAGGGTTTAGACACAAAGAACCTAGTGGCAAAGTGGCAAAGGAGGCGCCACTAAGGTACTAGGAAGGTGACGCCACATGCAGGGAAGGGGGAGCTCAGGTTCAAGCAGCAAAAATCTCATTTTCTGCTTATTATTTTAACGCCAAGCTGAGGAAGTGGTGTGCTCAGGATGGACTCTGGAAGATAAGGATGGAAGGAGTCAAACAGATTTGAACAGATGAAGGTGAGGAAATTTAGGAGTTTGAACCTTTCAAACTCATTTGAATGAGGGGTTAGGAGGATTTTGAGGAATCGACTAAGGGAGACATAGTGTTGGCCGAAAGTTGGACTGTGGGGAGGAGGAGTAATCGGTTTTGGTGCTTGGGAAGGGGGTGTGCCGAATGTCTATGGTGGTTTTAGGGAATATTTCGGCAAGTGGGGAGAGTCCTTTTCTCTTGAGTTTGAGTCATAAGACGAAACCCCTCTTGCTTTCCTTCTCACTTTGGTTTTCTCTTTTCGGTATTCTTGGTGCTTAGCCGAACCACCCTTGCCATTTCCTTGAAAAGCCGAAACCATATATCCATCATCTTCTCTTCTTGTTCTATATTGGTAGCCGAAATCCCTAACATCATTAGGGGGTGCCGAACTTTGGAGATTGGTGGCCGAATCTGTCAGTAAGGTAAGGGGGTAAGTGTTCGACGGGTTTGACATTTCTTGTTGTGATTCATAACGAAGGCTTAGGCCAATGATAGTGGTACTTGGCCGATTGTAGGGAGGAGTGCAACCTGAGTCAGTGGATCTTTGGGATTTGATTGCCGATCTAGGTAAGGGTTTTAACGTTTCGGATCTGTTTCCTATTCTTTCAAAATCCGAAGGCTAATTATCTTTGTGCTAGTGCTTGGCTGATTGTAAAGGGAGGTTCATCACGTAGCTTCAGGATTTGGTTGGAAACCAAATCGGCGTTAAGGAAAGGGGGAAGGCAAACGTTTCGGGATCTCGTTAGTTTCGCGTAGTTTCGGGATTTCGCTTAGATCTACGAATAGTCAGGTGTGTAACGCTTACACACTTCATTAGTGCTATATGTTTATTGTGTTTACTGTAAAAGCCGAATAGCCATTGAAACCGGTAATTTTGCCTTGTGGGCATGAGCGTGGACTCCGGGTAAGTCTCCTAATATATGGATTTCGATATATGTGTTGTCATGTCACTGTATAATGCTATGCCATGAGTTATTTGCATCATAACATGATATTATGCCACGATTGATATGGACATAATGATGGGATTGTTGAGAGGAGGGGGAAGAATGATTTGGACTGTCACTAGTGGTTTTGACCACACGGCGGGTTGGCCCCGCTTTGATACTATTATTTGTGACTAAGTCCCAGTGGTTTTTACCACCAGTGGTTTTGACCACATTTATGATATTTGTGACTACGGTCACCAGTGGTTTTGACCACATATGGATATTGTGACTTGTCCTAGTGGGTTGGTACCACAGTGGGTTGGCCCCACATGATTGATTACGGGATTGTCATCAGTGGTTTTGACCACACGATGGGTTGGCCCCATCACTTGATTTGTGACTACGGTCACCAGTGGTTTTGACCACACTTATATATTTGTGACTTCGGTCACCAGTGGTTTTGACCACCAATGGTTTTGACCACACGGGGTAGATAAAGGAGATCGGATGGTTAGGTTTTGGGGTTGCATGATTTGCATGTTTTACTGATGATTTGCGTAAGTGCTTGCACTATCGGGTTGGGGATTTATACACTGAGTCTCGGTGACTCACCCCTTCCCCTATATTTTGCAGATGAGGCTTAGATCGCGGATTTAGAGCCGGGGAGGACTCGAGGTGGCCATGCTACTTATTTTTGGGTTTTGACTTTAAATTAAAATTCCAGTTTTTATTTATTTACTTTAAATTTGGTTTTGGTTTTGTAATAAGGCCGCTAAGTATTATTTTGGGTTTTTTTTTATACTTGCTTTTATTTTGATTATATTATGCATGTGCTTAATAATTTGATTTGCTTAAATAACCGGTAAAAAGCAACATTTTCAAAATTATATTTCTTCCGGGTTTTCAAACCTTACCATCAAGTAATAATCTATACAAGATGATAACAAACTAACCTAAGTGATTTTCAAATTTAATTTCTTAAACAACTCCAAACACAAATGGTTCTTAACTCGACTATGCTTAACTCACTTGGTTATAAATAAGTATCGAAAGGTTTTCCAAAACTATAAACAACAAATGGATTTCCAAAAAAGGAGGGTTTTTCCGGGTTTTAAAGCAACCAAAAACGATTTCAACTATACTCTACACGGGGTTTTCTAATCTTTTAAACGGTAAAGGAGTTTTCAATAGAAATAAATCGGCAAACTTGTTTTACTCAAATCGTTTTCACTCCGTAACATGCCAGATTCGGTCGTGGTGTGTTGACCGGGTTTGGGGTGTTACACGCACCTATCGAACAGTAGTATAGTTAAGGCAAGACCGGAATGTCGAACCCAAAGGAACTAAAAGTACTAATACTAACTTTCTTTTTATTATCTAGCCTAAAATAAAGGGAATTGTCGTTTAATCTAAATTAATTAACTACTAAGCTAAAGACTCCAAGACAAAGAAGAATGAATTTGGGGAAATACTTGTGAGAAAAACCAATTGATTAAGACAATACCCGAGGAAGAATCCACCTAGACTTCACTTGTTATCTAACACTGAACCAGACGATTTATTCACATGACTTGATCCGTAGGACTCCCTAAGTTATATTAGTACCTCTGTCGAGGCTACTAACGTCTAACCCTAGGTTGATTAATTGAAATCTCTTTCTAATTAAAACCCCTAGAATTGCATTAACTCGATCTATGGACTCCCATATTAGGTGTCACCCTAATCCGGAAAAATCTCGTCACCTTATTGCTAGGCGTGCAATCAACTCAGCTTAATTATGCTAGATCTACTCTTAGGCAGGGACTTTTGTTCCTCCACCTAAGCACATCAAACTTGAATCAATATCCCGGAAATATCAAAACAAGAATTAAGAACCCATAATTAAGAACAAATCAAGTATTTATCATATAGTTCAGAAAACAATAACAAGATTCATCTTAGGTTTCATCCCCCTCAGGTATCTGAGGAGTTTAGTTCATAAAGATAAAAGAAAACATCTCAGGAGAAAAGATAAAACAAAACATAAAACAAAACATAAGAAAAACCCTAAAACTCCCTGAAGGAATTGAAGAGAAGATCCTCCGTCTTGAGTATGACTCCGGCTTCTTGAGATGAATCAACTGGCTTTCTTCGAGCAAATCCCACAATTCTGACATCTCCGGCTTGGCTCCTTGGCCTAGTTGGATGCCCCGACAGACGGCTTCTATCGACTCCCACTTTTAGGTCATACTTAGGGTGTTTATATAGACTTCAGAATGTGTTACTTCGCCTCTAAGTATCCTAATCCGAATAGAATTTCTCTTTGCCACAGCAGGACACGCCCTGGCACACGCCTGTAAGTCATGGCCGTGCCGTGTTCGAGTCCATCAATGAGGCACGATCTGGTGGTCTTGGGCCTGTGCCGCCGTGTCGATTTCGTGATTTGGCCCATTTGTTCTGTTTTAAGCCCGTTTCTCATTCTTTTCATTCTCCGGTGCTTTCCTGAGTATAAAACATGAAAAAAAAGGATTAAGAGCACCAAATTACACAATTCAAGGCTTAAATCATCCAAAACCATGCTAAATGTGGGCATAAAATATGTTACTATTGCGGTTTATCAGTCCCTATTTCACAAAATAACAAAATACACAAAATTTCACTTCACCCATGCCTAGCCGAATATTCCCATTCTCAATACAAGTCCACACATTTCATTTATTTCACATTTTAGTCCCTCAAAATATTATTTTCTCAATTAAGTCCAAATTACTCAAATTCATAAAAAATTCAAAGACAAACTATGTTAATCTATCACATATCTTTCATAATTCATCTTCAAACATCACAAAACTCATGTGTTCATCAATGGCATATTTCAAAATCATAATCAATTCACAAAATTGAAGCATGGGTTTTGAAGAACACATAGCAACGATTGCAAAAAACGTAGAAATTATCAAAAACCGAACAAAACCTAACCTTTAATCAAGCTCAAAGCTAGCCGGACCCTATTTGTTCTTCTTTTCCTTATTTTCTTTGTATTTTCGGCACTAAAGATGGTGATATTGGCTTTATTTCCATGTTTTTGTTATATTAATTTAGTTTAATAACCATATTACCTTTTTACCCTTAATGACATATTAATACAAAACATTTAATCTATGGATATAATGGTCCACTAGCTTCAAATGGCATAATAACATCATAAGGACTTCACCTTTAATAAGCCATGTCAATTCAACACATTAACATTCAACACACAGCTTTTGCATTTTATGCGATAAAGTCCTTTTTCGTAATTCGACACACAAACGATAAAATTTTCACACAGAATTTTCACACATGCTTAATCACACACTATAAACACGAAAAATAATATTAAAATATTTTTTCGACTCGAGATTTGTGGTCTCGAAACCACTATTCTGACTAGGGTCCAAACTGGGCTGTTACATTCAGACACTTTTGTATCTAAAACATAAGCAAGATAAGCTTCGCAACCTTTTCTCACACATCTCTGAGCTGACATAAAGGAAATCACAACAGGCAATTCACTCGACTCATATGATTCAATTCGAATGATTTCACTATTCTGGCATTTCAATTCAATAGTCTTTCATCTACAATTCACAACAGTATCATGCAACGTCAACCAATCCATACCCAAAATTACATCGAACTCATCAAACAGTAAAAGCATCGACGGCTTGAAAATAGTAACCTCGAAGTCATTAAAGGACGCTTTTTGCAAACTTTATCAACTAGAACATATTTACCTAAGGTTTTGATACTTTAATCACAATAATCACAAACTCAAGATACTCAACAAGTTTAACTCTTACTAGACACCAAATTCATACAAATATATGAATGAGTCGATCCAGATCAATCAATGCAATTATATTAGTGTCATAGAGAGAAAATGTATCTGTAATAACATCGGGTGACAACGCATCTTCATGAGCACGAATAGCGTAAGCTCCAGCAGTGCTCTAGCCTCTGATCTCATAGTGGAGTCCTTTTCATTCTTCTACTACTAGTCACATTCCCTCGCATTTCTAGGTAGCCTCCTCTAGTAGTCGGGTTGCTCGATCTTGCATTCTCGAACTTATCTTTCTCGGCTAACTCGTGGTAATCTCTAATGAAATGATCTTATGAGCCACATTTAAAACAACCTCTATTATTCATCCAAAGACTCACCAAAATGTCGTCGACCACACTATTGACACTCGGGTTTATTGCTTCTCACACCGCCAACACTGACATCGATGTAGTCATGTAGCTTTCAAACTTGAGTATTACTTTCCACGATCTCTGCTTGGATACCGATTGAAGCATTTTATGAGTGTACGAATCCTCGTGATTTCTTTGATTTAATAATGATATGGTTTGCTTATCGATCTCTTCCTTGAATCTCTAGCCTCGAAATCAACTTTTTTCTTTTCTTTGCCTAATTCTTCAGCTTTGCATGCTCGGTTAACTAAAACAACAAATTCGTTTAATTCTAAAATCCCGACCAAAATTCTGATGTCTTCGTTCAATCCATCTTCGAACCTTTTACACATAATTGCTTCGGTTGTAACACATGTCCGAGCATACTTACTAAGTCTCACAAATTCTCGTTCATATTTATTTACAGACATACGGCCTTGTTTTAGCTCCAGAAACTCTTTTTGATTTTGATCAATGAGCCATTGACTGATGTATTTCTTTCTGAACTCGGCTTGAAAGAATTCCCAGGTGACCCTTCCGATCGGCACTACTGATACAAGAGTATTCCACCACTGATACGTTGTGTCCCTCAGTTGTGATACGGCACATTTTAAACACTCAGCTGGTGTGCAAGAAAGCTCATCAAATACTCTAATAGTGTTTTCAAGCCAAAACTCAGCTCTCTCAGGATCGTCATCAACAGTATCTCTGAACTCTTTGGCTCCATATTTTCAAATCTTATCAATCGCGCTTATTCAACCGTAGAAGTTCCACACCTTGAGGAGCTACGGGAACCGATTGAGGATTAGGTGGGGGTGGAGGTTGTTGAGTAGACGGATTTGTTCAAACAAATTCCATGAACCACTCGTTCATCATGTGGAAGAAGGCTTCTTTAGCCTCTCCTCCCCGGCTACCCGATACATGTATATTGAATAATACTGCTTTTGGTCAAATCGTAAAAGTGGTTTTGGAACCACAACTCGAGATCAAAATATTTATTTTATTATTATTTTAATGTTTATAGCATGATTGAGTTATTGTGTGAAAAATTCGTTAAGAAATTTTAACGTTTGAATGGTCAATTTGATAAAAAGGACTAAATCGCGTAAAGTGCAAAAGTGATGTTCTAATAGCTAAAGGTGTCTAATAGCTTTAGAACCTTAATGTAAAGGCCCTTATGTTGTAATTAGACCATTACAATAGTAAGTGGACAATTATGGACAACCATTATATGATTTTAATGTTTAATAATTAAGGTTAATTTAGTAATTTGGTTAATTTAAGAAAAACAAATAAAACAAAATAGATAATTTGTGTCCATCTTCTTCATTAAAACACCAAAACCGATTCTAACATGAAAAACCATAGCTAGGGTTCGCCAAGCTCATTTGCGTAATTATAAGTCTATTTTTGTCCCGTTTTTAATGATTTCTATGTTTTTGTGATCGTTGCAACTAGTACTAGCTAGCCTAGGGACTATTTTGCAAAACTGTTAAAGATTTTGAATGATTCCATTGATGAATATGTATGATATTTGAAGTTTCATGATAAATTATGAATGCTTGTTGATAGATATACAAGTATTGTTAAGTGATTTTTAGTAAAAATACAAAATAGGGATTAAATTGAGAAATGTTGAAACTTTGTGGTTAAAATGTGTAATAAATGAAAAATATGGGCCCTAGGGGCATAATGGTAATCTGCTAGGCATGGGTGTTATGAAATTTGCATGAATTTGTAATTTTATGGAATAATGACCAAATTGTAAAAGATGTGAAATATTAGGGGCAATTGTGTAAAAAAGCCTTAAAGTGAAATTTAGACTAAATTGAATAAATGGATGATTAAATGAGTTTAATTTGATATTATATAGATCAAGAAAAGTGAAATACAGACTTAGATCGGGGGAAGAACAAGGTTTCGGATTAGTTGACCCGCGTTATCGTTTTTACATCCGAGGTAAGTTCGTATGTAATAAGCATTGTTATAATTATGCTTTAAATGCATTGATATTGCATAAATTGTGTATGTAAGACTACAGTCCTGTTCGACAACGATTCGGCTATGTATGGCACTTAGTGTGCGAAATCAAGATAGCTTCGGCTATGTATGGCACTTAGTGTGCGAGATCGAGATAGCTTCGGCTATGTATGGCACTTAGTGTGCAAGATTAAAATAGCTTCGGTTATGTATTGGCACTTAGTGTGTGAGATATCGAGTATTCGATAGTATTCTGAATAGGTATGAACTCATTACAAATTTGTACAGGTATGTATATGGAAAATATGAGCTTCAAATAGAAGAAGTTATGAATTTGCATAAAAGCATATGATTAAGTATATGGAAGGTTTGTTTGTTATTATGAATTATATGTTATATAGTTCAAATTTGTTGATTTGTATATTATGATTTTTCGAGTTTATTTCATACGAGCTTACTAAGCTATAAAGCTTCCTTTTTGTATTTTTTTTGTGTTTTATAGTGACTTTAAAGCTAGCTTGGATTCGGGGATCATCGGAGATATCGTCACACTATCCAACCATCACTTTGGTACTTTTGAGCTTATGGTTTGGTCATATGGCATGTATAGGTATATGGTCATTTTTATAAGTATTTTGGTATTGATTTTTACCATTTGAGTTGGATTATGAATGCCTATATTTTGGTTTGTATATATAGCCATGTGAGTTGGCTTATATTGATGATTTTGATGATGTATATAAGTGTGCAAATGACATTTTTTTTGAGTTTGGTAATTGTCCTATAAATGCTAATTGTGATGGGTAGATTTTGAATTAGTATTTGGAGTATGGAATAGCCCTTTTTTTTGTGAATGATATGTTGGTGATATTAGGTAAATAAATGCATGTTTGGATGTGTCCATATTGATGTATTGAGATTGTGAATATTGGTATGTTTTGGAAGACAGGTTGGGATATAGTGTGTATTATATTTGTTGGTATTGAAACGGTATGAAAGATGTTTGATTGAGGTTGTTTAACATGCTTATAAGTGTTATGTTTTGGTGACATTGAAATTTGAATGGGTGTGTATAAGTTTGGGTGGCAAATTAGCTTGGGAAATAGCCTATTTTTGTCCACGCGCGAGACACTGGCGCAGTGTCTCACGTCGGTGTGACACACGCTCATGTTACAGGTTGTGTGTCCCCTAGTGTTGAAATTAAATGAAGTCAAGATGCTCCACACGGTCTCACACGCTGGCGCAGGATCGGCCGTGGTGGCATAAGTCAAGATACCCCTTAATTTGTACATGGCCTAGTACACAAAGCGCAGTGACTTGGTCGTGTTGCATAAGTCCAGTATGCCCTACTGTGTTTGGCACGCGGCCCAGCACACGCCCAGCGACGGCGCAGTGTGGCCGCTCAAGGGTACACGGGCCAGACACACGGGCATGTGGTTGGTCGTGGTGACCCAAGTCAAGAAGCTCACTTGTTTGGACATGGGGTAGGACACGGGCTTGGACACGGCCATGTGCTTCCATTTTGAATGTTCACACGACCTGTGACATGGGCGTGTTTGGTAACCATGTGAGACACATGGCTGGCCATACGGGCGTGTGTCCCCTGTTTTGAGAAAATTTTTATAAGTGTTGCAAAATTTCTTGAGTTATCGATTTAGTCCCAAACCACTCCCAATGCATGTTTAGGGCCTCGTAGGCTCATATTCAGGACAAAATGATTGAGAATGAATGATGATTGTATGTATTGATTATATGTATAAGATAAGTTTGTGTAAATGTGTTGTAAGTCTGGTAATGCTCCGTAACCCTATTCGACGTTGAATACGGGTGAGGGGTTTTACATTTATTGGTATCAGAGATACGGTTTAGTCGATTCTAGGACTAACGTAGCGTGTGTGAGAGTCTAGCTATACATGCCATATATAAACTGTGATAGTGCGATGACTCCTGACATTTTAAACTATGTTTTCTTATAGTAAATGGATTCCAATCGAGCTATAGCTGATGAGGTTGAAAGTAATGCGCCCGCTCCCACTCAAGAGACAGCGCTGTCTGATTCTAGACCCGTAACGGACAGCCAGGGAGGAGAGGCTAAAGAAGCCTTCTTCCAAATGATGAACAAGTGTTTCACTCAATATATTAGAATGAACCCGGCTACTTAACAACCTCCACCTCCTCTTAATCCCCAATCGGTTCCCGTAGCTCCTCAAGGAATCGAGCTTTTAAGATTGAATAAGCCTCCAATTGATAAGATCCGTAAATACGGGGCTGAAGAGTTCAGAGCTAATGTTGATGGTGATCCTGAGAGAGCCGAGTTTTGGCTTGAAAATACGATTCGAGTGTTTGATAAGCTTTCTTGCACACCGACTGAATGTTTAAAATGTGCTAAAACACTTCTGAGGGACACCGCGTACCAATGGTGGAATACGTTAGTATAAGTGGTGCCGAGAGAAAGAGTTACCTGGGAGTTCTTTCAGACCGAGTTCCATAAGAAATACATAAGCTAACATTTTCTGAACCAAAAGCATAAAAAGTTTCTAGAGTTGAAACAGGGTCGGATGACTGTGATTGAGTACGAAAGAGAATTTGTACGGTTGAGCAAGTATGCTCGAGAATATGTTTACACTAAAGAAACCATGTGCAAGTGATTTGTAGATGGGTTGAATGAAGACATTAAACTCCTAGTTGGAATTTTAGAACTAAAGGAATTTGTTGTTTTAGTTGACAGAGCCTGCAAAGCCGAGGAACTTAGCAAAGAAAAGAGAAAAGCTGATTCAGAGGCAAGAGACTCGAGGAAGAGATCGATGAGTAAACCTTATCATTCCATGTAAAAGAAATCAAGAGATTATTTTAACCGATCAACCACTTCAGCGAGATATTCCAATAGAGATCGCTGAAAGCAATACACCAGTTCTAAAGCTCAAGCTACATCGGATCGAGTGTTGGTAACGTGAAAGACATCAAACCCGAGTGTCAACAGTGTAGAAGACGGCATTTTGGAGATTCTTTGGTGAAAAATAATAATAGAGCTTGTTACAGTTGTGATTCACGAGATCATTTTATCCGAGATTGTCCTGAGTTAAATGAAAAAGATAAATCTCAGAATGCAAGATCAAGGAATATAATTATTCGAGGGAGGCCACCAAGAAATACGGGAAATACGAGTGGTAATCGTGGTACAACGAGAGATTCTACAGTGAGATCGGAGACCAGAGTACCTACTAGAGCTTACACTATTCGTGCTCGCGAAGATGCGTCATCACCAGATGTCATTACCGATACATTTTCTCTTTACGACACTAATGTTATTGCATTGATTGATCCTGGATTGACTCATTCATATATATGTATGAATTTGGTGTCTAATAAGAGTTTGCCTGTTGAGTCTACTGAGCTTGTGATTAAAGTATCGAACCCCTTAGGCAAGTGTGTTCTAGTTGATAAAGTTTGCAAGAAATGTCCTTTAATAACTAGGGGTTACTATTTTTCGGCTGACTTGATGCTTTTGCCATTTGATGAGTTCGATGTAATTCTGGGAATGGATTGGTTTACTTTGCATGATGTTGTTATGAACTGTAGATGAAAGATTATAGAATTGAAGTGTCAGAATAATGAAATTCTTCAGATTGAATCGATGAGTCGTGTATTACCTATAGTGATTTCATCGATGTCGCTCGTAGATGTGAGAAAAGGGTGAGAAGCTTATCTCATGTGACGCTTTAGATACAAAAGTGTTTGAATCAAAAATTGAATCGTCAGAGTTTGTGAGTTTCTGGATGTGTTTCCAGAAGATTATAGAATTGAGCTTGTTATTGAATTGGTACCGAGAACTTCACCGATATCGATAGCTCCGTATAGAATGGCTCCAATAGAGTTGAAAGCTTAGTTACAAGAGTTAACAGATAGAGGCTTTGCATGACCAAGTTTTTCACCCTGGGGTGCGCCAGTATTGTTTGTTAAGAAGAAAGACGGGTCCATGAGAATGTGTATTGATTATCATCAGCTCAACAAGGTTACGATAAAGAATAAGTATCCGTTGTCGAGAATAGATGATTTGTTTGATCAGTTGAAAGGTGCAACCGTGTTTTCAAAGATTGATTTGAGATCTGGTTATTATTAGTTGTGATTTAAAGACTTAGACGTGCTGAAAACTGCATTTAGAACGAGGTACGGATATTATGAATTCCTTGCTATGCCTTTTGGACTAACTAATGCTCCTGCCATTTTTATGGATTTGATGAATCGGATCTTTAGACCGTATTTAGACAGATTTGTTGTTTATTCATTAATGACATTCTGATCTATTCACGACATGAGTCTGAGCATGCAGAACATCTGAAGATTATGTTGCAGACCTTGAGAGATAAGCAACTGTATGCTAAATTCAGCAAATGTGAGTTTTGGCTTTGAGAAGTCAGATTTTTGGGAGATATAGTTTCAGCGGATGGTATTCGAGTTGATTCGAATAAGATTTCTGCAGTTATTGACTGGAAACCACCTAGAAATGTATCCGAGGTCAGAAGCTTTCTGGGATTAACTGGTTACTATCGACGTTTCGTTAAAGGGTTTTCGATGATTGCTACACCAATGACCAGACTACTGCAGAAAGATGTCAAGTTTGAATGGTCCGAGAAATGTCAATAAAGTTTCGATCAATTGAAAGCATTGTTAACTGACCAGGGTTGGTTCAACCTGAGTCGGGTAAAGAATTTGTGATCTACAGTGACGCGTCATTGAACGGTTTGGGTTGCGTGTTGATGCAAGAGGGAAATGTTATAGCTTATGCCTCCAAATAGTTGGAGCCGCATGAAAATAACTATCCAACGCATGATTTAGAATTGGCCGCTATTGTTTTTGCATTAAAAATTTGGCATCATCATTTGTACAGTGAAAAATGTCACATCTTTACCGATCATAAAAGCTTAAAGTATATAATGACTCAAAAGGATTTGAATTTGCGACAATGGAGATGGCTAGAGATACTAAAAGATTATGAGTTAGTAATCGATTATCATTCGGGAAAAGCGAATGTAGCCGCAGATGCTTTGAGTAGAAAATCGTTGTTTGCCTTGAGAGCAATGAATATCCAGTTGACATTATCTGATGATGGTTCGATTTTAGCTGAGTTAAAAGCTAAACCGGTTTTATTTTAACAAATTTGTGAAGCTCAAAATGCGATAGTGAATTGCAAACTAAAAGGGTGCAAAGCGAGTTGACTAATGATCCAGAGTACCAAATTGGAGCCGATGATTGTTTAATGTTCCAAAAAAGAATCTGTGTACGAGAAATTCCGAGCTTATTTAGAAAATTTTGCATGAAGCACACAGTGGATGCCTATCTGTTCAACCTGGAAGTACCAAAATGTATAATGATTTGAAGAAGTCGTATTGGTGGTCGGGTATGAAACGAGACATTTCTAAATTTGTAGCGAGATGTTTAGTGTGCCAAAGAAGTTAAAGTCGAACATCAAGTACCTTCGGTTTGCTTCAACCGATGACGATGTGAGTGGAAATGGGACAGAGTTACAATGGATTTCGATAGGATTGCCTTTGTCTCTGCAAAAGAAATATGCTATTTGGGTTGTCGTTGATTGATTAACGGAATCAGCACATTTCATTCTGGTATGTACTAACTTTTCACTTGATAAATTGGCTGAGTTATACATTTCTGAGATCGTTAGATTGCACGGGGTGCAAGTTTCGATTATTTCGGATAGAGATTCGAGGTTTACGTCGCGATTTTAAAAGAAATTGCAAAAAGCTCTGGGTACAAAGTTGAATTTTAGTATAGCTTTTCATCCGTAAACCGACGGTTAGTCTGAGAGAGTAATTCAGATTCTCGAAGATATGCTCCGATGTTATGTTTTGGAATTTGAAGGCAATTGGGAGAAATATTTGCCGCTGGTTGAATTTATGATAATAACAAAGTTTCAATCGAGTATAAAGATGGCACCATATGAAGCATTGTATGGTCACAAATGCTTAACTCCATTGTATTGGACCAAGCTTAGCGAGAAACAGATTCATGGGGTTGATTTGGTTAGAGAAATCGAAGAGAAAGTGAAAGTAATTCGCGACTGTTTGAAAGCAGCTTCAGATCGTCAGAAATCATACGCGGATTTGAAATGAAAAGATATAGAATTTCAAATCGGGGAAAAGGTATTTTTGAAAGTATCTCTGTGAAAGAAAATACTTCGTTTTGGTCGTAAAGGCAAATTGAGTCCGAGATTCATCGGGCCGTATAAGATCATCGAAAGAATAGGTCCAGTGTAACAGCCCGGTTTAGACCCTAGTCGGAAGTGGTTTTGAGACCACAAATCTGAGGTTGGAAAAATATTTTAATATTATTTTTGGTGTTTACAGTATGTGACTAAGCATGTGTGAAATTTCTGTGTGAAAATTCTATCTATTGTGTGCTTAATTTGAGAAAAGGACTTAACCGCATAAAATGCAAAAGCTGTGTGCTGATTGTTAAAGTGCTAATTTTTTATGGCTTATTAAAATGTGAGTCCTTATGTTGTTATTATTCCACATGTTAAATAGATGGACAAAAATAGGTATTAGTTAATGGAAATGTAAATGATGTTATTAAGGGTAGAATGGTAAAAATCCTATTAATGTGTAATAAAATAAAACAAAAGCATGAATTAGAGTGGTGTTCATCTTTATTGCCAAAATTTGGAAGAAAAAGAAAGAAAATAAGCTTGCTAGGTTTCGGCACAAAGCTTGGTCAATCAGGTATGTGTTTTTAATCGATTTTTAATTATTTCTATGTTTTTGTGATCGTTGCTTCGTGTTCTAGCTAGCCCATGTTTTAATTTTAGAATTTGATGGTGATTTTGAGATAAGTCATTGATGAATGTTTGAGCTTTGTGATATTTGATGATGAAATATGAAAGATATATGAAAGATTAACATATTTTGTCTTTGAATTTTTGGTGAAATTGAGTAATTTGGGCTAAATTGTGGAAATAAGAAATTGGAGGACTAAAATATGAAATAAATGAAATATATGGGCTTATATGAACCATGTGAAAATTCAGCTAGGCATGGGTACAAGGAAATTATGTTTATTTTGTGATTTGGTGAAATAGGGACTTAAATGTCAAAATGTGTAAATGTGAGGGCTATTTTGTAAAATGCCCTAAATATGTGTATTTGGATTAAATTGAATGATTTGGTGAATGAATGAGCTAAATTTGAATATGTATAGACCAAGAAAGGATAGATTCGGATCGAGATCGAGGCAAAGACAAAGTGCTCGATTGATTGATTAGTCTTGGTATTTCGACATCCGAGGTAAGTTCAGATATAATACGTGTTATTAAGTTTATGTTTAAGTGCTATGAAATGAATAATTGTGTGATTAGTGGATTAGAAACGTTATATGTGAAATTGAGAAATGTAGCACTAAGTGTGCGTATTTAGAATTGAAATAGAGGTGAATGGCAATCGTAAATGTACGTAAATAAAGAAAGCTTTTGTAGTATTGATTGGCATCAGGTGTGTGATACCAAGATAAATTTGGTTTAATGTAAAGGAACTAAGTGTGTGATGATATTTATGCTTGGCTTATGAAATTGGCACTAAGTGTGCGATTGAATTGAAGGAATAATGAGGATCGATCGAAATGAAGTATTGAGTATTGAGTAGCATGAATGATCGATAAATAAGTGTTGGCTAAGGTACGTATGGAACCTATGTGGTTGATGAAATTATATTTATGGATGGTTGAGTGAGCATATTAGCTATGGATGATATGGTGTATATATTTGTGAGTTGATCTATGTGATGGATTAACTTTGTATATTGTAATTGTATTATTGAATTAAATGTATTATATTACTTAACTTACTAAGCTCTAAAGCTTATCTTGTGTGAAGTGTTTCTCTGCTTTATAGTGTCTTTAAAGCTAGCTCAAGATCCGGGGATCACAATGACTCAATAACACTATCGGCTAACTATTTTGGTACTTTTGGAAGAAGTATATATATGGTATATGGCATGTATAGGCTAGTTGATATGGCATGTTTTGAAGTGTATAAACTTTGTCATGTGATATGGCTTCAAAGTTGAATAATGTTAGTATATATGTGTGGAATTATGTGAATGATGAATATGGTATGTTTCATGCTTAAATGGTTGAAGAAAATTGAGGATTAAACATGAACTTGTGGTACGGGTTATATGATGCTTGACTTATAGGATTTGGAGTGTGAAATTGATATTTTAGATAGATTTAATTGAGTTGAATTTTAGCGTAGGAATAAATGATGTAGTTGATGATTAATTGGTGCATATATTGGTATGTTTTGGCTTCCATTTGAGGTATAAATGCTTATTATTTGAGGCTTGTAGGTGATTCTTAAGTGTGGGTGGCAAGTTTGGTCTTGCAAATGACCTATAATTGCCCACACGGTTGAGCACACGGGCATGTGGCTCGACCGTGTCCTTCTTGGTTGAAATTCAAAACAACCTGTGCTCGACGACGGGCTAGACACACGGATGATGTGATCTGGCCGTGGTGATGCAAGTCGCTCGACCATCGTGAGGCACACGGGCGTGTCTCAGCCGTGTGGACTATTCAATATGTATGTTCTGCTTTGACACGGCTCGGGCACATGGGCGTGTCCGAGACCGTGAGGCACACGACCGCCACACACAAGGCGTGTGACCTCGTGAACATTGAAAAAGGTTTGATATTCAAAAAAATTTGTATGATCTCGCTTAGTCCCGACCCTTTTAACACGTGTTTGAGGTCTTGTAGACCTCATTAAGGACTATATGTATATATTTTGATATGTTTGAATGATGAAATACTTTGTGTTGTAAAATGATTGTAAATGTTTTGGATTGTTAGGTAATGCCTCTTAACCCTATTCGACGACATCAAGCATGTTAGGGGTGTTACATCCAAGGGCATATCGCTAGCTTTACCCATCGAAAGTTAGAGAAAATCCACAATGTTTTTCATGTGTCGATGTTGCACCGATATAGATCTGATCTATCTCATGTGATTTCTCCGTCGAGATTGAAATTCAACCTGATATGATGTACAACGAAAAACCAATCAAAATTTTGGCTCGAGAGATCAAAGAATTGAGAAATAAATGCATAGCTTTAGTGAAAGTCTTGTGGCAACATCATGGAGTTGAAGAGGCTACGTGCGAGCCCGAGGAAGCTATGAGAAAACAGTACCCTAACCTATTCACTAGTAAGATTTTTGAGGACAAAAATTCCTAAGGGGAGAGAGTTGTAACAACCCATTTTTGGTCAAATCAGAATAGTGGTTTTGGAACCACAAATTTGAGATCAAAATATTTATTTTATTATTATTTTAACATTTACAGCATGATTGAGTGATTGTGTGAAAATTTCGTTAAGAAATTTTAACGTTTGAATGGTCAATTAGATAAAAAAGACTAAATCGCGTAAAGTGCAAAAGTGATGTTCTAATAGCTAAAGGTGTCTAATAGCTATAGAGCCTTAAAGTAAAGTTCCTTATGTTGTAATTAGACCATTACAATAGTAAGTGGACAATTATGGACAACCATTATATGATTTTAATGTTTAATAAGTAAAGTTAATTTAGTAATTTGGTTAATTTAAGTAAAACAAATAAAACAAAATAGATAATTTGTGTCCATCTTCTTCATTAAAACACCAAAATTGATTCTAACATGAAGAAACCATAGCTAGGGTTCGGCCAAGCTTATTTGTGCAATTGTAAGTCCGCTTTTGTCCCGTTTTTAATGATTTCTATGTTTTTGTGATCGTTGCAACTAGTACTAGCTAGCCTGGGGACTATTTTGCAGAACTGTTAAAGATTTTGAATGATGCCATTGATGAATATGTATGAGTTTTGAAGTTTCTTGATAGATTATGAATGCTTGTTGATAGATATACAAGTTTTGTTAAGTGATTTTTAGTGAAAATATAAAATAGGGATTAAATTGAGAAATGTTGAAACTTTGTGGTTAAAATGTGTAATAAATGAAAAATATAGGCTGCTAGGGGCATAATGGTAATTCGGATAAGCATGGGTGTTTTGAAATTTGCATGAATTTGTGATTTTATGGAATAAGGACCAAATTGTAAAAGATGTGAAATATTAGGGGCAATTGTGTAAAAATGCCTTAAAGTGAAATTTGGACTAATTGAATAAATGGATGATTAAATGAGTTGAATTTGATATTATATAGATCAAGAAAAGGGAAATACAAACTTAGATCGGGGGAAGAACAAGGTTTCGGATTAGTTGACCCGCGTTATCGTTTTTACATCCGAGGTAAGTTCTTATGTAATAACCATTGTTATAATTATGCTTTAAATGCTTTGGTATTGCATAAATTGTGTATGCAAGACTACAATCATGTTCGACAACGATTCGGCTATGTAGGCACTTTGTGTGTGAAATCGAGATAGCTTCGGCTATGTATGGCACTTATTGTGTGAGATCGTGATAGCTTCGGCTATGTATGGTACTTAGTGTGCGAGATCGAGATAGCTTTGGCTATGTATGGCACTCAAGAAGTAGTATGGCACTTAGTAAAAGTAGATTAAAATAGCTTTGCTATGTATTGACACTTAGTGTATAAGATATCGAGTATTCTACAGTATTCCGAATAGGTATGAAGTCATTACGAATTTGTACAGGTATGTACATGGAAAATATGAGCTTCAAATAGAAGAAGTTATGAATTTGCATAAAAGCATATGATTAAGTATATGGAAGGTTTGTTTGTTATTATGAATTATATGTTATATAGTTCAAATTTGCTGATTTGTGTATTATGATTTGTCGAGTTTATTTCATACGAGCTACTTAAGCTATAAATCTTACTTTGTGTATTTCTTTGTGTTTTATAGTGACTTCAAAGCTATCTCGGATTCGGGGATCGTCGGATATATCGTCACACTATCCAACCATCACTTTGGTACTTTTGAGCTTATGGTTTGGTCATATGGCATGTATAGGAATATGGTCATTTTGATAAGTATTTTTGTATTGATTTTTACCATTTGAGTTGGTTTATGAATTCCTATATTTTGGTTTGTATATATAGCCATGTGAGTTGGCTTATATTGATGATTTTGATGATGTATATAAGTGTGCAAATGACCATTGTTTTGAGTTTGGTAATTGTCCTATAAATGCTAATTGTGATGGGTAGATTTTGAATTAGTATTTGGAGTATGAAATAGCCCTTGTTTGATGAATGATATGTTGGTGATATTAGTTAAAAAAAATGCATGTTTGGATGTGTCCATATTGATGAATTGAGATTATGAATATTGGTTTGTTTTGGAAGACATGTTGGGATATAGTGGGCATTATATTTGTTGGTATTGAAATGGTATGAAAGATGTTTGATTGAGGTTGTTTAAAACTCTTATAAGTGTTATGTTTTGGTGACATTGAAATTGGAATGGGTGTGTATAAGTTTGGGTGGCAAATTAGCTTGGGAAATAGCCTATTTTTGTCCACGGGCAAGCGCAGTGTCTCAATCAGTGTGTGACACACGGTCATGTTACACTACTGTGTCCCCGGTGTTGAAATTGAAATGAAGTCGTGATGCTCCAAACGGTCTCACACACGAAGCGTGTGATCGGCCATGTGGCATAAGTCAATATACAACTTAATTTGCACATGGCCTAGCACACGGGTGTGTGACTTGGCCGTGTTGCATAAGTCAGTATACCCTACAGGTTTGGCACGGCCTAGCACAAGACCGCACACAGCGTGTGTGGCCACCGAAGGGCACGGGCCAGATACACGGGCATGTGGTTGGCCGTGTGACCCAATTCAAGAAGCTCACTTGTTTGGACATGGGGTAGACACAGCCGGGACACGCCATGTGCTTCCATTTCGAATGTTCACACACCGTGACACGGGCGTGTGTCGTGACCGTGGTGAGAGACACGGTCACCGCCACAGTGCATGTGTCCCCGATTTGAGAAAAAATTATAAGTGTTGCAAAATTTCCGAAAGTTATCGGTTTAGTCCCGAACCACTCCCAAAGGCATGTTTAGGGCCTCATAGGCTCGCTTTTAGAGACAAAATGATTGAGATTGAATGATGATTGTATGTATTGATTAAATGTATAAGATAAGTTTATGTAAGTGTGTTGTAAGTCCGGTATCGCTCGTGAACCCTATTCGGTATTGAATACGGGTGAGGGGTGTTACTGTGTCTCAACATCGACAGTGCTATTCCGTGAACGGAGGCGCACGCATTACTTTCAACATCATCGCTACAAACTCGATTGGGATCCACTTACTATATGAAAAACACGATTTAGAATTGCCAAGAGATATCACACTATCACAAAGTTATATATGGCATGTATAGCTAGACTTCACACACGCTACGTTAGTCCGAGAGTTGACTAAACCGTAGCTCTGATACTAATAAAAGTAATACCCCTCACCCGTATTCAACCCCGAAATAGGGTTACAGAGCATTACTTGACTTATAAAACAATTAAACAATAATTTCACATACATTTTCAAATTTCATATAATCATCATTTAAACTTAATCACATTGTCCCTAATACAAGCCTACGAGGCTTAACATGCTTTAGAAGTGGTTCGGGACTAAACCGATAACTTAGGAAACTTTTACGAGACTTAGAAAAATTTTCAAATTTAAGGGGACACACACCCGTGTGGCCCGGCCGTGTGTCTCACACGGCCAAAGACACGCCCGTGTCACAGGCCGTGTGGACATTCGAAATGGAATCACATGGCCTTGTCCCAGCCCATGTCCGACCCCGTGTAACTCTCTGACTTGGGTCACACAGCCAACATACATGCCCGTGTAGCTAGCCCGTGTGCCCTAAAAATTGCCACACACGCCCGTGTGCCAGGCCGTGTACTAGGCCGTGCCAAACCTTTAGGGTATACTGACTTATGCCACACGGCCAAGTCACACGCTCGTATACTGGGCTATGTGGAGTATACTGACTTAATTTCTATTTCGACACCAGGGGACACACGATCGTGCAACTTGACCGTGTGTCACACATGGCTGAGGCACACGCCCGTGTGGACAAAGATAGGCTATTTACCTAGCCATTTTGCCACCCAAATTTGTATACACCTACACCAAATCAAATGACGCCAAAACAAGACATAAATAGGCATTCTATCAACCTCAACCAAGCATCATTTACACCATTTCAATGCTAACAAATATAAGGCATATAATATTAAAATATGCCATTCAATATCATACCAAAAATCACCTTCTCAATTGATCAATATGGTCATTTTCTAAATATACATTACTAGCCTAAATTCACTAGCATACCAATATTTATAAATCAACCATTTGCTATCCATAATACCTATTATCAACAAGCATCACATGACCATCATCCAACACATCACACAAGCCATATGCACATATACATACATGATCAACTATACCAAAATAAGTCAACTCCCATGGCTATATACAAAACCAAAATTTAGTCATTTACAAGCCATTTCAAATAGTTAACTTCTTTATCAATTCATAAAAATGACCAAAGTTCCTATACATACCATGTACTCAAAATACTTAAGTTCAAAGGTACCAAAGTGACAGTAGGATAGTGTGATGAAGTCTCCAATGATCCCCGAATCCGAGCTAGCTTGATTTCACTATAAAACACACGGCCGTGTGTCACACACGGCCTAGACACATGCCCGTGTGCCTACCTGTGTGGACAAGAACAAGGCTATTTGCCAAGCTCTTTTTGCCATCCTAACTCACACATCAAAAATCCATTCAACCATTCACTAAGCAACCCAATTGTGCAACATACACTTTCATGAATAACCTCATCTTTTCATAAATTAGTAATAATGAGCCATTAACTATGGCCATATACAAGAGAATTCATCTATAAGGAGCCATCACAATTGGCCAAAATAACAAAACATCTCCATTAAGCCTAGCCCCTATACATGCCATATTTAAAAATTCTAAGTCTAACTATACCGAGATGAGCTGATAGTGTGGGTGATCTTCCAAATAACTTCGTATCCCAAACCTGCTCTTTGACACTATAAAATAAGGGAAAAAGGAAAGGGAGTAAGCTTTAAGGTTAGTAAGTTTACATGTAAACAAATAGCATCATAACATACACACACACACACATATATATATATCAATCAATGTTTTTCATACCAAGCAAGAACAATCCACATTTCATAATCATGCTTACTCATTTCATCTCTTACCACATTTCAACCATATAACAAATATAATGCTCTCAATTATTTGCATATATTCCCTGCACTCATCACCACAACATCATATGAAACATATACTTAAACGATTTCTCAATGAATCATTCAGAATAATACCAAACACTCGGTGGTTTTGGACACAGCCCACCATTAATCTATGATAGGGTGGTATCGTACATAGCCTTCCAACAAGAATATTTACGGTGGTATCGCACTTAGCCCACCAAATGATAATATAAACGATGGTATTGCACACAGCCCATCGTGAGTAAGTATTAAGGTGGCATCGCACACAGCCCACCAATAAGAATATTTACGGTGGTATCGCACCCAGCCCACCAATGATTATTACGAATAATATTCTACACTTACATATCTATTTCAAGGTTCTTACGGGAATTACTCATTTTCTATCGAATTCAATCCATCTCAATCATAAATGATCTCATTCATATGATACACCAATAAGTAACAACATAAGTATTCAAGATGTACCGTTTACACATAAACTTACCTCGATGCAAAATGTGTTAATCTATGGCTTAATCCGTAACCTTGCCTTTTCCCCGGTCAATGTTGTTTCCGCGTTCTTCTTGATCTATAATAATAAAATTCACTCATTCAATCAATTTAAAACTCATGATACATAAAATTTTCTACTTAGGTAAAAATGACTATTTTGTCCCTATACTCTGGCAAAATTATGATTTTGCCCCTAGGCTCGTATATCATTTTTCATCACATTTCCTCATTAAACAAGCCTAGATGAACATTTATTCCTCTTACAACAACTCACAAAACCATTTATTTCATGCATTTATTACACATTTACAATCTTTACAACTAAGTCCCATTTAGGTGTTTTCATGGTAACACCTTTCACAAAAGTTGTTCCTTCACTCACTAACATTCATTTTCTTCCATAAAAACTCAGCAAACAACATGAGCACTCTCATGGAAAGTCCCTAAACTTTCAACCTTTTGGCAAATTAGTCCCCTCATTAGCTAGCTTAAGCTTTGGGGACTCCAAAAGTACAAAAATTATCAAGTAAAACCATCATAATCACTTACTTGTAGAGAAGATGAGTTGCTGAAATTTTCAAGCTTTCAAAACCCCCTCTTTACTGGTATTTTCGGTGGAAAAATGGTGAAGATGATAGGTGTTATCATCTTTCTTCTTATTTTATTTTAATTTATCAAATAAGTCACCAAAACCCCACCTAACCAATTGACCATGTCAATTCTTATCCCTATGGCCGGCCACTACATTAAACAAGGCCTAATTGCACATTAGGGACCTCCCATTAGAATTCTATAGCTATTTAACACCTTTGACTTGTAAAACAATACTTTCGCACTTAACGCGATTTAGTCCTTTTTCACAATTAAGCATGAAATCACCAAAATTAATGCACCAAAATTTTCATACATCCATATAATTATTCTATAACACATAAAATAATATGAAAATAATTTTCCTCAACCTCGGATTAGTGGTCTCGAAACCACTATTCCGACTAGCCCCAAAATCGGGCTGTTACAGTCGTAATAAAATTTGAAAAAGACTGATATAATATGTTATTTGCAATTTCCTCCCTTTGTTCTTTAAATACGAAGTTTTTAATCAAGACTAATACTGAGTAATGAGAAATTTCTTTAGTAAAAAGTTTTTGTCAATTGTTTTGAAAATTCTTTTAAGTTTTTTGTGAAGTAATACTTGAAACCTGGACTTGGTGAGTCGAGTCGAGTCTATGGTGTTACAAAACTTAACTTGGAGAAAGAATTATGCTAGATCATAACCAATTTTATAATATTGATAACTCTAAATTATGTAGATTTTTAGAACACCTTTTTACTTAGAATTTATGCAAATCCATTGTATTTTGATAACCAATTATGTGTTTTTAGTACATATCAGGAATGTTGGCACAATTAAATCAAGAATATAATTTTTGAGTAGTTCGGTGCTAAATTCACATAGTTTTACTCTATGTTACTGCATTTCAGAAATTTCATAATTTGTCGTATAATTTATGCAGCTTGGTACACTGACTTGTTCAATGTTCAAAGGCAGTATGAGTGGCACATGCACATGAGTTGGACAACAATCAGCATGGGATGACAAGCTAAGGCATTTGGACTCAACAAAATTATTTTCACCTAGCTTGGAAATGGGTTGCTGAAAAGAACATGTCTGCCTTCTACATTTAAGCTCAAACCATCCATTAAGGTTTTAAGAAGCCTAATTTCAGTGATGACTTGATAGAGCGGCCCAATCAACTTTGAAATAATTATTTAAGTGACCTTACATGTGTAAAAAAACTCACAAATCATTTCTACCAAACCGTAATGTACCTAATTTAGGGTCTAGTCGTAAGCAGTTGATCTCGTAATCACTAATTCGAGGTTAGAGAAATTATTTTCATGTTATGTTATGTGTTATAACATGTTTATAAGGATGCATGAAAATTTCGGTGCTTTAATTTTAGCGATTTCTAGCTAAATTGTGAAAAAGGACTAAATCGCATTAAGTGCGAATGTTCTATTTTATTAGCTAAAGGTGCCAAATAGCTATGAATTATAAATTGGAGATCCCAAATGTGCAATTTGGCCTTGTTAAGTGAGTTTTCTAGCCTTAGGATGCATAGGGGACAACTGCATTTATTATGATTAAAAGTTAGTGATATTAGTTGGAGAAAATGAATAAAATAAGATGATATAAGCAAAAGTTATCATCTTTTTATTTGGTCTTATTCTTCAACCAAAAATATCAACCATGGGAGGGCTTTGAAGGCTTGAAATTTCAGCAGCTCATTTTCTCTACAAATAAGACATTTTGATGGTTATTTTTTATGATTTTTGTATTTTTGGAGTCCTCAAAGCTTAAGCTAGCTAATGAGAGGACTAGTTTGCAATATGGTTGAAAGTCTAGGGACTTACCATGATAGAGTTTCTGTTGTTTGATGAGTTTTTATGGAAGAAAATGAATGAAAGGATGATGATAAACAACTTTTGTGAAAGGTGATGTTGTGAAAACACCTATTTGGGACTAAAATGCAAAGGTTATAATTTGTTCATTCTGGCATGAAATAGTTGGAATTGTGGATAGTTGTAAGAGGATGAAATGTTTAGCTAGGCTTTTTAATAAGATATTGTGATGAAAATTTATTTATTTGAGCCTAGGGGCAAAATCATTACTTTTGCCAAAGTATAAAGGCAAATTAGTCATTTTTTCCTAAGTGTAGATTACGGTGTATTATGATTTATAAGTGATTAAATGAGTAAATTTCATTGATCTAGATCGAAGAAAACCAGATTCAGACCTAGAACGGGTGAAAAGAGAAATGTGGGAAAAAGTCTCTTTCGACCCTTTCGACATCGAGGTAAGTTCATATACAAATGTTGTAATTACGTATGAGTTAATTTGATATTCCAATATTGTATGGAATTTATATTTACTCTATGAATGTATGAAATATCTTTTGATGAGACGTCAAGAGAATTGAATCTAAGAGCAATGGGAAATGTATATAGCATGATATGATGATAGTTAAGGTCCCGTGTAAGACCATATTGGAATATGGCCTCGGTGTGAGAATTCATATAAGACCATGTCGGGGACATGGCATCGATATGTTAATGCATTTAAGACCCTATCGGGGTATGATGTCAGTGTGACATTAGGTGTATGAAACTCAAAAGTGTTATTTAACAATTTGAGTGATTCAACGGGTATGTCGAAAATGAGAAAGTATGTGGTTGCACCACGAGAAACACAAGTGTGTGTTAGAATTGAATTGAGATGAATTCATTATATGATGAAATCCTAGTGGGTTATGTGTAATCAATGCACCTTAGTTGCATGAGATAGATTTATTGATGCATTGCGTGAATGCGAACGAGTATCGTAGAAAGTTAAGTAAGAATAGTAGTGTGTGAGGATGTTCTCTGATGAACATTTGAAATAGAGAAATACATGTGGATAACTATCCATGAATGTATAATAATGGTGAGCTATGTGCGATATCACCTTATTAATGGTTAGTGATGGGTCAGGTGCGATGCCATCAACCGTATTATTATCGGTGAGCTGTGTGCGTTACCACCTGATTAATTAGTTATTGATGGGTTGTGTATGATACCATCGCTTATAAATGATTGGTGGGCTATGTGTGATACCACCCTACTAGAGATCATTGGTGGGCTATGTGCGATACCACCATACTAGAGATCAATGGAGGGCTAAGTGCGAAACCACCTAGAGTTTAGTAGTATGAGTGGCTTATTGAAAATGCTGGATGTGTTGTTCTACATGATCATGTGGTGACCAGTGCAGGAATGTATGCTATTCAACACGAGTAGTTGGCTTGAGGCATGGTAAGAATGTGGCAAGAGATAGAATGAGTGAGCTTCAAGAATAGTTGAGTAAGTAACCATGAGTTTATGAGAAAAACTCATTATAATACCATGCGGTTGTATATATTCAATGAATATCGGTATTTTCAGTTATATGCAGATGAATTTACTTAGCATTATTGCTTACTCCTTTTCTTTTCCCATCTCTTATAGGTTATTTTAACTAGCTTGGGTTGGAGGCCACCGTAGATGTTTTCACACTATCGAGTAGAAGCTTAGTATGATGTTTCAAGTTCTTTTGAGTCATGGCATGTATAGGGACCTCTTTTAAAGTTGACTAAGTCATAGTTAATATAGCCAAATGTGTTGGCGTAAGTGAGTTATGTTTTGGTTGTGAATAGCCATAGATGATGGCTTAAGTAGATTGTAATTGTATTCGAGATAGTTCTCCCTTGTGTTTGGGATGAAGAATTCATTGTATGAATTAAATGTATTTAATTCAAGAGTTATATTGATGCTATGTGGAGCTATGTGATGATGTATGAATGTATGCAAATGAGAGTGGCAAAAGGGCTCGGTAGATAGCCTGCTAATCTCCCACATGAGTAGACACATGGCCGTGTGTCTAGACTGTGTGGGAGGCACGGTTAGCACATAGGCGTGTGCCCAAGCCGTGTGGATAAGTCAGAATAGCAAGGTTTGGTACACGGGCCAGTGCCACAGGCGCGTCAAGGCCGTGTGAATTAGTCGTTGTTGACCACGGGTGGAAGACATGGGCGTGTCTTAGGGCACACTGGGCGTGTCCTCAGACAAACACGGCGCGTGTTGCCCTGCTTTGATGAAAAGTTTTGTGAGTTCGTAAAAGCTTCGGGATTAGTTCCAAAACCTCTGAGGTATGTTTAAGGTCTTGTGTCGAGGTTGAGTAAGTGATAGGCTTAAATGAAATTTTATAGCCCGCTTTGAAGTGTTAAGTAAGATTAAGCATGGTAATGCCTCGATCCCGGTCTCGGTGTCAGACTCGGGTAAGGGGTGTTACATTTAGTGTTATCAGAGCTATAGTTTAGTCGGTTCTCAGACTAACCTAGCGTGAGTAAGAGTCTAGTTATACATGCCATATGTGGACCGTGATAGTGTGATATCTCTCGGCTCTAACGAAATTATTTTGATAAGACATAAATGATTTCCAACCGAGCTAATTTCAATAAGGTTGTAAGTGGAAATGAGGTAATTGAAATTTACTTATGCATTGTTGAAATTTAGAGAAGTATGAATAGAAGTTTATGACATGTGTATGATAAGGTATGGAATGATATAACTCCAGGTTGAGGAATGAGAGTTATGAAGTGATAAGCTTACCTATATTGGTTTGATATGTGTACGGTGTTACGTACCCAACCTATTGGGTTAAGTGCTTATAACGAGTGATTTATCCAGAGAATGGGATATGTGTGTATGTACAATTGTTTGAATGATGTATGATAAATATGTCCACATGGTTAAATCTCACGGTGTGATCATTAAAGTAGAGAATGCATGATGTTTTGTTTTATGACTCTGTTATGAAGCCACACATATTATGGTGTGGAAATTAAACTGAGAAGTTTGACTAAGTAGAATGCAGGAGATGAGTACGGTAGTTTAATGATAAATTGATAAATAAGACCATGGTAGGACCATGGCAATACATGTGATCCCATATAAGACCATGTCTGGGACATGGCATTGGCAACGATATACGATCCCGTGTAAGACCATATCTGGGATATGGCGTCGGCATCGAATAGTGATTCGTGTAAGACCATGTTTGGGACATGGCTTCGACACTAAAAAAGATCTTGTATAAGCCCATGTCCGGGACATGGCATCGACATCTAAGTACGATCTCGTATAAGACCATATCTGGGATATGGCATCGACATCGAATTACAAGATCCCGTATAAGACCATATCCGGGATATGGCATCGTGATCGACATGAGTTCCATGTAAGACCGTGACGAGGATATTGCATTGGTATTGATATGAGATTTTGTGTAAGACCATAGCGAGGCTATGGCATCGTGATGACATGTAAAGAAATAGCCGGGCTATGACGCCAGGATATTTGAGTAAGACCATAGTTAGACTATGGCAATCGTGTAAACGACGACTCAAAATTCGTAAGACATTCTCTAAATTGATAAGCAATGGTAAGAGAAATTAGAGTTTAATGTTGAGTACTCGAGTAGACATTAAGGTGGAACTTGAGTAAGTGAAGTCACCGCTCAAAGTATGAGTGATAGAAACAATTGTAGCATGATAAACGTGAAAACTCACTTGGAGCGAAGTTCTCGTGACTATGATGATATTTCATTGATGATGAATATTAAATCATATGTATGTAGTCACGAGAGTTAGGTTAAGGGACTCTATAACCTCACCCCTTACCATCTGTTGAATTATAATGAGATGTTATGAGAGTCAAGTTTAGTAAGTTTGTATGTGATTAATGCAATATTTACGTTAGCATAATTGAGAATGCTTTGTATCACATCGATACATGATACTCTACTAAATAGAGTAATTGTTGTTAAACATGAGGTTGAAGTCCTAAATGACTATAATGAAAAGGCTATCATTGAGATATGAAATAGATAAGGTCCTGTATAAGACCATGTTCGAGACATGGCCTCAGCACCAAGTTATGATTCTGTATAAGACCATATTTGGAATATGGCATCGATACTTGATGTGGAAGTCCATATAAGACCTTATCCGGGATATGGCATTGGCATTTAGAGGTGACTCCATATAAGACCACCTCGGGGATGTGACATTAGTTTCAGCACCTACATGAATGACGATGAATATGCATCTTCGATTATCCCTAGTGATCAATGGGACAGATAGATGAGTCTAGAGGTAGAAATGAGAATTGTACTAAAGCCATGTGAATGGGCAAATACAGGCACTCATGAATGAGTCGAGAAAAAACGAGTACGATGTGTGGCACAGTATGTGCTAAATAAAGGGCAAGTATGAGTAAGTTGGCTTGAAGCCTGTGATCTGTGCATGATTAGTTAATGCCATGGATGGGTTATAATGATCTCCTTGGGTATTATGTATAAATATTTGTTGCCTTTCAGGACTGATGTAGTTGTTCTTCTCATAAATTGTGATTATGTGAGAACGTTAGCTGACTGAAAAAAAATCAGACTAAACGGTTGTCGATTTAGTTAATTGAAATCGACATTCCTTTATCTCCTCGTAACCCTATTCGGGTGCTTTGAGGGGGAAGTTGGAGATGATTCTAGTATAAGGAGTGAAATCACAAGTTTCATGTTGTGTGATGGGTTTTCGGGTAAGTCGAATAGAGTTAATGAATTCGATCGAGATGTCCCTGCTATCATGAGATATGACGATGGTAAAGGTTTTAGATTAGTATAGCAAGAGAAACTCAGATGAGAGTGTGCTTGAAATATGTTCTCAGTGATGAGAAAAGAGTAGATTAATGTATTGAAATATGATTCAAGTTTTGTGTATATTTACGCATGAATCAATAAGGAGAATAAAATTCTGTGTGTACGTGAGTAGGGAGCATGATACAAAGGTATGCTCATTGAAATGTTCAAACCGTGATGGTCGAGTTGAAAGCTATAGAAAATTAATTAAAAGTTCTAATACTGAGTTCAGTCTGAATCGAGAAAAAGAGTTGCCAGATTGGTGATCCGGAGACGATCACTTTTGTGTCTGTGTAGTGAGTTAGATGTTATGAAATTATCCATGGAAAAATTGATATGTATTTTTTGATTTTTGATGAGTTAGAGTAACTTATGCTACAGAAGATTTTGAAAATGAAATAGTGGAAACGGCTTGAACCATTACAAAGGTGTGTATAGTTATTGTAATACTTCTCAGATAGTAGACATAGTACAGATGTCTAGATGAAAGATCCATGTTAAGCAATGCGAGTTAGTTACTTGGTTGACCTTAGTTGGTAACATCCTAGTTTTAGCGAGGTTAATGACTAGCGAGTCTTCCTTTCAAAACAAAGGAGTTCAGAAGTGATTTAGTAAATGGTATTTTAAATAAGTTCTGAATGAGTTTATTTAAGATGATAAAATCCAGGTTGGATAAGATTTTCGTTGTTGATGTTTCCTTGAGATAGAATTTGAATGATGATGAATCCAGAACTTATACAGAAGTTTTGGTATGAGATTCAGTGAGTAGCATATCTACTAATGCAGAATAAGAAAGCATGATTATGTGCATAAATGTTTTGACAATAGAGTACATTTCACGATATGATTGAGTTTATGGTCAGAAGTAGTTGATCACTAAAAGCTGAGTTTTCAAAGCGTACAAGTCAAGACTATTACAGTCGGTGAATGCTTTAATGGGAAAGTGAGATAAAACCTTATAGATTTTAAATTTGGTTTGACCAAATTCCCAAGAAGGGGAATGTCATTCAAATTATAGTGGATCAACTGGTAAAGATCCGAATGATCATTTGGATATGTACAGAGTTCCAAATTGGTGGATTACTGAGTATATGCCCTAGAGGAAGAATAACCTAGGTCTCAAGTTACGCTTCGACCTTGTGTATTATAGCTTAAAGGTTGTTGGCAAGAGAAACTTGAGGATAAGTGGATTTGTGATTTTGAAGAGTCGATGGAAATGTTTTAAGAATGTTGGTAGCAACTCCTCCTGATAAGATTTTCGCGGACGAAAATTCCTAAGGGGAGAATTGTAATGACCGATTTAGGGGCTAGTCGAATGATGATCTCGTAATCACTAATTCGAGGTTAGAGAAATTATTTTCATGTTATGTTATGTGTTATAACATGTTTATAAGGATGCATGAAAATTTTGGTGCTTTAATTTTAGCAATTTCTAGCTAAATTATGAAAAATGACTAAATCGCATTAAGTGCGAAAGTTCTATTTTATTTGCTAAAGGTGCCAAATAGCTATGAATTATAAATTGGAGGTCCCAAATGTGCAATTTGGCCTTGATAAGTGAGTTGGCCTGGCCATAGGATGCATATGGGGCAAGTGCATTTATTATGATTAAAAGTTGGTGATATTAGTTGGAGAAAATGAATAAAATAAGATGATATAAGCAAAAGTTATCATCTTTTTATTTGGTCTTCTTCTCCAACCGAAAATATCAACCATGGGAGGGCTTTGAAGGCTTGAAATTTCAGCAGCTCATTTTCTCTACAAGTAAGTCATTTTGATGGTTATTTTTGATGATTTTTGTATTTTTGGAGTCCTCAAAGCTTAAGCTAGCTAATGAGAGGACTAGTTTGCAATATGGTTGAAAGTCTAGGGACTTACCATGATAGAGTTTATGTTGTTTGATGAGTTTTTATGGAAGAAAAATGAATGATAGGATGATGATAAACAACTTTTGTGAAATGTGATGTTGTGAAAACACCTATTTGGGACTAAAATGCAAAGGTTGTAATTTGTTCATTATGGCATGAAATAGTTGGAATTATGGATAGTTGTAAGAGGATGAAAGGTTCAGCTAGGCTTGTTTAATAAGATATTGTGATGAAAATTTATTTACGAGCCTAGGGGCAAAATCATACTTTTGCCAAAGTATAAGGGCAAATTAGTCATTTTTGCCTAAGTGTAGATTACGGTGTATTATGATTTATAAGTGATTAAATAAGTAAATTACATTGATCTAGATCAAAGAAAACGAGATTCGGACCTAGAACGGGTGAAAAGAGAAATGTGGGCAAAAAGTCCCTTTCGACCCTTTCGACATCGAGGTAAGTTCATATGCAAATGTTGTAATTACGTATGAGTTAATTTGATATTCCAATGTTGTATGGAATGTATATTTACTCTATGAATGTATGAAATATCTTTTGATGAGACGTCAAGAGAATTGAATCTAAGAGCAATGGGAAATGTATATAGCATGACATAATGATAGTTAAGGTCCCATGTAAGACCATATTGGAATATGGCCTCGTGTGAGAATTCAGTATAAGACCATGTCGGGACATGGCATTGATATGTTAATGCATGTAAGACCCTATCGGGGTATGATGTCAGTGTGACATTAGGTGTATGAAACTCAAAAGTGTTATTTAATAATTTGAGTGATTCAACGGGTATGTCGAAAATGAGAAAGTACGTGGTTGCACCATGAGAAACACAAGTGTGTGTTAGAATTGAAATGAGATGAATTCAGTATATGATGAACTCCTAGTGGGTTATGTGTAATCAATGCACCTTAGTTGCATGAGATAGATTTATTGATGCATTGTGTGAATGCGAACGAGTATCGTAGAAAGTTAAGTAAGAATAGTAGTGTGTGAGGATGTTCTCTGATGAACATTTGAAATAGAGAAATACATGTGGATAACTATCCATGAATGTATAATAATAGTGAGCTAAGTGCGATATCACCTTATTAATGGTTAGTGATGGGCTGTGTGCGATGCCATCAACCGTATTATTATCGGTGGGCTGTGTGCGTTACCACCTAATTAATTAGTAATTGATGGGTTGTGTGCGATACCATCGCTTATAAATGATTGGTGGGTTATGTGCGATACCACCCTACTAGAGATCATTGGTGGGCTATGTGCGATACCACCCTACTAGAGATCAATGGAGGGCTAAGTGCAAAACCACCGAGAGTTTAGTAGTATGAGTGGCTTATTAAAAATGTTGGATGTGTTGTTCTACATGATCATATGGTGACCAGTGCAGGAATGTATGCTATTTAACACGAGCAATTGGCTTGAGGCATGGTAAGAATGTGGTAAGAGATAGAATGAGTGAGCTTCAAGAATAGTTGAGTAATTAACCATGAGTTTATGAGAAAAACTTATTATAATACCTTGCGGTTGTATATATTCAATGAATATCGGTATTTGTCAGTTATATGCAGATGAATTTACTAAGCATTATTGCTTACTCCTTTTCTTTTCCCATTTCTTATAGGTTATTTTAACTAGCTCGGGTTGAAGGCTGCCGGAGATGTGAAAACACTATCGAGTAGAAGCTTGGTATGATGTTTCAAGTTCTTTTGAGTCATGGCATGTATAGGGACCTCTTTTAAAGTTGACTAAGTCATAGTTAATATAGCCAAATGTGTTGGCGTAAGTGAGTTATGTTTTGGTTGTGAATAGCCATAGATGATGGCTTAAGTAGATTGTAATTGTATTGGAAATAGTTCTCCCTTGTGTTTGGGATGAAGAATTCATTGTATGAATTAAATGTCTTTAATTCAAGAGTTATATTGATGCTATGTGGAGCTACGTGATGATGTATGAATGTATGCAAATGAGAGTGGCAAAGGGATTGGTAGATAGCTCGCTAATCTCCCACATGAGTAGACACACAGCCGGGTGTCTAGGCGTGTGGGAGGCACGGTTAGCACATGGGCGTGTGCCCAAGCCGTGTGGATAAGTCGAGAATACCAGGTTTGGGCACGGGCGCTGCCACGCAGCGTGTCAAGGCCGTGTGAATTAGTCGATGTCGACCACGGGTGGAAGACATGGGCATATCTTAGGGGCACACGGGCGTGTCCTTAGACAAACACACGCGTATGGCCCTGCTTTGATGAAAAGTTTCGTGAGTTCGTAAAAGCTTCGGGATTAGTTCCAAAACCTCTCGGAGGTATGTTTAAGGTCTTGTAAGCCGAGGTTGAGTAAGTGATAGGCTTAAATGAAATTTTATAGCCCGTTTCGAAGTGTTAAGTAAGATTAAGCATGGTAATGCCTCGTATCCGGTCTCGGTGTCGGACCCGGGTAAGGGGTGTTACACAAACTCTATAGTTTCCTTCCAATCCAGCCACAAATCAAGCAATAATCAAGCTTGAATCATGAAAAATTCAACCTCTCTCCATGATTTTTGGTCGGCCATGCACAGGAGATTTCTAAAAGATGTTCATGATATTTTTAGAAAATTCTCAAGCCTTCTCTCATGTATAAATACCACCCCCATTCACCTCTCAACTCATCCCTCATCCCATAATCAATCATTCATTCTCTTCTCTCCCACATCTAGCCTTCCATTTCCCTTCATTTTTCCCATCCTCTCTTTGAGAGTTCCCTTAGTAAGTAGTTCTTGAAAGAAAATCTCTCTTGGCCAACCACCTTGAGGAGTAATTTGCATCGGAGCAATGATGGAAATCGGAGGAAGCCACCATGGATAGTTCTCGGGAAATCATCGAATTCATCTCAAAGTTTCTTCTTCCTTTCTCTTTTAATTGTTCTTAGTTTATAAACATGATTGAAAATTATTTGATTTCCTTTTCATTAATGATAATGACTTAAATTTGTTTCAGCTAGGATGGTTACAATGCCTTGATTCGATTCGTTCAATTTATGTTTATATTGTCCCGTGCCTCAATTGTTTATGCTACCAATTAAAATCATTCATGTTGTTCAATCATTTATATGTTTGACTGCATTAGAATTAATCGCTTCATCCAAACCAGATGGTGGTTAATGGACGTAATAATTGGAAGATGCATGCTGAATTTATATACGAACAAGAATAAATTAAAGGTTCATAATAATTCCAAAAGAACACTATTGCCATGGATAACATTATATTTATGTAATTGATGAACCATAAAAGTGACATATTTAAAGCCCACATTTAATATGCTTTTGGATGATTTAAGCCTCAATTTATGTAAAAAGGTTCTCTTAATCCTTTCTTTTCATGTTTTATACTCAGGAAAGCAACCGATGACGAAAAGAACGAGAAACGGGCTTAAAACGGACTAAATTGGGCCAAGCCACGAAATCAGCACGGCTTGGACTTCAAGCCATACGGTCGTGCCTCTTTAATTATCTAGAACACGGCCTAGCCATGATTTACATGGTCGTGCCTCATCAACGGAGTCCAACATGGCCTGGCCACGATTCACACGGGCGTGTGCCATGGCCGTATCCCTACCGTGGGAAAGAGAAATTTTACTCGGATTTGGATGCTTGGAGGCAAAGAAACACATTCCTAAGTCTACTTAAACTCCCAAATAGGAATTGCACTCAAATTAGGATGCTTGGAGGCCAAGTAACACATCTCAAACCCTATATAAACACCCCATGTAGCAACTTAGAGGGGGAGTTCGACAGAAGCCTTCTGTCAGGGCTTTTGTAAGGGCGTCTTGCTAGGCCAGAGAAGGCAGATTTGTGGGGATTCACTAAGGGATAGCCAGTTGATCCATCTCAAGAAGCCGGAATTCTACTCAAGACGGAGGATCTCTCCTTCAATTCCTTCAGGGGGTTTTAGGGATTTCTTATGTTTTGTTTTATCTTTTCTCTTGAGATTTTTCCTTTATTGTTATGAACTAAACCTTCAGATACCCGAAGGGGATGAAACCTATGAGGAATCTTGTTATTTGATTTTTGAATTATATGATAATAACTTAGTTTGTTCTTAATTGTGTGAACTTAATCCAAATCTAATGTGCTTAGGTGGAGGAGGAATAGACCCTGCCTAAGAGTAGATCCAACATAATTAAGCGGAGTTGATCGCACGCCTAGAGATAGGGTGACGAGATTTTGCCGGATTAGGGTGAAACCTAATATGGGAGTCCACAGATCGATTTACTGCTATTCTAGGGGGTTATTATAAGTGAACGAGAGTTCCACTAATTAACCTAGGGTTAGACGTTATTCGCCTCGAGAGAGGGTTTACTATACGTTAGGGAGTCTCACGGATCAAACTAAGTAAATAAATCATATGGTTCAAGGTTAGATAACAAGTGAAGTCTACGTGGATTTTTTCTAAGGGTATCGTTTGAGTCAACTGAGTTTTCCCAAAAGTTATTTCCCGAATTCATTCTTTTTTTGTCTTTGCGTCTTACCTTGGTAAGTAGATTAGTTTTAGTTTAAACAATCATCACTTTATATTAAGGCTAAATAATAAAAAGACGGTGAGTATTAGTACTTTTAGTTCCTTTGGGTTCGATAATCCGATCTTGCCTAAACTATACTACTGTTCAATAGGTGCACTTGCCTTTAATCGTTGTCAGAGTTAGTTTCCAGGTTCGATCATTCTTTTATAAATTTTAAAACTTTGTTTTACAGCGATCAAGTTTTTGGCGCCGTTGCCGAGGAACTACAATATTAAGAAAACTCTATTTTTATTACTTTAGCCATTATTTTTATTTTTCGCAATTTATTTTTTATTTTTAGTTTTAATTTTAAATTTGCTAAATTTTCTTTCTTTCTTTTCCTAGCAGGTACCTCTAGTTTATGACTAGAAGGAACCCGAGAGGACCTTTAGAATACTGACAGTGATATTGAAGCTACCGTCAAGAAATCGAGAGAAATTAGGCGAGCCCTAAATTACCAAGGAGAGCGAGAAGACAGATCCAATCCTACTGAAGGGATGGACGAGAATAATCCACCACCACAAAACGATGTGGCGGATCAGAATGCTCCTCATACTATGTATGATTATGCTAAACCTCATTTAATAGGGGCAGAATCGAGTATTGTTAGGCCTGCTATAGCTGCTAATAATTTTGAATTAAAGCCTAACACTATTCAAATGATTCAACAATTTGTTCAATTTGATGGTTTGCAGGATGAAGATCCAAACACTCATATAGCTAACTTTTTAGAATTCTGTGATACCTTCAAAATAAATGGCGTTTCTGATGATGCCATACGTCTTCGGCTATTTCCCTTTTCACTAAGAAATAAAGCTAAACAGTGGTTAAACTCGTTACCACGAGGGTCAATCACTACGTGGGAACAAATGACCGAAAATTTTTTATTAAAATATTTCCCACCGGCCAAAACGGCCAAATTACGTAATGATATATCTTCTTTTGTGCATATGGATTTAGAGACATTATACGACGCATGGGAGAGATACAAAGATCTCTTGAGGAGATGCCCACACCACGGATTACCATTGTGGCTCCAAGTCCAAACTTTTTACAACAGTGTGAATCCTTCAATGAGGCAACTAATTGATTCAGTCGACGGTGGAACCCTGAATAATAAAACTCCTGAGGCAGCCTACGAGTTTATTGAAGAGATGTCGCTGAACAACTATCAGTGGCAAGTTACAAGAACAAGGCCAACAAAAACAGCCGAAGTTTACAACCTCGACGTAGTAACCATGCTATCAAATCAGGTAGAGTTGATGAATAAGAAGATTGATAGTTTGTGTTCTTCGCAGGTAAATCCAGTAATGTAGTGCGACACAGGTGGAACCGTGGCGAATCCCCGAGTACCCACCATACCAACCGAAAGAGACAGCACTAACTATATAGGTAATAATTTTAGATCCAATAATAACCCATATAGTAATAATTATAATCCAAAGTTGGAGGAACCACCCAAATTTTTCGTGGGGAGGACAAGGAAATCAAGGAATTCAAAAACAACAACCTCCTCAGAACTTCCAAAATCAGCCCTATCCACAGGAAAAGAAGCCGAATCTTGAAGAGACGTTAAACAAATTCATAGCATCCACAGAAGCCCGTCTCTGAAATACTGAGGTAACTCTCGACACCCAACAAACATCGATCAAAACAATCGAGAACCAAGTTAGAGGACTTACAAAGGCAATCGGGGAAATTACTGAGTCAGTCGGACAAATTGCGAAGCTATTATCCGAACGACCACAAGGGCGTCTACCGAGCAACACGGAGATCAATCCAAAGGAGCAAATCCAAGCCATAATAGCTCAAGAAAGCGAAGAAGTAGACAAACCCAGTCCAACACAAGGAAACGAGGTAGAAAAAGGTAAAGTTGAGATAACACAAGACAAGCCAAAACTGGTAATCAAGGAGTACCAACCTCGCATACCTTATCACGAAGCATTGAAGAGAGACGACACAGAGGAACAATTCGGTAAGTTTCTTAAACTTTTAAAGAAATTACACATTAACTTACCACTCCTCAAAGCTCTTTCGCAGATGCCTGATTCCAGGAAATTCTTAAAGAAGCTTCTGACAAACAAGCGGGAACTAGATGAAGATTCGCATGTGGAACTCAACGCAAAGTGCTCAGTAATCTTGCAAAATAAGCTACCATAGAAACTAAAAGATCCAGGGAGTTTTACAATTCCATGTTTAATTGGTAGACTTACTATTGATAATGCGTTAGCTGATTTAGGGGCAAGCATAAATGTCATGCCTTATAAATTGTTTAAACAATTAGGTCTAGGGAAACCCAAACAAACTAGGATGAGCATTCAATTAGGTGATAAAGCTCAAGTTAGAATTCCTAGGGTATTATCGAAGATGTTCTTGTGAAAATCGACAGATTCGTTTTCCTAGTAGACTTTGTTGTCTTAGACATGGATGAGGACAATTCGATCCCCCTAATCTTAGGAAGACCCTTTTTAGCTACTGCCAGGACTAAAATTGATGTTGATGCAGGAGAACTCATACTTTGTGTAGGTAATGAGACAGTCACCATCAAGGCTCCCGACTCAGCTAGAACATTAAGTAATCAAGGTGAGAACGTAAATTCTACTAATAACCATTGGGTTAACTCTTATTTTCAGGAAGCACCACTAAAGAATACAACTGAACCCGATCCCAAACCCCATGCCAACAAAGAAATAACTCATGAAGATCGAGGGATTCAGTTCGATGATCTAGACGAGTGGAAGACACACTTCAAGGAGAAATTAGGGATACACGACGAAGAACCAGAACCACACGAGGAAAAATCGAAAGAGCCCCCACAAGAGCTTATAGGAACAACAAACCACTTCAAAATAGGGGACAAGGTACTGTTAGACGAAGCAGATCCTCGAATATCTCCTCCGGACCCTAACACAAACAAAGAAATACCTTTTAGGGTAACCAGTGTTTTCCCATACGAAACAGTCGAGGTAAGTAATCCTATTTTTGGTACTCTTACTATAAACACATCTCGACTTAAATTTTTTCACGAAGACACAAATGATAGCATGAGGAAGGACTTCCAACTCCTCAAACCACCCTGAAGAAGTAAACGAAAGGAGAGTGTAGCTTAAGACTATAAACGAGCGCTTCTCGAGAGGCAACCCGAGCACTAATACCATTATATATTTTTATATTCATTTTATCTTAATTTTCCTTTTTATCTTCCTTTTTAGCAACTAACAACCAACTAACCAAGTGCGCAGACCTGTGCCACACGGCTTTACACACGGCCGTGGCGTGGGTGTATGGGTACTCGAATCTTTGAACTAACAGAGCGAGAGAAGGTACATGTCGTGGCAAAGCAGATTTCAGAATCACGGACCCAACTACTACCCCATCGCACCGACAAAGTGGCACGACCGTGCGATACGACCGTGTGAGGCTACTGACTTGTCAACCACGGGCGGAACACGCCCGTGCCGAATAACCGTGCCAATATACTGACTTGTCGAACATAGGCTAGACACGAGCATGGGGAACCAACACGCCTTAGAGCACGGCCGTGTGAGGCGGCCGTGTGAAACGACACACCCTCGACCCACGGGCGTGGGAAATCGCCAGACCTGAAATTCTAATTAAACATCATACCCTCTTCCTTTATCTTCTTAACCCACTTCTTTCTTATTTCCTTCTTCCATTCTTTCCTCTTTTTTTTTCCTTTTTCCATTTCCTAATAAATCCTTAGACTCTTGAGCTACAACAAAATCGTATCAATGGCAAAGAAGCGTAAGAGGCCAATCTCCTCAAAGGAGACCGATTCACATGAGTTCATGCCGGCAGCTTCATCCAAACAACAAGCCAAGGGTCTTTGAGACCAATTATCTGTTCTTTTATTTTTCTCTTCTCCTTTATTTTCCTTATCTTTACTTCTCTTCTACTTAATTTAGCTTATTTTATGTTATTTTCTTAATTTTAGGTTCTAAAGGCTGCTTGGGAATCACGCCACCACCACCACCATAACCTCAGCCTTAGAAATCACACCCAACAATAAGGACCTCTCAGTCCATTCATCTCTTCTTTTAATTTTAGTTTTCTTCTTAGTCTCCTTCTCTTTATCTTCCTTGTCCTTAATTTTATATTTAGTTTACTTTAATTATGTCTTAAGGATTCCTGGCTAATTCTCTACGAGCGTCCCAATTTCTTCATCTAGCGCAGGTTCGTCATCTAGACGGCCCATCACCACCACCAAAGGCACAATCTCCTCTCAAGGAATCATCCAAAAATTCAGGCAGTTTTCACTTACCCCATATCTGATGATTTTATTACAAGGTTATTATATATCTTTGTACATTGAGGGCAATGTACATCTTAAGTGTGGGGGGTGAATCTTAGACGTGCCTAATTTTTTTTTCATTATTCTCAAAATCCTGAATTTAGTCTTGTTTTTAAGTAAATTCCTCATATTACTGATTAGAATGAAATTTCCATGATTTATGATCTTTATTGATATGTTTTAGATTAAGTCATTGATAATTGTGCATTGATGATTAAATTCTAAGAATACTAGAGAATCAGGCATGATAAGTCTATTTTTCAAAAAATTAAAATTTTTTTAGGATGTCTACCTGAATTTAAAATTACTTTGAAGTTTGAAATTTACAAGGTTGATGCCAAAAATGCCCATAATTTTTGAGAGATTTTGAGCCTTATAGAGCATAAATTCTTTTTCTTGCTCACTTTATTGATTATGAGTGTGTCAACACTGATTTGTTATTCTAGAACTTGCATCGATTATACATGTCAAGACCACACTTTTGATTTGAGATACAGAAATCATAAAGGCACCTAGGATCTAACCCACTAACTCCATTAAAAAGCCTACCTTCACAATTAACCCCTAATGAACCCTTTTTAATCCTAACAACCCTATTTATTGACATAACCGCTAATATTAACCCAGAACCCCTTTGTTTTTGTTATCACCATTCCTTTTGACTACCCTTATATCGGGATTTGATTTGATTAATAGCCTAACTATGTTTTTATTTCAGTAATTTATCTTTTATTATGTATTTATGATTGTTCTTAAAAAAAAAGAAGTATATCCATTATTCATTATTAGTTATGTGATTAAATGAGCTTATACATAAATTCCAAATATCGAAGAAGAAGCTCGTATTATTAGTATTATTAGTTTTCAATTGATGTAATTATTATTATTAGTTCGTTAGTTCTTAGTTAGGTAATTTGTCAATTCAATCTCGATTCTAACCCTCTAATTCAGCCTTACTCTACACCTTAACCCTAGCCCCGTTACAACCCTAACAAAGACCTTTTGATTTGTGTTTCATCTCATATTTCAGTGGTGGAGATTTGATTTTCATGCAAGCCTTTGGGATTAACTCTTCATGTTTGACTTTTGAGTGCCTAATTTTGAACCTTAAACACTTTGAGTGATTTGAGTGAATCTTTAGTGAGGATGTCAACCCTTGTAGGTTTTGGATCAGAGGTAATTATTTAGATGAAGGGAAACACCTATGTTTTGTGCTACAAATGTATGACTTAGATTGTTTGAATCTTTAGGACTCTTTGAGTTGAATCATCCATGTATGAATTATCCTTGAATTATGATGAAACATTATCAATGACTATTATGAATTGGGGGAAGTTTGTTTTAATTATGAGTTGAGAATTTTGCTTGAGGACAAGCAAAAGCTTAAGTGTGGGGGTATTTGATGAACCATAAAAGTAACATATTTAAAGCCCATATTTAATATGCTTTTGGATGATTTAAGCCTCAATTTATGTAAAAAGGTGCTCTTAATCCTTTCTTTTCATGTTTTATACTCAGGAAAGCAACCGATGACGAAAAGAACGAGAAACGGGCTTAAAACGGACTAAATTGGGCCAAGCAACGAAATTAGCACGGCCTGGACTTCAAGCCACACGGCCGTGCCTCCTTAATTATCTAGAACACGGCCTAGCCACGATTTACGCGGCCGTGCCTCATCAACAGAGTCCAACACGGCCTGGCCACGATTCACACGGGCGTGTGCCATGGCCGTGTCCTTGCCGCGGGAAAGAGGAATTTTACTCGGATTTAGATGCTTGGAGGCAAAGAAACACATTCCTAAGTCTACTTAAACTCCCAAATAGGAATTGCACTCAAATTAGGATGCTTGGAGGCCAAGTAACACATCTCAAAGCCTATATAAACACCCCAGGTAGCAGCTTAGAGGGGGAGTTCGGCAGAAGCCTTCTGCCAGGGCTTTTGTCAGGGCGTCTTGCTAGGCCAGAGAAGGCAGATTTGTGGGGATTCACTGAGGGATAGCCAGTTGATCCATCTCAAAGCCGGAATTCTACTCAAGACGGAGGATCTCTCCTTCAATTCCTTCAGGGGGTTTTAGGGATTTCTTATGTTTTGTTTTATCTTTTCTCTTGAGATGTTTTCCTTTATTGTTATGAACTAAACCTTCGGATACCCGAAAGGGATGAAACCTATGAGGAATCTTGTTATTTGATTTTTGAATTATATGATAATAACTTAGTTTGTTCTTAATTGTGTGAACTTAATCCAAATCTAATGTGCTTAGGTGGAGGAGGAATAGACCCTGCCTAAGAGTAGATCCAACATAATTAAGCGGAGTTGATCGCACGCCTAGAGATAGGGTGATGAGATTTTGCCAGATTAGGGTGAAACCTAATATGGGAGTCCACAGATCGATTTACTGCTATTCTAGTGGGTTATTATAAGTGAACGAGAGTTCCACTAATTAACCTAGGGTTAGACGTTATTCGCCTCGAGAGAGGGTTTAATATAAATTAGGGAGTCTCACGGATCAAACTAAGTAAATAAATCATATAGTTCAAGGTTAGATAACAAGTGAAGTCTAGGTGGATTTTTCCTAAGGGTATCGTTTGAGTCAACTGAGTTTTCCCAAAAGTTATTTCCCAAATTCATTCTTTTTTTGCCTTTGCGTCTTAGCTTTGTAAGTAGATTAGTTTTAGTTTAAACAATCATCACTTTATATTAATGCTAAACAATAAAAAGATGGTGAGTATTAGTACTTTTAGTTCCTTTGGGTTCGATAATCCGGTCTTGCCTAAACTATACTACTGTTCGATAGGTGCACTTGCCTTTAATCATTGTCAGAGTTGGTTTTCAGGTTCGATCATTCTTTTATAAATTTTAAAACTCTGATTTACAGCGGTCAGTAATTAAATTGTTTCAAACCTGACCCGTCCCTGTTACTTTGCAAAAATTCTAAGGAATCCTTAGTTAAATGGTGACATGCAAATATGCACGTTTTTCATAAGTGACAAACGTAAGATCTCAAAAGAGCTTATGATTTAGATTCCAAGTTCATAAATGATCGAGTCGCCATGGAATTTTTTTCGAAACATTGTTAAACATGATAAAGAATGAATTGAATTAAGAGTTGTAATTGTTTTAGCTTATTCATGTTATTGCTATTAAAACTTGTGAATTGCTGCTAAAACATTTCATTGCATTTATTTTATTTCATTTCATTTGCATATTAGTTGTTAATTTAATTAGGACATCCATCACCTCAAATTATTGTGTTTTCTTAACCAACTTGTAAAACATTAATTTTACAATTGCTGATGAATAGATACAGTCCTTGTGGAGACAATAATCTTTTTACTTACTTATTACTTAATAACGTTTTTGTATACTTATTTTGGTATTTTGGTGATGAATGTATATATTTACGTGCATATGGCTTTAGTTATGTGTTTGATGAGGAATATGTGATGCTTGTTGATAATTGGAAATTATGGATACTAAATGGTTGAGATTTGAATTTGGTATGTTTGTGAATTTAGGCCAATTAGTGTATAATTGAAAATGACCATTTAGATGATTTGAGAATGTGAAATTAGCATGAAATTGAATGGCATATTGTGGTATTTATGTGACTTGTATTGTTGGCATTGAAATAGCATGAAATATACTTAGTTTAGAAGAGTTTGAATGCCATTTAAAGATGTGAATATGTGCCATTTGGGTTTGGTGTAGGTGTATGCAAATTTGGGTGGCAAGATGGCTTGGTAAATAGCCTACTTTTGTCCACACGGGCAGAGACACGGGCGTGTGTCACAGCCGTGTGTGACACACGGTCAGGTTGCACGACCGTGTGTGTAACAACCCGAACCCGGCCCAAACATTATGACCGAATTTGGTTTGTTACGGAGAAAAACTTTTTGAAACCATTTTAAAACCAGTTTAGGTTTTGTTGAAAACTTCTCGTTTTTGGTTATCTTGCCGAAACCATACTTAGATTTAATTTGGAAATTTAATTGAGTCAGGTTATTATACAAATTTCAAATGTGCCCGATGGCACGATGAAAACATTTTCGTGTTAATTTAAGAAAAACATGTGATTTTAATTTAATTTTAATAATATAGTTTAAAACAAGGTATCCAACATATGAGAAATAACAAAAGTAAAGTATATGGAGGCCTTATTACATCCAAAATAAAAATAAACCAATAATAAAATAAAATAGCTAAGTTTAAAGTTCAATTTATTCAAGTCCTTTGCATGGCCACCTCGAGTCCAACCGGCTCCTCAACCGCCATCTACGAGTCACTGAAAAATGTTATAGGAGAAGGTGAGTCACCAAGACTCGAGATGTAACCCTTCCCCGTTTTAAAAACATTTCCATACACAACATATAACAGATTAATATGCGTAATATTATGTGCCCCCAAACCTAGCCAACCAAACGCCATCGTTCTACCCCATTGTGGTACCAAACCACTTGGTGGTGCCAAACCACCGGTGACATATAGTCACGATGTGTTACCAAAACACCGGTGTCCGTGAGACACGAATCAATTGATGGGGCCAACCCATCGTGTGATACCAAATCACCGCGCACGATCCCATATCTCAAGTGGGGCCAACCCACGGTGGTGTTAACCACGTGGACGAGTCGCTATGAGGTACCAAACCTCCGGAGGTACCAAACCTCCGTGACCGTAGTCACAATGTGTTACCAAAACATCGGTGCCCGTCGGCACGAATACACCCCCTCCACTCATTTAACCCACAATAGTCGAGATAGTCATGATCGGATCTCATACATTTATCACATGTATTATATAAGCCATGCTTCCCAAAAGCATAATAATCTCGTAGTAACAGAGACTTACCGGAATCCTCGCTTGTACCATTAAGGTACTAAATCAGTATCTACATCGCATGATTTACATACAACATATATCTAGCACGGTTATTAATTGCTATAAGTGTGTATGTACACACCGTCACCACCGAATCGTCTAAATCCCGAAAAGAGATGTCGGCCACCTAGATCTCATGGTCCCTATATTCGGCCAAATACATGAGTTAGTACCATGGCCTATTCGGCCAACCCAAACAATCCTAGGGGTTTATCTTTTGATCCCAAACCTTACCTTTAACTCTTTGCTACTATCCACAAAGACTCGATTCACAGATCGCTTTGCAAATAATCGATTAATGAACATTACTCATAACCAAAGCCTTTTGGCTTTTGAAACCCAACATAGACCTTACCCAAACTTACCAAAATCGAATGTTAGAGATTAGGGGCTTGGGTCGCTTGTTTCACGATCTTGGGGTACCTAGAAGAGATCGATTACTAAAACATTTAGAAGTCTTGCTAGCCATCACAAATCGGCACTTACCCCTAAATAAGAGTCGACAAAGAATAGTGAAGGGAACCCATGAAGTTTGGCACAACTTACCTTCACCAAAATGATTGACCACGAAAATCCAAAGAGATCTATATCGCTTTCTACTATTCGGCCAAGATGCTACCAAAAGAAAAGAGAATTTCGGCACTTCAATATGGGGGGTATCGGTTTTATGAAGGAAATTAATGGCAAGAGAGGGTGATAAGAGTGTTGGCTAAATGAGTGGATGTTCGCCCAGCAAAGAAAATAAAAGAAAGGAGGGATTGAAGATGGGGATTCGGCAAAGAGAAGTAGAGAGTGTTTGGCCAAGGTTTTGAGAGAATGGAGAAAAATAATGAAAGCAAAGAAGGAAAGGTTGAGGATTTCGGCTCAAATGAAAGAAAAGAACAACAAGGTGGTAGGTTGGGGCTTTTTAGGCATTCTAAGCACCCCTAGTGGCCTTGCCGCCCACTTCTCCATGAAGTGTTTAAATTTCTAACAAACACTTACAACCTCTCTGGCCACTCATTTAAATTAATTCAAATTAATTTGAATTAATTCCCCTTTAATCAAATAATAATCCAACCAATATCCTCTTTATCTAAATAAAAATTAAGAGTTTAAAGAGAGAAAGTCTCTCCCTCCCTATTGCCAGCCCAAAATAAAGAATAAAAAAAAAGGGACTCATGACTTAACACAATCCCCCTTGCTCCCTTGATGGCATCATCCATAGCTCCTAAGTGACTCTCCTTTTGCCACTTTTCCAAGGCCCTTTTGTGTCAAATTATCCCTTATTTATTCTTGTAACCCCTACTTGCTAAGGCTCCTTTCCTTAAAGCTTATAAAAATAAAAATTTCTACTATCTCGAGCTAACTTAAGACCCTTAATTGAACCTTATCATTCCATAAATAATACCATAACAATTCAAACACAAGGAAAGTCATTTAATCACAAATAGCCCCGGTTTTAGGATGTTACAGTTCTACCCCCCTTAAAATAAATTTCGTCCTCGAAATTACCCGTTAAAAGAGGTGGGGGTATTGCCGCCGCATCACATCCTCGGGTTCCCACGTAGCTTCTCTCTCGCACCATGGTTCCGCCATAGCACTTTTACTAAGGGCACTCGACTTTCTTCGTAGAACCTTCACATCTCGATCTAAGATCCGAACCGGTTCTTCTTCAAAAGATAAACTGAGTTCACCTCAATCTCGCTCATCGGCACAACGTGCGAAGGATCTCGACCGATACCGTCTCGGCATTGATACATGAAATACGTCATGGATCTCGATTGATCTCACGGAAACTCTAGCCGATAAGCTACCTGGGTCCTACTCGCTTTACAATCAGATATGGCCCGATGAATCTTGGGCTTAGCTTCCTTTTCGTCCAAATCTCAACACCTTTTTCCAAGGCGACACCTTCGAGAAAGACTTTGTCTCCCACAAAGATACTCCATTTCCTTGCGTTTGAGATCGGCATAAGACTTACGCCTATCGATGCTTCCTTGAGACGAGACCGAATCACCTTGACTTTGTCTTCGTCTCTGTTACCAGTCTGGACCCAGAACTTGTCGTTCCCCAACTCCGTCCAACATGTAGGAGTACGGCATTTTCGCCCATATAGGGCCTCATATGGAGCCATCGAATACTCGCTTGATAACTATTGTTATAAGCGAATTCCGCTAATGGTAGGTACTCTTCCCAACTACCACTAAAATCCAAGACACAACCTCTTAACATGTCTTCTAGGATCTGTATCACCCTTTCCGTGTTCCGTCGATTGTGGATGGAAAGCCGATCTTGAAATCTAACCGTGTACCCAAAGCTTGATGCAACGCTTTTCGAACCTCGACGTGAATCTGGGATCCCTATCTGAGATAATCGATACTGGCACACCATGTAACCTCACTATTTCACCCACATACAACTTCGCTAGCTTCTGGAGTGAGTAATCCATTCTCACCGGCATGAAGTGAGCTGATTTAGTCAAAGCGATCCACAATTACCCAAATCGCATCCTTCTTGTTGGGCGTAAGGGTAGCCCACTAACAAAATCCATGGTGATCCCCTCCTATTTCCATTGAGGGATCTTTATCGGTTGAAGTAGTCCCGATGGTAACTGATGTTCAGCCTTAACCTGCTGGCATGTCAGACACTTTCCTACGAACTCACCTATCTCACGCCTCCCCGGCCACGTAACTATTTTCGCAAATCTCCATACATCTTGCTTCCTCCGGATGCATAGCATATGGGCTGCTATGTGCATCATGGAGAATTTTTCGCCTCAACTCTTCGATCCTTGGCGGCATGCATGCTCGCTCTTGAAAACATAGCACTCCATCCATAGACAGCACTGCACCCTTCCAAACCACCATCCCGAACTTGTACCCTCTTAGCGCTCAAGCCTTCATCCACTAACCGCTTTTCCTTAATCTCCTCAATCCATGTTGGCTTTACTTGGAGTTCCGCCAAAAGACTCCCATCATCATATAGACTCAACCGAGCGAACATTGCTCTTAAGTCCGTCACCACCTTCCGGCCAACGCGTCGGCTACCACATTAGCCTTACCGGATGGTACTCGATTGAACAATCGTAGTCCTTTAGTAGTTCAATCTACCGACGCCTGTCTCGATTCAGATCCTTCGAGTCGGAAGATACCTCAAGCTTTTGTGATCCATGTAGACTATCGACTTCTCCCCATACGGGTAATGTCTCCATATCTTCTTGAGCAAAGACGATCGCCGCTAACTCCAAGTCGTGCGTTGGGTAGTTAACCTCATGCGGTCTTAATCGACGGGATGCATAGGCTATTACCTTCCCATCTCTGCATCAACACACATCCCAAAACCGATTGTGAGATGCATCACAATAGACTCGTGAATAACTTTTCTCGCTTCAGTCGTACCAAACCGAGCTTAGTCAAAATTTTCCTTAGCTTATCAAAACTTCCTTGCTCGCTTCTCCGTCCATACAAATGGAACACCTTTCCTTAGTAACTTAGTTAATGGGGTTTGCTATTAGAGAGAATCCTTCCACGAATCTCCGATAGTACCTGCTAAACCTGAAAACTTCGTATTTCACCCACCGACCTAGGTGGTTTCCAATCCAATATCGCTTCGATCTTGCGAGGGTCTACTCTAATTCCTTGGTGATACTACATTACCTAAGAAAGCCACCTCCTAAGCCAAAATTTGCACTTACCGAATTTGGCGATAATCGCTTTTCCTCAACACTTGTAGGACTACTCGCAAATGCTTGTCATGCTCTTCCTCCGATCCTCGAGTAAACCAATATGTCGTCGATGAACACCACGACGAATTGGTCCAAGTACTGTTGAAATACCCTATTCATTAAGTCCATAAATGCCGCGGTGCATTGGTCAACCCGAATGGCATCACCAAGAACTCGTAATGCCCATACCGAGTTCGGAATGCCGTCTTATGAACATCACCTCCTTCACCCTTAATTGATGATAACTCGACCTCGTGTCAATCTTTGAGAATACCGACGCACCCTTCAGCTTGGTCAAACAAGTCATCGATCCGAGGCAACGGGTACTTGTTTTTGATCGTTAACTTGTTTAATCGACGGTGAGTCGATGCACATCCGCATAGAACCGTCCTTCTTCTTGACAAACGACACAGTGCTCCCCACGGAGATATACTTGGTCGAATAAACCTCTATCCAAGAGCTCCCGAATTTGAGCCTTTAGCTCCACCAATTCCTTTGGTGCCATTCGGTATGGTGCTATAGACACAAGTGCCGTTCCTGTAGCAAGTCTATACCGAATTCGACTTCCGATCCGGAGGCGGACCTAAGCTCTTCCGGGAACACATCAACAAATTCCCCAACCGTTCGGACCTTTCCAACTACTAACCCCTTAGCTTCCAAAGCACAGATTTGAATCAAATACGCCTCACAACCCTTCTTGACCATCTTTCAGCCTTCAAGGCGTATACACTACATTGGATAGGTAATTCCTTCTATCCCCTATCATAACCACTTCATCACCTTCACTGTCTTAAGAACCATGCGCTTTAGCCGCGCAATCCAAATTCGCTTGATACTTAACCGGCCGGTCCATTCCAAGGATCAAATCGAACTCCCAAACGGTAGTTCCATCGGATCGACCACAAATACTACCCTTGAAGTTCTAGGGGTACGTCTCTATAAAGTTTGTCTACCACTACAGAGTGACCTAAGGGCTAACTACGGTCATCTCCCTAGAAGCGGTTTGAGTTTAGGTCCATAGTTCCTACCACACTACTAGCAATGTACGAGTGCGTCGAACCCACATCAATTAATGCAACATAAGGAAGATCAAAAATTAGAAAAGTACGGTTATGACATCCAGGTGCGTCACCTTCCTCCCGACACCTCGCTGCGTAAACTAAGCCAGCCGCCTAGCCTCGTGTTGCCTGAACCTCTCGCCTCGAGTTCCACGACCTCGGTTAGGACCGTTGTTTCTCTCGCCATTACCACGACCCTCCGTGGTCCCACACTTCCATCTCCGAGTGCGATTACGCCTCCGGTGATTCTTAGCTAGTCTCCGGGGACAATCTCTCTCGACACGATGCTCCAAAGACCCACACTCAAAACATCCTCTATCACCGGTCCAACAACCTCCCAATGGGTCTTTCCACAAATGGTTACACTCGAGTCGGCCTCGATTAGTAGTCGTGGGCCTTGCGCACTGATTTGGCCCACTTGGCCTAGCCTTTTTTCTCGAACACTACCGCTTGATCCGGTGACCCAAATCCTCTCTTCCGATTATTCCTACTATAACTTTGCCTTATGACCTCCTTGATCCCTTCGGCTACCTTAGCCTTTTCCACAAGAGATGAGAACTCACGAACTGCTTTGTGGGGCAATCAAGCAACCTCAGATCATCTCTAAGCCCGTCCTCAAAGCGGACACACGGCGCTCATGTTGAGCCACAATGCCTCGAGCATATCTACTCGACCTTAAGAATTCGCCTCATATTCGACATCGACTTAGTTCCTTGCACTAACCTGAGAAAAGCCTTTCTCTGGCGTCGGTGTATTTGGTGCCCACATACTTCTTCCGATAGGTGGTTTTGAAATACTCCCAAGTCAAGTCATCTGCTGTAGCCCCATCTCGAACCGTAAGCCACCATCGATGCACGCTTCATCCTTTAGAAGCAACACTGCGCCTTTCAGCTCTTTCTTCCTCGGTCAGTCAAGGTCATCCATGATTCTTTCAATTGACTCTAGCTGATTCCATTGACTGGGTGCCACTCGACACACCCGAATACCTCCGCTCCGTTAGATCGGAGTCGCCGGGACGATTTCCGAGCTCCCACATTTCCACTAGCCCCACCACCATCTCCAAGACTCGCAGAAACGACTTGCGATACCGCCTCACCACCGATCCGATCCCGCTCCTCGCCTCTAAAAGTAGGAGGTGGTGGTGGCGATGGTACCTCATTTTCGAACCTTGTCCCGACTGACGGGTTGGACACCGTCATCCTACCCCTACCACGCCCACGGCATCCACGTCCTCTAGAACTCATTCTATCTACCGCGCTTTTAATCTGATTAAGAAAAATTTTATGCGTTAGCATTTGTTCCACTTTCTTATTCACGAAGAAATTTTATGGATAGAGTTTTAATCAGAGATTCTTTCGAGCAAACAAGGTTTCAGTTTCCTATCCTAGTTCGCACAAAGAAGTTCATGCATCCATTCCTTAATACCTTCCATACCTATTCGCTCATCGGACATTTCTGCCCATTTCTAACCCAGGGGTATTTTCGCTTTTTCCCTACAGGGTATTTTCGTAATTTTCAGAACCAAAATATTTTGCTGAGGATTTCCAAAGTTAAGTTGTTGAATATTTGTAAAATAGTTGAAATTTTTTTTGAGCAAAACCATTGAACTGATATTTTATGAACCGAGGGCATTTTAGTAATTTTACCCCCCCAAGGGCATTTCTGTAACTTTCCACAATCAAGTTTTTCGAAAAAACGTTGTAAAAATAATGTTCCCGGATTTTAAAAAAAAATTATTGCACAGGTTTTGAAACATTAGGGTTTGTTGTTTCATTCTTTCTCGAAAAACAAGGCTAATTCCCTTTTCGGGTTTTAATCATGATGGTTAGCCTATGACCGAGCCCTCTTGGTCAGGGTGAACCAAAGCTACGCACCAGGCAGGATTCGAGTGAAGAGGAGGTGGGTCACGCGGACCGCTTAAATACCAAGCTCCCACTGAACCTTTCTAGACATGCGCACAGAGATTGCCACACCACCGAGCCCCCTCTCGAGTTAGGGTGAACGGCTACGCACTGCAGGATACTGCGAAGAGGAGGTGAGTCACGAGGACTTCTTAAATACCGTGCTCTTAGGATCCAATCCCTAGACATGCGTCTGTGGGTTACCACACCCTAGCTCATTGACTAAGTCATAGGTTGGTTTAGTTCCTTAAGTCTTATGTTCTGTTTGTGTTTGAGTAATCTAACCTTAGGGTCCAAGTCCTATAAGTCTATCTACGTTCCATGCTTCCTACCCTTCTCTGTAATATAATTCACCAAGAGGTTTAGATGTACTTACAGGCGGATAGTTGCGGGAGACTCGGGCCATGCCGTTCAAAACCCAAAACATTTCAAATCCCTTAATAAGGCTCACTAATCGTAAAACCAAACCTTTTTGGGCCTTGGGCCCCCACAGCCGAGCTTTGAACCGGGCTCTGATACCAATTTTGTAACAACCCGAACCCGGCCCAAACATTATGACCGAATTTGGTTTGTTACGGAGAAAAACTTTTTGAAACCATTTTAAAACCAGTTTAGGTTTTGTTGAAAACTTCTCGTTTTTGGTTATCTTGCCGAAACCATACTTAGATTTAATTTGGAAATTTAATTGAGTCAGGTTATTATACAAATTTCAAATGTGCCCGATGGCACGATGAAAACATTTTCGTGTTAATTTAAGAAAAACATGTGATTTTAATTTAATTTTAATAATATAGTTTAAAACAAGGTATCCAACATATGAGAAATAACAAAAGTAAAGTATATGAAGGCCTTATTACATCCAAAATAAAAATAAACCAATAATAAAATAAAATAGCTAAGTTTAAAGTTCAATTTATTCAAGTCCACTGCATGGCCACCTCGAGTCCAACCGGCTCCTCAACCGCCATCTACGAGTCACCTGAAAAATGTTATAGGAGAAGGTGAGTCACCAAGACTCAGTATGTAACCCTTCCCCCGTTTTAAAAACATTTCCATACACAACATATAATAGTTAATATGCGAGAATATTATGTGCCTAACCTTGCCAACCAAACGCCATCGTCTACCCCATTGTGGTACCAAACCACTAGCGGTGCCAAACCATCTGGTGACATATAGTCACGATGTGTTACCAAAACACCGTGTCCGTGAGACACGAATCAATTGATGGGGCCAACCCATCGTGTGATACCAAATCACCGGCGAGACGATCCCATATCTCAAGTGGGGCCAACCCACGGTGGTGTTAACCACAGGACGAGTCACTATGAGGTACCAAACCTGCGGAGGTACCAAACCTCCGTGACCGTAGTCACAATGTGTTACCAAAACATCGGTGCCCGTCGGCACGAATACACCGCCCCTCCACTCATTTAACCCACAATAGTCGGATAGTCATGATCGATCTCATACATTTATCACATGTATTATATAAGCCATGCTTCCCAAAAGCATAATAATCTCGTAGTAATGAGAGACTTACGGAATCCTCGCTTGTACCATTAAGGTACTAAATCAGTATCTACATCGAGACATGATTTACATACAACATATATCTAGCACAGTTATTAATTGCTATAAGTGTGTATGTACACACTGTCACCACCGAATCGTCTAAATCCCGAAAAGAGATGTCGGCCACCTAGATCTCATCGGTCCCTATATTCGGCCAAATACATGAGTTAGTACCATGGCCTATTCGGCCAACCCAAACAATCCTAGGGTTTATCTTTTGATCCCGAAACCTTACCTTTAACTCTTTGCTACTATCCACAAAGACTCGATTCACAGATCGCTTACCAAATAATCGATTAATGAACATTACTCATAACCAAAGCTTTTGGCTTTTGAAACCCAACATAGACCTTACCCAAACTTACCAAAATCGAATGTTAGAGATTAGGGGCTTGGGTCGCTTGCTTCACGATCTTGGGGTACCTAGAAGAGATCGATTACTAAAACATTTAGAAGTCTTGCTAGCCATCACGAAATCGGCACTTACCACTAAATAAGAGTCGACAAAGAATAGTGAAGGAACCCATGAAGTTTTGGCACAACTTACCTTCACCAAAATGATTGACCACGAAAATCCAAAGAGATCTATCTCGCTTCTACTATTCGGCCAAGATGCTACCAAAAAGAAAAAGAGAATTCGGCACTTCAATATGGGGTATCGGTTTTATGAAGGAAATTAATGGCAAGAGAGGGTGATAAGAGTGTTGGCTAAAGGAGTGGATGTTCGGCCAAAGAAAGAAAATAAAAGAAAGGAGGGATTGAAGATGGGGATTCGGCAAAGAGAAGTAGAGAGTGTTTTGGCCAAGGTTTTGAGAGAATGGAGAAAAATAACAGAAAGCAAAGAAGGAAAGGTTGAGGATTTTGGCTCAAATGAAAGAAAAGAACAACAAGGTGGTAGGTTGGGGCTTTTATAGGCATTCTGCACCCCCTAGTGGCCTTGCCGTCCACTTCTCCATGAAGTGTTTAAATTTTGCAAACACTTACAACTCTCTCTGGCACACTCATTTAAATTAATTCAAATTAATTTGAATTAATTCCCCCTTTAATCAAATAATAATCCAACCAATATCCTCTTTATCTAAATAAAAATTAAGAGTTTAAAGAGAGAAAGTCTCTCCCTCCCTATTGCCGTCCAAAATAAAGAATAAAAAAAAAGGGACTCCACGACTCGAACACAATCCCCCCTTGCTCCCTTGATGGCGTCATCCATAGCTCCTAAGTGACTCTCCTTTTGCCACTTTTCCAAGGCCCTTTTTGTGTCAAATTATCCCTTATTTATTCTTGTAACCCCTACTTGCTAAGGCTCCTTTCCCTTAAAGCTTATAAAAATAAAAATTTCTACTATCTCGAGCTAACTTAAGACCCTTAATTGAACCTTATCATTCCATAAATAATACCATAACAATTCAAACACAAGGAAAGTCATTTAATCACAAATAGCCCCGGTTTTAGGATGTTACAGTGTGTCCCCTGGTGTAATTAGAAAACAAGTCAGTATGCTCCGCACGGCCCAGCACACGGGCGTGTGACTTGGCCGTGTGGCATAAGTCAGTATACCCTACAGGATTGGCACGACCTAGCACACGACCTGGCACACGGGAGGCCATTTCGAAAGGGCACACGGACTGGTCGCACGGGCGTGTGGTTGGCCGTGTGACCCAATTCAGAGAGTTACATGGGGTCGGACACGGGCTGGGACACGACCATGTGATCCCATTTCGAATGTCCACACGGCCTGTGACACGGGCGTGTGTCCCCTGTATTTTGTAAAATTTTCAAAGTTTTCTAGAAATTTTATAAGTTATCGGTTTAGTCCCGAACCACCCCGAATGCATGTTTTGGGCCTCATAGGCTCGTATTAGGGACAATGTGAATCATTTTGAATGAAGTTTATTTGAAATTCGAAAAATGTATGTGAAATGTATGGTTATTTGCGAAATAAGTTCGTTAATGCTCAGTAACCCTATTAGGCGTTGAATACGGGTGAGGGTGTTACACAATACTCTATTTACTTACTTATTACTTGATAGCACTGTGTGTATACTTACAAATCCCGCTTCTGAACCAAATATGCAAATTAAGTTAAAAATAATATAAAATTTATAATATATAACCTTTATAAAAAAAGTTTTTATAAAGTGTCCAATTATTTTTATAACACTTCTTATAAATAATATAATTCTTTGCCATAATTTTAGAAGTTTTTTTTTTTTTAACAAGTTATGATTGAAATCGTATAACATTTTCTAATGAATAAGCATATTATGTTTCTAATATATAGCATGAAAACATAAATAAGTTATGTCACACTTCTTGACCATAATATTTTATAAATAAAATACTATCACTTTTATAACATGTAAATCATTTTTATAATAAACTCTTTAACCATAACTTTAAAAAAAATATTTAAATAATATACTTTTTTTGGTTATAACTTTAAAAAATACACAAATTATTCTTATAATATAATTTTTTAGGTTCATAATATAATAAATCTTTGCCCATAACCATTCAAGCACTTACATACCTTAATGCTTATAATATAAAAATTCATAACTAAACTTGTAAAAAGAGAATTTTAAAAAAAATTAAATTTGGCTGTACTTATATAATTACTTTAATTTTCACCCTTTCTTTAAAAATCGAAAATTGTAATACTTAAATTAGCGTAACTCAGCGATTATGATGATTAACATGCCTTCCTCCTATAATTAGAAGCGGTTAGACTGAAATGGAACTATTTGTTGGGTTTCTAAACAATACAGAAAAAAACTATGGGATTCGAAGAAATTGCATAACGGAAAAAAATAAAAAAAGATAAGATTCAGTAAAATTTTCTACTTCCAAGCATTTCTTAACGTTTCCACGACAGCAAATATCATGAACACTTTTATTAGAACGATATCATTTCATACATATTCAAACTTCAAAGATTGAAAGGAAAAGAAACTAGCAGATTGGAAGAGGGGCACCGTTCCACTCCTTTAGACATTCCAGCATTGGATCAATGATCTTCCCTTGGCACATAGCAGTGAACACCTTGTCAAACTCCTCACCAGGTGAGGTAACTTTTTTCCCAGTTAGCAACCCAGTACCAAGCTCCTCCCTCACGAATTTGTACAACGGATATGATCTGCAATCCTTGATCTTGTTTGGAATTGCTGCATTTCCATTCTCAACTCTAGCCCTTGCATTCTCAACCTCCTTGGGCAAAACAGCCTTCAATTCGTCTTCAAAAGCTGCAATATTTTGGAAGATTGAAGTGCTTGGATTCTTCTCCATCTCGCCCTCTGTCATTGCATGCTCCACAAGAACTTGCCTCAACTTTTGCATCAATGGATAGGTAGCACTGGAAGGGTCATCGATATAAGTAAAAATGTATACGCGATCCACAGCTTGGAGTAAATCCTTTTCACAGAATCTTAAAGGGTGGAGTTCACCATTAGCACCGGTAGTGAGTATTTTCTTAGCTATCTGGCCCACTGTGTTCTTCACTGTGTCCTTCAAATTATCTTCTAAATGCCTCAAATCAATAGCTTGGCAAAGAGCCACCAAGAATGTTGTCAACATTAGCTTCAAGAGATCGATAGCTTCAGCAGTTTTTAATGCAGAGATTAATCCCAAGGAGTTCACATCTTGGTTGTGTTGCTCAGTACTTTGAACATGGGTGGTGACTGGATTGGCCAAGTATTGAAGCTCAGAACAATAGGAAGCTATTGCAACTTCAGCACCCTTAAAACCATAATCCAGACTTGGGTTCCAACCACTAGAGAGGTTTGTTGGGAGGCCATTGTTGTAGAAATCATTAACAAGTTCAGAGAATTGAGCAAACATAAGTTTCCCGATAGCCGCAATAGCTAAACGAGCATTGTCCATTGAGACACCAATTGGGGTACCCTGGAAGTTGGCACAATGTAATGCCTTGTTCCTTGACACATCTACCAAAGGGTTATCATTGACAGAGTTAATCTCTCTTTCAATCGATTTGGTTGCGAATCTGATCACTTCAATCTGTGGACCAAGCCATTGTGGAGCTGACCTTAGAGCATAGCGATCTTGTTTCGGTTTCTGCAAAGGGTCAATTTCATGGATTCTCTTAGCCGCTGTAACGATAGTGCTTCCCTCAAGTATGTGTTCCATTATAGCAGCGGCCTCGATTTGTCCTGGATGATGCTTCAATTTATGAATCAAATGGTCAGTGAACTCAGGTAATCTACAATTCATGGCTTCAGCAAATATTGCGGCCAAAATTTCTGACAAAACAGCCAATATGTTTGCTTCAAAAGAACCATGGCAGCCATGGCAGAACCAACTGCAGTGCCATTGACTAGCGCAAGGCCTTCTTTCGGCTGCAACTCAAAGAATCCGGAATCAATATCGGCTACAAGAAAGGCTTCTTGGGCATCAAGGGGTTCCCATTGGGTCCAATGGCTTTGGAATTAGGCCTGCCAGTGAGCAATCCAGCAATATAGGAAAGAGGAATAATATCACCAGATGCAGTAACTGAGCCACGAAGCGGCAAGCATGGGGTGACGTTGTGGTTGAGAAGCTTGGTGATTGCCTCCAGAATTTCGAACCTGATCCCAGAGTACCCTGGAGCAGGGTGTTCGTCCGAACAAGCATGGAGGCTCGAGTTGCTGAGGAGAAAAGTGTGGCATGACTCACTTCCATACCCAAAGATCCCAGCATTCAAGAACCTAAACCAACAAAACACATTCAATGAATGAATAAAACTTTCTTCCACTTTGTGATTATAGCAACTTCCTTCTTTTTCATTTTCAAATATTATATTATTAAATTAATTAACTAATAAACGAGAATTTATTTTATATTTTTGAAATTTTTGTGTAAAGGGTAGAGATGGATATTGAATTCCCAGTGAGTTTCACCGAAACCTTGGCTACTAGTGAAAAGTTGTACTTTCACTGGTGTTCACTTGAGGAAACTTAACTGAACATTATTCATCCAAACAGATACAATGGTGAGATTGTATAAAAAAGTAGGGTTGAGCAAAAAACCCCGATCAAATCAAGAAACCAAGAAACTGATTCTACCCCTATCAAAAAGTACCCAAAAACTCACGGCAATGGAGTATATAATCTGATACATGCCTTAAGGTACATATTTCCCGTATCCAGTGGAGCAGTTTATGGAAAATGCATACGTTGATGGTGTATGGATATAAAAAGCTCACCTAATAAGCTCCTTTTGAAGGGCAGCTCCATCCTTGGTTCTTAGACGAGAATTAGCACCAAAACCAGTAGTAATGCCATAGGTGTCAACACCATTGTGGAGGCCTTGAAGGACCCAATCAGAACTAGCATTAACGCCAACTCTTGCCCCCTCAGAAAGCTCAACCTTGATACCCAACTCACTTTTAGCTACGGCTGCAACTTGAGAAATGGTCAAGGTCTCACCACCAAGCTTCACCAGTGGTCTCCTATACTCGGAAATCATATGTTTCACTTCATCCAAATGGCTTCCCTTGAGAGAGTCAGCGGCAACACCCCAACTCAAAGGGTCAACAGAAGAAAGAGATGATAATGGCTTCCCTTGAGGGATTCTCTCCATGTTAAAAATTGTAAAAATGGTGGAAATGATAATGACCCAAAAAAAAATTGAACTTCTTAACCAAAATGTGTTGTTGAATGCTTTAACAGAAGAAAGAGAAGGGTGGTTTAAATAGGGAAATGAAGGAAATAGCAGTCAGCACAACTCAAAGAAGAATTGGCTATTTTTTTTTTTAGAATGAATTGACTTTTAGATATACCTTACAATGTACAAAATATTTTAGGAAACAATTCTATAGGAGGTATAAAATTGTGACAAGTGATACTCTAATTATTTGACACATCATTATTATTAATATTAAAATAATGTGTGGGTCTTAATTTTAATTACCAATATTTATAATATTTAATAATAATTTAATTTGATTTACTTTTAGTAATATGATATTATAATGCTTTATTTAAAAAAGGGAATTTTTAGCTATGTTCAGATTATAAATCTTTTACATTTGGCATTAAACTAATTTTACACATGTTTGTTTTATAAATTCTTTAAATCATATATATTATTTAAACGTACAAAATATTTAAGGAAATAATTCTAGGTGGAGGTCTAAAACTTGGATACCCTAATTACTTGACACATTATTACTATTAATATTAAAATAATGTGTGAGTCCTATTATTAATTACCAATATTTATAATATTTAACAATAATTTAGTTTGATTTATTTTTAGTAAAATAATATATATTTATGATATTACAATGTTTCATCTAAACAAGGAAATATTTTGCCATTTCACATTATAAAATTTTTACATTTGGCATTAAATTAGGTTGACATTTTCATACTCTTTTTGTCTTATTTTCTTGATAAATTCTTTAAATTATATACATATATATAAATTTATCGGAGTAATGATGGAAGTAAAAAATTTAAATTTCAAATTTTGAAAACTTAAATTTGATTTGTTTTGAATTTAAATTTTGGAAAATAAAAACTTAAATTTTGAATGTTTTTGGAGAGAAACTTTACTCAAGAGAGTTGTTGGGTAAACTGAGTCGTGTCTTTTATTTTCAAACCGAAAGCCTTTTATAGAGGGCCCTTGCCTCTTTACATCGTCCTTGTTGAGGAATCTGACGCCTTACATTATTACAAATATTTTTTTTCTCACCCTACACAATTGTTATTTTCTAGACTATTATTGCAATTACAAATAATACATAATGTGTATCTTCATCTTTTCTTTTGAGAGAATTTTTGTAGAGAATTATTCTTTGTTCATCTTCATCTTTTCTTTGCAAAGAATCATTATTGTCCATCTCCGCCTTTTGTCTTCCTGTGAATCTTTACTGTTTGACTTTCTTGTTTACGTTTGGTGTAACACCCTTAACCCATATCCGTTGCCGGAGTAGAGTTACGAAGTATTACCGATCAATACACAATATAAAACATACATTCTCATAAATCATTCAACACAATCACTTTGTCCCTTATAAGGGCCTACGAGGCCTTAAACATGCTTTTGAAGTGGTTCGGGACTAAACCGATAACATACAAAAATTTTGGAAAACTTAGAAATATTTCAACCATATAGGGGTCACACTCCCATGTGAACAGGCCGTGTGCCTCATACGGCTCCAGACACGCCCGTGTGAATAGGCTGTGTGCCTCACACGACTCGTAAACGCTTTGTGTCTCGTGCCGTGTGGAAACAGGCATACATACTAACTTGGGTCACACAGCCAACCACACGCCCGTGTGTCTAGCCCGCGTGCCCTTCGAAGTGGCCACACACGCCCGTGTGTCAGGCCGTGTGCTAGGCCGTGCTACAACTGTAGGGTATACTGACTTATGCAACACAGCCAAGTCACACGCCCATGTGCTAGGTCGTGTGCCAATTAGGGGTATCTTGACTTGTACCTCACGGTTGATCACATGCCCGTGTGTGAGACCGTGTGGAGCATACTTGACTTCATTTGAATAACAACACCGGGGACACACGGCCGTGTAACATGATCGTGTGTTGCACTGCGGTCGAGACACACGCCCATGTCTGCGCCGTGTGGACAAAAATAGGCCATTTGCAAGGCCAATTTGCCACCCTAACTCATGCTCACCTAAACAATCAAAATGGTACCATTTCATCATACAATTAGGTAGCCAAAAATCATCAACCAAATGCACAATTCATACTATATCCATTTCAACCAAATTCAATACTCAATTTAATGCCATTTACCTAATCAAATACTTATCATCTCAACTTCTAAAATCATACTTCATCAAAGCATTTCTCAAGCATTTATACTCTACAAATCAATTAACCATTTGCTCAACTATGAAATCATAACCACATTCATACCAAACATACCAAAATAAGCCATCACTCATGGCTATATATATACAAACAAAAACATATACATTTTCAAGCCATTTCTAATAGCCAAACACATATCAATATTAACATCATTTACAAGCCAACTCTCATGGCTATAATCACAACCAAAATACCACATCTAGCCTATACATGTCATATACCATAAATGTATAACTCAAAAGTACCAACTTAGATGTTTGATAGTGCGGTGATGTTCCGACGACTCCCGGATCCGAGCTAGCCTTGATTCACTATAAAACATAGAAAAATAACACGAAGTAAGCTTCATAGCTTAGTAAGCTCGTATGAACAATAAGCAACTATCACCTTTTATTCATCATTTAAATAATAGAGAACGATATACAACAATCTATTAAATCTCAAAGCTATCAAATGATCATTCACGTAACTTACCAAGGAACTCATCAATCCCTTAGTTTAATACTCAATTCATTACCAAATGCGTACTTGTACCATCTCGTACTAATCTCATAGTCAACCACATCTTTCATTTACCTGTTGAACCATTCGGAATAGAAGTTGGATTCTCAAGGATCTCAATTGATAAGTACCTATACCATGGCCCGAAGCCAAATCAAGGTAACTGATCTCTGAAATACCTATACCATGGCCCGAAGTTAAATCAAGGTATAACTCGCACCCGAAGTGCCGATATCATGGCCCGAAGCCAACACAATAACCTAATGACATGTCACTAGCATCCTAAACTATTCCTAAGGTTCAACCGAGATTTCACACTTGTCTAATCATTGTCGAATCATTCCCGGACTTGTCCGTAATCACATAATTACAATTCATGCTATATATCAAAGCATATAAAATAAAATTATAAATAAGCTCATTGCATACGAACTTACCTCGTATTCGGAATTGACGGATCGAGTCGACTACTCGATAACCTTGTTTTTCCCCCGATCTAAGTCCGAATTCTTTCTTTCTTGATCTATATGAATTCAAAATTAACTTATTTATTCAACCATTCATTCAATTTAGTCCAAAACATACATTTAGGCTTATTTGCACATTAGCCCCTAAACTTTCGCATTTAATCAATTTAGTCCCTATTTCATAAATACACAAAATTCACACAATTCAACAAAACCCATACTTGGTCGAATTATATATTGGTCCCTAGCAGCCCAAAACTTTCATTTATTTCACATTTCAACCACTCAATTTGCATATTTCACAATTTAATCCTTATTATGCATTTTCATCAAAAATCACTTAAAAAAACCTGTAAAACTATCACCAAGCTTTCATAATCTATCATCAATCATCAAATTACTCAAGTATTCAACAATGGAAACATGTTAAATCCTTAACAATTTCGAAATCTAAGGTACAAGCTAGCTAGATTGAGCTGCAACGATTACAAAAACATAGAAATCATCAAAAACCGAGTAAAAATTACCCACCAATTAGACCATGCAATAGCCGAACCTTAGAAAGCTTCAATGGCTTCTCAAAAAATGAATTTTCGGTGGTGGAAGATGATAATATGAACATAATTTCATTTTGTTTTATTAATTTTAACTTAATTAACTAAATTACCTTTTTAACCTTAAATAAAAACCACCAAATTTCATGATATTATGCCCATTAATGTCTACTCAATTTAATTATGGTCTAATTAAAACAGAAGGACCTCTAATTTAATATTCCATAGCTATTTAATACCTTTAGCTATTAGAACTCACGTTTTACGCTTTACGTAATTTAGTCTTTTTTCTCAAATTGAGCAATTAAACGATAAAATTAGCTCACGAAATTTTCACACATATCAAATAACATGTTGTAAATACCGAAAATAATATTAAAATAATTTTTTGACATTAAATTTGTTGTTTCAGAACTACTGTTCTGATTTAGCTAAAACTGGGCTGTTACAATTGGAACAATTTCTTAAAGTATATAGGGAATTTTTGAAGGTTGCAGATTATTTCAAAACAATTATCTTCTTCTTCTTTCCTTTTTTTTTATTTCTTTATGGTTTTGGTGATTTTCAATGTTGTGGTGACATATGCAAGATCCACCGTTTTGATTGAAGATGTCAAAAATATCTCATCTTTTGAGTCAAAATCCATTGAGCTAAGCATTTCATCCATAATCTTTTTGTATTCTTGTTTTGGTTTTGTCATGAGCCAACAATGCGGTGGCAGTTGATTTGGCTTGAATAAATATTGCAATAGTTTGGTACGGAGTAGTAGACTTGCATAATCTTGGTTATTGAAATAATCAATCCAAATACTTAGAATCCTATTTTTCGTCGTTGAATTTGTGCCACCATTTTGTTATGAAATTTCAAACTAACAATGAGATTCTCATGTATTGGCCCTATTCATAAGTAAAATTCCAGTAAACAATCCAATAAATACATTATGAAAAGAAATGAATTGTTTTGTATATATGTTTTTTGTTTGGTTCTGGTTGGAATTTGTCAAAAACTTAGGCCATAAAATTTGATTTTTTTCTAGTAGGATATCAAAAGAAGATATTCCATATAAGTTCCACCATTCTTGAAATCAATTTGGGAAATTGTATTGGGTGTCATACTTGAAATATATGATCCAATAGTGTCTCATATGTTGGTTGTTGATAAGGAAGGCATTGTACCAGGCTGTTTGATTGTCCTAGTATGTAAAAAATGAGTGATGATACGCTTTTATGACAAACTTTTGATCTCTGTATTGAGTGTTTGAAGTCATACCTTTATGACAAAACTGATACGCTTTTATAAAAGGCTCTTGCCTCTTTACAACATCTTTGTTTTGGGGATCTTATCCCTTACATCATTCCCAAAACTACATAATTTCTACTTTTTAGAGAATATATTATCTAATTAAAAACTTTTTTCTTTCTATGAAGAATCTAACTTTTTTTTCCTTTTTTTTCTTGTAGAGAATCTTTACTGTTCATGCTAGAGAATTTTATTGTTCATCGCAGAGAATTGTATTGTTCATCGCAGAGAATCTTCACTGATCATTCTTATTTTTCTTGCAAGGAATCTCCCCTGTTCATCTTTTATCTTTGCTTTGTAGGTTTGCAATCATTCATTTTTTTGTTTTTGCAAGATTATCATGAATTTTTTTTCTGGTTCTCATGATAGTTACTGAAGTGGTATCGTCTGCAAGATCCACTGTTTTCATTGAAGACGTTGAGGATTTCTTGTCTTGTGATCCAGAATCCATTGAGCTGAGCATTTCAGCCATGAGTTTTTTAAATTCCTTCTTGGTGTTGGCTTGAGCCAACATTGCACTAGCAGTCGATTTTGCTTGAAAGAAATTTGCTGTAGTTTGATACGGGGCCGCGGACTTACATCATATCCGATTCTTGTTGAAAAAATTATCCAAATACTTGGAATCATATGTTTCATCATTAAACTTGTCCCACCATTTTTTTCTAAAATTTCGAACTAATAATGGAATCCCAACACATGAATATTGTTCATAAGAGTAATTCTAGGAAACAATCCAAGAAATTCACAATTTTAGAAAAAATGGATGACTTTGTCGATGTGTTTTTGGTCCGGTTCAGGGTAGAATTTGTCAAAGAACTTGGGCCACAAATTTTTAATTTTTTTGGTAGGATATTGAAAGATGATGGTCCATACAAGTTCCACCATTCTCGAAACCAATTTGGAAATTTGAATTGGGTACCATATTTGAAATATATGAGCCAGGAGTGCCTTACATGTTATTTGTTCATTAGGAAGGCATTGTACTAGGCCGTTTGGTAATCCCAATATGTGAAATATGGGTGGTGGTCTATTTTGGTGGTAATTTTGGCTGGAAATTTCTTTGGAGAATTTGGGTTTTCACCCCAATCTCTTGGTCAAAGAATTTTAACTATTTGGGTCTTGAATGAATGTGTGATCAGGTTAAGGGCTAGTCGAATAGTGATCTTGGGATCACTAATCCGAGATTGGAGAAAATTATTTTCATGATATATTATAAGTTAGAACATAATAGCATATGAACATGACAATTTTGGTACTTTAATTTTAGCGATTTCATGTTTAATTGCAAAAAAAGGACTAAATCGTATAAAGTGCGAAAGTTCCATTCTACATGCTAAAAGTACCATATGTCCATGATTTGTCAATTGGGGGTCTTTAAAAGGCAGTTTAGCCTTTGAAAGAGGCTTGGCCGGCCATAAGAAAGCATGGGAGACAAGATTTTCAATTTTAGTCAAAGTTAGTAGTAGTAGGTGGACTAATTTGACTTGTAATAATAAAATAAGGAGAGAAAAGATATCATCTTTTCCCCTATCATCTTCCATCGAAAATTAGCAGCATAGAAGGGGTAGAAACCTTCAAAAATTTTAGCAAGCTCTCATCTACTCAAGTAAGTGATCTAGTGAACTTTTCTTGAAAATAATTGTACTTTTGAGACCCCTAAAGCTTAAGCTTTCAAATGAGGGGACTATTGTGCAATGTTTTCAAAGGTTTAAAGTTATACCATGAGAGCTACCTTAGTTATTTGCTGCATTTTTATGGAAGGACTTGATTTTTAGTTACTAGATGAACAACTTTTAAAAAGGGTGTTAGCATGAAAACACCAAATAGGACCTTAATGAAAAGGTTATAACTTTTGTAGTAAGTATGTAGAATATTGATTTTTGATGATAGCTTTAAGAGAATTAAATGTTTTCCTAGGCTTGTGGAGGATAAAAATGTGATTAGGATTAATTTTCGAGCCTAGGGTCAAAATGGTCATTTTGCCAAAATCTAGGGGTAAAATAGTAATTTTACCTAAGCATAATTATTGAGATGCTTATGTTAGTATAATGATTAAAATGAGCTAATTTGCTATTATAGAGCAAGAGGAGACGATAATTCACCTCGATTGGGGAAAGGACAAAATCATGGACTAAACCGAAGAACTAGCTCATTTTGAAAACGAGGTAAGTTGTGTGTGATTTTTTTATACAATATCGTATTAGCATAATTGAGAATGCTTGATGTCTTATTGATGCATGATACTTTAATAAATTGAGAAGTTTATATGAATGTGATATTGAAGTTCTAATGGACCATGAGGTATACGAAAAATACTATCATCCAATGTGAGTGCCAGTGTAAGACCATGTCTGGGACATGGCATCAGCCACATTATGAGTGCCAGTGTAAGACCATGTTTGGAACATGGCATCGGCATTGATACGAGTGCCAGTGTAAGACCACGTCTGGGACATGGCATCGGCTGCATTATGAGTTCCAGTGTAAGACCATGTTTGGAACATGGCATCTGCTACATTATGAGCGCCAGTGTAAGACCATGTCTAGGACATGGCATCGACTACATTATGAGTGCCAATGTAAGACCATGTCTGGGACATGGCATCGGCTACATTATGAGTGCCAGCATAAGACCATCTCTGGGACATGGCATCGGCTACATTATGAGTGCCAGTGTAAGACCATGTCTGGGATATGGCATCGGCGATGATACGAGTGCCAGTGTAAGACCATGTTTGGAACATGGCATCGGCGTTGGGACAAGAGCTGGCATAAGACCATATCCGGGATATGGCATTAGCACATAGAAGTAATTCTCTATAAGACCATGTCCGGGACATGGCATTGGTATCTAGAGGAGACTTCATGTAAGACCACTTAGAGAATGTGATATTGACCTTATACTTATCGTAGAGATATGAATGATTACAAGTGCTATTGAATGAGTCATAAGAAATTGGCTCTTTATGTGTTACGGTAAATGTTAGATATGGGCGATTGTAAGTAAGGATTGCCAAGAAGTCCTGGTTTGTTTATAATTATCTAATACTATGGATGAATTATTCTTTTATGAGGAGTATGATTTCTAATTATTACCATGCAACTTACTAAGCTTATTGCTTATTGCCCTTCTTTCTTATAGTATTACCAAGATAACTCGAAGATCGTAGACGCAGGGATTCGAAAATCACACTATTAACAACACTTTGGTATAACAATTTTAGACTTGTTTTGAATATGGCATGTATAGGACTTGGGTATTTTGTCAAGTTGTAATTGTTAGTTAAAGTGTTGACTGTAAGTCATTTTGTAAATGATTTCTTGAGCTAGGAAAATATTTGGCAAACTCTTTGTTTTTCAATGAAGATGAAATTAATGAAGTGTATGCCTCTTTTATTATTCTTTAGTATTTGGCTAGGTGATTGGCCTAAATTGTCTATGTATGTATGTTTATTGAAGTCAATGAAGTATGTAGTATTGTCTATGAGATGCATTGAATTGAGTTTGAGTTGATCTTGATTTCAGGGTGGCAAATGGCTTGGTAAATAGCCTTTAAGTGCCCACACGGTTAGACGCACGGGCGTGTGTCTAGGCCGTGTGTACCCTGCACCATAATGTTATGAGTCAGGATATACCACGGTCATATCCCACGACCGTTTGTATGAGCCGTGTATAACACACGGTTAGGACACGGGCGTGTTCAGTCGTGTGGATTGATCGATTGTCGACCACGGTTGGGAAGCACGGGCGTGCCTTGATCGTGGGTAAATTGGCAGAATGCCTGGGTTTTTAGGGACGGACTGGGGACATGGGCATGTGTGTCTATACACGGGCGTGTCTAATCATGCACAGCCGTGTGAATATAGTCAGTATCTCCCTACGGTTTGTAGACATGGGCGTGTCTATGGGTACACGGGCGTGTTCTAAGTCACATAGGCGTGTGAACCCGGCTTCAAAGAAGAGTTTTCGTTTAAGTTCCAAAAGTTATCAGATATGTGCCTATGGCCTTGTAGGCCCATGAAATGTATGATTAGACTAAGAAAGAGAAGTTTTTATGTCGGAACGAAATTTTTCTGCCTATAAGAGAACGTTTGAGTGAATCCAAGTATGGTAATGTCTCGTATCCAGCCCTAGCAACAGTCTCGGGTACGGGGTGTTACATTTAGTGGTATCAGAGCCAGTTTTAGTCGATTCTAGGACTAACGTAGCATAAGTACGAGTCTAGCTATACATGCCATATGTAAGAGTGTCTGAGTAATGATAGTGTGATGGCTCCTGACGTATAAATTTGTGTTTTATGTAGTAAATGGATTCTGATCCAGACCGAACTGCAGTCGATGATGTTGCGAGTAATGCGCCGGCTCTCGCTTAAGGGACCGCGCCAGCTAATAGTAGACCCGAGACCTTGGGTCAGGGGGATGAGGCTCGAGAAGCTTTTCTCCACATGATGAGCAACTGGTATACGGAGTATACCCGAGTAAATCCCAATGCTTAGCCCCTTCCGCCCCCACCTATCCCTCAACCCGCTCCAGTAGCTCCTCAAGTGGTTGAGGTGGCAAGGAGTGAAAGGCCTCCGGTGGATAAGATCCGGAAGCTAGGAGTCGAAGAATTTCGGGCGAATAAGTATGATGACCCGGAGAAAGTAGAATTCTGGCTCGAAAATTCCATTCGGGTATTCGATGAGTTATCCTGCACACCTGAGGAGTGCTTAAAGTGTGCAGTATCTCTCCTGAGAGATTCAGCCTATCGATGGTGGAGCACCTTAGTGTTGGTGGTACCGAGGAAGAGAGTTAGCTGGGAATTCTTCCAAGAAGAATATCAGAAGAAGTATATCAGCCAGAGATTCATCGACCACAAGAGAAAAGAATTCTTGGAGTTGAAGCAAGGCCGTGACGTCAAGAATCGACTACTGACGGGAGTTAAATCGGACTTAGCAAGTATGCACGAGTGCGTGTCTACCAAAGCCATCATGTGCAAGAGGTTCGAGGACGGATTAAATGAAGATATCCGCTTATACGTGGGAGTTCTCGAATTAAAGGAGTTTGTAGTGTTGGTGGATAGGGCCTGTAAAGCCGAAGAGTTGGCTAAAGAGAAGAGAAGAAGCGAATCACGAGTCCGTGACTCGAGGAAGAGACAATTGAACAAGTCTCACCTATCCTCATCCAAGAAAGTGAGGATTTAACTACTCGATCAGTCCATCATGGGTTTTCAACCCAAAATAAGGGCAGGCAATTCTCGGGATCAAAAGGGCAAACTACATCAGTTACTAGTGTGGGCAATGTCCGACCAAATAGACCGGAATGCCCTCAGTGTGGCGGGCACCATTTTGGTGAGTGCCGAGCTAATGAAAAAGGTTGTTTCAGATGTGGGTCCTTGGACCATTTTATTAGAAACTGCCCCGAGGTAGATGTGAAAGGAAGGCCTCAGAATGCAAGATCGGGAAATACCCCTAAGGGAAGACCGTTGAAAAATTCGAGGAGTGAGATGGGAAACAAGAATCCACCTAAAGAACGAGCTGCTACAGTTGAGGGTAGAGCACCGGCGAGGACTTATGCCATCCGTGCTCGTGAAAAAGCTTCTTCCCCCGACATAATCACGGGTATCTTTTCTCTCTATAATACTCGTGTTATAGCTTTAATTGACCCGGGATCTACCCACTCGTACATGTGTAAGAAACTAGTCTCTAGCATGAGTATGCCTATAGATTATACTAAATTCATCATAAGAGTGTCAAATCCCCTAGGTAAGTGCGTGTTGGTTGATAGAGTTTGTAAAGGGTGTCCTTTGATAATTAAGGGTCATTGTTTCCCTGTCAATCTTATGATATTACCGTTTGACGAGTTTGATGTCATTCTCGGGATGGATTGGTTAGTTACTCATAATGCAATTGTGAATTGTGGGAGGAAGCATATAGAGTTGAGAGATGAAAACAGTAATCTTATTTGTGTTGAGTCAGATAAATTGGATAGTTCACCAATAGTGATATCGACCATGTTAGCTCAGAAATACCTAAGGAAGGGGTATGAGGCTTATCTTGCCTTTGTGTTAAACACTAAAGAGATTGATTCGAAAATTGAGTCAGTACCCATAGTATGTGAATACTTAGATGTTTTCTCAGAAGGGTTGCCAAGGCTACCTCCGGAGAGAGAAATTAAATTCAGAATTGATCTAGTTCCGGGTACTGCCCCTATTTCTATTGCTCCATATAGAATGGCTCCAACCAAACTAAAAGAGCTAAAAGCATAGTTGCAATAATTAATGGATAAGGGTTTTGTGAGGCCAAGTTTTTCTCCATGGGGCGCTCTCGTTCTATTCGTGAAGAAGAAAGATGGTTCCATGAGACTATGTATAGATTATCGACAACTCAACAAGGTGACTGTGAAGAATAAGTATCCGTTGCCAAGAATCTATTTGATCAGTTGAAGGGAGCTACAGTATTTTCTAAGATAGATCTGAGGTCAGGGTATTATCAGTTGAGAGTCAAGGACTCGAACATACCGAAAACTGCATTTAGAACTAGGTACGGCCACTATGAATTTTTGGTTATGCCTTTTGGTCTAACGAATGCCCCTGCTATCTTCATGGATTTGATGAACCGCATTTTTCGACCGTATTTGGATAGATTTGTTGTGGTCTTCATCGATGACATACTGATCTACTCTCAAGATGAGAATGATCATGCTGAGCACTTGAATATAGTTCTGCAAGTTTTAAGAGAAAAATAATTGTATGCTAAATTCAGTAAGAGTGAATTTTGGCTCAAGGAAGTGGGATTTTTGGGGCATATTGTCTCGGGAGATGGGATAAGAATCGACCCGAGTAAAATCTCGGTAATCATCGAATGGAAACCGCCGAGGAGCGTAACTGAAGTAAGGAGTTTCCTAGGCCTAGCAGGCTATTATAGGCGTTTTGTCAAAGGGTTTTCTATGATAGCTACACCAATGACGAGGCTTCTGCAGAAAGATGTAAAGTTCGACTGGACGGAAAGGTGTCAACAGAGTTTCGAGAAATTGAAGACACTATTGACTGAGGCTCCTGTATTAGTGCAACCTGAGCCAGGAAGAGAATTCGTGGTTTACAGTGACGCATCTCTGAACGTTTTAGGCTGTGTACTTATGCAAGAGGGTAAAGTGATTGCATACGCCTCTAGACAGTTGAAGCCGCACGAGAAGAACTACCCGATTCATGATTTAGAGTTGGCGCAATCATGTTTGCGTTGAAAATTTGGAGGCATCATTTATATGGTGAAAGGTTTCGGATTTTTACCGACCACAAAAGCCTAAAATATTTGATGACCCAGAAGGAATTAAATTTGAGGCAACGAAGATAGCTAGAATTGATTAAAGATTATGAACTAGTAATTGACTATCATCCGGGAAAAGCAAACGTAGTCGCTGACGCTTTGAGCAGAAAATCATTGTTTGCATTAAAAGCTATGAGCACCCAGATGACCTTGTTAGATGATGGTTCTCTATTAGCCGAGTTGAGGGCTAAACCATTGTTCCTCCAAGAGATTTGCGAAGCTCAGAAGGACGATAACAGTTTGCAAGCCAAAAGAGCTTTATGTGAGATGGGCGTTGAGTCAGACTTTCGAGTAAATCTTGATGGATGTTTGACATTTCGAGATCGGGTCTGTGTACCCAGGAATGATAATCTTATTCGCAAAATTTTGCAGGAAGCTCATAACGGATGTTTGAACGTCCATCCAGGCAGCACAAAGATGTACCAAGATTTGAAGAAATGGTATGCTGGTGGCTAGGTATGAAGAAAGATATTTACGAGTTTGTAACAAGATGCCTGATTTGTCAACAAGTAAAAAATTTGAACATCAAGTACCTTTGGGTTTACTTCACCTATTATGGTTCTGAGTGGAAGTGGAAATTGTATTGCTATGGATTTTGTGATGGGTTTACCGTTGACTCCCAAGAAGAAAGATGCAGTTTGGGTAGTGGTCGATAGACTCACTAAGTCAACCCACTTTATACCAGTGCGAGTCGACTACTCACAAGATAAATTGGAAGACTTGTACATGTGCGAGATAGTGAGACTTCACGTGTACCGTTGTCAATCATTTTAGATAGGGATCCGAGATTTACGTCACGATTTTGGAAAAAGTTACAAGAAGCTTTGGGCACAAAATTGAGTTTCAGTACTGCCTTCCATCCCCAAACCGACGGGCAGTCAGAGAGAACCATTCAGATACTAGAAGACATGCTTAGATGTTGTGTTTTGGAATTCCACGGTAGTTGGGAGAAATACTTACCACTGGTGTAATTCGCATATAATATGATTTTCAGTCAAGTGCGAAGATGGCACCTTATGAAGCATTGTATGGGCGTAAGTGTCGAACTCCCTTGTATTGGTCGAACTTCGAGAGAAAAGATATACACGGGGTTGATTTTGTTAAAGAAATCAAGAGAAAGTGGAAGTGATTCAGAATCGCTCTGAAAGCGCCTCGAGATAGATGAAGTCCTATTCAGATTTAAAGAGGAAAGAGATAGAGTACGAAGTTGGTGATAAAGTGTTCCTGAAAGTATCACCTTGGAGGAAAGTCCTCAGATTTGGACGGAAGGGCAAATTGAGTCCGCGCTTTATCGGACCTTATGAAGTTATCGGAAGGATAGGACCGGTAGCTTATCAGCTAGCTTTGCCGCCTGAGTTAGAAAAGATTCATGACGTCTTCCATGTATCTATGTTGCGCCAATACCGTTCAGACCCTTCACATGTTATAGAGCCGACAGAGGTAGAGATACAATAAGATTTGACTTATGGTGAAGAACCAGTTAAAATATTGGCTCGTGAGGTCAAGCAGTTAAGAAATAAAAGCATAGCCCTAGTGAAAGTCCTATGGCAAAGGCATGGAATAGAAGAGGCCACATGGGAGCCCGAGGAGAAGATAAGAAACCAATACCCCAACCTTTTCACTGGTAAGATTTTCGAGGACGAAAATCCTTAAGGGGGAGAATTGTAACAGTTCGATTTAGGGGCTAGTCGGAATAGTGATCTCGGGATCACTAATCCGAGATTGGAGAAAATTATTTTCATGATATATTATGAGTTAGAACATAATAGCATATGAACATGACAATTTTGGTACTTTAATTTTAGCGATTTCATGTTTAATTGCAAAAAAGGACTAAATCGCATAAAGTCTGAAAGTTCCATTCTACATGCTAAAAGTACCATATGGCCATGATTTGTTAATTGGGGGTCTTTAAAAGGCAATTTAGCCTTTGGAAGACGCTTGGTCGGCCATTAGAAAGCATGGGAGACAAGATTTTCAATTTTAGTCAAAGTTAGTAGTAGTAGGTGGACTAATTTGACTTGTAATAATAAAATAAGGAGAGAAAAGATATCATCTTTTCCCATATCATCTTCCACCAAAAATTAGCAGCATAAAAGGGGTAGAAACCTTCAAAAATTTCAGCAAGCTCTCATCTACTCAAGTAAGTGTTCTAGTGAACTTTTCTTGAAAATAATTGTACTTTTGAGACCCCTAAAGCTTAAGATTTCAAATGAGGGGACTATTGTGCAATGTTGTGAAAGGTTTAGAGTTCTACCATGAGAGCTACCTTAGTTATTTACTACATTTTTATGGAAGGACTTGATTTTTAGTTACTAGATGAACAACTTTTAAAAAGGGTGTTAGCATGAAAACACCAAATAGGACCTTAATGAAAAGGTTATAACTTTTGTAGTAAGTATGTAGAATATTGATTTTTAATGATAGCTTTAAGAGCATTAAATGTCTGGCTAGGCTTCTGGAGGATAAAAATGTGATTAGGATTAATTTCCGAGCCTAGGGGCAAAATGGTCATTTTGCCAAAATCTAGGGGTAAAATAGTAATTTTACCTAAGCATAATTATTGAGATGCTTATGTTAGTATAATGATTAAAATGAGCTAATTTGCTATTATAGAGCAAGAGGAGACGATAATTCGCCTCGATCGGGGAAAAGACAAAATCGTGGACTAAACCGAAGAACTAGCTCATTTTGAAAACGAGGTAAGTTGTGTGTGATTTTTTTATACAATATTCTATTAGCATAATTGAGAATGCTTGATGTCTTATTGATGCATGATACTTCAATAAATTGAGAAGTTTACATGAATGTGATATTGAAGTTCTAATGGACCATGAGGTATACGAAAAATACTATCATCCAATGTGAGTGCCAGTGTAAGACCATGTCTAGGACATGGCATCGGCCACATTATGAGTGCCAGTGTAAGACCATGTTTGGAACATGGCATCGGCATTGATACGAGTGCCAGTGTAAGACCACGTCTGGGACATGGCATCGGCTACATTATGAGTGCCAGTGTAAGACCATGTTTGGAACATGGCATCTGCTACATTATGAGCGTTAGTGTAAGACCATGTCTGGGACATGGCATCGGTTACATTATGAGTGCCAGTGTAAGACCATGTCTGGGACATGGCATCAGCTACATTATGAGTGCCAGTGTAAGACCATGTCTGGGACATGGCGTCGGCTACATTATGAGTGCCAGTGTAAGACCATGTCTAGGACATGGCATCGGCCACATTATGAGTGCCAGTGTAAGACCATGTTTGGAACATGGCATCGGTGTTGATACGAGTGCCAGTGTAACACCATGTTTGGAACATGGCATCGGCGTTGGGACAAGAGCTGGCGTAAGACCATATTCGGGATATGGCATTATCACATAGAATTAATTCTCTATAAGACCATGTCTGGGACATGGCATCGGTATCTAGAGGAGACTTCATGTAAGACCACTTAGAGAATGTGATATTGACCTTATACTTATCGTAGAGATATGAATGATTACAAGTGCTATTGAATGATTCATAAGAAATTGGCTCTTTATGTGTTACGGTAAATGTTAGATATGGGCGATTGTAAGTAAGGATTGCCAAGAAGTCCTGGTTTGTTTATAATTATCTAATACTTTGGATGAATTATTCTTTTATGAGGAGTATGATTTCTAATTATTACCATGCAACTTACTAAGCTTATTACTTACCCCTTTTCATTGCCCTTCTTTCTTATAGTATTACCAAGATAACTCGAAGATCGTAGACGCAGGGATTCAGAGATCACACTATCAACAACACTTTGGTATAACAATTTTGGACTTGTTTTGAATATGGCATGTATAGGACTTGGGTATTTTGTCAAGTTGTAATTGTTAGTTAAAGTGTTGACTGTAAGTCATTTTGTATGTAACATCCCGAAATTGGGCCTAGTAGGATTGGGCCCAATGGGCCTTGAGCATAGAAGCGTTTTAAAATTTTGAGAACAAGAGAACGGCATTATTTCAAGTTGGACTTATTAAGAAGGTAATTTTGGAAAGTTACGAGGTTTCTATGAAGTTCCGAGTTCAAGTTGGGCCTTAGTAAAATTTTGTGTTTAAGCCTATTAAGGAGAGATAGTAAGTGGCATCAAGGCTTATGAAAATAAAAGAGTAAATTGCTAGTATAATTGAGCAATTGGTAAAAGGGTTATGGCGCCACATGTAGTACCTTGAGGGAAGAGGTTCGAATCACTTTGTGTGCAAATTTTGACTTATATTTTTGCACCCTTTCCTTAAGTGTCGGCCAAGAGGCATTCATGGAAAGGTTGACTTCATTATTTTGGTAAGGTGGCTATATGAATAAGGCAAGGTTGAAGTTTGGGAAAGGAATCAAGGGAAATAGGAAAGAAATTGGGACATGAGGCTTATTTCGTGGGTGATGTTTTGGAAAGCTTGGGTGGCCAAACTCTTATCCTAGGGGGGGATGCATGTGGACGGTTTTGGGGAGAATAGGTAGCTGAATTTTTTTAGTTGGCATTTGGTAAAGACTTAGTAGTGTTTTGGCAAAAAATTCCTTCTTGCATTTTTATGTCATTTCTCTCAAATTTCCTCTTCTCTCTGCCGAATTTTCAAGCCTTTAGTGTGCATTTTTGTTTCTTCTTTTCTTCCTTGTTGCCGAAAGTACCTAAGCCTTGGAGATCAAATTGTTCACTCATTTTCCTTTGGAAAAACCGAACCCTTCATTTCTTCTTTATCATTCTTCTCATCCGTATTAACTCTCACTCCTTTGATCAATCAGTAAGTGGTTCTATTCAAACATTTTTTTTTTATTTTTTTCTTTCTCCTAGCCGAATATATGTCTTGGAATTGGATGGTCCTTTTAACCGACACCATCATTTTATTCTACCCTCTCAAACGAGATTATTTTGCCTTTTTCGTAGTGTTTTAAGTGGGAGACCGTGTATTGTTCTAGCCGAAGTCAAACGGTGGAAATTGGATCCAATATCGATAAGGTAAGGGGGTTCATTTTGGATTTTTCGTTATATCTCTATTTGGCTATGTTGCAAATCGGATTGAAGTTTCGACTAATCAATTATGTTTTAGGGACGAAATCACTCGATATATTTCTACCTTCGGATATAGTGGTAAGTGATTCAAGTGTAAGTGATACGAAATCTTTTGGAAATCCGAGACTAACTTTTGGTTGGTATTGTTCTAGGTCATCGACGAGTGGTTCTTTAGGAAATCAAAATCAGGTGTGTAATCCCGTACCTTCCGAATACATGTTTGATATGGTGTGTAATCTCACATCTCTCTGAAATTTTGTATGATATGTTCTGTGATTTGGTCAAAATACCGAAGAAAACCGAAAATCGACATCCGTGATCACCCGGGCGTGCGTATGATCGTAATGGTAATCGTATTTCGTAATAAAACAGTTTCAGTCAGAAATAGTGACGTGTATTTGAAAAATCACGAAAATAGGAGAAAAGTAATTACAAAGCGAATAAGATATCAGATTAAATCTTACTGTGTCTATTTTAATATGGAAGAAACGGAGAAGGAAAAGGATTTGTATATTCTGAGATATGTTAATTTGAGTGAGACTGGTTCCCTGATCTGTCTTGGAAAAATCGTATAAAATTGTACAAAGTGAATTATGAGTTATAGTTTATAGGTACAGATTCCTTAGTGAGTCTATTTTCAATAGAAACAAGTGGGAGCAACATATGAAAACTGTACAGTGAGATATTTAAATTTTGGATAAGAGAGGTCAGAATCGTTGGTCAGTGAAACAAGGGAATATTTAAGGAATAAACTCTACTAAATGGCTAAGTCAAAAATTATGGAAAAATTATAGTAAGAAGATATATGAGTCTAGTCTCAAGGAAAATTTATGGAGTTAGATTTTGAGATTCCTAACTCAAGTTATAGTCAATTTAGTTAGTACGACGCAGATGGACAGTTTCGATTTTTATGCTCCACATTAGTAGTTAGTCTAGGTTGCGAAATTTCCAAAATACCCTTAGGTTGCGAAATTACCGAATTACCCTTAGTGGGTAAATTACCGAAATTACGAAAATGCCCCTATGGGTCAAAATTACGAAAATGCCCCTAAAGGGCCGAATTACGAAATTGTTAAATGGGCCAATATGATATTTTGATAAATGGGCCGATCTGATATTTTGCTATATGGGCCAATCTGATATTTTGATAAATGGGCCAATCTGATATTTTGATAAATGGGCCGATCTGATATTTTGCTATATGGGCCAATCTGATATTTTGCTAAATGGGCCAAATATGATATTTTGCTTAATGGGCCTTTTGATTAATTGTTGTAATGGGCCATAATTTTGTAATAAATATTTGAATAAATTGTTGTGAATGGCTATGCATTATATACATGATTTGCATGGGATGGGATGATGATGAAGAGAAGTTCTGATAGCTCTACTACATAAATTTGGTGGCTCTGCCACAAATATGAAAAATGGTGATGCCATGTAAATCCTATTAATCTGGTGGCTTGTCCACAAATTTGATATAATCGGCTTAATGCCTATGTTTGGTGTGTTGGCGGGGTGGGTGACTAAAGCTCCCCACAAGTGTGCTGGTTGGTACGGGTGGTGTGTAGCGGATAGAAAACTAGGTTTGGTTTGGGAATTGCATATCATATTCATATTATATTTGATACATTATTATTGTTGTAAATGGGCTTAGGCCCAAAATATTACTAATTGGGTTCCGGCCCAATGAATTACGGTAAGGGGATTTCACACTGAGTTCTTGTAACTCACCCCCTTTTCTCTTAACCCTTGTAGGTAATGCTTGATGATATGGACTTGGGCAATGGATGACTCGAGGGAGGCCATACTTCAGAAATGGTTTATTTAGACTTTAGACTTCTTTCTCGTTTATTTTATTACTTTACTATTTTGGGTTAAATGTTGTAATAAGGCCTCTGGACTATTTTTATTTTTGCTTTTTGGTTGGGATGTTTTTATTATTTTTCTTAAATTGTTAAAAAAGGGGAATTTTCTAAAAACTTAAACAACGGTTTCCAAAATCGATTAACAAATGGATTTCAAAATAAACTTTTACAAATATTTTTAACACGGATATTTTCTCTCGAACCATTAACGATATTTTCAAAAGACTTGGATTCTCTTTCAAATTTTCAATGTCATTTTCAAAAGTCACGGTTTTATAAGATCATTAGTTTCGATTATCGATTTATCAAACAACCTCTCAAAATACTTGAATTTTATCTACGTTTCCGCAACGTTTTCAAAATGCTTCTGTAACTCTATTTATAAACGTCACATTTTCATAGATTGTTTATTTCAAATATGCTTCCACAAACGAAAAGGTTTTTAAAGATTATTATGTTTTCAATTAGTTAACAATTGCTTAAGTGTTTTTGGTTTTAACAAAAAGGCTGTATTTCTCAAGCAAGTTTTTTTCGCAAAGATGGTTTTTACTTCCATGTGACACACCAGATTCGGGCCTAACTTCTAGGCCGGGTTTAGGGTGTTACATTGTAAATGATTTCTTGAGCTAGGCAAATATTTGGCAAACTCTTTGTTTTTCAATGAAGATGAAATTAATGAAGTGTATGCCTCTTTTATTATTCTTTAGTATTTGGCTAGGTGATTGGCCAAAATTGTCTATGTATGTATGTTTATTGAAGTCAATGAAGTATGTAGTATTGTCTATGAGATGCATTGAATTGAGTTTGAGTTGATCTTGATTTCAGGGTGGCAAATGGCTTGGTAAATAGCCTTTAAGTGCCCACACGGTTAGACGCACGGGCGTGTGTCTAGGCCGTGTGTACCCTGCACCATAATGTTATGAGTCAAGATATACCACGGTCATATCCCATGGCCGTTTGTATGAGCCGTGTATAACACACGGTTAGGACTGGCGTGTTCAGTCGTATGGATTCGATCGGTGTCGACCACGGTTGGGAAGCACGGGCGTGCCTTGGCCATGGATAAATTGGCAGAATGCCTGGGTTTTTAGGCACGGACTGGTGACATGGGCGTGTGTGTCTATACACGGGCGTGTCTAATCATGCACGGCCGTGTGAATATAGTCAGTAACTCCCCACGGTTTGTAGACATGGGCGTGTCTATGGGTACACGGACGTGTTCTAAGTCACATGGGCGTGTGAACCCGGCTTCAAAGAAGAGTTTTCGTTTAAGTTCCGAAAGTTATCGGATATGTGCCTATGGCCTTGTAGGCCCATGAAATGTATGATTAGGCTAAGAAAGAGAAGTTTTTATGTCGAAACGAAATTTTTCTGCCTATAAGAGAACGTTTAAGTGAATCCAAGTATGGTAATGTCTCGTATCCAGCCCTAGCAACAGTCTCGGGTACGGGTGTTACAGAATGGGTGATAAAATTTGGATCTTTTGGGTCTATGTAGTGTTTGAACAATATTGATCCAGTTTGAACTAGCATGTTTTCATAATACTGTTGAGATTTTTTAGAATCTAATGCCTTAAAATGTCATCCATTGAAAAGTTCTTTTACATGAATATGTGGAGGTTTTTCTGAAAATTATTCCTCCATAATAACATTTTTTTCAAAACATTTATTTGGAAAATATTGTGAGGAATTTTGGATAGCAGCCTGTGAAGACACTACTGCTTTTGGGAAAACATCCTGGAGAGATATTTCTTTTAAAATATTTTTGAGAGATTTTTATTTGTGTAAAACAATATCTTTATTTTTTGAAATCTTTGTTGTTTCAACAACAATTTGTTTGAGAGAAATTTCCTTTTTTAATGTAGAAAAAGCTAATGCCACTTCTGGGGATTGAGAAAGGGACTCAATCCTTTTTTTTATTTGTGAACCAATTTCATTTGGATCCTATATATCCTAAAAGAATGTATTTTTGGAGGATTTTGATGATGACGACGATCTCTCATTTTCTTCTTCAAGGAAAATTTTATACCATGACTTAATTGGTTTTGAATGACATTTTTTAATAAGATAAAAAATTAGTTTCTCCTTTGATGTATTCAATGTCAGAATATAATATGCTCAAAATTGCTTGTCATCTTGCAAAAATCTATTTTGAGGCAATATTTTGGACATCTTTTTGTAAAACTTCTTTTGTTAATTTACAATCAATTCATAAAAGGAATTTTTTTTATTTAATAAATCAATTTGAAATTTTGTAATACATAAAAAAATTAATAAAATTTCTTTTTTGATAATACTATAATTTTGTTGAGTTGGATTCCAATGTCTGGAGGTAAACTGGACTATTTGCTCTTTTCCTCCGTTAACTTGTTTTAGGATCCCACCAAACCTTATTTCAGAAGCATCTATTTCTACTATCTTAGGGGCATTTGGACCAACTAAATGTAAACAAGGAAATTTAGTGTGGCGCCCCAAACACGACCGAGACGGTCTGACCCAGATTTCAAATGTCACATTAGCCACCGAAGTGACTCTCTGTCAAAACACCACAAAACACACCATTCAACCAATCACACCTCACACAGTTATTCATTTATGTAACACCCTAAACCCAGCCTAGACGTCCAGACCAAGTCCAAAGAGTTACATTATCGATATTAGGAAAACCACATTTATAACTCAGTCATAATGAAACCATTCAACATATTATATCCATCACAGCAATTAACTAACTACATAATATTTCCAACACCATAATAGCATAGAATACTGAATTTACTAATAGTAGAATTTAAAGGAAAGACAAAAGGGTTTAACCGAGCTCCAGCAGCACCGACCTGTTCAAGTCTATGAGCCACATGAAATCCAATCAACAATGAAATGAGTTGTGAACTTTGTGCGTAAAAGAAGTTCATTCAATTAAAACACATATCTAAGATAGTTTCAGAATCCCAAGATTCGATTAGATAACAGAAGCAATTTCATCTCAGATACAAATTAGATCAGTTACATATGCAGAAGCAATTTTAATTTCATATACAGAACAGATTAGATTCATATGCAGTTATTCCTACCCCCATCTGCTACACACCATCTTCGGCCATCCGAACACACCGTTAAGAGCGTTCAATGCCCAACCAACCCTACACACCATAGAATATCTATTTGACACGTTTACAGAGACGTAGCCTAGCTGCTAGAAAGAAATGCGACAAAGCACCAGATTTGTATTTATACACATCGTGGCGTAGCCACTAATTTGAAGCAGATTACTTCTTCACAATATCCCAACCCATACAAATGCAGATTAAAAATATACCATAACATGTGTTCAGTCATTCCAATTCATTTCACAAATAGATAATATAGATCAGTATAAAAAATAGCCATCACAGTACACGTATATTTATATCATCCATATATCAATCTTAGAGCATCAGAGAGTCCTCATATAATCAAATTCAGATCATAAATACATTGTGGAGGTCAGTGCTCGTTTTGGGAAACACTCACGGCCTCAGAAATAAGATTCAAATCTTATTTATATGCCACACTACCTTGACACACGCCCATGTCATTGCCCATGTGGCTCACACGGCCTGGACACACACCCATGTCCTCTGCCTGCGTGGTTCTAAACCATAAATAGTGAGTTACACGACCTGGACCCACGTCTATATCCTTGCCCGTGTGGTTCACCAGCTTGGGTACACACCCATGTCCTTGGCTGTGTGGTCCTAAATCATAAACAGTTACATGGCCTAGACACACGCCCGTGTCCATTGACCGTATGAACCCTGCACTAACATGACCACACATGGCCTGGACACATGCCTGTGTCCCTTTCCCGTGTGGCTGAAATTCGATGAACAGTGAGTTACACGGCCAACCACATGGCCTGGCACATGGCCGTGTGAGCCACACGGCCTTGGCACACGCCCATGTCCCTTGCCGTGTGGCGTTGATAACCTCGTTTTTTAGCATCTAAAATTCGCAAAATTAAGGGTTTTCGGTATGCACCTGAAGATATTTCGAAGTAATAACAACGTAGAGGATCTCCATTACTCAATTAAGCCATGTAATTGAAAATAATTCCTAATTACGTGCCTAAGGCCTGTGTCGAAAGTTTTGACACGAAACCTTCAATGAACCTTATACTTACCAAAAATTCAAAGACGATCACTTGAATTATCGAGTTGTTGTTCTCTACTTTTGCTATTCTCGCCTAATAGGGAAACAAATGATCGTCTATCACAAATTCTCACAACACACCACATACTCAACTCAAAGCAAATTTCGAAAAACAAAAGGGAAAACCGCGGAAACACACGAATTGACGGTGACTTACTAGATAGACTTCCGACCAACGACTAATAGAAAAATTTCAACTAATCCCGTATTTTTTACGATCACGATCAGCAAAAATTAAAAGAAAAGAAAAAGAGGAAAAAGAAGAGTAACAAAGAAGATGAGAAGAAACTAAAGAAACATTAAAGTAGAGAACTAACGTTAATTAAAAATTAACTTTTAGACAAATTTCTAGCATTTGCCAAAAATGTTCCTTATTGTCCTTTCTGGGACTTGAACACGGAACCTAACAGAATATAGAGACTTAACCAGTAAATCAGAAGGCTCATTCTTGACACAATTTTACAATTAATTGAACTTAACTATGTAATGCATGGATAAGGGTTGTTTTAAAAGAATAAAACTTTTAACGATGCGACTCGAGCTCCAGACCTTAAACACAAAAGCAGAGCACAGAACCACAGACACAGAAATTTAATTACTTCAGAATCTCACAATTAAATTCTCAAAATTTTGGGGCGTTACAATTCTCTCCCCCTAAAAGAAATTTCAGCCTCGAAATTTATCTGACTCAAATAGATATGGGTATTGTTGCCGAATTGAAGCTTTAGGTTCCTAAGTGGCTTCCTCCGTGCCGTGATTTTTCCACAAACCTTAACCAGAGGAACAATTTTCTTCCTCACCACCTTATCCTCACAATCTATAATCTGAATAGGTTCCTCCTTAAATATTAAATCCGATCGCAACTCGATCTCGTTGACAGGAACAATGTGCGATGGATCAAACCGATACCTTCTCAGCATCGAGACGTGGAACACATCATGAATCCAATCTAACTTTGACGGTAATTCTAGTTGATACGCAATAGGTCTGACACGTTTCAGAATGCGATAAGGTCTAATGAACCTTGGGCTCAACCTGCCCTTGCATCCAAATCGCTGAACCTTTTTCCACGGTGACACTTTCAGGAACACTTGATCACCTATAGAAAACTCAATGTCCTTTCTATTTAAATCAGTATAAGAATTCTGTTGATCAGAAGCGGCTTTAAGACAGTCACGGTTGAACTTGACAATTTCGGGACCTAAAACTCGACGTTCACATAACTCAGTCTAACACGAAGGAGTACGACACCTACGACCATACAAAGACTCGTAGGGTGCCATTTGAATACTAGACTGGAAGCTGTTATTGTAAGCAAACTCAGCCAACGGTAGGTAATCTTCCTAACTACCCCGAAAATCTATTACACAACCCCGGAGCATATCCTCTAGAATCTTAATGACTCACTGAAACTATTCATCGGTCTGAGGATGATACACAGTACTGAAATTAAGTCAGGTGCTAAAAGTCTCATGAAGTTTCTTCTAGAATCGAGATGTGAATCGCAAATCTCTATCAAAGATAATTGAGACTGGAATCCTGTACAGTCTAACAAATACAGCAATATACAACTTAGCTAACTTCTGCAGTTAATAATCTGTTCTGATAGGAATGAAATGAGAGAATTTGGTCAACCGATCAACGATGACCCAAACTGAATCTTTCTTAGTGGGGGTTAAAAGTAACCCATTAACAAAATCCATCGTTACACGCTCCCATTTCCACTAAAGAATCTTAACATGTTGAAGCAAACCTGAGGGCAATTGATGTTCAGCCTTAACCTTTTGGCACATTAGACAGTGAGACACAAAAGCAACCACTTCCCGTTTCAGTCTGGGCCAACAATAAAGTTCTCGGAGGTCCTGATACATTTTATTTCCACCAGGATACATAGCATAAGGGCTACTATGCGCCTCTTGTAAGATCGATCGTCTCTATTCCTTATCATTAGGAACACAAATCTGACCTCTGAAGCACAGAACTTTGTCGATGTTCAAGCTAAAATCTGATGTTTCACTCTAACCGATCTATTGTAGTCGCTGCACCAAAGACTCATCGCTTAATTGTTTAAAACGAATATGTTCAAACCAAGTCAGTTTAACCTGTAATTCAACTAATAGTCCATTATTCTCAACTAAACTCAGAGGAGCTAACATCTCTCTCAGATCAGTCATTGTTCTACGGCTAAGAGCATCAGCTACCACATTAGCCTTACACAGATTATACTCTATTGTGCAGACATAATCGTTAAGCAATCCAACCCTCCTACGCTGTCGAAGATTTAACTCCTTTTGAGTTAACAGGTACTTGAGACTCTTGTAATCTGTGTAAATGTTACACCTTGCACCATACAGATAGTGCCTCCAGATCTTTAGAGCAAACATGACTACAGCCAACTCAAGATCTTGTGTAGGGTAGTTACCTTCGTGTGTCTTAAGCTGCTTACCATCTTGTAGCAGAACACATCCTAGCCCGATGTGCAACGCATCACTGTATACCAAAAACTCCCGACCCGACTCCGGTTGAACTAAAATAGAAGCTTGTGTCAAAACGGACTTGAGCTTATCGAAGCTAAACTGTTGTGCCTCAGACCACACAAACAGAGAATTCTTACGTAGTAGCTTCGTTAGAGGCTATGCAATCAAAGAAAATCTCTCGATGAACCTTCGTTAGTAACCGACCAAGCCCAGGAAACTTCGAAGCTTAGGTACATTTTTCAGTAGCTTCCACTCAACTATAGCTTCTATTTTCTTGGGATTGACTCGGATCCCTTCCACGGTTACCACATCGCTAAGAAAAGAAACTTCCTATAACCAAAACTCACACTTACTGAACTTAGCATACTACTATTTTTCTCGGAGTATCTGGAGTACAATACGAAAATGAGTATCATACTCAGACTCAGTCTTGGAATAAATCAATATGCCCTCGATAAAAACCACTACACATTGGTCCAAGTACGGTTGGAACACTCGGTTCATTAAATCCATGAACGTCGTCAGGGTATTCGTCAAGCCAAAAGGCATTACCAAGAACTGGTAGTGTCCATAACGAGTCCTGAAGGCAGTTTTGTACACATAGGTCTCTTTGACCTTGAGCTAATGGTAACTAGAGCGAAGATCAATCTTGGAGAAAATAGATGCCCCTCAAAATTGGTTGAACAAGTCATCAATCCTCGGTAACGGATAATTATTCTTGTTGTCAACTTGTTCAACCATTGTTAATCAATGCACATTCTCATCGATCCGTCTTTCTTCTTAACAAGTAACATCGATGCCCTCACGGAGACACACTCAGTCGGATGAAACCCTAACAAAAAGTTCCTAAAGCTGTGCTTTTAGCTCGGCTAGCTCCTTGAGTGCCATGCGGTAGGCTACAATGGACACCGGAGCAGCATCTAGTAACAGATCAATGCTGAACTCCATTTCTCTATCTAGAGGTACTCCGGGCAATTCCTCAAGAAAGACATTCGAGAATTCCCTCAAAGTGTGGATATCTCCCACAGAAAGCTTTGCGGGGACAGAATCAGATACGAAGGCAAGGTATGTCTCGCACCCCTTTTAGACTAACTTGTCAGCCACAAGGGCAAAGATTACATTAGAGAGGTAATCTCGACACTTACCAACCATAACCACCTTGTCATTCTCATCCGTTCTTAGAGTGACTCTATTAGTTCCATAATCTAGACTGACCCAATACTCTACGAGCCAATCCATTCCCAGAATCAAATCAAATTCATTAAAGGGTAACTCCATTAGATCAGTCGAAAATACCATACCCTGAATCTCTAAGGGTACCCATCTGTATACTCTATTAACCCGAACTGACTAACCCAGAGGACTAATCACAGAAAACTCTCTAGCAATATTTTCGGCAGTTATACCTAGATTTACAGAAACAAAACTAGCTATATACGAATGAGTAGATCCAATATCAATGAGAGCATAGTACGAAACATAATGAATAAATAATGTACCTGCAATGACATCACCATCATTGCTATCCTCGCGGCGTCTCGCCGCATAAACCAGTGCCAATTGTCGAGCCTCAGTTTGACTTGCACCTCTACCCAATGCTCTCTGTCATATCCCCGAACCATACCACAACCCCTAGGTGGTTGCTGAACCACCCTCGGAGGTTGAGCAGAACCCGGAGCTGGAGTTTGTGTCGCAGCTAGTACCTGATCTGGTCGATGCAGACAATCCCTAACCTAATCCTCCATCGACCCGCAATGGAGGCATGCTCCTAACTTCCTCCAGCACTCGCCTGGATGGTGTTTACCACAATCACTGCAGAGCTGAATCTCAGTCTCTACAGCTAGTGTCTCGGGCCTCAAGGTCCTATCAAATCTTGCCCGTTTCTTAGGGCGCTGTCCAAATCCAAAAGAACTCGAATCCCTCTTAATCTTACTCTGATCCCTCTTGTAGTCACACCGCTCACGCTCATTGCACTTTACTTCTTCCACTATCTTTGATTTATCAACCAGAACTTCAAAAACCCGCTCCCTCTAAGGAGCTATAAGAACCCACATATCATATCGCAATCCTTCCTCGAGTCTCACGCACTTATCATACTCAGACACTACCAGTTCCCGTGCATACCTACTCAGTCACAGAAACTCATCTTAATATTTACCCATAGATCGGTCGCCCTAAACTAGACTCATAAACTCATGTCGGCAAGCCTCCACATAACTCGCCACCACATAATTGCTCTAGAAGGCGTTCTTGAAATAATCCCAGTTAATCTGTTCAGGCTGAGCACCTTTGCTTAACCGTCAGCCACCACTAGTAAGCCTCATCAACAAGTAGGGACACAACACCGTTCAATTTATGAGTGGGAATGCAATCAATGTCGGTCATGATACGCTTGATAGCCTCGAGCCAATACTCAACAACAGTAGGGGCGACTCCAATGATGCCCCTGACCAATTTAACCCCATTCGACCGGAGTCATTCAATAACTGACCCTCGGCCTCCCGATCCAGAATGGGTCCCAGCGACCCTCTCTAATCTCGATTCATGGCCTGAGAAAGTGCGTTGTCCCCAGCCGTCAGAGTCTGTGTCTCCATCTTAGCAGTAGGAGTATGAACTTTCTTTCTGGTCTCCAAGTTGGGCATACTACCCATAGAGGATGGTTCCGCTCGAGCTCTTCGTCGGCGTCCTCAACTCCCACAAGTTCCACGTCCACAACTACCACGCGAACTCATATTAGTAAGTTATCTACAATGTCAGAGTGCACAAATCAGTTAGGGTTTCGAACAGAATAGTCTCACTATTTCACATCAATGCATTTAACCAGATAACAGTTTATGTAATACAATTTTTCAGTTAACCATTATAATAGAACAGAAATACTTACAGGTTCGGCGTCGGTGGCTCGGCCATTTACCAATGTTTTAGTTTTCAGATTAACTCAGATATCATATTTTCACTTAACTACTCTTTATCACACATTATGAGCCTAGACACAGTCTGAGTGTTGACTAAACTGTCTCTGATACCACTAAATGTAACACCCTAAACCCAGCCTAGACGTCCAGACCAAGTCCAGAGAGTTACATTATCGATATTAGGAAAACCGCATTTATAACCCAGTCATAATGAAAACATTGAACATATTATATCCATCACAGCAATTAACTAACTACATAATCTTTCCAACATCATAATAGCATAGAATACTGAATTTACTAATAGTAGAATTTCAACGAAAGACAAAAGGGTTTGACCGAGCTCCAGCAACGCCGACCCGTTCAAGTCTGAAAGCCACCTGAAATTCAATCAACAACGAAAGATAGTTCTCAAATCCCAAGATTCGGTTAGGTAACAGAATCAATTTCATCTCAGATACAAAATAGATCAGTTACATACGCAGAAGCAATTTCAGTTTTATATTGATCGACTATTTAACGTCATAGCAACAATGTGCAAGTGTACACTGTCGACGCAAGTATAGTAGACAAATGTGAGTCTGTTGGATATCAATCCCACAGGGATGGGTGTCTTTAGTCTATTAATGTCAATGCAATTATTAGATATAAACGAGATAAATTGTGAGGATAGTTGTCGATGCAATAACTTGAAAATAATAAAATAAAATATGATAATGATAAACTAGGATCCCCAACATGAATCTTTGAGAATACTAAGTGCTCACAATGTATAAAAGGATAGGTGATTGTCGAGGCAATAAAATTCAATGTATATCTTACCAAGCGTCACTCCTCTATTTAATCTGAGACTTAAACATGCACATTAATAACACCTTTCGATAATGGTAACATGGAACTATTAAGAAAAAGTAGACTAAATTCCTCTAATCCTCACTCAACTTTCGTTGTAATACTTGTTGGCTCAAACTATCACTTTGCACTTTTCGGTGTCAATGGCTACTATAACACTTAGTGTTAAGAAACATTCAAACCCCAAGATTAAACAATAAAAGCAAGATTGAATAAGAAAACATTTAACTAAGAATTCATGTGTACTTCTATACAAACAGAAAACAGAGAGTAATCACCAACATTTCGAAAGAAATAAGAAAGAATCGAGGGGAGAATACTATTCCTAGACAACTCAACCGAATCTTTCTATTCCCTCTTGTCTCGCACTTAGGTCTCATCGTCAGAAGCGAGTCTGCATCTGGTTTTCACGTTGGCTCACCCGTGAGAGGCTTAAGCTTCCATGACCGTAAGCTTTAAGGTAGGATAATGATGATGATGATCGAGAGAAAAAAAAAAGCTCATCTTTTCTTCTCACGTCAACCTTTTATGTCCTCCTCTAACAGTACAGGTGTCCTTTCCTCAGAATTATTTTGTCCTTGTACGTACAGGTTGGTTATACCAGACTGGACAGCTCATACAATTTTATTTCTTATTCAGACAGCTGTCAGGTGCGACGACAATTCTAGACGCAATTTGAAATTAACTCATGCAACGACATTAATGCAAAAAGATAGCAAAATTAAGGATAAAATAGGCTAGGATTCACTGAGTTATAAAATGCAATTTACTAAACTGAAAATGCTAAAATATATGCTAAGGATAACTAAATAGGAACAATTTAACCAATAATTAAGGAGGAAAACCTATTCTAGTGCTATCACACACCCAAACTTGAGTTTTTAGTTGTCCTCAAGGAAAACAGAAACTATCAAGGCTACAAAAATTTTACTAAGGCAAATGATTATTCTAGCAACTTGAACCCTCGAAATTCCCAATGAATGAATCACATTCAGATGAAAGAATATTGCATGACAATTCATAAGCATGAATGAATAAGGTTGCAACTTCTTCAATGCTAGCATCATGCCTCAAACCCTAAGTTCTATCTACAAATACAACATTTATTGTACAATACTAAGTATTTATATATTATATATATACTTTTGTTTTTTTTGGAATAAGGGATATCGTTGCATTACTGTACCCTTGTTCCTCAGAAGTAACGATGGAGTGCAACAAACCCCCAGGGAGTACGTAATTGCACCGACAAACACTCATGCAGTGACAACCTTTAGCCAGATTGATTTTTCTAACGCTAGTATTGGAGTATTCCCTCTTTAATATAACATAGAGTGTTTATACTTTATAACTATATATATAAGCAGCTGTAAAAAGTAAATTCATTCAAGATTTAAGGAATGATAGCAGTCATCCATTACTAATGCAACCTAATCCATTCATCAAAAAATTGAAGTTACAATGTTCTGTCAAATTTATCCAACTCTTTCACTGATAATTCATATGATTCAAGAATTAAGCATCGAATGTAACAAAAAGTTTCAAACAGTTTTCCTTAACTATAATTAAACATTGCATGCTTCATTACTGAAAAACAAATTTTGAAATGTGGGTGCATTTCCAAGCCCCATGTGCATTTCTCCAAACTTAAAGTTTGTATTGTCCGCAATGCACTAACATGAAAATGTAATGACAATGTATATTTATCAAAATAAAACTTACAACTATATGTAATGCATGAATACTACAACTAAAGGTTAAAAAAAACTAACTCAGTTTTCCTCAGCCATCGATGTGGCTGCACGAAGTTTCTTCCACCTCCTTCTTTCGTTTTTTCATCCTTTGAGCTCTTCTTCTTCTTTTCTTTGGGCTTTGCACGGTCCTCGGATTGCTTCTCAGTTTCTAGCTCTACCTCGGCATCATCGACTGCTTCCTGTATAGGAGAGGCCACCTGGAGTGGTCCAGTGTAGACCACTATTGTCAATGATTTGCATTGCTCCTCATTAGTTACCTCAGCAACTTCTACCGGTCTCGCTCATGCTCACTCCAAATTATCAATATTTGCACCCACAAACTCGGGTGTGGTGACAATGTTCACAACAAAATCTTCTTCTTCTTCTCTTTCTTTCTCATTTTTAGTAGCTTCTTCTTTTTCAGCAACAACTTCCTCTTCTGCAGTAGCAGATTCTTTTTCAACAACAGTAACCTCTCGATAAGAAAAAATACCATCCTCGAACAAGCTATCAATCTTTCGCAGGCATTCTTCAATATCCCTAGATTCCTCTTCTTTCTCATTATCAGATACCTGCACAATGGGTGGGGTTACCACTGACCTGTCTTGGCCTTCTTGGTCGTCATCCGCGGAAGAGAGATCATAATTCTAAATGATTGGTGGAATACTGGGAATTTCGATAGTGGGGATGGGCTCAGTTGGCCTAATTTGGCTACAATAGAACTGTTACAGGCTTTGGTATAAGCATAAAACAAATTCTGGGATTTCTCCATATCCTCTACTGTAGCGACAAGCTTGATCTGCCTATTGTTGATGGAGTTGACCATTTTTTCGACATCCTTCAGAGCGACGATGCATTATATAATTCTGTTGATGGGAACCCATCCACACTGCTCCCTTGATACACAAGTCTTTCACCAACAGGTCTCATTCTTTATATGTGATGTCATCAATGAACTCTGAGTGTTCGTCGACATCGACCTTGGTGTTATACAGCTCGTTGATTTTTTTAGTGTCCCATGGTATTAAACCTTCTCTAACAAAAATGAACTCTAACTCATGATCATACAAGTTAGCATAAAACTCACGTACCAATGAATGAGAGTAGCTTCTAGGATGGGTGCAAAATTTAACTTCGAGATGGTTTTGTAGACTTGATTACCCAAGTCTTGTTGTGGCGAAAGGGAAATGCCCTGTTTGGTATGGAAGTTTCGCTTCAACATGTTGTTGTGAAATCGTTCCTTTGTCGCTTTATTCAAAAATATTACTGGCTCATTTGTCTGCACTGGCCTGGGGGATTCCAATTCCTGAATTGCGGTAGTAGAGGATGCATGTTCTCTAGCAGATTTGGTGGCTTTCTTGACCGAACCTTTTATTTTTTCATCTTTTGTTGAGGGAAAATGGTTTAAAGTTAAAAAGATGTGATCTTTAGAAGAGAAAAGAAATAAAAATGGTTGGTTGAATATGTTACTGCCCGATCTGATGGGGATGATTTATAGAGAGTGAAAGAGGAAGATGGAGAGGCATGTTGTTTTGTGGAGAGATATAAGCTTGGCGGGAATAATTGTGTCCAATAGGAATTGTGCCTGCTCAAAAGGATCAAACGGCTGAGTGATTTTTGATCCAATGGTGGAATCTGAATTTCACGAATTTCGATGATTTATAAATGGTAATACAGACGTATGGATTAATGTTGAAAGCAAAATTTCAATGCATCGACAAAGGTACCTAATTATTACGCAAAAAGGAAGGAAAACAAACTTTAACAAAGCGTAAATAAAATAAAATAAAATCACGGAGTAATAATTAAAATATAAAACTTTTTGACCAATTTAATGGTCTCTGCCTGTTTTTTATCATTGTTGCTAAAATAGGGTTTTAGCCTCTATCCATTTACTTTGAACTGGTGTCCATCACGTAATTTTCGAATCGTGACTGCACCATGTGGAAATACGTCGACAACTTAAAAAGTTCCAGACCAATGTGAACGTAATTTACTTGGGTGCAATTTGAGTCGATAATTGAATAATAAAACTTGTTGACCCACGATAAATTGTCGCTGTAAAATAATCTTGTCATGCCATCGTTTGGTATTTTCCTTGTAAATTGCAGCATTTTCATAAGCATTTCTCCTAATCTCGTCTAGTTCAGTGATATCCAATAGTCTTTTCTTTCCAGCCCCTTCATAGTCCATGTTCACTTGCTTAATTGCCCACATTGTTTGTGTTCCAATTCAACTGGCAAGTGACATGCTTTCCCGAAAACCAATTGATATGGCGACATCCCTAATAGAGTTTTGTATGCTATCCGCAATGCCCATAAAGCATCATCCAATCAGAAGACCAACCATTCCTTGAAAGGTTTACAACCTTCTCAAGAATGTTATTAATTTCTTGATTCGATACTTCGGCTTGTCCATTGGTTTGTGGATGATAAGTAGTAGCCATTCTATGCTTAACTCCATATCTATTCTGTAACACCCCTCACCCGTATTCAATGTCGGAATAGGGTTACAGAGCATTACCAGACTTATTACACAATTAAACATACATTTCTCATACAATTACCAATCCAAATATAAATCATTCACAATCATTCATATCGTCCCTAATACAAGCCTACGAGGCCCAAAACATGCTTTAGAAGTGGTTCGGGACTAAACCGATATCTCATAAAAATTTTGGAAAACTTTGAAAATTTTACAAAATATAGAGGACACATGCCCGTGAGGCCCGGCCGTGTGTCTCACACGGCCAAAGACACGCCCGTGTCACAGGCCGTGTGGACATTTAAAATGGTATCACATAAGCGTGTCCTGGCCGTGTGCGACCCGTATAACTCTCTGACTTGGGTCACACGGCCAACACACATGCCCGTGTGACTAGCCCGTGTGCCCTAACAAATGGCCACACACGCTCGTATGCCAAGGCGTGTGCTGGGCGTTTGAAAGGGCACACGGGCTAGTCACATGGGCGTGTGTGTTGGTCGTGTGACCCAAGTCAAAGAGTTGCGGTCGGACACGGCTGGGACACGGTTATGTGATTCCATTTCAAATGTCTCTGCGGCTTGTGACACAAGCGTGTCTTTGGCTATGTGAGACACACGGTGAGCACACAAGCGTGTGTCCCCTGTATTTTGTAAAATTTTCAAAGTTTTAAAAAATTTTACGAGATATCGATTTAGTCTGAACCACTACAAGCATGTTTTGGGCTTAGTAGGCTCGTATTAGGGGCGATATGAATGATTGTGAATGATTTATATTTGTATTGATAATTGTATGAGAAATGTATGTTTAATTGTGTAATAAGTCGATAATCTCGTAACCCTATTCCGGCATTGAATATCTGTGAGAAATGTTACATTTATTAATATCGAACTATGGTTTAGTTGATTCTAGGACTAACGTGGCGTATGTGAGAGTCTAGCTATACATGCCATATATAACCTGTGATAGTGTGTTATCTCCTGACAATTTAAATCGTGTTTTCATATAGTAATGGATCCCAATCGAGCAGTGCCTGATGATGTTGAGATTAATGCGCCAGCCTCCGTTCACGGAGTAGCGCAATCTGAGTCGAGCCCCGTATCGGGTAGTCAGGGAGGAGAGGCCAAAGAAGCCTTCTTCCAAATGATGAACTAATGGTTCACTGAGTTTGTCCAAACTAATCCGGCTACTCAACAACCTCCACACCCACCTATTCCCTAATCGGTCCCCGTAGCTCCTCAAGGTTTGGAACCTTTACGGTTGAGTAAGCCACCTGTGGATAAAATTCAAAAGTATGGGGCTGAAGAGGTTAGAGTTACCGTTGATGATGATCCTGAGAGAGCTGAATTTTGGCTTGAGAATGCAATTCGAGTATTTGATGAACTTTCTTGCACGCCAGCTGAATGTGTTAAATATCTTTGTATCGCCACGAGAGATCTGCATATCGATGGTGGAATACTTTAATATACGTGGTGCACCGAGAGAAAGAGTCACGTGGGAATTCTTTCAAAGCGAGTTCAAAAAGAAATACATCATCGCAATTTATAGATCAAAAATGCAAAGAATTTCTAGAAGCTGAAACGAGGTTGAATGTCTGCGTGATCGAATACGAGAGAGAATTTGTAAAACTCATTAAATATGCTCGAGAATATGTTTCACTTTGAGGCAATTATGTGTAAGTGATTTGAAGATAGGTTGAATGAAGACATTAGACTTCTAGTCGGGATTTTGGAATTAAAAGAATTTGTGGTGTTAGTCGTGAGCATGCAAAGCGAGGAACTTGGCAAAGAAAAAGAAAAGGCGATTACGAGGTTAGAGATCCGAGAAAGAGGCCAATGAGTAAACCCTATCACTCTTCGTCAAAGAAATCACGGGATTTGTATAATCGTTCAACTACTCCAGTGGGGTATTCTAATAGAAATCGTGGAAAGCAATACACGAGTCCTAAAGCTCAAGCCACTTCAGTATCGAGTGTTAGTAGTGTGAGAAACAACAAACCCGAGTGTTAACAGTGTGGAAGACGTCATTTCGGAGACTGCTGGATGAACAATAAAGGTTGTTTCAAATGTGGCTTGTTAGATCACTTTATTCGAGATTGTCCTGAGTTAACCGAGAAAGATAAATTTCAGAATGAAAGACAGAGTAACACAGTTTCTAGAGGGAGACCACCTAGAAATACAGGAAATGTGACCAGTAGCAAAGGAGCGACAAAGGAATCTGCTGTAAGATCCGAGGCTAGAGCACCAGCCAGAGCTTACGCTATTCGCGCTCGCGAAGATGGGTCATCACCAGATGTTATCACCGGTACATTTTCTCTCTATGACACTAATGTAATTGCCTTGATTGATCCTGTATCGACTCATTCATATATATGTATGAATTTAGCGTCTAGTAAGAGTTTGCCTGTTGAGTCTACCGAATTTGTGATTAAAGTATCGAACCCCTTAGGCAAGTATGTCTTAGTTGATAAAGTTTGTAAGAATTGTCCTTTGATGACTCGGGGTTACTATTTTCCGGCAAATTTGATGCTTTTATCGTTTGATGAATTTGATGTGATTCTTGGTATAGACTGGTTGACTCTGCATGATGCTGTTGTAAATTGTAGAGAAAGACTATTGAATTAAAATCTCAGAATAATGAAATTCTTCGAATTGAATCTGATGAGTCGAGTGAGTTGCCTATTGTGATATCGACAATGTTAGATCAGAAAAATGTGAGGAAAGGCTGCGAAGCTTATCTTGATTATGTACTGGATACAAAAGTGTCTGAATCGAAGATTGAATCAGTACCAGTGGTTTGTGAATATCCGGATGTGTTTCCAGAAGAGTTACTTGGGTTGCCACCGATCAGAGAAGTCGAGTTTGCTATTGAATTAGTACCGGGAACATCACCGATATCGATAGCTCCGTACAAAATGGCTCCAACGAAATTGAAAGAATTGAAAGTTCAGTTACAAGAGTTAACAGATAGAGGTTTTGCGCGACCTAGTTTTTTGCCCTGGGGTGAACCAGTGTTGTTTGTAAAGAATAAAGATGGATCGATGAGATTGTGTATTGACTATCATCAGCTCAACAAGGTTATGATTAAGAATAAGTATCCGTTGCCGAGAATTGATGATTTGTTCGATCAGTTGAAAGGAGCAACAATATTTTCGAAGATTGATCAGAGATCTGGCTATTATCAGTTGCGAGTTAAAGATTTGGATGTGCCGAAAACAACATTCAGAACAAGGTACGGGCATTATGAATTTCTTGTTATGCCTTTCGGATTAACTAACGCTCCTACAATTTTTATGGATTTGATGAATCGAATCTTTAGACCAAATTTGGACGGATTTGTTGTTGTATTCATTGATGAAATTCTAATCTATTCCCGAAATGAATCTGAGCATGCTGAACACTTGAGAATTGTGTTACAAACATTGAGAGACAAGAAATTGTTTGCTAAAATCAGCAAATGCGAGTTTTGGCTCCGGGAGGTTGGATTTTTTGGGCATATTATTTTAGCGGAAGGTATACGAGTTGATCCGAATAAGATTTCAGCAGTTGTTGAGTAAGATTTCAGCATTTGTTGATTAGAAACCACCAAGAAATGTGTCCGAAGTGAGAAGTTTTTTGGGGTTAGCTGGCTACTATCGGTGTTTTGTAAAAGGATTCTTGATGATTGCTACACTGATGACTCGATTATTCTGAGAAAGATGTGAAGTTCGAATGGTGCGAGAAATGTCATGAGTTTTGAGCAGATTGAAAGCACTATTAGCTGAAGCACCAGTTTTAGTTTAGCCTGAGTCGGTAAAGAGTTGTAATTTTCAGTGATGCATCATTGAACGGTTTGGGATGTGTTTTGATGCAAGAAGACAAAGTGATAGCTTATGCTTCCAGACAATTAAAACAGCATGAAAAGAATTATCCGACGCACGACTTAGAGTTGGCTGCTATTCGGTGAGAAGTGCCATATCTATACCGACCACAAGAGTTTAAAGTATTTAATGACTAAGAAAGATTTGAATTTACGACAACGAAGATGGCTCGAATTGTTGAAGGACAATGGGTTAGTGATTGATTATCATCTGGGGAAAGCGAATGTAGTCACAGATGCTCACGAGTAAAAAGTTTTTATTTTCTTTGCGAGCAATGATTACATGAGATAACTTTGTCGATGATGGTTTGATTTTATTTGAGTTAAAAGCTAAACCGTTATTTCTTCAACAAATTTGTGAAGCTCAAAAGTGTGATAACGAATTGCAAGCTAAAAGATTACAATGCGAGTTGACTACTGATTCAAACTATCAGATCAGATCCGATGATTGTTTAATGTTCCGAGGTAGAATTTGTGTACCAAAGAATTCTGAGCTTATTCAGAAAATTCTACACGAACCACACAGTGGTTGTTTATCTGTTCATCCGGGGAGTACAAAAATGTACAATGATTTGAAATAGTTGTATTGGTGGTCGGGCATGAAACAAGATATTTCAGAGTTTTTGTCGAGATGCTTGGTTTGTCAACAAGTCAAAGTCGAACATCAAGTGCCTTCGGGACTGTTACAGTCAGTGATGATACCAGAGTGGAAATGGGATAGAGTTACGATGGATTTCGTATCGGGATTACCCCTATCTCTGAAAAAGAAAGATGTTGTTTGGGTTGTTGTTCATAGACTGACGAAATCTGCGCATTTCATTCCTGTACGTATAGATTTTTCGCTTGATAAATTAGTTGAATTGTACATCTCTATGATTGTCAGATTGCACGGGGTACCAGTTTCTATTATTTCGAATAGAGATCTGAGGTTTACGTCACGATTTTGGAGGAAATTGCAAGAAGCTTTAGTGCAGCGGTTGCACTTTACTGCCGGATTTCATCCCTAAAACAGGCGGTCGATCGAGAGAGAGTAATTCTGATTCTTGAAGATATGCTTCATTGCTATATTTTAGAGTTTGAAGGCAACTATGAGAAATATTTACCGTTGGTTGAATTTGCGTATAACAACAGTTTTCAATCAAGCATAAAGATGGTACCGTATGAAGCATTGTATGGTCGCAAATCTTTGAACTCCATTATCTTTGGACCAACAGGGAGAAAAGATTCACGAAATTGATTTGATGAGAGAGACCGAAGAGAAAGTGAAAGTAATTTGAGACAGTTTAAAAGCAGCATCAGAGCGACAAAAATCGTATACAAATATGAAACGTAAAGATATTGAATTTCAAATCGGCGACAGAGTATTTTTGAAAGTATCCCCGTGGAAGAAGATTCTTCATTTTGGTCACAAAGGAATATTAAGTTTGCAATTTATTGGGTAGTATGAGATCATTTAGAGAATAGGGCTAGTGGCATATCGGCTAGCTTTACCAGTTAGAATTAGAAAAGATCCATAATGTGTTTCATGTGTCAATATTACGCCGATATAGATCAGATCCGTCACACGTAATTTCTCCGACAGAGATTGAAATTCAGCCTGATATGACGTATAATGAAAAACCGATCAGAATTTTGGCTCGAGAGATTAAAGAGTTGAGAAATAAAAGCATAGCTTTAGTGAAAGTTCTTTAGAAATGTCACAGTATCGAAGAGGCTACATGGGAACTCGAGGAAGCTATGAGAAAATAGTATCCGAACCTATTTTCTGGTAAGATTTTCGAGGACGAAAATTCCTAAGGGGGGAGAGTTGTAACAACCCATTTTTAGTCAAATCAGAACAGTGATTTTGGGACCACAAATCTGAGGTCAAAATTATTATTTTAATGTCTACGGCATGATAGTATGATTGTGTGAAAATTTCGTTAAGAAATTTTATCGTTTGAATGCTCAATTTGATAAAAAGGACTAAATCGCGTGAAGTGTAAAACTTGAGTTCTATTAGCTAAAGGTGTCTAATAGCTATAGAACCTTAAAGTAAAGGTCCTTATGAGATAAATAGCCCATTAATTAGATAGTGGATGATATTGGCTTGGCATTATTTAAATTTTGATTAAGTTTTAAGGTTAATTTAGTAAATTGGTAATTAAATGATAAATTAATAAAACAAAAGGCCATTTTATTTCATTCATCTTCTTCCTAGGCGAAATTAGGGCATAGAAAAGACATGAGAATAGCTTGAAGCATTCGGCCTAGTCTCTTTTTGCATGAAAGTGATTTTGACTCGGTTTTTAATGATTTCTATGTTTTCGGAGTCGTTGTAACTTAATCTAGCTAGCCCTAATTTGTGAAATTGTTAAAGGTTTAGGGTTTTTTCCATTGATGAATGCATATGTATTTTGATGTTTGATGATAGATAATGTCTGGTTGTTGTTAGATAAACAACATTTGTAAAGTGATTTTTGGTAAAATTGTCAATTTGGGGTTAAATTGAGAAATGTGAAAATTTTGTTGTAGAAATGTGAAATAAATGAGAAATATGTGCTTCTTTGGTAATAAGGAAAATTCAGCTAGCATGGGTAGGGACCTAATTGCATGAATTTGTATTTTTATAAGCTAAGGACTAAATTGTATAAATGTTGAAATATTAGGGGTAAAAGTGTAATTTTTCCATAATATATATTTTGGGCTAAATTGAGTAGAATGATAATTGAATAAGTTAAATTTGATATTATATAGGTCAAGAAAAATGATGTTCGAATTTGGATCGGGGAAAAAAAGGTTTTGGACTAGTCGATCCATTTCGTCGTTTTTTTTTCGATCGAGGTAAGTTCGTATGTTAATAAGCATTAGTATAATTGTCTTTTAAATGCTTTATTATTAAATTAATTTTGAATACGACCTTACGAATGTGTTTGACGAAGATTCGACAATGTGAAATCCCGGGTGAACCTTAGGAATATATTAGGATACAAATGCAATGTCATTAGGGGTTATGTAATTTGGGTGCTGGTCCATACGTCCTACCGGTGGCTGAGTTATCCATCATGTGTTGTAGATTCTCATCAGCTTGTGTGAGCAGCACCGTGTAGCTACCTCATGACTGTCAGCTTGTGTGAGCAGACCCGTTTATAGCTCGAGAGTGAGCATTATATGAGATATGAGATTGAGATAGCTTTGGCTATGTATTGGCACTTAGGGTGCGAGATTCCCGAGTATCCGATAGTATTCCAAATGGTTCAACGGGTATATCAAAGATATGAAACAGTGAGAATTAGATACATATCAGTACAGGTATGTACAGAAACTATATGAACATTGAACCTATGAAAGTTGTGAGTTCATGATTACTTATGTGATTGAATATATGTTAACATTATGATTTAATGATTTTGTAGTATATTATGTTCATACTACTTGATTGGTGAATGAATGGTGAGCTTAACTTATTAACTATACGAGCTTACTAAGCTTTATAGCTTACTCTGTTTACTTTTCCGTGTTTTATAGTGAATATCGAAGCTTGCCCAGATTTGGGAGTCGTCGGAGATCTCATCACACTATCAAGCTATCACTTTGGTACTTTTGAACTTATGTATTTGGTTATATGGCATGTATAGGAGTTATGGTCATTTTGGTATATATGTTAGTAATAGATTTAACCATTTGATTTGGCTTGTAAATGATGAATGGTTAGTTATGTGTATAGCCATGTGACTTGGCTTATTTTGGCATGCTTGGTGATGTACATATATGTGCAAAAGGCCTTTTGATATGTTGTGTATAATTGTCATTTATATGCTTGTTGTGAATTGGCATTTGGAGTATCAAATGATTGAATTTGAGATTGGTATGCTTGTGGTTTTAGGTAAAGTGATGCATAATTGAAAGTGACCATATTGATGATTTGAGAATATGAATTTTGGTATAAAAATTGAATGGTTTATTGTGATACTTGTGTAACTTGTGGTTAATGGTATGGATTTAGCATGAACTAGACTTGACTGAGATTGGTTAGAATGCCTATTTATGCCATGTTATATGCCATTTGGCTTGTGTAGGTGATGGAAAGTTTGGGTGAGAAAAATGGCTTGGTAAATAGCCTATTTTTGTCCACACGGCCAGAGACACGGGCGTGTGTCTCAGTCGTGTGTGACACACGGTCAGGTGACAAGGCCGTGTGTCCCCTGGTGTTTAAATAGAAACCAAGTCAGTATGCTTTACACGGCCTAACACACGGGCGTGTGACTTGGCCGTGTGGCATAAGTCAGTATACCCTACAAGTTTGGCACGGCCTAGCACACGGCCTAGCACACGGGCGTGTGTGGCCATTTCGAAAGGCACATGGGCTAGTCATACTGGCGTGTGTGTTGCCCATGTGACCCAAGTCAGAGACTTACACGGGGTCGGACACGGTCTGGGACACGGCTATGTGATTCCATTTTGAATGTCCACATGGCCTATGACACGGGCGTGTCTTTAGCCGTGTGAGATACACGGTCGGGCCACGCAGGCGTATGTCCCCTATATTTTGTAAAATTTTCAAAGTTTTCCAAAAAAATTTTGAGATATCGGTTTAGTCCCGAACCACTTCTAAAGCATGTTTTGGGCCTCGTAGGCTCGTATTAGGGACGATATGAATGATTGTGAATGGTTTATATTTGGATTGATAATTGTATGAGAAATGTATGTTTAATTGTGTAGTAAGTCTGGTAATGCTCCGTAACCCTATTAGGCATTGAATACGGGTGAGGGGTGTTACATATTCAGTGTGATTGCCACTTTGTTGCAATGAAAGTGTGTACCTTGATCACTAATCAATGCCTTTGGTGTGTCAAAGCGGGTGAGTATATGCTTGTGAAAAAATTTTAGCACTGTCCTTGCATCATCCATTGGGCTGCATGACTTCAAGCCACTTGAGGCGTTGTCATGACTACTAATATATAAAGATTTCCACATGAACTCGAAAAGCGGTCCCATAAAATCCATACCCCAAAAATCGAATAATTCAACCTCCATAATTGGCTGCTACAACATTTTATTACATCGGGATAGAACCGATGACACCTATCGCATTGATTCAAAAAATTGTGGGCATCTTTGAATAATGCCGCCCAGTAGAATCTTGATTGGAGAATTTTAGCAGTTCTCATTCCACCAAAATGACCTCCATAAGGAGCATCATGACAATGCTTTAGGACTGAATGCATCTCCTCTTCCGAAACACAATGTCGAATGATGTTGTCATTGTATACCTTGAATAAATACGACTCGTTCCAATGATACTTCACTATGTCATGAAGAAATCTTTCTTTTTTATGGCCTGTGACACCCAATGGGAGTTTTTCACACACTAGATAATTAACGAAATCCGTATACCAATGAGTTGCATCTACAGCAAATAGCTTATCATCTGGGAATGCGTTGACAATTTGAATTATGTTTCCATCTTCGCTTCCAACTTCCAATCGAGACAGATGGTCTACAACTTGATTCTCTGAACCATTACAGTCTTTTATATCGATGTCAAATTCTTGCAACAGTAATATCCAGCATATCAGCCTTGGTTTGGCATCCATTTTCGCAAAGAGATATCTCAACACCGAGTGATAAGTGAATACGGTAACCTTTGTGCTGGAATCGTCTCCTCAAGTACTTACACTGACGCGACAATACTTGAAATATAAATATAACACCAGTAAGTTCAGAGGAACTTGGTGAGTTATGAACACAACTTACCTTTTTAACTTTTCTTGATAAGTTCTTTATTTTTAATATTTGGACTTCCCTATTCTGTCTTTGGTGAATACATTCACAGTGTCAGTTGTATACTATCATACTTATATGCCACTTACCATTCGTACCATATTCTCATTCATCCTACTACTTGGCTGACTTCAGGTCTTCAGTTAGAACTACCTTCTCTTTCTCTTCAAATAACTTCCAACAATAAATCTCGAACAAATAATCATCCTTGGCGGATACCACTTACTATTCATACTTTTATCGAATACCTATACTGATCTTACTAAATCAAATTATAATTTAGACCATACCTTAATTCAACTTCAAACATTCTCATATAGTGAACAAATCAGATCCCATCAGAGCTCAGAACAAGTTATAATACTATACCAATACAACGAATATCAAATAACTCAAAATTCCACTTTATTAGCATAATTACTCAAAATGGCGAACTCTTTCATCGAATATGTGATCGTATGTCGGAGTCTTAAAAATTTATACAATGAATGATCTAGCCTAGAAACTAACTGTGACAATGATTGAGGCAAGCGCACCTATCGAACAGTAGTATAGTTTAGTGGCAAGACCGGATTGTCGAATCCAAAGGAACCAAAAGTACTAATCTTGACTTTCTTCATATTATTTAGCCTAAGAATTAAAGGGAATTGTTATTTAATCTAAAATTAACTAACTACTAAGCTAAAGATGCTAAGACGAAGAGAATGAATTGGGGAAATACTTGTGGGAAAAACCAATTGATTAAGACAATACCCAAGGAGGAATCCACCTAGACTTCACTTGTTATTTAACTCACGAACCGGATGATTTATTCACTTGACACGATCAGTAGGATTCCTAATTTATATTAATACCTCTCTCGAGGCTACTAACGTCTAACCCTAGGTTGATTAATTGAAATCTCTTTCTAATTAAAACCCCTAGGATTGCATTAACTCGATCTATGGACTCCCATATTAGGTTTGACCCTAATCCGGCAGATCTTCGTCATCCTATCTCTAGGGTTGCGATCAACTCCGCTTAATTATGCTAGATCTACTCTTAGACAGGGTCTATTTCTCCTCTGCCTAAGCACATCAATACTTGAATCAATATCCTAAAATATCAAAACAAGAATTAAGAACACATAATTAAGAACAAATCAAGTATTTATCATATAGTTCAGAAAATAATAACAAGATTCGTCTTAGGTTTCATCCCCCTCAAGTATCTGAGGGGTTTATTTCATAATCATAAAAGAATACATCTCAGAAGAAAAGATAAAACAAAACATACGAAAACCCTAAAACCCCCTGAAGGAATTGAAGGAGAGATCCTCCGTCTTGAGTATGACTTCGGCTTCTTGAGATGAATCAACTGGCTTTCTTGAGTAAATCCCAATTCGACCTCTGCGGCTCGGCTCCTTGGCCTATTTGGGCGCTTAGATAGAAGGCTTCTGTCGACTCCCTCTTCTAGGTTGCCCTCTAGGGTGTTTATATAGGCTTTCGGGATGCCTTACTTGGCCCTTAAGTATCCTAATTCGAGTGAAATTCCTCTTTTTCACGGTAGGGACACGCCGTGTGAATCGAATCCAAGCCGTGGTCGGAGCTGCTAAAGAAGGCACGATGTCGTGTGGCTTGGGCTCAGGTTGTGTTGATTTCTTACTTTGGCCCATTTGGTTCGTTTTTAGCCTGTTTCTCATTCTTTTCATCCTCCTATGCTTTCCTAAGTATAAAACATGAAATTAAAGGATTAGGAGCATCAAATTCCACAATTCAAAGGATAAATCATCCAAAAAGCATGCTAAATGTAGGATTAAAATATGTATAAATTACGGTTTATCAATATGCCTGTATTCTAATCTGACAGATACCCTCTTCTAACATTCAAAATCATACTTCTTTTCAAAAACTTTCCTTAAGACTTAATTGATTTTATCACAAGACCTTTACATTAGAGCTTGATAAGATCATGTCCTTATCATAGACTTATCAGAATACACCATTAAGGCCAAGCAGTATGCCACAAAGGCGACATACATATTATGGTAAAAGGTAATATCTGAGTATGCCGCAAAGTTAACGAGCGCCATAAATGCCATATCAAAATGTCACAAAGGTTAGCAGAGAATGCCACAAAGGCCGTATCAAAATGCCACAAAGACTAACAAAATGCCACAAAGGCTAACAAAATGCGCCATAAAGGCCAAATTAAGTACGCCATAAAGGCTAGTAGAATGCCACCCATGCATCTCATAAGCGCGAGTTTGTGATATGGAATTACCTAAACTCACATCGCGTGAGGTTTTCCCATCATCTCACTTTGGGACTTGTGAGAGAACCCCAATATAAATGTGGCTTATCCGCCCTTTCCAGAATGTGCCAAGTCCATGGACTTTCTTCAAAATTGCATATCAGAATTCATTTTTACTGTTCCAATGGACTTTATCGTATACCACCATGGTGACCAACTCACAACTCAACCTCTCCACAAACAAAGACATCCCCATTTCCTAAACATCTCTATTCATACATCACATATCTAATATAAACACATAGTCAGGTAGGCTAACTCATTTCTTTAACCAAAGTACACTTCAAATCATGCTTCACACACATCAATGCAGTCACACCTCACATTGTACATTCCAAGCACATACACTTAGTTACTTAATAGAATTGCATGCACCCACACACATTCCATTACATTCTAAACTAAAAAAGATCTATTCCCATAATACATACATATTTAGTAGTCAATCATGAATTCATTCACCAATTCTAGAACTTCGATCACAATAGATTTTCTTAGAAAAACCTTATTGGAGTCAATATTAGGGACTCACCTAAAACTCACCACCAACAACTACCAGCTCCAAATTCAGACGTCCAGTTCAAACTAGCAACAATAATTGCTTAAAGAACATGCGTTCACCATGAAACCCTTTTACAGATAGGTTGCTTACATTTCGATTACAGAGAATCTCCATGTAGGGCTTCTTATTCGTAACTTACTACCCATAGACTTCATAGCATTCTTAGTCTTAACATGCAAAGTTATCAGACTTACCAGGAGATAGAACACCTCTGTATTTTCCAAGAATCCTTAGCTTCTAGCTTACATATGAAGAGTAACCAACAATAAGATTTAGTAATTAAGAAAAAGAAAGAATTAAAGAATTACTTTGAAGGAAAAGGAAAACCTTCACTCGGACTTTTCTCGCACATATATATAATTTTGTTTAGTGAAACTTGAAAAGTGTCCTGAAATTTCAGAATATACACTTCATAATGGCTTACAAAATCTGAAGGATGCATAAATTAAAGTCTTTTCCATATGCCATTTTTCCAATCAATTTAGTTTGTTTATAATCAGATCTAGTTCTTTGAGACTTGCCCTTCTGACACTAAATCGACTCTTGAACTATTTAATTTAATACATTCAGTTTTTCAAAATGTGGCTTAGATGATAATTGTGGTTCTAAAAAAATCTCATATTAACAACACCACCTTAGTATAGTATAAAAAAACAAGGTTGGATTGTTCTAGCATGTTGCAGACTTCATAGCTTCCTTCATAGGTGGATTTGAGATGATCCATACTTTTAATAGTACATGAAGAAAGAGATCTTGTTAATCTTGTCACATCCCGAAAACCAAGTTAGTAGAATTGGACATTAGATTATAGGTTTGACAGAAAAATCAGATTTTGTGTCATAGAAATTAAAATAGGATACAATAAATAATTAGTTAATAATAGTAAAAATAATATTTAAAATAAATAATTATGGTATTAATAATCGAGGAATTAGTAAAAATAAAAATAATAAATAATAATAGAGACTAATTGGAGTAGTGGTTAAAGTAGAGGTTAAATGTGTAAATTAAGGCTAGTAGTTAAAAATGGAGCTATTTGAAGAAGGTAGAAATATGAGAGGGCTTAGAGGGCAAATAACCCAATTTTAAAAAAAATTGGTTGGCTATAAAAGTCACTTGCCGCCGAAGCTCTCTCCATCTTTTTTTTTATTTTTAAAATTTGTTAGATCCAGATTGAAAAATTTTCTCTCAAAAACTTTTGCATCTTTTATATTTTCTTGGCATCCAAACACTCCCTATTCCGTCAACTTTGTAAGAAAATCACTTTTTCTTCTCTAATTTCTCACCTAAACTTAGCTCATTTTTTGCTTAATCGATACAAATTCGTGGATGCTTTTGAATTAAAGGTAAATCTATTGTTTTCTTATGTATTAGATTTTTGTTAGGTATTTTTAATTTGAATTTTCATAGGTCTAAGCAAGAAAATTAAAAAGATCCATGGTTCTAAAGCAATCTTTTGCATAAAAATGGTGAATGAAGAAATAAAGATCTAAGATGTGTTTTGAAATAATTTTTAGTATATTTTTACGAGATTAAGTGGTTTACAAATTCTATTTAATAAAATATTTAAGTAATTGAACGAATTAAATGGTTGTCTTTTGAGAACAAGGATGAACGGTGGATTTCGAGAAAAGTAGTGTTTAGTAAAATTGAGTTGAATTATCGGCCTGTTATATTAGGAACATCCGCAACAATTCTTATGGTAACTCTTACAACAACTATGCACGCAAGCTGATGCGATCCCGGCTTCATCATGTCATGATACAATTCAACGACATCGGAATTGGCCCAAGCACGAGGGGCTCAAGTGAAAAATGAAGCTTTTAATGTCAGTTTGTTAATTTGGCTGCTGGAAAATAAGGTTTTTTATCCATTTTAGTTATTTAGTTAAAATTTGTTTAAGTCTGTTATTCTTGTAGCGTCAATCTGATTCATTTGAACTTATCACTCTAACAAGTGTGGCGTTCACCCTTATATCGATTGGTTTCTATCTCCATATAGATAGTGGGTCACGGTTTACCTATCTTTCTATCCACCTTAAGTGTTGTTATAAGTTTCGGGTCAATACTGTCCTATAGTATTGGTTCACTCTTCAACCTTAAGCCTAAACTATTCTATCCGAATTACCAACTTCAAAATATCCTTATCTTTGTTATTAGCCGAACCTTAGCCTTTACTATATTTAAAATACTAGAAATCCTTTGTTTTAAACTTATACTTATCCAATTTCAGCCTTAACTCCAAGTAGAATGATACTTCTCCATTTTACGATCGGGAACATTTGCGACTCGAATCCATCAATGAGTACGAGTTCGTATCACAAACAATAGTTTTTGGGAACTCAGAATGTTGGACAAAATGCTCCGACATTCAGATATGGGAATACATCTACTCAAGGCAATTATAATCCCAGACAAGGGAATTATAATCAACAATAGCAGAACTACAATCAGCACACTCAGATGCATCCACAGCAAGGCCAAACACATCCACACCACAATCCAATGCAGCCACAACACTCTTCAATACTGAATTAGCATGTTCAAGGACATCGATCGTAACCGTACACTCAAGCTTTTACTTCTGACCCGTTAGCAACTCTTGAGGCGTTAATGTAGGAGCATATTACTCGCACAGAAGCTATTGTACAAGGGAATTCATCTTTCATTCGAGCACTGGAGGCACAGTTAGAACAACTTGCTTCAAGTCTGAATACTCGACCACCAGGCTCATTACCTAGTGACATAGAAAATCCTATTTCGAGGGGGAAAGAACATTGTAAGGCTATCACTCTTAGGAGTGGTAAACAAACTGGCGAACCGTTTATCAACTCTACTTTAGCACTTCAAGATACGGATGGAGTGATCACTGGTGAGAAGGTTGAATCTGAATAATCTTTTGGTGAATCAGACAAAGAAGTTCTACAAATTGTCACTCATATGCCTAATGTCCAACCTTGAAGCTAGACGCAATCAAAGGTGTTGGCGCAAGCAGATATATCTCTACCTTTACCTTTCCCACAAAGATTCAGGAAGAATGAGCATGACAAGCAAGATCAGTAGTTCTTGGACATATTGAAGCAACTGCATATCAACATTCCTTTAGTAGACGCTCTAGTTCAAATTCTGAGTTATGGGAAATTTATGAAAGACCTCTTATCCAAGAAGAAGAAGCTCACTGATATTGAAACTATTGCACTTATAGAAGGCTTAGTGCTATTCTGACAAACAAGTTGCCCCCTATATTGAAAGATCCTGGGGGCTTTACCATCCCATGTTCAATTGGCAATCATTATTTGGGCAAAGCTTTATGCGACATGGGAGCTAGCATTAACTTAATGCCACTATCTACTTTCAGGAAGTTGGGAATTGGTCACATGAAATCTACTGCAATGAAATTACAACTAGCCGATCGATCCTTGGCTCAACTTGAAGGGCAATATGCTAGAGTAGCAGCAAATGGGGATACTATGCATACAATGGACGTATAGGAAGGGTTGATGTTTTGAAAAACTATACCCTTAGAGTTTTTCTTTTGTAACTTATGAGTTGTAATAAATTTGAACAAGACTGATACAATATGTTATTTGCAATTTCCTCCCTTTGTTCTTTATATACGAAGTTTTTAATCAAGACTAATACGGAGTAATGAGAAATTTCTTTAGTAAAGAGTTTTTGTCAATTGTTTTGAAAATTAAGTTTTTTGTGAAGTAATACTTGAAACCTGGACTTGGTGAATTGAGTCGAGTTTAGGGTGTTATAAAACTTAACTCAGAGAAAGAATTATGCTAGATCATAACCATTTTTATAATATTGATAACTCTAAATTATGTAGCTTTTTAGAACACCTTTTTACTTAAAATTTATGCAAATCCATTGTATTTTGATAACCAATTATGTGTTTTTAGTACATATCGGGAATGTTGGCACAATTAAATCAAGATTATAATTTTTGAGTAATTTGGTGCTAAATTCACATAGTTCTACTCTATGTTACTGCATTTTGGAAATTTCATAATTTGTCCTATAATTTTTGCAGCTTGGTACACTGACTTGTTCAATGTTCAAAGCCAGTATGAGTGGCACATGCACATGAGTTGGACAACAATCAGCATGGGATGACAAGATAAGGCATTTGGACTCAAAAAAATTATTTTCACCTAGCTTGGAAATGGGTTGATGAAAAGAACATGTCTGCCTTCTACATTAGAGCTCAAACCATCCATTAAGGCTTTAAGAAGCCCAATTTTGGTAATGACTTGATAGAGCGGCCCAATCAACTTTGAAATAATTATTTAAGGGTCCTTGCATGTGTAAAAAAACTCACAAATCAGCCCCAATCAAACTCTATAGTTGCCTTCCAATCCATGCCACAAATCAATCAATAATCAAGCTTGAATCATGAAAAAGTCAACCTCTCTCCATGATTTATGGTCAGCCATGCACGGGAGATTTCTAAAAGATGTTCATGCTATTTTTAGAAAATTCTCAAGCCTTCTCTCATGTATAAATACAACCCCCATTCACCTCTCAACTCATCCCTCATCCCATAATCAACCATTCATTCTCTTCTCTCCCACGTCTAGCCTTCCATTTCCCTTCATTTTTCCCATCCTCTCTTTGAGAGTTCCCTTAATAAGTAGTTCTTGAAAGAAAATCTCTCTTGGCCGACCACCTTGAGGAGTAATTTGCATCGGAGCAATGAAAGAAATCGAAGGAAGCCACCATGGATAGTTCTCGAGAAATCATCGAATTCATCTCAAAATTTCTTCTTCCTTTCTCGTTTAATTGTTCTTAGTTTATAAACATGATTGCAAATTATTTGATTTCTTTTTCATTAATGATAATGACTTAAATTTGTTTCAGCTAGGATGGTTACAATGCCTTGATTCGATTCGTTCAATTTATGTTTATATTGTTCTGTGCCTCAATTGTTTGTGCTACCAATTAAAATCATTCATGTTGTTCAATCATTTATATGTTTGGTGAATTAGAATTAATCGCTTAATCTGAACCGGATGGTGGTTAATGGGCGTAATAATTGGAAGGTGCATCTTTGAATTTATATACGAACAAGAATAAATTAAAGGTTCATAATAGTTCCAAAAGAACACTATTGCCTTGGATAACATTATATTTATGTAATTAAATTGTTTCAAACCAAACTCGTCCCTGTTACTTTGCATAAATTCTAAGGTATCCTTAGTTAAACGGTGACATGCAAATATGCACTTTTTTCATAAGTGACAAACCTAAGATCTCGAAAGAGCTTATGATTTAGATTCCATGTTCATAAATGATCGAGTTGCCATGGAATTTTTTCGGAACATTGTTAAACATGATAAAGAATGAATTGAATTAAGAGTTGTAATTTTTTTAGCTTATTCATGTTATTGCTGCTAAAACATTTCATTGCTGCTAAAACATTTCATTGCATTTATTTTATTTCATTTCATTTGCATATTAGTTGTTAATTTAATTAGAACATCCATCACCTCAAATTATTGTGTTTTCTTAACCAACTTGTAAAAATTAATTTTACAATTCTTTGATGAATAGATCTGATCCTTGTGGAGACAATAGTCTTTTTACTTACTTATTACTTGATAACGGTTGTGTATACTTATTTTGGTATGTTGGTGATGAATGTATATATATACGTGCATATGGCTTTAGTTATGTGTTTGATGAGGGATATGTGATGCTTGTTGATAATTGGAAATTATGGATACTAAATGGTTGAGATTTGAATTTGGTATGTCTGTGAATTTAGGCCAATTAGTGTATAATTGAAAATTACCATTTAGATGATTTGAGAATGTGAAATTAGCATGAAATTGAATGGCATATTGTGGTATTTATGTGACTTGTATTGTTGGCATTGAAATAGCATGAAATATACTTAGTTTAGATGAGTTTGAATGCCATTTGAATATATGAATATGTGCCATTTGGGTTTGGTGTAGGTGTATTCAAATTTGGGTGGCAAGATGGCTTGGTAAATAGCCTATTTTTTTCCACACAGGCAGAGACACGGGCGTGTGTCTCAGTCGTGTGTCCCCTGGTATAATTAGAAAACAAGTCATTATGCTCCACACGGCCCAGCACATGGGCGTGTGACTTGGCCGTGTGGCATAACTCAGTATACCCTACGGGATTGGCACGGCCTAGCACACGGCCTGGCGCACCGGGGTGTGAGGCCATTTCGAAAGGGCACACGGGCTGGTCACACGGGCGTGTGGTTGGTCGTGTGACCCAAGTCAGAGAGTTACACAGGGTCGGACACGGGCTGGGGCACGGCCATGTTATCCCATTTCGAATGTCCAAACGGCCTATGACACGGGCGTGTCTTTGGCCGTGTGAGACACACGGCCGGTGTAACACCCCTTACCCGTATTCAACCGGAACCGGGTTTGAGGCATTACCTAACTAATCTTGCTTAAACGTCTCAAAAAGGGTTATAAAATTTCGTTTAAACCCATCACTTGCACATACTCGGCCTAAGGGGCCCTAAACATACCTCAGAGGTATCGGAACTATTCTCGGGAACTTTTACGAACTCGAGGAACTTTTCAACAAAGCAGGTGCCCTGCGCGTGTTGGTCTAGGACACACCCGTGTGCCCCTAAGACATGCTGTGTCTTCCACCCGTGGTCGATCGACTAACTTCACATGGCGGACACACGCGCGTGTCCCTAGCCGTGTCTCTTACGGCGTAGACACGCCCGTGTCTTCCACCCGTGGTCGAATTAAATTCCTCAATTAATGTGCAGACTTCACACGGCCTGGGCACACGCCCGTGTCCCTAGCCCGTGGAGCATACTGGCTTGCAAACCTAGCATGCAAGGGGACACACGGTCAATCCACAGGCCCATAGGGCTGACCGTGTGTCCCACACGGCATAGACACACGCCCGTGTGTCTACTCGTGTGGACAATTCAAGGCTATTTTCCAAGCCATTTAGCCACCCTCACTTGTATACATTCATACACCATCACATAAACTTCACATATCATCCATTATAACTCTTGAATTATCATATTTAATCTATAAAAATGAGGTCTTCATCACATACACGAGGGAGAACTATTTCTGGTATAATTACAATCGACTTAAGCCATCATCTATGACTATACACAACTGAACCATAAACTCTCTTAGGCCAACACATTTGGCTATATCAACTTTAAATACTATCCTTAAACATGCCATAACTCATAAGGACTTGAAACCTCATACCAAGTGTCCACTCGATAGTGTGGCGTCTCTCGTGATCTCCAACCCGAGCTAGTTAAGTTAACCTATAAGAGATAGGAAAGGAAGAGGAGTAAGCAATAATGCTTAGTAAGTTCATATGCATATAATAACCAACTATTGACTTTCATTGATTATACTCAACCACAAGGTATTATAATGAGTTTTACTCTTAAACTCATGGTTACCTACTCAATCATTCTTAAGGCTCACTCATTAGTCTCATACCACATTCTAACCATACCCCTGGGCCAAATGCTCATGATAAAATCCATCCATGGCATTAATTAATCATACACAAAGTATTAGGCTTCTTGCCATCTTACTCATACTTGCCCTTGTAGCACACATACCGTGTCACATATCGTAAGTGTTAAAAGTCGTGAATGACTCACGAGTACTGTATTCACTCATTCACATGGCTTTAGTACTAATCTCATTTCTACTTATCCCATTTATCACTAGGGATACTCAAAGACGCATAATATCATCATTAATATAATTACGAGGCCAATGCCACATCCCGAAGGTGGTCTCACATGGATTCACTTCTAAGTGCCTATGCCATATTCCGGATATGGTCTTATACGGAGTTTCACATCAAGTATCATTGCCACATCCCAGATATGGTCTTATACGATTCTCATATTCAATACCGAAGCCATATCCCAATATGGTCTTATACGAAAATCTCAATTCGGTGCCAATGCCATGCCCCGGGCATGGTCTTATACGGGACCTTATCCACATACATTTCCCTATTTCAATGTTTATCCGGGAACATCCTCACACATTATCATTCTTACTTAGATTTCTACAATAATCAACTGCTTTCATGCAATACATTTATAATTACAGTATATGCAATTAGGATGCATCATTTATACATAACTCACCATGGTTTCATCATATATCGAACTCACCTCAAATGAGTTCAGTCACATACCTGTATCTCTTATGGTATAATCACATACCTCCTCATTTCAACATGCATGTTGAATTATTCAATACTAAACAACATTTTTGAGTTTCATATATATATAGAATCTTATCAACATCTCACCCTCAATAGGGTCTCACATGAAACACCATATCGATGCCATGTCCCGGACATGGTCTTATACGAATTCTCACACCGAGGCCATATTCTAGATATGGTCTTACACGGAACCTTAATTACCATCGTATCATGCTATTTTCATTTCCTCTATTCATGGATTAAATCAAGATTTTCATTTCTTGACATCCCATCAAAACGTATTTAACGTATACATGGAGGCAATAAACAATTTATACAACATCGAAATATTAAGATACTTCACTTAGAGTTGAATAATTTAGCACATGAACTTACTTCGATATCGAAAGGGTAGAAAGGGACCTATTTGCCCATATGTCTTTTTTCTACCGTTCTAGGTCCAAATCTCATTTTCTTTGATCTAGAACAATAGAATTTACTCATTTAATCACTTATTAATCACAATACATCATAATCTACACTTAGGCAAAAATGACTATTTTGCCCTTATATTTTGGCAAAATTACGATTTTGCTCCTAGGCTCGTAAATCACTTTTCATCACATTTTCTTATTAAACAAGCCTAGCTGAACATTTAATCCTCTTATAACTATTCACAATTCCAACTATTTCATGCATTAATGAACAAATTACAACATTTGCATCTTAATCCTAATTAGGTGTTTTCATAACAACACCTTTCAAAAAAGTTGTTTCTCATCTTCCCAACATTCAATTTTTTCCATAAAAACTCAGCAACCAACATAAACTCTCTCATGGAAAGTCCCTAGACTTTCAACCATATTGCAAATTAGTCCCTCATTAGCTAGCTTAAGCTTTGGGGACTCCAAAAGTACAAAAATTATCAACTAAAACCATCAAAATCACTTACTTGTAGAGAGAATGAGTTGCTGAAATTTTCAAGCTTTCAAAGCCCTCCCTTTGTTGGTATTTTCGGTTGGGGAATAAAACTAAATGAAAAGATGATAACTTTTGCTTATATCATCTTATTTTATTCATTTTGTCAACTAATATCACCAACTATTGACCAAAATAAATGCTCTTGTCCCCTATGCATACTATGGCCGGCCAACTCACTTAAAACAAGGCCAAATTGCACATTTGGGACCTCCAATTAATATTCTATAGCTATTTGGCACCTCTAGCAAATAAAATAGAACTTTCGTACTTTATACGATTTAGTCCTTTTTAGCGATTAAGCTTGAAATCGCTAAAATTAAAGTACCAAAACTTTCATGCACCCTTATTGACATGTTATAACACATAAAATAACATGAAAATAATTTTCTCTAACCTCGGGTTAGTGATCCCGAGATCACTGTTTCGACTAGCCCCTAAATCGTCACATTTACGATTCTCCCCCTTAGGAATTTTCGTCCACGAAAATCTTACCAGGAGAAGTTGCTTTCAACATTCATGAAACGATTCCACCGACTTTTCAAAATCGCAAATCGATTAATCCTCAAGTTTCTCGTCAAAAACCTTTAAGCTGTAATACACAAGGTTGAAGCACGACTTTAAAACCTAGCTTACTCTTTCTCCGGGGTACACATACTCAGAAATCTAACAAACGTGAACTTTGCACAAGCTAAAATGATCCTTCAGATCTTTATTGAATAATCCACTACAATTCAGATGACATCCCCTTCCCTGGGAAGTCATGTCAATCCGAATTCGAAATCTATACTATTTTATCACACTTTCTCACTAGGATCCTCACTGACTATAATAGTACTGACTTTGAATACTCTGAAAATTCGGCTTTTAGCGGTCAACTACTTCTGATCATAAACTCAACCATATCACGAAATATACTCAATCGTCACAACATTTATGCATATGACTGTACTTTTTCTTAATCTTGCACGAGTAGACATGCTACTACTAAGTCTCATACCAAAACTTCTGCATAAGTTCTGAATTCATCATTCATACAAATTCTATCTCAAGGTAACATCAACAACGAAAATCTTATCCGACCTGAATTTTTAACATCTTAAACAATCTCATTCAGAGCTTATTTAAAATATCATTCACTATCTCACTTCTGAACTCCTTTGTTTCGAAATAAAAACTCGCTCTAGTCATCGTCATTGCGAAAACCAGGATATTACCAACTAAGGTCAATCGAGTAACTAACTCGTATTGCTTAAACAAGGATCTTCCATCCAGACATCTGTACTATGTCCACTATCTGAGAAGTATTTCAATAACTACACACACCATTGTAATAGTTCAAGCCATTTTCTCTATCTCACACTCAAATTTTTCTACAGCACTAGATACTCTAGCTTATCATGATTCAGAAAACACATGACGTTTTTCCACAAATCATATTATAACCTCAATTTCACAACTCAGCCTCAAAAGCGATCGTCTCAGGATCACCAATATAACAATCTCTTTCGACGTAATTCTAACCACTCAAAGATGTAAACTACCTCTTTACACTCGGGTATTAAAACACCTTTCAATTATTCATTTGTACATCATACAAATTTACAAACTCTTTTTCTCGATTCATATTGAACTCAATACTAAAACTTTCAGTTAATAGTACCTTTAATAGCTTTCAACATAACCATCAATTAGAAAATTTCAATGAGCATACCTCTGTTTCATGCTCCCTACTCATGTACACATAGAATTTTATTCTCCTTGTTGATTCATGCTTAAATATACGCATAACTCGAATCATATCTCAATACATCAATCTACTCTTTTCTCCACACTGAGAATATATTTCGAACACACTCTCATTTGAGTCTCTCTTGATATGCTAATCTAAAACCTTTACTATCGTCTTATCTCAAGATAACAGAGACATCTCAATCAAATGCATTAACTCTATTCGGCTTACCCGAAAACCCATCGCACAACGTGAAACTTGTGATTTCACTTCTTATACTAGAATCATCACTAACTTCCTTCTCAAAGTACCCGAACAAGGTTACGAAGAGATAAAGGAATGTCGATTTCAATTAACTAAGGGTGGGTTTGGATGGACGATTAAGTGCGGTGCGGTGCATTTAGCTTACTTTTTATCTCACGCTATAATATCGCTACAGTATCTAATCTCACCGCCATCGCTGTTTTTACACTAACCATGAGATAAGCGCACGCCCATCCAAACCCACCCTAAATCGACAACCGCTTAGTCTGATTTTACAGTCAGCTAACATTCTCCCATAATTACAATTTCATGAAAGGAACAACCACATTACCCCTGAAGAGAAACAAATATTAATACATAATACTCAAAGAGATCATTATAATCCATACAACTATGGTTGTCATGATCAATCACCTTTGCAGTTTGAATATTGTTTCTCTAACCATTTTCGTCGTCATAAATTCCTTGACTATTCCTTTCCTTAGTGAACATCAATTCAGGAAGATCTCGATAAGTACACACCTCAGGCTTCCTACTCAATTGAGCCAAATAGCCTAGGCTAACTTTCTCTTTGCTCGTAACATTGTATAATCAGTACAATCTTCGAAGCATTCAGATATTCTTCTCAAAACTATTTTCACCTTCTAACTACCTTTATCTCTACATACATTACTAATTATTTCACCACTGAACTCTTTCATTCCATACTCATGAACTTACTCAACTTGACTCTCATAAAAAAAATCTCATCATGATTCAACAGGGGTAAGAGGGTGAGGTCGTAGAGCCCCTAACTTGCCTCTCGTGACTACATACATATGATTTAACATTCATCATTAACGGAATATCATCGTAGTCATACAACTCGCTCCAAGCGAGCTTCAAGTTTACTCATGCCACAATTGTTTCTATCACTGTATTTTGACGGTGACTTCACTTACTCAAGTTCCACATTAATGTCTACTCGAGTATTCAACATTTAACTCTAATTTCTTTTACCATTACTTATCAAATTAGGGAATGTCTTACAATTTTGAGTACGTCATTTACTTGATTGCCATAGTCCAACTATGGTCTTACTCAAATATCACAACATTATAGCCCGGCTATAATCTTACATGTAAATCACGGTGTCATAGCCTCGCTATGGTCTTACACGAAATCTCATATCAATACCAATGCCATATTCCCAATACGGTCTTACATGGAAACTCATGTCGATACCGATGCCATATCTTAGAAATGGTCTTGCACGGGATCTTATGTCAATATCGACGCCATATCCCAGATATGGTCTTACACGATTTAATACCGAAGCCAGGTCCCAGACATGGTCTTACACGGAATCACTATTCGATGCCGACGCCATATCTAGATATGGTCTTACACGGGATCATATCTCATTGCCAATGCCATGTCCCAGACATGGTCTTACATGGGATCACATGTACTACCATGGTCTAACCATGGTCTTATTTATCAATTTATCATTGAACGACCGTACTCATCTCTTGCATCCCACTCCATTTTAACTTTCCAATTTAACTCCCACACTATAATATGTGTTGCTTCATAACAGAGTCATAAAACAAAATATTATGCATCCACTACTTTAACAGTCGCACATGAGATCCAGCTATGTGGACATATTGATCATACATCATTCAAGCAGTTACACATACACACATATCTCGTTCACTGGGTAAGTTTACTCACTATATGCACTTAACCAAACAGGTTGAGTATATAACATCGTATGTATATCGAACCAATATAGATAAGCTCATCACTTTATAACCCTCATTTCATACCTTATCACACACATGTCATAAACTTCTATTCATACCTCTCTGAATTTCATCAATGCATAAGCACATTTCGATTACCTCATTATCACTTACAACATTATTGAAATTAGCTTGGTTGGGGATCACCTCTGTAACAGTCTGGTTTAGACCTTAGTCGAACAGTGGTTTTGAGACCACAAATCCAAGTCTGAATATTATTTTAATATTAATTTCTATGCTCTAGATATGTGGTTAAGCATGTGTTAAAATTTCGTAAGTTAATTTATCCGTCTGAGTGCTTAATTTGATAAAATGATTAAATTGCATTAAATGCAAAACTAGCATGCTATTTGTTAAAGTACCTATGTGTTGTGGCTTTCAAAAGAGGAGGCCTTATGAGGCAATAAGCCCATTAATGAAGTAAGCGGATGATAATGGTCACAAATGACCTTGTGTGCATATGTTATATATATTATTATGAAAGGTTAGTTTTGTACATTAATAATTATGTTAATTATAATAAAAAAAAAAAGTTTGAAATTAGCCATTATGTGAGTGTTCATCCACCAAATTTACGTAAGAAAATCAAAAGGGTTTAGCTTTGTTATATTCGCCATTTCAAACCTTGATTCAAGGTATGTTTTAATTGATTTTTGATAATTTCTACGTTTCGTAATCATTGCTTTGTCTACTTCAAAACCCATGTCTTAATTTTGAAAAATGATGATGTTTTTTAGATAAGCCTTTGATGAACTCAAGTATTTTATGATGTTTGATGGTGAAAAATGAAAGATATGTGTTTGATTATCATAGTTTGTATTTGAAGTTTTGTTAAATTTGAGTATTTTGGACTCAATTGAGAAAATAGTATTTTGGAGGACTAATTTGTGAAAGAAATGAAATGTATGGACTCATATGAGTATGAGTGAGATTCGGTTAGACATGGGTACATGTTAATTTGAAGTATTTGGGGATTTTGTGAAATAGGGACTAAATTGTCCAAATGTGAAATGTGAGGGCTCATTTGCAAAATTTCTCTCAATATGTGTTCTTTGATCTAAATGAATGAGTTAGTGAATAAAAGGGTGAAATTTGAATATGTATAGATCAAGAACCAAGAAAAGCAGTTTAGATCACAAGAAAGCGAAAGTAGTCGAATAACCGAGTCCGAACGAATATCCGAATCCGAGGTAAGTCGATATACAAATAAATGTATTTGCATTGAATTATTTGAATGTATATGATATGTGAAATACTATGATTATCCATTGAGATGGAATGTATGTGAAATTTGTGTTGGCTAATAAGTCGATAAACTGATAAAGCCCGTGAAGTCCCGTGTGAACCTAGGAATATATAGGAATTAAGTATGTCATGACATAGGTGTCTGTCAAGTGATATCATGTAAGACCACGTCTGGGACGTTGGCGTTGATTCGAGATTTCGTGTAAGACCACGTCAAGGACGTTGGCATCGATAAGAGATTTTGTGTAAGACCACGTCTGGGACGTTGGCATCGATATGAGATTTATGTGTAAGACCATGTCTGGGACATCGGCATCGTATTTTATTTGTGTAAGAACCTGTCTGGGACAGTGCCATCGGTATCTGATTACATGTAAGACCACGTCTGGGACGTTGGCATTGTACGACCATTCTGAGCACTCTGAGTATCCTATTATATTCTGAATGGTTCAACAGGAAAATCTAAGATATGAATGACTATGTGAATTGTATATCCGTTTCAGGTACGTTTGGGTATGTACACAAAGTGTTTATGAAAGGTAAGTATCTATATGAACTTATTATGATGATTATGTATATGAAATGATGAGATTATATGAGAAGTTATGCTTGAATGAGCCATGTGTATGTGTGATATTTGAGTTGAAGGAATTGGTAATATATGGCTAAGCAAGTGAGCCAAAGAATTTATGTGATGAATTTGCTTTGAGAACCAATAATTTCATTGTGCCAATATGGTTATATGCATTTTATGCTAAGTTTATTTGTATATGGCTTACTAAGCTTTTGAAAGCTTACTATGTTTGTGTTTACTCTGTTTTATAGATCGTCAAAGTTACTAAAGGATCGGGGACCGTCGAGGATCATCATCACACTACTTAAACTCATTTTGCTATCTTTTGGAAATGTATATAACTAGATATGGCATGTATAGGCTAGTCACTTTGGATTATCTTTGAAATGTGTATAAAGTAGCCATGAGATGTGGCTTAATAAGTGTTGGTAATATGCATGAGTAAATGTGTTATATAATGCTTAGTTTGGTATGGTTTGATATCCAAGGAATTAGTCAAAATTATGGTAAGCATATGAATGCATTATGAGTATGCATGTTCGATCAAAAGAATGTTTCTGTGAAGGGTAAATATGGTTAAACCATGCTTATGTATATGTATGATTTAGTTGTGCAAATTGGAATGATTAGAAATGAGTTTGGTTGTGAAGAATTGTTGATCATTTGACATGTCTTTGGTTGCTAATTGTACATAAAATGAATTGGTATTTAGCTTGTAGAGTAAACCCAAGTGTAGGTGGCATATTGACCTTGCAAAGGGCACATTAAGCGGACACGTTTTGTGGCTGCAGGCGTGCCTAGTGACCGTGGGATTTAGTCAGTATATAGCATAAGAGTACACGGCCATGGTACACGGGTGTGCCTGGTGGCTGTGGGGATAAGTCAGTATACATGCCCTGTTTTGGCATGGCCAGGACACATGGGTGTGTCTAGTAGCCGTGGGAGGCTGCGGCTTTGATTGCTGGCGTGTGACCTCTGCAGTGTTCAAAAAGTTTTAAATTTCCAAGAATTCCCGTATGTGTTTGGTTTAGTCCCGACCTTCCTCTAAAGCATGCTTAAGGTCTCGGTGACCTATCTAAGGGACACAGTGATTGAAATCGATGACTTGTATTACAAAATGTCTGTAAACGTTTTTGATCTATCCGGTAATACCTATAACCCTAATCTAGTGACAGATACGGGTTAGGGGTGTTACATTTGGTTGGTATCAGAGCCAGGCTTAGTCGATTCTCAGACTAACGTAGCATGTCAGAGTCTAGCTATACATGCTTTATATCTGAACTATGATAGTGTGATGAATCCTGACGTGAAAAATGTGATTTTCGTATAGCAATGGATCCCGAAAGAGTCGTAGCTGACGATGTAGAAAGCAATGTGCCTACTCCTACGCAAGGGACAGCGCCATCTGATCCGAGACCGGTTACGAGCGGTCAAGAGGGAGAATCTAAACAAGCTTTCTTCCAGATGATGAGTGAGTGGTTCACTCAATTCGTAAGAAATAATCCGACTATTTCACAACATCCGCCCTCGGTTAATCCCCCTCAGACATTTGCTATGCCTCCGACTATGAATCTGAATCTGTTAAACAAGCCTCCGGTTGACAAAAATCTGTAAGTATGGGGCTGAAGAGTTCAGGGCTACCAATGATGACGATGTTGAGAAAGCCGAGTTCTAGTTAGAAAACACTATCCGGGTATTTGATGAGATGCCCTTGACTCCGGAGGAAAGTATTAAATGTTTGTATCATTGCTACGAGACGCGGCCTATCAGTGGTGGAAAACTCTGATTTATGTTGTTCCAAAAGAACGGGTGACATGGGACTTCTTTCAGATTGAGTTCCGGAAGAAATACATCAGTGAGAGATTCATCGATCAGAAATAAAAGGATTTCTGGAATTGAAACAGGGTCGTATGTCTGTCACTGAATATGAAAGAGAGTTCGTGAGACTGAGTCAGTATGCCCGAGAATGCATATCATCGAAAGCAATTATGTGTAAGAGGTTTGAAGATGCATTAAATGAAGACATCTACTTGCTAGTCGAGATTTCAGAGATAAAAGAGTTTGTGGTACTTCTTGATCGAGCATGTAAAGCCGAGGCACTCAGGAAAGGCAAAAGAAAAGCTGAGTCTGAAGCTAGAGAAGTGAGAAAAAGATTTCTGAGCAAATCATTTCAGTTTGCTTCGAAGAAATTTAGAGATAAATATAGTCGTTCAAAGACTAATGTGGGACATTCTAGTAGAGATCGAGTTAGATCATATTTGAGTTCCAAAGCTCCGGCAACATCAATGTCAAGTGTTGGAAATGTTCGATCCAAACGACCTGAGTGTAAGCACTATGGTAAAAGACATTCGAGAAGTTGTAGATTGAATGACCGAGCTTGCTTCAAATGTGGATCGTTAGATCATTTTATTCGTGATTGCCCAGAGTCTGTTGAACCAGAGACTGTTCAGAATCCGAGATTAGATAATGCTCCAGTGAGAGGTAAACCTTCCCGAAATGTAAGAAAGTCAGTGGTAGTCAAAGAACTACGAGAGATACTATTGCGAGATCTGAAGCTAGAGCGCCTGCCAGAGCGTATGCCATCCGAGCTCGTGAGGAAGCTTCATCTCCTGATGTTATAACTGGTACATTTACACTTTATGATACTTCTGTGATTGCATTGATAGACCCTGGTTCTACTCATTCTTATATATGCATGAATTTGGTATCTAGTAAGACTTTGTATGTAGAGTCTACTGAGTTTGTTAAAAAAGTATAATACCCCTTAAGTAAAAGTGTCCTGGTTGACAAAGTATGCAAGAACTGCCCGTTAATGTTTCGAGATATCTATTTCTCTGCTGATCTGATGCTATTACCGTTTGATTAATTTGATATAATTCTGGGTATGGACTGGTTGACATTGCATGATGCTGTTGTGAACTGTAAAAGAAAGACTATTAATTTGCGTCGTCAGAATGGTGAAATAGTTCGTATTGAGTTGAATAATTTAAATGGATTGCCTCCTATGATATCTATTTTGAAAGCTCAGAGTTATATGAAAAAGGGTTACGAAGCTTATTTTGCTTATGTGATTGATTAGAAGTGTCTGAAAAGAAAGTTGAATCAGTGCCAGTTGTTTGTGAGTTTTCTAATGTATTCCCTAAAGAATTGCCGGGATTGCCTCGATACGTGAAGTTGAATTTGGTATTGATACATTTGTTCAGTACGACACCTATTTCGATAGCTCCGTATAGAATGGCACCTCTGAGTTTAAAGAATTGAAGTCACGGATGCAAGAATTAGCGGCGGAGGGTTCACGGACCGGAGTTTTTCACCGTGGGGTGCTCCCATTCTGTTTGTGAAAAAGAAAGATGGCACAATGAGAATATGTATAGATTATCTTCAGTTGAACAAAGTGACCATAAAGAACAAATATTTGTTGCCCAGGATTGACGATTTGTTTGATCAGCTAAAAGGAGCAACCTTATTTTCAAAGATAGATTTGAGATCGGGGTATTATCAGCTACGAGTAAAAGACTCAGACATTCCGAAAACTACTTTCAGAACAAGGTACGGGCATTATGAGTTTTTAGTTATGCCTATTGGACTAACAAATGCTCCTGCTATTTTTATGGATCTGATGAACAGAATCTTCAGACCGTACTTAGATCGATTTGTTGTTGTATTCATTGATGACATTTTGATTTATTCACGGAATGAAACTGAACATGCTGAACATCTGAGAATCGTGTTGTAAACTCTGAGAGAAAAGCAGTTGTTTATGAAATTTAGCAAATATGAATTCTGTTTACGAGAAGTTAGTTTTCTGGGACATATTGTATCGACTTTTGGAATACGAGTTGATCCGAGCAAGATTTTTGCTATTCTGGATTAGAAACCTCCGAAGAATGTATCCGAAGTCTGTAGTTTTCTGGGACTTGTTGGTTATTATCGCTGATTTGTAAAAGGCTTTTCGATGATAGCTACTCCGTTAACTAGATTGCTTCAAAAAGATGTGAGTTTTGAATGGTCTGATAAATGTCAGAAAAGCTTTAATTAGTTGAAAACTCTGTTAACTGAAGCTCCGGTTTCAGTACAACCAGAATCGGGCAAAGAATTCGTTATTTACAGCGATGCTTCATTGAATGGTCTGGGATGCGTATTGATGCAGAAAGGCAAAGTAATAGCTTATGCCTCGAAACAACTTAAGCCACATAAGAAGAACTACCCAACACACGACCTTGAGTTAGCTGCGATTGTGTTCGCATTGAAGATTTGGTGTCACTACTTATTTGGTGAAAAATGTCACGTATTTTTGGATCACAGAAGTTTGAAATACCTAATGACTCAGAAAGATTTGAATCTGCGACAGAGAAGATGGCTAGAACTGTTGAAAGATTATGAGCTTGTGATAGATTATCATCCAGGTAAAGCAAATGTCATTGCCGATGCATTGAGTCGAAAGTCACTGTGTGCATTATGTGATATGAATGCTCAATTAGATCTGTCTGATGATAGTTTTGTGTTAGCTGAATTGAAAGTGAAACCATTATTTTTACAGCAGATACGTGATGCTCAGAAAGTTGATAATGAAATGTTAGCGAAACGAGTTCAGTGTGATTCAAATTCTGAATCTGAATTTCGAGTGGATGTTGATGATTGTTTGAGATTCCAAGATCGAATTTGTGTGTATCATCTATTTTTTATTATGTATCTGAAATTGGACAAATACTATTATATCTATATTGTTGTCTTGCCTATATATCGGTTATACACATTGAGTTATTAGCTCATTCTATTTGTTGATTGCATTGCAGGTAACCTACAAACATAGGGGGCTCGGCGTGTCGAGAGCTCGATCCTCTCTCTTTATTATATACTTTATTGTTTGTCTATATTTGGACTAATGTATGTTTTATTTTGGATTTCGGTTTGTAAACTCCACGTTAGTTTGACCGGGTTGGTGTTTCTAAATGGCAAACTTTAAATAACTTTAAGGTTGGTTTTACCTAAACATTTTGATGTAACCTCCAGACTTGGTCTAAACGTCTAGGCTGAGTATGGGGTGTTACATTTAGTGGTATCAGAGCTAGTTTTACAACACACGAGTTGTGTTTTCTTGGCTCTTGTTTGTGTTTTCTGGGCTTTTGCTTTGACAAAAATGTGTTTTAAATGAAATCCTGATTCAAAAACTCTGATAACTAATTTTGTAAAAGACCGAGTTTTGATGCCGAACCTGTAAGTATTCCTGTGTAGTTATACTGTTAGTGGAACATGCTATGATGTTTGATTTTGTTTCTTAGTTAAGTATTTTGTTATGAACTGTCATAAGAAATTAGATAAAGACTCTGAACTGATTTGAGCACTTCTAACATTGTAGATACAGTGATTGCATGAGTTCACATAGTAGTCGTGGATGAGGTTCATGTGGGCGTCGTAGACGCCTAGAGAGAGCTCGAGCATAGTCATCCTCTATAGGTAATATGCCTAATCTGGAGACCAATGAGACCGTTGGTACTCCTACTGCTGAGATAGGGTCTCATATTCTGAAAGTCGGGGATAACACATTGTCTCAAGCTATCCTACGAGTTTTAGAGAGGATCGCTGAGACCCATTCTAGACCCGGAGGTCAAAATTCGATTACTAAACAACTCCGGTCAAATGGTGCTGAGCTGTTTAAGAGTGTCACTGAAGTCGCCCCTACAATATTCGAGTATTGGTTAAAAGTAATTGAGCGTATTATGAACAACATCGGCTGCACTCCTGCTCAGAAATGGAGAGGTGTCGTGTCTCTGCTCTGAGACGAGGCTTACTAGTGGTGGCTAACAGTTGAGCAGGGATTTCTTTAAGAATGTCTTCCAAAATAAGAATGTGGGGGCAAGTTATGTAGAGGCTCATAAGCACGAGTATATGAGTTTAGTTCAAGATGAGAGATATGTGGTCGAGTACAACGCCGAGTTTTTGAAACTGAGCAGGTATGCTCAAGCACTGGTTGCGACCGACTATGATAAGAGTGTGCAGTTTGAGAAAGGTCTGCGGTATGATATGAGAGTTCTGATAGCTCGTCAGTGAGAGCGAGTGTTTGTAGCCTTGGTTGACAAGGAAAAGATAGCGGAGGAGGTTAAGCGCACTTGGGAACTTGAGGATACAATCTGTCAACAATACTCGTATCTGTTTGAATCAGGTAAATTTCGATATCGAAATTTCTTTTAACAGAAGAGAGTTGTAATACCCCAAAAAAATTTTTTGAACTGTTGTTTGTTAATTTCTATCGGTAACTAAGTCTCTATTTCTGTGGTTAAATACTCTATTTATGTGATTGAGGTTAGGGGTTCAAGCCTTGTTTTTGAAAAGTCTTGCTATTCTAATTTGATTTAATTCTTATCCTTGAATTATCGATTTAAGTTTAATTCTGTGTGAATTTGTGTTAAGAATGAGCCTGCTGGTTCAATGGTTAAGATTTTGTATTCTCTCTGGTCCTGTGTTCGAGTCTCGGAGCATTCGTTAAGAAATATTTTTGCTAACAGTCAGAATTTTAGTTATTGGTTTTAATTAAAAAAAAGTCTAGTTAACGTTCATTCTTCTGTTTATTTTTATTTTTATTATTTCTTCTTTCATTTTCATTTTCTTTGTTTTCTTTTTCTTGACTTTCGATTTGCTACGATAATTTTGCTATCGGGTCTAATTGAGGGTTTACTTTGTTTGCTGCATTGATTGGAAGGTGATTGAGTAAGTTTTTACTGTTATCTCCTCATATTTCTGCGAAATTTTTGTTGTTCTTCATTCGTGTGTTCGAAATTGGGTTTTTTTGTTGTTTCACTTCAATTCTCTATTAAACGACCGTTTGGCTTTCTTTTTAGGCATAGATATCAAAGGTAGTGATTCCCAACACGCTAATTTGAGTAATTGCTAGTGATTCGATAGTAAGTGTTGGTTTCGTTTGAGGGATTTGCATCGAAACTTTCGACATAGTTAGTTCTATGCTAAACTATGTGATTTTTGTCGAATAAGTTGTTTACTTGGTTATTGGATGGTCGTTTTAGTCCCAGGATTCTTCTGTGTCATTCCTACTTCAAAATTATATCAGGTGTGTATCGAAAACTTGATTTTTTTGTGATTTTTGAATGCCGAAAAACATGGTTGTCGATGTCACATGGCCGTGTGTCAGGCTATGTAACTCACTGTTTATGAATTGGAGGTACACGGGCTAAGGACACGGGCATGTGTCCAAGCCATGTAACTCACTGTTTGTAGTTTAGGCCACATGAGCTAGGGACACGGACGTGTCTCCATGTCATGTAACTCACTATTTTGGATTTAGGGTCACACGAGCCAATGACACGGACATGTGTCCAAGCCGTGTGAAGGTTGTGAGTCCCACAGGTGTGTTCTTGGCCGTGTGCCAGACCGTGTAACTCACTGTTTTGAGTCACACGGGCGTGTGGGCCAAAATACTGAATTTTTTCCCTAGGTCCGTAAATGTCATTTGAATCAAACGTAGGTCTTTTGTAGGGTCCGTATGATCTGAATTAGACTATATAACTTGATATTTAATATTTTGAGGCTGAATAATCGATTATCTATACATAAAGTTGATGCGATAACTGTTAAATGATATTGATCTATATTATCTAATTATAAATTGAAGTTAAATAACTGTATGTATATCCCTGATATGTGATATCTGTAATCTGCATCTGTATTGGGTGGGAATGGTATAAAGAATGAAGTGCAGAAAGTTTAATGATCTATCTAACTGAGTGGCTAAGCCACAATTTTGTATCTGATTCTGGCGATTTATCGCATATTGATCTAACAGCTAGTCTGTAACCACTCTGTAATGTGTCATACTGACACTATTTGGTGTGTAGGGTTGGATGGGTATTTGATGCCCTATGTGGTGTGCTGGGATGATAGGATATGGTGTGTAACGGATGGTCGAATCTGTATCTAACTTGTTTTGCATCTACATCTGAACTGTTACGATATTACTGAGTATCATTTGTTTTTTATTTTGTATCTAATATTGGACAAAGACTGTTATATCTATATTGTTGTCTTGCCTATATATCGGTTACACACGTTGAGTTATTAGCTCATTTTATTTATTGATTGCATTGCAGGTAACCCACATACTCAGGGGGCTCGACGTGTCGGGAGCTCAGTTTTCTCTCTTTATTATATACTCTACTGTTTGTCTATATTTGGACTGACGTATGTTTTATTTTGGATTTCGGTTTGTAAACTCCATGTTGGTTTGACTGGGTTGGTGTTTCTAAATGACAAACTTTAAATTACTTTAAGGTTGATTTTACCTATACATTTTGATGTAGCCTCCAGACTTGGTCTAAACGTCTAGGCCGGGAATGGGGTGTTACACAGACATTCGAGTATCAAGTATGTAAGCCAAAAATGCTTCACAACCTTTTTTTAGTTAATTTCTGAGCAGATAACGCTGATACAATGTTAATCACACCATCAAGCTTAACAGATTCGACTGTAATCATTTCACCATCCTGACATTTCATAACAATCTCATTTTGTTTACAATTCACTGTAGCATCATGCAATGTCAACCAATCCATACCCAGAATAATATCAAACTCATGATAAGGCAACAACATCGTATCAGTAAAACAATTATAGCCCTAAACTTTCAATGGACACTTCTTACACATCATGTTTACTATGGCACTCTAGCCTAATGGATTTGTTACTCTAACATCAAAATCAGTCGACATTATTGGTATATTATTATCATTTACCAAAACAGTACATATATATGAAGAAGTCAACCCAGGGTCAATCAATGCATAAATTGTATATCCAAAGAGAGAGAAAATACCAGCTATAACGTCTTGTGTAGAATCTTCCTCCCTAACTCGGATAGCATAAGCTCGAGCTGGCGCTCTTGCTTTAGACCTATCTGTAGTACTTTTTGTCCCACTTCGATTTCCACCAGTATTTCCATTCTGTCCAAGTCGTCTACCTCTCCAAGGAGTTGATAATGGCTTGCTAGATTAATCATCATTAACATCAACCCTTCTCAGGAAATTTCTCAAAAGATGCTCTATTGATCCACATCGAAAGCAAGCACCTAACTTAAATCAATATAACCCATGATGCAACTTACCACAATGCTCACAAGAAGATCTATCTATATTGTGGACACTTACCGCTAGTTTAGACTAAAATCTCGAATCATTAAATTTCATTTTATTTCTACTTGCATGCTTTGGTGGAGTAGTTTGGCGGCTAGAAACTTCTTTGAATTTCTTTAGCAGATGAGTTGTAAACGACTTTGAAACACTACGCTTCCTAAAATCTTGAAACCTTCTTTCTTTCTGTCTTGTATTAATATAATTTTTTTCTATTTTATGTGCTCAATCTATCAGAACAACAAATTCTCGTAATTCCATAGCACCCTAGCATCTTAATCTCATCATTCAGTTCATCTTCAAATCGAACACACATCTCTTCTTCATTTGGCACTATCTCACGTGCGTATTTACTCAGCTGAACAAGTTTGCATTCATATTCTACCATGGATCTATTACCTTGCTTCAACTCAGGGAATTCTTTCTTTTTCTTATCTAGATACCTTTTACTCACATATTTCTTTTGAAACTCAGTCTGAAAATGTTCCCAACTAATACTTTCTTTTGGTACCGTAGCCACTAATGTGGACCACCAATAATATGTATTTTCATTTAGCAGCGATGTTGCACATCTAACATAATCATCGAGCGAACACGCCATTTCATCAGAGATTCTCTGCATATTCTCTAACCAATATTCCACTTTGGTAGAATCATCATCAGACTTACCTCTGAATTCTTCAACCCCATATTTACAAATTTTGTCTAATGAAGGCCTAATCAAAAGTATAGGAGTTGAACTCTGAGTACCAAGGGGTGCAGGAAAAGACACATTAGGGGGCAGAGGTTGTGGAGCTATAGGATTGGCTCTTATGAACTCACCAAACCATTGACCTATAACACTGAAAAAGACATTTTCGCCTCATTTTCGGTCATATGCGGAACTGGCATGCTAAGACTTGATCCCTGTTCGGAAGCAAGTACATTAATATCTACTTCATCATTGGCAACATGATTAGATTCCGCAGAAATCTTCAATTATATAAGAAAACATGATCATATCGGATCATCCAACATCACACTATCACACATTAAAGTGGCATGTATTTTCTAGACTCAATAAACACTACATTCAATCCTAAAATTGACTAAATTGTAGCTTTGATACCAGCCAAATGTAACACCCTTTTTCCCGGCCCGGTCGTCGGACTCGAGTTATAGGATGCTACAATAGAACATAGGCATTCACAAATAAGAAATCTATTATTAAAGTCGTTAAAATGCTATATGAAAAATTATTAAAACAAAACCTGCCAAGGTGATCCTTCAAAATAATGTAGGCAAAAGTCTATTCGCTAGATGACTATCCGCCATGCGTTCGTATAACTTTATTGTTATCTGCCCAAACAATCTGCCAATTATCCAAAATAAATTAACTTATTTAATAAGTGCTGTTATTTCAATTTCAAGCACACTAATAGTCTACGCCAACATTGAACAAGTATCACAAAAGAGTATATACATATATATACACATCGTCCAAAACATCATTATTCTTTCATGTACAATTTCACTGAATAGCCCCTATATACATGCCAGTTGACCCGGCATAGAGTTAAAATAATTCTACCAAAACAGGAGTTGGATAGTGTGAGTTATGGAATCAATTTGCCTACAGAGTTCCGCCAAAATCTCTTCAAGAAAGGGAAAAATTAAATGGGGTAAGCATTAAATATGCTTCGTAAGTACATGGTTTAAAACATTAAACACACCTCGCAAAACATTCTTACATACAAATAACTTGATTAAATTCTTTATCTTGCCAACACATTACACCTGTACAAGGTGAGTGCATCGCATTCAAACATATAACATATCCCAAACAATTCATTACTCATTCATACCTCATTTTAGTTTATATAAATCATACAGCCAACAATTCTATTTCAATAACATTCATCCGAACGAAACAACATGAACGAAAAGGAATACACTATTCCCACCAATAACACTCAGATTCACATAGTGCAAAGCCCGTAAGCTAAATATTCTCCCTGATAACACGCCAGTTTTCTCATAAGAGCTATTCCAACTGATATCACGCCAGATGCACATAGTACAAAGCCCATAGGATAAATATTCTCTTCCGATAACATGTCAGTTTGCTCATACGAGTTATTCCTGTAACACCCCTTACCCGTGCCTGAAGCCGGGACCGGGATTGAGGCATTACCTAACTAATCTCACTTGACATCTCGAAACGGGCTATAAAATTTCATTTAAACCCATCACTTGCACATACTCAGCCTAAGAGGCCCTAAACATACTTCCGAGAGGTATCGGGACTATTCCAGGGACATTTACACGTTCGAGAAACTTTTCAACAAAACAGGGGCTACACGCCCATGTGAGTCTAGGGACACGCCCGTGTGCCCCTAAGACATGCCCGTGTCTACCACCCGTGGTCGAAACTGACAATTTCACACGGCCTTGACACACCCGTGGCCTTGGCCCGTGTGCCATACCTTGGCATTCTAACTAATCCACACGGTCCATACACACGCCCATGTGTTTCAACCGTGTGGCGATTTAAATTCCAAGTGCATGGTGCAGACTTCACACGGCCTAGGCACACACCCACGTGCTAGCTGTGCCACTCACACAGTCTAGACACACGCCCGTGTGTCTACCCATGTTGAAAATTAGAAGGCTATCTGCCAAGCCCTTTGCCACCCTACATTGAAAACATACAAACTCCAACTCCATTCAACGTAATTCATTACCCAAAGACACATCTAAATACTCAATTCAACATTCATACACAAGGGCATACACTTCAAGAAAATCACTTTCATTAAACAAAAGAATTTGCCAAGTATTTGCCTAACTTAAGGCCATTTACAAAATGACTTTAGTAACATGCATAGCCAACACTTTGGCTAACAATTACAACTTAACAAAATACTCAAGTCCTATACATGCCATACTCAAAATTAGTCTAAATTGTTATACCAAAGTGATGTCGATAGTGTGATTTCCGAACTCCTACGCCCACGGTCCTCGAGTTATCTTGGCAATACTACAAGGAAGAAGGGCAATGAAAGGGGTAAGCATAAAGCTTAGTAAGTTTGCATGAATATAAATAGCAACAATAAGCTCATAAAATAATCCATCCATGATATTAACTAACCATACACAAATCATAGGCATCTTGCCATACTTACTCACAATTGCCCTTATTTAGCACATACCATGCCACATGTCGTAAACGTTTCTTCTTGACTCATTCACGAGTACCTGTATTCACTCATTCATATGACTTTAGTGCAAATCTAATTTCTACGTCTAAACTCATCTACTTATCCCTTTAATCACTAGGGATAGTTAAAGACGTATATTCGACGTCGTTCATGTAGAGACGAAGCCAATGCCACATCCCCGAGGTGGTCTTACATGGAGTTACTTCTAAACGCCAATGCCATATCCCGGATATGGTCTTATACGATTTCTCAACTCAATGCCGGGGCCATGTCCCAGACATGGTCTTATACGGGACCTTACCTATTTCATATCTCGATGATAGTATTTTCATATTCACATGGTCCACTAGGACTTCAACACCTCATTCAACATTAATTTAATGGAGTGTCATGCATCAATATGATATCAAGCATTCTCAATTATGCTAACATAAATATTGCATTAGTCACATACAAACTTACCTCGATTCCACAATGAGCTAACTCGTCGGTTTAGTCCAAGACTTTGTACTTTCCCCGATCGAGGCGGATTCTCGGTTCTTCTTACTCTATAATAGCAATTTAGCTCATTTTAATCACCTCATTAATAAAAGCATTTCAATAATCATGCTTAGGCAAAATAACCATTTTGCCCCTAGGCTTTGGCAAAAATAACCATTTTGCCCCTATGCTCGAAAATAATTCTAATCACATTTCTACCTTCCATAAGCCTAGGTGAACATTTAATACTCTTATAGCTATTATCAAAACTCATTATTTCACATAATTACCACAATCTTGTAGCCTTTTCATCAAGGTCCAAATAGGTGTTTTCATGGCAACACCTTTCACAAGAGTTGTTCATCTAACAACCAAGACTCATTTTCCCCCATAAAAATGCAGCAAATAACTATGATAGCTCTCATGGAAAAACTCTAAACTTTTCACCATATTTCACAATAGTCCCTTCATTTGAAAGCTTAAGCTTTAGGGGTCCCAAAAGTACAACTATTTTCAAGAAAAGATCACTAGAACACTTACTTATGAAGAGAAGAGTGTGCTGAAATTTTGAAGCTTTCTTCCCTCTATTTGCTGCTATTTTTTGGTGGAAGAGTGAAAGAGAAAAGATGATATCTTTTCTTTCCTTATTTTATTAATACTAGTCAAATTAGTCTACCTACTTTCACCAACTTTGACCATCATTGACAAATTTGTCTCCTATGCTAGTCTATGGCCGGCCAAGCAAGTATTGGGGGTCTAATTGCCTTTTAAAGACCTCCAATTATCAATCTATGGCTATTTGGTACCTTTAGCTTATAAAATAGAACTTTTGCACTTTATGCGATTTAGTCCTTTTTCACGATTATACATGAAATCGCTAAAATTAAAGCACCAAAATTCTCATGTACATATATTATCATGCTTTGACTCATAATATAACCTGAAAATTAATTTCTCAAATCTCAAATTAGTGATCTCGATATCACTGTTCCGGCTAGCCCCTAAATCGGGCTGTTACAATTCTCCCCCTTTAAGGATTTTTGTCCCTGAAAATCTTACCTGTAAAAAGGTTGGGATATTGGTTTCTCATCAATTCCTAGAGCTCCCATGTAGCCTCTTCTATTTTGTGCCTTTGCCATAAAACTTTCACAAGGGCTATGCTCTTGTTTCTCAACTACTTGACCTCTCGCGCCAAAATCTTAACCGGCTCTTCACCATAAGTCAAGTCCGGTTGTATCTCTACCTCTGTTGGTATAATGACATGTGAAGGATATGAACGGTATCGGCGCAACATGGATACGTGAAAAACATCATGAATCTTTCTAGTTTAGGTGGCAAGGCCAACCGATAAGCTACCGGTCCTATCCTCTCGGTAATTTCATAAGGTCCGATAAAGCGCGGACTTAATTTGCCCTTCCGGCCAAATCTGAGGACTTTCTTCCAAGGTGATACTTTCAAGAACACTTTATCACCGACTTTGAATTCTATCTCTTTCCTTTTCAAATCTGAATAGGACTTCTGCCTATCTGAGGCGACTTTCAAACAATCACGTATCACTTTCACTTTTTCATCAGTTTCCTTAACCAAATTGACCCCGTGTATCTGTTTCTCTCTGAGTTCTGACCAATACAAGGGCATGTGGCACTTACGCCCATACAATGCCTCATAAGGCGCCATCTTCAAACTTGACTAAAAACTATTGTTGTAGGCGAATTCCACCAACGGTAAGTATTTCTCCCAACTACCTTGGAATTCTAAAACACAACATCGAAGCATGTCCTCAAGTATCTGGATTACCCTCTCCGACTGTCCGTCGGTTTGTGGATGGAAGGTCAGATCGAAATTTAATTTCGTGCCCAAGGCTTCTTGTAACTTTTTCCAAAACCGTGACGTGAATCTCGGATCTCTATCTGAAATGATCAACAACGGTACACGATGGAGTCTTACTATCTCTGACATGTACAAGTCTGCCAATTTATCAAGCGAATAGTCGACTCGTACTGGTACAAAATGGGCTGACTTTGTGAGTCTATCAACCACTACCCATACTGCATCTTTCTTCTTTGGAGTCAACGGTAAGCCTGTCACGAAGTCCATGGTAATACGGTCCTATTTCCACTCAAGAACCATAATGGGCTAAGTAAACCCGAAGGTACTTGATGTTCAGCTTTCACTTGCTGACAAATCAGGCATTTCGATACAAACTCGGAAATGTCTTTCTTCATACCAAGCCACCAATACCATTTCTTCAAATCATTGTACATCTTCATGTTGCTGGTGTACATTCAAACATCCGCTATGCGCTTCATGCAAGATTTTATGAATAAGCTTGTCATTTCGGGTACATGCACCCTATCTCAAAATGTCGACATCCATCGATTTACCCAAAATTTCGACTCCACGCTTCGACTCACATAAAATTCTCTTGGCTTGCAAACTGTTATCATCTTTTCGAGCTTCACAGATTTCTTGAGAAACAAGGGTTTAGCCTCAATTCGCTAAAAACGGAACCATCATCCAACAAGGTCATCCGAGTATTCATGGCTCTTAGTGCAAACAATGATTTTCTACTCAAAGCATCGGCGACTACGTTCGCCTTTTCGGATGGTAGTCAATTTCCAACTCATAATCCTTAATCAACTCTAACCACCTTCGTTGCCTCAAATTCAATTCCTTTTGAGTCATCAAATATTTTAGGCTTTTATGGTCGGTGAAAATCTGACACCTTTCACCATATAAATGATGCCTCCAAATTTTTAACGCAAACACAATTGCGGTCAACTCTAAATCATGAGTCGGGTAATTCTTCTCGTATGCGGCTTCAATTGCCTAGAGGCGTAAGCAATCACCTTACCCTCTTGCATGAGTACACAACCCAACTGCTCAAGGACGCATCACTATAAACCACAAATTCTCTTCTGGCTCAGTTGTACCAAACAGGGCCTCATCCACACGATGTCTTGATTTCTCAAAACTCGTTGACACTTTTCTCGTCCAATCGAACTTCACATCTTTTTTTGCAAAGTTTAGTCATCGGGGTAGCTATCATGGAAAACCCTTGACAAAATGCCTATAATATCCAGCTAGGCCTAGAAAACTCCTTACTTCGATTCACGCTCCTCGGTGGTTTCCATTCAACAATTATCGAAACCTTACTCGGGTCGACTCTCTAATCCCGCCTCCGAGACAATGTGTCCCAAAATCCCACTTCCTTGAGCCAAAATTCACTCTTACCGAATTTGGCATACAATTTCTCTTCTCTCGTAACTTGCGTAATCGCACTCAAGTGCTCGACGTGTTCGTTCTCATCTCGAGAGTAGATCAATATGTCGCCGATGAAGACCACGACAAATTTATCCAAGTATGGCTGAAAAACGCGATTCATTAAATCCGTGAAGGTCGCAGGGGCATTCGTTAGACCAAAAGGCATGACCAAAAATTCATAGTGGCCATACCTAGTCCTAAATGCGGTTTTCGCACATCCGAGTCCTTGACTCTCACCGATAGTACCGACCTCAAATCTATCTTTGAAAACACCGTGGCTCCCTTCAATTGATCGAATAGATCATCGATCCTCGGCAACGGGTACTTGTTCTTCACAGTTACCTTGTTGAGTTGCCGATAATCTATGCATAGTCTCATAGAACCATCTTTCTTCTTCACCAATAAAACGGGAGCACCCCACGGAGAAAAACTCAGCCTTGCAAAACCTTTATCTGTCAGCTCTTGTAACTGTTCTTTTAGCTCCTTTAACTCGGTTGGAGCCATTCTATAGGGAGCAATAGAAATAGGGGCAGTATCCGGAGCTAACTCAATCCCAAATTCGATCTCTCTAACTGGGGGTAGTCTTGGCAACTCTTCCGAGAAAACATCTAGGTACTCGCATACTATGGGTACCAACTCAATTCTCAAATCAGTCTCTTTAGTGTTCAACACAAAGGCAAGGTAAGCCTCGTACCCCTTTCTCAAATACTTTTGAGTCGACAGGGTTGATATCACTACTAGTGATCTATCTGGCTTATCTGATTTAACACGAATAAAATCCCCATTTTCACTTCTCAACTCTATAAGCTTCTCCCCACAGTTCACAATTACCTCATGAGTGACTAACCAATCCATCCCAAGGATGACGTCAAACTCATCAAATGGCAATAGCATAAGGTCAACAGGGAAACAATGATTCTTAATCATCAAAGGGCATCCTTTGCACACTTTATCTACTAACACATGCTTGCCTAGGGGATTAGACACTCTTATGATGAATTTGGTAGACTCTATAGGCATGCTCATGCTAGAGACTAATTTCATGCATATGTATGAGTGGGTGGATCCCGGATCAATTAAAGCTATAACACGAGTATTATGGAGAGAAAAGGTACCCGTGATTACGTCGGGGGAAGATGCCTCTTCACGAGCACGAATGGCATATGTCCTCGCCGGTGCTCTACCCTCGACTCTAGCAGCTTGCTCTCTAGATGGATTCTTGCTACCCATCTCATTTCCCGATTTTCTCAGTGGTCTTCCCCTAGCAATACTTCCCCATCTTGCATACTGAGGCTTTTCTTTCTCGCCCACCTCGGGGCAGTCTCTAATAAAGTGGTCTAAGGACCTACATCTGAAACAAGCTTTCTCGTTAGCTCGACACTCACCAGAATGGCACCTACCACACTGAGGGCATTCCGGTTTACTAGGTCGGACATTGCCCACACTAGCAACTGATGTGGTCTGCCCTTTCGACCCCGAAAATTACTTGCCTTTACTTCGGGTTGAAGACCCCGCTGAAGTGACTGATCGAGTAGCGAAACCCCTCAATTTCTTAGATGAGGATTGGTGAGACTTATTCAATTGTCTCTTCCTCGAGTCACGAGACTCATTCTCAGCTCTTCTCTTCTCTTTAGCCAACTCTTCGATTTTACAGGCTCTATCTACCAACACTACAAATTCCTTTAGTTCGAGGACTCCCACGTATAAACGGATATCTTCATTTAATCCGTTCTCGAATCTCTTGCACATGATGGCATCGGTAGACACGCACTCCCGTGCATACTTGCTAAGCCTTATGAACTCCCGTTCATAGTCGGTTACTGACATACGGCCTTGCTTCAGTTCCAAGAACTCCTTCCTCTTATGGTCGATAAATCGCTGATTGATGTACTTTTTTTGGTATTCCTCTTGGAAAAATTCCCAGCTAACTCTCTCCCTTGGCACTACCGACACCAGGGTGTTCCACCATCGATAGGCTGAATCTCTCAGGAGAGATACCGCACACTTTAAGCATTCCTCAGGTGTGCAGGATAACTCATCGAATACCTTGATGGTATTCTCGAGCCAGAATTCTGTTTTCTCCGGATCATCGTCCTTATTTGCTGGAATTCCTCGGCTCCTTGCTTACGGATCTTATCCACCGGAGGTCTTTCTCTTCTCATCACCTCAACTACTTAAGGAGCTACTGGAGCAGGTTGAGGGATTGGTGGGGGTGGAGGGGGTTGAGCATTTGGATTTGCTCGGGTATACTCAGTATACCAGTTGCTCATCATGTGAAGAAAGGCTTCTCGAGCCTCTTCCCCCTGACCCAAGGTCTCGGGTCTACTATTAGTCGGCGCAATCCCTTGAGCGTGAGTCGGCGCGTTACTCACAGCATCATCGGCTGCAGTTCGGTCTGGATCAAAATCCATATACTACATAAAACACAATTTCATACGTCAGGAGCCATCATACTATCATTACTCAGACACCCTTACATATGGCATGTATAGCTAGACTCGTACTTATGCTACGTTAGTCCTAAAACCGACTAAACCGTAGCTCTGATACCAATAAATGTAACACCCCTTACCCGTGCCCGAAGTCGGGATCGGGATTGAGGCATTACCTAACTAATCTCACTTGACATCTCGAAACGAGCTATAAAATTTCATTTAAACCCATCACTTGCACATACTCGGCCTAAGAGGCCCTAAACATACTTCCGAGAGGTATCGAGACTATTCCGGGGACATTTACACGTTCGAGAAACTTTTTCAACAAAACAGGGGCTACACGTCCGTGTGAGTCTAGGGACACGCCCGTGTGCCCCTAAGACATGCCCGTGTCTACCACCCGTGGTCGAAACTGACTAATTTCACACGCCCGTGGCCTTGGCCCGTGTGCCAAACCTTGGCATTCTGACTAATCCACACGGTCCACACACACGCCCATGTGTTTCAACCGTGTGGCAATTTAAATTCCAAGTGCATGGTGCAGACTTCACACGGCCTGGGCACACGCCCACGTGCTAGCCGTGTTGAAAATTAGAAGGCTATCTACCAAGCCCTTTGCCACCCTACATTGAAAACATACATACTCCAATTCCATTCAACGTAATACATGACCCAAAGACACATCTAAATACTCAATTCAACATTCATACACAAGGGCATACACTTCAAGAAAATCACTTTCATTAAACAAAAGAATTTGCCAAGTATTTGCCTAACTTAAGGCCATTTACAAAATGACTTTAGTAACATGCATAGCCAACACTTTGGCTAACAATTACAACTTAACAAAATACTTAAGTCCTATACATGCCATACTCAAAATAAGTCTAAATTGTTATACCAAAGTGATGTCGATAGTGTGATTTTCGAACTCCTACGTCCACGATCCTCGAGTTATCTTGGCAATACTACAAGGAAGAAGGGCAATGAAAGGGGTAAGCATAAAGCTTAGTAATTTTGCATGAATATAAATAGCAACAATAAGCTCATAAAATAATCCATCCATGATATTAACTAACCATACACAAATCATAGGCATCTTGCCATACTTACTCACAATTGCCCTTATTTAGCACATACCATGCCACATGTCGTAAATGTTTCTTCGTGACTCATTCACGAGTACCTGTATTCACTCATTCATATGACTTTAGTGCAAATCTCATTTCTACTTCTAAACTCATCTACTTATCCCTTTAATCACTAGGGATAGTCAAAGACGTATATTCGACGTCGTTCATGTAGAGACGAAGCCAATGCCATATCCCCGAGGTGGTCTTACATGGAGTTACTTCTAAACGCCAATGCCATATCCCGGATATGGTCTTATACGATTTCTCAACTCAATGCCGGGGCCATGTCCCAGACATGGTCTTATACGGGACCTTACCTATTTCATATCTCGATGATAGCATTTTCATATTCACATGGTCCACTAGGACTTCAACACCTCATTCAACATCAATTTAATGGAGTGTCATGCATCAATATGATATCAAGCATTCTCAATTATGCTAACATAAATATTACATTAGTCACATACAAACTTACCTCGATTCCACAATGAGCTAACTCGTCGGTTTAGTCCAAGACTTTGTTCTTTCCCCGATCGAGGTGATTCTCTCAGTTCTTCTTACTCTATAATAGCAATTTAGCTCATTTTAATCACCTCATTAATAAAAGCATTTCAATAATCATGCTTAGGCAAAATAACCATTTTGCCGCTAGGCTTTGGCAAAAATGACCATTTTGCCCCTAGGCTCGGAAATAATTCTAATCACATTTCTACCTTCCATAAGCCTAGGTGAACATTTAATACTCTTATAGCTATTATCAAAACTCATCATTTCACATAATTACCACAATCTTGTAACCTTTTCATCAAGGTCCAAATAGGTGTTTTCATGGCAACACCTTTTAGAAGAGTTGTTCATCTAACAACCAAGACTCATTTTCCCCCATAAAAATGCAGCAAACAACTATGATAGCTCTCATGGAAAAACTCTAAACTTTTCACCATATTGCACAATAGTCCCTTCATTTGAAAGCTTAAGCTTTAGGGGTCCCAAAAGTACAACTATTTTCAAGAAAAGATCACTAGAACACTTACTTATGAAGAGAAGAGTGTGCTGAAATTTTGAAGCTTTCTTCCCTCTATTTGCTGCTAATTTTCGTTGGAAGAGTGAAAGAGAAAAGATGATATCTTTTCTTTCCTTATTTTATTAATACTAGTCAAATTAGTCTACCTACTATCACCAACTTTGACCATCATTGACAAATTTGTCTCCTATGCTAGTCTATGGCCGGCCAAGCAAGTATTGGGGGTCTAATTGCCTTTTAAAGACCTCCAATTATCAATCTATGGCTATTTGGTACCTTTAGCTTATAAAATGGAACTTTCGCACTTTATGCAATTTAGTCCTTTTTCACGATTATACATGAAATCGCTAAAATTAAAGCACCAAAATTCTCATGTACATATATTATCATGCTTTTACTCATAATATAGCCTGAAAATTAATTTCTCAAATCTCGGATTAGTGATCCCGAGATCACTGTTCCGGCTAGCCCCTAAATCGGGCTGTTACAATTCCAACCGATAACATGTTAGATGCACATAGTGCAAAGCCCGTAGGCTAAATATTCTCCTCCGATAACATGCCATTTTTCTCATAAGACCTATTCCAACCAATATCATGCCAGAACCTCCAAAGATATTAAATTGGAAATCCGCAACAAATGCAGGATTCCAAAAAAATTTAGTAACTTCCTTCATCTTCATCATATGTCTCTTCTTCCCGTACAATGCATAAAAACCCCTTTTGGCATGCCAATTGTATCCTTTGCTCATTCGGGCAACACACACATAGCTAGACCTTCTTTATTTACAATTTAACATCTTTTCTCACCTTACCAATACAAGTTTACCAACATTTTCCATGTTCATTCACATTCAGACATATCATAAATAAACATAACGACACCCTATGAACTTACATCGTACAGTAGCAGAACAGGATATCGGAGACTATTCCAAGAGTGTTCCTTTCCCTCTATTATCAACGAGTTGATTTGGTTCTTGATTTAAACGTTAACACATTTAGTTCATTAATGACAACACTTCAAGCTTTAACAGTTTTAAAAGTAGACATGCAGGTTAGCTAAATTGATATACAAGGATCTCAAAAACACAAAACTCATGAAGAATAGGCTTTGGAAACACTTACATGCAAAACCGATTAATCAAGAAAGCTTATAGCTTTTCTTTCTTCTATAGAGAACAATGTTTTCATTGAAAGAAGATGAGAATGAGACTCTATTTCCATCCACTCCAACTTATAACACTTAACCTCTTAATTTCATCGTTAAATGGAAATTAACAGATGTTTCCACTAAACATTGGCACAACCGGCACTACCATGCAAGAGTGGTAGTTTACCACTTTGGACCTTGAACAATTTTTATTAAACTCATTTGACTAGCTATTCACTAATTCTTACAAATTAGTCTGCACATTTTTCAATTCTAACATGCTAACCGAATTTACCAATTCAATCATCAATAAAACAATATAATGAACTTGTAAATATTATTAAATAATATTTACTGATGCTATTGTCTGAATTGTGGTCCCTGAATCACTGTTTCCGACACCATAAGAAATCAGACTGTTACATAGAATTAAGAAATTTATATAATTCACCTAGAATTTGAATTGTGGTTAATTTAAATTTTCCATTATGACAACAAAAGCTTGATGTACACCACATGCAAGAAGGAACCTTTTATAACTCATGCCTAGGATATAACGAAGGCTTGTATAATATTTCTCCTGTAAAAAAAAATAGATACTAATTAAATTGTTATAAGATTATTTCTCCAGAAAAGTAAAAAAAAAAATAGAAACTAATTAAAATGTTATAAGTTTTCAAGTTTTTTTTAATAGCAAACCTTCTTTCTCATATGGAGTCGATAACCAGTTTATTCTTCTTTTCTTTCTTTCTTCTTCTTCTTCTTCTTCTTTTTTTTTTTTTTATGTTATGTGGTATTCTGAGCGCTTGTACATGATTGTATGTTGTACGAATTGTGCAGTGAATTCTTGTATTTTTTGAAACTATATTTATAATACACCATATAAATCTCTAAACAAATATATCTACAATTTGTATACTAGAATCAAATAGATAAGATACATAGAATAATAGAATCTTGATTCAAGAAATTGAAACATAAACTACAGATAATGAAAATAAATGAGTAAATATTATGTACTAAATAAATAAGTATAGGAATTGAACTTTGATTGATCAACATTTTTTCTTCAAAATTATGGATGTGATTTCGATTCACCAAATTGAAAAATAAAGTATGGGTATATAATAATAAGAAAAGGTGTAGAACATGTAGGGTCACAACGTACTGATCTTAATAATAAATGGTGTAGGGTTTTCATTTAGATAATTTAATTTAATAATTTCAGTTGATGCTGTAAAACAAAGGACTAATATTTTAATTTCAATTTAAATATTTATAAATAAGAATTTTAGTTGCATAAGGTAGTTTATTTAGTAAGTAAATAAATAAGAGAGAGAAGTGATTGTCCCGCAGCTTTATACTTAATAAAATAAGAGAAGACTAGTATTTTAATTGTAATTCATTTAATAAGAGTAGAAATATAGTCTTGGATATTTCTTACTATTTCACAATTTACTTTTATACAAAGATAGATTCTAGATTATAAATAAGTACTTTGATATTATAATTTTAATTTATGGATTTCTAAGGAATCAAATCAGATGAGCATTTTCTTCATCTAAAATTAAAAAAGTCAAATCAAATCAAATACTATTTTGATTTCTTGATAATTCCTACCCCTAACTTTTATGAAAAAGATAAAAATAAAAACCAGAATATCTTATTTAATGGAAACTAAGAATCACGGAGAATGAAATATTAGACACAAGTAACAAGAAAACCAAAGTGTGGAAGAGTACTGGTATTATACAAAGCCAAACTTTTCGCAACTCCAAACCTAGGCTGATTCAGGAAGATAAAATGAAAGGGCTAGATTGGAGATGAACAAGATCAATGGAAAAGATACCACTACAACATAACCTCATCTAGGAATAGAGATTTCAATGAAAAAAGGGCAACCATGATCTTCATCTTGATCTTGACAGACAACGAACTAGCTTGATTGTCTTCTATTTTTCAACAGAGGAATCTGGAAAAACTGTCAGCTGCAAACAAATGAATAAAAATGAAGCTAAAAGCTACGGTCCTTTAGCCTTTTCAGGTCCTCCCTCGTCTCGGTCATGTAGCCCCTTTTTATTTATTCAATGTTGACTTCTGGTTAAGTAGTAAAAATCCTCTCTGAGCTAAGAGCTATAAATCCAACTAGTTAAAATTCCAAAGCATGAAAATGCAAATGCAAGCTAATGTAATTTTGCAGATTAAACCAAGGATGACAGTCCGACTTTAGTAACTAAAACTGACATTTGCTATAAGATCAATTTCCACCTTTCTTGGAACCCCATTTTCTTAATTCTTTCTGCTGCAATTACAACATATCCAATTAACCTTTTATCCTATGTATATATCACATACACTGCAGCAATGGCTTTTAATACACAAGACAGAAATGGAGGGAAGGAGGAGTTGGTTTTCACAGTCCTGTGAGAAGTGGTCTAATGAATGAGCTGCCATCGGAAACCAAACAGCTAGATAACTGTGAACCTGTAGAAGGAAACTGGAACAAAAACTATGAATTGTAAGCAGCCAACATCGTACATGATGTTGGAACATTGGATGCTTTGCTGGACAATCGACGCTTGTAGCGTTTAAGGACAGATGCCAAGTTCTCTTTTCCCTTTGGAAAAGCTACATCACCAGCAGCAGTACCCGTTCGACCCTTCCGGCACGATATAGCAATCTCAACATCCTTAATCATATCCAAGAGCGTGACTGCATTTGTACACTTACCCTTGCCAGGTTTTGCAGCTGGGGGCAACATTCCATTTGAAACAGGAGGGCTTAACCTCTTCTGATATTCCTGGGGGATTTGAAGGCAGAAGCAGGGGGACATTGGGGTTCGAGGCTTTGAAAATGCAAGATCTATCACACCCTGTTAACAAGGAGTAATTGCTATTAATCTCATCAAAATCATGGAGAAACCACCAAAAAGCATCACAAATTCTTCAGCTCAAACAAACGAAATCCAAAATATCAGGCATAGGCTCTCTAAAATTAGACTTGCAAGCATTTTTGCAACTAATGCATCATAAACTTACAAACCAAAAGGAAATCAATTGCCAAATAAGTAACAATGCAGGAAGAAATTTTTATAATGCCATTCAATGAAAGGAATTCCCACTGATTGGAGATAAGAATGGTGAAAGAAGTCAGAAAAACCGAACCTACATAACTCTTTGCAAGGCCAGGGTAATCTTGTACACTAAGTGCAACAGATGAAACAACATAACAAACTTAAAACTTAAACCAACAATGACACAATACACTGAGAACAACATTCACTCCTTAATAAACTGCCAGAGGAATAATGATCACAGTTAAGTTATGCAATGCATACAAAGCATTATCAGATGAGAAACAAATAGAAACAATTATACCTGAAGACGATTAAGCACATATGTGTATTTTCCCCACAGCTCTGGTCGGCTTTCCATCAGTGAAAGATCAAGGATCCGGTGAATGCACCACACTCCAAAGCTTATTATCAAATCCGCTTTCCATATACAGCCCTCCCCACAATGAGGTACTGATGAAATTGAGAAGTTGGCAAAATTTGCCTCATCACTCTTCTGTGTAGAACCATACCTCCTTTCAGAAGACAAGTATTGAGGTTCACGAATGTGAACAACCTGGCTCATCTCTCTAGCTTCAGCATCATAAAGAAATCTCTCCCTTGCTGCTACACGATCAATTAACTCCTCATCAGCTCCATCATTTTGTCTAAACAACCAGTCAGACCCATCTAATTTCAAGAGCCTTACAATACAGTGTCGAAAAGATTGAAGAAGCTTGGACTCTAAATCCACACCAGAAGCAGTATCCCGAGTTACTGAGTTCAACCCACTTCCAACTGCTTCATTGCCAGCAGTGTGACTTTTGTCAGCTACACCAAACTGCTCAAAAGGCTGTCTAGACCAAAGGGATCCAGTGCCAGAACCTGAACCCAACTGTAAAGGCAAAGCATCTCTATAACCCTTTAAATGAGAAAGCTCATCAAAGGAAAATGGAACGCCTACCCTTGACCCAGCATTTGAATACATGGGTGTTCCATAATTTGTCCGACCAATGGACAACCCATATACAATGGAACTGTCCCACTGGCCACTCTTTTCGGACACTCGATGAGGAACAGAGAGCCCAGATATGTCCGGTAAGCTATGATACTTCTTTGTATTGACTGATATCCCAGAATTATCATTTATCCCAGATAAGTTCTTGTCATGATAAGACCTTTCGGATTGTAGTGCACTACTTCTAGCAACTGCAACATTCTCAAATCCAGGGGGCTGAGCAGGAGTTACCCCATTTTGCGATTTTTGCCTTAATGCAGAAGCCAGGGAGCCTCTATAATTTGTAGGGCCCATGGCAGGAGAATCTGATGCTGGTAATTCAATTTGATCATTCAAGCAATTGGAGCTTCTATCTTTAGCCATTCGATTAAGGTAAGATGCAATCTGATATCCATGCACTGTAGCTGGTTGATAATCCCATGCCTCAGCAGATGGTGCAGCACGCAAACTAAAGTACCTCCTTTCACCAGAAACGACACTACAGCTAGAATTTTGAGCATAAGCATCTAATTGTTGCGTCTGGTTTGACCACAATGATGATCCTCTAGGATACCCATGTGATAAATCAATACTATTTTGCATCTTCAAATGCTTTGGAGAGTCATACAGGCTTGAACCATTAAGTGCATCAGATCCTCTTCCTCCCACCGAAGGGAAATACCCACCATACTCCTTCCCAGTTGTATCTACTTTTAATGGTTTTGAATCAACACCCAATAGTACATCTAATTTCTTCACCTTTGCTTCTTGGGTAGGTTGCCCATGAAAATCATACAATTGGCCCCAAAATTCATCAAGAATGGCAGCTAATTGACGCCTAGCAGCACGACCTAATCCTGCCAATCTAGAGAGACTTCCAGTACCATTGCCACCATCATCACTTTTCCCGCTGAGGCTCCTGAATGAAGGAGGGCCATCCGGTGTCAAAGAGGAAATACTTCCAGGAGGTTTGGATGGCTCTTCAGGTTCCCAAGAATCTCCATCATCATCTTTTTCGATATGCAGATCTCCCTCAAAACTCACTGTTTTCTCCAGAGAGTTCATTGATTCAATCTTCAGAGTCTTTGTGCCCGGCACATCATCTGTTACCTCATCAACTACAGCAGAAGCTAACTCAGGTATGGATGCTGGTTCCTCAGTGTCACAGAATGGGGGGCTAGGATATTCACCACTAGAAGAGTTCGCATTAACAGTTGTCAGACGTATTTCCTGCTCAGACTCCATGATTGTCTCAGGCAAATCCAGATCATAATTTGGAAAAGATAAATCTGAATGACTTTCAATGGAGTTTTCTGGTGCTAATGATATTTCCTGTATATGAGCAGGTTCCTCTCCACAATATCTAGTTTCACTTAACTCATTTCCCTCTCTCTCTATAGCTGTCTCAGAAACAGTTCTGTTCATATCCCATTTCCATGCATGAGCTTTACTTTCAGAACTGGCAGATTTTAAAGGAGTAGCTGCCAGCCAAAGCATCAAAGAAAACGATGCACAAGCAGTAGCCAGAAGAACAACAAAAGGAACAGACATGCTAATCCCAGCATTCAATCTCAAATTCCCAGCCCAATCACTACTCCCAAATATCATTTCTACCACAAAGATTATCTTTAAACCCAGAATTCCCATGAATGTTACCAGTGATAGGAACTCCAGAATTGGAGAAACTTTGTAAACACCCATAATTGATCTTGATGAGGCAACCCGAAACAGGGGGATCACTGAAGATGGCAACAGAAGGGCTACCATCACCTGCGCAAGGATAAACATCTGGTATACCCCCTCAGGTCCAGAAGTCCACACACAATAAAGAGCTGGAACAATTGCTACAATTTTGATTGTTGCACGATGAAGCCAACCCGGTATGTCAAGCCCAAGGAAATTATGCAAGACAACTTGCCCGCCAAGATTCCAGGTTGATGCAGTAAGTTGATTAGATAAGAACATAACCAACAAAAAGACTAGGGGCAGTATACCATTCCTGAATACCTGTTTTAATCATTTCCAAAAGGAATTTATTAATATCCACATATTAACTCAATTGTTGAGAAATATTTAAACATGATTCTTGAAAGCCATCATAAACAATAGCTTATCAGAAAAGCGAAAGAAATTAACCTGCTCCATTGCATCATGAAAAGTAACCAAGACAAGGCCAGCATTGTAGAACACATTTGCAGCTGAATTCATCAGCACATAATTTACTAGATAAATTCCACCAAAGACGCATAAGATGGCAAAAAGATGGTTGTGACATAAGGCATTCTTAGAAGTATTTGGTGGTCCCAGATGCTCCTGTGGACAGGAGAACAAAACTTCAGAGAGTTGAGAATGAATAGCATAAAATTGAACTCCAAAAAGCAAAAAGGCAGGACCATAAAACAAAACCAAATGATATTGCAAGCATAAAAGATATAAGGTGCACCAATTTGTCACGCAGTTTGAGAATTGTATGCCCCATAACATTTAAGCATGGTGCAATGAACATCAGCCTACCCTATATTTGAGAACAATGTCATAACTATAGAAGACCACTAATTGAGGAAAATTATACATGCATTTGACTCAGATTGTAGTGAATCTACAAGGACAGCATCCACATGCAAAGATTCTAAAGAGGCTTCTAAAATCCAAGTATTGACAAAGAAAATGTCAAATTCTTAGTTGAAATAAAATTACAGATAATACAGGAGTCTCCAATCCATTAAAACTGAAATATAAAGGCCCATATACAAGACTCATGTACATACATGCATATACAAGTCCAATCGCAGATACCTGAACAATAGAAGAATGTAGATAAAAATTGTGAGGCATGATGCTTGCTCCAAGAAGACTCATCAGGGCAAATGCACTCTCTCCACTCAACTTTGTTGGCATCCCAAGCATGGAAATAGAAATTTCTGGTTGACTGAGGAGCACTCCAAAAACATAAGAAAGCAATATGAAACCTGCTGCATAGATGCATAGGAAACTTGCCCTGCAGTGATCCTAATGTTGAAAATTGTTTAGACTGCTATGATGTTGCAAGGGAGAGATTGTGCAATAAAACAAAGCAGTTTAGCATACCAAGGTGGAGGCAAAAACTGGGAATAAAACAGCATCAAGAGCAGCTAGAAAAACACCAGTGGACAGATCCACCCCGAAGAGTAGATTAATCCCATGTGCGACACCCAGGACCTGGGAAAATATAGACATTTTTCATGAGAATAGAACAAATATCACTATATTAAGTGCAAATAAAAAGAATTATAGCTGCCTTTCATCATAGTTTAGAAAAGAAAGCTACCATGGTAAGGTCCAACGCAACCACAGAAAGCTCTGCTTGAACTCCAAGGAATAAACGAGTGGACTTGTCATACTCATTGCTGCAAATCTTTAATCGCCATAAATTAAGAAATAAATATGTATCATGAAAAGAGTAAAACACAAGTCCACAAATAAGCACAAGCACCTTTGCACATGACATTCTGGTTATATATAAGCACTTAATTAAAGATTAATAAGCATGCATTTGTAAAAAAGGAGTTCTTATGCTTTTTAATCTAAGCAGAAAAATAATTAAACAATATTGGAGAATTTAACTAAATCATGTTGTTACTTTTTATAGAGTTCTACAAGTACACAGATCAGTATTATAGTTGTCAAAGAAATTGTCTTACAAACAGAATAATTCCTAATCTTTTTATTCTTGTAAAATGCACAAGCGTGAAAAGAATACCTGAGCAAGACCACGCCCAGTCACCACACCAATTCTAGCTGACAGATATTGACACAAAATGGCAGCACAATTAAAAAGAAGCATGGGAACTACCAGGTCAAAACCAAACCGTGCACCTCCTTCAACAGTGGCAACCCACTTCCCAGGGTCAACATATCCAATTGATATTAGAAGAACAGGTAAAACAACAGGGAACATCTGATGAAGGGCACCTCGTTGGTGGTTAGCATTTCCTCCCTCAGCTTCCATTTTGTCAACTAGAAATTCAGAGGATATGCAAGTTACAGTACAGTAACGCTTCAAATTCCCTCTTCAGAATAGCACAGAACCTCCAATGCTCAAGAAGTACTACAATTACATGGTTGTTCACAATGACTGAATCTCGTAAGAAAGAAGCTATCCATCATAAGATATTCAGCTAGATATTAGCAAGTTATTTGATTAAACATAATTTTGCAAGAAAAAGCAAACAGTCGAGACCATTTTTTGCAAGACTTGCTATCAAACGAATACACATTAAACAAAAGCCCTGGCACAGCAGGACTAGCGAGCATCTAAAATGCACTTCCCAAGAATCAGTGCCACCGCAACTGCTGACAGAATCAAAATTGCAGCCTCAGCCACAACCATATAGGGGCTGGTGAGTATTCCGACTCTCGCAGGACTTTTACCAATATCTTGAATCAGTATCGAAGGGCAGATACACTCAGCTCCAGTCCCTGAGTAGAACAACAAATAATCCAAACAAATTCCTCCAACGAAAGCACCTACAAAGTCAAAACCTGAATCAAATCAGTCAAAACCATCAGCCTTGGAACATAACTACAAGAAAAAGGAATTAAAGCATCAAAACCAACATGTAAAACGAATCAGAACCAAATTCTAGCATAAATCATGATTAAGCCATTTGGTCAGGCTTCAAAACAAAATCATCAGAGTCCAATATACAGTGAACACCATAAATTTCACAAACCGGTACGGTTAACCAGATTATTCAAAAAGAAAAAAGTATAGTGTGAATTAGTTCAAGGGTGTAAGCCCTCAGCATCATCACAAGTTCACTTTGCAAACTAAATTCAGCATCAATGCTAATCAATAGTGATAAAGATCAGCACACAAAAACAAACCAAAATAAACAACCAGAAGACAGAATAAAATACAGCTTCATACAAAATCACAAACCCCAAAAGTACCCCCACACGAAAATTACGAAACAAAAACCTTGAACTTAAAAACAGAACTCAGATCTTCCTAAAACATCCCAAAGCAAGCAAAAGTGTAAAACCCCACCCAAATGAACAAAGCACTAAGGAACCAATATGAATAAAAATCAAAACCCTGGATCTGATTCAGCTCAATAAGTTAAAAAAAAAAAGGGAAAAAATGTTTGCACAAATTCCAAAGGTAGACTACGCATAAAGCAAGAAAACAAAAAAAAAAACCAAAATAATTAAACAAAAAGAAGAAACAAGTAAATCATAAGGAAAAAGAAGACTAGAATTGGATTAGGGTTTAGGCCTTTGGGGAAGTAAAAAAATTGTTTTTTGATTTTACCTTATGGTAAAAAGTGGGAGAGAAGGAGCTTACCTGCTATCCTTTTCTCTGCAATCTCTATCTAAGTTTGGGTATTAACAAAAGTAGATCTTCAGGAAGAGGGATTTCTCAAGCCACTGGGTTTTATTTATATATTTTTCTTCACAAACAGAGCGAGAGAGAGAGCGAAAAAGAAAAAGAGAGAAAAAAAGAGGATAGATACATGGTCATCTCAGATAGATAAATATATAATTATAAATATATTTTCAAGGGTGTGGGGGCTCTTTCCAAGCCATGCCATGCCACGTTGAAGAAAAGAGGAAATATATTTATATACAATATAATATGTGAAAAAAGAAAACTTTCACTACTAAATACTAATCAAAGCGAAGAAGAAAATGTGTTAAGATGAAAGACAAAACAAAAAGCTAGAAAAGGTTTAAAGACAGACAGTTAAAAGGTTATTGACATCAAAACAGTTCCAACAAATCTCGAGGATATCCCACAAATTTCAACATTACAATTAATCCAACATCTCTCATTTCATTTATATACATTTGATGGATTATTATTTATTTGTATAAACTTTTATATTAATAATTAGGGTAAATTTTATAAAATGATAATTAAGGTTAAGTTTACGTTATTGTCTCACAATTATCAAAATTTACGTTGTCGTCATTCACGTTATAAATGGCATCAAGTTATTAAATTTGATCAACTTAACTTCTTACCTCTTTAGCAAAATAATGACACGACATATTAACTCAAAGCTTAATAATTAATTCAACTTCTGTCAAATATTTTCTAACCATAGTTTAAAAAATAAATAAAAGTATGATAAAATTCTTTAAAAAACACTTGAAAGTTGATAACTTATTTTTAAAATTATAATTATGCAAAAAAATTTAAAATTTTATAAATTCTAAAAGTTGTAATCAAACTTGATGAGATTGTAAGTGAAAATTTTGTATTTTAATTATTGTAAAGTTCTTTTTTAATGAAATAGAACAACTTTTGCTATTATTGTTACAATCAAATGAATCCACTTTTCCTTTTGTATGTTAGTGTAGAAAAAGTGTGTTGAAGACTCGAATAATACTCTAAAAGCATGTGTGTAAGTGAACACCGAAGGACAAAATAATATAGAGATAATGTGCAAAAGGTTGATGAGTTATTTTGTCGTAGATATAGTAAATTTGTACCTGTCATTTGTTTTTTCTTTTTAACCAATAGATTTTTTTTACTTGTAATTGATTTACAACTAAGTATATAATCAATAAATATATATTCAATAAATACTGTTTTCTAATTCATTTTAACAAGCTAGAACAATTTTTTAGAGGCAAATGAAATTTTTAATTTTTTATAGTCTATATATTTATAATTTTTAAAAGATTAAATCGAATTTTTATAATTTTAGGGGGGCAAAGTGTAATTTTACCTTTACTAATTTAAAATTTTTAAAATAATTTAAGAACTTAAATAACAATTTTATATTTTAAGGGAGCCGGCCCCTACTAGCCCCTTAAATTCGCCTCTGATTTTAACCAACTATGAATATTCTTATAAACAACCTTTTGATTGTACTTCTGGGATCAAATTAGTTATTAGTGATTGAGTTAACATACAACATCATTATTTCATTAAGGGGTAACAATAGAACAATTAACTAATAGGTGACCAAAATGTAATAATCCAATAATGTAATTGACCATAATGCAGGGGCAAAGCCAGAACAAATTTTTAGGGGGGGCCGAATGAAAATTTAATTTTTTTATGGTCTATATCTTTATAATTTTTAAAGGATTAAATCAAATTTCTATAATTTTAGGAGGGCCAAAGTACAATTTTACCTTACTAATTTAAAATTTTTAAAAAAAATTCAAGGGCTTAAATATAAATTTTCCATTTTAGGGGGGGCCAGGGCCACTGCCAGCCCCCCCTTGTATCCGCCTCTGCCATAATGTAACTTTTGATAGTTGGGTTGCAAAAGCATGAACTTAGCCTTAGTTTTGGTGACTATTTGTATACTTTTCCCTAATAATTAACATTATTTATTAAGGAAGAATATTTGATGCTCAATGCATAAGTCTCATACATTATCGGCAAATAATATCACAACACATCATCATTAAATAATATAAAAAATCGTGAAGGACTTAAAAGATACTAATAAATGTTAAAACCCAAGACTTTAGACCTTAAACCCAAGATCCTAAATCCGAGAGTTATTAATAATTTTTTATAATAGTTACATTTAATGTTTAATCATATTTAAATAAAACTATCAAAATTTATTTACAAGTCCTCCATATTTTTACTTAATTTAATTATAATATATTATATTATTGTTCATTGATGGTGCATGATATTTATGCATTAACGCGTCAAATAATATCATTTTGTTTATTAATTATTAATATTTATTTTTAAATTTTATTAATAAAATAATCACAATATGTTGTGTTAAAAAATTCTAAATTTATATATCGACATTGTTTTAAAAAAAGTAATTTAACCTCTTTCAATATAAATGAAACAATTTAAGGGAAAATATTTGATATACTATCAGTAGAGTTTTTAGATTCCGCAAGCAGGGTTAGGGGTTGACAAGTGTCTTATAAAAATATAGTAAAATATCTAAAAATAAATATTTAAAAAAAAGACACATATAATAATTTTTTAAAGCTACTCGTGGAATAAAAAAAACACCACAATAATTTTGTACTATTAAAAAATAGGCAATTGATAATTGTTTTAATTATTTTCATTAATAAATTATAGGATAAAGCTCAGGTGCGAAGCCAGGACAATTTTTTAGGGGGGGTCGGATGAAATTTTAATTTTTTATAATTTATATCTTTCTAATTTGTAAAGGATTAAATCAAATTTTTATAACTTTAGGGGGGCCAAAGTGCAATTTTACCTTTACTAATTTAAAATTTTAAAAAAAATTATTGGCCTAAATAGTAATTTTACCTTTTAGGGGGGGCCGGGGCCATGCCAGCCCCCTAGCTTCGCCCCTGATAAAGCTCTATTAAAATAAAAAGAAGCAATTTCGTCTGTATAAGATTCAAAAATGAGAAAATAAAGATAAGTGATGTTATTTCAAAAAAAAAAAAGATAAGTGATGTTAATTGTTTTTGTTAATTAAATCTAAAACTAAAGAAAAGTTCAGTTGGTTTGACAAAAAAAAAAAAAAAAGAAGAAAGAAACAAAAGTTCAGTTGTGAAAAACATGCCCATGTTTGAATGTATAATTTTGTTGAATTCTAAAAATTATTAAATATGTATAATATTCAAAAAACTATAAAATATTCTAAATTTTCAGAAGAAATGAAAAATTCAAAAAAAAATTATATGATTAATAATTAGTTCCAAAATTTTGAAAAAAAAATAAAAAATGTTTAATGTATTTTAAAATTTTCAAAAATTGAAAACAAAAATGTTTTAAAATTAAAAAAAAGTTTTTAAACACTTTATTTTGTAAAATTTTTAAAGTTGTGGAAATAATTATTGTTTTGAAATTTTAAAATATTTAGAATATTATATAAATTATATTTTCTAATTTTTAAAATTCAATAAATTAAGAATGGATAGTAATTAAATTAGTAGAAGAAGTGAATATTCATTCCTATGGAATAAAAACTCTATATATTACACATGATTTTCATGAATTATATAAAATCATATTCATGGAGTGAAAACAAATGAGTTGGATTTGCATGGCCATGTGCAGCCATGTTTATGAAGTTGGCCATCTGGAATAATATTTTAAATAATAAGCATTAATCTATTAGAATTAGGAAGAATAATGTGGGTTCTATTTCTTTAAAAACAAAAAGATGAGAAATAAAAAATTATAATTTCCAAACAAGTTTTCATTACAAAAAAAAGATGGAGATATTTTCAAAGATCTTAAATTGTTATCATATAAACTTACCATTAAAAATTAACCATTTATTTCAATAATATTTCATAATTATATATTTAAAAAAAACCAATATTTCCTACAGTGGAGACAAATCGTATCATAATTATTAGATATTTTTAATATGAAAATTAACATTTTTTTAACATTCAACCTGAGTTTATACCCTTCATTGAAAAATATCCGTAGGCAAAATTTAATAAGAAAATAAAATTTCAAATGCCGCATTAAGACAGAAGTTAAGATACTTTGTACTAAGCAATAAATGACCCAAAAACACATTAATCTTAGAAAAGTCAAACATGCTTCATTTTTCTACTTCTGAACTAAATGTTATTAACTTACATATTTAGGATCTACTTCCTTTAGGCAAGTAGTATTTTTTATTTTTGGAAAATAGTTTTGATTAATAAAAATTAATTAAAGTATAATTTCGAAAATCGATAATTCTCAACTTAAATAATTTCTTTTCGCAATTCCAATTTGGACATAAGGTTTTAAATTTTAAATTCAATATCAAATTTTTAGTTGAATCAAATTCACTTTTAAAAAATATACTAAACAAATTTTATAACTTAAATTCAACACTTAAATTTCTTCGTATTTATTTTTTTTACACATTTCTTTTTAGCATTTAATTTTTTAGTTTATCAAATAAATCATAGGCTTTTCGGTAAAAGTTTCATGGAGGCCCTTGTACTAGAAGTAGGATTACATTTTGGCCACTCGACTTAAAAAATTGATAAATTAGTCACTGTACATTAGATCAAATAGCAAATTGGTCATTCTATTAAAAATTTTATCTATTTTTACTATTAGAAATTGGTCCCTACATGTTAGCATAAGATACATGTGACATGCCAAGTATCACTATTTGGTTACGCCAGTTTTTAACAATACAAAGGGATAAATTTTTTAACAAAAAATATCAATTTGCTTTTTTATCTAAACTATAATGGCTAATTTACTTATTTTTAAACAAAAAAAAAATATAATCTAACTTTTCGTATACTACTTATACATAAGTTTTAAATAAAAATTAATAATATAGTAATAGACCCAAGAAAAAAGGAGGGGCAAAGCGAAAAGGCCTTTTCTCCAAGGAAATTCAGTGCATCAAGCTACATCTCTCCATAATCTGCAACTCTGTAATTAAAAAAGAAAAAAGAAAAAAGAAATAATATTGTATAACGTATAAAATACAAATGTGACAAAAACTGAAGCACCCGAGATTTAAAAAAGCAAAATGAACAAGTTCAATGAACATTGAGAAATTGATTTAAGCAGATGTACTTAGAACCCATTTTTTTAAACAGAGTAATTACCATTGAAATCCACAAAAACAAATGTGTAAAAAAAATAAAAAAATAAAGCTGTAATATTAAGGGAGACAAAATCTCCATTAGAGCCAACAGGGTCCAGACCACTATGCTGCCACGAATCTAGTTTGTTTACTAGATTCAGATTTTTTGTGCTTTGGGAGCCATTGAAAGGATGTTTTGAATTCATTCATAAATTTATTTTCTATCTATTTTTGGAGATTAATGTCACCTTTTTTTTTTTTAGAAAGAAAAAACATAGTTGTTTCTCTAGGGCTTTGGTTCATTGCATCTTAATTGTTTAAGATGTCATTAACATGTGAACCATTTCATTGCTTTTGGCAATGCGGTTGCTGATTAACTTAATCAAATGTGAATATTAGTATTTACTGAGAGACTTAATCACATTTTTTTTTAATAAAATAGTTTAAGAATAAAATATTTATATATATATTTTTTTAAATTTAACATATTGCAATTTTAACACATTCATTTAGATTTAATTAGTTTAAATGTTACATATGTTGTATGTAATAGGCCAATTTAGCCCGGGCCCATAAAAAAAATAATAAACCCAAAATAATAAAATAAAGTCCAAGTCCAGTCCAAAATATATCATTTAGCCCCATCGGAATGGCCCATTACTTGAAAAGATTGAAGGTCCATCTACAAGCTTGACGTATATGGAAACATAATCTTCAAGGATATGCAATCTTAGATATGATATGTAAATATTAGATATGATGTGCAATCCTAGAAGATATGATATGCAATCTTAGAAGATATGATTTTGTAATCTTAGAGATTTAATTTGTAGATGCCTTTTAATCTTAGCCGTTGATGTAATTGATCTGTACCGTTAAATTTGGGGAGGCTCAACTATAAATAGAGGCCTCTCCCTTCATTGTAAAGGACTTGAGTTTGGAGCAATAATAATTCTTAAGAGCATTCACTCAAATTTCTCCCTCTCTTGCGTTCTTATTTTCTGTGGCTTGTTCTTATTTTGTTCTTCGTTCATCTTCGTTTCTTTTTAAGTTGTTTTCATTTGAGTTAGATTTTGGTGGAGGAATTTCGTTGAATCTTCATATTGTGAGAGTTAGGCTGACTTAAGCGTTTTTTTTTTAACCTTTTTTATTTATCCATTTAATTGTTTAATCATTAATTATTCTTTTACTTTTATTCGTTTATTTATCCATCAACTTCCTTATTTACATATTGTTCATTCATTTAACCATTCTTATCATTCTTTTGTTTTCTTCCATTAATTATATACTTTATTTGTTTTTAATATTATGTTCCACATGTTGTTTATTTTTTAATAACTCGTGTTATAAATCATCCATTTTAAATTATTTGATTATTTGCTTTAAATTTTTTTTTCCATATATTATCAATTGCAATTTTTTTTATACTATCTATTTTATATACCATTTATTTTTAAGATGTTTTGTGTATAACTTATTCTAAATTCCTTATTACACAATATTTATTTTTAAACTTATTTATATATTATTACTTTACATATTACCTATTTTCATTTTTTATATATTATTTATTCCAAACTTATACATATATTACCTACTTTTTTATATATATAACTTAATTATTGATTTGTATATTGTTGATTTCAAATTTCTTTTTCCCTTATTATTCATTTTCAAATTCATTATTTTTAAATTTGTTTACATTTTATTTTGCCTTATATTTTTTTATTTTATACTCTTTGTTTTAAATTCATTGGTCTTTGATTATTGATGCTAATATTTAAATAATTGCCATTATGTGTTTTATAAATTGTTTATTTGTATTTTCATATTGCCCTTTTTTTATCAAAGTTTTTACGCATCGTTTTAATATTGCGTCAATTTTCCCCAATTTTAAAAAATAAAACTTTTAAAAATAAGGCAATATTCGGTACTTTGGAGCTTTGAGAAAATCGTGCCCTAACTTACTGGGTTTCGATTTTTTGATCCAAATAACCGAATATCCTTTTTAAACTTTAATGCATGAGACAAGCTTAGTTTCGAGGGTTAAAATGTCGTATCCTAACTTACTGAATGTGACATCTTATTACTTCGGGACAAGGAGGTCTTAACATCAAATTCGATTTATTCAGGTTTTTAAAGAGGATCGTATTTTAAAATCTTTTTAAATTTTCGACATTAGGATGTTAATTAATCAATTAGGTACCAATTTTTGGGCGTTACGAGGGTGCTAAACCTTTCTCGTGCGTAACCGACTCCCGAGCCCGTTTTCTCAAATTTTGTAGACCAAAATCATTATTTTAATAAATCAAAATGTTTTATTAAAATGATTAATCTCAAGGTGACCCGATCACACCTCGAAAAAAGATTGGTGGCGACTCCATTTTCATTTTAAAAGTCGACCCCGTTTTTCAAAATAAAAATGGTTTCGACAGCTTGGCGACTCCATTGGGGACATAATAAGAGAGTCAAGCTGTAAAATTGATTATTTCATGTCCTTTTGTTTAAATTTGAAAATCCGATTTGAAAAATTATGATCCTTTTTATCCCATGTTGTTCTAATCTTGTAAAGTATTTCTGCATTGCATTGCATGACCGTTGTGGTCACACCCTTTTAAGTGGAAGTGAGAAGCTACTCCTTCATGAGGTTTTCACCTCCGTGCATGATAGTGAATCGCTTTCGGGATACATCTGTACCTATGTCTTCGTTAGATTTTCATCTCCGTGCAGCCATAGGGAAATGTATTCCCCTGAACTGAACTCGGTCCGTATAAACCTATAATGGGTGAGGATCGAGGAATCTGCTGGTTCGGGTACCTCAACTTTAGAGCTAAACCACATGTAGAAAACCTAGGGGCTTACCCTAGGTAGAACTATGTCGAACCCTAGTGGTCACCCAGATAGGTGCCCTATTTTGTTATTTATTTCTCTTGTGCTAACGTGTTCTCTTTTGTTTTGATTGCATTGCATTCACATCATAGAAAAGAGGTGTTGATTCAAATTCGATTGCTAAATAGAAGAGTTTGTCATGAGAAAATGGATTTCTTGATAAAGTGGATTATAATACGGTCATCCAAATATGGTCCAAGTAAACACAACGAGAGAAGACTGATAGTCCGTGAAGGAATACAAGACTTTATTGCCCAAGGATTCAAGCTGACAAAGACTATTCGAGAATCACCATGTCTCGACTTTCTTGAAGAGGCTAACGAGCATTGTGGAAATAAGTGAGCAGTGAGTCGCGGCCCAGATCAAGTAAAAAGAGCTAGTGGAGGCATCTATTAGAAGTTTGCAAGATTTGACCTTTGCGAAGAAGGGGATTGGTGTTTTTACTTGGAATATGAGGGCAATGCCGCATATGTAATCCGTTTTATGTAAAGAAATTTACTTTCTAAAAAAGTTGTTCTAATGGAATTGAATTAAGAATCAACGCCTCTCTTTCTTTTGCATTCATTCCATGCATCTGCATTGCATTGCATCATTTGCATTAGACTTTTACAAAAGGACCCTAATTAGGTAAAATTATTTTAGTTAACCTGGAAAACATGGAACAAAGGTTGGAGAGATTAGAGCAATAGGAAAATACAGATGCAAGAGCAATTGACCAAAATTCAACAAGATATGCAGGATCAAATGTTAGAATTCCAAAAGAATGTGATTGGCCAGTTAAGTCAGTTACTAGCCGAAGGGCTTGAAGAGAGGAAAGGCCCAGTAGTCAACAGTGGGGATGATAATAAAGACCTCGTCTATCCCCTAAGTTTTACTCCAATAAGCGTCCAGACTCAACCAGACGCACATCCGAAAGGGGTACCCGTTACTATCAGACCCCAACAGCGTCAAGCCGGTATGTCGGCACTAATAAACTACTTGATAGGCTCAGGTCCTAATCCGAGGGGCAATCCAACCAATTCTATTGTCATTGATCTAGCTAGTATAGAAGAAACAAGGAAGGCTAGTGTGGAGATCCCGAAACAATGTGAAAACCGTTACAAAAGGAAAAAGTGAGACTAGAGCTCCTAAGTTAATACTTTAAGGGCCCTGAAGAAAAAAGAAAATGAGGCGAATAACACGAGTATGTATAGAAAGGTTTATTCAAAACCGAATACCATAGGCCAGTCAACTACTAGCCATCAGGTCTCCTCAAGGCAAGAACCCAATCCAAGATCGAACTCAGAAAAATCCCAATTTGTGTCCATCCCAATCACGTATAGGGAGCTGTACCAAATTTTGTTTGATGCACATGTAGTATCTTCATTCTACCTAAAACCTATACGACCTCCATACCTAAATGGTATGACACGAACGCCCAATGCGAATACCATGCAAGAATCACAGGACACTCGATCGAAAACTGCACCGCTTTCAAAAAGATGATCGAAAGACTTGTCAAAATGGGTATTGTCAAATTCGATGATCCCTCTGGGGCAGAAAATCTGTCACCCAACCATCTAGATAAAGGGGTAAATATTATGATATCTATGAGATCCAAGAATGCATCGAGTTCAGGGCTTTAGTGCAAGACCTGATATTGGGAAATCTGAATATTAACGACGTATCTCGAAGAAAGAGCTGGATTTTTCCAAGCATCCGCCCTTACATACTTGGGAGTATTTTGAACAATGGGATGTGGAAGAGATCCTATATTTTTAGAGCTAATCTAGAGTAATATTCAAAACACGCTTGTTGCCTTAAGCCTAGAGGCAATAAGAACCCTTTTGTGAAATAGGCTTGTGTCCAAGAATTTTTATTTCAATAAAATGCATCTTTTGAGCAAATATTCTTTTATTTTTTCCATTTCATACTGTACAAATAATTGTTCTTAGTTTTTTTTTCTTTTGTTTGTTCTTTGGACTTTCTTTCAAGTATTCTTTCATTCTTCATTCATGACCATACAAATAATCATTCTTTGAATCATTTATTCTTTGGAATCTTCCTTCGAACCTATAATAGGTCTTCAGATATCAATGATGTGAGCAACGCTGCTACTGACTCAGAGTCTCTTTTCGAGTAAGATATGTGTCTAGAGGGATCTCAGGACTTTGAAGATGACAGAAATTGTAACCTATCTTCTGATTTGTTAAGAATGGTAGAACAAGATGAAAAACAGACCCTACTCTACAAAGGGTCAATGGATATTATGAGCCTAGAAAAGAGGTGAAGATTGTAGCCTAGCTCACCACAGAAATAAGGCGAGACATCATTGAGTTATTTTCAAGAATTCAAAGATGTTTTTGCACGATCATATCAGGATATGCCTGGGCTACTGAGATGCGGGTACGTTGAAATCTTAAAAGAGGTCCACAAGGATACACATGCTAATGGTTTTACAATAGCCAAGCCAATCATGAGGTTTGGGTATTGCTAATCTACATAGAAGGGGATGGCATCAGTTATGCCGTATTTAAGGGGACAAGATTCATATGCCTCATTAATTTCTTCACAGACTTTCTCTATGTGAGGCAGGCCAATCTCGGCAAAATTTCTAGTATACATCGATTTATCTTAGTGGTCGTCGATTACTTCACTAAGAAGGAAAAAGTAGCTTCACATGTCAATTTTATAAGGTCGACAGTAAAAAAAAAGATTAGGCGCCGGCAAAGAATGCCAAAAAGGACAATGTCAAAAGTTTGTAGTCTGTTCAAAGATCAGACGCCATATCATAGAGCAACAAAGGTAGCCAAAAAGAAAAAAAAAAAACAAAAAACAAAATAAGGATTGTAGGAAAGATGACCGAGACTTGTAAAGATTGGCATAAAAAAGTTACAATTTATCCTCTATGATTATCGAGCGTTGGCCAGGACCTTTGTCGGGGCAACATCTTACCCATTGGTTTATGGAATGGAAACGCTTTTGCCAATTGAACCTAATCGAAGAAAAGGTTAAAAGTTATCCATCACGGTCAGATGATGCAAGCTTATGACAAAGAGGTTCATCTTAGAGAATTCCACAAGGGGAACCTGATGTTGAAAAAGATCTTTCTTATACAAAAGGATTTCAGAGGAAAGTAGATGCCAAACTGGAAAGGACCTTATGTAGTAAAAAAGAGCCTGTTCTAGATGAGCATTGATATTGACCGAGACGGATGGCGAAGACTTGCCCAATTCGGCAAATTCAGGTTCAGTCAAAAAGTATTTTACCTAAAAGGGGAAAGGCCAAGGTAAAAACCCGCAAAGGGCGCCTTGAGATCAAATTCAAAAAAAAAAGAGGAGAGGCTAAGGCGAAAACCCGCAAAGGGCGCTTTAAGACCAAAGGGGTTTTGAGCCGAAAACCCAAAAAGGGCGGCTCAAATTTTGATCAAAGATAGGGCATGTGGTAGTCTTGCTATGCTTGAATTAACAATGAGGAAGTATGCTACGTCTTGAGGCATTGACAAAGTACTCCGAATCCTCTAAACACGTATTGAGCTCAAAATGGTCCTCAAGAAGTTTGTACAGAGAAGCTCAGCCTGCGATATCTGGGGCACCTAGCTTCTATCTTACCCATTTTGAATTTGCTATCTTTGATTACTTTATTCTTTTCAAGATACACTCCAATCAATTTTCTTTTATGGCCTTGGCTATCTTTGATTACTTTATTCTTTTCAAGATACACCCCAATCAATTTTCTTTTATTTCTTTGGTTATCTTTGATTAACTTATTTGTTTCGAGCTATGCTCCTGATTAATTTCTTTCTCGTCCATTGTTGTGATCTTTTTCAAGCATTTTATATTGAAATAACGATTAATGGACTAATAATACTTTCATAAAAAGAGTTTCACATATTACTCTAGAAGCTTTTAAATAGTATAAGAACATGAAATAGGACTATTGTTTAGAACTCACCAAGCTTAAGGGTTGGAAATATTTGAGCCTAAAATGAGTTTATCTCTTCAGATTTTCTGTCAAGGACATTGGTTGATCAAAAGACTAGATATTGCGTCGGTGATACAAATCCGACAGAAAATAAGCAATGACAACCCAAGCGTAGAAGGAATCATTCTCGAAAAGAAAAAATGACATTCTGCATCCATGCGAGTATCATGCATACACATCTGGTCGGGTCACTGGGGAGTGATCAATGGATGGAACAAGTTACAGATCCTATACCCCAAAGTTGTAGTAGGATGAATTGAAAAAGATACAAGTCCTATACCCTTGAATTACAGTGGGAACGGATCGAAAAAGTTTCAAATCCTATAATCCTGAACCGCAGTGAGATGGTTTGAAAATGGTACAAGCCTTGTGTCCCTAAGGTACAGTGGAAAGGACCCTGAAGTTAGTGGGATAAATCAGTTAAGCAAAAATGTTTTCGGGTTTTCTATCAAATGCCAGCCGAGTAGGAAGACAGTGTACTACGTTAATGATAGAGCCCTGATGAGCAACAAGTGGTGACATCTTAATTATTAAAAAGGATCGTCCTCATGACATTTTGCATTCGTACATATGTCATTCGGTTAGGAGCAGTTGATTCGTTCAGATCATATCATCCTAACCATTTTTGCATAAGCATAAACACATAAAACTGATTTTACAAGATAGGTCCCCCAGAGGACGGTGTCACAACATCGGTGAATTCACAGATCTTGTCTTCCTGAGTTTGCAGTGAAGCGGATCGAAAACATCAACCTGGCATCCCTGAGTTTGCAGTGGAGCAGACTGAAGATAGCAGATCTTGTCTTCCTGAGTTTGCAGTGAAGCGGATCGAAAACATAAGCCTGGCATCCCTGAGTTTACAGTGGAGCAGATTGAAGATAGCAGATCTTGTCAGTGAAGCGGATCGAAAACATCATCTTGGCATCCCTGAGTTTGCAGTGGAGCAGACCGAAGATAGCAGATCTTGTCTTCCTGAGTTTACAGCGAAACGGATCAAAGATACCAGTCTGGCATCCCTGAGTTTGCAGTGGAGCAGACTGAAGATAGCAGATCTTGTCTTCCTGAGTTTACAGTGAAGTAGATCGAAAACATCAGTCTGGCATCCCTGAGTTTGCAGTGGAACAGACTAAAAGATAGGAGATCCTGCCTTCCTGAGGTTGTAGTGAAGCAGATCGAAGACACCAGTCTTGTTTCCCTGAGTTTGGAGTGGAGCAGACTAAAAGATAGCAAATCCTGTCTTCCTGATGTTACAGTGAAGTAGATCGAAGACACCAGTCTTGTTTCCCTGAGTTTGCAGTGGAGCAGACTAAAGATAGCAGATCTGGCCTTCCTGAGGTTGCGGTGAAGCAGATCGAAGACACCAGCCTTATATCCCTGAGTTTGCAGTGGAGCAGACCGAAGATATCAGATCTTGTCTTCCTAAGTTTGCGGCGAAGTGGATCGAAGATACCAGTCTGACATCCTTGAGTTTGCAGCGGAGCAGACTGAAGATAGCAGATCTTGTCTTCCTGAGTTTGCAATGAAGCATATCGAAAACATCAGTCTAGCATCCCTGAGTTTGCAGTGGAACAGACTAAAAGATAGCAGATCCTGCCTTCCCGAGGATTCTGATGAAGCGGATCGAAGACACGATCTTGTTTCCACGAGTTTGCGATGGGAGCAGACTAAAAGATAGCAGATCATGCCTTCCTGAGGTTGCAGTGAAGCAGATCGAAGACACCAGTCTTGTTTCCCTGAGTTTGCAGTGGAGCAGACTAAAAATAGCAGATCTGGCCTTCCTGAGGTTGCGGTGAAGCAGATCGAAGACACCAGCCTTGCCTCCCTGAGTTTGCAACGGAGCAAACTGAAGACAGCAGATCTTATCTTTCTGAAGTTGCAGGAAGAAGATCGAAGATATTAGCCTGCCTCCCTGAAGTTGCAGCGGAGCAGACTAAAGACAACAGATCTTATCTTCCTGAAGTTGCAAGAAGCATATCGAAGATATTAGCTTGCCTCCCTGAGTTTGCAGCGAAGCAGACTGAAAATATCAGATCTTGTCTTCCTGAATATTGCAGTGAAGCAAGATCAAAGATACTAGTCTCACTTTCCGGTTCTGATGAGGATGGATAAATCTACTAGAGCGAGTCTTATCTCCTGAAGTTGCGGTGAGAATAAGATTAAAGCTACAGATTCAATCTCCTTGAAGTTGCAGTTGGGTTAGAGACTACTTGAAGAAGATGAGGATCAAGAAGTTAAGGCTCGACAAGACCGGGCAAAATTAGTCATTTATAGTCTTTGCTCCATTCTCGTTACGACAATGAGCAAAGAGGGCGTTGTAATAGGCCAATTTAGCCGGGCCCATAAAAAAATAATAAACCCAAAATAATAAAACAAAGTCCAAGTCCAGTCCAAAATATATCATTTGGCCCGATCGGAATGACCCATTACTTGAAAAGATTGAAGGTCCATCTACAAGCTTGACGTATATGGAAACATAATCTTCAAGGATATGCAATCTTAGATATGATATGCAAATATTAGATATGATATGTAATCCTAGAAGATATGATATGCAATCTTAGAAGATATGATTTTGTAATTTTAGAGATTTAGGCTCCGTTTGTTTCACTGAAAATGACTTCCGGAAAATAATTTATGGAAAATGATTTACTTTTTTGGAAAAACTAATATTTTCTGGTGTTTGGAGGAATCTGTATAAAATATTTTTTGTTGTTTGGTAAATTTCTTTAAAATATTTCATAAAAGTTGTTTTCAATTAAACAAACATACATTTGAGATTTGCTTATTTTTTCATTGTTTAATTGAATTTATTTTTATCTATAATTTTATATTTTACATGGTTTTTGCATATATTAAAAATATTATGTTAAATTCAGATTCATTACAACGTCATTTTTTAATTACATGACTACTAAGTGAGTATTTTTTATTTAAAAATGTGACATCAACAAAATTGACAAAAAAAATTAACGATGTCAACAATTGGACTTGATTTTCACATTTGAAAAGTAAAGGGACTAAATTCTTGAAAATAAAAGTAAGACTAAATTACAAATCTGTGAAGTGTACATATACTTATGACATATTTTAACCTTTATACTACAAAACATTTATTATTAATATATTTATAATTGTAATAAATATTTATTATTAAAATATTAATAATGAATATTTTCAATAATATGTGAATAATATTATTTAAAATTATTATTTTTAAAATTTATTATTAAAATAAAATTGAAATATTAAATGATTTATTAAAATAATAAATTATATTTATTATATTAATAATTTATTATATGACTAAATATAAATAATTAAATATGGATGTTTAATAATATTGAAAAATATAACATTTTAAATATTTTTAAAAATAAAAATAAAAATTTATTATCAATATAATAATATTAAACTTATTTAAGTTAATTTTTATATAAAAATAAAATTATCTATAGATGAGCTCTTTTCCGGAAAATGACTTACGCTTTTCAAAATGGTAAGTCATTTTACAAGAAAAATGACTTATTTTACCTTGACATGTAAGTCATTTTCCGTTGACCAAACTATTTTCTGTGAAACAAACACAGGAAAATGCAGAAAACATTTTCCGTAAAAGCTTTTACATGTAAACAAACAGACCCTTAATTTGTAGATACCTTTTAATCTTAGCCGTTGATGTAATTGATCTGTACCGTTGGATTTGGGGAGGCTCATCTATAAATAGAGGCCTCTCCCTTCATTGTAAATGACTTGAGTTTGGAGCAATAATAATTCTTAAGAGCATTCACTCAAATTTCTCCCTCTCTTGCGTTCTTATTTTCTGTGGCTTGTTCTTATTTTGTTCTTCGTTCATCTTCGTTTCTTTTTAAGTTGCTTTCATTTGAGTTGGATTTTGGTGGAGGAATTTCGTTGAATCTTCATATTGTGAGAGTTAGGCTGACTTAAGCGTTTTTTTAAACCTTTTTATTTATCCATTTAATTGTTTAATCATTAATTATTCTTTTACTTTTATTCATTTATTTATCCATCAACTTTCTTATTTACATATTGTTCATTCATTTAACCATTCTTATCATTCTTTTGTTTTCTTCCATTAATTATATACTTTATTTGTTTTTAATATTATATCACACATGTTGTTTATTTTTTAAAAACTCGTGTTATAAATCATCCATTTTAAATTGTTTGATTATTTGCTTTAATTTTTTTTTTCTATATATTATCAATTGCAAATTTTTTTTATACTATCTATTTTATATACCATTTATTTTTAAGATGTTTTGTGTATAACTTGTTCTAAATTCCTTATTACACAATATTTATTTTTAAACTCATTTATATATTATTACTTTATATATTACCTATTTTCATTTTTTATATATTATTTATTCCAAACTTATACATATATTACCTACTTTTTTATATATATAATTTTTTTATTGATTTGTATATTGTTGATTTCAAATTTCTTTTTCCCTTATTATTCATTTTCAAATTCATTATTTTTAAATTTGTTTACATTTTATTTTGCCTTATATTTTTTTTTATTTTATACTCTTTGTTTTAAATTCATTGGTCTTTGATTATTGATGCTAGTATTTAAATAATTGCCATTATGTGTTTTATAAATTATTTATTTGTATTTTCATATTGCCCTTTTTTTATCAAAGTTTTTACGCATTGTTTTAATATTGCGTCAATTTTTCCCAATTTTAAAAAAGAAGACTTTTAAAAATAAGGCAATATTCAGTACTTTGGAACTTTGAGAAAATCGTGCCCTAACTTACTGGGTTTCGATTTTTTGATCTAAATAACCGAATATCCTTTTTAAACTTTAATGCATGAGACAAGCTTAGTTTCGAGGGTTAAAATATCGTATCCTAACTTATTGGATGTGACATCTTATTACTTCGGGACAAGGAGGTCTTAACATCAAATTCGATTTATTCAGGTTTTTAAAGAGGATCGTATTTTAAAATCTTTTTAAATTTTCGACATTAGAATGTTAATTAATCAATTAGGTACCAATTTTTGAGCGTTACGAGGGTGCTAATCCTTCCTCGTGCGTAATCGACTCCCGAGCCCGTTTTCTCAAATTTTGTAGACCAAAATCATTATTTTAATAAATCAAAATGTTTTATTAAAATGATTAATCTCAAGGTGACCCGATCACACCTCGAAAAAAGATTGGTGGCAACTCCATTTTCGTTTTAAAAGTCGACCCCGTTTTTCAAAATAAAAATGGTTTCGACATTGTTCATGTTTTTAATTTATTAATTATGTTAGAGTCAATTTTATATTCCAACTATAACTCGAGATATAAATGGATAAAATTTAACTTATTTGAATTCACACATTTTTTATCTACAACTTAATGGGCTCTGTTTCCTGGACTCTGATGATTGTATATAGCCCTTTTGTGAAAAAAAAAAAAAAACTAAATTCTCCCTATTTTTCATTAACATTAACTATTGTAACGAATATATATACAAAAGAGTTTCAAATATAATAAGAAATAGAGTTCAAACAATAGAAGGTAACTGCAACGTAAAAGATAACTATACCTAAAATCTAGGCTTAAAAATATTTAAAAATATTATCCTTCATTACCCACCTACAAGTTGAACCGAGGTGGCAAACATGTCTCACAACATTTGAAACCAACCTTTCAGCCATGACTTTGTCAAAATATGAGCACTTTGATCATGAGAAGAAATGTATGCCACTTGAACATGTTTGGAGCGAACAAGGTCACATATAAAAATAAAATCAATCTCCTTGTGTTTAATGCGCCTGTGAAGCACATGATTAGTCGCAAGGTATGTAACATTAATATTGTCACATCAGAGAAGAGGGAGAGAGGATATAAGTAAACTTTTCTCTTGAAGTAAATTACAAATCCACATCAACTCATAATAGCAGCAATTAGTGCTTGATATTCAACCTTAGTAGAACAACGTGAGATTGAACGTTTCTTCTTTGCAAATCAAGACATCAACTCATAATGGCGTATCCAGCCGTAAATTTCTGATAATCAACATCACCCGCCCAATTCGATCACAAAAACCATGTAAACTATGTGTGCCATCAAAGGAAAAGAATAGACCATAATTGAGTGTAATCTTTAAGTAGCATAAGTAATGCTTCACTACAAGTCAATTATGCACCGCAAGCGAATGTATAAATTGACTCACTTTATTAATCGCATAGGAAATATTGGGATGTGTAAATGTCAAATATTCCAACCCACCAACAGCTGCGGAAAAAGGTCTCATCACAAAACTTTTCACTATCAGGCAATGCTAATTTGTCAACAGGAGAAGACAAAGTAGAAATATCATTGGAAGAAGACATGCCAAAGCGAAGTAAAAAGTCTTCAATATATTTAGATTGATGGAGCATAATACCATTTTATTTCCAAGTAGCCTGAAGGCTGAGAAAGTAATGAAGTTTGCCAAGGTTTCACGTGGCAAACTAAGATTGCAAGTGAGCAATGAAGGTGTCAACAATAGAAGTATTAGATCCAATCACAATAATGTCATCAAAATAAATGAGACGGGACAATTTGTTAGAACCGATATTGAGATAAAAGAGAGAGACATCAGACTTGGAATCTAAAAAATTAAAGTTGTGTTAAGGCATCTGTGAGACACTGATTCCAAACCTACGGAGCCTATGTGTAAGCTATAAATCAGTTTTTCAAGCCTACAAACATAATTTAAAAAAGCAAGGTCAATGAACCCAGGCGATTATGTCATGAATACATCCTCATCAAGCTTTCCATGTAAGAATGCATTTAAGATATCAACTTGACTAATGGACCGTTGACGAGCAATAACAATGGACAATAAAGATTGAATGGTTGTGGGCTTAATCACTGGACTGAAAGTATATTCAAAATCAATCTTTGGACGTTGGTGGCAACCCCGGGCAACTAAACGAGCCTCATACCTCTCAATTGTCACATCTGCTTGTCTTTTGGTTTTAAATATCCAACGACAACCTACAACACTCAGACAAGGATGTGGAGGAACAAAGTGCTTAGTACCATTGAAAATGAGTGACTTGTATTCAACAAACACAACATCATGCCAATGTTAAATCTGTAACACCCTTAACTCATACCGCCGCCAGTTTAGGGTTACGAAGCATTACCATACAAACGAAACATTTAAACATACATTTCATACACTATCATAAACATATTATAAACCAATCATTCACATGCATATTATCCCTAAATCGAGCTCTAGAAACCCTAGAAATACCTTAGAAACAATTCAGGACTAAATTGAAAACATTTGGAAAGTCTAAGAAAAAATTACAAAAATTTGGAAACATGGGTCACACGGCCGTGTGCCTCATACAGTTGAGACACATGCCCGTGTCTCAAGCTGTGTAACCTTCGAACTAGGGTCACACGGCCGTATCACACGCCCGTGTGCCAGGCTGTATAACTCACTGACTTACATACAAAGGACCCTCAGATGACACATGGTCGTGTCGCCAGGCCGTGTGCCACATACGGCTGAGTCACACGCCCGTGTTGACATAAATTAGCCTAAAATCAAGCCATTCCCAACACCATTTCATGTATATTCATTTGAACCGAAAGTGCACACCTACAAGGCATCAAACCATACCTAAACATGCATATATTTGCCATTCTAAAGGTTCTAATTCAACTAACCAATATGCCATTCAAAGGCACCTCAAAAGCAATCATCAAAACTTACCTAGACATGTCATCTTTACCAAATTTCAAACATCAATGTCTAGTTCAATACCTTCCAAAACATGCCATAACTTAACCATGATCTTACCAATTCAATACATACCATTTGATCCATACAAAACATGCATCATAAGATAACACAATGACACAAACTATCAATGCATCAAAGGTACTAAACCAAGATAACATTCATAGCTTATACAAGCCAATCCACCAACTAACCATTCATCACAATGACATTACAATTCAACCTATACATGCCATTATAACCTTGGCCAAAACATTCAAAAACTACCGATATTTATGCTAGATAGTGTGATAGATCTCCGACGAGCTTCCAAACCGATCAAGCTTCTATTAATCTATAAAACATTGGGGAGAAACTACGTAAGCACATAATGCTTAGTAAGTTTGTAGAAAATAAAACATAACTTAACATACATTTTCATAACATAAAGTATAAGCATAAAGTAACCCAAACCACAAGCTTGGCACAAGCCTATGCATCATCATCAATACACAAGTTAGTGCATTTATACATAACTCATTTGGATCATCCATATGATAAGTCATTACCATGTAAAATACATCATTTGATTTATACATCCTTTCCATGAACATATGCATAATTCCATTTGAAAACTTACCATTTCAATTCCTTTTCTTGCCCGTTGAACCATCTAGAATATCATCGGATACTCGGGAAAGCTCACACGAAGTGTGCTTAAACATATAACCATAACTTTTCCTTTACATCATTGCTCACACGAGCTGTGAAATGGGCCTGCTCACACGAGCTGCGGGTCGGAATGTAAGCTACACGATGCTGCTCACACGAGCTGTGGAGTATCTACAACAAATGCAGGACCTCAGCCATCGGTAGGACATTCAAGACCAGCACCCAAAACATGAAATCCCTAATGACATGTTATTTGTATCCTACGAATTCCTAAGGTTCAACCGGGACTCTATAACCGTCATTGCATTGATTCATTTATGCATCGATCAATTCACATAATGCATAACATATTAACATACTATTTGAAATAGCATTAAAACGATAACTATTCACACGAACTTACCTCGACAACTAGGGTGCGAAGGTTAAATCGAGTTATTTCGAACCTTTAGCTTTGCCTCGATCTAAGTCCGTACGTGGTCTATCTTGATCTAAATAGAAAATTTCAATCCATTTAATACTTCTAGTATTCAACTCAGTCCAAATTTCATATTTATACAAAATTACTATTTTATCCCTAACATTTTAACTTTTCACAATTGAGTCCTTAAGCTCATAAATTGAAATCTAAGCATTTTAATCCCCCATTCAAGCTAACCGAATTCATTAGGGACTTATATCAACTCATACAAACCATCATTTCATAAATTTACTATGAAATTTTACTATTTTTACAAGTCAATCCCTAAATGCAAATTTCATCAAAAATCACTTTACAAAACTTGTTTATTTATCAACAAAGATTCATAATCTACCATTTAACATCAAGAATCATACAAGAACATTCATGGCATAACCCCCAACCTTTTGCAGTTTTTACAAATTAACCCTCGGGCTAGCTAGATTAAGTTAAAACGACCTCAAAAACATAGAAATCATTAAAAACGGTGCTTGAAAACACTAACATGCACCAAAGGAAGCTTGGCCAAACCTAGCCCTATCTTCAATGGTGAATTTCGGTTGAGAGATATGAAAACGAAGAAGATGAATGCATTTTCCTTAGTTTATTTTAACTTTAATTACCTATTTACCATTTTAACCTTTAAAAACTTTCAAAATTTCAATAAAACCTTGCCATTAATATCCACTAACTATTCAAATGGTCTAATTAACATCTAAGCCCATTCACTTTAAAGTTTCATAACTGTTTGACCCTTTTAACTAGTAGAACTCTACTTTTACACTTTTTTTACGATTTAGTCCTTTTTTACTTAATTAATCATGCAAACATCAAAATTTCTTAACGAAATTTTAATACGACATTAAAATATCCAATAGACATTAAAATAATAATAAAATAATAATTTACTCGTCAGATTTGTGGTCCCGAAACTACTATTCTGATTTCACTAAAAATGGGCTGTTATAAAATCATAAAAAATTATAAATTATAAATTATAAAAATATTCATAAAAACTATAAAAATAGCATAAAGTACATATGGATTGCGATGTTTAAAATTTAACGTTTTAGTTAGTATTTTCATTAAAAAATAATAATTCAATTATTTTTGAAAAGTTGATGATCAAAGTCAACCTTTTTTTTTAAGATTGAAGGCCAAATTTAACTAAAATAAAAAATAAAAACTAAATTAATAAAAGATATAAACATGAAAAATTTAAATTTAGCATTATACCTAAAAAAAAAAAACTAAATTCATAGAGTCCAATATGTTACATGATTTTCTTATAAACATTTGCGTTAAGGGTTGAAAATATTGACACGTGTCTATTATGTACACTCATTAAATATATTAATATATCAATATAAATATCCACAAATAATTAAAAAGAATTTTATTTCCACCAAAAAGAATAGTTAAAATTTTATTAAATTTTTATCGTTAACAAATAATTACCCGTATATGCACGGGTATATTATATAATATTAAATTACTAATATCTAACATTATTATATCATATATATAATAGTGTACAATAGCATAAAATAATGACAAGTGACGATGACTCTTTTTTATTTATTATTATTATGTAATTTCTATAATTTTTCTCCTTTTTTGTATTTAATTTTTTATTATATATTAGATTAGATTTTTCAAAAAATTCATTATCTATTAGTTGTATTTATATGATAATAATAAATGTCAAACACTTATTTTATCTCTTTAAAAAATAAATGTGTCATAAATCTTACATTGACTAGAGAACACTTTTATAGCTCATATAGACCTATTCAAGGATTGGGCTAATCGCCCAAGCCTGAAGGTTCGCCTGAAATTTGGGAGAGTTTGGGCAAAAATATTAAGCTTAAAAAATGAGTTTGGGCAAAAAAAATTAGATTTGTTTAAAATATAGGTTAGGCCTAGGCTTGAACATTCAAGGCTTGAGTCCGGCCCGATGTTAAGTTTATAATACTTTATATTACATTATTTTTATATTCTGTAATGTATAACAAATAAAAAAATAAATCTATACTAAATATATAATACTACTCTAATGTAAACATTAAAATAATGTTAAGATGACTATATAAAAAAATTCAACAAATAAAAATATATTAAATTCTTATATATTAAATTAAAATAATATAAGTATTTTTAAAAAAATTAAAAATTAATATGGGCGGACCTAAATGGGCTTGGGCTAGTCTTTTGCAAAAATGGATGGGCTTGGGCAAAATTTTAGGCCCATATTTTGGGCTGGATTGAGCTCGGGCAAGCATAAAGTATGTTAATATCATACTTAGACTCGACCCGACCCGGTCCATGAACACATCTAGCTTATACTTACATTATAAATAAGTGTCAATTTTCTCACTATTTTTTTGAGCTATTTAGAGATTATTCATTTGAAGAAATTCATGAAAGATGATTTATAATTTAAAATTATTCATATATAATATGGTATATATTATATGAAAGAGAGAAATAATAATGTTAAAAAAAAAATAAAATTGGTTTCGAAATAAGTCAGAACCTTCCCACATTTGCAAATTAATGGTGGCAATTCCAATAATGTTTTAAATGATAGGCTTAAAATGATGTGTTAATCCGTAGCATTTAGCTATCAAAAGATTATGATATTTCTAAAACACTTTGTCATCTTTTCGTGGCATAGATATGTGCTTCAAATTTGAATTGAAAAACCCAATTTCAAGTGTAAAATCTTACAATACAATCTTTTTTCTTCTTTTGAGTGATTCCTAACACTATTCAATTCAAAAGTGTAGCAAGAGTTGCTTCGTTCGAGAAAAATATGTTGTACTTTATCTTGGAAATTGTATTTATTGATCATGTGGAGGATGTAGGGTTTTTTACTGAAATGGGATAAAGAAAAAAAAAAAACCAAAATGGGTTGCCTTTTTGGTTATTTACCGAAATGGTATAACCAGGGTGGTCACGCCACTCCCATAGGCGGCACCACCCTGGTGTCAGCCCTCCCCTGCAACAAATTAAAAAGAAAACAGTTAGAACAGTGAGGCATGCAGGAAAAAGAAGAAAAAAATAGTGACAAACCGACAACAGCTGAACAATGGCATGGCAGAGGCGGCACCAGGCCTGGACAATGGCATGCCAGAGGCGGCACCGAATGGCCATTATAATCCCTTCCCTCCCGAAATGTGAAGGAAGAAGTCAGCGAGAAAAAAGAAAAAGAAGAAGAAGGTGGTGGCGCCGGAGAAAGAAGAAAGAAAGAAGAAAGAAAGAAGAAAGAAGGAAGGAAGAAAGAAGGAAGAAAGAAAGATCAGAGGGAAGAAAAAAAAAGGAAAATTAGGTATAATTTTTTTTTTTTAAACAATGCTTGTGTTTAGTTTAGTTTAGTTTAGATTATAGCTATTGTTAGTTAGTTAGGATTAGTAGGTTAATTAGTATTTTAGTTAGTTAGTTACTTATATTATAATTGTTAGGTAGTTAGAAACCCTAAAAAAAGTTTTTGGTTAGTAAGTATATTAATATGTTAGTTAATATGTTAGTTAGTAAATTGTTAGTATATTAATAAATGTTAGTTAAAAACCCTAAAATAATATATTGTAAGTTAGTATGTACATTAATATGTTAGTTAGTATATTGTTAGTATATTAATATGTTAGTTAAAAACCCTAAAATAATATATTGTTAGTTAGTATGTATATTAATGTGTCAGTATATTAATATGTTAGTTAAAAACTCTAAGAACCCTAAAATAATATATTGTTAGTTAGTATATTAATACGTTAGTATATTACTCTAAAAAGTTAATATTTTAGTTAGTATATTTTAGTTAGTATTATTAATATTGTTAGTATAGTAAAAAACCTAATTATTATTTTTGTTATTTTTTAATTTTTTTAGTTTTGTTTTAAAGGTATTTTGTTTGTTTATTTTGATTTGTTAGTAAGTTATGTGTTTATATTAATTAATTTTTTATTGTGAATGTTATGTTTTAATTTTTTTTTGAGAAATTTTGTTTATTTTTTAACAGATTGACCATTGAAGATGGATGATCAGTTTTTCGTATGCGTTTATTTCGATGGAATCATCTTGACAACAACCGTTGGATGCATATTTGAATGTCGGCAACAAATAGCAATGAGATTTAATAGAAATGTCTCGTTGGATGATATGAAGGGAAGGATTAACGCAAAAATTGTTAGACGTTGTGGGAGAACGATTTCGAGAATTTTCTACAAGTTTCCAGTTTCAACAGATCCGATAAAATTCACAGAAATGGAACTTGTAGACGACGAAGACGTGGAGACAATGATCGCTCTTTACTGTGGGAATGGGAGTAACAAAAATGTACTGATTCACTTATTTGCTGAGTTAGCCGGTATTGAGGCAAATGAAGACATCGATGCATATGGTGAAGAACATGGAGCTCAAAAACCGTGCATGGTGCCTCCAATATCGTATGTTGATGCCGAATCGAATATACGTGGGTTCGATATCGATCTTAATATTACACCCGATATTGATGTGGTTGGTGATGATGGACACGATAGTAGTGATCATTGTGAGGAAGAGGTCGATAGTGATAGTGATCCCGATATGGACGATATACCAGATGATATTGAAGATGAAGACGTGAACGATGATGGAAACATTAGCGCGTCTTCGGTCGAGAACCAGATGCGATGTATTATGATACACAATAATCCTGGGCCACACATGTCGCTCATAGACCCCGAGGCAGCACGTGTAGTTGAGTTCCCGGAGTATCCTGAAATATATCCTACTCACTGGATGGCCGTAAATTCTGATCATGAGGAGTTATTCGTAGGCTAGAGATTCGGAAGTAAAGAAGAGTGCGTATCTGCTATTAAACGGTATAGCATGGATATATCAGTGGATTACAGAGTCGCAGTGTCTAAATCGACAGTATATATTACAGAGTGTTGGAAGGCAGGGGAAGGCTGCAATTGGCGGGTACGAGCTGCATTCATTCAAAATTCGCAGATGTGGGAGATAAGAAAATTGGTTGGGCCTCACACATGTAGATCGACACGTATGACAGAAGATCATCGAAAACTTGATTCCAAAACTATATGTACGTGTATCATGCCAATGGTGAAGGACATGCCGACTATTAAAGTTTTTGATCGATTCTTTGAAATAAAAGCACGATTCCGATGATCGAGTATCATATCGAAAGGCTTGGATAGCTAAACAGATGGTAATGGAACAATTGTATGGGGATTACGATTCATCGTATAACGAGCTATAGGGATGGATAGCTGCTATGCGGGAGTACATACCGGGAACTGTGATTGAGTTACAGACACGACCTTTTTACGGCCCAAATGACCAATTACAGTCGGGCAAAAGAATTTTTCATCGGATGTTTTGGACGTTTGATCCATGTGTACGGGCATTTCCACATTGCAAGCCGTTTGTGCAGGTGGATGGGACATGGCTATACGGAAAATATACACAGATCTTACTTATTGCGGTTGCTCAAGACGGCAATAGGAACGTGCTCCTAATAGCGTTTGCAATAGTAGATAAGGAGAATATGGAATCTTGGGAATTCTTCCTTACCAACCTCCGGAGGTATGTTATTAGCAACGATAATATTTGCATCATCTCCGATAGAGGGAAATGATTAATTGCCGCAATTAGGCGTTCCGGTGTGCCATGGAGATCCGTTTACTGCATCCGTCACATTGCGGCTAACTTTCTTCGAGAGTATAAGAATGCAAACTGGAAGAGAGAAGTGGTGAAAATGGGTAAAGGATAACCTTATATTTTCAATATAAGTTTACTGTTTTTATGTTATCCAGTTACCGTAACTTATCTTTTTTTAAAACATGTACAGTGCACGAGTTAGAGCCACATATTTTTCGCCAAATAATGACTCAACTTGAGAGTGACATGGAAGGTCAAACGAACAAATCTTTTCGGGAGTGGTTGGGTACAATGGAGCCGTGGCAATGAGCTCAAAGTTTTTACGAGGGCTTTTGTTATGGTCAAATAACCACAAACTTGGTGGAGGGGGTCAACGCTGTGTTGTTAAAAACATGACATCTTCCGATTTCATCTGTCTTCTCGGCTACATTCTACAGGTTGGCAACCTTGATGCCAAGAATGTGTGAACAACAAGTCAACCAGATGAATGCGGGACACGTGTTTGTAGAAGATGTCAGGGATGCATTGATTGCAAACTGTCGGATTGCGAGGTCGATGACTGTAGAAATATATTCACGACGAATGGAAACTTTTCGAGTTACGGAGTCCATCGGTCGTTGACCCGGTTTGCCACCTAGGTCTTATGGAGTCGATCTTCGGAATAGACAGTGCGAATGCATGAGGTTCCAAACACTTCATTATCCGTGTGCACATGTCGTGGCAGCATGTGCTAAAACGAACCTTAATGTTGAACATTTTGTCGATGATGTGTACACGCTCGAGCGTACGTTGTGTGTCTGGGAAAATGAGTTCCCTGTCCTGCCCGACCCGTCTACATGGGAGGTGCCTCGGACGACTTTCGAGCTTGTCTCAGACAGAGCGCTACGCAGGAATCCGAGAGGTCGTCCACAATCATCTAGAATCCGTAATGAAATGGACATTAGGGAGAAATCCGACGGTAAGCGCTGTGGAATATGCAGGTTAGGTGGTCATAATCGAAGTAAATTCCCGCAGCGAAATTATCATGTTGGACAATCATCACGAGCGACTGGGAATTGAGCTTATTCAGATTAACATGTTTTGTATTCTGATTTTTGGTGATTTTGATTAATTAGAGCTTAATTGCAAAAAAATAATAATTTACGGACTGAAATGCAAAATAAATTACATGTATGGATTTGTATGAATATGGATTTGTATGCAAAATAAATTTCATTCTTACCACAAACTAAGTTAATCTACAATCAGACAATTAATATAACATACATTGCTAATTCAAACCTAATCAATATAACCTATACACATCGTTCATTTTAAAAGACCTAACCGAACTCACTTAAATACCAAATACAAACATTTACCAAAAATCATAGCAATATTAACTAATCATAGCGACCATATACATGACCAAAAATCAAACTTAAATATTCAATCGCATGGTCAAACCTTGTTACGAAATTTTAAAGCTCCAAATAACCAAGTTAATTTTATACAAATAAAGTACAAATATCGTAATACTTACAAATACAAAATACAATAAAATCAAAACAGCAAGAAACACCTAAAACTGATGGTTCGATGGTGTAGTCCTCGGTGTGTACTTCTGCGACGGTCGACGTTCACGTCGTGGGTGCCCGCGACGACCAACATCATCTTTAGTCTCCGGTGGGGGACCAGGTGGGGGTCCAGGTGGGGGTGTGCTAAACATGGCCGAAAAATCATGTGGCTCGAAGGGTATAGATGAACTCGAGCTAGAAGGAGTTCCCTGCTGCAGTGGATACGACCCAGGAGGCCTGATGTCCTGCAGTGGATACGAGCCGGGAGTGCTGTACTGCGGTGTGTATGATCCAAATATATCAAACCCGAACTGGTATCCACCTCCTGACGAGCCCGAAAAGTAGTCATTGCCCGGGACATATGGATGATACGAATGTGCATCCGAATGTGAATGTGATTACTCGGGCTCTGGCTCGGGCTCTGGCTCGGGATCAGGATCTGCAGCTGCTTCGGCCTCCATATCTGCCACTGGCTCGTACGCCCCATGTCACTGCATGTGTGGGGGGACTATAGTCGACTGCCCTCCGAGTATGTATGGCTTCCCCATACTAGAGTACCATTGTATGTACTCTAATGGAGGTTGAAGACCGGAAGCCGTATCCATACGGGGCATTCGGGACATGCGATCATTCCACACCGCAATAAATTGGCCATGCCTAACCCCCCAATCCAAGTCTTGTCTCCCTCTCTTATTTTTGCAATGATCCTCTCCCACCTGGCATAGCGGATCCGGGATATATTGGACGCAACCAAATTGCCGCAGCACTCGGTCCCCGTGATACCACTCGACTGCATTGAAACAGACAATTGGTGCGTTTGTGCACCACATATACGAGTGGATATAGGCGGACGGGGGTATAACGGCTACAATTTCCGGTCTACGGTATGGCATCCATATAAACTGCACGATTAATAACATTGTTAAAATTAAACACTGTGTGCGTAAGATATACAATCTACCACGTAACCAATATTGGAATCGCTTACCCCTTCCCCGGCATGTTGTTCAATCAGAAGCTGGTATATCGGGACAGTGTACGACCTCCCGATACCCGGATAAATACTCCACCTACAAAAAAAAAATTTAAGTCAAATAGTATCGATATAAAGAAATTTTCAATTAATAACAAGTTATATTTTATCACCTGTTTACTAGCGGGTATACGTATGGTTGGTGGGTAACTGATGCCAAGAATGGCATCCGATACAGAGCCCAGGACTACAATAGTGTAAGGCAGCCGCCTATGTCTACGGCCGCTGGATTTGTTGTCTGACAAAGCTCACGGTACAACCACGCAAGAACTGCGGAGCCCCAACTATATGAGCGAGCATTGCTCAAATCAGCCAATAGGGGTAGGTACTGAATATGAACCCTATTATTGTTTGCACCAGGCATCAATACACCTCCTATGATGTGCATAATGTACGATCGACTAGCGCACATAAACTCGCCTTCAGTGGCATCAGTTGATAACTGTTCATACCTCGCTCTTAGCCATGTAAATTTCAATTCTGTAAAATTTTCTCCATCATTGCCGTACGAGTCCCCTAGTAGGCTCTGACAAAGTGTAAACGGGTCAGCTATCGCACTGACGCCCGTAACGGGACTCCCGTCAATTGGGAGCCCAAGCGCGCATCGCAACATCCTCTAGAGTGATTTGTGCACTCTCCACACGGAAATGAAAAGTGTGGGTCTCCGGGCGCCAACGCTCGACTAGTGCGGATATTAAATCATACCGCAAGTCAAACGTCCGGATCAGTGCTGCTGACCCGAATCCAGCTTGCTCTATATACGGCATCAAACGTTCATCCGGGGGATTTCTTAAGCCATTCACCCGGCCCCTTAATACACGGTACGACTCCTGACATTGTTAAATCATAAAAAAAATTACTACTTATGATTAATAACATAATTTATTATGTAGCTATTTTGTTAATATAACCCGCGATTAATAAATAACAATACCTTACCATATTATTAGCAGCGTCAGATATGTGAGGAACTTTACTAATTAATGAAGCCATTTCCGTCTCAAATAAATTTTTTACCTACATAAAAAACAATAAATCTATATTAAATTAGTAACAAATAACATGCCAATACTACTAATATAACAAAAACATCATGTAAACGACGCATAATAAATATAATATTTTATTATTTATACAAACATAATAATATTAACTAAAATAATAATTAGGGTTTTTTACAAACAATGATAATAACTAATAATAATATTTACGGTTTCTTAATAATAATAATAATAATAATATATTAACATAGCTAAAGTAATAATAATAATTTTTAGGATTCCTTAATAAAACAATATTACATATACGTATACATTTTTCTAATAAAACCAATGATTAACAAATAATAATTTAGTACATAATTATTATATATTACGAGCCTTTGTCCGTTTTATTTTATATTATTTTAGTACATAATAATTCAAATGTATTATTTCTTTTAGTACGTAATGTTTCAAATGTATTATTTTACTATTTTTTTATATATCAATTTAGTAAAAACCACTTATTTTGACCATTTATTCATATTTTCCTTTTTCTCAAATTCTATTACTTTAAAAAAATATACTATTTTCGTATTTTATTATTTTATATTATTTATTTTAATACATAATGTTTTATGTATTATTTTAATATTTTTTTATACTAACAATAATTATAATATATTACTAACAATAATAATATAATACTAAATAAAAAGCATTTACCATTTTTTACTAACAACAATATTACACTAACAATAATAATAACTGTTTTATATACTAACTAAATTAATCATTAAAGTTTAACTAATAACAATATACTAACTAAAATAATGTTAGAGTTAAAAACTAACATATTAATACATACTAACATACTAACTAACATAAATATTTTTTTTAGGGTTTCTAACTACCTACCATTAATAATATAACTAACTTACTAGCTAACTAAATTACTACTTAACCTACTAATCCTAACTAAGTAACAATACTTATAATATAAATTACTAACAACAAATAAGTAATAAAATAAAATTAATATATAATAAAATAATATAATAACAATAACAAATCAAAAACACAAACATTATTTAAAAAAAAATTATACCTAATTTTTTCCTAATTTTTTTCCCGTGATTTCTTCCTTCTTTCTTTCTTCTTCCTCCTTCTTTCTTCTTTCTTTCTTCTTCCTCTTTCTTTTTCCGGCGCCACCACCTTCTTTCTTCTTCTTCTTCTTCTTCTTCTTCTTCTTCTTCTTCTTCTTCTTTTCTTCTTCGCTTCTTCGCTTCGCTTCTTCCTTGTCCAGTCCATTGTTAGGGAGGGGACCATTTTAAGGTCCCCATGCTGCACAACGTGCCAAAACCGCATGCAGGTGCCGCCTCTGGAAGGCCATTTTCCAGGCTTGGTGCCGCCTCTGGCAGGCCATTGTCCAGGCCTGGTGCCGCCTCTGCCATGCCATTGTTCAGCTACTGTCGGTTTGTCACTGTTTTTTTCTTCTTTTCCCTACATGCCTCACTGTTCTAACTGTTTTCTTTTTAATTTGCTACAGGGGAGGGCTGACACCAGGGTGGTGCCGCCTATAGGAGTGGCGTGACCACCCTGGTTATACCATTTCGGTAAATAACCAAAAAGGCAACCCATTTTGGTTTTTTTTTCTATCCCATTTCAGTAAAAAAACCTGGAGGATGTATCTTTGAAATAATTTTTTATCGTTCTACACACATTAGAGAAATAACTATTTTTAATAAAATTTTGTGGAAACCACTTGCATATTAAATTTTTTTATATACAATTTTTTTATACAATAATATAGAATAGTTGTTTCACAATACTTATTTAAATTCAATATTCTTTAAAATATTAATATAATATGTAGGGCCCATTATTAATAAATAATATTCATAATTTATTATTTGATTATTTTAAAAATTAGTTGTTTTTAAGTGATAATAATAAATTAAAGATCATTTTATTTATTAGAGAAAGGTAAATGTCATAAACCTCAAATTAACTAGAAACTTAATAAATAATATTATAGATAATATTAAATATTTATCTAAAATTTAAAATTCTAATTACCTAATTAAAATTATAACTTAATGTTTAAAATTATTATCATCATCTATTATCATTATCTATTAAAATTAATACAATATTATACGATTGAATATATAATATAACTTAATCTTTTTTTCTCAAGCCCTTTTTTGGGTCTAAAATTTTTATTCAAACCCTCTCAAATTTGGGGTGGACCTTCGAGTTTGAGCAGATAACCCGACTCATGAATAGGTCTATATTAAATGAATCTTATTTATTAATTTAAGATTATTTGTTTATAAAATAATATTATATTTTCTATTAAATTGATTATAATATCAATTGTAATGCTTTTAATTATACAATAATTTGTTATGTTTGAAAGTTGTAATCACATTATTATTGAGCTGGTAAAAGATTTATAACAAATAATTAAATATAATTTAGTTAATACATATAATTAACTCACCTATCGCACGAATATACAAATTAATAAGTACATGTTGAACTAACTTTGAAGTGAGATCAATTATGACTAGTTGAAAGATACAAAAGAATTCATGTGACTAAAATGGAAAAAGTTGAGGAACTTCATAACCAAAAAGGTAATTACATAAAGTTGCTTCATCACCAACCAATTGAAAAGAAAAGAAAAAGTAATAGCCACAGGAAAGGAAATCATTCTTCTTCTTAAAAAAATTGTCTCCTTAATTTAAGAAAAATAAAATTATTAATAAAATCTTATTTGAATTTTAAATGTATTAAATAATAGTTTTTAAAAATAATTGTAGAAAAAAAATTTTGAGTTTTGATTTTATTTTTTAATTATGCAGAGTAAAAAAGGAAATACCGTTGACAGAAAAGTTCTAGTATTCGTTTGTTTATTAGTTATACGTGGCGTGAACTGTCAGGACAATAAACAAGAGATTCTGTACAATAAACAAGAGATTTTATACGATTGCTTGTATGGTGTGCTTTATTAGTTATACGTGGCGTGAACTATCAGGAATGTCTGGTAAGGGTTGAATTTAAATGTCTATCTCTATTTTAAAATATGAGTACAATCTTTTAGTTCTGTATTAAGTAAGGCTAAGATGAGGTATGAATATGTTCTGGGCTAAGAGTGAATAAATCTTAAGGGTTTCCGTGAAAAAAAAATATGTATTTGTATATTAAGAAGGGTATCCATCACAATGATATGTAAAAATGGAAAGTGAGTGGTATTGTGTCATCTTCTAAAATTATTCTGAATCTGAGTTAATGTTATATTGAGTTATGGGATTCTGACATAACATGATATGGAATTCGTCATAATGACCTATACAATGATTTATCAGTATGGATATGTGTGGTACCCAATTAGGGTAGATCTGAGTATGAATTGATGGCATTAATTCTGCGTAAGTATTCGCCAAGCATATATGTATTCGCCAGTGATAAAATGTCAGTGAACAATTGTTTGAAATAAGAGTATTGGTTAAGACATGGATTGTTGGAAGTGGTTTCTGAGGGTATGTTCTGTTAAGAAATTTTTATGGGACAAGAGATTTATGAAATGTTTAGAAGGATTCCTAAATTAGTTAGATAAGGAAGATTGAGTATGACAAGAGCATGATAGTTAGTGTATAAGAGAATGGTAAACTGTGGTGGTATCCACTGAAATTAATGATGCAGAATAATTGGTACCTAGTAGTTCATACAAGATGCAAAGTATCCATCAAGTTATTGTTATAATGATCTCATTAAGTACTCCTGTACTTACAAGATTTGTGATTGCTTTTCAGGTATCTGAGAAGAGACTTCGACTGGAGGGGCGACACCAGGAGTATGCCAATGTGGTGGCAGAGTGAGCTATTATGCATACAGTGGAGATGTGGCGTAGTTTAGGAATACGCCTTTTGAGTCTGTATTAAATAAACTTCCATTTTGTAAGGATTTGTATTGAGTCTGTTGTAATCATATTATATTAAGTTACTTCCCTTGTTTTTATACAATAAGTTTCTAATTGAAATGCCAAAGAACATGTTTAAAGAAATAAGAAAATTATAAACTGTTTTTGCTAAATGGTTAAGTTTTGTGTAGTAACACCCAATATTCGGACCCAGTGAATTGCGTCGGGTTTGGGGCGTTACAAACACAATATTAAGGACTAAATTGAGCAAATAAAAACTCTAAAGACAATTTCGGGCATACATAGTAACTAAACTGAACATATCATACATATATATAATATTAGTAATTCAGTCAATCGGATCATGGATTCTGACATTATTTATTTTGTCAGTGACTTAATTGAATGAAATAAAACACTAAAAATAATTTGGATATCAATCAGGGACTATACTGGTCAAAATATAAAATCAGTTTAGTACACATTTCATGCTTCCAACCAAACACATTTTAAGACATATATGGATATACTAATTTCACCAATGCATTATATTATGCCAAACTATGCCAAATCAATCTTATAACACTTTTGAAAATTAAATGCTCCAATGACACAAAACACATGATTATAATCTAGACATATTAAAGATATACCAAGCTACTTTATTTTGCAAGTTTTAACATATATGGCTTATGCAAGCTTAAATTCATGAATCCAAATGGCATCAAACATGTTCAAAACTAAGCACAAAACTAGGCCATATATCAAGCTTAACATACAAACTCAACCTTAGCCATAAATACAACATTGGCATTCACAAATAAAGATGACCATTTCCATAATAAAGACCCTACATACATGCCACAATATTAGGACTCAAAATGAACATAATTTTACCGATTCAACGATAGTGTGATGTCTGCAATGATCCGACTTTATGAGTTTCGCAATCTAGAGATCTACAAGTAAAAGAACAACCATAGGTAAGCATTCAATGCTTAGTAAATTAAAATGAAAATTACAACACTTACCTTGCTCATAGGTGAACATGTTAACTACCAGAGGTTTTGGCATACATTTAGCTGGAACATGAAACTTAATGTCACAAGAGGGTGAACATAAGAAACATAAGTATTCATGTGCATCAAACATTTTAAACATAACTCAAAGTATCACAGATTGTTACAAATTCACATACACTCATTTCAATGTCACATTCTATCATAAATCCACATGTTCATACCATTTCTATTGAATCATGTATCATAATAGTTTATCAAATTCAGTTCATTTCATTTTCCAATTTCAAGATTCAATTTCAATGTTACGCCCAATGGAACCTTAGTAAAACAAACTCAGACACGCGGGTGAACTACACCACACTAAGATAGCTCATATGAGCTTAAACTACACCACACCAAGGCACCGAAGTGCAAAGCTAGTAGGCATCAAATGTTTAAACATTTTCAAATATATCTTTCCACCACACCAAGGTCTCCGTAGAGACATAATACTGATGACCTCCAATAGATGCTGGATCCCAAAATAACCTGTTATAATCTTTATATCATTAACTATCTTGTACACAAGCGTGCATATGACCTTACTTGAAACACCCCAAACTCGGCCCACGAACCCTGACCGGTTCTGGTATGTTCCTGGAGTAAAACAGTTCAAAACTTGTTTGTTTCTTGGAAAACTTTGGGTGATTTAGGAGAAAAATTTGGATTGGGTTCAAATTGAAAACATCGTTATTCTCGAAGATTAGGCTTTATTAAGACTTTATTGTTATATTTCAAAACCATAAGTTAAAGGAAAAAGTCGAGTTTTTAGAGTTTACTATTTAAATTGAAAATCATTTGTGTTAGGTGTTAAAACATTTAAAGATTTATTTTTAAGAAAAGTTGCTTAAACTTTAAATTGATAAAAATTGTATCATAATAAAATAAATAAAAATGCATGCATAATCAGTTTATAGCTATGGCCTTATTACATTAAAACAAAACCCGAATAAATCCAAAATACTTAGAAATAAAAAGTCTAAAATTAAAATAAAGTCTGAGTTGAACATGGCCACCACTAAGCTCCTGCCGACCCGGTCAGATTCATCGAGTGTCACTGAAAAATATCCCACAGCGGGGTGAGTCAAACAGACTCAGTGTGTATAACCAACACTAAGTCCCAACGATTCAGGCATATCATATCATATCATACGTATATATAACAGATAGAAATAATGATGCAAACCCGAACCCATACCTAGATAACCATCCGCTACACATCACCCGTACCAACCATCACACCGTGGGGACTACTAAGTCGACCCTCCATCCGCTACACATCATCGAAGGCAGTCGCTGCAGACGACTTGCTCATCGCCCTTATAAATTTTGTGGCATAGCCACAGACATTATTTTGTGACATAAGTCACCACATTCGATTTCGTGACATGAGTCACCACATTCGGATATTGTGGTATAAACCACGGATCACTTCCACGCCCATATAACCCATATGCCCCATGTCACACAGAATATGCAATATCATGCCTTATGCCTTATTCCACATTCTTATCGATATTCACATATGTACCATATTCCAAATATTCATATCATAATATTATTCATATCATTTATTAACATAATGTTAAGGTTACTTACCTGAGTACTTTGTACCATCACATGGTACCTTTGCCCACTTTTCACATTATTATAAACACATATATTAAATTGATGCCATAAATCTATTAAGAGTTAGTGTGGGGTACACACCTGGTTTACTAACGTGTTCACTGAATTCAGAAAGTCTCGATCTAATGCTCTAGACCCCTAGTTCCTACATTCGGCCAACACTAAGCATTTTAGCAAAAAGGCCATTCGGCTAAGCATCAATTCTCGAAGGATTATCACAACAAAAATCCTTACCTTGCGCCGATTGGTTACTAATCAAATCCCGAAAACACCACTTGCCTTATGAAGATGTCGAAATCCCTACTAATCAACTTGTTAGAATCGGCTTTAATACAAGAGTACTTAAGGAAAAAGCCCTTGGTTGAATAATACATTGGCTTACCTTGATCACTTCAAATCTGAAAGACCTCCTTCACGATGGCTACACAAAACACGAGAATATGACTTAATGAACATTCGACCATCCTTAGAAATCAAGGCCAACCCTTGATTTCGGCACACTAAAAGAAAAGAACCTAAACTGATTGCTAAAGGAGAGAAAATACTTACCACTATTAAAGCACCCTCAGAGAATCGGCTCTTAGATCCCAAAGAGAAAGGTTTGGCTAATCCACAAGAAGTGTTTCACTTCTAAAACTTGCGACAAAGAAAGAGAATAAGGGCACCTTGAGATTCGGCTATGGCTCCTATTGAAGATGGGATACTCGACTATCTCAAGAATATTTCGGCTTTTGAGCAAGCTATGAGAAGAAGAAAACGCTAATAACCTTAATGGTCTTTGAAGTTTCGGTCACCAACCAAAAGAGTATGAAAGCCGAAACTAGATGACTACTGCACAAGGGGAAAGAACGGCACTTAGAGAGAAAAGAAGGTCTAAATTTCGGCACACCCTCCTTATCAACTTCAAAACCGAAAATGCCACCCTTAGAGTCCTATATTCGGCCACCACCCTTTCTCCTCTCATATCCCTTATTTTGCTCCTATTTTCTCTCTTCTCTACCCATTCAAAATAGTTTGAATGAGTCAAGCATTATCACCTCCCTTTAGCCGAATTTTAAAAGGAATTTAATCTCATCTAAAGCTCATCCCCTCAGTGCCCCATTGCCGTCCACCTCTCTTGCTCCTTGCTGCAAAATAAAACTCTTTTATTTACTTCCCTTGTGGCTCGAACTCAAGCCCTTCTCCACTGCTTGTGGTGTCACTTACTAAGGCCTTAAGTGGCGCCTCCTTGCCACTTTTCCAAGCCCAATCTTGTGTCTAATTTCCCCTACAAATTCTCTTAAGGCCTATCAAGCTTAGCTCCTATTTAAAACGTAAAATTAAATATTTTTCTAAGGCATTCACCTACACTCTTAAGGTTCTAAAAATTCATAAAACATATTTACAACACACACAGGCATGCTACTTCACATAATTACGCAATAATGCACAAGCCCAAAATCCCGGATATTACATTACTGACATGCCAATTGTATCCTAGTCTTTTACTAAGTTCACATGGGCATCAATCATTCATATTTGCATATTCATATCCTGTAATTATTCATATTTGCATATTTATACCTTGTACTATGGCATATCAATTTCCAAAATTCCGTCAATTAAATCTGAACATATATTACACATACATTTAATGATACATTTTGAGATCTTTTCCATACTTCTAGTTTCATTGAATAGATACAACATCAATCACTTATTTCAATTCAATTCAATCTAATTTACTAACCATGTATACCAATTTATCAACATTTCAAATTATGTTCCAACATAGATAAAATTGGAAATAACATAAGCAAACCTATTAAACAAGGAAGGGTAGTAAGTTCTATAAGAACTTATCTTTCAAAACACAAACGGGTAGGTTTCTTAGGGCTTATTTAGCAATTTTAGCTTTTCCTCTACTAGCTCCACTTTTATCGAGTTCCGGTTCTAAATAATTATATATATGTATATCACATATAAATACACAATAGCTATTCACTGGCTCACAACAACAATGCCATGAAATGCATGATTCAACTAATCCCCTTTTTAATTATATACATATTTTTCATTTTATTCAATTTAGTTCCTAAACTCAGGATAAAACATAACTTTCGATTCCTAACTTTGGATTAAAATTTGATTTCACATATTTTCATTAGGGACCTTATACTTTCTATTTCTAACATAATTTCATGACAGATTTTATATTTATTCAATTTGGTCCCTATTATTACAAAGCTAACAAATAAGCTTAACTAACTTTACAAATTAGTCTTTTTCATAATCTAAGCTCAATATCTACCAATTTTAAGCCTATTTCATCAATTTACCAACAATGGAAAATTGCTAAATTTTCAACAATTGATCAAATTGATACATGAGCTAGTTAAATCAAGCCTCCATGATCATAAATCTATAAAAATTACAAGAAAATAACTTGAGTACCTTAATTAAATGGATGGTCGAATGCTAAGAGGGTTTTGAAGCTTTCATCCAACCTCTCTGTAATAGCCCGATTTTGGGGTTAGTCGGAACAACTATTTTGGAACCACAAATACGAGGTCGGAAAAATTATTTAATATTATTTTATGTGTTATAGCATGATCATATGAGTGCATGAAAATTTTGGTGAATTAATTTTAGTGATTGCATGCTTAATTTTGAAAAAGGACTAAATCGCATTAAGTGCGAAAGTTTTGTTCTATAAGATAAAGGTGTCAAATAACTATAGAACCTTAAATTGGAGGTCCTTAATGTGCAATTAGGCCCTTAGGAAAGAGTTGGCCGGCCATAGGGGACAAGAAAATACAAATTGGTCAAAGTTGGTGGAAATTAGGTGACTTAAATTGATGTAATAAAATAAAATAAGAAAAAGTTGTCATCTTTTTCACTCTCTCTTCTTCTCCACCGATTCTTACCCAAGGAAATGGCCATGGAAGCTTGAAAATTTCAGCAACTTCTAACCCTCACAAGTAAGTGATTTTGATAGTCATTTTTGATGATTTTTGTATTTTTGGAACCCTTGTAGCTTAATCTAGCTAATGAGGGGACTATATTGCAAAATGGTTGAAAGTCTAGGGTTTTTCCATGAGAATATTCATGTTGTTTGCTGCATTTTTATGGAAGAAAATGAATCTTGGTTGTTAAATAAACAACTTTTGTTAAGTGATTTTCATGAAAACACCTAAAATGGACCATTTTGTAAAAGTTGTAAAATAGGTGGTAGAGGTGTGAAATAATGGAAAATTTGGGCTGCTATAAGCATGAAAAAGGTTCGGCTATGCATGGGTAGTAAATAAATCGAACACATTTCAATTAACGAGCATAGGGGCAAAAGTGTAAATATGACAAATTTTAGGGGTAAAAATGTAATTTTACCAAAAATGTGAAATTGGGCTAATTTGAGTAGCATGATGAATAAATAAATTAAATGTGTTGTTATAGATCAAGGAAGATGAGATTCATAATTAGATCGGGGGAAAAGCAAGATAATCGAGTAATTGACTTAGTCCGTCGTTTCATACCGAGGTAAGTTCGTATGTTAATAAGCATTAAATTTGATATGTTTAAATGCTTAACCGATACCATGTGTTATTTCGTATGTTATTATTGGATCATGAATAATATAAAAATTACGAGATTGTATTGAAAGATCAAATTAAGAGAAATGCAGGGTAGAGTATGATCGAATTTCGACATGTGATGAATTGACGGTAAAGACCATGGTTGGACCATGGCAATATGTGTGCCAGTGTAAGACCAGTTCTGGGACATGGCATTGGCATTGATATGTGTGCTAGTGTAAGACCATATGCGGGACATGGCATCGACCACAATATGAGAGCAGCGTAAGACCACCATGCGGGACATGGCATCGGTATTGATATGTGTGCTAGTGTAAGACCATGTCTGGGACATGGCATCGGCCACGATATGAGAGCCAGTGTAAGACCATGTCTGGGACATGGCATTGGTACGATACATCATGTACAAGTATCCTTAGAATCCCAAGAGGTTTAACGGGTAAATCTAAAGATGATGTCAAAGAAATGACAAAGTATGATCATGTTGAAAGGGTACAGGTATGTACGCAAAATTCATGAGTACTGAAATCGATGTATATGGGACATTTGGTAAAATGTAAATGAGTAAGTCATACCTATGAAAATGATCTTGCGATGACCTTGTGACAATAGGTCTATACTTATGATGTATAAATAGGTGGTAAATTTGATTGATGACCATGTGTGAGGCTTTTAGGCCAAATTAAATTGAGACATGATAAGTTTAAGTTTTGTTGTTGATGTATAGGTTAAAGGGGCAAATGAATGGCATGTAAATATTCGATAATGACTATATATTGGAATGGCTAGTTAAGGATATGCTTTGGTGTTACGTATGATTAAATGGATGTTAATACAAAGCAATCATGAAAGAGTAAAATTAGCAATAAAATAGTTTTGGACAGCAGCAGTTGTATAACTTTGAAAAATCACCAAAAATTTTGGAAATTTAATTATAGGTTAAATGGGATATGAAATTAAAGCTTATGGAGTCTATTTCTACATAAAAGAAACAGAATAAGCAAAAGAATTTCATATGGTGAGATATTTGGATTTTAGTGAGACAGGGTCAGAATGATTTCAGAATCCCCTATTCTGACTTGGGAAATTCATTAAAAATTGTAAAAAAATAATCAAGGGATTAAATTTATATTATTGAATTTCTTAATGAGTATATTTTCAAGATAAACAAACAAGAACATCATTCAAGTTCTGTACAATGAGAAAATAAATTTTTAGTGAAGAAGAGTCAGAACTGTCGGACAGCAAAACATGGGAGACTTTAAAGAATAAAATGTATTGATTGGCTGAACCAAAAATTCTGGAAATCTTATGGTAAGAAGATATATGAGTCTAGTTTCAGGTAAAATTAGCTGATCTTAATTTGGAGTTCTGTAGCTCCAGATAAAAATAATTTGTTGACTGTAACTCGAGTAGACAGCTCAAGATGAACATAAATGAATTGTGAAATTTTATGCAATAATGATGGTATTATCTTGAGAGCTTATAATAAGAATTGTTAAAAGCATGGTAATCAATTGTTTATTATTTACATACGTACTTACTAAGCTTTATAACTTACTCTATCTATTTTCTATGTTTATAATGTCCTCAGGCTAGCTCGGGTTGGAGAACGTCGGAGATACCATCACACTATCAAGCTATCACTTCGGGTATTGTTGAATTCAAGTAGATGAGTTGTGGCATGTATAGGAGATTTAATTATGTTGGTAAGTGTCATAGCTGAATTTGCTAAATGTGGGCCTATGCTATTTGATAGATCATTTTGTATAAGGCCATGGATGATGGCTAATATTTGTTATTGTTATATGCATATGATGATGTTTTTCATGAATGTAAAAATTCGCATGGTTGAGCATATGGTATGTTAATGCATGATTGAGCAAGTTGTATGATTGAATTGATAAAGAATGTGATAAGTGTTGCATGTGAATGAAGTAAAGTGGCCATGTTGTGTAAATGTCTTAGTTGTGGTGAATTGGTCATGTATTATGTGTGGATGGGTGTTACTTGATGTTGTGTATGATGGTGCAAGTAAGGGTGGCAAAAGGCTTGGTAAATAGCCTTGTTTCTGTCCACACGGGTAGACACACAGGCGTGTGTTTGGGCCGTGTGTGACAGACGGTCTGTCCCATGGGCATGTAGTCCGGCCGTGTGTCCCCTGCACCTTAATTGTGAAATTAAATTCACCACACGGCCTAGCACATGGGTGTGTTCCTTGGCTGTGTGACCTTAAAGAGTTGATGACGTCAGAAACATAATGTCAAGGTTTTTGCACACGGGCTAGGGACACGGGCGTGTCCCAATATGCTCAGGCCGTGTGAGCTACATGGTCCTTCAGCATGGCCATGTTAAGAGGTCACACGGACGTGTCACTCTTCCACACGGGCGTGTGCCCCTGATTTTAATGATATTTTCTAAAGTTTTTCTAAAGTGCTCGGTTTAGTCCCGAACCATTTTCAAAGTGTGTTTTGGGTTTTGGGCCTCGTAGGTCCATATTAGGGACTTTAAGGCAAAGTTTGAAAAGTTTTAAAATTAAACGAACTTTTATGACTCGAAAATGTATGTTTGCATGTGTTTAAGATAGGTAACGCCTCGTACCCTGTCCCTGCGTCAGATACGGGTAGGGGGTGTTACACTCCCTATGGTGGATGGTAAGAAATGAGGAAGATGATGGTGAAATTCCATTTAATTTCGCTTTTAAATTTTAATTAATTATTAATTAACCTAGTTTAATTAATTTAATCATGACTTAATTAGCATGATTAATACTTAATCACACTTACAGGAAAATGTCACCATCATCCACTAACTCTTAACTAAAAATGGTCTAATAACCATTTTGGCCCTTTGGTTAATTACTATCTAGGTCCTCAACCCTTTGCTTAATTAAATCTCTATAACGATTGGACTTTTACAATTTAGTCAGTGAGCCTTAATTAACTATTTTATTGACTAAGGGCTAGTTTGGCAATGCTTTTGAAAAGTGCTTTTGAAAAGTGCCGTGGAAAAGTGCTTTTGAGAAGTGCTTTTGAAAAGTTTGCTTTAAAATTTGAGTGTTTAGCATTGCTGTCAAAAAGTGCTTTTGAGAAATAAAATGTCTATTTTAGACATGTTATTATCAAGTAACAAATATACATTTAAATAAAATTTAAATTAGTTAATATTATTATATTTTAGTAAGAATATAAAAAAATTACTATAACTTGTTAATATTTTAATATATGAAATATAAATTTTAAATATTTTTAAGTAATAAATATTAATTACTTATAAAATTTAATTAGAATATATAAACTACATTTTAAATATTTAAATATAACCATTAAATATTTGTAATTAATATTTTAAAAAATATTTTTTTATTTTTAATTAATGATTTTAACACATTTATAATTAAGTACCACGAAAAAAAAAAGAAAAATACTATGTTATTAGAGGGGTGAAACAGTAATTAAGCACTAAAAGTGTTTTTGGAAGAGGAAAAGCTAAAAATTTTAGCTTCTCCTTTTTAGAAGTGCTTTTCAAAAGCATTTCTGAAAAGCCAAAAATTCCAGCTAAAAGCAACTTGTTCTGCACAGCTTTTCTTCCAAAAGTGTTTTTGGAGCCAGAAGTGCTTTTGAAAAGCAATGAAGAACTGGCCCTAAATTACTTAGCCATTTGCTATTATTTTCTTACCATAACTCCATAAATATTCCTATTTTATATTTTTGGATTCGGTTTACGGAAATGAGATTCCGAAACCGCATTATTCAATATCACTGAAAATTGGACCATTACAAAATTAGTATATAAAAGAATAGAAGGGGGCATTGCTAGGTGAAATAATTTTCTTAAAGTTACCTTCTTTTTAAATGTGAGTTAATTTTTTTAAATTTTATGTTAAAATTGAAATTTTAAAAATAATATTATGGATAATATTAAATATTTATCTAAAATTTTAAAAAATCTAATTACCTAATTAAAATTATAACTTAATGTTTAAAATTATTATTATCATCTATTAAAATTAATATAATATTATACGATTGAATATATAATATAACTTAATCTTTTTTTTCCCGAGCCCTTTTTTCATGTCTAATATTTTTACCCAAATCCTCTTAAATTTGGGTGGATCTTCGGATTTGAACAAATAGTCCGACCCATGAATAGGTCTATATTGTAATAGCCCAAATTTCAGCGATGTCGAAAATAGTGGCTCGAGACCACCAAATCCGAAAAATAAATTCGTAGATTATATTATTTAATATTTACGAGCCAAATGTAGCTTTTAAAATTTTTTTGAAATAGTAAATTGTGTTTTATAAAGATTTATTTGGTCAAGAAATTGAGAAAAAGAGGTATCGAGATCTCGGTGTTATAAACCGAGTCATAAAATTTTTTATGAATATTTACGGAATTTCAATAAGGTAGTATTAAAATTTCGTTACAAAATTTTGACGTTTGGGTGGTTAATTAAATAAAAAGGACTAAACTGAAAAAGGTGTAAAAGTTGCTAAAAGGATTAAATAGCTCAATTGTCAAATGAGGAAGGACCTAAAGTGCAAATAAGTCCAAAGGAGATATTTTGGGCGGCAATAACTGAGAAAAATCAGGAAATGGGTGAAATAAGGGCAAAATTGGAAAATTGCCAAAATTAGCTAAATAAAAATGGGACCAAATTGGAATATCTAGAATTCTCTTCATTTCTCTTCATTTTCATCAGCTGAAAAACAGCCATAAAAGAGGGTTCAAGCTGGTTTTCATACTCTAGCTTCATGTAAGTTTAATTCTTGCTTTCTCCTCGAAATTTCTATGTTTTTGGACTTTTACAATTGGGTCCAACTTACTATGTCATTAGTTTTTTATTCTATGGCTAATTTTTAAAGTTGCTATGGATGAGTGCTGGAAAAATATGATGAACAAATATAGAATTGAAGCTTTAATTTTGATATATGATGATTTTCTCAAGTAAAATTGATGGAAATTGGTTTTAGAACTTAATTGTGAAAGAGTTTGGAATTAAGGTCTAATGCTAAAGTTCTGATTTTTAAGGGTTATGAAGTAGTTTAAAATGATAGAATAAAGTACTAATTGAGAAAAATTAGCCCAATTGAGGGGTTAATTGGATAAGGACTGAATTGTATGAACTGTGAAATTTGGGGCAAAATGGAAATCAACACTTTGCACTAAAACAGTTTTGGACAGCAGCAGTAGTCTAACTTTGAAAAATCACCAAAAATTTTAGAAATCAAATTAGAAGATGAATAAAATATCGAATTAAATATTATTGAGTCTAGTTTCTTAAAGAAGAAATGGTGTAAGAAATGGAATTGTAAATAATGAGATATAAAAGGTTTTGTAAGACAAGGTCAAAATAATTTTGGGTTCCCCTGTTATGAATTTGGAAAATCATAAAAAAATGGAGAAAAATAATTAGGGGCTTAAATTTATATTTTTAAAATAATAAATGAGTCTATTTTCAAGAAAAACAAACGGGAACATCATCCGAATCCTGTATGAGAAGATAATTAATTTTTAGTGAAGAAGGGTCGGAACTGTCAGACAGAAGAATAGGGGTGAATTTAAAGAATAAACTGTACTTATTGGCTAAACCAAAAATTATGAAAATTTTATGGTAAGAAGATATGTGAGTCTAGTTTTAGGGAAAATTAGAGGATCTTAATTTGGAGTTCCGTAGCTCAAGATAAAAATAATTTAGTGACTATGACACGGATGGACAGCTTGAATATTCACATAAATAAATAGTGAAAAATTATAGATAATGTTACTTACAAGTGTGTTATTTATACTAAGGATGTGGATGGAGAGGAGGAGGAGGAAGAATATATGAACGAATTGTATATAAATTGATCACATGCCCGATTATAATTGATAAATGTTGAATTAGAAATGATATAATGTTTTATTTGGAATATTTATTATGAAATTATGAATATCGTTATAATACAAAAATTGAACTTGTGAATTTATATGGCTAAATTTTAGTGATCATTTGTTAATTTTATGAACTTCATGATGTGTTATTTCATATGTATTGATGATAAAATCGTGAATAATGTAAAAGCATGAAAATTGAATAAATGATCAAATTGAGCACTTCAGTTCAGTGACAAGATGAATTGACGGAAATGACCATGGTTGAATCATGGCAACAAGTGATAAGTGATAGCCTCGGCTACACTTATCTGATCAAGGACAAGTGAAAGTGATAAGTGGTAGCTTCGGCTACCTGATCAGTGAAAAGTGGTAGCTCCGGCTACCTGATTAGTGAAAAGTGGTAGCTCCGGCTACCTGATTAGTGAATAGTGGTAGCTTCGGCTACAAGTGACAAGTGATTTCCGTGTAAGACCATACCTGGGATATGGCATCAGTGTGATACGTGTTTAAAATGTAAGACCATAGCTGGGCTATGGCATTCTAGTGAAAAGTGATAAATTGACGGATAAGACCATGGTTGATCTATGGCAAAGTGTGAAACGGAGGTATGGTATTAACCATACTGAGTTGTGAAACGTAGGTATGGTATCATCCATACTGAGTTGTGAAACGTAGGTATGGTATCATCCATACTGAGTTGTGAAACGTACGTATGGTATCATCCATACTGAATTGTGAAACGTAGGTATGGTATTAACCATACTGAGTTGTGAAACGTAGGTATGGTATCATCCATACTGAGTTGTGAAATGTAGGTATGGTATTAACCATGCTGAGTTAAGAAACGTAGGTATGGCATTTCCCATACCGAGTTGTGAAATGTAGGTATGGTATTTCAATGAGGAAAACCATACTGAGTTGTGAAACGTGGCACTGAGCAAAGACGTACTCAAATTCGTAAGACGTTTCCTAATTTGATAATAAGTAATACAAGGGGAGTGAATCAAATGAAAGAGAATGAGTAGTACCATGGCATAATGATAGTGAAGATGTAAGACCATGGCTGAGCTATGGCATTCTAGTGAAAAGACCATAGCTATGTTATGGCATCAGTGATTATCAGTGAAATTCAGTGCATACCGGTGCAGACCAATTCTGTAAGATGTTCACTAATTTGACAAAGTTTGGTAAGTGTTACATAGAATTATGTGATATAAGGAAATACGAGTTGATGAGACATGAACATAGAACTTAGTTGATGAATGAGTTCATTTGTGATTATATATTTGTACATCCTTGAGTGTATTATCCGTATGAATTGGTATTCCAAATGAGTTAATGAGAAGAGTTCTAATATGAAATAATCTGAATTCTAATAAAATATTATGAAATCGTACTTGAAATACATTGGTATGTCTTGTATATGTTATTTGAGTTCATAATGTGAAAAAGTATAAGTACAAGAGAAATTTAATGAGAATTGAGCCCATATACGTTTCTTGTTAATTATATGAAGTGTGCGACTAACAAATGGTATTAAGTATAAGACTCGATTGAATATCTTATATTGGTTTTTGTATGTATTAAATGTGGGTGAAGAATAAGGATCAAATGAGTGAGAAATATGACTTAGAAAATAACCTTAATTGTGAAAAATAACTTTACCACACGGCCTAGCAACACGGGCGTGTACTAAGGCCGTGTGACCCGAGTTCCTTCATAGATGCAAGTCAGAGAGTTACACGCCCCAGAGACACGGCTTTGTGAGCCACACGGCCATGCCACATGGGAGTGCCCCCAGTCACACGGGCATGGGACCCTTGTAAATGAGATAAATTTTGGGATTTTGCGAAAAATTTCATACGATTCTGATTTAGTCCCAACCCGATCCTAATGCATGATTTGGACCTCGAGGGTCCGTTAAAGGAACTTTTATAATTAATTTTGGTATTTGAACGATAAATGATTTAAATTATCTGTAAGTATTCCGTACTCTTCGGTAATGCCTCGTACTTTATTCCGGCAACGGATACGGGTAGGGGGTGTTACATATATAGGATGAATCTTATTTATTAATTTAAGATTATTTGTTTATAAAATAATATTATATTTTCTATTAAATTGATTATAATATCAATTGTAATGCTTTTAATTATACAATAATTTGTTATGTTTGAAAGTTGTAATCACATTATTATTGAAATTTGGTAAAAGATTTATAACAAATAATTAAATATAATTTAGTTAATACATATAATTAACTCACCTATCGCATTTAATATACAAATTAATAAGTACATGTTGAACTAACTTTGAAGTGAGATCAATTATGACTAGTTGAAAGATACAAAAGAATTCATGTGACTAAAATGGAAAAAGTTGAGGAACTTCATAACCAAAAAGGTAATTACATAAAGTTGCTTCATCACCAACCAATTGAAAAGAAAAAGAAAAAGTAATAGCGACAGGAAAGGAAATCATTCTTCTTCTTACAAAATTTGTCTCCTTAATTTAAGAAAAATAAAATTATTAATAAAATCTTATTTGAATTTTAAATGTATTAAACAATAGTTTTTAAAAATAATTGTAGAAAAAAATAAATTTTGAGTTTAATTTTTAAGTTATGCGGAGAAAAAAAAGTTCTAGTATTAGTATGTTTTATTACTATTCGTTTTCAATTAAAGAAAAGAAAAGAAAGAAGAAACCTTTTTATGAGTTGGACCAATTTAGATAAGGTCAAATTTGACCGGGTCAAACAAATATGATTCGTTTTATTAGATTTAAAATATAAAATATATTAAAAGTAGTATTTAATTGATTAAAATATAATCCGATTGGATTCTGAAATATTTTATTCCAAATCAGGCGCAATTCGTGTTGAATAAATAGCTGATTTTCTTCTTTCAGCTCAAGTAAAATTGATTCTTTTTCCTCTATTTATCAATCTATCGTCTATTTATCTAGGTTATAATTAGATTATATCTATTTTCCCATTTTGATGTTTAAATTTATATATTTTATTTTGATATTTAAACTATTTTTTATAATTTTTTGTCAAAAAAATTAGTAGAGTTATTTTTTTATGTCATCTATAATATGGCCATTGATTGATGACGTGATCATTAATCGATCATTGGTTGACTATTGATCGATTGTTGGTTGTGTCGAAACTATTTTTAAAAGTTTGATTTTAAAAATGGGGATCGACTTTAAAAAACGAAAATAGGAGTCGCCACCAATCCTTTTTTTACTTAGGTGTGATTGGATCACCTTAAAAAATATTTTATTTTGAAACATATTGATTTTGGTCTACAAAAACGAGAAAACGGGTTCGGGAGTCGGTTCCATATGAGGAAGGGTTAGCACCCTCATAACGCCCAGAAGTTGGTACCTAATCGATAAAATCATGTCCTAACGTTAAAATTTTGAGAAATTTAAAAAATGGACCTTTTATTTGAAGAAAAAAACCCAGACTTATCTATCTCAAAGAAATAAAACACTATACCCAGTAAGTTAGGATATAGCATCTCATGACTTTGAAACTAAGCACGTCTTTATTTTAGAAAATTCCTACCTCGAGACGCAAAACGTCGAACCCAATAAGTTAAGGCACAACGATCCGAATTCCCAAGAATAGGTTTTTTCGATTTGAAATTGGTAAATCTCAGTTTTTTTTTTTAGAAAGAAGGGATAGGTAATACCTAAAGTTTCACGAGAAAAATCGAACCCAATAAGTTAGGGCAAAATTCTTCTCGAAATCCTTCAAATATCACATATCACCGTATTTTGAAAACCATTTGAAATAAAATGCTTTAAATCAACAAATTTTGTAAAAACAATGATTTGAGAAAGATATTACAACATGCATATTGAAATAAATAACAAAAAATAAAAGAATAATATAAATAATAATATTACTACAAATTATACTAACAATAAATAATTAAAAGAGTAATATAACATAAATATAATTAAGAATGATGTTAAGCATTGAATATACAATATAATGGGAAAAGGAATATGATGATTTCTAAAACTATTTAACATATATAAACAATGTTTTAAATAAATAAAAAAAAATATAACAAATACATAATTCAAAACATATATAAATAATTATACATAAAAAATAGTAAACAATATATAATAATTTTATATAAAAAAACATATATAATATACTAATTATAAAATTACATACATAATATAAATAATATAAATAAAATATGTTATATAATATAAATAGATTTTATATAAAATGAAATAAGGTATGATATAATATAATACTATGTAATATAAAGATTTGAAAACATATAATATAGTAATTGATATATAGAAATAATATATAATGAAAATAATTTTAACAAAAAATAATAATAATAGTTTAATATTTAAAGATATTATATAAAAAAATATATAAATTTATACTATTAATGTATTAATATATAAATAATAGAGAAAATAATATAGATTATCTAATATAGTAAAATAATTTAATACAATATTAAAATAATAAAATAAAAGGATAAAAAAGAAATTAAAACAAAGAAACAAGGATTAAAATGGCAATTTTGCCAAGTTTCAAAACGACGTCGTAATAAATTTAGCTTTCAGTGCAGCCCGAAAGACTAAATTGAAATGTAAATAAACTTTGAGGCATAAATTAAAAAATAATAAAAACTGGATTAAACAAATTAAAAATGCGGAAGGGTCTATTCGGTAAATAACCCATTTCACAAAAAAAAAACACGCGGATCCTTCGGGTCGGGTCAACTGCCCGCGGATCCTTGGTAAAACAACGTCGTTTTGGTCCTTACCTGACCACGCCAAAACGACGTCGTTTCCTTGGCGTATATAAGTCACAATTCAGAGAAAAAAAAATCATTCAGCCTTAGTTTTTTTAAAAAAAATTCAAAAACACTCTCAAACCCTCTGTTGGGGTTCGGTCATCGGGTTCAAGGACTGAGTGCGCACGCGCCTCACGCGCCTCCGTGGCCGGTGGCCGGAGGCCGGAACATTTATTTCTCAGACGCGAATCGAAAGGTAAAACACCCTTTTCCCTATTTTTGTATCTTTTTTTATAAAAATATACGTGCATGAAAAGAATATAAAGAATGCGTAAATAAAAAAAAACCTCTGTATTGCAAAAATCTGTTCTTTTATTTATGTATTTTGTGTGTATTTTTGTCTCTCTGTCACTGTGGGTATTCGTATCCTCCTTACAGGTTTTTGTTGGGGCTTTTTATAGCCCAAAAACAAATCGAAAAATAAATACAAAAATCTGTCTTTCCATTTTTGCAGTGTTCCACTGTTGTTTCTTTCCTCTTTTTGTAGGTGATTGGCGCGGGACACGGTGGCGATAGGGGGATTTGCGCGCGAATCGCATGGATTGCGGCGCGACTGATGTGCGCGAGGCTGATTGCGGCGCGACGCTCGATCTCCTGCTGAAGCGGCGCCTAGGGGTTCGAGAAAACCCTAGGGTTCTCGCTTAGTTCTTGAGCCATTTGGGCCGTGTGTATTTGGGTTCTGTTTGGGTAGTCTATTGGGTTATTGGGTCACAGGTTGTAAATGGGTTACTGGGTAGTTTTAGTTTTGGGTATTGGGCCACCAGATTAGGTTATTTGTAAAAGGACATTTAAATGGACATTTGGGTTAATTTTATTTTTTGTTTTATTCTAGTTTATTTCCAAGCCCGGGCAAAATGGGCTATTACAGCTGCCCCTCTTTGCTCATTGTTGTGAAACAATAATAGAGCAAAGATAATAGAAAGTCCAATTTTGCCCGGTCTTTGTCGAGCCTTGACTTCTTCAAGGGCTTCCAACTCCACTGCGACTTCAAGGAGATAAAGCTTGAAAATGTCTTTGATCTGCTTCTTACAACTTCAGGAATGCCAGATCTACAATCTTCAGTCTGCTCCACTATCATCTCTAGGGAACAAAATCTAAACTTGCCAATTTGCTTCCTTACTATCTTCAGGAAGGCTTTAATCTTCAGCCTGCTCCACTATCATCTCTAGGGAACAAAATCTGAACTTTTTAACTTGCTTCCTTACTATCTTCAGGAAGACTTCAATCTTCAGCCTGCTCCACTATCATCTCTAGGGAACAAAATCTGAACTTTTTTAAATTGCTTCTTACTATCTTCAGAAGACTTCAATTTTCAGTTTGCTCCACTACCATATCTAGGGAACAAAATCTAAACTTTTCAATTTGCTTCCTTACTATCTTCAGGAAGACTTCAATCTTCAGCCTGCTTCCACTATCATCTCTAGGGAACAAAATCTGAACTTTTTAAATTGCTTCCTTACTATCTTCAGGAAGACTTCAATCTTCAGTCTGCTCCACTATCATTTCTAGGGAACAAAATCTAAACTTTTTAAATCGCTTCCTTACTATCTTCAGGAAGACTTCAATCTTCAGCCTGCTTCACTATCATCTCTAGGGAACAAAATCTGAACTTTTTAAATCGCTTCCTTACTATCTTCGGAAGACTTCAATCTTCACTGCTCCACTATCATCTCTAGGAACAAAATCTGAACTTTTAAATTGCTTCCTTACTATCTTGGAAGATTTCAATCTTGACCTATTCCACTATCATCTCTAGGAACAAAATCTAAACTTTTCAATTTGCTTCCTTACTATCTTCAGGAAGACTTCAATCTTTAGCCTGCTCCACTATCATCTCTAGGGAACAAAATTTGAAATTTTCAATTTGCTTCCTTACTATCTTCAGGAAGACTTCAATCTTCAGTTTGCTCCACTAACATCTCTAGGGAACAAAATCAACTTTTCAATTTGCTTCCTTACTATCTTCGGGAAGACTTCAATCTTGACTGCTCCACTATCATCTCTAGGGAACAAAATCTGAACTTTTTAACTTGCTTCCTTACTATCTTCAAGAAGACTTCAATCTTCAGCCTGTTCCACTATCATCTCTAGGGAACAAAATCTGAACTTTTCAATTTGCTTCCTTACTATCTTCAGGAAGACTTCAATCTTCAGCTTACTCCACTATCATCTCTAGGGAACAAAATCTGAACTTTTCAATTTGCTTCCTTACTATCTTCAGGAAGACTTCAATCTTCAGTCTGCTCCACTATCATCTCTAGGGAACAAAATCTGAACTTTTTAAATTGCTTCCTTACTATCTTCAGGAAGACTTCAATCTTCAGCCTGCTCCACTATCATCTCTAGGGAATAAAATCTGAACTTTTTAAATCGCTTCTTTACTATCTTCAGGAAGACTTCAATCTTTAGCCTGCTCCATTATCATCTCTAGGGAACAAAATCTGAACTTTTTAAATTGCTTCCTTACTATCTTCAGGAAGACTTCAATCTTCACTGCTCCACTATCATCTCTAGGGAATAAAATCTGAACTTTTTAAATCGCTTCCTTACTATCTTCAGGAAGACTTCAATCTTCAGCCTGCTCCACTATCGTCTCTAGGGAACAAAATCTGAACTTTTTAAATCACTTCCTTACTATCTTCAGGAAGACTTCAATCTTCAGCCTGCTCCACTATCATCTCTAGGGAACAAAATCTGAACTTTTTAAATTGCTTCCTTACTATCTTCAAGAAGACTTCAATCTTTAACCTGCTCCACTATCATCTCTAGGGAACAAAATCTGAACTTTTTAAATTGCTTCCTTACTATCTTCAGGAAGACTTCAATCTTCAGCCTGCTCCGCTATCATCTCTAGGGAGCAAAATCTGAACTTTCCAATTTGCTACACCGTCCTCTGAAGGACATGTCCTGTAGACTCGAATGTATTATGGATGACATTTACATGAATGCAGAATTTCATTAGAATGATCCCATTTTTTAAAATGTAAAATGATTAGGACGTATGATAAGAATGAATCTAATGCTCCTAACTAAATGATATTAGGGATGACATTTGCATGAATGCAGAATGTCATAAGAATGATCCTATGTAATGATTAGAATGCAATGATTGAAATGAATCTAATGCTTCTAACCAAATGTATTATGGATGAATGCAGAATGTCATGAGAATGATCTCCCCCCTTTTTTTTTGTACAACGATTAGGATACAATGATCAAATGCTCCTAATTGGAAATGTGAGAATGATCCCTATTTAATGTTTGGGTTGTTATTGCTCAAATTTCATCAAGTTTCTATCACTAATGTGCTACCATGCTTTCTCGTTCAGCTGGTATCTTCTGACAGAAAACCCAAAGAAACGATCATGTTCTACTCAACATACCTGCCTCGCTGTATGTACCACCCATTACAATTTCAGGGGAATAGCATTTGGTTTTCCATCCAATCTGTTACCACTCAGAGGTATAGAACTTATATCATTTTTCATCAATTTGATCTGTTACACCATTCCCTGGGTGTAATGACCAGATGTATGTGTCTGAAATCTGCAAGGTATCCCGACAATGATCCCCTTTTTCACTTGGATTGACCTTGTTCATCATTTGCCGATGTGGTATCACCAACGAAATTGTCTTATCCAATAAGAATCTGAAGAGATAATCATTTTTCAGTGTTTCCAACCTTTAGGCTTGGTGAGTTCTGAACAATAGTTATGTTTCAGATTCCTTATATTATTTAGAAGCTTCTAGAGTAATATGTGAGACTCTTTTTATGAAAGTATTATTAGTCCATTAATCTTTATTTCAATATAAAATGCTTGAAAAAGATCACAACAATGGACGAGAAAGAAATTAATCAGGAGCATGGCTCGAAACAAATAAGTTAATCAAAGATCACCAAGGCAATAAAATAAAATTGATCTGGGTGTATCTTGAAAAGAAAAAAGTAATCAAAGATAACAAATTCAAAAAAATGGGTATGATAGAAGCTAGATGCCCCAGATATCGCAGCCTGAGCTTCTTTGTTCAAACTTCTTGAGAACCATTTTAAACTCAATATGTGTTTAGGGGATCTAGAGTACTCAAGTCGCAGCATACTTCCTCATTGTTAATTCAGGCATAGAAAGACTACCACATGCCCTATCTTTGATCAAAATTTAAGCCGCCCTTCTGGGTTTTTGGCTCAAAGCCCATTTGGTCTCAAAACGCCCTTTGCGGGTTTTCGCCTTGGCCTCTCCTTCTTTTTCTTTCTTTTTTTTTCTCTTTTCTCTTTTTTTTCGAGGTGAAAATTTGAACTCAAGGTGCCCTTTACGGGTTTTCACCTTAGCCTTTCCTCTTTCAGGCAAAATCCCTCTTAACTAAACCTGAATTCACTGAATTGGGCAAGTCTTCACCATCTGTCTCGGTCAATATCAATGCTCCTCTAGAACAGGCCCTACATAAGTCCTTCCCAGTTCGGCATATGCTTTCCTCTAAAATCGTTTTGTAGAAGAAAAATCTTTTTCAACATCAGGTTTCTTCATGGAATTCCCTAAGATGAACTTCTTTAACGTTAGCTTGCCTCATCCGGCCATGACGAATAGCTTTTAACCTTTTCTTCAATTAGGTTCAATTGATGAAAACACTTCCAATCTATAAACCAATGGGTAAGATGTTGCCCCGGCAAAGGTCCTGGCCAACGTTCAATAATCATAGAGAGTAAATGATAGCTTCTTATACCAATCTTTACAAGTCTTAGCCACATTTCATTTTTTTATTGTGTTTTTTTTGGCAACTTTTGTTGCACTGTGATATGCTTCCTAATCTTTGGACAAACTGTAAACTTTAACTTTGTACAATTATACATCATTAGACGTTATCCTTTATGGCATTCTTTGCTGGCATCTGATCCTTTCCTTTTTTTTGAATTTTTTTTTGAATTTGATGACTTCGACTTTGTAACATTGGCATATGAAGCTACCTCCACCCTCTTAGTGAAGTAAACAACGACTATGCCGATAAATCGATATTGGCTAAAAGCTTTTGACGAGATTAGTCCCATCACATCCATGCCCCACATATGGAAAATTTGTGAAGAAATGGATAAGGCACACGAATCTTGTCTTCTTATATACGGCATAGCTGATACCATCTCTTTCTATGTAGATTAGCAGTGCCAGATCCTCATGTTTAACTCGTGTCTTAATAGCCCAAGCATGTCCTGATATGATCGTGCAAAAATAACTTTGAATTCTTAAAAATAATTCGATGATGTCCTGCCTTAGTTCTGTAATGAGCTAGGCTACAATCTCTGTCATTTTCAAAGTCTTGAGATCCCCTAGACCCATATTTCATTCAAAAAGGGAATCTGTAACAACGTCGCTCATGTCATTGATATCTGAAGACCTATTGTAGGCTCGAAGGAGGATTCTAAAGAATAAGTGATTTAAAGAATGGTTATTTGTATGATATGAATAAAAGAAAATTTGAAAGAAAAATAAAAGAATCTATACATGGAAAGAATGAAAGGATATTTGTTCAAAAAGATGCATTTTATTGAAATAAGAATTCAGGACACAAGCCTATTTCACAAAAGGGTTCTTATTGCCTCTAGGCTTAAGGCAACAAGCATGTTTTGAATATTACTCTAGATTAGCTCTAAAAATACAGAGATCTCTTCCACAGTCCCATTATTCAAAACACTTCCAAGTATACAAGGGCTTAGAAACTTCATTCCCCGATTCCCTCTTCGCTCTTGATTTCTTCAAGGGGTCGCAGCTTTCTTGTCCCCTCCTTCAATTATTGCATTTACTGCCTCGTCATAGTGATCAAATTTTAATGATTCATCGAACTTCACAATTCCCATTTTAATGAACCTTTCAACCAACTTCTTAAACGTAGTACAATTTTCAATTGAGTGACCCTTTATTCCCGCATGGTACTCACATTGGGCATTCTCGTTATACCATTTTAGGAACGGAGGTTGCAATGGTTTCAAATAAAATGGGGACACCACGTGTGCGTCAAACAAACTTTGATATAGCTCCTGATACATCATTGGGATTGGCGTAAATTAGAGCTTTTCAGAGTTTTGCCTTGTGCCCGACTCTTGTCTCACCGACCCTTGTTGCCCAGCAGTGATCACCTTTGGCTGGTTAACAATAATTGCTTTTGAGTACCCTTTGTTGTATGTACTCGTATTATTCACCTCGTCGTCTTTTTTCCTAGGAGTAGACTTTTTATTGGTTTCCCCTGCTTCATCTTGCCACCCCTTATGGCATTTTCAATCATCTCTCCTGCCATCACTATATCCACAAAGCTCTTGGTGGTACTTCCTATCATGTGAGTGATGAAGGGATCCTTCAAGGTATTGATGAAGAGCATTGTAGTCTCCTTTTCTAGGAGTGGTGGCTGAACTTGCATGGCGACCTCTCTCCATCTTTTTGCGCATCTTGCTGAAGCTTTCATTTGATTTCTTCTCCATGTTTTGCAAAGTGATTCTGTCAGGCGTCATGTCCGTAACATGATTGTATTGCTTCATGAAGGCTTGAGCTAAGTCTCTCCAAGAGCTAATGTTAGCACGGCTGAGTTGATTGTACCACCTAGATGCTGCCCCCACTAAACTGTCTTGGAAACAATGAATCAAAAGTTGATCATTGTTCACGTAGCCAGTCATGCGTCTACAAAACATAGTGATGTGGGCTTCAGGGCAACTAGTCCCATTGTACTTCTCAAATTTCGGCATCTTGAATTTATGAGGAAGTATCAGATCCAGGACCAAACTCAAGTCCTTGGCGTCAATACCGTGATGATGGTCGGCATTTTCCAAAGCCTTGAATTTTTCTTCCAACCATCTATAGCGATCCTCCAACAGCCTTAAAGATTCAGTTCTTATTCTCTCTCTCTCTGTTATGTCCAAATCAGGGATAACGGGATTGGCAGGGTCATCTCCTGGGTTAGATCCTGAGCCGACCTGGAAGTTCATAGGTGGTCTAGTATCAGCTTGCCCCTGTTGAGGCCTAACTGTGATAGGCGGCCTTTGGGGATACTCCTCAGGTTGTACATTCAGTGAGGTGAAACCCCGAGGAAAATCCTCATTATCATCAACGTTAACTATGGGACCCTTCCCTTTGTCCATTGCCCCACTTAGCATTTGGGTCATTTGAGCCATCATACTCCTTTGAGCTTCCAACATCTGGTCCTTCATCTCTTGTTGGAGTTTTGCCATTTGCTCTTGCATCTGGTCTTGTATGTCTTTTTGGAATTGTTTCAATCTCTGATCCATTTTCTTTAACTTGGCCCGTGTACCGTAAGGGTGTTCAGCTTCAAGATTTCCCTTCTTTTTTCTCTTTTCTCTCTCTGTTATAATTTCAACTAATTAGACTCTCTCTATGGACTTGAATGCATATGATGTAATGTAATGCAAATGCATGAATGCAAAGAAAGAGAGGCATTGATTCTGAATTCAATTCCATTAGAAAAACTTTTCTAGAAAGTAGATTTCTTTACATAAAACGGATCACATATACGACCATGCCCTCATATTCCAAACAAAAACTTCAATCCCCTTCTTCGCATAGGTCAAATCTTGCAAACTTCTAATAGATGCCTCCTATTAGCTCCTTTTTGCTTGATCTGGGCCGCGACTCACTGCTCACTTATCTTTGCAATGCTTATTAGCCTCTTCAAGAAAGCCTTGCCGTGGTGATTCTCGAATAATCTTTGTCAGGTTGAATCCTTGGGCAATAAACTCTTGTATTCTTTCACGAACTATCAGTCTTCTCTCGTTGTGTTTGCTTGAAACATATTCAGACAACCGTATTATAATCGACTTTATAAAAAACTCCATTTCCTTATGACAAACTTTTCTATTTAGCAATCGAATTTGAATCAACACCTCTTTTCTATGATATGGATGCAATACAATCAAAACAAAATAAAAAACGTTAGCACAAGGAAATAATAAATAACATAGAACACCTATCTGGATGACCACTAGGGTTTGACATAGTTCTACCTAAGGTGGGCTCTTAGGGTTCACTATATGCGGTTTAGTTCTAAAGTTGAGGTACCCGAACCAGCAGATTCCTCGATCCTCACCCATTATAGGCTCATATGGACCGAGTTCAGTTCAGGGGAATACATTTCCCTATGGTTGCACGGAGATGAAAATCTCACGAAGACATAGGTACGGATGTATCCCGAAAGCAGTTCACTATCCTGCACGGAGGTGAAAACCTCACGAAGGAGTAGCTTCTCGCTCCCACTTAAGGGTGTGACCACAATGGTCATGCAATCCAATGCATAAATATTATATACAAATAGAATCTCATGCAAAAAAGGATCATAATTTTTAAACCAGATTTTTAAATTCAGACATAAGGACATGAATTCATCGATTTTTCGGCTTGACTCTCTTATGGTCCCCAGTGGAGTCGCCAAGCTGTCGAAACCATTTTTAAAAGTTTGATTTTAAAAACGGGGATCGACTTTAAAAAACGAAAACGGGAGTCGCCACCAATCCTTTTTTTACTTAGGTGTGATTGGATCACCTTAAAAAATATTTTATTTTGAAACATATTGATTTTGGTATACAAAAACAAGAAAACGGGTTTGGGAGTCGGTTATGTATGAGGAAGGGTTAGCACCCTCATAGCGCCCAGAAGTTGGTACCTAATCGATAAAATCATGTCCTAACGTTGAAATTTTGAGAAATTTAAAAAATGGACCTTTTATTTGAAGAAAAAACCCAGACTTACCTATCTCAAAGAAATAAAACACTATACCCAGTAAGTTAGGATATAGCATCTCATGACTTTGAAACTAAGCACGTCCTTATTTTAGAAAATTCCTACCTCGAGACGCAAAACGTCGAACCCAATAAGTTAAGGCACAACGATCCGAATTCCCAAGAATAGGTTTTTTTGATTTGAAATTGGTAAATCTCAGTTTTTTTTAGAAAGAAGGGATAGGTAATACCTAAAGTTTTACGAGAAAAATCGAACCCAATAAGTTAGGGCACAATTCTTCTCGAAATCCTTCAAATATCACATATCACCGTATTTTGAAAACCATTTGAAATAAAATGCTTTAAATCAACAAATTTTGTAAAAACAATGATTTGAGAAAGATATTACAACATGCATATTGAAATAAATAACAAAAAATAAAAAAATAATATAAATAATAATATTACTACAAATTATACTAACAATAAATAATTAAAAGAGTAATATAACATAAATATAATGAAGAATGATGTTAAGCATTGAATATACAGTATAATGGGAAAAGGAATGTGATGATTTCTAAAACTATTTAACATATATAAACAATGTTTTAAATAAACAAAAAAAAATTTATAACAAATACATAATTCAATACATATATAAATAATTATACATAAAAAAATAATTAGTAAACAATATATAATAAATTTATATAAAAAAACATATATAATATACTAATTATAAAATTACATACATAATATAAATAATATAAATAAAATATGTTATATAATATAAATAGATTCTATATAAAATGAAATAAGGTATGATATAATATAATACCATGTAATATAAAGATTTGAAAACATATAATATAATAATTGATATATAGAAATAATATATAATGAAAATAATTTTAACAAAAAAATAAAATAAATAATAATAGTTTAATATTTAAAGATATTACATAAAAATATATATATAAATTTATACTATTAATGTATTAATATATAAATAATCGAGAAAATAATATAGATTATCTAACATAGTAAAATAATTTAATACAATATTAAAATAATAAAATAAAAGGATAAAAAGGAAATTAAAATAAAGAAACAAGGATTAAAATGGCAATTTTGCCAAGTTTCAAAACGACGTCGTAATAAATTTAGCTTTCAGTGCAGCCCGAGAGACTAAATTGAAATGTAAATAAACTTTGAGGCATAAATTAAAAAATAATAAAAACTGGATTAAACAAATTAAAAATGCGGAAGGGTCTATTCGGTAAATAACCCATTTCACAAAAAAAAACACGCGGATCCTTCGGGTCGGGTCAACTGCCCGCGGGTCCTTGGTAAAACGACGTCATTTTGGTCCTTACCTGACCACGCCAAAACGATGTTGTTTCCTTGGCGTATATAAGTCACAATTCAGAGAAAAAAAAATCATTCAGCCTTAGTTTTTTTAAAAAAATTTCAAAAACACTCTCAAACCCTCTGTTGGGGTTCAGTCATCGGGTTCAAGGACTGAGTACGCACGCGCCTCACGCGCCTCCGTGGCCGGTGGCTGGTGGCCGGAGGCCGGAACCTTTATTTCTCAGACGCGAATCGAAAGGTAAAACACCATTTTCCCTATTTTTGTATCTTTTTTTAATAAAAATATACGTGCACGAAAAGAATATAAAGAATGCGTAAATAAAAAAAACCTCTGTATTGCAAAAATCTGTTCTTTTATTTCTGTATTTTGTGTGTATTTTTGTCTCTCTGTCACTGTGGGTATTCGTATCCTCCTTACAGGTTTTTGTTGGGGCTTTTTATAGCCCAAAAACAAATCGAAAAATAAATACAAAAATCTGTCTTTCCATTTTTGCAGTGTTCCATTGTTGTTTCTTTCCTCTTTTTGCAGGTGATTTGCGCGGGACACGGCGGCGATAGGGGGATTCGCGTGCGAATCGCATGGATTGCGGCGCGACTAATGTCTTGCGCGAGGTGATTGTGCGCGACGCTTCGGTCTCTCTTTGAAGCGGCGCCTAGGGTTTCAGAAAACCCTAGGGTTTTGCTTAGTTACTGAGCCATTTGGGCCGTGTGTATTTGGGTTCTGTTTGGGTAGTCTATTTGGTTATTGGGTCACAGGTTGTAAATGGGTTACTGGGTAGTTTTAGTTTTGGGTATTGGGCCACCAGATTAGGTTATTTGTAAAAGGACATTTAAATGGACATTTGGGTTAATTTTATTTTTTGTTTTATTCTGGTTTATTTCCAAGCCTGGGCAAAATGGGCTATTACAGGTTGTACATTGATTTAATATATATTTTAGTTCTAGATTTTTTGGAATATTTCTTTTCTTTTTTTGAATTATTTATATTATATATATTTTGTAATTTTTATTTATTTTATAATTGATATATTAAAACAAATTGATTTTTTTTTAAATTTAATCAAATTTTATATATTGTTTTAAAATTTTATTTTATACTTTTTAGGAATTTATATTTTTTTACTATTCTATATTTTATATAATTATTTTATAATGTGTTATTTAGTATAATTTATATATTATAAAGTTTTTATTTTTAATTTAATAATTTTTAATTTTTTAAATATATTCTATAGATAGTATATTTGAAATTTAAATATTTTTAATGGATGCCACATGGTGCGTTCTCATTAGTTTGGTGTGCCACTTTTTTTTTAGGGTAAACTGTTGAATTTAGTGCCCTTAGTGTAATAATTTCGTCTTTGTATACTTGTATTTTTCGAACAAATTGATTTAATAAAATATATATTAATTACATAAATACCCTTTATTGTCCTCAAATTTTTGCACGCAAAGCAATTTGGAAGCAAATATTGACTCATTGATTGTCTAATGTTTAGTTAATACTAAGTAATATTACGTGGTTGGATTGTAGTATGGAAGACAATATGTATTAGTGGATAATCTAAACACATCCTTAGTTTAATTGAAAATAAGAAAATTGATTGAAAGGCTAATATGCTGTATATTAAGTCCAATTAGGGAGATACCTTATCTTGGATATTGGAGTGGGTGACTCCTTAAAGATAGAGATATACATGTGACTGATTGGACTGACAATACATTAGACATGACACAAGTAGAATAGATTCTAGATTCGTTTGTGGATTTATTCATTTGTGGTGTTCATAGTGTAACATACCTTAATCCTGAGTGGATGGTAGATTATGTACATGTGACTCGTATATTTTGATGTAAATGAAAGCCTGAGTTCAAATACATAAGGAATCAAAAGTAGGTACGTTGGATATACGACTTCTATAGTATATAACATCATTCCACAATAGTAGAATTCATTGTTGAACTAAAGGGTAAATGATATCCTTTCATTGAAATTACATAATAGATGAAAAGTAAACATGACCATGGGTCATTTGTCTTTGTGATAAATGGTTTGATTACTATTTAGTAGTAATTGACTTTTCATAAAGGAAGATGTAACGGTTACCATGAGATAAAATAGGATCATATAGGTAGAATGAATTTATCCCAAATAGATTAAGGATATCCTATGAGGGAAATACACTTATGACAAGATCATTGGACGAACACTTGTTAAAGTAGCTTTCATAATGATATATAATAAGGGAGAGCTTAGTCTTGATACTTTAGTGGAATGACTTTGTGACTAAATAAGTTTATAATTAATAGGTTAAAGTCGAAACTTAATTATAAATTATTTGACCCTTAATTATATATGTCCAATTGGTCCTTCTGCTAGCTCGTTGAAACTAGAAATTAATTGCATGTAGAACCAAATGAATAGAAATGAATGGAAATGGTAAAGTAAGAGAAATAAATCGTGTTTACAGTGAATGCATTTTCTCACTAAGTACAGAAATGACTTGAGAATAAATTTAAGGTTTTCAAGTTATTATTTGCTTAATTATAATTAAATAATTGAAGTTTGAAAATTAATTAGTCTTTATGAATCTATTGAATAAGGAAATTAAATATATTTCCTCATAGATTTTATTACAGTAAAGTTATTATGACTTTAATGAAATTAGAATTGGATTGAGAAAATTATTTAATTAAGAAATTAATTTAGTTAATTTAATTAATTGATTAAATAACACATATTTTGGGAAATAAAAAATAAATATTGGGCTTGTATAAATTATAAAGTACTGGATTAAGAGTCTAAGAAGCATATATAATTGGATTCAATATATGATAGGCCCAATTTGGCCTCATACTTAGTATAAGGGGTGACAATCCTAGTAGAAAATACTAAGGTATGTCACCCCTTTCTCTCTCACTTAAAGTGGGATTATGTTTTTTTATTTTCAATAATATTATTTATTAAGGGCTTATTCAACTAGGATTCTTGTACTTCACTCTTACATAGAGAGCACCGATTGACCTAAAAGTAGAACATTGATACACCGTTGTTCTACTAGAAAATAGTGGTAATTTATTTATTTAGAATAAAATTTATTTTCTTGGAATTACGAGTTTTCTCGGTTTATAAAGAGAGCTTACTTTCCTACTGAAAGTAAGTAAATTATTTTTTTTCTATGTTTTGGTTTGTGTTGCTTGAGCCTACACTTGATTCGATTTGTGGTACGAGGATAGTGGAGAAGGCTATTAAGTTGAAATTTAGGATCAATTTAAGTCCATCTCGTGCAAAGCACATGTATATTTTCAGTTAAAGGTTTATTACTATAAACATCACAAAAGACTCGGTTCTAAAAAAAATTTTAAACTTCCACTGTAACTGTAAAAAAACTGTGTTCTTAACCGATTTTTCCAACATAACCTACACCCAAGGTCACTAAAATATTAGTAAGTTTACTTTTTCAATGAAAGTCTGTTTATGAAGGTCAATCCATTTAAAGCAACTTATCTTGAAAATTGGATTGGATTAGATCTAGTGGTCGGACCTTGTGGATTATGGACATTGGACTGCGTAGAAGACATTGTTATATTGTACCCATTTATTTTAGCTACTGGTAAATAGGGAAATTGATTGTAATTGATCTAGTATGTTAGCTAGTCTCGAACTCTTACATATTTAGAGAGACTTGCATATGTTTTTTATTGAGAAAATTAGGACTTATATGTTCATTTAAGAACTTGTAACTGAGAGTGCACTGAGATGTAAACAAGTTAATTGCTCGGTTTACAACCTAAGTTTTCAAAGGGAGAACTTAAAGGTGAGTGATCCAGATCTTTAGGTACAAAAGTAAGGTTGTTATATTGGGGTATGATAAGAATTAAATCACTCATTGTATTGTGATTAAAGATATTTGATTTACTAACTGAGCCAAGGCCTGTTGATGTAGGGAAACTGAAATGTGTAAATGACTTGTATTCTTGTATTCTCTGTTCTTATTGTAGTGCCACCTTAGTAGGCATTGCAACCATAATTTCCATTCAAGAAATCTTTTTTTTAAGCAATTATCAACTAATCGTTTCAACAATTAGTATTAGAGCTTTTCACTTCATATGCTTAGTGGTGTTTTCTGGTGTTGTTGATTGTTTGTTGTAGAAGGATCTTTAGTTACTCGTCCCCCTATGTTGGAAGGTTCTAACTATGCCTATTGGAAAGTAACAATTAAACCTTCATCAAGCCTACATATGAGAAAGCATGGTGCCCTCTTCTTACTTGTTGGGCACCACCTATGATTGAGACAAAAACGAGACGAACTCTAAATTCTAAGTTGGCATGGACCATTGAGAGGGAGAAGAAATTTGAGGCTACCAAAAGCATTCTGACCGCCAATAAACGCACTATCGTTTGTAGAATAAATATAACACCAAAAACATAGGAATTGAGAACGGCAGTGTCCGTAAGTGCACGAGTCAAATTGTAATATAGTTTGTACAATGAAATACTTGAAAGTATTTCGAGGATCGTATCCAAGGGAGAATGGAATAAATAATGAAAACATTTTTTACAATAATAAGTCTAAGTGTAACACCCCTTACCCGGGTTCTACGCAAGAACTGGGCCCGAGGCGTTACCGAACTCAAAACACTTGATCGCCACTTAGGCTCGTCGTAACTACTCTCTGAAGTCATCTCAACAACCTCATTCTCGACTTACGAGGCCTCACTCATACACACGAGGGCTCTCGAGACTAAACCGGAACTTTTTCCAATCTTAAAAATTTTCTCTTTATACAGGTCTCACACGCCCGTGCAAGATTACACACGTCCGTGCATGGACACACACGCACATGTTCCCAAACCGTGCCTAAAAACCCAGCATTCTGCCAATGCCCCACGGCCAAGGCACACGCCCGTACTTACCACCCGTGGTGCACACTGACTACTTTAACATGGCCTAGAGTCTAGACACACGCCCGTGTGGCTAGCCCGTGGCCAACACTGGATAATCCCACATGCCCTAGACACACGCCCGTGCAGCTAGTCCGTGGTCTATTCTGATTTATAATACGAACATGCAGGGGACGCACGGCCAAAGCGCACGCCCGTGGGCTGACTGTGTGTCACACATGGCCTAGACACACGCCGGTGTGTCTATCCACATGGACAAGAACAAAGCTATGTGCCAAGCTCTTTTCACCCCTCTAGCATACACAACATATACTCATCTAACACCATCATAATCAACTCAAATTGAAGTGCATTCTCACATAGAAAACTACATCTTTCTTTCATATAATGTAATAGCCAACAACCATGGCATTATACAAAATAAGCTATCCATCTAAAGGCCAACACATCTTAGCCATTTACAACAAAATCCACTAACTTGTCTAGCCCCTATACATGCCATATACAAAACATTAAGTTTCATGTACCAAAGTGTGCTTATATGTGGTCATCTTACGATGATCCTCGTATCTCGATTCAACGCTTTTAATCTATAAGACAAGGGAAAAGAAAGAGAGTAAGCTTTGAGCTTAGTAAGTTTACACATAAACAATTAAGCAACATAGTATAAGCTAAGCAACAATTAGCATTATACCAACAAGTAATTCACAACTATGCTTACTCTTCTATCCCTTACCACATTTCCAACATATCATGAGTCACATACTCATAACCATCGAAATGCACCCCTGCATTCAATGTCACATTTACACAATATACAACACACCATTATTTCTCAATAATTCATCCACACAGCTAATTAACTTAATAATACATCCACACAGCTATTTTACTCAATAATGCAATCACATGGCTAATCCACACAGTTAACCCACACAGCAAATGTCTCGGTGGTTTCGCACTTAGCACACCTTAATCGATTAATAAGGTGGTATCACACTTAGCCTACCACAAAGGTAATCATAGGGGTTTCTCACTTAGCCCACTAAACGATATACCTCACGATAGCATCGCACATAGCCAGCTCATCGTCAATATGCATTAGGATGGTATCGCACTTAGCCTACCATCTAGCATTATCACTACACATTCACATGTCTACTTACTCAATTAAACATCCATTCACAATTCTACTACATTCATTCTACTTGGACCACATAGGTTCTCAATCAATCTCGAACAAGCTACACACTAGCTATCATCAACAATTTGTAAGTATGAATGCATTGTTTATGCATAGACTTACCTCGATACTCAAAAGTATAGAAATATGCAATTTAGTCCACCACCTTGCTTTTACCTCGGTTTCGATCCGGGCTTCGTCTTTCTTGATCTATAATGAATAAATCAGTTTATTCAATACATACATTGACTAAATTGACCCACATCTCATACTTTAGCAAAATTACTATTTTGCCCCTAAACTTTCTCATATTTACACTTTAGTCCCAAAGGCTCGTAAAGTGATTTTTATTCAACTTTCTAGTCTTTCATGCTTAGCCAAATCACTTATTCAACAAAAGCTATCATCAATTCTCACTAAACCACATATGTATGACCAAACTAAAGTTTTTCACAAACTAGTCCCTACATGCATTTTCATGGAAAATCACTTACCAAAAGATGTTTCTACTACATCAAGCTTTCATAATCTTCCATAAAATAACAAAATACATGCATGTCATACATATGTACATTTTTGAACATCCATAATAGCTCACCAAAAAGCTAAAAATAGCTTACTCATGCTACTAGGACTTCAAAAATACGAAGAATATCAAAAACCGGGCATAGGAGCACTTACTAGCAAGCTTGAAAAATTGAAAGAGCCCTAACAATGGCTATTGAAATTTTCGGCAGCCTGGGGGAGAAGATGAGTGAATTTTTGTCATCTTTTCACTTATTTAATCACTTAATAACTAAATGACCAAAATGCCCTTTTTGATAAACTTCAAATTTTAACTCATCCATGCCCATTTTTGTCCAAAAATTAGAATTTGGATAAATTAATATTTAAGGACCTCTAATTAATAATCTAAAGCCATTTCACACATATAGCTTCTAGAAACACACATTTTGTAACTTTTGCAATTTAGTCCTTTTGGACAATTCAACCACAATTTCACAAAATTGCTTCATGAAACTTTCACACTAGCATGCATACATAATATAAACCTCAAAAACTCATTCATAGCCCTTAGATTTGTGGTCTCGCACCACTATTCTGACTAGGCCCTAAACCGGGATGTTACACTAAGTGGTAGTAATTATTTCCTATATTACGATCAACCATAAAATAGATTAAGGGGAATAAAAATAAATAACAAAAATAAATAAATAAAGAAAAATAAACAAATGAATTAAATAAAAAAAACCAATAAGGAAGATTAACTCACTTCAGGGTTTGTAACTAACTTTAGATTAGAGTTTTAGAGTGGATTAGTAATCGATTAACTAATTATTACCTCCTGACCTCAAATTAACGGGTCAATTGGTTGATACTTGCTTATCTCTCGACCTCACTTTCTCAACTCGAATAAATTACAATTTTCTCAGTTCGACTTATCTTCCAACCTCGTCTAACCTATGATAACTTATTAGGGTTGTCAAGCGTAACAATTTAAGAACACATAATTTATACCAACTAATCCTTCTCGACAAACCCCAAATCCTCCGTTAATCTCATCCCCATCCACTCATTAATCTCCCCTAAGGGATTTAGCCACTCATGGTGTTCATAATCTCAATTTCAATTGAATAAACTATGTGAGAAACACGATTGTTTCGGAGAAAAAAAGAGATTTGAATAATTGTAGATTGAGTATTGAATGGAAAGCAAAGTAGAAAATCTCTCGATTGTAATAAAGAAATAAAATGAATGCAAAGAAAAATTTAAATTGAATACTTTAATTAAATAAAAAAACTCTTGAATCAAAACTGAATTAAAGAGGAAAACAAGAAAGCATTTAAAAAGTTGAAAAGAAAAGAAACTAAAACTAATTCTAAACTACGAGGGTTTTTGAAGGCGTCTAGGACGACTTGATTACATTCAACCCCTAATGTCTTATTTATAGAGGTTTTGGAAGCCCAAATTAGGTCTTCAGCATGTCCCAGGTCTTCGTATAAGTTTGACTGTGTGGATAAAATAACCCCGAAATACTTAGGTAGCACGTTGGCGTTGTGTCGCGCCACACTCATCAATTGCCTTGTCTCGTTTCTTTGGTGCTTTGGTGTCCCGGAAAGCTTGTGCATCACTCAATATTTGCTTCAACATCAATTGGGCATTTATATCTTCATCCTACACACTCAATTAAGCCAATTAGCACAACCTAAGGTCTGTGTCGGCCTATTGGGTCACAACACCTACAAAATATGTTAAAAAAAAACGCTTATTTTATTAATTAAGCTTACGACCTAATTATAGAAAACATAAATTAAAATCCTAAATTGCCTAGAAAATAAGCTCCTTAAGTGCAAAATTGACTCGAATTGACTACTACATTTGACAACAGGTCAAATACCCCCACACTTAAGTCTTTTCTTGTCCTCAAGGAAACTACCCAAAAATAAAAACAACGATAAAAACTAAAAATAAAGTAAAACTGAAAACAAGAAAAAGAAAATGTACTTGAGCCAGCTTGATACACAAGATTGTATCGGAGCATCGACACTAGGACGATTTGCCTAAATATATAACTCTAGCTAGAAATTGATACAATTTACAATTATTTACATTTAAATAGATTAGTTCAATAAATTACAAAGTAAACAAGTTAAAGAAAATTAAATATATTTCTCCATTAAAATGTATATACCAATATAGTATTTATTTTTGCATAGTATAGTCAGTTCGAATATTTTTCCTACTCGGTTTATTTTTATCCATGCTTTGTACTCTAATGCAATAATATTTCCTCGATAACCCTTATGATGTTTTTTTATTTAATTTTACCAATACTATCAAGATTTTTCTTGAGCACCTTTTATAAGGGTTATACTAGTCATACAACACCGTTCCAATGACCATGGATTTTACCAAGTATTTTCTTTTTAATTCGAACATCCTATACTTCTACAAACATAATTACCTATTGATATCTACCTTTATCACTTGGTATATTTAATCTCTTTTACCTATTTACAGTTTAATGAACTGAACTAATTAGTCTAAATATAAACAACCTAAATTATTTAATTTTAAGCTAAATTTATAATTTAAACAAATAACCTGTAACACCCCTTACCCGTATCTGACGCCAGAACAGGGTACGAGGCATTACCAGACTTACAAGCAAGCAATCATGCAAACCGATACATAATTTTCCACTCAAATTTAAAACTTTCCTTAAATATCCATATCACCCTTTAAACAAGCCTACGAGACCCAAAACATACATAAGGAGTAGTTTAGAACTAATCCGGATTCCTACGAGCACTAAGAAATTTTTTACTCAAAACAGGGCCACACGCCCGTGTGGAAAGGAACACGCCCGTGTGGGCAGGCCGTGTTATCACACACGCACATGCTCATAGCCCGTGTGGATTTATTTCTCAAATTCAAACCTACAGGGGTTTTCACACGGCTTGGCACACGCCCGTGTCTACGGCCCGTGTCCCTCACACGGCCATGACACGCCCGTGTGTGAAAACCTTGACATTCTGTTTATGATGTCATCATCTCCATAAGGTCACACGGCCAAGGCACACCCCCTGTCCTCAGGCCGTGTGGCGAATTAAATTCCTAAAATCAGGTGCAGACTTCACACGGCCTGGGCACATGCCCATGTCTTATGGCCGTGTCTGCCACACGGTTGAGACACACAGCCGTGCCTCAGCCCGTGTGGACAAAATAAGGCTATCTACCAAGCCTTTTTGCCACTCAAACTTGCACCAACTTTCACAATATCAAAACCACATTAAACATCCATAAACACATGCAACATATCATCATTCAACCAACGATAACCATAGGCCATAACATAATGGCATTGACACATACATGCATATGTGAATAGGTTTACATTCAAATAAATATTATGTGCAACATCTCATGGACTTATACAAAATGAATCAAATATCATCACAAGCCAATACATTTGGCTAAACCAATATGACATATAACCCAAAAGACCAAAACCCTATACATTCCATACTCAAAAGAATGTTCTAACTATACCAAATGTGTAGATAGTGTGGGTGATCCTCCGATGGTCTCCGTTCCCCGAACTGGCTTGTCGATACTATAAAACAAAGGGGAAAGAAAAGGGAGTAATCTTTAAGCTTAGTAAGTCTATATGTAAATAATAAATATCATACCACATACTTATCAATCAAGAACGTTACATTCTAATCAAGAATAATTCAGATCATTGCAATTGTACTTACTCATTTTCCAAATATTACCACATTCCAAATACACAACATACACATTGCTCACATTTACATGCACTTATACCCTGCACTCATCATCACATAGTCCCACGTAATCTCATTTAATCCAAAGTTTCTCGATAAAGATATTCGGGATAATACCAAATATAGGGTGGTTTCTCACACAGCCCACCACTAATAAATAACAAGGTGGTATCGCACACAACCCACCAATAATAGTAAATACGGTGATATCGCACATAGCCCACCAATAACAATAATTACGGTGGTATCGCACATAGCCTACCAATAGCAATAATTACGGTGTTCATTCATAATTTCCTCACTTTCTATCAATTAATAATTATTAACATTATTCATCCACATTTCACATAATACATTTATATGTAAAATCATAAGTAAAAAGAATGTTCGTTTACATATAAACTTACCTCGATACAAAATATGTCAATTTGCGATTTAGTCCGAAACCTTGCCTTTTCCTCGGTCAAGGTTGATTCCACGCTCTTCTTGATCTATAATGACATATTTAGCTTATTAAATAACCACATTATTCAAATCACTCCAAAATTCCTATTTTTGGAAAAATTACCATTTTGTCCCTAGACTTTCTCAAAATTACTATTTTGCCCCTAGGCTCGTAAAATGAAATGTGTTCATTTTTCACACACCCAAGCCTAGCCGATTCATATTCCCTCTTATAGAAACTCATAATTTCAATTATTTCACACATTTACCACCTATTTTACAACTTTTACAAAAAGGTCCTTTTAGGTGTTTTCATGGAAACTCCATTCACAAAAGTTGTTTATTTAACAACTAAGATTCATTCTCTTCCATAAAATTTCAGAAATCAACATAAATACTCACATGGAAAAACCCTAGACTCTCAACCATTTTGCAAAATAGTCCCCTCATTAGTTAGCTTAAGCTTTAGGGGTTCCAAAAGTACAAAAATTATCAAGAAAGACCACCAAAATCACTTACTTGTAAGGAGGATGAGTTGCTGAAAATTTCAAGCTTCCAAACCCCTATTCTTGTTGGTATTTTTGGTGGAGGAAGAAGGTGATAGGAAAAAGATGATAGCTTTTTATGTTTTATTTTATTTTATTTCCATTAAGTCACATAATCCACCAAATCTTGACCAAATTAAATTTTCTTGTCCCTATGGCTGGCTATCAACATTAGAAAGGTCTAATTGCACATTAAGGACCTCCAATTTAAGGTTATATAGCTACTTAACACCTATAGCTTGTAAAATAGAACTTTCACACTTTATGCGATTTAGTCCTTTTTTGCAATTAAGCATGCAATCACTAAAATTAATTCACCAAAATTTTTATGCACTCATATAATCATGCTATGACACGTAAAATAATATTTAAATGATTTATCTGGCCTCGGGTTAGTGGTTACTGTTCTGACTAGCCCTAAAATCGAGCTGTTACATAACCTAGGTATATGCTCCCAACCAATCACTTGTATTTCTACAAGCTCAAACACAACTAAAAACAAAGAAAATAACTAAAAAGAAATTTATTTTGAAAATTTCCCAAGTTACCCGATTGGCGTGATACGTGCAACCTCAATTGGTGGGAGTACTTCTCCTTTCGATTTTAGCTCGTGAATATAGTACCGTAAAAAAATGTGGGGTTCCTATAAAGAAAAATGAAAAACACATAAATATATATAGAAACTACTAAATCCTAACTAATTAAAAACTAGACCAAAAATTAAAAATCATCCCAATATAGTACAAAAAATCCAAATATAAAAAAATGTTCAGAATCAGTCAGAATCGGACTCCGGCTCCTCCATCATATGGGCTTTTCCCCTATTGTGCCTGATTGACGCTTTCGTAGCCCACTTTCTAGAAGTCCAAGTCAGGCTGTACTGGCTTGGGTTGTAAATAACCATGCCCTTTGTTGATGAGCGGTTTGATCTAAATAGCTGCATATAGTTCGTGGTGCGATAGGTGTCTCCTTCTCCTCATCCATTAGCATTCTCCTCGCTGGTGGCAGAAACCTCTCGAACATGTCAGGGAGTGGCACTGGTGTGGGCCACCCATTTTGTTCTGCAATGTGGATCAAAATGTTTCCCATGTCTTGCATCCAACGGGTCTGCCACTCTGATATTGACATATCTGTGAGGCTCGTCATCCTCGACATATGTGCTTTCCCTTTCCATTTCATCGACCCTTGAGTGTCTCTCCTATGTTTAGTTCGGTGCTCCTTCTCCTGATTTTGTTTGTGCTGTAGCTCGATGAACTGGCCATTCAAGTAATCCTCAATCATGCTCCTAATGGGTCTCGTGAATGGCTCAATTAGTGACATGGGGCGTCGGCTCGATGACATATTGTGATAATTAGATGCAGGAAGTACACACTTTGTTTTTGATGTCGTATGCACTTGAGCATCTCCTTGTATATCCAGTGGCCTACGCAAATTTCATCTCTCTACAAGATAGAGTAAAGCATGACTGCTCGATAGGCGGTGACGTCAGAGGCATTATGGGTTGGTGCGAGGCAAGTGTAAATAAACTGCATCCACATCTTGTCTATCGAAAACATGAAACCATGTTAAATTTTAAGGGCACCTCGAAAGTGAGTTGGCAATTCCACTCACCACGCCCTTCCATCATGTAATTAATTATACCCTTCATATCAAAGTCTTCAAATGTAACTAAATTTAACAGATCCAAATGGTTATGGGTATAATACGAGGCATTGAAATATTGGCAAATCACGCGAGGTGCAATTGATACCTCTTTGCCCCGTACAACCACGAGAGTGATGGTCTCGCCTTGCTACTTGCGATTCTTCCTATCTTTCAGAGAGGTGTAAAATTCATAGACTATCGCGTGAATAGCTGGTTTGGTCGGGGTTGCACGAAATTTGTTCCAATTAAGGAATTGTACCAACTCCTATATTTCATCACAAGCCGACATTATAGGATCAAACCGATGTTCTTGTATAAATGATCATCCACTCATTTGAAGAAAAAATTATTCGACTTCTGCATTATGGAAGTGATTGGCATCAAGATTACTAGGTGACTAAGTGGATCGTAGTTGTTTTGTTGGTGCCATTTTTGAATTAAAGTAAACTAACAACAAACCCAATCAATAAAAAATGATAAAGATCAAGTTTAGAATGCAATACCTTGGGTATTTTTCGATGACCCTCGGTTCCCGCTCGATGTGGATTGTGACAAAATAGAGAATGGAAACTGAATTAAAAAGAGAAGAACATTTACTAATGTGGATTGGAGGTCGGGAACGCGAAAAATTGAAGCTGGAATGCAGGAAGGACTTGCGGCAACTTCAAGCAAGTATTTGTTGTTCTTTTTTTGTGTTTTATGTGTGTTTCTATGTCTAGACCCAATGGATTTAAATATAACTTCGATGGGCTTTTTGCCTGAAACGACCTGAATTGAGTTGAAAGCACAGGCGTGTTGGTATTGCGCAACACGACGCCCTAAAATTTCCAATTTTACTTTTGAAGTGCTTATGTCACGCCACAACTTATGTGTAGCGCGACACAACATTCTAACATCAGGTGCCTTTATTTCGAAGAACCTGTGTCGTGCAATATGATGTTGTTCCCAGCCCTTCGGGGTACGTCAATGTCCTCAAGTCATCCGTTTTCATCCCGTTTAGCTTCTCTTCATTTTGTTACATCAAGAAATCTGAATTCTCCTAGTTCTAACATGTAATTACATCCTATGAAACACCCCAAACCCGGCCCACGAGCTTTGACCAGATTTGGTATGTTCCTCAAGTAAACCGGTTCAAAATTCTTTTGTTACTTAGGAAAAACTTGTATGATTTTTAAAAAATATTGTTTGGGTTGGGCTTGAGTTGAAAACAAATTTATCTTATGTTAAAACCCATTTATTTAAGGTGACAAAACATTTAGAGTTAATTTTAAAAAGGAATTTACTTAAACTTTAATTGATAAAAATCCATAAACATAATAAATAAAAGAAAAATAAAGTAAACCACAATGGCCTTATTATATCAATGATCCCAAAGTAAAACTTAAAATACTTAAAAATAAATTGAAAGTCCAAATCATAAATTTCTTGCTATGCATGGCCACCTTTAAGCTCCTGCCGACCCGGTCCATTCTTGCATCATCACTGAAAAATATTCCCCAAACGGGGTGAGTCAACAGACTCAATGTGTACACAACACTAAGTCATAATAGAATCAGGCATGCAAATGATACACATTCAAATCATAGAATACAATTAATGATGCATTCCCAAACCCAAACCTAATTAACCATCCGCTACACACCACCCGCATTCGCCGGTCACACCGTGGGGACTACTAAGTCGACCCTCCATCCGCTACACACCATCGAAGGCGATCATCTGCAATCGACGTGCTCATCGCCCATATAATTTGTGTCATTAGACACCATATTCAAATAATGTAACCGAAGTTACCAAATTCGAGATAATGTAACCGAAGTTACCATATTCAAATTTTGTGACCGTAGTCACCATATTCCGTTGGTGAGACCGAAGTCAACACCTTCTTCCCCTTTCACATAGATCCCGAATGCCCCATAAATTTTATATCTTGCATAACATACTTAATTCTCATTCATGTTACTATTCATATGTTCAAAATATATCATATTCATAATCCTATCGAAGTAGGAAACGTGCACAGGTACTTTTACCACATTTGTGGTACTTAGCCACATTCACATTCTTATGCATATTCATATATTAAAATAATTGCCATATGATATATCGAAGGTTAGTATGAGTATACACCTGATTGGCTTAATAGATTCCTTGAAATCCCGAAGAACGATATACCGATCTAAAGTTTAGATCACATTAATTCCTTTGTTTGCCGATTGGATTGATCAAGTTCCCAAAAATTACTAGTATCCATTTTCCTTGAAATCGGCTAACACTTACGCTTTCCAAATCAAGAGGATTCCTTGCCCTATATGTCCTGTCGAAATCTTCATGTTAGATTTAATCTAACATATACATCATAACCTTTAATCAAATAAATTTATCTTACCTTAGATCCTTGATCCTTATATTCGACAGTTGTAGACCCCTTTAGATGTCGTAGTTGATTGCTCCTTTACTTAGAATCAACAAAGATTAGCTTTGACAAGAGAAACAGAGAAGAAAATAGAAGAAGAGGAGATGGATTTTGCTTAAAGAAAAATTCGGCAGAGAGGGGAGAAACTTTAGAGAATTTGGCAGAGGTTTTCTTGAAAAGAAAAGAATGAATGAAGAATAGCCTTACTCTTCCTTTTATAGCCAAAATTACTAGCTAGAGTCCTTTACTTGGCCACCACTCTTCTATTTTGATAGCTTTATCCCTTGATTTATCACTTTAATAAAACTTAATCCAATAATTATCTCTTATCTCTTAATAAAAATAATACTAATAATAATCCTCTTTTATCTCTTCCTTATCTATCAAAATAAAAGAAATAATATCCACATTTATCTCTTGAAAATAATCTAAAATAAATCCATTATTTATCCCTTATTTATCCACCCTTTATCTCTTAAAAATAAAAGAATAAAAGCTCCTAATTTATAGCCATGTGCCAGTCCACCTCTCTTCTTGGAAGCAAAATAAAATTTCTTTTATTTGCTTTCCATGTGACTCGAACTCAGGCCCAACACCTTGCATGTGGCACCATTTCCAGAGGCCCTAAGTGGCATCTCAGGCCACTTTTCCAAGCCTGTTTGTGTGTCAAATTCCTCATATTATTTTTCTTAAGGCCACCTTGCCTTAGTTTTTCTTTTAAGCCTTAAAACTTGACATTTCTTTACATTTCCAAGTTTCCAAAAATTTTCGTTTGGCTCTTTAAACTTGACATTTCCTTACATTTCCAAGTTTCCAGAAATGTTTACTTTCCTCTTTTGAATCATTTCCACATCATTTCCTTACATCCCCTAGTTTCCAAAACTGTTCACTTTCCTTTTTTAAACTTAACGTTTCCAAAGCATTTCCTTACATTTCCTTACATTTCCATACATTGCCTTACATTTCCATACATTTCCATGCACCTTAGGGTTCCTAGAACTCCTCAGAACACATCCAACACACCCACTGAGCCCACTATCTCATGAATTACACACGAACGCATAACCCCTAATCTAGGATGTTACATCCTACTTATCTTAAAATCTAATTGCAAACTAGAAATTGAAACTAATTTACCAAATGTTACACATTTATTAAAGTTCAATGGTTGATGCTATGTTGCACTACCGGACGTGTCCGAAAATTCTCTAAACTTCACCATTGACTTCATTTTTCATTCACGCCCATCGCATGCCTTCCAATCGCTTCTTTGGCTACCGGAGTCTCACCATTTGTCTCGTTCTCTCGCCTTATGAATACCTACACATGTATAGCTTGGGAAATGCCTTCGATCAAGGCTGTTAGGGATTAAATCAAATAACACATAACATTCTTCCCTAACTAGTCCCTTACTTTGGAAATTGTGGCCAAATTTGAACACTTATACCTTGTCATTGATCTTTATAATTAATTCATTTCGTTCCAGATCAATCGTCAATTCGGAAGTTGCCAGAAATGGCCTACCCAATAGGATAGGGGTTTCTCGATCTTCCTCATAGTCTAGAACTACAAAATTTATGAGGACTATGAATCCCCATGCCTTGAACAATGTATCTTTGAGCACATCTTTTGCGTGTACCAAGGATCCGTTGACTAATTTTAGTTTTATCAATGTGTTTTTTAATTCCCCAAATCTAAGATTCCTATAAGTCGATAGGGGTATCAAATTTATACTAGCCTCCAAATCACAAAGGGTTTTGATATGATATTGATTACCTATCTTTTAAAATTTTAAATCTTCCCGAATCTTTTAATTTTGGGCGTGTTTTTGTTGGGATTACCGTTTTAGACAGAGGTTGTAACTCCCTAGTTCTGGCGGGTTTAATGTTTTGGTGCATAGTAGTAAAAAGTTTGTCTGGCGTAGTGTAATTTTCCCAAATGATTATTTGGCGTATACGTGTGGATGTATAGTAATCGCCAAGTAAGAATTTGATTTCCTGATCTTCTGCCATATATTAAGGAGAAGTTTGTGTTAAGTGGTTAAGAGTATGTAATAGCACACCCGACGAAGTCCTAGCATCTAGTTACTATTTAATGAGATAACAACCTGGTCGAGAGATGATTTCGAAAGGAGTGCTCGATAAAGGCGTAGTACGCCATGTTATTAGAGTAGCAATGCTAGTTGCATTGTGAGTATAGTAATTAGGACCCCTCTTGCTAGGGTAACCAGGTATTGTCCATATTGGATTCTTATTTATATTTGCATTTATAGTTGTAGACCATTAACAAAGATATTTTGAAAGTGTGTAACAAGTGTCAAGTTTCTATTGGGACATGGGTCCTATCTGTAAATAAATATTAGTTAAATAAGCTGGTTAGAAGGAGGCATTTTATCTTCTTATTTCCTTTGAAAATGTTACTATGGCTTTCTGTGGAAGCCATCTAGGGTTTGCTACCCTTGGGCAGGAACTAAAGATCGGAACTAAAGTAGAAGATTACTTCGTATTCCAGTGAGTATTTTAGTTATGCAGGTGGAATTCTGAACAGTAAGTTGTTAATTTTGGTTGAACATTAAGATTAAAGAAAAAGGGGTTTTGTGTGGGGTTGTCCATGTTTGAGAAATGGTTAAAGGTATGTGAATAGATTTTGACGATGTTTCTATGTTCCATGATCAGTGCTTTCTCGTTAGATGGTTGGATCTAGATTTTTGAACAAGAATGTAATGCCCCAAAATTTTAATTTTTGATTTCGTGTATGTGTGACACACAATGTCTATCTGCTCCAGTGGTTATGTGTTCTGGGTGTGTGTCAGAGGTCCCAAGTTCAAGCCTTACTTGGGCAAATTTTGGTATTTTTATAAATAAAGCCTTAACCTTGTGCAAAGGGATTAAGTTTAAATGTTGGGTAAATTACATTAGAATGGGCCTGCTAGTCTGGTGGTTAAGTGGTGTGTTATTATGGTGGAGGTCTTGTGTTCGAATCCCTGCGTAGGCAAAGGTATTATTTTTTTTGCTCAGATTTCAGGATAGATTTGTGTAATAGGGGGATTCTGAGTAGTGGATGTGAAGTGGGAATTAGGGGAGAAGATTAAGGGATTTTGGGGGTTATTGTGATTTTATTTTATTTTTTCCCATAACCGAATTTTGGCTCCCTTTTCCAAAAAAAAAAATTTCTACCGTTTATTCGTCTCCCTCTCCTCTTGCCAAATTTTTTTGAGTTTTTCCATCTTTCTCTTCTTTTTCTTGTAACATCCTAGATTAGGGGTTATGCGTTCGTGCATAATTCATGAATTAGTAGGTTTTGGCAGTGTTTGGAAGTGTATTAAGGGTTTTTAGAACTCTAGGATGGAAGAGAAAGCTTTGGAAAATTATTGGTTTTTAAGTTAAAAAGGGGGAGCAAGGCCAGAGAGGCCTTAAAGGAAAATTTTGGGAGTTCTTGGACATAGAAATTACCTTGGTAAAGTGGCTGGAATACGCCACTTAGGGCCTTGGAGAATGACGCTTGGAGAAGCGGTGGGAAGGGCCTTGGTTCGAATCACCTTGGCGACAAGTAGTGTAATTTTATTTTGCTTTTGGCGTTAAGACAAGGAGGAAATTGGGCTAAGGAGGCTTTAAGAGGAATTGTGGGGAGTTTATGACACAAGGGTTGGCCTGGTAAAGTGGCAGCAAGGCGCCACTTAAGGCTTGGGCAAGTGACGCCTCACGCAATGGGTAGAGGGCCCAGGTTCGAGTTTGCGAAGGAAGCAAGAAGGAGCATTTTATTTTCGTGCGGCAAGAAGGTATTTGGGCTAGGAGGCTTTAAAAGAAATCTGAGTGATTCATGTCACAAAAAGCTCCTTGGCAAAATGGCTTGGGACGCTACCTAAGGTGCTAGGAGAATTGCTCCAGTAGGTCTCATGTTCGAGTCTTGATGGCAGCATAAGGAGTGTTTTTTTTTTTATTTTGGCGTCAAGTTTGAAGAAATTGGACGGCACATGGACTTTCAATTGGATGAGGATTGGGTTTATTTCTCCTTTTAATTTTCGGCTAGATTAGATAAAGGTAGGATAAATGTTGATTTATTTTATTTATTTTTAATGGATGATAAGAAGATAATGGAGGCCTTATTTTATTTATTTTAGTTTAAATAGGTGATAAGAGATAATGTGATGATTTATTTTATTTTATTTGTTAAGGTGATAAAGAGTTAGAATAGGAGTTTAATTTGGGATTTGATAAGTGGGGATGTAGTAGCCGAATTCTTTATAAAGGGGAGTGATCATCTTCTTCTTTAAATTCTTTATACCGAAATTTAGTCTCTCCTTTCTCTTTAGTGCCGTCTTCTTTTGTGTTAAGTCACCTAGTTTTGGCCTTCACATTCTTTTGGTTAGTGACCAAATTACAAAGAGCATTAAGGCCATTTGAGTTCATTCTTCTCCTATTTGCTAGCTTGGCCGAACCTATATCCCTCTCCCAAACTTCTTCTTTTAATTGGTGTTAGCCGAATATACCTTTCTCTTGTGACCAATTTTTCCATCAACATTTGAAGGGCTTAGCCGAATCATGTAAGTGCTTTTTCTTCTATTTGTATTTTACTTTTATTAATAGCCATAGCCGAATCTCAAAGACGACCTTATTCTTTTTCTTCTATCGCAAGTTTCAAAAGCCAAAACTCAACATCCCTTTTATCCTGTCGACATTTAGAGCTAGTGGATGATTCGTGTGGTGGTGGTAAGTGTTCTCTCCTTTGATAATCGGTTTTGAGTTTTCTTCATAAGTGTGCCGAAATCAAGAGTTTAGGCTCTAATTTCCAAGGTTGGCTGAATGGCCCTATAACTCTTATTAAATGTGTTAAGACCGATTGTAGGGGAAGGTACAGCCTAGCGCAAGAGATCTTTCGGGATTCTTATAGCCAACGTTTGTGGAAGTGATCTTTCGGGATTTAGTTAGTAAGGTAAGCAGTGTAAGTATTCGGCCAAAGGCCATTTTATTAGTTGTTAAGTGATGACCGATTGTGACTATGATGGTTTAGGGGCTAATCAACAGGAATAAGCAAAGCCTTCGAGATAAGGTAGGAGACCAAATCGGCATTTAGGGAGGAGGAAAAACCCCGTTCATCGTGTTAGATTCAAGTAGTTCGGGATTTCGCTAAATAGTAAGGTGTGTGATTAACCCACCGTTTCTGGGTTTATGCTATATTTGTATGTGTTATGTTTATGGGTTAACTAGTGCGGATGTGGTGATGTGATATGGATACCCTAGAGGGGTATATCGAATACCAGGTTAGTGTTGATTATTGAAAGAATGTGAATGTGCCTATATGAATGAGATTGTATGTCTGAACAACCTGTACATGCATTATTATCATGACATTATTACATGTTGCATGTGCATGGGTGGGATATGATATGAAAGAAGGTGCGGGTGTACTTCGAGTACGTGGTTTGATGTTAGCCTTGAGCTACATCGTGGATTGACATTGGATCGAGGTCACGTTGTGGATTAATTGCGATTTAGTTCGCGTGGCTTGATGAGTAGCTCTGTGCCTCATCGTGGTTGATATAAGCTATGTGCTATATCGTGGTTGATGAGTGACTATGTGTCCCATCGTGGTTTTGGTGTTAGCTACGGCTACATCATGGATTGGCGCTGACTGAGGTCGCGTTGTGGATTATTGTGCTTAATTGCACGTGGACGGCATTGATTGCCTTTGGAGTAAAAAGGAGAGGGTGATTTGTTAATCCCTCGTGTGTGGTAGGTGGATACGGGGTGTGTAGAGGATGGACCCTAGGTTGGGTTGGGTGCACTTTGCATTTCAATTGATATGTGGATTAATGTGAAAATGGGCCAAGCCCAGTATATGAATGTGGATCAGTGCGGAAATGGGCTAAGCCCGATATGTGGAAATTATGCGGTTAATTATCCTGTTACCTGATAAGTGACATGAATATGGGCCAAGCCCAGAATGTGTTATTATGTGAATATGTTATCTTGTTATCTGATATATGGGTTAATATGTGGTTAACATGTGGGTGGAATTCAGTGGATTAATTACACACTGAGTCTGTATGACTCACCCAAATTTTTATCAACATCGCAGGTGATGGATGATGGTCGGACCGGGTTGGAGCGGATACGAGGTGGCCCATGCAGAAGAAGTTGTCTTCATTATATAATAGAATTTATTAACTTCAGTATTTTAAGTATTTTTGAATAGTTATTTGTTGTAATAAGGGCCTTAAAGTATTTGAATTTTGCTATGTTTCAGTTGGATTTGTAATTAAGTTAATATTTTGGTAGTTTAATTTTAAAAGCTATTTATATCTCAAAAGTCATATTAAAGTTTTGAATTCGGTATTTTTATCACCACTTAATTTTATTTAGAATGTTTTAAATGTTTTATCAAGGGCAACAAATTTTTAACGGTTTTTACTGTTAAGTAAGAATATTTTTAAACGTTTTTCGCAGTGGCATTTCAAATTCGGTCGTATCGAATGGGCCGGGTTTGGGGTGTTACATTTCTTCTTCTTGATTTTTCCCTAATCCATTTATTTTCCTTCATTTTCGCCCGCGGTTAGTGCTCGCTTAGTTTCGGTAAGTGTTTCTCTTCGTTTCTGTCATGAATCTCTTAGCGGCTGAAGTAGTAATGTTCTTTCTCTGCGATTTGGGCATATGGGGAGGCTCGGACTGGTGAATTCAGTGTTCTCGTTTTAACAATGGTTAAACGGAGGGTTATCGTTGGCGGTAAGTTGGGTTTTTGTTCATTCTTGGTTGTCAATTCGCTTGTTAATCCGTTAAATTGATGTTGAGTATCTTTATTTTAAGCCTTGAAGTGCTCGGGAGTGATTAGGCATCAAAACGATACCAGGTGTGCACCGAAACGCAGAAAACAGGGTTCGAAAAAAAGCCAAAATTTCTTGCTGTCGAGAAATAAGAAAAATAAGAGAAAATGATGCGAAAAATTGTAAAGAAAAGAAATAAGGGTGTTAAAAACTAGGAAATCAACATTTTGCACTAAAACAGTTTTGGACAGCAGCAGTAGTCTAACTTTGAAAAATCATCAAAAATAGTGTAAATTGTTTTTGAGGTTGAATAAAATATGAAATTAAATTTTATTGAGTCTAGTTTTTCATGGAAGAAACAGTGTAAGCAATGGAATTTTAAATCATGAGTTATAAGAAATTTTGTGAGACAAGGTCAGAATGATTTTGGGTTCTCATGTTCTGCCTTTGGAAAATAATAAAAAATTTTTAAAAAATAATTAGGGGCTTAAGTTTATATTTTTAAATCCTTTATGAGTCTATTTTCAAGAGTAACAAACGGAAACATCATCTAAATTTTGTACTAGTAGATAAATAATTTTTAGTAAGGAAAGTTCGAAGCTGTCAAACAGCAGAATAGGGATATTTAAAGATTTTACTGTACTTATTTGATAAACTATAAATTCTAAAAATTTTATGGTAGAAAGGTATTTGAGTGGTAGAAAGGTATTTGAGTCTAGTTTCAAAAACATCAAGCAGATCTTAATTTTGAATTCTGTAGCTCAAGATATAAAAAATTTAGTGATAATGACTCAAGTAGACAGCTTTGAATGAACATATAAGTAAATAGTGAAAACATATATGAGTATTAAGCTAGCATGGGTTACTTTAAAAATGGATCACACAGCCAAGGCCAATTTGGGCCGAGTGGGCCACACGGGCATGTGGGCCCACATGGGTAGATCACATGGGCATGTGGGTCCATTTTTATCGAAATGTTTTTAAGGTTGCATGGGTCACCCAAGTCGACTGTGAACCTACTGTAGGGTCGGTAAGCGGTACTTAGACCCCTAAATGTGTGAAATTGACTTAATGATATACATCTTCGGGCATGTTAATATCTGAATCGAATATATGTACTTTGAAATTGCATAATAGCATGTCATCCATTGTGTGTTGCATTGCATTGGGTTGGGGTTGTTATTCGGAGGAAGTATCTTTGAAAGGCTTTAAGCCTAATTTCTTGTGCACTCATTTGCAAACTCTTGTGACAGCCGCATTCGGTACTACTTGGAGTGTAGGGATGGGTGGGTTGATTATATCCCCACATGGAGTGTAGGGTTGGACGGAGATGGTTTGTAGAGGCTGGTTGGGTAGGATTTTGCTACTTCATAATCATAGTATCGCTATCGATCATTGTGATGGGCTAAGGCCCTATTGCATTTTGACATTGCCCGAGATGGGCTAAGGCCCAAAGCGATCCATCGATATTGAAAGGGCTTAGGCCCAAGACATTCAAGCGTATAATTGTGAATACCGATTGTTTGTTTGTTTCGCGGGATTACACTGCGAGTTTACGTTAACTCACCCTTTTTGTTTAATGTGCACAGTAATCCCGGACTTGACGGATCGGTGCTGTGAGAGGACTCGACGGTGGCCACACGTATTTTAAAGCTATTTTAATTTCAGTTTTGGTATTTATTTCTTAATTATTTTCTGGGTTATTTTTTTATGTAAATTGAACTTTTGGGACTGTTTGCTTTTATTTCAGATTTTAGACTATTTTCGTGGATTTAAAAACTGCACAAACAGTTATTTCTAAAACAAATGGGTTTTTCTAAGATGGACGGATTTACCTAATTCACTCAGTTTTTCATAAAATAAATGATTTCTAAAGCTTTCGCAACGAATTGTGTTTTAAAACAATCGATTAAATAAGTAAGAAATTTTGGAGTCAACAAGAGTAAATAAATGAAAACGGTTTTATCGTAACAACTTGGTTTCAACACGCTATTATGTGACATCGCCAGATTCGGCCATAACGTCTAGGCCCAATTTGGGGTGTTACAGAGAATAGGTGAGGATCAGGTGAGCTTCTACACTGACCCTTGTATATATATTTTGTTCGTACTAAAATATATCTATATGAAAATTAATTAAACTATGAATCTAAAATCATGGATAGTATGAAAATCATACTTATACGAACAACGAGATGAAGGTGTAACATCCTGATTTTGGGCCTAGTCAGAACAGTGGTTGCAAGACCACAAATCCGACATCAAAAAATTTATTTTATTATTATTTTGATGTCTACAGTATGATACTAAAGTTGTGTGAAATTTTCGTAAATAAATTTCCTCGTTTGAGTGCTCAATTTGATAAAAAGGACTAAATCGCGTAAGGTGAAAAACTTGAAGTCTAATTGATAAAGGCACTAAATAGCTATAAAATTGAAAAGTATGAGCACTTGCATAGTAATTATACCAATATAAAAGTGAGGAGACAAAGATGGACATGTAGTAGGTGGATTTGGTGAAGTTATTAAAAGGTTAAATTTGTAAATAAGTAAATAGGTATAATAAGACAAAATAGCAAAAGCTATCATCTTTATTTTTCTTCTTCTTCAACCATAATAGAAAAAAAAATGGCAGCCATGGAATGGGTGTCATTCGGCCAAGCTTTGGAGCTTGATAGGTGAGTGGTTTTTGCCCCGTTTTTAGTGATTTCTATGTTTTCGGAGTCGTGGTAACTCGATTTAGCTATCCCGTACCTTCGTTTTCAAAACTGTTAAAGTTTGTGAATTTTTCCATTGTTGATAAAGTGTGTATTTTGATAATTGATGATAGAAAATACATCCTTTTTGTTGGATAAACAACATTTGTTAAGTGATTATTGATAGAAATGTCGATTAGGGACTAAATTGAGAAATGTGATAAATTGTGTGGTAAAAGTGTAAATATGACAAAATTTAGGGGTAAAAATTTAATTTTACCAAAAATGTGAAATTGGGCTAATTTTAGTAGCATGATGAATAAATAAATTAAATGTGTTGTTATATATCAAGGAAGATGAGATTCGGAACTAGATCGGGGAAAAAGCAAGATAATCGAGTAATTGACTTATCTCGTCGTTTCATACCGAGGAAAGTTCGTATGTTAATAAGCATTAAATTTGATATGTTTAAATGCTTAACCGATATCATGTGTTATTTCGTATGTTATTATTGGATCATGAATAATATAAAAATTACGAGATTGTATTGAAAGATCAAATTAAGAGAAATGCAGGGCGAAGTATGATCGAATTTCGACATGTGATGAATTGACGGTAAAGACCATGGTTGGACCATGGTCATACGTTTGCCAGTGTAAGACCATGTATGGGACAGGGCATCGGCATTAATATGTGTGCCAGTGTAAGACCATGTCTGGGACGTGGCATCGACATTAATATGTGTGCCAATGTAAGACCATGTCTGGGTCATGGCATCGACATTGATATGTGTACTAGTGTAAGACCATGTCTGGGACATGGCATCGGCCACGATATGAGAGCCAGTGTAAGACCATGTCTGGGACATGGCATCGGCCACAATATGAGAGCCAGCGTAAGACCATGTCTGGGACATGGCATTGGTACGATACATCATGTACGAGTATCCTTTGTACCCCAAGAGGTTCAACGGGTAAATCCAAAGATGATGTCAAAGAAATGACAAAGTATGATCATGTTGAAAGGGTACAGGTATGTACGCAAAATTCATGAGTACTGAATTCGATGTATATGGGATATTTGGTAAAAATGTAAATGAGTAAGTCATACCTATGAAAATGATCTTGTGATGATATGTAACACCCATAACCCGTATCTATCGCCGGGCTAGGGTTACGAGGTATTACCGGTCAATTCAAAACATTTATACTATCATGGCTCACACCTCAACACATCATAGTAATCAATAGAACAAAGTCCCTTTAGCAGGTCTACGAGACTTTAAACATGCTTTAAAGAGGGTTTGGGACTAAACCGATCTCATACAAAAACTTTACAAACTTAGAAAATTTTTTCTTCTAAAACAGGGCACACGCCCGTGTGGGTTGACCATGTGCCTTACACGGCCATGTCTTAGACCATGTCTCACCCCGTGTGCAAGACTGACTAAGGTCACACGGCCTGTCACACGCCCGTGTGTCTGGCCCGTGTGCAGCACTGACTTGGATCACACGGCCGATCACACGCCCGTGTTTCTGGCTTGTGTGCATGTCTGACTTGCATCAAATAAGGACAGTGATGGACATAGGCGAGACACACGCCCGTGTGCTCACCCGTGTGGACAATTATAGGCCATTTTCAAGGCCAAATTTCCACCCAATTTGGGTCATCCTTACATGCTCAATTCCAACATCAATTAACATACAATTCAATCACCATTCTCAACTACCAAAACAAGTATGAGAAATACCATTTCAATATCACCAAAGCATACTCAACTGGCCATTCACACAAGACCATATTTACACATTACTTACACCATTTTCACATAGCTAAACATGTACCAAAATCATCCCACAACCTTACTAGCCTATACATGCCATATATCATAAATACAACTTCCAAAAAGGTACCAAAATGGATGTCGGATAGTGTGATTGAGTCGCTGACGATCCCTGGATCCGAGCTAGCTTTAATAACACTGTACACATAGAAAGATTTCACACAGTAAGCTTTAAAGCTTAGTAAGTTCGTAATATAACACAATTAACTCAACAACTCAAATTCAATATGCAATGTAACACCCCAAACCCGACCTAGACGTTATGGCCGAATCTAGCGTGTCACATTGAAGTGTTTTTCAAAAACCATGTTTTCATTGAAAACCCTTCTTGAAATTTCCAAAACTTCTTGCCATTTAAAACTTGTACAAAACCTCAGTTTGCGTTTGCTTATTTTCAATCGTGGTTTATTAAAAATTTATTCCCTTTTTAAAACGTTATTACCTTTAAAACCTTATTTGTTGCGAAAGCTTAATTTAAAACAAATGATTTATGAAAACGTGATATTTAAAAATTGAGTTGCGAAAACATAGTGTTTGAAAATGTTATTGTTTTGGAAAACCGTGTTCTACTTCTAGCGGATATAAATCACAATCAATAAAATCCCAAATTTAAAATCCAGAAAATTATAGAGGCCTTATTACAACCCGAATCAAAATCAAAGTACTTAAGTAAATGAGCAAAATAGAATAAAACATGTGCAGTTGTGTGGCCCCCTCCGAGTCCCACGCAGCTCCGAACCGTCTAACGCTGGGGATTACCTGAAAGGTTAAAAACGGGGTGAGTTTACGAAAACTCAGTTGTAATCCCCTTATTAAAGAAATAGTCAGTATACAGAAACAGAATTAGTCTAGGCCTGAGCCCTTTATCAGTAACAGTACAGTTCAGTTCAGAGTATAGGTGAGCCAAAGCCCAAAACAATGTCATTTGGGTCACAGTCCATAACAGAATCAATTGGGCCTAGCCCATCACAGTAACAGTCTCAGTACGAATAATGCATGATGCATGCAAACCCATCCAACCCTGCACTATCCTCCATCCAACCCTGCACTACCTGTGGGGAATAAATCACCCACGCCATCCCTACACTTACAGTGTTAGCACTTGCAGGTTGCAAAGACTAATCGAAATCGCAGCAAAGTCGCTAGTATATATACGCGCTTTAAGCCTTGAATATGGTCTTATAATTGGCACATAGCCATCGGTAACTGTAATAAAATTGACACATAGCCATCAGCTACGGTAATATAACTGGCACACAGCCATGGGTAAGTATGATTGACACGAAGTCATCAATAATTACGATCGGTACACAGCCATGGATAAATATGATCGACACAAAGTCATAACCAAGATGGCACAGAGCCATAATTAGGTTGGCACAGAGCCATAATCAGATTAACTGGCTTAAAGCTATCGGTAGGTCCACGGTCGTCTCGTGTGACCCGTACGACCTTAACAGATCATTACTGGGTCCACGGTCGTCTCGTGCGACCCGTGCGACCCTATCAGAACAGTACTAACCAATATCCCAGCCCCATGCAGTATGTCATGTATGCAGAATGTCTGGCCCACAAATCATCATATCATTCACAGTTAAGTCAATCAAATCATAGTCATACAATCACAGTCAAATCAGTCAAATCATAGCACAAGTCAGTCATTTACCCTCGAGGGGCAAAATAGTCACTTTACCCTTCAAGGGTATTTCGGTAATTCTACCCTACAAGGGTATTTTAGACATTTTGCCCTTCAGGGGCTTTACGATCATTTCTCACACTAGGTTCCAAGTATGTGTATCAACTCATCAATAGGTCCACAGTTGATCCGCATGACTTGTGCAACCTTTAGCGATCAAAAGGTATAGTTGGGCCCAAAGCCCAAAGTATGGCCCAAGTGGGGCCCCCACGCTCGTGTGGCCCGCTAAGCCCAAAACTGCCCTTAGCCATGCGAACGACATGGTCAAGCTCATTATTTCACATAAGTTCATGAAGTTGGCCCATGTGGGGCCCGCGAGCCCATTGGGCCCACACGGCCTATTTCGGCCCATTTCCCGTAAAAGTGGCCCAAGACCATGAGATCGCTCATGGTGGCCTCCGTCATTGTAACGAATTCCCCACACGAGCTTTCGTGCGCTCGTATGGTAATCGTTGCCGTATTTTCGGCTTTTTGGCATTTCGACATTTTGGCGTTTACCGATCTACAATTGGAGTGGTGTGTGTGTGCACATACTTTTGGCTTTAAGTCGATCAACAGAAATAGGGTATACGGTTACACACCCTTTTCGGTTTTTAGGCCGACTATCATTTACGAAAAATAGTTACACACCTGTTTGGATTCCTGTTATGAATGATCCTGAAATGATTCACACTTCCACTGCTTCAATCGATGTAGTCTTACAAATCCGTAGATAAACCGAGTTCAATACGTTTGAATGCTGCGAAAACAATGCGACATGATCACATGTTAAGAACCTTAATAGATTACCAAATAACACACTACTTACACGCTTGCAACGTTACTTTTGTCCTTACCGAAATACCTATCCACCAGAAGCAACTCGCGTTGGGCAGAACCAACCGCTAGGAGAAATACAATCAACGGAAGAGAAAGAATAGGAATACCAAATATTCGGCCAAAGAAACAGAGGAATACTGTGTAACACCCTGGTTTAGGGGCTGTGCGTATGGGGTATAAATCAAGTGTTAGTAGGTTTTTGGGAGTGCTTGGTTGAGTTTTAGAGGCTCTAAGAATGTTGGGATGAGAAGGGAAGGCTTTGGAAAAATTTAGATTTTTAGGGTAAAAAGGAATTGGGCCTAGGAGAATTGAGCCCAATGGGCCTTAGGCGTAGTAGCGTTTAAATTTTTGGAGAACAAGAGACCGGCTTAAATGCTAGTTAGATCCATTGGATAAGTGATTTTGGAAGGTTAGAGGGCTTCTATGAAGTCCCGGGATCAAATATTAGCTTTGGGGAAATTTTGGTTTTAGGTGAAAAAAACCCTAGAAGTTGGCAGGTAGGCCTTAAGAATAAAATATGGAGGAAAATAACACAAGTAGAGTGTGTGGTGTAGTGGCAAAGTGACGCCACATAAGAGACAAGGGGGTGACGCCACAAGGGAAGGAAGGAGGTCCAAGGTTCAAGTCTTGGCTTTTGCATTTTGGTTTCTTTTTGCTTGGACCTTAGAATTTGGCCCATAGTTTATATTTAGTTGCGCATGGTTTGAGACACAAGAGGAGCTTGTGGCCAAGTGGCTAGCAGCGTGGATTATGTTGCAAGGGAGCCTGGGTTCGAATCTCATGAGAAGCAAGGAGTATTTATTTTATGATGCTGGACGGGAAGAGTTTGATTGAATTTAAACTCTCATCTTGTGAAGGGATCCCACATCGGAAAGACACAAAGAAGGAAGGTGAAGTGCTAGCTATATAAGGAGCATCCTAGAGGAGAGAAAACACATCTTGGAGGCGTTTGGGCACAAGAGTGATCGGAGCGCGGATTAGCCCTGCAGTCCTATCAGTGTGTAACTCTCTACTCTAGTCAGTAGAGCGGCAAATGCCGAAGTCGTCGATCACGGCAATAGTAGTTACACGAGCGCGCGGCGCGCGTGTGGGGCTTCGACGCGATAGTTGAGGCCATCGTAGTATTCTTGTGGGTTGGGGTCGCTTGGGCGCGATGGGCCGAAGGGGGCCCAATGGCCCGTGGGCCCAATAGAGTAAAATGTATGATGGTGTAGTATATGTTGAACTAGACTAGGTGGAAGTTATATACGTGGCTAGATTCGTGTTAGGTGGGCCACACGAGCGTGTGGGCCCGGATGGGCCGAAATTGGGTTTTAGGCCCAATCGTCAAAAGCACAACCGGAAGTGGTAAATGAGTCGCTAGTGGCGACATTAGGCCTTGTAAAGGCCATTGCAGGTGTGAATTTACGAAAATACCCTTAGTAGGTAAAATTACGATTATACCCTTAAAGGTTGATTAGCATGATTATGTTGTTTAGTTTTGGCCGATTGTAGGGGAAGGCTTGATCTCGCATATCTCGGGTTGTGGCTAGTGCTCGAAAAGTGTTAAGGAATGGGGGATCTAGTGCGTTAGATCTTGATCTACGGGATTTGATAGTCGCATTAGTAATCAGGTGTGTAAACTAACACGATATTTAGTAATATTATTAATAAACCTGTTTGCCTATTAAAATCATGACAATATGATGGATTATTGGATACCCAAACGGGGTATGTGTACGTATCCGGGTAAGTCAGTATTGTTACTAGATTACTGATGATCTATATGGTATCATGACTATGTGTGTATGTGATATGGGACATGAGTCAAACATATTAGCATGATATGCATAATTTGTATGATATGCATGATTACATGAGTTGGTTTGTTGATGGGTGATATGAGTGGAGGGAGCATGATATTTTGTGCTGACGAGCACCAGTGTTTTGGTAACACACCTTGTGACTTTGGGTCACCAGTGCTTTGGTAGCACATTTGTGTCTTTGGGACACCAGAGGTTGGGCACCTCATTGCGACTTGTCCCTGTGGTTAACACCACCGTGGGTTGGCCCCACATTGAGATATGGGATCGTCTGCTAGTGATTGGGTATCACACGATGGGTTGGCCCCATCATTCGATTATTGTGACTACGGTCACCAGTGCTTTGGTAGCACATTTGTGTCTTTGGGACACCAGAGGTTGGGCACCTCATTGCGACTTGTCCCTGTGGTTAACACCACCGTGGGTTGGCCCCACATTGAGATATGGGATCGTCTGCTAGTGATTGGGTATCACACGATGGGTTGGCCCCATCATTCGATTATTGTGACTACGGTCACCAAAGTGCTTTGGTAGCACATTTGTGTCTTTGGGACACCGAGAGGTTGGGCACCTCATTGCGACTTGTCCCCGTGGTTAACACCACCGTGGGTTGGCCCCACTTTGAGATATGGGATCGTCTCGCTAGTGATTGGGTATCACACGATGGGTTGGCCCCATCATTCGATTATTGTGACTACGGTCACCGGTGCTTTGGTAGCACATTTGTGTCTTTGGGACACCGGAGGTTGGGCACCTCATTGCGACTTGTCCCGTGGTTAACACCACCGTGGGTTGGCCCCACTTTGAGATATGGGATCGCCTCGCTAGTGATTGGGTATCACACGATGGGTTGGCCCCATCATTGGATTTGTGACTTGGTCACCGGTGCTTGGGTAGCACAAACGTGTCTTTGGGACACCGGTGTTTTGGTAACACATTGTGACTATATGTCACCGGTGGTTTGGCACCACAAAGTGGTTTGGTACCACACGGGGTAGAAAAGGTGTATGGACGGTTAGGATTGGGTGCATATGATTGGGATGCATGATGATCATGATTATGTTTGTATGTGATATTTTGCTAATCCAGGAAAAAGGGTAGCACACATCGAGTGCGGGTGACTCACCTTTTTCCTTAACCATTTCGTAGTGCATAAAGTGGACCAGGGATCGGAGAGGACAAGGTGGCCCATGCCGAAGATGATGTTCAATTATTTCATGCTTGATTTTGATATAAGTACTTTATTTGAATTGTTGGGTTGTAATAAAGGCCATTTTATGTTTTTGGTATTACTTTAACTATGGTTTATTCAAATTAAATTGCTACGTGAAAATGATTTATGGTTTGCAACCTATTTATTCAAATTGGATATTATAAACTAAAGTTTTAAAAATGAATGAGCTTAATAGCAAAGTTTATTCCAAAGATATGTTTCCAAAATTCAGCAAACTACGATGTTTTATTTTAAATTAAGAAGATTTTCAACTGTCTTTTCCAGTGATATAACGCATTCGGTCGTAGTGAATGGGCCGGGTTTGGGGTGTTACTGATTTGGTATCGAGAGCAGTTCAAAACTCGGCTTTGAGGTTTTGGGCTCAAGCTTGATTTTCAAAATGGGTTTTTGCAATATGGGTTTTAAGAAACTTTTCAGTTATTCGGCATGGCACTGTACCTCAGGCCGAAGTCCACTGTAAGTACCCTTACTATTGCTTGTGAGTTATTGATGTGATCGGATGATTGCAATAGTGGATTACTTTAGAAACTGAAACTTTGATTGCTCGAAAGAACGACTTCCGAAACTTACATTCATAAAATTTGCTCGTGGATTAAGCAAGTGGAACAAAATTTCTAATGCATAAAACTTTTAATCAGTTAAATCGCGACGCTAGATATGAGTTCTAGGGGCGTGGTCGTACTTCTCGTGGACGTGGTAGAGGCGGTTTGGTGGATTTGTTTATTTTGTTGCTCGTAAAGTATGTTAGCTCTTGGAGATCGTGAGTGCGCAGCTGATAGCGTAGTGGAGAGAATTGGATCTGTTAGTTTAGACAAGTAATTTCGAGGACGAAATTATTTTAAGGAGGGTAGAATTGTAACACCTGGTTTAGGGGTCATGCGTATGGGGTATAAATCAAGTGTTAGTAGGTTTTGGGAGTGCTTGGTTGAGTTTTAGAGGCTCTAAGAATGTTGGGATGAGAAGGGAAGGCTTTGGAAAAATTTAGATTTTTAGGGTAAAAAGGAATTGGGCCTAGGAGAATTGAGCCCAATGGGCCTTAGGCGTAGTAGCGTTTAAATTTTTGGAGAACAAGAGACCGGCTTAAATGCTAGTTAGATCCATTGGATAAGTGATTTTGGAAGGTTAGAGGGCTTCTATGAAGTCCCGGGATCAAATATTAGCTTTGGGGAAATTTTGGTTTTAGGTGAAAAAAACCCTAGAAGTTGGCAGGTAGGCCTTAAGAATAAAATATGGAGGAAAATAACACAAGTAGAGTGTGTGGTGTAGTGGCAAAGTGACGCCACATAAGAGACAAGGGGGTGACGCCACAAGGGAAGGAAGGAGGTCCAAGGTTCAAGTCTTGGCTTTTGCATTTTGGTTTCTTTTTGCTTGGACCTTAGAATTTGGCCCATAGTTTATATTTAGTTGCGCATGGTTTGAGACACAAGAGGAGCTTGTGGCCAAGTGGCTAGCAGCGTGGATTATGTTGCAAGGGAGCCTGGGTTCGAATCTCATGAGAAGCAAGGGAGTATTTATTTTTTGCGAGTGCGGACGGGAAGAGTTTCAGTTGAATTTAAACTCTACTGACGAAGGGATCCCACATCGGAAAGACACAAAGAAGGAAGGTGAAGTGCTAGCTATATAAGGAGCATCCTAGGAGGAGAGAAAACACATCTTGGAGGGCGTTTGGGCACAAGAGTGATCGGAGCGCGGATTAGCCCCAGAGTCCTATCAGGTGTGTAACTCTCTCTACTCTAGGCGTAGAGCGGCAAATGCCGAAGTCGTCGATCACGGCAATAGTAGCCACCACGAGCGTGCGAGCGCACGTGTGGGGCTTCGACGCGATAGTTGAGGCCATCGTAGTATTCTTGTGGGTTGGGTTGCTTGGGCGCGATGGGCCGAAGGGGCCCAATGGGCCCGTGGGCCCAATAGAGTAAAATGTATGATGGTGTAGTATATGTTGAACTAGACTAGGTGGAAGTTATATACGTGGCTAGATTCGTGTTAGGTGGGCCACACGAGCGCGTGTGGGCCGGATGGGCCGAAATTGGGTTTTAGGCCCAATCGTCGGAAGCACAACCGGAAGTGGTAGCTGAGTCGCTAGTGGCGACATTAGGCCTTCAGAAAGGCCATTGCAGGTGTGAATTTACGAAAATACCCTTAGTAGGTAAAATTACGATTATACCCTTAAAGGTTGATTAGCATGATTATGTTGTTTAGTTTTGGCCGATTAGGGGAAGGCTTGATCTCGCATATCTCGGGTTGTGGCTAGTGCTCGAAAAGTGTTAAGGAATGGGGGATCTAGTGCGTTAGATCTTGATCTACGGGATTTGATAGTCGCATTAGTAATCAGGTGTGTAAACTAACACGATATTTAGTAATATTATTAATAAACCTGTTTGCCTATTAAAATCATGACAATATGATGGATTATTGGATACCCAAACGGGGTATGTGTACGTATCCGGGTAAGTCAAGATTGTTACTAGATTATCGATGATCTATATGGTATCATGACTATGTGTGTATGTGATATGGGACATGAGTCAAACATATTAGCATGATATGCATAATTTGTATGATATGCATGATTACATGAGTTGGTTTGTTGATGGGTGATATGAGTGGAGGGAGCATGATATTTTGTCTTTGCCGACGAGCACCGGTGTTTTGGTAACACACCTTGTGACTTTGGGTCACCAAAGTGCTTTGGTAGCACATTTGTGTCTTTGGGACACCGGAGGTTGGGCACCTCATTGCGACTTGTCCCGTGGTTAACACCACCGTGGGTTGGCCCCACATTGAGATATGGGATCGCTCGCTAGTGATTGGGTATCACACGATGGGTTGGCCCCATCATTCGATTATTGTGACTACGGTCACAAAGTGCTTTGGTAGCACATTTGTGTCTTGGGACACACAGAGGTTGGGCACCTCATTGCGACTTGTCCCCGTGGTTAACACCACCGTGGGTTGGCCCCACATTGAGATATGGGATAAATCTCGCTAGTGATTGGGTATCACACGATGGGTTGGCCCCATCATTCGATTATTGTGACTACGGTCACCGGTGCTTTGGTAGCACATTTGTGTCTTTGGGACACCGGAGGTTGGGCACCTCATTGCGACTTGTCCCCGTGGTTAACACCACCGTGGGTTGGCCCCACTTTGAGATATGGGATCGCCTCGCTAGTGATTGGGTATCACACGATGGGTTGGCCCCATCATTCGATTATTGTGACTACGGTCACGGTGCTTTGGTAGCACATTTGTGTCTTTGGGACACCGGAGGTTGGGCACCTCATTGCGACTTGTCCCCGTGGTTAACACCACCGTGGGTTGGCCCCACTTTGAGATATGGGATAAATGCGCTAGTGATTGGGTATCACACGATGGGTTGGCCCCATCATTGGATTTGTGACTTCGGTCACCGGTGCTTGGGTAGCACAAACGTGTCTTTGGGACACCAGTGTTTTGGTAACACATTGTGACTATATGTCACCGGTGGTTTGGCACCACCAAAGTGGGTTTGGTACCACACGGGGTAGAAAAGGTGTATGGACGGTTAGGATTGGGTGCATATGATTGGGATGCATGATGATCATGATTATGTTTGTATGTGATATTTTGCTAATCCGGGAAAAGGGTAGCACATCGAGTCCGGGTGACTCACCTTTTTCCTTAACCATTTCGAGTAGTGCATAAAGTCGACCGGGATCGGAGAGGACAAGGTGGCCCATGCCGAAGATGATGTTCAATTATTTCATGCTTGATTTTGATATAAGTACTTTATTTGAATTGTTGGGTTGTAATAAAGGCCATTTTATGTTTTTGGTATTACTTTAACTATGGTTTATTCAAATTAAATTGCTACGTGAAAATGATTTATGGTTTGCAACCTATTTATTCAAATTGGATATTATAAACTAAAGTTTTAAAAATGAATGAGCTTAATAGCAAAGTTTATTCCAAAGATATGTTTCCAAAATTCAGCAAACTACGATGTTTTATTTTAAATTAAGAAGATTTTCAACTGTCTTTTCCCAGTGATATAACCAGATTCGGTCGTAGTGAATGGGCCGGGTTTGGGGGTGTTACATACTGAAGCCGATTCCCCCTCCTTTAAGAGAAACCAAAAATAGAAAAGGGAAAGAGAAGAAAATATTCGGCTTAAAACAATGTAAGGGGAAACTCGAAAAACCCGAAGGAATAGAGTAAATGAGAAAGGGATATTCGGCCAGAGTGGGGAAGGTAGAAGAGAGAACTCACAAATAAATGATTCAACAGGGACTGAAACAGAAAAAAGAAGAAAGAGACTTGGAAAATGCAACACAAAGCTTCGGTATTTCACGAAACGAAGAAGAACAAAAATAACCCGAATGGTCACTTGCCAATTTCGGCACCATAGAGAAAAGGGAAGGATTAAAGGTTCAAAACATCAAAGAAAGCAATAAGGAAAATACCAAAACTACAATAGGCATAGCCAATCATATCCCCCAAAATTCTCAAATTGCCGCAAAAACACACACAAAAGGACCCCTAGTCGAATTCACCTACTCAAGCTACCCAATTCGGCTACAACTCCCCTCACACTTCAAATTCCTTGAAAATCTCCACAAATCACTCCCCTTATCCCTCATTGATTTACTCTTTGATATCCTCCCTAACAAATCCAAGACCAGTTCCAACTTTCACTCAACAGAGTTCGAATCTACTTCCAACACTTGCCGTCCTATGTTAGCAAAATAAATATTTCTTCGCTCCAGGCGTGACTCGAACACCATCCCCCTTTGAAGCTTTATCACGCCACTTACCATCAAGCCAATAGGCTCCTTATGTCATAACTTATCCTCAATATTTCATAAAGCCTTCATGCCAATATCCAGGTTTATTCAAGGAACAACAAAAAATTCTGCACACGCCCTGACTTGAACCTCAGACCACATGCATACTCCTAACGCCACCTTGCCACTAGACCACATGCTTCCTTTGTCATATTCCAGCCAACGCCAAGGTTCACTTCAAGGAAAAACTAAAATTTTTGCTAAAGCCTAGATTTGAACCCAAGACCTCCCAACTGAGCTTATGTGAAATTTCCTTGCACAACTAAAATACAACTATTCCGATGCCCAAGGCCTATTTCTTCTAGGCCCAAAGTTCAGGGCGTTACATGCAAAGTTACTAACACTTAGTTTAATTCACATCATTACTCAATCTCATCCATAACTACTACTCATTTTCATACCATAACTATATGTTCATGTACAAGCATTTACATTGCTACCCAATCTAACTCTTTCCATCATTCATTCACATAATCATCCACTTATATCATACACAATATCATCAACCACATAGGTTCTGTACATACCTGTACCATCATGTATTTATCTATCACATTTACCACTCAATACTCAATGCCATAATTCGTTCGATCCTCTTTGAACATTCGATGAATTCGCACACTCAGTGCCATTTAATTAGCTGAAGCTACAATAATATCGTACACTTAGTGCCATCACATTAAACCAAAGATGTCTCGGTATCGCACACAGTGCCAACTAATATAGCCAATGCATTTCTTTATCTCGCACACTTAGTGCACATCATCGCAGTAGCTATTCTATTTACGCACACTTAGTGCCACATATCTTCGAACTCACATTTTGCATTACTAACTCACATTTCCATTCATTTCATATTATATGAACATTATTTAAATAATACGTATTATACACGAACTTACCTCAAACGTAAAAACAACAACACTAGTCGATCAATCGAGCACTTTGTTCTTGCTTCGATCTAAGTCCAAATTTCTCCTTTCTTGATCTATATAATGTCAAAATTCAATTCATTCAATCACATTTTCATCCAAAGCAATCCACAACACATAGTTAAGGCATTTTACACTTTAGCCCTCATAATTTCACATTTTGACATTTTAGTCCCAATTTCACAATTACACAAAATACACATAATTTATTCACACCCAAGCTTAGCCGAATTTAACACTAGTCCATAGCAGCCCATATCTTTCATTTATTTCACATTTTAACCCTTCAAAGTTTCATTTTCACAAATTAGCCCTTAATAACCAATTTCATCAAAAATTCCAAATACAAAATATGTTTATCATCCATCAAGCTTTCATATTTCACCAACTATCAACACAAAGCTCACATACTCAAAAATGGCATTTTACAAAATCACTATCAAATTTAGAAATTGAGGCATGGCTTGATAGAACACAAAGCAACGATCACAAAAACATAAAAATCATCAAAAATCGAGGTAAAAAAACACCTTAATCAAACATTGTATATGCCAAAATGCTTAAAGTTCTCAAGACCTATCTATTTCTTCAATTTTTCAGTAGTGGACATGAAATAAAGATGAAAATTTGTTTCCTTTTAATTAATATTAACCTTAATTATTAAATACCATTTTTAACCTTAATGTTTTCATTTAAAACCCACTATCTCATGTCCAACTATGTCCATTCATTAAACCAATGGTCCATTTACAACATAAGGACCTTTCATTTAAGAAGCCATGTCAATTAAGCACTTTTAACTACTAGCACACAACTTTTGCATTTTACGCGATTAGGTCCTTTTTCACAAATCGGCACACAAACGATAAAATTTTCACACAGAACTTTCACAAATACTTTATCACATGCCACACACATCAAAAATAATATTAAAATATTTCTTCGACCTCAGATTTGTGGTCCTGAAACCACTGTTCCGATTAGGGTCTAAACTGGGCTGTTACATGATAGGTCTATACTTATGATGTATAAATAGGTGGTAAATTTGATTGATGATCACGTGTGAGGCTTTTAGGCCAAATTAAATTGAGACATGATAGGTTTAAGTTTTGTTGTTGATGTATAGGTTAAAGGGGCAAATGAATGACATGTAAATATTCGATAATGACTAGCTATTGGAATGGCTAGTTAAAGATATGCTTTGGTGTTATGTATGATTAAATGGATGTTAATACAAAGCAATCATGAAAGAGTAAAATTAGAAATAAAATAGTTTTGGACAGCAGCAGTTGTATAACTTTGAAAAATCACCAAAAATTGTGGAAATCGAATTATATGAAATTAAAGCTTATTGAGCCTAGTTTCACATAGAAGAAACAGTGTAAGCAAAAGAATTTCATATTATGAGATGTTTGAAATTTTGTGGGACAAGGTCAGGATGATTTCGGAATCCCCTGTTTTGACTTTGGAAAATCATTAAAAATAATATAAAAATAATTACGAGTTATAATTTATTATGTTTGAAATTCTTAATGAATCTATTTTTAAGAGAATCAAACGAAAACTTCATCCGAGTCTTGTACGAGGAGATAATTAATTCTTAGTGAAGAAGGGTCGAAACTATCAGACAACAGAACAGGGACGACTTTAAAGAATAAACTGTACTTATTGGCTAAACAAAAAAATTTAGAAAATTTATGTTAAGGAGATATGTGAGTCTAGTTTCAGGGAAAATTAACAGAATTAAATTTAGAGTTCCGTAGCTCAAGACATAAATAATTTAGTGATTATGACTCGCATAGGCAGCTTGATATGCTCAAAAGTGAATAGTGGAAATTTGTGCAATTATGATTGTATTATCTTGAGAACTTAATATGAGGATTGTTAAAAGTATGTTAATAAATTGCTTATTATTTACATCCCAACTTTCTAAGCTATATAGCTTATTCTATCTATTTTCCATGTTTATAATGTCCTCAGGCTAGCTCGGGTTGGAGAACGTCGGAGATACCATCACACTATCAAGCTATCACTTCGGGTATTGTTGAATTCAAGTAGTTGAGTTGTGGCATGTATAGGAGATTTAATTATGTTGTTAAGTGTCATAACTGAATTTGCTAAATGTGGGCCTATGCTATTTGATAGATCATTTTGTATAAGGCCATGGATGATGGCTAATATTTGTTATTGTTATATGTATATGATGATGTTTTTCATGAATGTGAAAATTCACATGGTTGAGCATATGGTATGTTAATGCATGATTGAGCAATTTGTATGATTGAATTGATAAAGAATGTGATAAGTGTTGCATGTGAATGAAGTGAAGTGGCCATGTTGTGTAAATGTCTTAGTTGTGGTGAATTGGTCATGTATTTATGTGTGGATGAGTGTTACTTGATGTTGTGTATGTTGGTGCAAGTAAGGGTGACAAAAGGCTTGGTAAATAGCCTTGTTTCTTTCCACACGGGTAGACACACGAGCGTGTGTCTGGGCCGTGTGTGACACACGGTCTGCCCCATGGGCATGTAGTCTGACCGTGTGTCCCCAGCACCTTAATTGTGTAATTAAATTCACCACACAGCCTAGCACATGGGTGTGTGCCTTGGCCGTGCGACCTTAAAGGGTTGATGACGTCAGAAACAGAATGTCAAGGTTTTTGCACACGGGCTGAAACACGGGTGTGTCACGGCCGTGTGCCAGGCCGTGTAAAATTCCCTGTAGGTTCGAAAAGAGAAATAAATCCACATGGGCTAGGGACACGGGCGTGTCCCAATATGCTCAGGCTGTGAGAGCTACACGGTCCTTCAGCATGGCCATGTTAAGAGGTCACACGGACGTGTGACTCTTCCACATGGGCGTGTGCCCCTTATTTCAATGATATTTTCTAAAATTTTTCTAAAGTACTTGGTTTAGTCCCGAACCATTTTCAAAGTGTGGTTTGGGCCTCGTAGGTCCATATTAGGGACTTTAAGGCAAAGTTTAAAAAGTTTTAAAATTGAATGAAATTTTATGACTCAGAAATGTATGTTTGCATGTGTTTAAGATAGGTAACGCCTCGTACCCTATCCCGGTGTCGATTACGGCGGTGTTACATTTAGTATATGTATGGGATATGAATTCTGGCGATTTAAAATTTGAGAAGGAATAGGGATTGAGTTAAGATTACGTTCAAGAATAAGTAGCTGGTCAAATGTGAGTTCTCTCATGAGGAATCCTTTAAATCTTTTAGATAAGTTCTTTATAATCTAAGTTCTGGAAGTGATGAATGAGTGCATGAATGATCGTTGAGGAGAACATGAATATTTGATAAGAATTTGTAGAGTCTAAGTATGTGATCAATTGTGCATGATTTTTGTGATATTTAATCATGACTACATATGTGTTCGTTTGGAATGTATACTGTGAAATGTGATCTTGTTGATGTGGTTGAAATATGCATTAAAGTATAGTTTGATTAAAGAATTGAGTTAGTCAACTTGAATGTGAGTCTTTACTCTAACTTTTACATGTAAATTATGGGTATAGACGATTAAATAATGAAAAAACTGGAGTATTGACTAGATGAGTAAAACATAAGAGAATTGTGCAAAGTAAAGTTATTGTAACAGCCCAGTTTAGACCCTAGTCGGAACAGTGGTTTTGAGACCACAAATCTGAGGTTAGAATAATATTTTAATATTATTTTATGTGTTTACAGTATGTGATTTAGCCTATGTGAATTTTTTGTGTGAAGATTTTATTGATTGTGTGTTCAATTTGCGAAAAGGATCTAATCGCATAAGATGTAAAAGCTGTGTGCTGATTGTTAAAGTGCTTAATTGTCATGGCTTTTTAAATGAGGGGTCCTTATGTTGTAAATGGACCGTTAATAGTGGAGATAGACATAAATGGGTATACATTAGGTGAATTTATAATGTTTTAATAAAGGGAAAAATGGTAAACTTTGTTTTAATGTTAATATAATAAAACAAAGCACAAAATTTTGCCCATTACGTTCATCCATCCACCGAAATTAGAAAAGAAAGAAAGGGTTAAGAGCTTTGGAGGTTTCGGCACATTGAGTTCTTGATTGAGGTATGTTTTGAGCTCGGTTTTTGATAATTTCTATGTTTTTGTGATCGTTGCTTAGTGTACTATCAAACCCATGCTTTAACTTTAGAAATTGATGGTGATTTTAAGATGTTCCATTGATGAATATGTGATCTTTGTGATGTTAGTTGGTGGAATATGAAAGCTTGGTGTTGGGTTAACATAGTTTGTATTTGGATTTTTGGTGAAATTGAGTATTTTGGGCTAAATTGAGAAAAAGTATAAATTGAGGGATTAAAATATGAATTAAATGAAATGTATGGATTGGTATGATCATAGTGAAAATTTGGCTAGACACATGCTAAGTGAAATTATGTGAATTTGATGATTTTGTGAATTAGGGACTAAAGTGTCAAAATATGAAAATGTGAGGGCTATTTTGTAAAACACCCTAAATATGTGTGTTTGGACTAAATTGAATGAATTGGTGATTTAATGGACTGAATTTGAATGTGTATAGACCAAGAAAGGAGAGGTTCGGATCGAGATCGAGGCAAAGAAAAAGTGCTCGATTAATCGACCGTTTCGATATTTCAACGTCTGAGGTAAGTTCGGACATAGTACAAGTTGTTAATTTACCTTCTATGTGATGTGAATTGAATGATAGATATTGAATTAGAAATGTAATGAATGAAATTGAGTAACGAGGCACTAAGTGTGCGTAATTGAATTGAGACAGAGTTGATTAGCACTGTGTGTGCGAAATAACAGAAGCTTTGGCTTCATAGTTGGCACTGTGTGTGCGATTCCGAATTACGTTCGATTTTGTATTGAGGCACTAAGTGCGATGTTATATAAGCTTCAGCTATGAATTGAAGCACTAAGTGTGCGAAGTTAATTTAGTTTCGACTACAAATTGGGCACTAAGTGTGCGATTAAATCTAATGAATAATGAAGGCTGGATCGAGATACAATATCGAGCATAAATTAGCTTGGATGGTGAGTAACTATGTGTTGGCTAAGGTATGTATTAAACCTTTGTGGTTGAAGAGATTATGTATGACTACATGAGTGGTTGAGCAAGATTATTGCTATGAATGATATGGTATAAACGTTTGGAAATTGATCTATGTGATGAGCTCTTGTTGTGCATTGTATTTAAACTATTAAGTTGAATGTATTATGTTAAAATGAACTTACTAAGCTATTGAAAGCTTACTGTGTGATTTGTTTCTCTGTTTTACAGTGTCAGTAAAGCTAGCTCGGATCTGGGGATCATCAGCATCTCTATCACACTATCGGCAATCTATTTTTGGGTACTTTTGGAAAAATGTATATAGTTGAAATATGGCATGTATAGGCTAGAAGTTATGGCATGTTTTGAATTGCTTAATCCTTGCCATGTGATTTGGCTTGGAAGTTGAATGATATTGAACATATGAATGAGTTATGAATATGGTATATTTCATGTTTATGCGAGTGATGAAGGATGTGAATTGAAGATAAATTATGGCATGGATTACATGATGTTTGGTTTATAAGTTTGAGATGTGAATTTTGGTACTTTGATTGAACTAATGTGAGATGAAATTGAATATTAGTATAGATGGTATAGTTGGTGATTAATTGATACATGAAAAGGTATGTTTGGATGCATTTTGAGGCATGAATTGGTATTGCTTTGAAGCTTGTAGGCATGACCCAAGTTTGGGTGGCATTTTGGCCTTGCAAATGGTCTATTTTGCATACACGGCCAAGGGACACGGGCGTGTGTCTCTACCGTGTGGCTCAAGGGCCACTTCGAAGTGTACCGGGGCAGGTTACACGGCCGTGGCACACGGGCGTGCCTGGTGGTCGTGTGACCAAGTCAGTAGCTAGCCTAATTTCACACGGCCATGGCACATGGGCGTGTTTGGAGGCCGTGTTGACAAGTCAGTATACATGCTCTATTTTGGCAAGGTCTGGACACATGGGTGTGTCTGGTAGCCGTGTGAGGCACACGGCCTAACTGCACGGGCGTGTGACCTCTGCAGTTTTGAAGAATGTTCAAAGTTCCAAGAACTTTCGTATGTGTTCGGTTTAGTCCTGACCTCTCTTTAACACGTGTTTAAGGTATCGTAGGCCGTAATAAGAAACTATATGTTTATATTTGAATATGATTGACTTTGTGTCATGAAATGGTTGTGAAATGTTCTGATTGATCGGTAATGCCCCTTAACCCTATTTCGACGACAGTTTTAGGTTAGGGGTGTTACAATTTTATTGGTATCAGAGCTACGGTTTAGTCGATTCTCGAAATAACGTAGCGCGTGTGAGTCTAGCTATACATGCCATATATATAATTGCGATAGTGTGATGAATCCTGACAGTTATAAATGTGATTTTGTATAGCAAATGGATCCCAATCGAGCAGTTGCTGATGATGTTGAGAGTAATGCGCCTGCTCCCGCTCAAGGGACAGTGCCGACCACATCTAGACCGAATGATAGTGGTGAGGGAGGAGAGGCTAAGCAAGCCTTCTTCCGAATGATGAGCGAGTGGTTTTTGGAGTTCGTTCGAACGAATCCGGCTGTTCCACAACCTCCACCCCCACAAGTACCTATTGTGCCTCAAGTTGTAGATCTGAATCGATTGAATAAGCCTCATGTGGATAAGATCAGAAAGTACGGGGCCGAAGAGTTTAGGGCCACAACTGATGATGATGCTAAGCGAGCTGAGTTTTGGCTCGAGAATACAATCCGAGTGTTCGATGAGATGTCGTTGACCCCTAAAGAATGTATTAAGTGTGTAGTTTCCTTGTTAAGAGATACGACATATAACTGGTGGAAAACGTTGATTTCTGTGGTTCCGAGAGAGAGAATCACTTGGGATTTCTTTCAAGTTGAATTTAGAAAGAAGTATATCAGTCAACGATTCATAGATAAAAAATGTAAGGAGTTTCTAGAGCTGAAACAGGGCCGCATGTCCGTTACTGAGTATAAACTGGAGTTTGTGAGATTGAGCCAGTATGCATGGGAATATGTTTCGACCGAAGCTTCTATTTGTAAACGCTTTATAGAAGGGCTAAATGAAGATATTAAGTTGTTGGTCGGGATACTTGACATAAATGAATTTGTTGTGTTAGTTGAAAGAGCCTACAAAGTCGAGGAGCTCAGTAAAGGAAAGAAGAAAGCCGATTCTGAAGCTCGAGATGAAAGAAAAAGATCGATGAGTAAGTTGTCTCAACCTTCGACGAAGAGATTTAGAGATGTAAGCAATCGATCAAATGCTTTGTTTGGACATCCGAGTAGAGATCGTGTGAGACAAAGCATCGGTCCACGAGTTCAAATTCTGACTGAATCAAGTGTTGGAAGTGCCAAAAGCAACAAACCTGAGTGTAGACAGTGTGGAAGACGACATGTGGGAGAATGCTGGGGCAAGTATAATAATCGAACTTGTTATAAGTGTGGATCACGAGGTCATTTCATACGAGATTGCCTAAAGTTAGCTTAGGAAGAAAATGTTCAGAACATGAGATCGAGTAATGTGACGGTTAGGGGTAGACCACCCAAAAACACCGGAATTGTGAGTGGAAGTCAGAGAGGGACTTTGGATACAACTGTGAGATCCGAGGCGAGAGCACCTGCCCGAGCCTATGCTATATGTGCGTGAGAAGAAGCGGCATCTCTAGACGTCATCACTGGTACTTTTACTCTATTTGATACTGATGTGATTGCATTGATAGATCCAGGTTCTACTCATTCCTATGTGTGTGTGAATCTAGTATCAAGTAAGACTCTACCTGTTGAGTCTACTGAATTTGTGATTAGAGTATCGAACCCTTTAGGCAAGTGTGTCTTGGTGGATAAAGTGTGCAAGAATTGCCCATTAATGTTTAGGGATGCTTGTTCTCTGGCTAATTTGATGTTGCTACCATTCGATGAATTTGATATTATTCTGGGTATGGATTGGCTCACTTTGCATAATGCCATTGTGAATTGTAAAAGAAAGAGTATTGAATTGAGAAGTCGAACGGTGAGATAGTTCGAATTGAATCGATGATATGAAAGGGTTATCAGCTGTTGTATCTGCGATGAAAGCTTTGAACTATGTGAGAAAGGGTTGCAAAGCTTATCTGGCATATGTGATTGATACAAAAGTGACAGAAAAGAAAGTTGATTCTGTGCTTGTGGTTTGTGAATTCCCTGATGTATTTCCTGAAGAACTACCGGTATCACATCCGATACGAAAAGTTGACTTTGGCATTGAATTGGTGCCGGGAACAACTCCTATCTCAATAGCTCCGTATAGAATGGCACCAATGGAATTGAAAGAGTTAAAGTCTCAGTGACTTAAGAAGTAGTCAGTGCGAGTTCGTCTATGTTATGTAATGGTTGAATTAGATTTACCTAGAATCTACCATATCTGGTTGTATAATGATTTCTACTAAATTCATATGGAATTTGAGTTTTCATTATCCTGAGTATCTGGGGTCTTGAAATAGAGTGATGTGAAATTTATCTGAAGGATCTATGTAGCATAATATCAATATAGGTTTGTGTGGTATTGGACCAAGGCATGAATTGATTAGTTGTTGACGGTACTATTTCTGCGTAAGTATTCGCCAACATGTATGCATATCCGATTGCGATAAATGTCAGTGAACAACTATTTGAAATAGGAATATGAGTTAAGACATAGATAGTTGGAAGGGTTTTCTAAGGGAATGTTCTGTTAAGAAAGTATTATGGGATGAAAGATTTATGAAACAATGGAAGGGATTTTTCAGTTTACTAAATATGAAAGATTAAGCATAGCAAGGGTTGGATGGCTGGCATATATAAAAGTGATAAAACTATAATGGTATCAACTGAAGTAAATGATGCAGAGTAATAGTCGACTCATAGAAATTCATAAAAGATTTTTAAAGTATCATTCAAAGGTATGGTTATAGAGTTCAGTAAGTATTCTTGTACTTACAAGGTTTGTTATTTTATTTCAGGTATTTGAGGATAGTCTGCGCTTGGAGGGACAACGGTAGGAGTTTGACAAGATAGTGGCGAAGTGGGCTATTATGCATATAGTGGAAATTTTGGCGTAGTTTAGGAATACACTCCTTTTAATATATTTTGTTAAACTTCTTTTCGTAAAGATTTGTATCTAGATTCACATGATAAACTATTGTAGGGCATATTCTTAGCCCCATATATTAAGCATTTCAATTGGAATGCCACAGGAAATGTTTTAAAGAAGTAAGAAATTTTGAACTGATTTTGTTAAACGATTAAGTTTTATGCAGTAACACTTGAAATCATGATTTGGTGAATCGGGTTGGGTTGAGGGCATTACAGAGGTTCAACTACCTCTTCCTTCATGGGTTTGTCGACGTCTTTCGGAATTGTCTCCTCTTCCTGGATGGGTTTAGTTGGTGGCTTCAATTCCTTGGCTGATCGCACCGCGATTGCTTTTACGTGCTCCTTTCCATTTCTCCGAGGATTATTTTCTGTATTACTAGGGAGACTTTGACCATTTTGTTTTTGAAACATTGTCATTAGTTGGCTTATTTGGTCACAGAGGTTGGCCATTCGGGATTCGATTCATCTACATATTGCTTAGACTTGTCAAATATCTGTCTTCATTGTTTGCATCTCTCCATCTTGTCGATCGAATCTTTGACCACAAGTAGTATGGTCGTTACCCATAGGATGTTGTTGCATTAGTGGAGGTTGGTAAGAAGGATTCAGTTGAGTTTGAGCTTGATGCGTGCCTTCTTGGTTGCCTCCCCATTTAAGGTTCGGATGATCCCGCCAACTGGGATTGTAGGTATTTAAGTAGGGATCTCGACCCCTATTATTACGTAGCTCGCCTCCTCCAGTTGGCTTTTGTAATGTGGCTCTGCTATTGTTGGCTTGATGGGTGTCTCCAAAATGTTAAGCTTTTCTAGTGTTTGTTGTAATTGAGCATCGTTGTTCTCCTCGTTTACCACTTTTTCTATTGGAAGCCTTGATTTGTACATGAATCTCTTGTTAGGTCACATGTACGAGTTCATGGCCATGTCTTCTAAAATTTTGTAGGCTTGTTCGTATGTGTGAAACATGAGAGATCCGCCGGATGCTCTATCTAGGCTAGATTTAAGGTGTCTGTCGACACTGTTGTAAAATATTTTTATTTGGAGCCATGCTTGCAGCCAATGGTGTGGACACTTCGTGAGCATTGTATTGAAACGCTCCCACGCCTCGTATAAGGACTCACATTCGCATTGTTTAAAATTTATGATTTCCCACCAGAGTTGAATGTTTCGGCTAATTGGGAAAAATTATGAAGAAATTTTTCCTCGAGATCATTCCATGTGGTAATAGAACCCGATTCTAACAAGTCTAACCAATTGGCCGTGTTATCACATAATGAAAATGAGAATAACCGTCGTATATTCCGTTGTATTTGAAGGTGTCATACAATTGCTGGAACCGCTTCAAGTGCTAATACGGATCTTCAACCATTTTCCCTTTGAACTGCAACATATTTTGGATCATCTGTACTGTGGTTGTCTTTATCTCAAAATTATTTGCATTAATCGTCGGCCGCTTAGTGCTTGCTCCCACCGCATCTAGTGTAGGTAGGATGTACTCACACAACGTTCGCTGAGCCATTGGGACCTTTTCCCGGTTGTGTCCTTGTTGTTCTCGTGGCTCCACAAATAATGAGTTTTCCCTGGGTAGATTTATTACCGCGGGTGGATCATTATTCATCGCGGGGTGATTGTGTCTAAGTAATTGCTCCAGATCTGGGTAAAGTTCAACTGGGGTACTGGACATTCAGGTCATACACGACCTAAATAGAAGACAAAAATAAAAATAACTAAACAAAAATTAAAACTCGTATCTATAAGTCCTATTGTTCCTATTTATCTTATTAATTGTAAAAAAATATTTTCAAATTTTTTATGCCGAAACCTCCCCGACAATGGTGCCAACAACTTGACTTCCTATAAACGCACTATCATTTATAGAATAAATATAACACAAAAAATATAAGAGAGGATGGAATAAATAAACAATATTTTTTTTACAATAATAAGTCTAAGTTGTAGTAATTATTTCCTATATTACAATTAACCTTAAAATAGATTAAGGGGGATAAAAAGAAATAAATAAAAAAGAAAAATAAACAAATGAATTAAATCGATAAACCACTCAGGAAGATTAACTTACTTCAGGGTTTGTAACTAATTTCAAATTAGGGTTTTAGAGTGGATTAGTAATCGATTAACTATTTATTACCTCCCGACCTCAAATTACCTAGTCGATTGGTTGATACTCACTTATCTCTTGGCCTCACTTTCTCAACCCAAATAAATTGCAATTTACTCAGTTTAACTTATCTTTCGACCTTGTCTAACCTATGATAACTTATTAGGGTTGTCAAGCCTAAGAATTTAAGAACACATAATTTATACCAACTAATCCTTCTCGGGAAACTAAAAATCCTCTGTTAATGACATCCCCATCCATTCTTTAATCTTCCTAAGGGATTTAGCCACTCATGTTATTCATAATCTCAACTTCGATTGAATAAACAATGTGAGAAACATGATCGAGTTGGAGAAGAAAAGAGATTTGAATAATCGTGGATTGAGTTTTGAATGGAAAATGGAGTAGCAAATCTCTCAATTGGAATAAAGAAATAAAATGAATGCAAAGAAAAATATAAATTGAATACTTTAATTAAATAAATAAACTCTTGAATCAAAATTGAATTTAAGAGGAAAACAAGAAAGTATTTAAAAACCAAAAATAAAATAAACTAAAACTAATTCTAAATTACGAGGGTTTTTGAAGGCGTTTAGGACGACTTGATTACATTCAACCCTTAATGTCTTATTTATAGAGGTGTTGGAAGCCCAAATTAGGTCTTTGACACATCCGAAGTCTTCATATAAGTTTAATTATGCGAACGAAAATAACCCCGAAATACTTGGGCATCACGTCGGCCTTGTGTCACGGCACACCATTTGTATGGCACGACACGACACCCAAATATTGCCTTGTCTTGTTTCTGTGGTGCTTTGACATCCCGAGAAGCTTGTGCATCACTCGACCTTTGCTTATACGTAAATTGGGTCTTTATATCTTCATCGCACACACTCAATTAAGCCAATTAGCACAACCTAAGGCTTGTGTCGGGCTATTGGGTCACAACACCTACAAAATGTGTTAAAAACCTATTTTATTAACTTTTAATCCTACGACCTAATTACAGAAAACATAAATTAAAATACTAAATTTCCTAGTAAACAAGCTCCTTAAGTGCGAAATTGACCTGAATTGACTACTACTTTTGATGGCAGGTCACATTCCCAAGAGTAAAACTAAAGGAGTGGTTATCAAAATAGAGTATGAGAGAGAGAATAAGAAAAGAATCTAATGTCGTGAGTGTCACGAAATTGGGCACATCTATGCTAAGTGTGTTAACACACTAAAAAAAAGGAAGAAATCTTTATGTGAGACCTAGAGCAATGAAGATTCAACCATTATTCTGATAAATAACACTTGAACAACTATTGGCATTGACTTACAAAGATAACATTTCTAATGTATCTAGTAAGGAGTCTAAAGATCAATTGGGGGAAGGTTTCTTGCAGAATTAAAAAATTATGCTTGATAAATTCTTATCTAAGCTTGTTCAATAAAATCCTCTTTAATGGACGAAAACTTGAAACTGATCAATAAGATAAAGATAAAGAAACCTTACTTGTAGAAGAGCTAGTCACCTTTGAGAAAACCTAGAAAGAACTTGGTGTAATCAAGCTAATGCTCAAAAATTTAATACCAATAGTGGTAAGCTAGATGATATCCTTGCTCTTGGCAAAATAGATCTAGGATTAGGAGGATTTATCTATGTCAAGAAAGAGAAAGTAGTGGCATCAAATCAAGTTGATCACGTAAATGCTTCAACAAGCCTGTGCTGATCCAACCTAAGAAGATGGTAAACTTTAATCATAAACCAATTTTCCATTATTGTGGTGTACTTGGTCATATTAGATTGCAATGTTTCAAAATGTTGCATGATTTGAGTTGGAAAAGCGTAGTGCCTGTTGTAGTGCCTATTGCACTTAGCATATCATGAGTGAAGAAGAAGAAATTTGTTTGAAAGAAGAAAGATAAAAAAATGTTTGATGGTATCACATTGACCATTCAAGTCTACAGTAGATGATGTATGGTACTTTGATAGTAGCTGCTTGTGTCATACAATAGGTAACTAATCATACTTGCTTGAATTTGAAGAACACCATGTGGGTTGAATAACATTTGGTTATGGTTACAGTAGGTCCTGTGAGTAATTTAATATGGTGTAATTAAAGGATGGCCGAGCATCTTATTACTTCCATTGGCTCACACAATCAAGTTATCTCCAAACTTTGATTTGAAATCTGAGTCATCCAACAAATTTGAGATAGAGCGATTACTCTGCACAATATTTGTTAATACAACCTCGACAATGACTTTGACATTTCTTTTGACTAAAAAGGGGAGAGATATTTAAGATAGATGGAGGGTGAGATGATGTTGCTCCTATTCCTTTGATCAGCCATAATTCGTTGTTGAAAATTGAGCTCTTTTCGGTACTTAATGATCTTGTATTTAATTTTTTTATCATTCTATTTAGTTTTTTGATGTAGTATGTTTATAGTTTAATTTAATAAAATGAGCACATTAGTGTATCTAGTGACCTGTTAGTCCAGTCTACTCCTAAGGGAAAGACTAATGTGTTGATTAAGTGTACAGGACATCATTTTAGGCCAAGGAGTCAGTGGACTGCCCCAGGATGTTGCAACACCCAAAATGGATGTCGTAACATCAAAATTCGAAGCTAGCAGGGAGTAGTTTGCCATCAATGTCATGACACCCGATCTTCAATGTCGTGACAACCAAGTTCGAAGCCAGGGGAATTATATTTGAATTCCAATGTCGCGATAACTCTTCCCCAATGTTGCAACACCGGTTCAACGAGGTCCATTCAACTGCTTAAGGATTTTTTTTGTTCGCACAACCTTAATTGTGTCATCTAACAACACTAGGATAAATATTAGTGCTCAAGAGCTGATTAAGGGAGATTTTTTGTGGTTTTAATTTCTTGTTATTAGATTAAGGTTTAGTTTGAGGGATTTTACTTTTAAAACTTCAATTTATTTTAATTAAGTTTCAGTTCTTCTTTTATTTAGCAATTATCTTTGTCTATTTTTTTATGCTTTTAATTAATCATCCATCAACATCATTCTATAGGTTTTTAGATTCACCATTTCATCTACATCAACGAATCCAAATGTCTTTTCCCTTTTTCTCATGTTTTTTTATATTTATTTGAATAATTCAATTAGGGATTTTTGTATTTAGATCCATGACAAACTAAGAACCTTAGGGAGATTGATGAGCGGAAGTGGGAGTAATTAGCTGAAGGTTTAGGGTTTACCCGAAATTAGTTGGATTGGATTAAGTGCGATTAAACCCTAGGATTGACGACCCTAGGAATTAATTTAGGTAGATGAGGTCAAAAGAATAGTCTATCGAGCACCCCATACTCTATCCTGGTTTAAGCTGTGAGGTTGAAAGATAACTAGATTAAGCTGACCAGTTAATTTAGTTAGACACAAAAATGTTATAATTAAGTTAATCGCTAGCTAATTAAATATAACCTAAATTTGAAGTTAATTACGAACACAAAAGCCAGTTGTGTTGGAAAAAACTCGATTTGGAAATGGTTTTCTTGCACAGCGAAAAATAAAAAATTTGAAAATCAACCGGGTTTGTGATATTTATAACAAATAGACTGAAATCATATTTATGTTTTTGGGTAGACGAATCCTAGTCATTCACGGTTTTCAACCAAACAATCTTCTATTCTATTCTCATACCACGAATTTCCTCGAGTATGGGCTTGATCAAATCGGATTAAACACAGAAACTAGAAATAGTTTTCTTTTCTTTTGGGGTGAAAATAAAAATTCTCTTCTAAAAAAGAAATTGATAGAATGGTTATTCCGAAAAATATATTTAATTCTTAGAGATAACAGTGTCTCTATTTTCGAGCAGAATAACGATATTTGAAAGTTGTGTGTAAATAGCCGTACAGGTGCCATCTATTTATAGGGAGAGAATGTACAACCCTTGTTGAATTGGAGAAGTTTATTTCAACTAGAAAAACGAAATCCTAGTTGTGATAGGATGTAGGGGGTGGCAACCTTAGTTAAATATACTAGGGTTTTTCGTCCCCATTTATTACATAAGGGGGTTTTGGCCTCTTCTATATCTGGTTCAATTATAAGTATTTCCCGGGCTTTTAATCCAATACTTTATATTTTTATCCAACCCAATATTTTTTTTCCAGTTCCCCAAAATAAGCTTCAATATTTATATTTAACTAAAAAATTTTCTCATCCCAATTTTATCTCTGGTAAGATTATGACAATTTTACCCCTAATAAAATTTTCCATAAAGTATATTTAATATTTCACCATTCAACTTGTTCACTATGATCGTATGGTTTATTTTTATTTTCAGGCTTTAAAATAGCTCTAAAACATAACGTCAATCTTATGATCATTTCTGAGAATTCCTCATTCATTTATAAATGAATTCATTTATCATTTTCATTTTGAGAAAACCACATTCATTTCCAAATAATTCCATTTTCTCCATTTCATTTTCATTTTGGAGAAAACCATAATCATTTCCTAAATGTTTTCCATTTCTCCATTTTTATTCATTCTGTTAATTTTGATTCAACATGCATTTCATTTCTGGTTTCAACGAGCTAGCAGAGGGACCGATTGGACATATGCAATTGAGGCTCAAATGATTTATAATTAAGTTCCAGGTTTTTTCCTATTAATTATAAACTTAGTTAGTCATGAAATAATTCTACTATAGTATCGTGACTGAGCTCTCCTTAACGACATACTATTACGAAAGAAACTTGACCGGTGTTTGTCCAATGACCTTGTCATAAGTGTGTTACCCTCATAGGATATCTCTAATCTCTTTGGGTTAATATCCATTCTCCCAATATGATCCTATTTTATCTCATGGTAACTATTACATCTTCCTTCACAGAAAGTCAATTACTATCAAATAGTAATCAAGTCATCCATCACAAAGACGAACGACTCGTGGCCATGTTTACTTTTCATAAACCATGTAATAACAATGAGAGGATCTCATTTACCCATGTATTGGGCAATGAATTCCACTGTTGTGAATGACGCTACATACTATAGAAGTTGTACACCTAACACACTAGCTTTTGGTTCCTTATCTGTTCGAAATCAGGCTTTCACTTACATAAAAGTGTACGACTCATACATACATAGTCCGTTATCCACTCAGGGTATAGATATGCCACACTGATAAACCATAATTTACACATATTTTAACCCCATGCTTGGCTTAATTTTGGATGAATATTCATTAGATTTGATGAATTCGATGCTCCTAATCTCTTAATTTCATGTTTTATACTCAAGAGAGCTTAGGGAGTCGAAAAGAACAAGAAACGGGCCAAACGGGGACAAAATGGGCCTACCTTAGAGACTCACACAACCTGGGTTATCTCCCACGGCCGTGTGTTTCGAGCAACAACTGAGACACAGCCTGGAGTTCACCACACGACCGTGCCACTTTAGCAGACTTGAACACGGCCTGGGCTCGATTCACACGGGCGTTCCACACTGGCGTGTCCCTGCCGTGGCCAAGATGAATTTCACTCGGAATAGGATACTTGTGGGCCAAGTAAGGTATCCCGAAAGCCTATATAAACACCCTAGAGGGCAACCTAAAAGGGGAGTTCGACAGAAGCCTTCTGTCAGGGCTTTTGACGGAGGGCGAAGCCAGAGAGGGCTGAACACAGGGAATTACTCGAAGACAGCCAATTGATTCATCCAGAAGCCGGAATCACACTCAAGACGGAAGATCTTCCCTTCCATTTCCTTCAAGGGGTTTTAGGGTTTTTCTTATGTTTTGTTATTTACTTTCTTCTGAGATGTATTCTTTATTAAACATGAACTAAACCCCTCAAATACCTAAGAGGGATGAAACCTAAGATGGATCTTGTTATTGTTTTCTGAACTGTATGATAAATACTTGATTTGTTCTTAATTATGTGTTCTTAATTCTTCTTTTAATATTTCAGGATATTGATTCAAGTATTGATGTGCTTAGGAAGTGGAAAAAAGTCCCTGTTTGAGAGTAGATCTAGCATAGTTAAGCGGAGTTGATCGCAACCCTAGAGATAGGATGACGAAAATCTGCCGGATTAGGGTCAAACCTAATATGGGAGTCCATAGATCGAGTTAATGCAACACTAGGGGTTTTAATTAGAAAGAGATTTCAATTAATCAACCTAGGGTTAGACGTTATTAGTCTCGAAAGGGATAATAATATAAATTAGGGAATCCTACGGATCAAGTCAAGTGAATAGATCGTCTAGTTCAGAGTTAAGTAACAAGTGAAGTCTAGGTGGATTCTTCCTCGGGTATTATCTTAATCAACGGGTTTTCCCAAAAGTATTTTCCCAATTCACTCTCTGTGTCTTAGCATCCTTAGTTTAGTAATTAGTTAAATAAACATCGATTCCCTTAATACTTAGGCTAGATAATAAAAAGCTAGTAACTACTAGTACTCTTGGTCCTTGAGTTTACGATATTTCTGGTCTTGCCATAGCTATACTATCAAACGATAGGTGCGCTTGTCTTATTCGTTGTCATAGTTAGTTTGTACACGATCAAGTTTTTGGCGCTGTTGCCGGGGACTAAGATATTAGGAAAACTAAATTTTTATTACTTTAGCCATTCTATTTATTTGTAATTTATATTTATTTTATTTTTAACTTTGCTAATTTTTCTTTTATTTGCTTCTGGCATATAATTCTAGTTTATGACTAGGAGGAACCCGTCAGAACCCTTGATTTTTGACAGTGACATAGAAGGTACCGTTCGCAGAAACCGTAGGAAATAAGGCAAAGCCTACAGTACATAGAAGAAGAGCAAGAGGATGATACCAACACTACCGAAGAGATGGCTGATAATAATCCACTTCCTCCGGTGGTGGCCGAAAATCATGCTCCTCGTACTATGTATGATTATGCTAAGCCTAGTTTAGCCGGTACTGAATCAAGTATTGTTAGACCTACTATTGCTGCAAATAATTTCGAATTGAAACCTAACACTATACAGATGATACAACAGTTTGTTCAGTTTGATGGTTTGCAGGATGAAGATCCTAACACACACTTAGTGAACTTTTTGGAATTATGCGATATGTTTAAAATTAATGGCATTTCTGATGATGCCATTTGCCTTCGGTTATTTCCCTTTTCTTTAAGGAATAAAGCCAAACAGTGGTTGAATTCTCTTCTACGAGGATCAATCACTACATGGGAGCAAATGACCGAAAAATTTTTGTTAAAATATTTTCTGCCGGCTAAAACGGCTAAGTTAAGGAATGATATCTCTTATTTTGTGTAGATGGATTTAGAGACACTTTACGATGCATGGGAGAGATACAAGGATTTATTGAGAAGGTGCCCTCACCATGGGTTACCATTATGGCTACAGGTTCAAACCTTTTACAACGGTGTGAACCCCTCGACTAGGCAGTTGATTGATGCATCCGCCGACGGTACACTAAGCAATAAAACACCTGAGGCTGCTTATGAATTCATTGAAGAGATGTCACTAAATAATTATCAGTGGCAAGTTATGAGAACAAAGCTGACAAAAGCTGCCAGCGTTTTTAACCTCGACGCAGTAACCATGTAACATCCTGGATTTTGGGGTTCTGCATTTAATGCGTGTTGTGTGTGTATGCTTTGCTCTGTGTGTTAATTTGGTGTGTTTGGGGGTCCCGGGAAGGCTTGGGGTTAAGCCTGAGCCTTGGTGAAAACTTTGCTTTTAGGCACTGAAGGGGAGAGCAGTTTGGTGCATCTTTTATTTCGTAAAAACCGAAACCTCTTAGGCACCTTTTCCCTTCAATTCACATTTTTCTTCTTAATAGCCGAACCCTCCTAACACATTCTCCATCTTTATTGATTTCTTCCAATTGCTTCATACTTCTCTATTTCTTCTAAAAGCCGAACCTCATTCCTCATTCTTTTTCTGGACCGAATCATCATCTACTATCATTCATTTCTTTGATTTTGTTTTTACTCTAGCCGAATCTCCCTAGTCATTTCTTTTTGTTTCTTCATTGCCGAAACCTGTCCCTCATCTTCTCGTCACCATTTGTTACGAGTTTCTTCTTCAAGCTGAAGGATCCATTTGTTTCATACTCCTTTTTTTTCTTTTCTTCTAAGGGCCGAACCTCTTTTTGTGTCAGGAGTTAGCACTCTTTCTGTCGACTTTGCTGATTGCCAAACGTAGATCTTCCATTTCGCACTCTAGCTTTGAGATAGAAAGACGCGTCTCCATCGCCTTTTCTTTCAGTGGTCTGTTTTCAAGAGGGCTTTGGTAAGTGTTCTTGGCCGAATAGGCTATATAAGGTTTTCTATTCACTTGATTGGCCGGAAGGCCACTTCTTTGGATCCATATTTTATTGGGAAGTCAATTATAATTTGATGAATGTGTAGGGACTTCAGCGTTTCCTTAATCCTAGCCTGAAGCTTCCGGTTTCTGTTGATCTAGGTAAGCGATTTCTTTGATATGAGTATCTATCCTTCATTCTTTTCATTACTTTAACCTAGTTCTCTGATCAAGATCTGTCATGGATTCGAATGCCAGTCAAAGTAAGGAAGGGGTTGGACCCGTAGTTTCAGCCCCTAAGTTCAAGAAACGATATGTATCGGCAGTGCGAGACTGGCCACCGGGTTGTGGACCGGCTTCAGAGCAGATTAGGCAGATAGCAGTCGTCTCTGCTAGCGATAGTATCGACATAGAAAGCATAGTGTTGCGTGTTATCAGGTGTGTAAAACTTCACACTCTGTTATTAATCTGTGTTATTAACTATTTTGGGCTGAAAAGCCGAAGTGACTGAAAGACAGTCGTAATACCCTTGTGGGTAAAGCTGGGGATACCAGGTAAGTGTCTTTAACGTTTTATTAATGGGTACGAAATATATGCTGTAATCTGTCACTATGATGAGAGTATGTGCATTCATATGATTGCATGATCTGCATGGGTTTGGGATATGATGTGAAAGGGGAAGTATTTAAGACTGTCACGGTGGTTTGGTACCACGAGTGGGTTGGCCCCACATATAACTGATTCAGTGACCATGTCTCGGTGGCTTGGTGCCACGGTGGTTTAATACCACGTATATATATCTATGATTTAGTGACTCGTCCCAGTGGTTTGGTACCACAGTGGGTTGGCCCCACATATATTCTTCAGGGATTATCACGGTGGTTTGATACCACAGTGGGTTGGCCCCACGCATGATAATAGTGACTTTGTCACGGTGATCTAGTATCACGGTGGTCTGGAACCACGAGTGGCTTGGTGCCACATATGAGGTGTGTAGCGGATGGAGGGTTGATTGTAGAAATCCTCACGGTGTGTTGGGCTGGTACGGGTGGTGTGTAGAGGATGGAAAACTAGGTTGGGCTGGGCTGCATTGCATACATGTGATATATGCTATATTGAGTGGGCTAAGGCCCAATGTGCATCTGTGGGCTTAAGGCCCAGATTTTGTTTCATGGGGATTTGCACACTGAATCTCGGTGACTCACCCCCCCTCTGCTTATTTTTGCAGGTAATCAGTAGATCGTGGATCTGGGAACCGAGGCGGACTCGTGGAGGCCATAAAACGTTTCTTTTCGTAAATTTGTTTCCTTCTACAATTATTTTTAATTGGGGATTTTGTTATGTAATAAGGCCTTCTTAATTTAATATTTGGTTTTCCTTATTTATTATTTAATTACGATATGACATCATTATACGTTTAAAACCTGACAATTAAGATGGAGTTTTCAAAACTTAAGCAACATAAAGCATTTGTTTTCTCTCATGTGCCAACAATGACAACCAGTACGCGATTAGCTTAATCCAACAATTTTTTTCCTTAAACTTCAAACTACTGTTTTCCAAAACATCAATCAAACAAATTTTTTTTTAAACTTACAGTATTTCTTCAAAGTTTCGAAACCCTTTTTGAACAACTTTTACCCTGTAACATATCAAATCTGGTCGTAACGTCTAGGCCGGGTTTGGGGTGTTACAAACCATGCTATCAAATTAGGTAGAACTTTTAAATAAGAAAATTGATGGTTTATATGGTTCTTTGCAGGTACACACAGTGATGTAGTGCGATGTAAATGGAGGAGGGATGAGCAATACAGAATACCAGCCTTACAACCTAAGCATTGAAAACGAGCAAGTTCACTATACGGGTAACAATCCTTGACCTCAAAATAATCCTTATAGTAACACTTATAATCCAGGTTGGAGGAACCACCCAAACTTCTTATAGGGTGGCCAAGGAAATCAAGGAATTCAAAGACAACAACCCCCTCCAGGCTTTCAATAACAACCCATCCCACAAGAGAAGAAGTCGAACCTAGAAGAGATGCTCACAAAATTCATCGCGGTGTCAGAGACATGTTTCCAAAACACCGAAACAGCACTAAAAAATCAACAAGCATCGATTCAAGGGATCGAAAACCAATTAGGACAACTTGCTAAGATCATATCTTAACGACCACAAGATAGCTTGCCAAGCAACACTAAAACTAACCCAAGGAGCAAATTCATGCCATCTTTGTTCACAACAGTGAGGGGTTAGACGAACCAGAGCTGAGGCAAGAGAATGTGGTAGGGGAAGGTAAGGTTGAGGTAAACAATGATAAACCAAAATCGGTAATTACAGAGTACCAACCTCGAGTGCCATACCCCAATGCGATGAAGAAAGATAACAAAGATGAGCAATTTGGTAAGTTTCTTAAACTTCTAAAGAAATTACATATTAACTTACCGTTCCTTGAAGCTCTTTCGCAGATGCCAGATTCAAGGAAATTTTTAAAAGAGCTGTTGACAAACAAACGGAGATTAGACGAGGCGTCACATGTGGAGCTAAACGCAGTGTGCTCGGTAATTTTGCAAAATAAACTACCACGAAAATTAAAAGATCCAGGGAGTTTTACAATTCCATGTTTAATTGGCAGTTTATCTATCAATAATGCCTTAGCTGATTTAGGGGCAAGCATCAATGTTATGCCTTATAAAATGTTTAAACAACTAGGTCTCGGGAAATCCAAACAAACTAGGATGAGCATTCAATTAACTGATAAAACTATTAGAATTCCTAGGGGTATAATCGAAGATGTACTAGTAAAAATTGATAAATTCATATTCCCAGTAGACTTTGTTGTTTTAGACATGGATGAGGACAATAATGTTCCTTTAATATTAGGACGGCCCTTTTTAGCAACTGCTAGGACCATTATCGATGTTGATATAGGGGAAGTAATACTTCGTGTAGGTGATGACATGATTAAACTCAAAGCACGTGATTCTGACAGAATATCTAACGATCAAGAGAATACAAGTCCTATTAATTTAAATAAACTTAACGTTCAATCTTCTTTACAGGAAATCTCTCAGGAAAAGATAACAGAGCCAGGATCTCATGTTCATACTGAGAATACAACTGTTCATGAGGAACGGAGGTTACAAATCGATGAACTAGATGAATGGCGGACACACGTCAAGGAAAAACCGAAAAAACACGAAGAACCAAAGCAAAACCATGTCAAACTTAAAGATGAGACATACCAATTTCAGATCGGGGATCAGGTACTGGTAGATACAACTGACCCTCAAATAGCCACTTCAGAGCTTAATACAAACGGTGCGACTCCTTTTACGGTACTTAAGGTCTTTCCATACGGAACGGTCGAGGTAACTCATTCTAATTTCGGCACTTTTAAGGTAAATATTACCCGACTCAAACCATATGTTGATAGAATTGATGGTAAGAAAAAGGAGTTTCGACTCCTCAAACCACCATGGTTATGCGAATGACAGGTAAGTCTAGCTCAAGACTTTAAATGAGCACTTCTCGGGAGGCAACCTGAGCACTAACCCCACTAACGTCCATATTTTTGAATTTTAGCATCTAACTAAAAACTAACCAAATTTTTAGGCGCAGGTTTCCCTACCCACACGGCCTTGCACACGGGCGTGGCCGTGGCCGTGTAGAAATAGGGCAAAACTTTTCCCAAAACACGGGCTGCAATAAAACACCACGACCGTGCGATTCGGCCGTGGTCAAAACTGAGAAATCCACACGGGCGTGCGACACGCCTGTGGAACCTTTGAGTCTTTTTATTTTCTTTATTTTTTATTTTTATTTTCATTTTACTTTTTATTTTTATTTTAGTTTATTTTCTTTTATAATTAAACTTTTTACCTTTTTTTTAAAAAAAATTTATTAGTATAGTTTAATTTCTTTTATTTCTGGCTGTCTAACTCTCGAGTATCTATAACAACATTCATTAAATAGTACTCCCTAAAAATTTACCTGATGACTTCGCAGTTTAAAAAGGTTTAATGTACCACTCAAAGAACGAACACATCACCGGAGTATTCTCCATTTCCTTCACCTATGCCTAGTCATCATGTTCATCATTGATCATCCTCCAAGGATTTCATCCATAATCCAGGAAGTTTCACCTCTCTCCCTCTCTTATGACTTTCTTACTAATCATTATCTATCTTTGTACATTGAGGGCAATGTACATCTTAAGTGTGGGGGGGGGGGGTTAAATATAGGATTATTTGAAAATCCCCGAATTATGTCTTGTTCTTAAGTAAATTTTCTCATGTTACTATTAGAATGAAATTTCCTTTGATTTATGATTTTTATTAATATGTTTTGGATTAAGTCATAGGTAATTGTGCAGTGATGATTTAAACTTTAGGAGACTAGAGAATCAAGCATGATTAGTCTATTTTCAGAATTAAAAAGTTGATAGGTTGTCTACCTAAATCTAATGATTACCTTGAAGTTGAAATATACGAGGTTGACATCAAAAGCCCATAATTTTTGTGAGATCTTGAGCCTTTTAGAGCATACATTTTTTCCGTGCTCACTTTATTGATTATGAGTGTGTCAACATTGATTTGTTATTCTAGAACTTGCTTTGTTTATACATATTGAGACCACACCTTTGATTTGATATACAGAGATGATAAATGCACCTAGGTTTTAACCCACTTACTCCACCAAAAGCCTACCTTCATAATTAACCCTTAGTGAACCCCTTTTAGCCTAATAAACCATTTTTTTACTCACCCACTAGTATTAACCTAAAACCAAATTTTTGATTCCCCTAATCTTTTGACGTCCCTTTTGTCGAGATTTGATTTGAGCAGTTACCTAACTATATTCTCTATTTCCGTTGTTAAGTTCTTTCTTGTTACTTGATTTGTTCTAAAAAAAAAATTTGAGAGTATATTCATTATTAGTTCCATGTTTTATGAACGTAAACAATTAAATTCATGTCTTTAGAAGAAGCTCTTGTTATTAATGTAATTTTTCATTATTAGTTATGGTTTCTAGTTAGATAATTGATCAATTCAATATCAATTTTAACCCTCTAATTCAGCCTGTATCCACACCTTTAACCCAAGCCCCATTACAACCCTTTAAAGACCTTTTGATTTGTGTATAATCTCATTTATAGTGGTGGAGATTTGATTTTCATGCAAGCCTATGGGATTAACTTTTCATGTTTGACTTTTAAGTGCTTAATTTGAACCTTAAACACTTTTGAGTGATTTGAGTGAGTCCTTAGTGAGGATGTCAATCCTTGTCGGTTTTGAATCAGAGGTAATTATTTAGGTAAGGGGAGACACCTATATTTTCGTGCTATAAAAATTTATGACTTAAATTGTTTGAATCTTTAGGACTCTTTAAGTTAAATTATCAATGTATGAATTATCTATGAATTATGATGAAACAGTATTAATGATGATTATGAATTAAGGAAGTTAATTTTAATTGTGAGTTGAGAATTTTGCTTGAGGACAAGCAAAAGCTTAAGTGTGGGGGTATTTGATAAACCATAATTTACACATATTTTAACCCCATGCTTGGCTTAATTTTGGATGAGTATTCATTAGATTTGATGAATTTGATGCTCCTAATCTCTTAATTTCATGTTTTATACTCAGGAGAGATTAGAGAGTCGAAAAGAACAAGAAACGGGCCAAACGGGGACAAAATGGGCCTACCTTAGAGACTCACACGGCCTGGGTTATCTCCCACGGCCATATGTTTCGAGCAACAACTGAGACACGGCCTGGAGTTCACCACACGGCCGTGCCACTTTAGCAGACTTGAACATGGCCTGGGCTCGATTCACATGGGCGTTCCACACGGGCGTGTCCCTGTCGTGGCCAAGATGAATTTCACTCGGAATAGGATACTTGTGGGCCAAGTAAGGCATTCCGAAAGCCTATATAAACACCCTAGAGGGCAACCTAAAAGGGGAGTTCGATAGAAGCCTTCTATCAGGGCTTTTGACAGAGGCCGAAGCCAGAGAGGGCTGAACACAGGGAATTACTAGAAGGCAGCCAGTTGATTCATCCCAGAAGCTGGAATCACACTCAAGACGGAAGATCTTCCCTTCGATTTCCTTCAGGGGGTTTTAGGGTTTTTCTTATGTTTTTTATTTACTTTATTCTGAGATGTATTCTTTATTAAACATGAACTAAACCCCTCAAATACCTGAGGGGGATGAAACCTAAGACGGATCTTGTTATTGTTTTCTAAACTGTATGATAAATACTTGATTTGTTCTTAATTATGTGTTCTTAATTCTTGTTTTAATATTTCAGGATATTGATTCAAGTATTGATGTGCTTAGGTAGTGGAGCAAAAGTCCCTGTTTAAGAGTAGATCTAGCATAGTTAAGCGGAGTTGATCGCAACCCTAGAGATACGATGATGAAAATCTACCGGAATAGGGTCAAACCTAATATGGGAGTCCATAGATCGAGTTAATGTGCAACGCTAGGGGTTTTAATTAGAAAGAGATTTCAACTAATCAACCTAGGGTTAGACGTTATTAGTCTCGAAAGGGATAATAATATAAATTAGGGAATCCTACGGATCAAGTCAAGTGAACAGATCGTCTGGTTCAGAGTTAAGTAACAAGTGAAGTCTAGGTGGATTCTTCCTCGGGTATTGTCTTAATCAACGGGTTTTCCAAAAAGTATTTTCCCAATTCACCCTCTGTGTCTTAGCATCCTTAGTTTAGTAATTAGTTAAATAAACATCGATTCCCTTAATACTTAGGCTAGATAATAAAAAGCTAGTAACTACTAGTACTCTTGGTCCTTGAGGATACGATATTTCCGGTCTTGCCATAGCTATACTACCGAATGATAGGTGCGCTTGCCTTATTCATTGTCATAGTTAGTTTGGACACGATCACACACTATGAATATCATAAGTGAATAAATCCATAAAAAGATTCAGAATTTATTCTTCTTGGGTCCAGTCTGATGTACTGTTAGTCTAATTAATCATATCTATGTCTCTATCTTCTGGGAGTCAACCGGTCCGATGCCTAAGACAAATAATCTTTCTTATTGGACTTGATAGATGACATATTAGTCTTTCAATCGGTTTGCTCGTTTTTGATTAAACAAAGGACATGTTTAGGTTTGTCTACTAATATAAGTTGTCTTTTTGTATTACGAACTGACCACGTAATATCACTTAGTATTAGTTACACATTAGACAACTAGTGAGCAACATTTGCTTCCACTTTGCTTTGCATGCGAAAACCATGTGAGGAAAATATACAAAGTGTTAATGTAATAGATGAATAATTTTATTAACCAATCTATTCAAAAAATTACAAGTGTACTATTCCGTGTAAATAACTAATGCAATTGTGCAAGTGTACACGTCATTCAAGTAATAAAGTGTGATGGAGCTCGAAACTAACTATTATTTCGACAAAGGCAAGCGCACCTATCGAACAGTAATATAGCTGTGGTGAGTCCGAAATATCGTATCCTCAAGGACCAAGAGTACTAGTATTAACTATATTTTTATTATCTAGCCTAATAATTAAGGGGATTTATTTTTAATCTAAAATCTATTAACTAATTTAACTAACTATGAATGCGACAGAGAGTGAATTGGGAAAATACTTTTGGACAACTTATATGAAATAGGCAATACCTAAGGAAGAATCCACCTAGACTTCACTTATTACTTTTGATTCATACGATTTATTCACTTGGCTTAATTTATAGAAATCCCTAAATTATATTAATACCTCTCTCGAGGCTACTAACAACTGAATCTAGGTTGATTAATTGAAATCTCTTTCTAATTAAAACCCTTATTGTCGCATTAACTCGATCTATGGATTCCCTTATTAGGTTTGACCCTAATCCGACAGATTTTCGTCGCCCTATCTCTAGGGTTGCAATCAACTCGCTTAATTGTGTTGATCTACTCTTAGACAGGGACTTTTGCTCCACTGAATAAGCACATTCGACTTGAATCAATAACCTGAATTATCAAAACAAGAATAAGAACTCACAATTAAGAATAAGCACAAGTATTTATCTCATAAATCAAATAATAATAAGATCTGTCTTAGGTTTCATCCCCTTAGATATTTAAGGGATTTAGTTCATACTAAAAGAGGGAAACATCATAAAAGGGGAAAAACAACAAAACATAAGAAAACCCAAAAACTTCTAAAGAACTTGATGGGAGATCTTAAGTCTTGATGGAGATCCTTCTCCTAAGCTGTTCCCGATGGCTGTCTTGGAGTATTTTCTCCTTCTACTCGGCGTTTATTCGACGTCCTGTCGAGCTCTCCTTTTAGGTTGCCCCCTAGGGTGTTTATATAGGCTTTGAGATGCCTTTCTTGGCCCACAAGTATCCCATTCCGAATAGAATTCATCTTGATTTCGGCAGGGACATGCCCGTGGTGGACTCTCTTGGCCGTGGTCGATCCTGCTCGCCACACACGGCCGTGTGATCTGGCCGTGGTCGATAGTCCAGGCTGTGGTTGATCCTTGCTCGAAACACACAGCCGTGTCCAATGGTCCAGGCCGTGTTAATGTCCTAAGTAGGCCCATTTTGCCCCTTTTTGGCCCATTTCTCGTTCCTTTCGACTCCTTAAGCTCTCCTGAGTATAAAACATGAAATTAAGAGATTATGAGCATTGAATTCAACAAATTCAATGGAAAATCATCCAAAATTAAGCGAAGCATGGGGTTAAAATATGTGTAAATTATGGTTTATCAAATATCCCACACTTAAACATTTGCTTGTCCTCAAGCAAAATCCTCAACTCACAATTAAAATTAACTCCCTCAATTCATAATCCTTATCAATAATGTTTCATCATAATTCATAGATAATTCATACATTGATAATTTAACTTAAAGAGTCCTAAAGATTCAAACAATCTAAGTCATAAATTTTTGTAGCCCAAAAACATAGGTGTTTCCCCTCATCTAAATAATTACCTTTGATCCAAAATCGACAAGAATTGACATCCTCATAAAAGACCCACTCAAATCACTCAAAGTGTTTAAGGTTCAAAAATTAAGCACTCAAAAGTCAAACATGAAAAGTTAATCCCATAGGCTTGCATGAAAATCAAATCTCCACCACTATAAAATGAGATGATACACAAATCAAAAGGTCTTTTAAAGGGTTGTAATGGGGCTTGGGTTAAAGGTGTGGATAAAGGCTGAATCAGAGGGTTAGTATCGAGATTGATTTGATAAATTACCTAACTAGAAAAATTGGACTAATACTAATAATTACATCCATTGAAAACTGATCACTAATAACACGAGCTTCTTCTCAAAATGTACTATTAACTACTTAAGCTCAAATAACAAATAAATAATAATGAATAGATTTCTAACTTTTTTTTTAAGAATAAGAACAAGTACATGATATAAGATGAATTTAACCACTGAAATAAAGAACATAGTTAGGCAACTGCTCAAATCAAATCTCGACAAAAAGGGGTTAATTCAATAGGGAAATTCTTAATGAATCAAAAAGAGTGAGTTTTGGGTTAATATTAAGGGTAAATCAAGAAACGGTTTATTAGGATTCAAAGGGGTTACATAGGGGTTAATTATGAAGGTAGGCTTTTTATGGAGTAAGTGGGTTAAATCCTAAGTGCCTTTATCATCTCAGTATATCAAATCAAAAGTGTGGTCTCGACATGTATAATCGAAGCAAATTCTAGAATAACAAATCAATATTGACACACTCAAAACCAATAATAAAGTGAGCAAGAAAAGAATATACTCTAAAAGGCTCAAAATTTCACAAAATTATGGTTTTTGATGTCAACCTTGCAAATTTCAAACTTCAAAGTAATATTTAAATTTAGGTAAACAACCTAACAAAAATTTAATTCTGAAAATAGACTTATCATGCTTGATTCTCTAATATCTTAAAGTTTAAACCATCAATGCGCAATTACCTATGACTTAATCCAAAACATATCAATGAAAATCATAAATCAATAGAAGTTTTATTCTAATTAGTAACATGAGAAAATTACTCAGGAACAAGGCATAATTCAGGGATTTTCTGGCAATGAAATCAATAACCTCCCCACACTTAAGATGTACATTGTCCTCAATGTACAAAGATATATAATGACAATATAATAGGAAAATCATAAGAGAGGGAGATAAGTGAAACTTCCTGAATTTTGGATGAAATCCATGGAGTAGTTGACGCGGAATTGTAGATATAACAAAGTGGAGTGCATAATTCTAAGCAACTATTAAGAACATAAACACAACTGTGGGAGAAGGTTACGGGATTACTCGATTAGGAATAATTATAAAAACTAAAATAAAGTTCAAAATATAAAAGATAAGTCTTTGAAAATATGGTAATAAACATAAGGAAAATAAACTAAAGAAAAAAAATAAAAATAAGATTAAAAATAAAGGTAAAGATAAGAATAGGGATTGGGGCACACGATCAGGGGCCACGCCCGAGTAGAGGTTTCCACGCCCGTGTAGCTTTCTCAGTGTCGGCCACGGCCTATGGGCACGGGCGTGTCGCACGCCCGTGTGATTTACTCAGTTTCGACCACGACCGCATCGCACGGCCGTGGCATTTTATCACAGCCCGTGTTCTTTGGTCAATTTCGACCACGACCGCATCGCACGACCGTAGTGTTTTATCGTAGCCCATGTTTAGGGAAAATTCTCGTCCTTGTCCCGCACGGTCTCCTCCATGTCGATGTGCCTACTCGTGGTGTCCATACAGCCATGGCCACGCCCTTGTGAAAGGCCGTGTGGGTAAGGAAACCTGCGCCTAAAAATTTGGTTAGTTTTAGTTAGATGCTAAAATTAAAAAATATGGACGTTAGTGGGGTTAGTGCTCGGGTTGCCTCCCGAGAAACGCTCGTTTAAAGTCTTAAGCTAGACTTACCTGTCATTCGCATAACCATGGTGGTTTGAGGAGTCGAAACTCCTTTTTCTTATTATCAATTCTATCAACATATGGTTTGAGTCGGGTAATATTTACCTTAAAAGTGCCGAAATTAGAATGAGTTACCTCGACCGTTCCGTATGGAAAGACCTTAAGTACCGTAAAAGGAGTCGCACCATTTGTATTAAGCTCTGAAGTGGCTATTCGAGGGTCGGTTGTATCTAACAGTACCTGATCCTCGATCTGAAATTGGTATGTCTCATCTTTAAGTTTGACCTGGTTTTGCTTTGGTTCTTCGTGTTTTTTCGATTTTTCCTTGACGTGTGTCCGCCATTCATCTAGTTCATCGATTTGTAACCTTCGTTCCTCATGAACAGTTGTATTCTCAGTATGAACACGAGATCCTGGCTCTGTTATCTTTTCCTGAGAGATTTCCCGTAAAGAAGATTGAACGTTAAGTTTATTTATATTAACAGGACTTGTATTCTCTTGATCGTTAGATATTCTATCAGAATCACGTGCTTTGAGTTTAAACATGTCATCACCTACACGAAGTGTTACTTCCCCTGTATCAACATCGATAATGGTCCTAGCAGTTGCTAAAAAAGGCCGTCCTAATATTAAAGGAACATTATTGTCCTCATCCATGTCTAAAACAACAAAGTCGACTGGGAATATGAATTTATCAATTTTCACTAGTACATCTTTGATTATACCCCTAGGAACTCTAATAGTTTTATCTGCGAGTTGAATACTCATCCTAGTTTGTTTGGGCTTCCCTAACCTAGCTGTTTAAAAATTTTATAAGGCATAACATTAATACTCGCCCCTAAATCAGCCAAAGCATTATTAATATCTAAACTACCAATTAAGCATGGAATTGTAAAACTCCCTGGATTTTTTAACTTTCTTGGTAGTTTATTTTGTAGAATTGCTGAGCACACTGCGTTTAGCTCCACATGCGACGCCTCGTCTAGCTTCCGTTTATTTGTCAAAAGCTCTTTTAAAAATTTCCTTGAATTGGGCATCTACGAAAGAGCTTCAAGAAATGGTAAGTTAATATGTAATTTTTTTAAGAGTTTAAGAAATTTACCGAATTGTTCATCTGTGCGGTCTTTCCTTGTCGCATTGGGGTATGGGACACGAGGTTGGTACTCTGTAATTACCGATTTTGGTTTATCATGGCTTACCTCAACCTTACCTTCATCCACCACGATACAACAAAGTCTACTGGGAATATGAATTTATCAATTTTCACTAGTACATCTTTGATTATACCCCTAGGAACTCTAATAGTTTTATCTGCGAGTTGAATACTCATCCTAGTTTGTTTGGGTTTCCCTAGACCTAGCTGTTTAAATATTTTATAAGGCATAGCATTAATACTCGCCCCTAAATCAGCCAAAGCATTATTAATATCTAAACTACCAATTAAGCATGGAATTGTAAAACTCCCTGGATTTTTTAACTTTTGTGGTAGTTTATTTTGTAGAATTGCTGAGCACACTGCGTTTAGCTCCACATGCGATGCCTCGTCTAGCTTTCGTTTGTTTGTCAAAAGCTCTTTTAAAAATTTCCTTGAATTGGGCATCTGCGAAAGAGCTTCAAGAAATGGTAAGTTAAAATGTAATTTTTGTAAGAGTTTAAGAAATTTACCGAATTGTTCATCTGTGCGGTCTTTTCTTGTGGCATTGGGGTATGGCACACGAGGTTGGTACTCTGTAATTATCGGTTTTGGTTTATCATGGCTTACCTCAACCTTACCTTCATCCACCATGATCTCTTGCCTCGAGGTTGGTTCGTCTAACTCTTCACTTTTGTGAGCAGTTATGGCATGAAGTTGCTCATTTGGGTTAGTTTCAGTGTTGCTTGGCAAGCTACCTTGTGGTCATTCTGAGATCAGCTTAGCAAGCTGACCTATTTGGTTCTCGAGCCCCTAGATTGATGCTTGCTGGTTTTTGAGTGCTGTTTCGATTTTTTGAAAATAGGTTTCTGACACCGCGATGAATTTCGTTAGCATCTCCTCAAGGTTCGACTTCTTCTCTTATGGGTAAGGTTGTTGTTGAAAGCCTGGAGGGGGTTGCTGTCTCTGATTTCCTTGACCATCCCACGAGAAATTGGAATGGTTCCTCCAACCTGCATTATAAGTATTACTATAGGGATTATTTTGAGGTCTAGAATAGTTACCGATATAGTTGACTTGTTCGTTCTCTGTGCTAGGGTTGTAGGATAGGTATTTTGTGTTATTCACCCCTTCCCCATTTGTATCACACTGCATCACCGGATGTACCTGCGTAGAACCAGACAAACCATCAATTTTTTTATTTAACAGTTCTACTTGGTTTGATAGCATGGTTACTGCGTCGAGGTTGAAGACACTGGCGGCTTTTGTTGGCTTTGTCCTCATAACTTGCCACTGATAGTTATTCAGTGCCATCTCCTCAGTAGTGTTGGTATCGTCCTCTTGCTTCTTCTTCTATGTACTGTAGGCTTCGCCTTATTTCCCTACGATTTCTGCGAACGGTACCTTCTATATCACTGTCAAAAATCAAGAGTCCTGACGGGTTCCTCCTAGTCATAAACTAGAATTACCTGCCCGAAGCAAATAAAAGAAAAATTAGCAAACTTAAAAAAAATAAAGTAAATATAAATTGCAAATAAATAAAATGGCTAAAGTAATAAAAATTAAGTGTTCCTAATATCTTAGTCTTCGGCAACGGTGCCAAAAACTTGATGGAGCTCAAAACTAACTATTATTTCGACAAAGGCAAGCGCACCTATCGAACAGTAATATAGCTGTGGTGAGTCCAGAATATCGTATCCTCAAGGACCAAGAGTAATAGGATTAACTATATTTTTATTATCTAGCCTAATAATTAAGGGGACTTATTTTTAATCTAAAATCTATTAACTAATTTAACTAACTATGAACGCGACAGAGAGTGAATTGGGAAAATACTTTTGGACAACTTATATGAAATAGGCAATACCTAAGGAAGAATCCACCTAGACTTCACTTATTACTTTTGATTCATGCGATTTATTCACTTGGCTTATTCCGTAGAAATCCCTAAATTATATTAATACCTCTCTCGAGGCTACTAACAACTGACTCTAGGTTGATTAATAGAAATCTCTTTCTAATTAAAACCCCTATTGTCGCATTAACTCGATCTATGGATTCCCTACTTAGGTTTGACCCTAATCCGGCAGATTTTCATCGCCCTATCTCTAGGGTTGCAATCAACTCCGCTTAATTGTGTTGATCTACTCTTAGACAGGGACTTTTGCTCCACTGAATAAGCACATTCGACTTGAATCAATAACCTGAATTATCAAAACAAGAATAAGAACTCACAATTAAGAATAAGAACAAGTATTTATCTCATAAATCAAATAATAATAAGATCTGTCTTAGGTTTCATCCCCTTAGATATTTAAGGGATTTAGTTCATACTAAAAGAGGGAAACATCATAAAAGGGGAAAAACAACAAAATATAAGAAAACCCAAAAACTTCTAAAGAACTTGATGGGAGATCCTAAGTCTTGATGGAGATCCTTCTCCTAAACTGTTCCCGACGACTATCTTGGAGTATTTTCTCCTTCTACTCAGCGTCTATTCGACGTCCTGTCGAGCTCTCCTTTTAGGTATCCCCCTAGGGTGTTTATATAGGCTTTGAGATGCCTTTCTTGGCCCACAAGCATCCCATTCCGAATAGAATTCATCTTGATTTCGGCAGGGACACGCCCGTGGTGGACTCCCTTGGCCGTGGTCGATCCTGCTCGCTACACACGGCCGTGTGATCTGCCCGTGGTCGATAGTCCAGGCCGTGGTTGATTTTTGCTCGGAACACACGGCCGTATCCAATGGTTCAGGCCGTGATGTCCTAAGTAGGCCCATTTTGCCCCTTTTTGGCCCGTTTCTCATTCCTTTCGACTCCCTAAGCTCTCCTGAGTATAAAACATGAAATTAAGAGATTAGGAGCATCGAATTCATCAAATTCAATGGAAAATCATCCAAAATTAAGCCAAGCATGGGGTTAAAATATGTGTAAATTATGGTTTATCAAAGTGATAAGTAAGTATCATCTCTACAGGGATCAAAAATTGGTAAGAGATTGATTAAGTTATTATAATCCTATTAACTATACTAAATAGCAGGAAATACTCTTAATTGAATAAGATGTTGGAATAATGAATTGATGAATTAATGCTAAAAACAAAAAATTGATATGGCAAATAAAATGTAGTGGCAAATTACAGAGAAAATCAAGAGTAATTCTGTTGTTGAATGAATAGGGTTGGAATTGTTTAGGTAAAATGCTCATATCAAAATAATGTCATGGCAAAATATTGTCTAATCAACTGCTCAGAGAGTTACTACTGTAACCTGCCTTTTTCGATATCTAGATTTTAAGCTAAAAATCTAAGTTACTATATGTCTACAAAACTCTGAATTAATAACTGCAATGGACGTTCTTCTCTGCACAACTCGCAACATCTATGTCTAGAGTGCTGTGAATATTCTGTAGAATATTCGCTTGAATCAAACGATTCTAGATCTTTATATTTAACCTTTTCAGAATTAAAAAAAAACATCTATGAACACAACATACAATTAGCTATGTCTAGAGCTTGCATGAATGTATTTAAAATAGGCATAAATCGAATGAAACAGTGATATAGGCAATCCCAAATCATGAGCATTAAAGATGATAAACATCCACCTAAATAACTCCAACCCTGAAAAGATTTAGTTTATGGGTGGAAAAGTAAACACCAAATTTAAACCATTCATCAACATTTAAAGAAGTTTGAATAACAGAAATCAGGAAAACGAAAGGCAGAACTGTAGGATTTCTCGCCACACTCCAGCTTCTCTTTTATCTTCAGATCGTATGTGCATCTAGGATAGATTTCTCTTCTCCTTCTTCACGTTTGTATTCTGCTCTCTGTAGCTGCTACCCTTTTCTTTCTCTAAAATTCTCCAATGGAGTTTTTCTCTGTGCAGAGAGAGGATTACCGTCACCAGTCTTTTTCTCACACAAATTCTTCTCTCCTTTTTTCTTTTTCTCTCTCCTTCTTTTATTGGGTAGATCCATCCCACCTCAGCACACTTTTTTCATTCCTCTTTTCAGGTTGGATTTTCTGGTACACACACAGTTGGCTGAGAATGACATGGATAAAGTGCTGAGTCATCTTCTCAGAATTACCATGGCAAATCTGTTGGCAATCAATTTCACCATTTGCCATGGCAATATTTCACTTCCTTTATTTTCCTTCTTCATCTTTTTGCTCTTCCTACACCTGTGTTCACAAAAAACCACACCTTTCTTCCCCATGTGATAAAAGTAACAAATAATGACCATTATATCACAATCCAAGCTTTGTTATGCAATGTTCTAAAAATATCCTAAAAATACAAATGTATTCGCTTAATTAAAACCAATTAATTCTATTTAGAAGCCTTAAATATAACTCTTTTCAAGAGTTATCACACTGCCAAACCTGAATTATTGCTTGTCCTCAAGCAAATGATGTTTGAATATGCATGAATGCATGGAATTACCAAAACAATCAGTCACCAAATGTACTGGAAAATTGTAATAAGCATACTGTATACCTCTATTTTCAGCAATCTTCTATTGAAACAAAAAAAAATGCTTACAATTGTTGTAAACCTATTTAGCAAATGCAGTGCAGAAAATGGTTCCTAAAAGGTAAAATATTCTAAATATTTCAGCAATTAAAACTATAGAAGATCTCTCTAAATATACTTTGGTTATCTCTCTCCTAAACTCAGTCTTTTTAGTCACTTATTCAATTTTCAAGACAAAATTTCCTAGGGAATTCATATTTTCATATGATTATATACTTGACAACCTCAATGGAGTATACACTAGACTGCCACGTAATATATCATGTCACAATTTGAATATAAATCACTCATGAAACAAAAGCTTTTAACTAAAAAGATGGATGGAGCAAACAACTACATTCTTAGCAATTTAGCCTCAAGATTCAGTGGAGTGTCCCTAGAATATGTACATATTTTTTTTTTAGACTAACACTCATATTTGAACTCATTTATCTGGTCAACAATATAATGGAGCAAACAAAATATTACTGATCTACTCAACAGGTTCAAACATTGGAGTATTCATATTATTTTACCATGATAAAATTAAACCTTATTACTATACTAAAATTAAGTCAAGAAGTCCTAAAGTTATTCAAAGAATGCTACTATAACCTAATTGCATTTATATTTCAATTATTCTACTTTTAGAAAGTCATTTCCAACAACTGTCTCTGCTAAATATGCCTAAACAACTGTCGCCCTATATTCTAAGTTTACAAAGAAGAGTTATTATCCTCATTAAACATCATTGATAACCATATACTCACATAATCCGATAGTTAAATGGCAATTGAATGTTATGGCAAAAAAAAAAAATAATGTATGAACAATTAACAATGCATTATATATGCACAACACACCACCAAACCTAAGGGATGCATTGTCCTCAATGCATGAACATGACACAGTAAAATGAATAAAAGCTACATGAATGTAGGAAACAAATAAAAACTAAAATGAAGGATCATGAAAATATAAAAATCAAAGCTTGGAGGGGAAATAAATTACTTCACTTGGGTTGGGTGGATTTCTTTGCAGCTCTTTTGTAACGTTACGGTTTGTCTTGGTTATCACTGTCAGCTTGAACAGTTTTACCAGTAGCCTTCTTAAATATTTTTCTCTTAAGTTGGTTGATGGGCACCTCTTTCTCACCATCATCAGGATTGGACTTTATGATTTCATCAATTATTTGATGAACCGCACGTTCCTGGGCAGTCATAGAGGCCTTGGATTGTGGTGCAGGTGTGGTAGTCTGAGTGGTATCCCTTCCATCATCATCAGATTCAATGTGGATAGATTCTGTCCTGACTTCATCTTGCTCTGGGTGTTGGTTGTGCGTAGGGGCAGTAGTAGGTTCTTCATCTTCTACTTCAGGATTCAATAGTAGTTCCTTAGGAAAAACAGGAAATGATGGCATTGGGTGCAATAAATTCTTTTGCAGGGATTTATGAATGGCAATATCACGTTGGTGGACATATACCCAAAAGATGGTCATTTCCTCTTGAGTTTTGCCAAAGTCAGTGACAACCATTTTCTGATGTTTTTCCAACACACAAAACTGCTATTTCAAACCTTCTACAACTTCAATAATTTTCTGCTCAAACTCAGTGTGAGAAGCCGAGAGGGCAGCAGAACCAATCTTAAGGGGAGATGATGGAGGTGTGCCAGTTTGCATTGGCATTTCCTCACCAGCCAGTTTCTATGCAATGTGCATAGTAATATCCCCTTTTTTAAAAAGGTGGTCTTCATTTTGTGGCAACAAAACCTTGACTCTTTGGCAGAGTGCAGTGATCAGTGAGGGGAAATTTAATGTGCCAACATTCTTTTGGGCACAGCGATGAATCTCAGGAAAGATTATTTTTAAAACATTAATCTTTTGGCCCACCATTATGGAGTGGAGATGCAATAATCGATCCTTAGAGATTGTAGCATTATGTGTAGAAGGAACGAGACGAGTTTTTAAGAAATGGTACCAAATCTTGCATTGAGGCTTCAATGAGATTCTGTCGATGGTGTAACAGTCATTTCTTGAGTGTGTTCCCTCTATAGAAACATCAATGAGTCCCTGGACTAAATGCTCTGGGGACATTGTCTTCACAAAGTTAACATGCTCTTCAGGACCTTCGGACAATCCATATTGAGCATTGATGGAGTCCCTATCAGAGAGAACTGATGCGCCACGCACATATATAAATGCATTGTTAGGAGAGGTAATGTGAGCATAAAACTCTTTCATTACCTTTGGGAGGACATCATCAGGATGGAGGCAGAAGATTCCCTACCCATGCCTTTTGACAACTGATGAAATAGCCTCGTATACCCAATGAAGGGAGCATCTTGAAAAAGGAATCACTTTTCCATGTAGAATGGTCGTTTGGAAATATTTTTATGGTATTTCTCTTCAGCAAGTTTACTAAAGAAGGTACATGGTGTAACACCCCAAACCTGGCCTAGACGTTACGACTAGATCTGGTATGTTACAGGTTAAAATTTGTTCAAAAAGGGTTTCGAACTCTGAAGAAATACTGTAATTTTAAAAAAAAACTTTTCGTTTGATTGATGTTTCGGAAAACAGTAGTCATTTTTTGGCACTTGAGAGAAAACACATGCTTTATGTTGCTTAAGTTTTGAAAACTCCATCTTAGTTGTCAGGCTTTAAACGTATAATGATGTCATATCGTAATTAAATAATAAATAAGAAAAACCAAATACTAAATTAAGAAGGCCTTATTACATAACAAAATCCCCCAAAAAAATAATAATTTGTAGAAGGAAACGAATTTACGAAAAGAAACGTTCTATGGCCTCCACGAGTCCGCCTCGGCTCCTAGATCCACAATCTACTGATTACCTACAGAAATAAGCAGAGGGGTGAGTCACCAAGACTCAGTGTGTAAATCCCCTTATGTCACTTAAATGGCATCAAGCCCAAAACCACACATTGGGCCTTAGCCCACTCAAAATAGCATACACAAATATGAATGTAATGTGTGTCTCAACCCAACCTAATTTTTTCGTCCTCTACACACCACCCGTACCAGCCCAACACACCGTGGGGATTTCTACAATCAACCCTCCATCCGCTACACACCTCATATGTGGCACCAAGCCACTCATGGTTCCAGACCACCGTGATACTAGATCACCGTGACAAAGTCACTATTATCATGCGTGAGGCCAACCCACCGTGGTACCAAACCACCGTGACAATCCTCGAAGAAGAACATATGTGGGGCAACCCCAGCGTGGTACCAAACCACCGGGACGAGTCACTAAATCATCATATATATACATGGTATTAAACCACCGTGGCACCAAGCCACCGAGACATGGTCACTGAATCAGTTATATGTGGGGCCAACCCACTCGTGGTACCAAACCACCGTGAAAGTCTCAACACTTTCCCTTTCGCATCATATCCCAAACCCATGCAGATCATACAATCATATGAATGCACATACTCTCATCATAGTGACAGATTACGACATATATTGCATACCCATTAATAGAACATTATAGACACATACGGCATCCCCGGCTTTACCCACAAGGGTATTACGATATCATCCGATCACTTTGGCTTTTCAGCCCAAAACGACTAATAACACAGATTAATAACAGAGAGTAAAGTTTTACACACCTGATAACACGCAATACTATGCTTTCTATGTCGACACTATCGCTAGCAGAGACGACTGCTATCTGCCTAAACTGCTCTGAAGCCGGTCCACAACTCGGTGGCGATCGCCTTTGCCGATCTGGATCGTTTCTTAAACTTCGGAATAGGGATTACGGACGCACTCCTCTCCCCGACTTGATCGTTTCTTGCATCCATGAATAGCCTTGATCAGAAAATTGCTATACGAAGGCCGTGATTATTTAACAACACTACTGGGTTAAGGCAAGGAATGATGAATAGAAAGGCTAATAGAATAACTAGGAAGAAATCCCTTACCTTGTCTACTAAATGGTTAGCACCGCAAATACTTCACCCTCAACTGAGATGATTGGGAAAGAGAGGCTCGACCTAAAAATCATAAGTAGCCCTTGAATATTCGGCTAATCAAGAAGAGATTTGAAGATGAACACAAAGAGGTATTGGACAGACTTACCTTGAGTTGGAATAGATGAAGAAGCGTAATCTCTCACACCCTAGGCTATACAGCGCCATTGATTTGGCCGAAACAGATGAAACAAATATGTGATTAGTGAAATGAAATAACAGTTGAGGGGTTTAGAGAAGAAAGAAGTAGATGCCGAATGAATACAAAGAAAAGAGATTCGGCTTTAATGATACAAGAGAAAAGAATCTTACCTTCAATGATCTCGCAGCAGGGTGAAATCGATCCACTAGGCTACAAAGGCTATTCGGCTAAGAGAGAAAGGAAACAAAACTTGCAGAAGAAGAACTATTGTTTCGGCTTAGGAGAAGAATAGAGATAGAAAATGAAATATTAAGAAATGACATAGGATTTTCGGTTGTGAAGAAACTGGAAATGGAAAAGAGAAAGAGAAGTTTCGGCAAGGCTTAGATGGTTTCGGCTTAGAAGAAAAAGGAAGAGGATGAGAAGAATGAACAAAGGTTCGGCTAAGGATATTGAAGCAAAGAAATGCACAATTGGTTTTTCTCAAATTCCGCTAAAAGTTCAAAAAGAAAAAGAGGAAAAAGCTTCCTTATACTTTCGGCATACAAGCCAAAGAAATAAAGAAAAAAAGACCCGAAAGATTTTTTGGCCAAACGACAACCACACCCCTCCAATGACCGAGTTGATTCCAAAGACCTCTAATGCCTTTTGGAACACCACTCCCCTAGCTCAAAACTAAAATTCTCCCCCTAATCTACATCCAAAAATTCGGCCAACAACCCAACAAGCCACTCCTCCCATGTTCGACTCCTACTTTCACTCCCACTCACCCATTCGAAATATTTGACCAATTCAAATCTCCCCAAGACCTCCTAGCCACTCAATTCAAATTGTTTGACCCAATCCACCAACCACCCTGAAGAGTCCCACTGGAAACCACCTTCTTAGCTTCCCTGACGCAAAAAGAGAGCTTCCAAATCTTTGGCGGTCGACTAGAACTCCTCTCCTCAATTTGCCCCTTGTTGGCGCCACCTTCCTTGCTCTCTAAGTGGCGTCACTTGCCACTCTACCACACCATCTTTTGTGTTATCCCCACACAATTAAATATCCTTAAGGCCTACCTCGGCTAGCTCTCCCTATAATGCCTAAAAATAAAATTTTCACCAAGGCTCGAGCTTAACCCCGAGCCTTCCGGGACTCCCAAACACACCAAATTAACACACAGAGCATAGCATAACCACACAACACATATTAATTGCAGAACCCCAAAATCCGAGGATGTTCTGGTTCTACCCCCTTAAAGAAATTTTGGCCTCGAAATTTTACTCGATCGAGAAGAGATGAGGTATTCTTTGCCGTATCACATCCTCTCGGCTCCCACGTAGCTTCCTTGACGGTGATTCCGCCACAACACTTTAACCAACAGAACCGTCTTCCTTCGCAATACCTTAACGTCACGATCCCAGATCTGAACTAGTTCTTCTTCAAAGGTTAGATCAGGCTTTACTTCGATTTCTTCCATTGGCACAATATGAGATGGATCCGAACGGTAGCGCCTCAACATCGAAACGTGAAACACGTTATGAATCTGACTTAATTCCGATGGTAGCTCGAGCTGGTAAGCTACTGGTCCCACACGTTTCAACACACAATAAGGCCCAATGAACTTGGGGCTCAGCTTACCCTTCCATCAAAACCTTAAAACTTTCTTCCACGGTGAAACCTTTGAGAAAACCCAATCACCTACTGCAAACTCTATGTCCTTACGCTTCAGATCAGCATAGGACTTCTGCCTGTCGGACGCTTCCTTCAACCGAGTTCGAATCAACTTGACTCTCTCTTCTGTCTCCGAAACCAAATCCGATCCCAACATTCGATGCTCACCCAACTCTGTCTAGCAAGTAGGAGTGCAGCACTTCCGACCATACATCGCTTCATACGGTGCCATCCGAATACTAGGCGATAGCATTTGTTGTTGTATGCGAGTCGCATATGGTAGAAACTCCTCCAAACTACCCTAAAGTCTAAGATCTGACCAAAGCATATCTTCCAAGATCTGAATTACCCTCTTAGGTATCCATTAGATTTGTAGATGAAACGTCAGATCTTTGAAATCCAACTTTGTACCCAACGCTTGATGTAATGCCTTCGAACCTCGGCGCAAACACGGGGTCTGCATGCGATATATGATAGACATGGCACCCCATGCGACCTCACAATCTACGCTACATACAGCTTAGCTAACTTTTGTAAGGAGTAGTCGACACGAACCGGTATGAAATGAGCGGACTTCGTCAATTGATCAACAATTACCCAAACAGAGTCCTTCTTAGTAGGCGTAAGAGGTAGCCCACTAACAAAGTCCATTGTGATCCTTTCCCACTTCCACTGCGGAATTTTCACCGGCTGCAATAACCCTGATGGCAACTGATGTTCTGCTTTCACATGCTGATATGTCAAACATTTACTTACCAATTCGGTTACTTCCCGCTTCAGACCCGGCCACCAAAACTGTTCCCACAGATCCCAATACATCTTACTTCCTCCAGGATGCATTGCGTATGGGCTACTATGCGCTTCCTGTAGGATCTTACGTCTCAATTCAAGATCTTTTGGCATACAAATCTTTCCTCGAAAACATAATACCCCATCACTATTCACACTGAAATCTGTTATCCCATCACTTGTCCCCAACTGAAACTCCGACTTTAACGACTCATCTGCCAACTGTTTCTCTTTAATCTTACTGACCCAAGAAGGCTTCACTTGCAGTTTAGCTAGTAAACTTCCATCGTCATATAAGCTGAGGTGAGCAAACATTGCTCTCAATTCAGAGATCACCCTACGACTTAGTGCATATGCCACCACGTTAGCTTTACCCGGGTGGTACTCGATCGAGCAATCATAATCTTTTAACAATTCAATCCATCTCCGCTGTCTTAGATTCAACTCCTTCTGGGTAAGGAGATATTTTAGGCTCTTGTGATCTGTATAAATAACAGACTTCTCCCCATACAGATAATGCCTCCAAATCTTCAAAGTAAACACTACAGCAGCCAATTCTAGATCATGCGTAGGATAATTCACCTCATGTGGTCTCAATTACCGAGACGCATATGCTACCACCTTCCCTTCCTGCATCAACACACATCCCAAACCTGTGTGCGACGCATCGCAATAAACAACAAACTCCTTCTCGACCTCAGGCTGTATCAACACTGGAGCTTCCATTAAGATTCTTTTCAACTTCTCAAAACTCTCCTGTTGCTTAACAGACCAGACAAACGGTACCCCTTTTCGCAACAATTTGGCTAATGGTGCCGCAATCAAAGAGAATCCCTCAACAAACCTTCTGTAATACCCAGCTAGACCAAGAAAACTCCAAATTTCTGCCACAGACTTAGGCGGCTTCCAATCCAACACAGCTTCAATTTTCCGGGGATCAACCTTAATCCCCTCAGCAGATACAACATGGCCCAGAAAGGTAACTTCCTTTAGCCAAAATTCACACTTACTGAATTTGGCGTCTGTTACCGCTTCTCCTCGAATTTGTAAGACCACCCGAAGATGCGAATCATGCTCCTCCTCCGATCTTGAATAAACCAGTATATCGTCTATAAATACCACAACAAGTTTATCCAGATAGGGTTGGAATACACGATTCATCATGTCCATAAATGCTGCTGGTGCATTGGTCAACCCAAACGGCATCACTAGAAATCCATAGTGGCCATAACGAGTCCGGAAAGCCTTCTTATGAATATCCGCTTCCTTGACCTTAAGCTGATGATATCCTGACCTCAAATCTATCTTTGTGAAGTCTGAAGCCCCCCTCAGTTGATCAAACAAATCATCAATCCTCGGCAACGGGTATCTATTCTTGATGGTCAACTTGTTCAACTGACGGTAGTCAATGCACAACGCATTGATCCGTCCTTCTTCTTAACGAATAGCACCGGCGCTCCCCAAGGTGACACACTCGGTCGGATAAAACCCTGATCTAACAGTTCCTGAATTTGGGCTTTCAATTCCACCAACTCCTTTGGCGCCATTCTATATGGGGAAATAGACACGGGCGCTGTCCCCGGAAGAAGATCAATACCGAATTCCACCTCGCGATCCAGAGGTAGTCCTGGAAGCTCTTCTGGGAAAACATCAGAGAACTCTTTAACTATTCTAACATCCCCCACAGTTAATTCCTTAGCCTCCAGAGCACAAACAAAAGTTATGAATGCCTCACATCCTTTCCTCACCATTCTTTCAGCCTTTAAAGCGGACACTACATTAGACAAATAATTCCTCCTTTCACCTATCACTACAACTTCACCATCCTCAGGAGTCTTTAGTACCATGCGCTTAGCAGCACAATCTAAGTTTGCTCGATATTTTACCAACCAATCCATACCTAAGATTAAATCGAACTCCCCGAATGGCAGTTCCATCAGATCAGCAAGAAAAACCATCCCTTGAACCTCTAAAGGCACCCTCCTAAAGAGTTTATTCACCACTACAGATTGTCCTAAAGGGCTAAGTACAGTCATCTCCCTAGAAGCAGCCTCAAAAGCTACGTTCAGAGTTTCTGATATAGTACTAGCAACATAAGAATTTGTTGATCCAATATCAATCAGTGCTGTGTAAGGCAACCCATAAATAAGAAACATACCAGTTATGACGCTCGGTGCATCGCCCTCCTCTCGACGTCTAGCTGCATACACCAACCCAGGCTGTCTCGCATCTGTGTTCCCAGCACCTCTGCCCGGTGCTCCACGTCCCCGACTGAATCCATTACCTTCTCTGGCTGGACCACAACCTCTCTGTGGTTGCTGACCACCTCTACCAGGCTGAACATAACCCTGTCCTACCGGTCGCACTCTGCCCAACTCCTGTGGATAGTCTCTTACCCGATGATCAGTAGACCCACACCTGAAACATCCTCTATTACCCATCCAACACTCACCTGAATGAGATCTACCGCATCTAGCACACCTCTGAGGCCCACTATCAACAACAGGTCTCGCAACACGACTTGGCCCATCCAGCCTAGGCCTCTTCTGAAAATGCCCAGCTGATCCCGACGATCCAAAATTTCTTTTATTCCTTCCTCTATCCTTATCTTGATTCTGCTTTTCGGACCGCTTCACTTCCTCGGCTATCTTAGCCTTTTCCACCAAAACAGCAAATTCTCTTTCTCGCTTTGGAGATATTAGCACTCGCAATTCATCCCTCAACCCATCTTCAAACCGAACAAAGCGCTCATGGTCTGTGGCAATAATACCCCGGGCATAACTATTAAGACGTAAGAATTCTGCCTCATACTCGGCTACTGATTTATTTTCCTGCACCAAATTTAGAAATGCCTTACGCTGCGCATCCACATAACTTGATCCGATGTACTTCCCCTGAAATGCTGACTTGAAGAAATCCCGTGTAATCTGGTCGACCATCGAACCATACGATTGTGAGCCACCACTAATACGCCTCATCACGAAGAAGAGACACAACTCCTTTTAACTTCTCCTCCTCCGTGAGGTCAAGATCATCCATAATACGCTCGACTGCTTCTAGCCAATACTCAGCTACATTAGGAGCTACACCAAAGACGCCCCTAAACATTTCTGCTGCATTGGCTCGGAATCATTCAGACACAGATTTCTGAGCCCCTGAACCCGTGCTCGCTCCAGCAACTCTCTCCAATACTCGTAACATCACTTGAGACACCGCATCGTCTCCGCCTGTTTGATCCTGAAATTCCTCTTCCACGGCTGACGGTGCCGGTGCATCAACTTCCGACCCATGTCCAGATTCCAAAGGTTCACACCCAACATTCTGGCCTCTACCACGACCACGCACAACACGTCCACGCCCCCTAGTACTCATGACTACCGATACGACTTAATCTGATTAAGAATTTTATGGATTAGTACTTTCTTTCCTTTATTTATTACCGAGAAGCGATCTTATGAGAAATAACATTCAAAGGTAATTCTCGCGGATTCATATCTATACCTAGAGGGTTCAGTCTCTAAAGTTTGGATCTCATAACTCCAGAATTCATAACACAACATAATTATCTCATGCAAAACAACCAACAATTAGAACACTTACCGCGTGGATCGGGTGCCGGTAGACTCGGATGCCATACTCCAACTAAAACATTTCCTTAAATAACATTTTAAATCGACTTTATAAAACATTGTTGAACCCATTCCACAGTCGAGTTTTGCAACCCTGGCTCTGATACCAAAATTGTAACACTCCAAACCTGGCCTAGACGTTACGACCAGATCTGGTATGTTACAGGGTAAAAGTTGTTCAAAAAGGGTTTCGAACTTTGAAGAAATACTGTAAGTTTAAAAAAACTTTTCGTTTGATTGATGTTTCGAAAAACAGTAGTCATTTTTTGGCACTTGAGAGAAAACACATGCTTTATGTTGCTTAAGTTTTGAAAACTCCATCTTAGTATTCAGGCTTTAAACGTATAATGAGGTCATATCGTAATTAAATAATAAATAAGGAAAACCAAATATTAAATTAAGAAGGCCTTATTACATAACAAAATCCCCAAATAAAAAAAAATAATTTGTAAAAGGAAACAAATTTATGAAAAGAAACGTTCTATGGCCTCCACGAGTCCGCCTCGGCTCCCAGATCCACGATCTACTGATTACCTGCAGAAATAAGCAGAGGGGTGACTCACCAAGACTCAGTGTGTAAATCCCCTTATGTCACTTAAATGGCTTCAAGCCCAAAACCACACATTGGGCCTTAGCCCACTCAAAATATCATACACAAATATGAATGTAATGTGTGTCTCAACCCAACCTAATTTTTTCGTCCTCTACACACCACCCGTACCAGCCCAACACACCGTGGGGATTTCTACAGTCAACCCTCCATCCGCTACACACCTCATATGTGGCACCAAGCCACTCGTGGTTCCAGACCATCGTGATACTAGATCACCGTGACAAAGTCACTATTATCATGCGTGGGGCCAACCCACCGTGGTACCAAACCACCGTGACAATCCCTGAAGAACATATGTAGGGCCAACCCACTGTGGTACCAAACCACTGGGATGAGTCACTAAATCATCATATATATACGTGGTATTAAACCACTGTGGCACCAAGCCACCGAGACATGGTCACTAAATCAGTTATATGTGGGGCCAACCCACTCGTGGTACCAAACCACCGTGACAGTCTCAACACTTCCCCTTTCACATCATATCCCAAACCCATGCAAATCATACAATCATATGAATGCACATACTCTCATCATAGTGACAGATTACAGCATATATTGCATACCCATTAATAGAACATTATAGACACATACCTGGCATCCCCAGCTTTACCCACAAGGGTATTACGACTGTCGTCCGATCACTTGACTTTTCACCCAAGCGACTAATAACACAGATTAATAACAGAGAGTGAAGTTTTACACACCTGATAACACGTAATACTATGCTTTCTATGTCGACACTATCGCTAGCAGAGATGACTGCTATCTGCCTAAACTGCTCTGAAGCCGGTCCACAACCCCGTGGCCAGTCTCGCACTGCCAATACAGATCATTTCTTAAACTTTAGAATAGGGGTTACGGACGCACTCCTCTCACTGACTTGATCGTTTCTTGCATCCATGAGTAGTCTTGATCAGAAAATTACTATACGAAGGCCGTGATTGTTTAACAACACTACTGGGTTAAGGCAACGAACGATGAACAGGAAGGCTAATATAATAACTAGGGAGAAATCCCTTGCCTTGTCTACTAAATGGTTAGCACCACAAATACTTCACCCTCAACTGAGATGATTGCGAAAGAGAGGCTGGACCTAACAATCATAAGTAACCATTGAATATTCGACTAATCAAGAAGAGATTTGAAGACGAACACAAAGAGGTATTGGACAGACTTACCTTGAGTTGGAATAGATGAAGAAGTGTAATCTCTCACACCCTAGGCTATACAGCGCCATTGATTTGGCCGAAACAGATGAAACAAATACGCGATTAGTGAAAGGAAATAACGGTTGAGGGGTTTAGAGAAGAAAGAAGTAGATGCTGAATGAATATGAAGAAAAGAGATTCAGCTTTAATGATATAGGAGAAAAGAATCTTACCTTCAATGATCTCGCAGCAGGGTGAAATCGATCCACTAGGCCACAAAGGCTATTTGGCTAAGAGAGAAAGGAAGCAAAACTTGCAGAAGAAGAACTATTGTTTCGGCTTAGGAGAAGAATAGAGATAGAAAATTAAATTTTAAGAAATGATATAGGATTTCCAGTTGTGAAGAAAATGGAAATGGAAAAGAGAAAGAGAAGTTTCGGTAAGGCTTAGATGGTTTCGGCTTAGAGGAAAAAAGAAGAGGATGAGAAGAATGAACAAAGGTTCAGCTAAGGATATTGAAGCAAAGAAATGCACAATTGGTTTTTCTCAAATTCGGCTAAAATTTCAAAAAGAAAAAGAGGAAAAAGCTTCCTTATACTTTCGACATACAAGCCAAATAAATAAAGAAAAAAAGACCCGAAAGAATTTTTGGCCAAACGACAACCACACCCCTCCAATGACTGAGTTGATTCCAATGACCTCTAATGCCTTTCGGCACACTACTCCTCTAGCTCAAAACCGAAATTCTCCCCCCTAATCCACATCCAAAAATTCGGCCAACAACCCAACAAGCCACTCCTCCCATGTTCAACTCTTACTTTCACTCCCATTCACCCATTCGAAATATTTGACCAATTCAAATCCCCCCATCACCTCCTAGCCACTCATTTCAAATTGTTTGACCCAATCCACCAACCACCCTGAAGAGTCCCACTGGAAACTACCTTCTTAGCTTCCTGATGCAAAAAGAGAGCTTCCAAATGCTGCCAGCGCGACTAGAACTCCTCTCCTCAGCTGCCCCTTGTTGACGCCACCTTCCTTGCTCTTTAAGTGGCGTCACTTGCCACTCTACTACACCATCTTTTTGTGTCATCCCCACACAATTAAATATCTTTAAGGCCTACCTCAGCTAGCTCTCCCCTATAATGCCTAAAAATAAAATTTTCACCAAGGCTCAGGCTTAACCCCGAGCCTTCCTGGGACTCCCAAACACACCAAATTAACACACAGAGCATAGCATAACCATACAACACATATTAAATGCAGAACCCCAAAATCCAAGATGTTACACGTGGAGAGGCAGAGGTTGAAGCAGAAGCCTTTTGAGAAGCCATTGAATAGAATATAAACAGTTGAATAATGAAAAATGTGAGATTTGATTTCAGTTATGAGTGAAACAGAGAATAAAACTAGAAAACAAAGTGGGATTAAAATGTGGGAGAAAATTGAATCAACTAGGTTAAAACGTGGGGGAGAAGAAATTGTGACGTGTGCGATAAGACTGGCCTCAATCATGTGCTGATAGGGCAAAACAATCAACATTTAGCTGGAAAAGGAACTAAAATTAGCGCAAATTGGGAGGATTAAAGTAATTTGGGCTAATGGCTCCAAGCTATACTTATTCTGGCCCAAAGAAAAACCTGTTGTAAGAAGGAAAAATTAAATGAGTTTAGTGAATAAGTAAATTAAATGAAGAAAAGTTTAAATGCATGAGAGAAATTTTAATTATTCTGAAGAGAAATAAAATTTTTGTCACGCATTATAGGAGCTCCAAAATAGTGTTTCAGGCGTTGACCATTGACTTTGAAAGTGGATCCTATTTTTTCGTCTTTAACGTCGACATCTCCATGAGGATATATACACTTGATTTCGAATGGTCCAGACCATCTCGACTTTAATTTTCCCGAAAATAGTTTAAGTTTTGAATTGAAAAGCAAGACTTGTTGTCTAGGTACAAATTGCCGTGGCAAAATTTTCCATTCATGCCAGTGCTTTGTCTTTTCTTTGTACAATCTCGTATTCTCATAAGCTTGAGCTCGAAATTCATCCATCTCATTAAACTCCATTAAGCAATGAGTAGCAGCAGCACCCCAGTCCATGTTTAGTTTCTTGATTGCCCAAAATGCTTTGTGTTCTAGCTCAACTGGAAAATTTCATGGTTTACCATAAAAAAGCTTAGAAGGTGACATTCCAAACGGTGTCTTGAAAGCTATGCGATAAGCCCACAAGGCTTCATCTAACCTTACTGACCCATCCTTACAGTTGGGATTGACAACTTTCTCTATAATCAGCTTGATTTCTCTGTTGGAAATTCTAGCTTGTCTAATTATTTGAAGGGTGATATGCCGTGGCAATTTCATTTTTAACCCCATATTTGTTTAGAGAATTGGCAACTAATATACAGTCAAAATGTGAGCCTTCATCACTAATTAAAGCACGAAGGGTACCAAACTTGGTAAAAATATTTGTATGCAGAAATCTCAAAACTGATTTGGCATCATTTGTATGTAAAGCCATAGCTTCAACCCATTTGAAGACATAATCCACAACGACAAGAATATAGATTTTTCTCCATGATGGTGGAAATGGACCCATGGAATCAATTCCCCAAACATCAAATAATTCCACCTCTAAATTATTTTGTAGCAGCATCTCATGTCTTCTTGATAAGTTACCAGTTCTTTGACAGCGATCACAATTTTTACAAAACTTATTAGCATCTTTAAACATGATGGGCCAATAAAAACTAGATTGGAAAACCTTTGCAGTAGTTCTCATGCTTCTAAAATGTCCACCATAAGGTGCAGAATGACAGTGATGTAGGATACCTTGAAATTCAATATTTGGAATACATCTTTGAATTACTTGATCTGCACACTGCTTGAATAGAAATGCCTCGCCCCATTAATATTGCTTGACATCATGAAGGAATTTCTTTTGTCCTTGATGATTGAGCGTAGGTGGTAGCAACCTACTGACTAGAAAGTTAAGAATATTAGCATACCATGGCAATGCCATAGCCAACAATATCTGCTCATCAGGGAATTCGTCTTTAATCATTTGACCATCACCATACTTATTCCCTGCTTCCAATCGTGACAAGTGACCAGCCACTTGATTTTCAATATCTTTCCTATCTTTGATTTCCAAATCAAATTCCTACAGTAATAATATCCATCTAATAAGTCTAGGTTTGGCGTCTTTTTTTTTTCACCAAGTATTTGATGGCAGAATGGTCTATATAAACTGTAACTTTGGTGCCCACTAAATAAGCTCTGAATTTTTAAAAGGCAAACTCTATTGCTAACAATTGTTTCTCCGTGGTGGTGTATTTGAGCTGTGAATCTGTCAGCGTGTGACTGGTATATATATAGCATGAAACATCTTGGCTTTTCTTTGCCCTAGCACTGCTTTGACAGCGAAGTCACTTGCATCACACATTAGTTCAAATGGTAGAGTTCAGTCTAGTACAGTTACTATAGGTGTTGTAGTTAATCGTTCCTTTAACTCTTCGAACGCCTTTGAGCATAACTCATCAAAATGAAATGGTCTGTTTTGCTCCAACAATTGACATAGAGGCTTTGATATCTTAGAAAAATCCTTGATGACGCGACGGTAAAATCCAGCATGCCCGAGGAAGATTTTGATTCTTTTCACTGAAGTGGGTGGTGGAAACTTTCAATGACTTCTATTTTTACTTTATCGACGACAATTCCTTGCTGTGAAATTTTGTGGCCTAAAATAATGCCTTCACAAACCATGAAGTGGCATTTTTCCCAATTCAACACCAGATTTGTTTGTTGACATCTGGATAGTACTGACTCCAAATTTTTTAAGGAATCTTCAAAAGTGTCGCCAAACACCGAGAAATCATCCATGAATACTTCAAGGAATTTCTTCACCATGTCTAAAAATATTGCTATCATGCAATGCTGGAATGTTGCTGGGGTATTACATAACCCAAATGGCATTCTTCTGAAAGCAAATGTTTCATAAGGACAAGTGAATGTAGTTTTTTCTTGATCTGTAAGAGATATGGCAATTTGGTTGTACCCTGAGTAGCCATCTAAAACAAAGTAGAAGGCTTTCACTGCTAGTGTGTCCAACATTTGATCTATAAAAGGCAAAGGGAAATGGTCCTTCTTCATTGCTTTGTTGAGCTTTCGATAATTCAGACAAACTCTCCAACCTGTGACAGTACGTGTGGGAATGAGTTCATTGTTATCATTACTGACTACTGTGACTCTTCCTTTCTTGGGTACACTCACCGAAGAGCTATAAAAAATTGAGTATATAATCTCAGGATCCAACCATTTGATAATTTCCTTTTTAACTACTTCATGACAGGATTCAGTCTCCTTTGCTATTCAATAGATTTGCCATGACAATCTTCAAGTATTATTTTGTGCATGCAGATTACTGGGGTAATTCCTTTGATATCCGCAATTGACCATCCTAAAGATTTCTTGAATTTCTTTAAGACCTCCAGTAATTGCATCTCCTGGTCTATTGTAAGCTTGGAAGAAATAAGTATAGGCAGTGTATCATTTTCTCCCAAATAAATGTACTTCAAATGCATTGGTAATGGCTTCAAATCCAGCACCAGTAGATCTTTTATTGATAAGTGAGGAAGGTTGAAAGAGCGACTTGATAAATATAATAATTCAAAGCTCCTTCTGCATCCATTTTAAAATTACTGAGTTTCCATTAGTTCTTCAGATTCTTCAGTCAAATCTGTTTTATTTAATTTGACAGAGTCTGCATCAGAATTGTTGTGCATATGTCCTGCAAATTCTTCCTGAATTACAATCTCAACAAATTCTATAGCATGGCATTCTTCATCTGGGTCTGCACACTTTAAAGCATCAAACACATTAAAATTCAACTGTTGATCATTAATTCTCATGGTTAACTCACCTTTATGTACATCAACCAATGTTCTACTAGTTGCTAAGAAAGGTCATCCAAGTATTATAGGTACCTCTTTACCTGCTTCACATTCCAGAATAATAAAATCTACTGGAAAGATGAACTTGTAACTCTTACCAGTACATCTTCAATTTTACCTTCTGGATGGACATATGATTTATCAGCTAGTTGTAGTGTGACTGTAGTAGGTCTTGCCTTTCCTATCCCAAGTTTCCTGAAAACAAACATAGGCATTAGATTGATACTTGCAACTAAATCGCATAATGCTTTGCCTACATAATGGTTTCCAATCGAACAGGGTATAGTGAAACTCCCTGGATCTTTTAATTTTGGTGGCAGTTTGTTCTTCAGCATTGCTGTGCACCCTTCAGTAAGTGACACAGTTTCGAGCTTCCCTAACCTTCTCTTCTTGGATTGGATATCTTTCATGAAATTCATTGTTAGACATTTGTTCTAATGCTTCCACCAAAGGCATATTGATGTGTAATTGCTTCAAGACCTCAAGAAATTTCTTGAATTGAGCATCTTGTTTCAACTTTTGGAAACACTGGGGAAAATATGGTTGTGGCCTTCCTTCCATTTGTTGAGGTTGCCTTGTCATAGAATTTGTATTGGCTCGGCAAGATGTATTTGCCTCTGTATGCTTTCGTCTACTCTCATCTTTTATGGTTTGTTCCACTTCTGGTTCGAAAATTGTGATTCCAGGAACTTCAAAACTTTCCTCCTCAAACAAGGCATCATTCACAACTCCTTGCAGTTGAGTTCCACTCCGGAGTGTTATGGCTTTACATTGTTCTTTTCCTTGGGATCTAGAACTTTCTGTGTCACTAGGCAATGCTCCTTTGTTGTCTGGAGCTTAATGTAGTGGCAATTTGTCCCACTTGATTCTCCAGAGCTCTTAATGAACCTGTCTATCTCTAAATAATTGTATCATTCTTAGCCATATACTCTTTTAGTAAAGCTTCCATAGCTGATGTTGAAGATGACGAACTTTGTTACACATTTTTCCACGACATTGGTTGACTGTGTCCAGGTGGTACACCAGTCGCATTCTGTCTATTAACAGTGTTGGCATTTCCCATTCCCTGATTAGTCCTGCTAAAATTTCAATGTTGCTTCCACCCTGGATTGTAGGTGTTTGAGTAGGGATTTTTTTTGCTACAATTAAAATTTCCCGTGTAATACACAGAGGCTGGATTGGATGGGCATTCATCAAAAACATGATCTTCTCTACAGTATACGCATGCTAGTTATGCAATCTTTATCTCCTACACTACAGAGGGTCTTTTCAGAGTTTTAATCATATTTGTTAAAGATGATACCTGAGCTGTTAACGATGTAATCGCATCAAGTTCCATTGCTCCAGCAACTCTTCTACCAGTACCAACTCTGGTAGTGGGGTACTGATAATCATTATTTGCTATTCTTTCTAGAATTTCGTATGCTTCATTGTAGGATTTGTCAAGCAACATCCCATTAGCAGACGCATCCACCACCATTCACGTATGAGCATTTAATCCATTGTAGAACATTTCCATTTGTGTCCAATGCTGAAAACCATCCATCGGGCATTTTCTAATTAATTCTTTGAAACGCTCCCATGCTTCGTATAATGTCTCATTTTCAGATTGCCTGAACGATGTAATGTCATTCCTCAGCTTGGTATTCATGTTGGGAGGATTGTACCTTAGCAAAAATCTCTAACACAATTCATTCCAAGATGCCACCGTACTTGATGGTAATGCATTCAACCATAATCTGGCACGATCTTGCAATGAATAAGGGAATAATTTTAATCTAAGGGCATCTTCAGGAACACTCTGCTGCCTGAATAAGTCACAGACTTCAAGAAAAAGTCTCAAGTTTAATCTAGAATCTTTAGTTGGTAAACCACTAAATTGCCTTACCGTCTGTAGCATCTGAAACATTACTAGTTTTAATTCAAAGTGTTGAGCTTGAATATGTGGCCTAACAATTCTTAGACTTAGATCACCCAAAGTAGGGACTACATGTTCTCTAATGGGTCTATCTCTGTTATCTAAAATTCGAGGAATATCAACATTCCTTTCATTCCGGAGTATCTAATCTTCTCTGATTGGATCATTTATAATCCTCACCATTTCTCTTAATGCTTTCCTTCTTCGCCTTAATGTCCTTTCAATCTCAGGATCAAAACAATATTTTGTATCCCCTTGAATACTTATTCTCATGCACTAGTACAAACATGAAAAATCAAATAAAATACTAATTAACTGTTCTAACAAAAATAACAAGAATAATAACAAATCAACATTTCCACAATGCTGCCGATTCCCGACAATGGCCCCAAAAACTTGCTGCGTGTAAATAACTAATGTAATTGTTCAAGTGTACACGCCATTCAAGTAATAAAGTAATAAGTAAGTATCGTCTCCATAGGGATCAAAAATTGGTAAGAGATTGATTAAGTTATTATAATCTTATTAACTATACTAGATAGCAGTAAATACTCCTAAATTGAATAAGATGTTGGTATAATGAATTAATGTAATTTAATGCTAAAAATAGAAAATTGATATGGCAAATAAAATGTAGTGGAAAATTACAGAGAAAAGCAAGAGTAATTCTATTGTTGAATGAATAGGGCTGGAATTATTCAGGTGAAATGCTCATATCAAAATAATGTCATGGCAAAATATTGTCTAATCAACTGCTCAGAGAGTTACTACTGTAACCTGCCTGTTTTGATTGCTAGATTTTCAGCTAAAAATCTAAGTTACTGTACATTTATGGAACTCTGGATTAATAACTGCAATGAATGTTCTTCTCTACACAACTCGCAACATCTATGTCTAGAGTGCTAGAATATTCTGTCAAATATTCGCTTTCATAAAACGATTCTCGATCTAGTATATGTAACATTTTCAGAATTAAAAATACATCTATGAACACAACATACAATTAGCTATGTCTAGAGCTTGCATGCATGTATTTAAAATAGGCATAAATCGAATAAAACTGTGATATAGGCAATCTCAAATCATGAGCATTAAAGATGATAAACATCGACCCAAATAACTCCAACCCGAAAAATATTTAGTTCATGGGTGGCAAAGTAAACACCAAATTTAAATCATTCATCAACATTTAAAGAAGTTTGAATAACAGAAATCAGGAAAACTAAAGGCAGAACTGCAGGATTTCTCACCACACTCCAGGTTCTCTTTTATCTTTTGATCATACGTGAATCCAGGATAGATGTTTCTTCCCCTTCTTTACGTCTGTATCCTGCTCTCTCTAGCTGCTACCCTTTTCTTTCTATAAAATTCTCCAATGGAGTTTTTCTCTATGCAGAGAGAGGACTGCTGTCACCCGTCTCTTTCTCACAAAAATTCTCCTCTTGTAACACCCTAAACCCGACTTGGACGTTATGGCCGAATCTGGCAATGTCACATGATAGTGCTTTGGAAAACGTAACTATGTTAAAACCATTTTTAGATATCTTAGGATGTCGTCAAAACGTGTCTTTTATTTATTCATTATCCATTTTTCAAAACTTTATACGTTGCGAAAACTTTTAAAATGATTTACAGGGTCGTACGTATTTTGATAAAACCTTTGTTTATTTTGAAAACTCACGTCTTGTCCTACTGCTAGCAATTTATGAAATAATCATCCCAAGTTTTAAACTAAAATCCGAAAGGCCTTGTTACATAAAATTTACCCAAATATAACCAAATCATAATTAAAAATAAACCAGTAAATAAGTGTCCGAATCGTGGTCACCGCGTGAGTCCTCCTCCACATTGACCGATCCGTCTCTGCTTTGGGGATTACGAGCAGATTAAATGAGAAAAGGGTAAGTTTTTGCAAACTCGGTGTGTAAATCCCACGAGAAAACAAATACACAGTAACATCAGATAACATGCATAATTTTCACAGTTCGGGTCTAAGCCCATTACAGAAACGGTGTGGACTTTAGCCCACTCAGATACAGAATAAGACATAATACAGAGGCTTAACCTATTTCAGACAGAATATGCAGAAAATAGAGTCCTACCCACCAGCCTCTGCACACTAACTCCGTCCAACCCTACACACCATCTGGGGATAAAATCAACCCACCCAGCCTTACACACCATGTCGTACCGAATGCGGCACATAATCAGAAATTTGCGGTGAAAGTTTGCGGAGATATGAGCTTAAGAGCCTTTCAGATACTTTCTCCAATCATAATCAACCCACCCCGATGCAATACAACATACAAGGATGACATGCTACTATGCAATTAAAACTCATATATTCAGATCAGTATACATGCTCTGTACATAAATCAGACAGACAGATCATTCATTTAGGACTTAAGTATCGCTTACCGACCCTACGGTAGGTCCATAGTCGACTTGGGTGACCCGTGCAACCTTACAGAGTTTTCAGAAAAATGGGCTCACATGCCCATGTGACCTGCTCGTGTGGGCCCACACGCTCGTGTGGCCCACATGGCCAAAATTGGCCTTGGCCGTGTGGATCACACGGCCTGGCCCAGAATCCCACGCACCCGTATGGTTCACTCGTGCAGCCCACACGGCCCAATTGGTCGAGCTAGTGCGTCACACACGACCGTGTCACTCGCGCACGGCCTGGCTCGTCGATCACACGGCCGTGTGGTGACTAACAGTCTTGGACACGTCCTACCAAACGGGCGACCACACACCCGTGTGGCGTCGACTGTGAGGTTTTCGGCTTCTGCCGAAACCTCATTTTCTGCGTTTTCGGGTAGACACATGGTCTCGATTGAAGCTAAGATGATCACTGAGCACTCCAGAACCTAAGAATTGATATTCCAACATCCAAATCAGTGTTTAAAACAAAACTAAATTGAAATGATAAACCCAATATCTTCCAAAACCTTACCTTCAATCAAGCCACCAAAATTCCCCGAACCTAAGTATTCAAACAGCGATTACGAGTCTCTGAATCTTCCCCTATCTAACATTAATGACGCACATCAGTATAAGCAAACAACGAAAGTTAAACTACGCTACTCATCTTACCGAATCAAGGTGGAAACGAGTGTTGCACAGAAACGAGGCGACTACAGAGAAGATCAAAATTAAAAGATGATAGCGAGGAAGAGAGAAAGAACGACAAAATGGGAAGGGGAAAAGGAAGATGGAAGAATCGGCTATGGAAGGGGAGGACACTGAATTTTTGGCAGAGAGGGATTTTGGGAAAACACAACTGCTCAGAAAGTCTGATCCTTTCCTAATTTCCCTCCCACTAATTCTATTCACAAACCACCACTCAGTCTCCCATCTTAGCACAACTCTAGCCGAAACTAGGAGCAAAAATTACAGCCATTGTCGTCCCATAGAATCGAACCCAAGACCTCTTTCACCCTAACACTCCACTTATCCACCAGACCAGCAGGCCCATTCTGTTAATTACTTACATACTTTTACTTATAAGCCTACTAACCAGAGTTAGGGCTTCATTAATAAACTTACCAAAATTTTCCCAAGTCAAGGCTTGAACCCAAGAATTCTCCGACACTCCCAGAGCACTTAACCACTGAAGCAGACATGTATTTATCACAAATTTACAAAAGCCAAAATTAAAGAAAAATTGGGGCGTTACAATTCTACCCCCTAAAAGAAAATTTCGTTCTCAAAACTTTACCTGATCAGAAAAGGTGAGGATACTGCTGATGCATCAAATCCTCTGGCTGCCAAGTGGCCTCCTCATTGCTATGATTCCGCCATAGCATCTTAACTAAGGGAATAAACTTCCTTCGCAAAACTTTAATATCGCGATCCAGGATCTGGACCGACTCCTCCTTAAACGTCAGATCTTGTCTGACCTCAATATCCTTCACCAGAACAACGTGCGTGGGATCAGAACGGTAGCGTCTCAACATTGAGACGTGGAACACGTCATGAATGCGATCCAACTACGGAGGAAGCTCCAACTGATATCCGACTGGCCCCACTCGCTTCAAAAAATGGTACCGCCCAATAAACCGAGGGCTTAGCTTACCCTTGCGACCGAACCTCAAGAACTTCTTCCATGGCGAGACCTTGAGAAAAACTAAGTCCCCCACAGAATACTCAATATCCTTTCTCTTCAGATCCGCATAGGACTTCTGCCTATCAGACGCCGCTTTCAGTCGGTCCAGAATCAATCGAACCTTATATTTAGTTTTAGAAACCAATTTCGGACCCAGAGCACGTCTCTCACCCAACTCAGTCCAGCACAAGGGAGTGCGACACTTATAATAGTACAGGGCCTCGTAAAGCGCCATCTGGGAGCTAGACTGGTAGCTATTATTGTAGGCAAACTCTGCCAACGGCAAATACTCCTCCCAACTGCCTCGGAAATCTATAACACAACTCCTCAACATATCATCCAGTACTTGAATCACCCTCTCCGACTGACCATCTTTCTGAGGACGGAAAGTAGTAGTGAAGTCCAACCGTGAACCCAGAGCCTCGTGCAATTTCTTCCAGAACCAAGACGTGAAGCGAGGTTCCCTATCAGAGATGATTGAGATAGGAATCCCATGCAGTCTCACAATTTCAGATATGTACAGCTTAGCTAACTTCTGGAGAGAAAAGTCCGTCCTAACCGGAATGAAGTGAGCAGACTTGGTCAATCGATCCACGATGACCCAGACAGAATCCTTCTTAGTGGGTGTTAAAGGCAACCCACTAACGAAATCCATCGTTACTCGCTCCCATTTCCACATCGGTATCTTTACGATTCTGATAACCCCGAAAGCAAGCGATGCTCGGCCTTAACTCACGACAATTCGGATGACAAGCAATGAAATTCGTGACTTCACGCTTCAATCCTGGCCACCAGTACAACTCTCGCAGATCTCGAGTACATTTTATTCCCGTCGGGATACATAGCGTAAGGGCTACTATGCGCTTCCCTCAGAATCGACTGTCTTAAATCCTCATCTGTTGGTACACAAATCCGACCGCGGAAACAAAGTACCCCATCACTATTAATCTCAAACTCGGTAGTATCCCTATTCTCAACCTGTCGAAACCGCAACTCAAGCGACTTATCCACCAACTGTTTACTCCTGATCTCATCAATCCATGTGGGCTTAACCTGAATTTCTGCTAACAGACTTCCATCGTTGAATAAGCTGAGTCAAGCGAACATCACTCTCAGATCGGTCATAGCCCTACGGCTCAAAGCATCTGCCACTACATTATACTTACCCGGATGGTACTCGATGATGCAGTCATAATCCTTAAGCAGTTCAACCCATCTACGATGCCTAAGGTTTAACTCCTTCTGAGTGAGGAGATATTTGAGGCTTTTGTGATCAGTTTAGATAATACACTTCTCACCGTACAGATAGTGCCTTCAGATTTTTAGAGCGAAGACTACCGCTGCCAACTCTAAATCGTGCGTCGGATAGTTAGCCTCATACGTCTTGAGCTGACATGACGTATAAGCTAGCACCCTACCATCCTGCATCAATACGCAACCCAGACCCACATGCGATGCATCACTGTATACAACAAAATCCTTCCCAGACTCAGGTTGTATCATAACTGGAGCCTGCGTCAAAACAGATTTGAGCTTCTCGAAGCTCTTTTACTGCTTATCAGTCCAGACAAAGGGAACTCCCTTACGCAGAAGCTTGGTCAACGGTACTGCGATCAAAGAGAACCCTTCTACGAAGCATCTATATTAACGCACCAGTCCCAGAAAGCTACAAATTTCGGACACATTCTTCGGCTGTTTCCAATCCAACACAGCCTTAACCTTACGAGGATCAACACGAATCCCCTCCACAGAAACCACATGCCCCAAAAAGGTTACTTCTCGGAGCCAGAACTCACACTTACTGAACTTCACATACAACTGTTTCTCACGCAAAGTCTGTAATACCACTCGAAGATGCTCATCATGCTCGTCCTCAGTCTTCGAATACACCAGAATGACTTCAATGAAGACTACCATGAACCGATCTAGATAGGGCTGGAACACTCGATTCATCAGATCCATAAAAGCTACTGGTGCATTCGTCAGTCCAAATGGCATTACTAGGAACTCATAATGGTCGTACCGAGTCCTAAATGCCGTCTTATGCACATCGGTCTCCTTAACCTTCAGTTGGGGGTATCCAGATCGTAAATTAATCTTGGAGAACACAGAAGCCCCTCTGAACTGGTCAAATAAATCATCTATTCTCGGTAGTGGGTACTTGTTCTTAATGGTTAGCTTATTCAATTGGCGGTAGTCGATACACATACGCATGGATCCATCCTTCTTTTTCACAAACAACACAGGTGGTCCCCATGGAGACACACTAGGGCGGATGAACCCATGATTCAGTAACTCTTGAATCTGAGCCTTAAGCTCCACAAGCTCCTTCGGTGCCATTCTATAAGGGGCGATGGACACCAGAGATGTACCAGGAAAGAGTTCAATCCCAAACTCTACTTCTCGGCTCAGAGGCAGACCCAGTAATTCCTCAAAAAAAAACATCCAGAAAGTCCCTTACGGTTCTGATGTCCCTAATCGAAGAGTTCCTAGAATCTGAAACACTGATGTAGGCTAAGAATGCCTCATATCCTTTCCGTACCAACTTTTCTGCCACCAACGCAGAAATCACATTCGTCAAATAGTTTCGACGTTCCCAAATCACCACTACCTCGTCGTCCTCCTCGGTTCTCAACACAACCCTTTTCGTTGCGTAGTCCAGACTTACTCGGTGCTTGACTAGCCAGTCCATTCCCAGAATCAAATCAAACTCCCCGAATGGAAGCTCCATCAGATCAGCCAAAAATATTGTCCCTTGAACCTCTAATGGGATGTCTCTATATAGTTTACTAACCCGGATAGATTGCCCCAACGGACTCACAATAGTTACCTCACTCGAAGTAATCTCAATCGGAGTCCCCAAAGTTTCAGACACAGAGCTAGCTACGTAAGAGTGTGTAGAGCCTATGTCTATCAACACAATATAGGGTACTATAAAAATTAAGAACATACCAGTAATGACGTCCGGAGCATCACCATCCTCTCGGCGACGTGCAACATAAACTAGTGCAGGCTGCCTCACCTCAGTCGGTCCCGCACCTCTGCCCGGTGCTCTCTGTCCTCGGCCCATGCCACTACCACCCCTGGCCTTTCCTCAGCCCCTAGGTGGCTGCTGAGCTACCCTCTGTGGCTGCGCAACACCAGTACCCGTAGCTTGCATTTGGTCAGTCCTCAGTGGACAATCCCAGACACGATGCTCAGTCAACCCACATCTCAGACATGCCCTAGTCGTCCTCCAACACTCGCCCGGATAGCGCCTACCATAGTGCACACAAAGCGCCACCCCAGCATGTGCAACAAGAGGCCCAGCTCTCGCTGGCCCATCAGACCTGGCCTTCTTCTTAGGCCTCACCCTAGAGTTCGAGGGCTCCGATTCCCTCTTGTTCTTTCCTTTCTCGCAGTTTTGGCGCTCAGCGCGCTTAACCTCCTCAACGATCTTTGCCTTCTCCACTAAAGTAGAAAAATTACGCTCCCTCTGCGGAGCTATCAGAACCCGTAGGCTGTCCTTGAATCCATCCTCAAACAGGACACAGCACTCATACTCAGTCGCCACCATGCCCCAGGCATAACGGCTCAGTCTCAGGAACTCGGCCTCATACTCGGCCACTGAACGGTCCCCTTGGGTGAGATTAAGGAACTCACGCCTCCTAGTATCGATGTAGCTAGCTCCCACATACTTACTCTAGAAAGCCGTCTTAAAATAGTCTCGTGTCAAACGGTCGGGCTGAGTGACCTTCTTAACTTTCAGCCACCACTGATACGCTTCATCGCGAAGCAGATAGACAGCCCTCTTAAGCTTCTGATCAGCAGTAAAGTCCAAACCGTCCATGATTCTTTCTGTGGCCTCCATCCAGTACTCGGCCATGCTAGGGGCGACTCCAGTGACACCCCTGAATAATTTTGCCCCATTGGATCAGAGTCGTTCCGTAATCGACCCACGATCCCCAAATCCGGTGTTGAATCCAGCGACCCTCTCTAAAATTCGTAGCATGGCTCGAGATAATGCGTCATCCCCAGCCTCACGTTCATGAGACCCAGCCTCTATAGCAGGTGAGATTGGTGCCTCGCTCGTATCCAGATTGGGCAGATTCTCAAATACGGAGAACCCAACTCGAGCCCCCCTACGGCCTCTACCATGGCCTCTAGTACCCCATCCGTGAATACCTCGTGCACTCATCGTAAATTTGGATTTTATCGGTATTAAAAGTTTTATGCATTAGGTTACAGTTCCAATATTTATTAATGAATGTTTTATGCAGAATAGTATCAGAAGTTCAGAGTTCGTTATCGCAAATCGCAGTTTTACTTCGATTTTTAGTTTCGCTTCTGATTTTGATTTACACTACCTAAAGTGTTTTGATCTGATATACTACCTAAAATTTGTCTCAAGCATGCAAGTAGTATTTCAGACAAATTTAAACAAAGATCAGAACACTTCCGAGATCGATGCTGGAGACTCGATGTACCACAAACTCAGTCCAAAATATTTTAAATCCTTTAAAATCATTTCAGAAACAATATTTTAAAAACCCAAACCACAGTCGAGTTTTGTAACCTGGCTCTGATACCATTAAATGTAACACCCCAAACTCAGCCTCGATGTTATGGCTGAATCTGGCGATGTCACATGATAGTGCTTTAGAAAACGTAACTGCGTTAAAACCATTTTTAGTTATCTTAGGCTATTGTCAAAACGTGTCGTTTATTTATTCATTATCCATTTTTCAAAACTTTATACATTGCGGAAGCTTTTAAAACGATTTACAAGGTCGTACGTATTTTAATAAAACCTTTGTTTATTTTGAAAACTCGCGTCTTGTCCTACTGCTAGCATTTTATGAAATAATCATCCCAAGTTTTAAACTAAAATCCGAAGGGCCTTGTTACATAAAATTTACCCAAATATAACCAAATCATAATTAAAAATAAACCGTAAATAAGTATCCAGAATCGTGGTCACCGTGAGTCCTCCATTTGCACCGATCAGATCTCTCTTTGGGGATTACGAGCAGATTAAGCAGAAAATGGTGAGTTTTCGTAAACTCAATGTGTAAATTCCACAGAAAACATATACACATTAACATCAGATAACAGACATAATCTTCACAGTCCGGGTCTGAGCCCATTACGAAGCAGGGTGGACTTTAGCCCACTCAGATCTGAGAATCGGACATAATACAGAGGCTTAGCCCATTTTGCATGAATATGCGAAAAAATAGAGTCCTACCCACCAGCCTCTAAACACCAACTCCGTCCAACCCTACACACCATGTGGGGATAAAATCAACCCACCCAACCCTTCACACCATGTCGTACCGAATGCGGCGCATAATCAGAAATTTTCGGTGATTTGCGGATAATGAGCTTAAGAGCCTTTTGGATACATCCTCCAATCATAATCAACCCACCCCGATGCAATGCAACATACAAGGATGACATGCTATTATGCAATTAAAACTCATATATTCAGATCAGTATACATGCTTAGTACATAAATCAGACAGACAGATCATTCATTTAGGGCATAAGTATAAACATCGACCCTACGGAGGTCCACGATCGACAGGCGACCCGTGCAACCTTACAGAGTTTTCAGAAAAATGGGCTCACACGCCCATGTGGCTTGCCCGTGTGGGCCCACACACCCGTATGGCCGACACGGCCCAAATTGGCATCCACACGGCCTGGCCTAAAATCCCACACGCCCGTATGGTTCACCCGTGTGGGCCCACACGCTCATGTGGCCCACACAGCCCAATTGGTCGAGCTCGTGCGTCACATACGGCCTTGCCCAACCATCACACGGCCGTGTCACTTACGCACGGCCTGGCTCGTCGATCACACGGCCGTGTGGTGACTAACAATCTTGCACACGTCCTACCACACGGGCGACCACACGCCCGTGTGGCGTCGACTGTGAGGTTTTTGGCTTCCGCTGAAACCTCATTTTCTGCGTTTTCAGGTACACACCTAGTATCGATTGAAGCTAAGACGATCACTGCGCACTCCATAACCAAAGAATTGATATTCCAACATCCAAATCAGTGTTAAAAATGAAACTAAATTGAGATGATAAACCCAATATCTTCCAAAACCTTACCTTCAATCAAGCCACCAAAATTCCCTGAACCTAAGTATTCAAATAGCGATTACGAGTCTCTGAATCTTCCCCTATCCAGCATTAATGACGCACATTAGTATAAGTCAACAACGAAAGTAAAACTGTGCTACTCATCTTACCGAATCAAGGTGGAAATGAGTGTTGCACAGAAACGAGGCAACTACAGAGAAGATCAAAATTAAAAGATGATAGCGAGGAAGAGAGAAATAACGACAAAAGGGGAAGGGGAAAACGAAGATGGAAGAATCGACTATGGAAGGGGAGGACACTGAATTTTCGGCAGAGAGGGATTTTGGGAAAACACAACTGCTCAGAAAGTCTGATCCTTTCCTAATTTCCCTCCCACTAATTCTATTCACAAACCACCACTCAGTCTCCTATCTTAGCACAACTCTAGCCGAAACTAGGAGCAATAATTACAGCCATTGCCATCCCATAGAATCGAACCCAAGACCTCCTTCAGCCCAACACTCAACTTATCCACCAGACCAGCAGGCCCATTCTGTTAATTACTTACATAATTTTACTTATAAGCCTACTAACCAGAGTTAGGGCTTCATTCATAAAATTACCAAAGTTTGCCCAAGTCAAGGCTTTAACCCAAGACTTCTTCGACACTCCCAGAGTACTTAACCACTGAAGCAGACATGTATTTATCACAAATTTACAAAAGTCGAAATTAAAGAAAATTGGGGCGTTACACCTCTCCTTTCTTCTTCTTCTCTCTCTTTATTTTATTGGGTAGATCCGTCCCACCTCAACACACTTTTTTCATTCCTGTTTTATTGTGTTCACACGCACATCTGGTTGAGAATGACGTGGATAAAATGCTAAGTCATCTTTTCAGAATTACCATGGCAAATCTGTTGGCAATCAATTTCACCATTTTCCATGGCAATATTTCACTTCCTTTATATTCCCTCTTCATCTTCTTACTCTTTCTACACTTATGTTCACACAAAACCACAACTTTCCACCCCAAGTGATAAAAGTAACAAATAATGACCATTATATCACCATCTAAGCTTTGTTATGCAGTGTTCTAAAAATATCCTAAAAATGAAAATATATTCACTTAATTAAAACCAATTAATTCTATTCAGAGGCCTTAAATATAATTCTTTTCAAGATTTATCATGTACTTAGACAAAAATGCTACACTTAGGGCACCAGATCCAACAAGTTGATCTTCTAATTGCTTAATTGATTGATTCTGATTGTTTCTATTACTTGTTACTTTATGTTCTTTATATCAAATTTTGTTTTGTGCCTGTCGTACTATAATATTTTATTATTACTATTTAGACTTGTTTGTGTGAAAGTTTATAATTTATAGCCTCCCTTGGGTACGATCCTCAGGATACTTCCCATGTGTTTCATTGTAAACACATCTATATTACAACTTGACCTGTATACTTGCAAACACCACTTCGTTCTTATATTTTATTTGCAATATTTACAACCCTGACACACACAAGTTAGGGCCACGGTCATCCTTCTAATGGGATTTTATTTTACTTTTAGTTTAATTTGGTTATTCTTTTTGAAATATTTTTAATAATTAACTTTATGAACTTTTCTGATGAATGGTTGATGTTATTGTCATGTACAAACTTTTATCCTCATCTTACTTAGATATAATTATTGTAACATCCTAAAAATTGAGTATCGATATGTTGCATAATTTTGGTGCTTAGCTTGTGAATGATTCAATTTGTGTGTTTAATATAGTCTTGAGAAGGCTCGGGATTTATTCGAAATTAGAATAAATTTTAGTAATGAGTACTTTATTGAAGTGGAACAAGTAACCTTGATGTTTAAGGAAATTAAGTGACAAAAGTTAGCATAAGATGAGCTAGTAGTAAAGTGGAGTTGGCGCCATGAGTGTTACTTGAGGGAAGAGGTTCGAATCCCATGGTATGCATTTTGTGACTTTAATTTTTGCACTCTTCTAGCATGTGTCAGCCAAGCTCTATTTTTGGTAGGTTGGACTTTATTTTTATGGCAAGGTGGCTAATGGTTTAAGGCAAGATTTGAACATAGGGAAAGGAATCATGAGCTTATGGTATGTAGGGGGAACACAAGGCACTTTTTAAGGGGTGTGTTTTGAAAAGTTTGGAATGGCCAAATTTTGTCCATGAACTTGGACGGTTTTGGGGGCTAGGGGGTGGCCGAATGTTGTTGGAGGTATTGGTAAGAATGTGTAGCAAGTTTGGTCACTTTCATTTTGGTCATTTTGTGCTTTTAACAAAAAAAATTCTTTTCATCTTTCTCTCCCTAGCCGAATGCATTTTGTGCATTAGTGAACATCTTGCTTTCTTCTTTTGGTCATTTCTTTTTTGATCATTTGGTCATATTTTGCCTAACCTCTCAAGTCACTCTTCCCCTTGTGCCGAAAACACCAAAAACACAAAAGCCATTTTTTCTCTTTTTCTTTTCTTCTCCATTGCCGAATGCTCTCTTGTCCCAAATCCCTCTCTTTGCTCCTTTTCCACCTTTGAAAACTGAAACACAAACCTCTCATCCTCTATTTCTTTCTTTCTCTATTTTGCTCTTTTTTTTTTACAAACATATTTTCTCCCTTCTCTTTTCCTCCATGGCCGAATATTGCTAGTATCATTTTCTTCCATTTTTCTTCTTAGCCGAATCTTCCTCTTCATATATATTTTCTTATCAATCATTTTCTTTGCATTCGTTTTGATTAATCGGTAAGAACCCTCTTCGATTCTTTATTTTTTTCATCTTTTCTTTTGTCGAATCTACTTTTGTTTGGGAGGGTCTTTTTACCGGAAGTATCCTCTATCTCTTTCTCTTAGACAATCTTTCTCGTCTTTATAGTGATATAGAGAAGGCCGAAACTCGGAGTATTCATAATCATCGTGAATCGCTAGGATTCGGTTCAAAGTGTTAAGGTAAGGGTTTCTATCAAGGACTTCCATATTACTCGTTATTTCGCCAAAGATGGGTTACTAATCGATTTTATCTTAGGAACGTTATCGCTCGATTTTCATCCCGTGAACGTAAGATTTTGTGGTAAGCCGATTTCGCCCTTAAAACCTATAAACTTAATTTCCAAAAATATTAGTTGGACTAATATTCTCTTGTCAATAGAGGCAAGCAAGATAGGGTCGAAAAGGGTGGTGAATAGTGTTCGGAAGAGGGGCGGATTCGCTATTCCCTCTAGATTCAAGTGAAGGGTTGTTTCGGCAATTCAGGATTTTCCACCAGGTTGTGGACCCTCATCCGGGGAGAATCAATTATTCGAAGTTGTTCGTAGTTCGGAGCCATTAACTATTCAGGATTTTCCACCGGGTTGTGAACCGTCAACCGGGGAGAACCGCCAAATAGTAGTTGTTCGAGATTCCGAGGGTAAAGATCTAGATCGCTTATCTTTAGCATAGATTTATATTAAGTATTAGTGTTCTAACCAAGCGTGATACATATTTAGGTATCGACGATTGGGAAAGTATAGTCCTCACCGTAATCAGGTGTGTAATCTCACACTTATCTCATGGGTTAGATGACTTTACCGTAATTAAGCATTAGTCTAAAAAACAAAATCGCAAAGTTGGTGAGATCAGAAAATATGGTATATTAATACTTTAGTGTTAAGAGCTTGTTATCGGTATTAAAATCGTAAAATTTTCGGAATCGCCCTTAATGGGCTAACATGATAAAAAGTGACATTTTGGGCCCCATGTGATAAATGGGCCATATGAGTTATTTGATAAAATTGGCCAAGTATGATATGAGATATAATGGGCCAAATTATGAAATGGGCCAAATTGTGAAAAGGGCCAAATTGTGAAATGGGCCAGATTTGTAATAAATTTTTTATGGGCCTTATGATGGAATTATTATATGAATGAATTGTCATGCATTTTATATACATGATTGCATGGGTTGGGATAATTGACGAAGAGAAGATGGCCGTGCCCGATTAATGGCCGTGCCCGATTAATAAGCCGTCCCGAGATAATGGCCGTGCCCGATTAATGGCTTTGTGCACAATTAATGGCCCGTACCCGATTAATGGCCGTGCCCGATTGATGGCTTCATGCCCGATTTAATATATGGCTTAATGCCCGGTTGGTGTGTTGGCGGGGTGGGTGACTAAAGCTCCCCACAGTGTGTCTTTGGTTGGTACGGGTGGTGTGTAGCGGATGGAAATTTAGGCTTGGTTGGGAATTGCATATCACATGCATTTTATACTTGTTATATTGTACATTTTTAAATGGGCTCAAGCCCAATTAAATGCTTAAATGGTTTATTGATGGACTTGGTAAGTGGGTTACACATCGAGTTCTAAGTAACTCACCCGTTTCCTTTACCCATCTCGGGTAACGATCATTAATGGAGGCTTGGGTAGGGGATGACTTCGTGGAGGCCATACTTGAATGATGGTTTTGTGAACTTTGAACTACTCTTAAGTATTTTTATTTAATTATTATTTCATTTATGATGTAATAAGGCCTCAGTATTATTTTTATGGATTTTTACTTGTGGATGGATTTTAATTATGTTTAAATACTAAAATGGGACTATTCTATTTTTTATAAATGTTTTCTTAAATTCTCGTGCAAAAAAGGGTTTTTCTTAAATATTTTATTCTCGTAAATTTTTCTGTAAAATTCTTTAAGAATCTTGTTTTCAAGTTTCCTTTTGAACTCTTTTAAACTTCTCGTAAAATTTTTACCAATTAAATTCTAAGTTTTAATTTATAAACTCTTATGTCTTAAATCATAGATTTTAAATTAACCTCAATTTTTAATAAACTTCAATTCTAAAATAGTTTTGATGATCTGTTTTATTTAAATTAATAAATGACTAGATGTATGTTCGTTTTGTGTGACATACCAAATCTGGTCTTAACGCATAGATCAGGGTTTGGGGTGTTACATTTTATGGTATCAGAGCCAGTTTCAAAACTCGGCTGTGGTTTGGGTTCAACAACAATTTTTGTTTAAAGCTGTTTCGAATTTATAGAATTTATGTTTTAAAGGTAGTATGGCACCACGAGCATCCGGCACCAAGTCAAGTAAGCATTTGTATATTGAATATTTATTGTTGTGATATGATCATAGGAACATTCTAGAACTTCTAGTTTTAGGTATTGAAACTATAGAGATTGAGACTATAGGATGTGATTGCGAAAACAACTCTATCTCTTATATCTCATAAAATATCGTTAATAAACACTGAAATAGTATTCTGATTCATAAAACTTGTAATCAGATTAAACCAAATTAGCTATTATGAGTGCTAGAGGACGCAGACGTGGTAGACGTGGCCGTGGTAGAGGCCGAGGTGCTAGACCCGTGTCCGAGGCATTGGGACATATGCCAGAAATGAATGCACCGGCATCATCTGTGTCAGATATTGGATCCCACGACCATATGAGGGAAGATATTGCTTTGTCTCAGGCAATGTTACGAGTTTTGGAAAGGGTTGATGGGGCTAGAACGGGGCCAGTAGCTCGAGGATCAATATCGGAGCGGCTTAGATCTAATGGTGCTGAGACTTTTATGGGTATTTCTGGAGTAGCCCCAAATGTTGCGAAATATTGGCTCGAGGCTTTAGAGCGGATTATGGATGACCTGGAGTGTCCGCTTAGAGCGCGAAACTAAGAGGAGCCGTGTCCTTGTTGAGGGACGAGGCGTATCAATGGTGGCTTACTGTGCGAGAAGGCACCCAGGCTGAACGTGTTACTTGGGATTTCTTCAAAGCTGCTTTCCAAGTGAAGTATGTCGGGGCAAGCTATGTGGATGCCCGGAGGATGGAATTCCTAAATCTAGTTCAAGGGAATAAGACAGTGGCAGCATACGAGGCAGAATTTCTTCGCTTAAGCTGATATGCTTGCGCAATAGTGCCAACTGATCATGAGCGTTGTGTACGTTTTGAGGATGGGCTGAACGATGAGTTACGGGTACTGATAGCCCCGCAACAAGAAAGGATTTTTGCCACGCTTGTGGAGAAAGCCAAGATAGCCGAAGAGGCTAAGAACTCGTAACGCCGAGAGCGGGAAAGAGTCGAGGCAAGAGGATTTAAGTACTCGGGTTCTGCTAAAAGGTTCCAAAATAGGCCTCGGAATGATGAGCCAGCTTAAGCTAGAGCACCTGTGGCTACCAATCGGATTCATGAATGTGCTGACTGTGGGAGACGACACCCCGGGGAATACTGGAAGAGAACCGGTGGTTGTTTTAAATATGGTTCTAAGGACCACCAGTTTAGGAATTGCCCTCGACGGACTGCTCCGACTCAAGAAGCTCGTAACTCTTATGCACAGCCAGCTAGAGGCGCTTAGCAGCCACCGAGAGGCTGTGGACCAGGTCGTGGTGGTAATGGTGCTGGACATGGTCAAGGTGCACCAGGTCGAGGTAATGGCTTTGGAGGTAACACGGACGCAAGACAGTCGGAGTTGGTCTATGCGGTCAGGCGTCGGGAGGATGGCGATGCACCTGATGTGATAACTGGTACGTTCTTCATCTTTGATGTACCATTCTTTGCTTTAATAGATATCGGGTCTACCCACTCAAATGCGTTGCTAGTGCCATATCCGGAAATCGAATATTAGATCTGAGATTACCGATAGAGTGATGACGGCAATTAGTCTTTTAGGACAGTCTGTGGTCGTGAATAAATTGAATAGAGACGTGCCTTTAGAAATTCAAAGAGAAATATTTTTGGCGAATTTGATGGAACTGCCTTTCGACGAGTTCGATCTTATTTTGGGCATGGATTGGTTGGTAAAGCACCGGGCGCAATTGGATTGTGCTGAAAAGCGGATGTCAATAAGGACTTTGGATGATAAGGAGGTAGTAATGATAGGCGAGCGAAGGAACTTTTTGGCAAATGTGGTATCTGCTTTAAAGGCAGAAAAGTTGGTACGAAAAGGGTATAGAGCGTTCCTAGCCTTCATTAGTGCTTTGGATGCCAAGGAATTATCAGTGGAAGGTGTGAGAACGGTGAAAGAATTTTCTGATGTCTTTCCCGAAGAAATTTCTGGTCTACCTCCAGATCAGGAAGTAGAATTTGGCATTGAGCTTTTGCCTAGAATGGCTCCGGTGTCCATTGCTCCTTATAGAATGGCGCCGAAGGAGTTAGCGGAGCTTAAAGCACAAATTCAAGAATTATTAGATCGGGGATTTATCCGACCGAGTGTGTCTCCGTGGGGAGCACCAATTTTGTTCGTCAAGAAGAAGGATGGGTCGATGCGTATGTGCATTGATTATAGGCAGTTGAATAAATTAACGATTAAGAATAGGTATCCATTGCCGAGAATCGATGACCTGTTTGATCAATTGAGAGGAGCTTCAGTTTTCTCCATGGTTGATTTGAGATCGGGTTATCATCAACTCAAGGTTAAGGAGGCAGATATTCATAATACGGCATTCTGAACTCGTTATGGACATTATGAGTTTTTGGTGATGCCATTTGGTTTGACCAATGAACCAGCTGCATTTATGGACATGATGAACCGAGTCTTTCAACCCTATCGAGACCGGTTCGTGGTGGTGTTCATAGATGATATCTTGGTATACTCGAGGAATGAAGAAGAGCATGACTCACATTTGCGCATAGTATTACAAATACTGCGAGATAAGAAACTTTATGCCAAATTCAGTAATTGTGAATTTTGGCTGAAGGAAGTGACTTTCTTGGGTCATATGGTGCAGCTGAAGGAATAAGAGTTGACCCTCAGAAGGTAGAGGCTGTGTTGGATTGGAAACCACCGAAGATAGTGGCTGAGATTCGGAGTTTCTTAGGTTTGGCTGGTTATTATAGACACTTTGTTGAGGGTTTTCGTTGATTCTTTGCACCTAACTAAGTACATTATGTAAAGGGAGTACCGTATGTGTGGACCGATAAACAACAAGAGAGTTTTGAAAAACTGAAGAAGATTTTGACGAAAGCGCCAGTACTAATTCAACCTGAGGCTGGAAAAGAGTTTATCGTTTACTGTAATGCATCACACATGGGTTTAGGATGTGTGCTGATGCAAGGTGGAAAAGTGGTGGCTTATGCTTCTCATCAGTTAAGGCCGCACGAAGTCAACTATCCTACTCATGACTTGGAGTTGGCTGCGGTGGTGTTTGCTTTAAATATTTGGAGGCACTATCTCTACGGTGAGAAGTCTATTATTTACACGGATCATAAGAGTCTTAAGTACCTCCTTACCCAAAAGGAGTTGAACTTGAGACAATGGAGGTGGGTGGAGCTATTAAAGGATTATGACTTCTCAATCGAGTATCATCCTGGAAAGGCTAACGTGGTGGCAGATGCGTTGAGTCGTAAGGTAGTATCAGAGTTAAGAGTAATGTTTGCTCATCTCAGTTTGTATGAAGATGGCAGTCTGCTAGCGGAACTTCAGGTTAAGCCTTTGTGGTTAGAACAAATCAAGGAAAAGTAGTTATCAGATGAAAAGTTGGGTCCGTTAATGCAACAAGTTGAAAGTGGTGTAATAGGGGATTTTGGAATGAACAAGGATGAAGTGCTGTGTTTTGATGGAAGAGTTTGTATGCCCATAGATTCAGATTTGAGACAAATGATTCTGCGGAAGGCGCATAGTAGCCCTTATGCTATGCACCCCGGAGGAAATAAGATGTATCGAGACCTCCGTGAGCAGTATTGGTGGCCAAGGTTAAAATATGAGGTTACTGATTTCGTGGGTAAGTGCTTGACTTGTCAACAAGTGAAGGCGGAACACCAATTACCGTCGGGCTTATTACAACCGGTAAAGATTCCTTTATGGAAATGGGAGCGGATAATGATGGACTTTGTTAGTGGGTTACCCTTAACACCTACTAAGAAAGATTCCGTGCAGTGGTGATAGTGGATCGGTTAACGAAGATCGCCCATTTTCTACCGGTTAAATGCGGATTACTCGCTGCGAAGTTGGCTAAGTTATGCGTATCGGAGATTGTGAGGTTGCATGGGGTACGAGTGTCTATTATATCGGACGAGGATCTTAGGTTTACATCACGGTTTTGGAAAGCTTTGCATGAGGCTTTGGGAACAAAGTTAGAGACTTGATCGACTTTTTATCCTCGATCGGATGGTCGATCGGAAAGAGTAATCCAGATTTTGGAAGACATGTTAAGGTGTTGTGTGATTGATTTCAGAGGTAGTTGGGAAGATTTTCTACCGTTGGCAGAGTTCGCGTATAATAACAGTTACCAATCCAGTATCCAAATGGCACCTTATGAAGCGTTATATGGTCGTAGGTGTCGTGCCCCTACTTGTTTGTCTGAATTGGGGGAACGACAATTGTTGGGTCCTGAAATGGTATCTGAGACGAAAGAAAAGGTAAATGTGATTTGAGCACGGTTAAAGGAAGCTTCGGATAGACAAAAGTCGTATGCGGATCTGAAGCGTAAGGATATTGAGTTTGCCGTGGGAGATCAGGTCTTTCTGAAAGTCTCACCTTGGAAGAAAATTTTCAGATTTGGAAGGAAGGGCAAGTTGAGCCCTAGGTTCATTGGACCGTACCGTGTGTTGAAGCGTGTAGGACCAGTGGTCTATCAGCTTGAATTACCTCCGGAGTTGAGTCAGATTCATATTGTCTTCCATGTCTCTATGTTAAGGCGTTATCGATCGGATACGTCACACATAGTACCGGTAGAAGAAGTGGAGATAAGGCCGGACTTGTCTTTCGAGGAGGAATCGGTGAAAATTTTAGATCGAGATGTTAAGGTGCTAAGAAAGAAGTCGGTACCGTTGGTTAAGGTTCTATGGCGTAATCACGGAGCGAAGGAAGCTAAGTGGGAGCCTGAGGGCGTAATTCGGTAACAATATCCTCACCTCTTTTAACCAGGTAAATTTCGAGGACAAAATTTTCTTTTAAGGGGGTAGAATTATAACATCCTAAAAATTGAGTATCGATATGTTGCATAATTTTGGTGCTTAGCTTGTGAATGATTCAATTTGTGTGTTTAATATAGTCTTGAGAAGGCTCGGGATTTATTCGAAATTAGAATAAATTTTAGTAATGAGTACTTTATTGAAGTGGAACAAGTAACCTTGATGTTTAAGGAAATTAAGTGACAAAAGTTAGCATAAGATGAGCTAGTAGTAAAGTGGAGTTGGCGCCATGAGTGTTACTTGAGGGAAGAGGTTCGAATCCCATGGTATGCATTTTGTGACTTTAATTTTTGCACTCTTCTAGCATGTGTCAGCCAAGCTCTATTTTTGGTAGGTTGGACTTTATTTTTATGGCAAGGTGGCTAATGGTTTAAGGCAAGATTTGAACATAGGGAAAGGAATCATGAGCTTATGGTATGTAGGGGGAACACAAGGCACTTTTTAAGGGGTGTGTTTTGGAAAGTTTGGAATGGCCAAACTTTGTCCATGAACTTGGACGGTTTTGGGGGCTAGGGGGGTGGCCGAATGTTGTTGGAGGTATTGGTAAGAATGTGTAGCAAGTTTGGTCACTTTCATTTTGGTCATTTTGTGCTTTTAACAAAAAAAATTCTTTTCATCTTTCTCTCCCTACCCGAATGCATTTTGTGCATTAGTGAACATCTTGTTTTCTTCTTTTGGTCATTTCTTTTTGATCATTTGGTCATATTTTGGCTAACCTCTCAAGTCACTCTTCCCCTTGTGCCGAAAACACCAAAAACACAAAAGCCATTTTTTCTCTTTTTCTTTTCTTCTCCATTGTCGAATGCTCTCTTGTCCCAAATCCCTATCTTTGCTCCTTTTTCACCTTTGAAAACCGAAACACAAACCTCTCATCCTCCATTTCTTTCTTTCTCCATTTTGCTCTTTTTTTTACAAACATATTTTCTCCCTTCTCTTTTCCTCCATGGCCGGATATTGCTAGTATCATTTTCTTCTATTTTTCTTCTTAGCCGAATCTTCCTCTTCATATATATTTTCTTATCAATCATTTTCTTTGCATTCGTTTTGATTAATCTGTAAGAACGATCTTCGATTCTTTATTTTTTTCATCTTTTCTTTTGCCAAATTTACTTTTATTTGGGAGGGTGTTTTGACTGAAAGTATCCTCTATCTCTTTCTCTTAGACAATCTTTCTCGTCTTTATAGTGATATAGAGAAGGTCGAAACTCAGAGTATTCGTAATCATCGTGAATCGCTAGGATTCGGTTCAAAGTGTTAAGGTAAGGGTTTCTATCAAGGACTTCCATATTACTCGTTATTTCATCAAAGATGGGTTACTAATCGATTTTATCTTAGGAACGTTATCGCTTGATTTTCATCCCGTGAACGTAAGATTTCGTGGTAAGCCGATTTCGCCCTTAAAACTTATAAACTTAATTTCCAAAAATATTAGTTGGACTAATATTCTTTTGTCAATGGAGGCAAGCAAGATAGGGTAGAAAAGGGTGGTGAATAGTGTTCAGAAGAGGGGCGGATTCGCTATTCCCTCTAGATTCAAGCGAAGGGCTGTTTCAGCAATTCGGGATTTTCCACCGGGTTGTGGACCCTCATCCAGGGAGAATCAATTATTCGAAGTTGTTCGTAGTTTGGAGCCATAAGCTATTCGGGATTTTCCACCGGGTTGTGAACCGTCAACCGGGGAGAACCGCCAAATAGTAGTTGTTCGAGATTCCGAGGGTAAAGATCTAGATCGCTTATCTTTAGCATATATTTATATTAAGTATTAGTGTTCTAACCAAGCGTGATACGTATTTAGGTATCGACGATTGGGAAAGTATAGTCCTCACCGTAATCAGGTGTGTAATCTCACACTTATCTCATGGGTTAGATGACTTTACCGTAATTAAGCATTAGTCTAAAAAAAATTCCCAAAGTTGGTGAGATCGGAAAATATGGTATATTAACACTTTAGTGTTAAGAGCTTGTAATCAGTATTAAAATCTTGAAAATTTCGGAATCGCCCTTAATGGGCTAAATTGATAAAAAGTGACATTTTGGGCCCCATGTAATAAATGGGCCATATGAGTTATTTGATAAAATTGGCAAGTATGATATGAGATATAATGGGCCAAATTGTGAAATGGGCCAAATTGTGAAAAGGGCCAAATTGTGAAATGGGCCAAATTGTGAAAAGGGCCAAATTGTGAAAAGGGCCGAATTGTGAAATGGGCCAGATTTGTAATAAATTTTTTATGGGCCTTATGATGGAATTATCATATGAATGAATTGTCATGCATTTTATATACATGATTGCATGGGTTGGGATAATTGACGAAGAGAAGATGGCCGTGCCCGATTAATGGCTTCGTGCCCGATTAATGGCCGTGCCCGAGATAATGGCTTCGTGCCCGATTAATGGCTTTGTGCCCGATTAATGGCCGTTCCCGATTAATGGCCGTGCCCGATTGATGGCTTCATGCCCGATTTAATATATGGCTTAATGCCCGGTTGGTGTGTTGGCGGGGTGGGTGACTAAAGCTCCCCCACAGTTTCTTTGGTTGGTACGGGTGGTGTGTAGCGGATGGAAATTTAGGCTTGGTTGGGAATTGCATATCACATGCATTTTATACTTGTTATATTGTACATTTGTAAATGGGCTCAAGCCCAATTAAATGCTTAAATGGTTTTCGCCTTGATGGACTTGGTAAGTGGGTTACACATCGAGTTCTAAGTAACTCACCCCGTTTCTTTTACCCATCTCCGGTAACGATCATTAATGGAGGCCTGGGCCGGGGGATGACTTCGTGGAGGCCATACTTCGAATGATGGTTTTTGTGAACTTTGAACTACTCTTAAGTATTTTTATTTAATTACTATTTCAGCTATGATGTAATAAGGCCTTTGGTATTATTTTTATGGATTTTTACTTGTGGATGAATTTTGATTATGTTTAAATACTAAAATGGGACTATTCTATTTTTTATTAATGTTTTCTTAAATTCTCGTGCAAAAAGGGGTTTTTCTTAAATATTTTATTCTCGTAAATTTTTCTGTAAAATTCTTTAAGAATCTTGTTTTTAAATTTCCTTTTGAACTCTTTTAAACTTCTCGTAAATTTTTTACCAATTAAATTCTAAGTTTTAATTTATAAACTCTTATGTCTTAAATCATAGATTTTAAATTAACCTCGGTTTTTAATAAACTTCAATTCCAAAATAGTTTTGATGATCTATTTTATTTAAATCAATAAATGACTAGATGTATGTTCATTTTGTGTGACATACCAAATCTGGTCTTAACGCATAGACCAGGGTTTGGGGTGTTACAATTATAGTATTTTGATTTTTGTTGCGCATGGTCAAGGGACATTAATGGTTAATTTTCTTGATTATGTTTTAAATTAAGTTTAATAGATTAATATGATTGTACTAAGGGGAAGCATTTTTTGTTAATGTTGATGAGCTTCCTTATTGTAATTGGTTTTGCTAAAAAAATTGCTAAATGGGGGAGATTGTTGAGGCAAGCTTTCAAAATGGCCTATGAAGTGCCAAAGGTAGTGGCCATTACAATTAGCATTGCAACAAACTTAGTAAATTTCCATGTTTGGAGTCGTCAATTCTTTAAAATAATTCTTTTGATTTCGAACAATGTTGATATTTTTGAAGTATGAAAGCCATTTATGAAAATCAATCCATTTGAAGCAACTTATCTTGAAAATTGGATCGGATCATATCAGATCAAGTAATTGGATCCCTTGGATTATGGAGATTGGATCGGGATAGCATTGAAGACATATATTCAACAATCCATTTTTACTTTAGTCTTATTTATTATATTTTACAAGTTAATAGGGGAATAGATTGTAATTGGTCTAGTATTTTAGCAAGTCTCAAACTCTTGTATATTTTACAAGACTTGTATAGGTGTAACACCCCTCATATTTTTTATTAGAAATGTGGCACCTGTAACACCCCAAAATAGGGCCTAGGAGTTTTAGGGGTAAATTAGGAATTTTAGCCTTAGAGTGTTCGAAATTTTGCGACATGGTTTATCAATAATGTTTTTTACTATGGTTTTTAGAAAAGTTAAATCAATTTATGAAAATGACTTTTAAATACCTTTAATTTTGAAAAAAGGACTGATTTTTAAATGAGTCAAAACTTAGTGTTTTTAAGAGACAAATACACCATATTTTAAAATCCAACCTAAAAACCCCCATTTATAGTTTTATTTTCACGTTAGTCTTCTTCTCCTCTCATACTTGTGCCGTCCATGGTTCTCCCAACTCTCCCTAATCGAATTTGAATTCCAAATCCCAATTCCTTTCGATATCTATGATCTTTTAAGCCATAAATCTCCATTAAATACCAAGAAAAACACCCAATATCATTGTTGATTTCTCCATTGTCAAGATTGTGAGTTTTTCGGGTTTTCAATCAAACGCTCGATTTTTCATCAACTAAGGTAATGATTCATCTTCCCATTAGTTTTAAATGTTATTTTGTCTTTAAAACCAAATTTTTAGCCATTAAATCTCATGTTTTGAATAAAAGTCGAAAATTGAATCGTTAATGGTGGATTTCAGAATTTTGAGTAAAAACGTGGTTTCAAAATGTTCTTCAATTAGTTTTGACATGATTAAGTGGCTTCTAAACTTATTTTGAAGTTTCGATAAAAAATTCTTAAGTTTTAATGAAGTTTCAGAAAATAGCCATAAAACATGTCGAAAAAGTAGATACCATAATTGAATATTTTATTTTAGTTTAAAAGTTGAAAATTAGTAGTAGATGAAGAATTAGATGAATGAAATTCGTTTTAGGTGAAAAGATTAATTGTAGATCGAGATATTTGGATTTCAAGTTGGTTATGTTAAAGGTTTCGGCTACATGAGAACATAGCTTAGGCTTATGTTTTGGATTGCTTGTGGTGAGTCCTTAGATGATTTTTGAATGTACTTTTGTGTGAATTATTGTGTTGAAGCTTCAGATTTGTTAGGACCTTCTATGAGTAGAGATAAAGGTAAGGAAAACCTAGTTTGAGCTTTCGGCTTTTCGGTGAAAGCGTAATTGGTGAGTGTTTGGAATAATTACTTGTTGACATGATTCAATGCGTTATTTGGGAATTGAGTAGTAGCCTAAACCCCTACTCTAAATTTTGAGTGTAAGCTTTCTCATACCTATGTTATCTTGTGAATAATGTGCTTACGTGTTCGTGACTATGTGAATTGAGATGAGATGCTATAACATGTGATATGTGGTTATGATAACCGTTGTGAAAGTGCAAATGTGTACATGATATGTATATGGTAAATGTTAGTGACAGTGTTTTACTAAAGATGCAAATATGTAGTGATAATGCACGGATAATCGGTAAGAGATATGTGTTTGATTTCAGATATTTTGGCCTTGTGATCTTGAAACTGTTGGATATAGTTTACATGCCATAGGATTGTGAGTACTCACCTATATGTACAGTGATTTTGGGCGTTGAGGCCCTGGGACATGTTGGAGGGATAAGGGAATGTGAGCTTGTAACACCCCTAACCCGTATCCATCGCCAGAACAGGGTTACGGAGCATTACCGAAGTTTACAGAAAAATTACAGATAATTCATATCATTTACTGTTCATATCTGAAACTAATCATATTGTCCCTTGAATGGACCCTCGAGGCCCAATTTAAGCATTAGAAACAATTCGGGACTAAATCAGGATCTCAAAATTTTTTTCGCAAAATTTCAAAATTTTTCTTATATGCAAGGGTCACACACTGAGTAGGCCGTGTGGCTCACACGGCCAAGTGACATGCCCATGTCTCAGGCAGTGTGGGCATTCCATCTGAGGCACACGACCGTGTCCCAGCCCGTGTCCTTACCTGTGTAACTCTCTGACTTGTGCCACATGGCCTGCCACACGCCCATGTGCTAGGCCATGTGGTCAATTTAATTTTCAAAAATTAGGTGCAGGATTCACACTGCAAAGACACATGCCCGTGTTCTAGGCCGTGTGTCACATACGGCTGAGACACACGCCTGTGTCTCTGCCCGTGTGCCTAATTTGAAGCATTTTGTTTCTCAATTTTAAGATGCAAGGGACACACGACCAAGCCACATGCCCGTGCATATGGTCGTGTGTCACACACGGTCTAGCCACACGCCCGTGTGTCTACCCGTGTGGACAAAATAAGGCCATTACCGGGCCTTATTTCTCACCCAAACTTGCCATTAACTTACAACAACACTTATACACATTCACCAACCAATTAAAGACATTATAATCAAGCCTAATACAAGTATTGTATAAGATATATTAACATGTATATTCAAATGATTAAACTTACCAAATGTTCATTTATGTTCTTAGGTAAATTTGTATCATTTATACTAACTCAAATTCATTTACCATTTGATTCATATATCATCTACTACTTAACCATTTCAAAACACATCAAACATGTTATGGCCTTATAATTATATACCAAAAATTAACATTCTAGCCATTCCAATGGCTAGATTACAAACTGCCATTTACATGCCAACATTAGCAAAGTTAGCCTATACATGCCATTATACCAAAATAAGTTTACTATTTATACCAAAACGAGCTGGTGGATAGTGTGATAATGCTCCGACCGATCTCCAACCTTTGCAAGCTTTCAAGCACTATAAAACAGAGAAAAGAAAACCTAGTAAGCATTTAATGCTTAATAAGTTTGTATAACAAGAATTAAACTTATCAATAACATTCATTAAAATAAGCATTCAATAACATGGTTCCCAAAAAATTGGCAATTTTCCTAATCACATACACTCGATTAAGAAAGTTAGTCACATAATTCACATGTACATCAAATAAGCATGGATGAGCTCATCATGCTACAAACTTTCAAATATTTCAGAAGTATTCGAGACATAATTCCTTTAATCTCACAATTTCTCATGTCAGGAGTTTTATCCGTTAAATTATTGAAATATTGATGGATACTCAGGTAGTATACACAAGGTAAACAAATCAGTTTTCCATCAATTCATGCTTAGGGGTACCCATTAGGGCACATAATCAGTAAGCACTCTCTCGAGCCATGTAACAGGATACTCATGTAAACCATGTATCAGGAAGCTTATCCTGTCTAAACAGGAAACTCATAAGAGTTTAGAATAAGAAGCTCATTGAGCTTAACAGGTAACTCCGAAGAGTTATTATCAAGGAGCTCCGGATAGAATAATAGTAAGTTCAAGCGAGTCATGTCAGGAAGCTCATAAGAGCCTATATCAGGACGCTCATGTAGAGCTGCGTTTGTGTCTGCATTATATGCTGGATCACATCCGATCGAATCATGTAACAGGACACTCATAAAGAGTTGCGGTAGTGCGCAACACATGCAGGATCACTACCGATCAGGATGGTCGCAGGAACTATATAACAGGATGCTCGAGAGGGCTTATAATAGGATTACTCGTCCGAGCTATATTCTATCCGCAACATATGCAGGACCACATTCAATATGGGAAATCATGTATCCATCGGATTTCATTATTCAAACGGAACTTAACATTTTCCGGACATTATAGGACATATGATTATTTCATACATTTATAACATTTATATAATTCACATAAATACATACCATACTCAATTCAATCATAAAAATAAACACAATTTAGTTACACGAACTTACCTCGACACTTGTTTGTATTTAAAAGTCTACTAATCCGGTACCTTCTCTTTTCCTCGATCTAGCTTCGAATTTGAGTTATCCGGATCTATATAAATGAATTTAATCATCAGTTTATTACATTTCATATTCAATTGAATTCAATTTACATCCTAGGCAAAATTACCATTTTGCCCCTATACTTTTCATAAATGACAATTTCGTCCCTAGGCTCGGAAAATGAAATTCATGAAATTTAATCCTTATTCCAAGCCTAACTGAAATTTTCATATAACATTTACAGCACTTGTATTTCACAAAATTCAAAAATTTTTTCATGGGTTTTACAATTTTTCAATTTAGTCCCTAAATCACAATTTCATGAAAATTCTCTTTGTAAAAGTTGTTTATCTATCAACAACCTTTCATTTTCTACCATAAATTTCAAAATTTCAGCATATTCATCCATGGAAAAATTTTCATACTTTGATAACTTTGCAAATTAATCCCCAAAATAGATAATTTAAGTTATTATGAACTCGGAAATATAAAAATTACTAAAAACGAGACAAGGAAACATACCTAATCAAGCCAAGAAAGTCTGCTTTCTCTTTCCTAGGGTTTCCATGTATTTGGGGATGAAGATGATATAAAATGATGATATTAAACATTTATTTAATTTATTATCTTTTAATTTTTCAACTTTCCAATTTCATCCTTTTCTTTTTCTAATTTTCCATGGATGAATCACCAAAAGTATTTGTTAGCTTTTATTTAATGGTCTAATTACCATATAAGGACCTCTTATTTTGAATTCCATAGCTATTTGATCCTTTTAGATATTAGAACTCAAATTTTGTATTTTATGCAATTTGGTCCTTTCCTTAATTAAACACATAATTGATAAAATTTTCTTATCAGAATTTTCATATAGCATTCTTATCATAATGCGGACCATGCAATAATATTAAAATAAATTTTCTTTTTAACTCGAATTTGTGGTCCCGAAACCACTATTCCGGTTTCACTGAAAACGGGCTGTTACAGAGCTAAGCTCCATTCAACAAGACATGTGAGGGGAAATAATGAGAGTGTTAGCTTTATGCTTCACTTTTAGGACATGTTTGACTCTATGACTCTGTGTGGTGTGTTGGAGATCCGTGTATTCGATGAGTGATGATAGAGTTCACTTTATGTTTCATAGCTCAAGTGCCAAATTATCTTAAATTATGAATATGTATGTATTATGTTATGTGTTTATATGATATGTGACCATTGTGGAATTTATCTACAAACATGTTTTTGAGTATTGTGGCATATGTTTGAATGTTATGTGATTATATGAGTATTGTGATATATGCTTGAATGCTATGTGATTGTATGAGTATTGTTATATATGCTTAAACGTTATGTAATTATATGAGTATTGTGATATATGCTTAAAGATTATGTGATTATATGTGTAATGTGATACACGCTTAAAAGTGAATATGATTACCATGTAAATGAACTAGTAAATAATGCACTAGTAAGAATAATATGACACTAAAGTTGGAACTGTTGAGGTTGTGCTATATGGTTGTTTCATTAATGCTTGATGAATTGTTTGCGTGGTAGTTGTTCTAGGCATTCACTGAGCTTGTTAAGCTCACCCACTCCCTTCCTAAACCATTGCAGATTAGTAGTGTGTCGACGTAAGCGATATGGTTCCAAGGGGTGATCCAAGCAAGTCCGTTTTCGTTTTTCCGTAGGTGTTATTGTTATTTATTTACGTTTTGGGAATAAGGCAATGTGGTAGACTTTTAATGATATTTTTCATGATGCTTTGGAAGTTCCATAGCTTAATTACTCTTAGGATTTTGAGAATTGAATCGTATTATGCCGATTATCATTTGAACTCACTTTTAATGTTTGAGATTGTTATTACGACCGTTTTGATGTTTATTTGATGATGATATGATAGCATGATGAATTGATACCTGTTGGAATGACTTATATGCTCATGTATGTTGTATTTTTCTGGTCTGAAGCATAGGTATCGATATTCGTGTTGTAAAAAAGATAACTCTGTGATTTGAAATGTGCAAGAAGTCAGAATTGTAATTTGGTATTGATACCCTATCACGAGTATCGATACTCTGAGTAGAAGTATTGATACTTTGGCAGACGTACTGATAATTTTTGAGGTTTGGGTTTTTAAAGCGAGAAACAGTAAAAATTTTGGTACCAATTTTCCCAGTGGTATCGATACCACTTGAGAGAATTACCAATACCTTTGTTACAGTATCGATACCTACGTGATTGTCTTGGAAATTTCGCTAAGTGGTCCTAATGCATGTTCAATTATTACTATAAGTTTATTTGAAGTATGTTTGGTATATGTTTGACTAAAAATTTATAATATCACTGATAAAGAGGATGATTTCTTAATAGTGTGACAATTTACTAATGAGTACGACATGAGACGGTGTAACACCCCAAACCCGATCAATACGCCACGACCGAATCTGGTATGTCACTAAGGAAAATATTTTTGAAAGAATCGAATTAACAATTAAATTTTGTGAAAACTCTTTGAAATTCTTTATTTGTCGAAAATAAGTTAAAACTGAGATTTATTTTGAATTACATAAAACTTTAAAACTTAGTTGATAAATCATAGGATAGAAAACATTTATATCTTTTTAAGAAAATTTGAAATATCACTTTGAAAATCCGTTTGCAATTGAGTATAGAAACTTGAATTTTGGAAATCACTTAATTTGTTGAAAACACTTAACTTGTAATTTTTCTATCGAACTATTCATATACCCGACGGTAAGATTTTTAAAACCATTGCGAGTTTTTAGTTTAGAAAACTTTGAGCTCAATTATTAGATTAACCAATTAATTTATAAGCCATATTTTAAATATATTCAAAACATAAAAATAATCCAAAACATAATTAAACAGGCCTTATTACAAATCCATAAAATATGAAAACCAAATTAAAATAAAGTACCCAAATGGAAGTTCATGTAAAACCAAACTTTATTGCATGGCCTCTTGAGTTCATCCGGCTCCACATCCGCGATCTCACGAATCACTGAAAATATAAGGGAGAAGGTGAGTCACCAAGACTCGAGTGCATATTCCCTCTCCCGGGTAAATACCACATACTTACACAAATTATAACAAAGCAACATATATGTATAATGCACCCAACCTAGCCATCCATAACTCCTTTTCTACCCCGTGTGGTACCAAACCACTGGTGGTGCCAAACCACTGGTGTCCAAAGACACAAATGTGATACCAAATCACTGGTGACCGTAGTCACGAATAATCCGTCTGTGGGGCCAACCCACGTGTGATACAAAATCACCGCGTGACGATCCCATATCTCAAAAGTGGGGCCAACCCACGGTGGAATTAACCACAGGGACAAGTCGCTATGAGGTGCCAAACCTCTAGTGTCCGAAGACACGAATGTGATACCAAATCACTGGTGGTGCCAAACCACTGGTGTCCGAAGACACGAATCATCAAGTTGTGGGGCCAACCCACGTGTGATACCAAATCACCGGCGAGACGATTCCATATCTCAAAAGTGGGGCCAACCCACGGTGGAATTAACCACGGGGACAAGTCGCTATGAGGTGCCAAACCTCTCGGTGTCCAGAAGACACGAATTTGATACCAAATCTTTGGTGGTGCCAAACCACTTTGGTGTCCAGAAGACACGAATCATCAATCTTTCCTCCTCTCATATTGCCCATACCAATGCAATAGATAGACAAATCATGTCAATAAACTTTGATATGTATCTCATAATGAATATATCATAAATCGTAGATCATGATTGCAATCCACATGTATTAACAACATATTGAAACGGACTTACCCGAATCCTCATTCATACCATCATGGTATCATATCCAGATCTCATCGATTTACCCACTTTCATAATATGATTAGTTATATAACACATAAATATACATATATAAACCAAGTTATAAAGTGTGTAAGATACACACCTTTCACCAATGCAAGAACTAACTACCGAATCTGATCTACCGCACTAGAACACCTTGTCCTACAATCGGCCAATACTAAAATTATGAACAAAGGCCATTCGGCCATACTACTAAATCCCAAAGAGTTATCACTTGTAATACCAAATCTTACCTGAACTTACCCAAATCGATTGATAAAGAAACGAGGTTTAGATTGATTGCTTCCAACGTCCCGAAAAGCCTAAAAGAGATCGGTTTCTAAGAATGATTAGAACCTTGCAAACCAATGCCCATAGATTCGGCCTTAATCCACAAGAAAATAACATAGAGACGAGAATAGAATTGAAGGAAAACATCCATGAACACTTACCCCTTTTATCAAAATCGATTGAAGAAACCAAAGAGAGTTTACCCTTGAATAATAGGCCAAACTAAAACTAAAAGGAAGTGGGAAGATTCGGCTATGGTGAAGTGAAAAAGAAAAGAGAAATAGAATGGAGGTAGATGTTTTTATCTTTGAACAAATGAAAAAGAAATGGTATTTGAGATGGAGAAATATTCGGCCAAGAGAGTGTAAAAGAAAATGTGATTATGAACAAATGTCAAAAAGAAAAGAAAAGAGAGATGTGGGAGAGATGAGATTCGGCCAACACCTATTTTGCCTAAAAGAAAAGTGCAAAAAAAATACCAAAATGAAATTTTGGTTCAAAAGGACAAATGAAAGAAAGGAAATAACATTTTTGGTTCAACAAAATAAGAGCTAAAACAAAAGCTAAATTTGCACAAAATGCACAATGACATTCAGCCAAAGAAAGAGTTTTTGGAGAGGGAAAACAAAAATGCAAAAAGATGTTCAAATGACAAAAATTGGCCAATATCCCCCCCAAGCTACCTAACAAAATCCGGCCACCCCCTTAGACACCCATACCGTCCACATACATTCACTAAAGGCCTTGGAATACTTTCCAAAACATTTTCCTACAACCAAGCCTTATGTCTCCCCAACCTTCCATAACCTTAAGATTCTTATCCCCTATTTCATGCTTTCCTTTTCCAAAATTCAACTTACCAAAAACTTAAGGTCCAACCTATCATAAACATAGGTTGACCGTCCATCAATGCTAGAACACAAAATAAAGTCTTCAAAAATGCTTTCCATGATACTCGAACCTCTAACCTCAAGCCACCTTTCAAGCTCCTTAACCATCTTGCCACTTACTCCTCTTGTGCTTTAATTTAACACTTAAATTAACTTAAGTGCTAAGCTCACTTAATCCACTTCATTAAATAAACCATACTAAAAATTATTCTAACTTCCTAAATAAAATCAAGCCTTCACAAGACTATGCTAACACACAAAATTCATACCCGAGCCAACACAAATAATACTCAAATTTTGGGATGTTACAATTCTACCCCCTTAAGAAAATTTAGTCCTCGAAATTACGATCAAAAGAGTTGAGGATACTGCTTTGCCTCATTACATCCTCCGGTTCCCACGTAGCTTCCTCCACGCCATGATTCCGCCATAAAACCTTCACTAAAGGGCTGTCTTCCTACGCAAAACTTTCACATCTCGATCTAGAATGCACGCACGAGTTCTTCTTCTATCGTCGATCTGGACTCACCTCTATTTCCTCTCGCCACAACATGCGATGGATCGAACGATAGCGTCTAAGCATGGAGACATGGAACACATCGTGAATCGACTCGGCTACGATGGCAACTCGAGCTGATAGGCTACTCTGGTCCCACTCGTCTCAACACCTTATACGGTCCAATGAACCTTAGACTTAACTTGCCTTTTCTCCCAAATCTTAACACTTTCTTCCATGGCGAGACCTAGAAAACTCCGAATCTCGATTTGCGACTTAGGCGGCTTCCAATCCAACATCGCCTCAATCTTCCGAGGATCCACTCTAATCCCCTCGGTGATACTACGTGACCCAAGAAAGTCACCTCCTAAGCCGAACTCGCACTTACTAAATTTGGCGTCTGGTGCTTTTTCCTCGGAACTGCAACACTACTCGCAAATGCGCATCATGCTCTTCCTCGACTTTGAGTATACCAAAATATCGTCTATAAAAACCACAACAAACCGATCCAAAAGCTGTTTGGAATACTCGATTCATCATGTCCATGAATGCCGCTTGTAGCGTTAGTCAACCCAAATGGCATCACGAGAAACTCGTAGTGCCCATACCGAAAGCGAAAAAAAGTGTCTTATGGATATCACCTCTTTCACCTTTAGGTGATGATATCCGGACCTTAAATCAATCTTGAGAAAACCGCTGCCCCTTTAAGTGATCAAACAAGTCATCTATCCTCGGCAAAGAATATTTGTTTTTGATCGTCGACTTATTCAACTGGCGATAGTCTATACACATCGCATCGTACCATCCTTCTTCTTGACGAAGAGCTGGCGCTCCCAAGGCGAAACACTTGGTCGAATGAAACCTCGATCCAACAACTCGAATCGAGCCTTTAATTCCATCAATTCCTTGATTGCCATCCTATACGGAGCTATAGACATTGGCGCGCGTTTGAATAACAGATCTATACCAAATTCAACTTCACGGTTAGGAGGTAGTCCCGGAAGTTCTTCAGAAATACGTCAACATATTCCTTTACTGTGCGGACATTCCCACATTAGACTCCTTAGCCTCCAACGCACACACATGGAGCACGAATGCCTCACGCCCTTCCTAACCAACTTCCACGACTTTCAACGCAGATACCACGTTGGATAGATAATCTCTTCTATTACCTATCATGACCATCTCTTCGCCTCAAGCGACTTCAAAACCATGCGCTTAGCAAGCGCAATCCAAACTTGCTCGGTACTTGGCCAACCGGTCTATCCCAAGTATCGATCGAACTCCTCAAATGGCAATTCCATCGGATCGACTCACGAACACTACCCCTTGGAGTTCTAGGGTACATCTCTATATCTGACTTATTTACTTCTACAGAGTGACCCAGAGGGCTGGCATCATCATCTTTCTAGAAGTAGTCTCGAGTCTAGATTCATAGTCTCTACTATGTTCTGGCAACATACGAATGTGTCGAACCCACATCTATCAAAGCAAAGATATGGTTTACCAAAGATTAAGAACGTCTCAGGTTATGGCGTGCAGTGCGTCGCCCTCCTCTCGACGCCTCTCATTGCATACACCAAACCAGCCGTCTTGCCTCGGTGTTGCCAAAGCACCTCGCCATATGCTCCTCGACCTCGACCAGAACCATTACCTCCTCTACCATTACCACGACCTCTATGTGGTGGCGATCCCACATTTCTAAACCGAACACGACCTTGACCCGGGGTGATTCTGGCTAGCTTACGTGGACGGGTCTCACACGATGATCCAAATGAGCCACACTCGAAACATCCTTTCCCTCCGGTCCAACATTCGCCCCAATGATATTTCCTACATCGGGTTACACGTGTTTGGTCCCACGATTAGCGATGTGAGGCCTCCCGGACCGATTCGGCCCACTTTGCCTAGCCCTCTTTTGAGAATTACCGGTGATCCCGATGATCCGTAACCTCTCTTATGCTTGTTCCGGTCGTAGAATCGCGCCTTGCGATTCCTTGATTCCTTCGGCTATCTTAGCCTTTTCAACCAAAGCGCAAACTCTCGCTCCCGATGTGGAACAATCAACAATCTCAGCTCGTCCCTCAAACCATCTTCGAATCGAACACATCGCTCGTGCTCGATGCCACAATACCTCCAAAGATACCGGCTCGGTCTAAAAATTGCGCCTCATATTCGACCACGGACTTACTACCTTGGATCAAACTCAGAAATGCCTTACAATCGCACATCAATGTAATTAGACCCAACGTATTTCCGCTAATCTGAATACGCCTTGAAATAATCCCAAGTGAGATCCTCCATTTGCAAAGCACCATTCTGCATCTTGTGAGCCACCAGCGATATGACTCATCCCGAAGAAGCGTACGATCCCTTTTAGCTTTTCCTCGGCATTCGGATCCAAATCATCCATGATTCGCTCCGTCGCCTCTAGCCAATATTCACCGCACTAGGAGCCACGCCGAAACACCTCGAAATACCTCGGCTCCATTGGCTCGAAGTCGCTCAGATACGGAATTTTGAATTCCCGCGCCTCCACCTATTCCAGCTACCCTCTCAAGAACTCGCAAAGCAACGCGAGAGACTCTGCGTCATCCCCGTTTGATCTGTTGCTCAACTCCAACCGGCGGTGGCGGGGTAGTGGTACCTCATTTTCGGATCCTTGACCAGGACCTCGCGGCTCGCACACGACCATCCTACCCCGACCGCGTCCACGAATCATACGACCTCGACCATGAGTACTCATGTCTAAAGTCTCGACTTATCTGATTAAAAAGCGTTATGCATTAGTCGTTATTCCACTTTCTTTAAAGCACAATTTTATGAAAAGTTTTAATAAGAGGTTGTTTCGCGAGTACATTCAACCTATAGTTTTGGGTCTCTAAAGTAGTTCCTACTACTATACAGTCATGCCAACATCATCATATCATATCATCAAAATCAATAATTTGATGTACTTACCAGGGCGGATTGATGTCTGAGACTCGAGGCCATGCCTTTCCAACCATATAATTTTCAACAAAACATTTTAAAATCCATTCTTTAAAACATTTTGGGCCTCGGGCCCACAGCCGAGTTTTTGAACTTGGCTCGATACCAATTTGTAACACCCCAAACCCGGTCAATACGCCACGACCGAATCTGGTATGTCACTAAGGAAAATATTTTTGAAAGAATCGAATTAACAATTAAATTTTGTGAAAACTCTTTGAAATTCTTTATTTGTCGAAAATGAGTTAAAACTGAGATTTATTTTGAATTACATAAAACTTTAAAACTTAGTTGATAAATCAAAGGATAGAAAACATTTATATCTTTTTAAGAAAATTTGAAATATCACTTTGAAAATCCGTTTGCAATTGAGTATAGAAACTTGAATTTTGGAAAATCACTTAATTTGTTGAAAACACTTAACTTGTAATTTTTCTATCGAACTATTCATATACCCGATGGTAAGATTTTTAAAACCATTGCGAGTTTTTAGTTTAGAAAACTTTGAGCTCAATTATTATATTAACCAATTAATTTATAAGCCATATTTTAAATATATTCAAAACATAAAAATAATCCAAAACATAATTAAACAGGCCTTATTACAAATCCATAAAATATGAAAACCAAATTAAAATAAAGTACCCAAATGGAAGTTCATGTAAAACCAAACTTTATTGCATGGCCTCCTCGAGTTCATCCGGCTCCACATCCGCGATCTCACGAATCACTGAAAATATAAGGGAGAAGGTGAGTCACCAAGACTCAGATGCATATTCCTCTCCCGGGTAAATACCACATACTTACACAAATTATAACAAAGCAACATATATGTATAATGCACCCAACCTAGCCATCCATAACTCCTTTCTACTACCGTGTGGTACCAAACCACTTTGGTGGTGCCAAACCACCGGTGTCCAAAGACACAAATGTGATACCAAATCACTTTGGTGACCGTAGTCACGAATAATCCATCCGTGGGGCCAACCCACGTGTGATACCAAATCACCGCGAGACGATCCCATATCTCAAAAGTGGGGCCAACCCACGGTGGAATTAACCACAGGGGACAAGTCGCTATGAGGTGCCAAACCTCTGGTGTCCGAAGACACGAATGTGATACCAAATCACCGGTGGTGCCAAACCACTAGTGTCCGAAGACACGAATCATCAAGTTGTGGGGCCAACCCACGTGTGATACCAAATCACTGGCAGACGATCCCATATCTCAAAAGTGGGGCCAACCCACGGTGGAATTAACCACAGGGACAAGTCGCTATGAGGTGCCAAACCTCTGGGGTCCGAAGACACGAATGTGATACCAAATCACTGTGGTGGTGCCAAACCACTAGTGTCAGAAGACACGAATCATCAATCTTCCCTCCTCTCATATTGCCCATACCAATGCAATAGATAGACAAATCATATCAATAAACTTTGATATGTATCTCATAATGAATATATCATAAATCGTAGATCATGATTTCAATCCACATGTATTAACAACATATTGAAACGGACTTACCCGAATCCTCATTCATACCATCATGGTATCATATCCAGATCTCATCGATTTACCCATTTTCATAATATGATTAGTTATATAACACATAAATATACATATATAAACCAAGTTATAAAGTGTGTAAGATACACACCTTTCACCAACGCAAGAACTAACTCCCGAATCCGATCTACCGCACTAGAACACCTTGTCCTACAATCGGCCAATACTAAAATTATGAACAAAGGCCATTCGGCCATACTACTAAATCCCAAAGAGTTATCACTTGTAATACCAAATCTTACCTGAACTTACCCAAATCGATTGATAAAGAAACGAGGTTTAGATTGATTGCTTCCAACATCCCGAAAAGCCTAAAAGAGATCGGTTTCTAAGAATGATTAGAACCTTGCAAACCAATGCCCATAGATTCGGCCTTAATCCACAAGAAAATAACGAGAATAGAATTGAAGGAAAACGTCCATGAACACTTACCCCTTTTATCAAAATCGATTGAAGAAACCAAAGAGAGTTTACCCTTGAATAATCGGCCAAACTAAAACTAAAAGGAAGTGGGAAGATTCGGCTATGGTGAAGTGAAAAAGAAAAGAGAAATAGAATGGAGGTAGATGTTTTTATCTTTGAACAAATGAAAAAGAAATGGTATTTGAGATGGAGAAATATTCGGCCAAGAGAGTGTAAAAGAAAATGTGATTATGAACAAATGTCAAAAAGAAAAGAAAAGAGAGATGTGGGAGAGATGAGATTCGGCCAACACCTATTTTGCCTAAAAGAAAAGTGCAAAAAAATACCAAAATGAAGTTTTAGTTCAAAAGGACAAATGAAAGAAAGGAAATAACATTTTTGGTTCAACAAAATAAGAGCTAAAACAAAAGCTAAATTTGCACAAAATGCACAATGACATTCGGCCAAAGAAAGAGTTTTGGAGAGGGAAAACAAAAATGCAAAAGATGTTCAAATGACAAAAATTGGCCAATATCCCCCCCAAGCTACCTAACAAAATTCGGCCACCCCTTAGACACCCATACAGTCCACATACATTCACTAAAGGCCTTGGAATACTTTCCAAAACATTTTCCTACAACCAAGCCTTATTTCTCCCCAACCTTCCATAACCTTAAGATTCTTATCCCCTATTTCATGCTTTCCTTTTCCAAAATTCAACTTACTAAAACTTAAGGTCCAACCTATCATAAACATAGGTTGACCGTCCATCAATGCTAGAACACAAAATAAAGTCTTCAAAAATGCTTTCCATGATACTCGAACCTCTAACCTCAAGCCACCTTTCAAGCTCCTTAACCATCTTGCCACTTACTCCTCTTGTGCTTTAATTTAACACTTAAATTAACTTAAGTGCTAAGCTCACTTAATCCACTTCATTAAATAAACCATACTAAAAATTATTCTAACTTCCTAAATAAAATCAAGCCTTCACAAGACTATGCTAACACACAAAATTCATACCCGAGCCAACACAAATAATACTCAAATTTTGGGATGTTACAGACGGTGGTGTGGCATCCTGATATTCGGGCTTGGTGACCAGGCCGGGTAATGGGTGTTACAGTACCATTCTGGTAGCATATACAGTAAATTTGAAAGAAAATTTTGAAATGATTTAAAGGATTCTTATTAATTATCAAATATGAATTATGGAATTTGACTGATTAAGTGTTGAGTTGTTGTGAAGAAATTGAGCTTTGAGGAAAAAAGGGGTAAAATGATAATATTTCCATATAAGGGTATTTTTGTCATTTCTCAAGAATTTTATGATGGAAATATTAATCGGTTAATGTAATTGATGTGTGGGATGAATTTGGACCATTTGGGCCATATACTGTATTAGTGGACCACAATTTATAAAGTTTGAACTTAGTATTGGCAAACTTCGACCTTAAGCCCACTTTGGATTTTAAAAGAAGAAAAAAAAGGAATAGAGGAACCCCATTAGCCTTCTCCTTGTTGCTAGAGACCAACCCCTCTCCCATGGAATCTCTCTTCTCCTTCACTCATTTTTCTTGTTTTTTCTTAGAATTTTTCAAAACTCAATATCCATACTTTGAGAATTTGTTAAAATCACTTGGAAAACACCCTCCTAAACTTATTTCCACCTTCAAATATTTAGTTTTCAACAAGGGTGTTTATGGCTCTTGAGAGAGAAAATGGAAGCTAGAGAGAAATTTTTTTTTTTAAAAAAAAGTAAGAAATGATGTTTTTCACCTCTCTTAACTTAATTATTGAAATTGGTTGCATGAGAAAGTTTAGTGTAACACCCCTATCCTGTATCCGTCGCCGGACTAGGGTTAGAGGAGTTACCAGACAGATAGGAAACTTATTCAGACAAATCGTAATATAAATCATCATTCACCATCATTATGTCCCATCTATAGGTCAACGAGACCTTAAACATGCTTTAGAGTAGGGCCGGGACTACGCCGAACTCTTACAGAATTTCTCAGAAATTTAAAACTTTTCTAAGTTATACAGGACACACGCCCATGTGCCTCCCGCAACTGCTAGACACACCCATGTGTCTTACCCGTGGTCGAGCCTGACTTGTCTCCACGGCCACCAAGCATGCCCGTGTACCTTGGCCGTGGTCGATCCTGACTAAACCACACGGTTACCAGGCACGCTCGTGTGCCATGGCCGTGTACCCTTAGCTTGCTACTGACTTACTCCCACGGTCATCAAGCACGCCCGTGTGCCACAACCGTGTGGCAAAATAGGCCATTTGCAAGGCCAACATGCCACCCACATAGGGTCAACCCTACAAGCATATTACCAAAGCAACTCATGCACATTTGGACGTCAAAGACATATCAAAACAACCATCCTATCACTACATTCAAATCCGTTTCAATCATACCAATTTACATAACTAAAACTCGTGAATACACAAGCATAATTCATCCATATATACCTTTCATGAATTCATTCTTTTGTTCAAATATATATGCTCAAATTTCACCCCTATACTTACCATAGACTTAACCATTCCATATGCTATCAAAACATACCAAAACATACATCATTTATCATATTCGTTAAAGCATATTACCAACACATAACTAGCCAAATCACATGGCTAAGTTCATACATCAAACTTACACCAATATACTAGCTTATACATGCCATATCTAGCTACATACATTTCCAAAAGATACCAAATTGAGTTTGCGTAGTGTGATGACGATCCTCGACTGTCCCCGAGCCTTCAGTAGCTTTGACGATCTATAAAACAGAGAAAACACACATAGAGTAAGCTTTCCAAAAGCTTAGTAATTCATATACAAATAAACTTAACTTAAAATGCACATAGCATATTTATACAATGACAATAATGGTTCTCATAGCATATACATCTCATATAGAGTTTGGCTCAATTATTTAGCCATAATTTATCACATACTTCAACTCATTACCACATATACACATAGGTCACCTCAGCATAATTTTGCATATCATCTCATCATTCCATTGCACATATTCATTTTAGTAAGTTCATATAGGGATACTTACCTTTCATACACATCTTGTGTACATATTAAACGTACCTGAAATGGATTTATAACCTTTCGTATCGCAGACTTGCCCGTTGAACCATTCGGAATCTAATAGGATGCTCAGAAACCTCGGAATAGTCGTACAATGCCAACGTCCCAGACGAGGTCTTACGTGTACTCAGATATCGTTGCCACTATCCCAGACAGGGTCTTACACAAATCAATATGATGCCAATGTCCCAGACATGGTCTTACACTTAAATCTTGTATCGATGCCAACGTCCCAGACGTGGTCTTACACGAAATCTCATATCAACGCCGACGTCCCAGACGTGGTCTTACATGATATTTCAGAACAGATACCTATGTCATGACATAGCTAATCCTATCTATTCCTAGATTCAAACGGTACTTCTCGGACTTTGTTACCATATCGATTGTATATCAAAATTTATGAAACATCATCTCATGAGCATTTAACATTAACAATAGTCATAAAGTCACACATAATTCAATTCAAACACATTTATTTGTATATTGACTTACCTCGGATTCGATTTAACTGAAACGAAAATGGCTACTCGGTTACTTTCGCTTTCCCGCGATCTAAGTCCGTTTTCCTCGGTTCTTGATCTAAACATATTCAGATTCAACCCATTCATTCATCAATTCATTCAATTCAATCCAAATTTACACATTTAGGGTTAATTGCAACTTAACCCCTACATTTGCACATTTTATCAATTTAGTCCATTTTTCTCAAAACATCAAATACACAAAATCATCACATGCTCATGCTTAGCCGAATGCTTATGAATATCATACAAGCCCATATTTTCCATCAAATTTGTAATTTAGTCCTTCAAATTACTATTTCCTCAATTTAGCCCTAATTAGCTAAATTCATCAAAATTTCAAGAACAAAATATGTTCATCTAACACATATCCTTCATTTAACAACTAAACTCATCATAAAGCTTATCAATTCATCTATAGCACAATTCACAAATATCATCAATTCTTCAAATTACAACATGGGCTTGATAGTAGACTAAGAAACAATCTCAAAAACATAAAAAATCATTAAAATCTAAAGCCAAAACATACCTAAATTTGAGCTTGAAATGGCCGAAACCCTTGAAACTTTTGTTCTTTCCTTTTTCTTTCAATATATTCGGTGGAAGAATGGATGAATAAATGTCCATTTTCATGCTTTATTTTATTATAACATAATTTAATACATAAATGACATATTTAACCTTTAATCAAGCATATAAAACATATTGATACAAGGTTATTTATGACCTTTGCCGTCCACTTACAAAAATAATGGCTAAATTGCCACATAAATCCCTCACACTTATAAAAACATGACAAGTAGGCATCCTTTCATAAAACATGCAAGTTTGCATTTCAATGCAATTCAATCCTTTTATCAAATTAAGTACATAAACAGACAAATTAGCTTACGAAATTTTAGCACATGGTTAATCATATATCATAGGCATAGAAAATAATATTAAAATATTATACGGACTCAGATTTGTGGTCCTAAAACCACTGTTCCGACTAGGGTATAAACCAGACTATTACAATTCTCCCCCTTAGGTATTTTCGTCCCCGAAAATCTTACCGCTAAACAGATTCGGATATTGCTGTCTCATTGAATCTTCAAGCTCCCACGTAGCCTCTTTTATTCCGTGTCGATTCCACAATATTTTCACTAACGGAATTTTCTTATTTCGCAATTCTTTCACTTCATGAGGTAAGATACGGATTGGTTCCTCTTCATAAGTCATATCAGATCAGATTTCAATCTCAGACGGAGTAATCACATGTGACGGATCAGAATGGTATCTACGGAGCATCGAAACATGGAATACATTATGTATCTTTTCTAGCTCAGAGGGTAACGACAATCTATATGCGACTGGCCCAACTCGTTCAATAACCTCATATGGCCCGATGAACCTCTGACTCAACTTGCCTTTACGTCTGAATCGGAGTACTTTCTTCCATGGAGACACTTTCAGAAATACTTTGTCACCGATCTCAAATTCAATCTCTTTTCGTTTCAAATCCGTATAAGACTTTTGACGATCAGATGCTGCTTTCAAACTATTACAGATTACTTTTACTTTCTGTTCAGTGTCTTTTATCAAATCAACCCCTTGTAGCTTATTTTCACTGAGCTCGGTCCAGTACAGAGGTGTACGACATTTACGTCCGTACAAAGCTTCATAAGGTGCCATTTTAATGCTCGACTGAAAACTATTATTATACGCAAAGTCAATCAATGGCAGATATTGTTCCCACATACCATTAAACTCAAGGATGCAGCGTCTCAACATATCCTCGAGAATCTGAATGATTCGTTCGGATTGACCATCCGTTTGTGGATGAAAAGCTGTACTGAAATGCAGTTTCGTACCTAAAGCTTCTTACAATTTCTTCCAGAATTGCGATGTAAACCTGGGATCTCTATCTGACACAATAGATAGTGGCACCCCAAGCAATCTGACAATATCAGAAATGTAAAGCTCGGCTAATCTATCAAGTGAATAATCATATCTCACCGGAATGAAATGGGCAGATTTCGTCAATCTATCAACTTCGACCCAAATCGCATCTTTCTTTCTCAGAGTCATAGGCAGTCCAGAAACAAAATCCATTGTCACTCTATCCCATTTCCATTAGAGAATCAAAATAGGTTGTAACAACCCAAACAGAACCTGATGTTCAGCTTTTACTTGCTGACAAATTAAACATTTTGACACATAGTCAGAAATATCTCGTTTCATACTTGACCACCAGTAGTGTTGCTTCAAATCGTGATACATTTTAGTGCTTCCCGGATGAAAAGATAGGCGACTCAGTGCATCGGCTACAACATTAGCTTTGCCCGGATGATAATCTATCACAAGCTCATAGTCTTTCAACAACTCTAGCCATCTTCTCTGTCGCAGATTCAAATCTTTCTGATTCATCAAATATTTCAAACTTTTATGATCTAAAAATACGCGACATTTCTCACCAAACAGATAATGACGCCAAATCTTTAATGCGAACACAATCACAGCTAGCTCAATGTAACACCCCAAACCCGGCCTATGCGATAAGACCAGACTTGGCATGCCAGACAATTCAAACTTACATCTAGTCATCACTGCTTTTAATTAAAACAATTCTTCAAAACGATTTTGAAAAAATGGAATTTATCATAAACCGAGATTTATTTGAAAACCATAATTTTAAAACATAAGAATTTACAATTTCATTTTCAGAGAAATAATTGGTGGAAATCTTAAACTTATAAAAGAGTTTTCACAAAATATTTTGGATTAAGTGATATTTAAGAAAATCCTTTTTTTTTATTTTTCTTTATACGCAAGTTTAAGAAATCATTTATAAATTTAAATGACCCCATTTAAGTAACTAAAACATATTAAAATTCCATCCACGAATAAAAATCCATAAAATTATACGGAGGCCTTATTACATCGCAATCAAAATAGTACTTGAATAAAAATAAAAATATTAAAAAGAAGTTCAAGTTTATAAAAACCCATCATTCGTAGTATGGCCTCCACACGAAGTCATCCCCCGCCCAAGCCTCCATCAATTATTATTACCCGAGAAGGGTAAGAAAAAGCAGGGTGAGTTACTTAGAACTTAATGTGTAACCCACTTACAGTTTCCACGGGGCCAAATCCATTTAAGCATTAAATTGGGCTTGAGCCCATTTACAAAAATACAATATATAAATCAAATATAAAAAAATGCATGTGATATGCAATTCCCAACCAAGCCTAATTTCCATCCGCTACACACCACCTGCGTACCAACCATCACACTGTGTGGGGATCAAGTCAACCCACCCCGCCAACACACCAATCACGGGCATTAAGCCATTTAAAATATTTGTGGCAGAGCCACCGAACTAGATTGTGACAGAGTCAGAACTAGATTGTGACGGTGTCACCGAACTAGATTTTTGGCAACAGGCCTTTCTTCTCTTCGTCAATTATCCCAACCCATGCAGTCATGTATATATAGAATGCATCACAATATATTCATAAGGTAAATTTCAACAAAAAGCCCATATTACAAGTTATCAACTTGGCCCATTATTCAAAATAACAATTTAACCCATTTAACGATCTAGCAATTTTGGCCCTTATATTGATCTAGCAGTTTTGGCCCATATATTGATCTAGCAGTTTTGGCCCATATATCGATCTAGCAGTTTTGGCCCATATATACACATGAGGCCCTTTTCACAATTTTCTCACTTGGCCAATTTATCAAAAATAATTCATATGGCCCAAAATATCACTTTTTAACAATATAGCTTATTAAGGGCAAATTTGTAATTTTCACAACTTTAATACCGTTTTCATGCTTTCACACCAAAAGTGCTAATAAACTGTATTTTCCAATTTTACTGAATTTACGATTTTTAATCGAATACTTACGGCATAGTATAACCCAGGAGATAAGTGTGAAGTAACACACCTGATTACGGTGAGTACTATACTTTCCCGCTCGTCGATACCTAAATATTTATCACGCTTAATTAGAACACTAATATTTAATATAAAGCTATTCTAATGATGAACGATCTAGATCTTTACCCTCGGAATCTCGAACAACAGCTATTTGTGATTTCTCCTCGATCGATAGTTCATAACCCGATGAAGAACCACGAGCAGTCAAAGGCTCGTGGAGTACGAATGACTTCAAATAATTGATTTTCGCCGGATGAGGGTCCACAACCCGGTGGAAAATCTCGGATTGCTGAAACAGTCCTTCGTTTGAATTTAGAGGGAATAGCAAAACCGCCCCTCTTCCAAACACTATTCACTACTCTTTTCGAACCTATCTTGTTTGCCACAAAATTTTACGTTCACGGAAATGATAATCGAGCGATAGTGTCCCCAAAAATGAAATCGATTAGTAGTCCATCTATAACAATATGACGAGTAATATAGAAATCCTTGATAGGAACCCTTACCTTAACACTTCGACTCGATTTCTAGCGTGTCACGATGATTATGAATACTCCGAGTTCGGCCTTCTTTATAACACTATAAAAAATGAAAGGATCGTCTAAGAGAAAAGGATAAAGGATGCTATTTTCGGTCAAAAGACCCTCCCAAACTAATATATATTCGGCTAAGAAAAAGAAAAGAATAAAGATTCGAAAAGGGTTCTTACCGATTGATTAAAATGAAGGTTGAAAGAATAATCAACAAAACAATATAAGTGAAGAGAAGATTCAGCTTTGAAGGAAAATTGGAGAGAATGGTGTTAGCACCATTCGGCCATGGAAAGAAAGAGATGGGAAACAATGTGTTTTGGGTTTTTCAAATGTGAGAAAGGAGCAAAGAGTGAGATTTGGGACAAGGAAGCATTCGGCAATGGTGAAGAGGAGAAGAAAAGAAAAATGGCCTTTATGCTTTGGTATTTCAGCACAAGGGAGAGAGTGTCTTGAGATGTAAGACAAAAATATGACCAAATGGTAAAAATGAAATGAAATGGCCAAAAGAAACAAAGCTTACCTAATGCTCAAATTCGGCTAAGAGAAAGAGTTTGGAGAGAAAAGAAAATTTCACACAAAATGCTAAGAATTAACCAAAACTAACTCCTAATCCTAGCCAAACTACTATCAACATTCGACCATTCCCCCCGTAGCCAGAAAACCGTCCATGTACAATGGCCAAAAGTCAAAGTTTTAGCCACCCAAGAGTTTTCAAGACAACATCCTTGATTCGTGCCTTGTGTTCCTCCTATATTCCATAAGTTTAGGATTTCTTTCCCCAAGTTCAAGCTTACCTTAACCATTAGCCACCTTACCATAAAAGAAGTAGTCCAACCTTACCATAAATAAGGCTTGACTGACACATGCCATAAAGGTACAAAAATTAAAGTCACCAAAATGCAATCCATGGAATTCGAACCTCTCCCCTCAAGCAACACATATGACGCCAACTCCACTTTACTACTAGCTCATCTTATGCTAGTTTTTGACACTTAATTTCCTTAAACATCAAGGTCACTTGTTCCACTTCAATAAAATACTCATTACTAAAATTTATTCTAATTTCGAATAAATCCCGAGCCTTCTCAAGACTATATTAAACACACAAATTGAATCATTCACAAGCTAAGCACCAAAAACATGCAACATATCGATACTCGTATTTTTAGGATGTTACAATTCTACCCCCTTAAAGAGAATTACGTCCTCGAAATTTTACCTGGTTAAAAGAGGTGAGGATATTGTTGCCGAATTGCGTCCTCAGGCTCCCACGTAGCTTCCTCCGCTCCGTGATTACGCCATAGAATCTTAACCAACGGCACAGTCTTCTTTCTTAGCACCTTAACATCACAGTCTAAAATTTTCACTTGTTCCTCCTCGAAAGACAAGTCTTGCCTTAACTCCACTTCTTCTACCGGTACTATGTGAGATGGATCCGATCTATAACGCCTCAGCATAGAAACATGGAAAACACTATGAATCTGACTCAACTCCGGAGGTAATTCAAGCTGATAGGCCACTGGTCCTACACGCTTCAACATACAGTACGGTCCAAAGAACCTAGGGCTCAACTTGCCCTTCCTTCCAAATCTGAAAATTTTCTTCCAAGGTGAGACTTTCAGAAAGACCTGATCTCCCACCGCAAACTCAATATCCTTACGCTTCAGATCCGCATACGACTTTTGTCTATCTGAAGCTTCCTTTAGCCGCGCTCGAATCACCCTTACCTTCTCTTCCGTCTCAGTTATCAACTCAGGACCCAACAACTGTCGTTCCCCCAATTCAGTCCAACAAGTAGGGGTACGACACTTACGATCGTATAACACTTCATAGGGCGCCATTTGAATATTTGGATTGGTAAGCTGTTATTATCGCGAACTCGCCAATGAGAGAAAATCCTCCCAACTACCTCTGAAGTCAATCATGCAACCTCTTAACATGTCTTCCAAAATCTAAATTACTCTTTCTGACTGACCATCTGACTGAGGATGAAAAGCCGTACTGAAGTTTAACTTTGTTCCCAAAGCCTCATGCAAAGCTTTCCAAAATCGCGATGTAAACCTAGGATCCCTGTCCGATATGATAGACACTGGTACCCCATGCAACCTCACAATCTCGGATACATATAGCTTAGCCAACCTGCAATGAGTAATCCGCATGCGGCGGGTAGAAAATGAGCGATCTTCGTCAATCGATCAACTACCACCCAAACGGAATCTTTCTTAGTAGGTGTTAAGGGTAACCCACTAACAAAATCCATCGTTATCCGCTCCCATTTCCATAGAGGAATCTTTACCGGTTGCAATAAACCCGATGGTAATTGATGTTTTGCCTTCACTTGTTGACACGTCAAACACTTTCCTACAAAATCAGTAACCTCCCGCTTTAACCTTGGCCACTAATGCTGCTCACGAAGATCCCGATACATCTTATTTCCTCCGTGGTGCATAGCATAAGGCTACTATGCGCCTCTCGTAGAATCATTTGTCTCAAATCCGAATCCATGGGCATACAAACTCTTCCATGAAAACACAGCATACCATCATTGTTTAATCCAAAATCCCCTATTATACCACTTTCAACTTGTTGCATTAAAGGACCCAACTTTTCATCTAATAACTGCTTTTTCTTGATCTGTTCTAACCACAATGGCTTCACCTGAAGTTTCGCTAGCAGACTGCCATCCTCATACAAACTGATATGAGCAAACATTGCCCTTAACTCCGATACTACCTTACGACTCAACGCGTCTGCCACCACATTAGCCTTTCCAGGATGGTACTCGATTGAGAAGTCATAATCCTTTAACAACTCCACCCATCTCCGTTGTCTCAAGTTCAACTCCTTTTGGGTAAGGAGGTACTTAAGACTCTTATGGTTCGTATAAATGATCGACTTCTCACCGTAGAGATAGTGCCTCCAAATCTTTAAAGCAAACACCACCACATCCAACTCCAAGTCATGAGTAGGGTAGTTGACTTCGTGCGGCCTCAACTGACGAGAAGCATAAGCCACCACTTTTCCACCTTGCATCAGTACACATCCTAAACCCGTGTGTGACGCATCACGAGAAACAATAAACTCTTTTCCGGCCTCAGTTTGAATCAAGATCTTGTAGTGCTTAGTCAAAATCTTCTTGATTTCCGAAACTTTCTTGTTGTTTATCGATCCACACATACGGTACCCCCTTTTCGCGCAATGTGACTTGGTTAGAGGTGCGACAATCAATGAAAACCCCTCAACAAAGCGTCTATAGTAACCACCAAACCCAAGAAACTCGGATCTCGACCATCGACTTGGCGGTTTCCAATCCAACACCGCCTCAATCTTCCGAGGATCAACTCTTATTCCTTGGTGACACCACATGACCCAAGAAAGTCACTTCCTTCAACCAAAATTCGCATTTACTGAATTTGGCATAAAGTTGCTTATCTCGCAAAATTTGCAACACAATGCGCAAATGTGAGTCATGCTCTTCTTCATTCCTCGAATATACCAAGATACCATCTATGAACACCACTACGAACCGGTCTAGATAAGGTTGAAAGGCTCGATTCATCATGTCCATAAATGCAGCTGGTGCATTGGTCAAACCAAACGACATAACCAAAAACTCATAATGTCCATAACGAGTTCGGAATGCCGTCATATGAATATCTGCCTCTTTCACCTTGAGTTGATGATAACCCGATCTTAAATCAATCTTGGAGAAAACTGAAGCTCCTCTCAATTGATCAAATAGGTCGTCAATTCTCGGTAATGGATACCTATTCTTGATCGTCAATTTATTCAACTGCCTATAATCAATGCACAAACGCATCGACCCATCCTTCTTCTTGAAGAACAAAACCGGTGCTCCCCACGGGGACACAATCGGTCGAATAAATCCCCGATCTAACAATTCTTGAATATGAGCTTTAAGCTCCGCTAACTCCTTCGGCGCCATTCTATAAGGAGCAATATACACTGGAGCCGTTTCGGGCAAAAGCTCAATGCCAAATTCTACTTCCCGATCTGGAGGTAGACCCGGAAGTTCTTCGGGAAAGACATCTAAAAATTCTTTCACCGTTCTCACACCATCCACCGATAGTTCCTTGGCATCCAAAGCACTAATGAAGGCTAGGAATGCTCCATACCCTTTCCGCACCAACTTCTCTGCCTTCAAAGTAGATACCACATTTGCCAAAAAGTTCCTTTGCTCGCCTATCATTACTACCTCCTCATCATCAACAGTCCTTATTGACATCCGCTTTTCAGCACAATCCAATTGCCCCCGATGCTTCACCAACCAATCCATGCCCAAAATAAGATCAAACTCGCCGAAAGGCAATTCCATCAAATTCGCCAAAAATATTTCTCTTTGAATTTCCAAGGGCACGTCTCTAAACAATTTATTCACGATTACCGACTATCCTAAAGGACTAATTACGGTCATCTCTCTATCGGTAATCTCAGATCTAATATTCAGGTTTCCAAATATGGCACTAGCAATATACGAGTGGGTAGACCCGATATCTATCAAAGCAGTAACAGGTACATCAAAGATGAGGAACGTACCAGTTATTACATCAGGTGCATCGCCATCTTCCCGACGCCTAACCGCATAGACTAACCCCGGCTGTCTTGCCTCCGCGTTACCTCTGAAGCCATTACCTCGACCCGGTGTACCTTGACCACGTCCGTTACCATTACCACCGCGACCCGATCCACGACCTCTCGGTGGCTGCTGAGTACCTCTAGCTGGCTGAGCATCAGGGTTACGAGCTTCACGATTCGTGACGTAAGCGTCGAGGCAATTCTTATACTGATGATCCTTGGAACCACATTTATAACAGGCACCAGTTTTCCTCCAACATTCCCCGGGGTGTCGCTTCCCACAGTCAGCACAGTCCCGACTTTGATTGATAACCACAGGCACTCTAGCTTGAGCTGGCTCATCATTTCGAGGCCTTTTTTGGAACCGTTTAGCAGAACTCGAATACTTAATATCCCTCTCGCCTCTGACTATTTCCCGGTTCTGACATTCTGAATTCTTAGCCTCTTCGGCTATCTTGGCTTACTTCACAAGCGAGGCAAAAATCCGTACTTGTTGTGGGGATATCAATACCCGCAACTCATCATTCAGCCCATCTTCAAAGCATACACAACGCTCATGATCTGTCGGCACTATTGTGCGAGCATATCGGCTCAAACGAAGAAATTCTGCCTCGTAAGTCGCCATCGTCTTATTTCCTTGAACCAAATTCGGAATTCCTTCCTCAGGGCATCTACATAACTTGTCCCAACGTACTTCCCTTGAAAAGTAGCTTTGAAGAAATCCCAAGTAACCAATGCAGCCTCGGTGCCTTCTCGAACAGTAAGCCACCATTGATACGCCTCGTCCCTTAACAAGGACACAGCTCCTCATAGTTTACGCTTTCGGCGGTGCACTCCAAATCATCCATAATCCGCTCTCTGACCTCGAGAGCGATGATACGCAACATTCGGAGCTACACCGAGACACCTCTAAAAACCTCGGCACCACTTGATTTAAGTTGTTCCGAAATTGATCCACGAACTACTGGACCAGTTCTAGTCCCAGCAACCCTTTCAAGGACTCGCAACATTGCTTGATTCAAAGCATTGTCCTCTCTCGAATGGTCATGTGATCCAGTCTCACTCCCGAGTGAAGCAGGTGCATCCATTTCCGGCATATGACCCGGCGCTTCAGTTGCATCACTAGCACCTCGTCCTCTACCACGACCATGTCTACCACGTCCACGACCACGTCCTCTAGTGCTCATAATGACTAATTCGATTTAATCTGATTACAAGTTTTATGAATCAGAATACTATTTCAGTATTTATTAACGATATTTTATGAGATATAAGAGGTAAAGTTGTTTCATAATCACGTCTTATAGTCTCAATCTCTACCGTTTTCGACACCTAAAACTAGAAGTTCTAGAGTGTTCCTATGTTCATATCACAATAATAAACATTTAATATACAAATACTTACTTGGCTTGGTCTTTGGATGCTCGTGGTGCCATACTACCTTTAAAACATAAAGTCTAGAAATTAAAACAGATTTTAAACAAAAAATTTGTTGAACCCAAACCACAGTAGAGTTTTGGCGGCTCGATACCATAAAATGTAACACCCCAAACCTGGCCTATGCGATAAGACCGGACTTGGCATGCCACACAATTCGAACTTACATCTAGTCATCACTTTGCTTTTAATGAAAACAATTCTTCTAAATGATTTTGAAAAAATGGAATTTATCATAAACCGAGACTTATTTGAAAACTATAATTTTAAAACATAAGAATTTACAATTTGATTTTCAGAGAAATAATTGGTGGAAATCTTAAACTTATGAAAGAGTTTTCACAAAATATTTTGGATTAAGTGATATTTAAGAAAATCCTTTTTTCTATTTTTCTTTATACATAAGTTTAAGAAATCATTTATAAAATTTAAATGACCCCATTTAAGTAACTAAAACATATTAAAATTCTATACACGAATAAAAATCCATAAAATTATATACAGAGGCCTTATTACATCGCAATCAAAATAGTACTTGAATAAAAATAAAAATATTAAAAAGAAGTTCAAGTTTATAAAACCCATCATTCGTAGTATGGCCTCCACACGAAGTCATCCCCGCCCAAGCCTCCATCAATTATTATTACGAGAAGGGTAAGAAAAAGCAGGTGAGTTACTTAGAACTCAATGTGTAACCCACTTACATCGTGTCCACGGGGCCAAATCCATTTAAGCATTAAATTGGGCTTGAGCCCATTTACAAAAATACAATATATAAATCAAATATAAAAAAATGCATGTGATATGCAATTCCCAACCAAGCCTAATTTCCATCCGCTACACACCACCCGTACCAACCATCACACTGTGGGGATCAAGTCAACCCACCCCGCTAACACACCAATCACAGGCATTAAGCCATTTAAAATATTTGTCGCAGAGCCACCGAACTAGATTGTGTGAGTCACCGAACTAGATTGTGACGTTGTCATAGAACTAGTTTTTGGCAATGAGCCTTTCTTCTCTTCGTCAATTATCCCAACCCATGCAGTCATGTATATATGGAATGAATCACAATATATTCATAAGGTAAATTTCAACAAAAAGCCCGTATTACAAGTTATCAACTTGGCCCATTAGTCAAAATAACAATTTAACCCATTTAATAATCTAGCAATTTTGGCCCTTATATCAATCTAGCAGTTTTAGCCCATATATCGATCTAGCAATTTTGGCCCATATATCGATCTAGCAGTTTTGGCCCATATATACACATGAGGCCCTTTTCACAATTTTCTCACTTGGCCAATTTATCAAAAATAATTCATATGGCCCAAAATATCACTTTTTAACAATATAGCTTATTAAGGGAAAATTTGTAATTTTCACAACTTTAATACCGTTTTCATGCTTTCACACCAAAAGTGCTAATAAACCGTATTTTCCAAATTTACCGGCTTTACGATTTTTAATCGAATACTTACGGCATAGTATAACCCACGAGATAAGTGTGAAGTTACACACCTGATTACGGTGAGTACTATACTTTCCCGCTCGTCGATACCTAAATATTTATCACGCTTAATTAGAACACTAATATTTAATATAAAGCTATTCTAATGATGAATGATCTAGATCTTTACCCTCGAAATCTCGAACAACAGCTATTTGTGATTTCCCCTCGATCGATAGTTCATAACCCGATGAAGAACCACGAACAGTCAAAGGCTCAGGAGTACGAATGACTTCAAATAATTGATTTTCACCGGATGAGGGTCCACAACCCGGTGGAAAATCTCGGATTACTGAAACAGTCCTTCATTTGAATTTAGAGGGAATAGCAGAATCGCCCCTCTTCCGAACACTATTCACTACTCTTTTCAAACCTATCTTGTTTGCCACAAAATCTTACGTTCACGGAAATGATAATCGAGCGATAATGTCCCCTAAAACGAAATCGATTAGTAGTCCATCTATAATAATATGACGAGTAATATAGAAATCCTTGATAGGAACCCTTACCTTAACACTTCGACTCAATTTCTAGCGTTTCACGATGATTATGAATACTCCGAGTTTGGCCTTCTTTATAACACTATAAAAATGAAAAGATCGTCTAAGAGAAAAGGATAAAGGATGCTATTTTCGGTCAAAAGACCCTCCCAAACTAATATATATTCGGCTAAGAAAAAGAAGAGAATAAAGATTCGAAAAGGGTTCTTACCGATTGATTAAAACGAAGGTTGAAAGAATAATCAACAAATAAGTGAAGAGAAGATTCGGCTTTGAAGGAAAATTGGAGAGAATGGTGTTAGCACCATTCGGCCATGGGGAGAAAGAGATGGGAGACAATGTGTTTTGGGTTTTTCAAATGTGAGAAAGGAGCAAAGAGTGAGATTTTGGACAAGGAAGCATTCGGCAATGGTGAAGAGGAGAAGAAAAGAAAAATGGCCTTTATGCTTTGGTATTTCAGCACAAGGGAGAGAGTGTCTTGAGATGTAAGACAAAAATATGACCAAATGGTAAAAATGAAATGAAATGGCCAAAAGAAACAAAGCTTACCTAATGCTCAAATTCGGCTAAGAGAAAGAGTTTGGAGAGAAAAGAAAATTTCACACAAAATGCTAAGAATTAACCAAAACTAACTCCTAATCCTAGCCAAACTACTAACAAAATTCGGCCATTCCCCCCCTAGCCAAAAAACCGTCCATTTACAATGGCCAAAAGTCAAAGTTTTAGCCACCCAAGAGTTTCCAAGACAACATCCTTGATTCTTGCCTTGTGTTCCCCCTACATTCCATAAGTTTAGGATTTCTTTCCCCAAGTTCAAGCTTACCTTAACCATTAGCCACCTTACCATAAAAGAAATAGTCCAACCTTACCATAAATAAGGCTTGACCGACACATGCCATAAAGGTGCAAAAATTAAAGTCACGAAAATGCAATCCATGGAATTCGAACCTCTCCCCTCAAGCAACACATATGACGCTAACTCTACTTTACTACTAGCTCATCTTATGCTAGTTTTTGACACTTAATTTCCTTAAACATCAAGGTCACTTGTTCCACTTCAATAAAATACTCATTACTAAAATTTATTCTAATTCCGAATAAATCCCGAGCCTTCTCAAGACTATATTAAACACACAAATTGAATCATTCACAAGCTAAGCACTAAAAACATGCAACATATCGATACTCATATTTTTAGGATGTTACACTCAAGGTCGTGCGTCGGATAATTCTTTTCATGAGGCTTCAGTTGTCTCGAGGCATAAGCTATTACTTTGCCTTCTTGCATCAGTACACGTCCCAGACCGTTTAACGAAGCATCACTGTATATTACTGATAAACCGTAAAAGTAACATATTTTAATCCCACATTTAGCATACTTTTGGATGATTTCTCCCTTGATTTATGTAAAAAGGTGCTCTTAATCTTTTCTTTTCATGTTTTATTGTAACACCCCAAACCCGGCCCAAACACTACGACCGAATTTGGTGTGCTACAGAGAAAGTATTTTTTTATAAACACCATACTTAGGTTTATTTTAAAAATATTCATTAAGTCAGATTGTTACCGATTCAGGTGTGCCCGATGGCACGATAACACATTTTGCGATTAAAATTTTAGAAAACATGTGGACTTAATTTAATGTTAAGAAATAGTTTAAACAAATTAATCCAAAACATAGAATAATAAAAATTATATCTAGGAGGCCTTATTACAACTTAATTAAAATAAAACCAACATTAAATAAAATAAAACAAAATCCAAGTTCTTCTAATTAAAATTTCCACTGCATGGCCACCTCGAGTCCATCCGGCTCCATCTCCGCGATCTACTCATCTGCAAAATGTTAAGGGAAAGGGGTGAGTCACCTAGAATCAATGTGTAAATCCCCCACCCGAAAAATACATCTCATACACAATTCATTAATAAACATGCTCATGCAACCCAACCAGCCATCCATACTCCTTTTCTACCCCGTGTGGTCAAAACCACTGATGACTTAAAGTCACAATTTAAATGATGGGGCCAACCCATCGTGTGGTCAAAACCACCGATGACCATAGGTCACAATATATCAAATGTGGTCAAAAACCATTGGTGGTACCAAACCACGGGACTTAGTCGCAAATAATCAATCGTTGTGGTCAAAACCACTGATGACCATAGGTCACAAAATAGTCTGATGGGGCCAACCCATCTTGTGGTCAAAACCACTGACGACAGTCCATAATTCATCCCCCTCCTCTCATCAATCCCACCATTACATGCTTATACATCAAATTTCATAAATCATGTCATAATATTAAACATCATGTGATGGCATGCAAACATATATCAAAAATTACAAGTTCGGGGACTTACCCGATATCCATGATTATGCCACAAGCTAACCACAAACAAAAGATCTAAGGCAAATAATAACAGCATGTAAATTAATAAAGTGTGTAGAGAGATCTTACACACCTGTTACTATCGTAATTCCTAGATCCCGAAAAGCCGATCTACGATGCTAGATCTTGACCCTTTGAGTGGATTTGATTTCCAACAACCCTGAAACCTTATTTAGCCCCTAAGTCCATGGCGCACATATTAGTTTGGCATTTAAACAATAAACTTTTATCAAAGGCCCTTGGCCGAATGTGCTTACCAACTCACCCTTGGAAAAATAAATCCCATAAGCTTCCCACACTTATTGAAAATCGGCAGACCTTTTCCCCCAAAGGAGATTCGGCCCAAGCACAATTGGAGGGCTGGAATTTTGAGAAGAGGAGAAGGGGTATTTGGCTAAGAAGAAACAAACAATCTTTGGAAATTTCTAAGCAAATTTTTGGCTAAGAGTTAGGAGAGAATTGCAAAGACAATGAAGAGAGGAAGAAGAAAAAGAATTTGCTAAAATTATCTCTTAAAAGAGGAGGGTAGACTCGGCTAAAGGAAGCAAGAAAAGCTGGAAGTTTTGAATAGTTTTGGTTATGAAACAATTGAGAATTTGGCAAAGACAAAATTTGGGGAGAAGAAAAGAGTTTTGGTTGAACTTTTGACACTTCTTTGCTATACAAACCGATTATAGACACCCCAAATAGTCCTCAATCAGCCCAACCACCTTGTTTTTGTGATAATTCCAGCCTTGAATTATCCAAGATAATGCAAGGTTTAATCTTCCTCTATCTCCTAATCTTCTTTGAACTATTTAAAAGCAAATAAAATACCTACAATTACCCCCTTCAAAGCCGAATTTGAGAGTCCAAAATTGAACCAACACTCTCCCATTCACGCCAAAGACATTAAAAAAGATAATAATAATAATAATAATAATAAAATACCCAAAGTGCAGCCCAGGGTTCGAACCAAATGACTGGTGAAGGCAACAGACCTCCCTTAACGCCCTTTCCAACCTTCCCAATTGACTTTCATGTCAAATTACCCCACCATTTAATTATAAGGCCTTCTTCCGGCCCTCCTCCTTTTAACGCAAAAAAACCCAAAATAAAATGCTCCTTGCGTCCCTTGTGTCTCGAACCCGAGACCTGCCACTCTTAAACTCTTAAGTGGCGCCCCAAGCCACTCCAACGACTTGGACTTTCATGCTCAAACCTTGCCCGAAATTTCTTTAAAGCCCTATCTCACCTAGCTCCCTCCTTTTAGGTACTTAAAAAAAGATTTTAATACTAAGTCAGGCCTGGCTAGGGTTTAATTCTAGACCTTAGAACATGCCCAATAAATCATAATATTTATTTCTTCAAGCACACACACACACATGGGAACAATTAATTAAATTTTCAAACACCCCTAATTCAGGATGTTACAATTCTACCCTCCTAAAAAATAATTTTGTCCTCGAAATTACTTACTAACGAATAATCGTACATCCTACTCACTGCACTACGCTTATGCTGCGCACTCTGATCTTAACAAATCTAACACATCCCTTAGAACTCATTTCTAACGTCGCGATTTAATCTGATTAAAAAGTTTTATGCATTAGTATTTGTTCCCTTTGTTAAGCATGAACAATTTTATGAAAAGAATTTCTAGAAGTGGTTCTTTCAATCGAACAAAGTTTCAGTTCAAGTTTACTATTCTAATTCAGAGAATCACATTCACATTCATCCACAACATTCACTTCACCACTTTGGGCATTTCTGATCATTCCCTACCCAGGGGTAATTTCGTCATTTTTCCTATAGGGGTGTTTTCGTAAATTTCCAAAGTCAGGGTATTTATTTATTGTGTTTGGCCTATGACCGAGTCCTCTTGGTTAGGGTGAACCAGAAATCTTACGCACAGGTAGGAATCCCGCGAAGAGGAGATGAGTCACAAGGATCGCTTAAATACCAAGCTCTTCCGGATCCAATCCTAGACATGCGCACAGGGGTTACCACACCCTAACTCGGCGACTTGATCGTAGGTTTGTTTAATTAAGCATTTAAAGTCTTATGTCTTTTGTTGGAGTGGGCTAGTCCTAAAATTCAAACACCTATCATACTTTCTACGTCCCATACCTACCCTTCTACCAATAATAATGCATACAAAAGTCAGAAGTACTTACCTGGGCGGATTGGTGCCGGAGACTCGGGCCATGCTGTTCAAAACAAAAATCATTTTCACAAGGGCCTACCAAAACATTTTGGGCCTTGGGCCCCCACAGCCGAGCTTTGAACTGGGCTCTGATACCAATTTGTAACACCCCAAACCCGGCCCAAACACTACGACCGAATTTGGTGTGCTACAGAGAAAGTATTTTTTTTTTGAAAATCCCTTTAGGCCAAATTAACTTTTTGATAAAAGATAGCGTCCGATTTAAACATTTGAGGTGTACAAACACCATACTTAGGTTTATTTTAAAACTATTCATTAAGTCGATTATTACCGATTCGTGTGTGCTGCGATGGCACGATAAAACATTTTGCGATTAAAATTTTAGAAAACATGTGGACTTAATTTAATGTTAAGAAATAGTTTAAACAAATTAATCCAAAACATAGAATAATAAAAATTATATCTAGGAGGCCTTATTACAACTTAATTAAAATAAAACCAACATTAAATAAAATAAAACAAAATCCAAGTTCTTCTAATTAAAATTTCCATTTGCATGGCCACCTCGAGTCCATCAGGCTCCATCTCCGCGATCTACTCATCGCAAAATGTTAGGGAAAGGGGTGAGTCACCTAGAATCAATGTGTAAATCCCCACCCGAAAAATACATCTCATACACAATTCATTAATAAACATGCTCATGCAACCCAACCGACCATCCATACTCCTTTTCTACCCCGTGTGGTCAAAACCACCGATGACTTAAAGTCACAATTTAAATGATGGGGCCAACCCATCGTGTGGTCAAAACCACCGATGACCATAGGTCACAATATATCAAATGTGGTCAAAACCATGGTGGTACCAAACCACCGGGACTTAGTCGCAAATAATCAATCGTCGTGGTCAAAACCATCGATGACCATAGGTCACAAAATAGTCGATGGGGCCAACCCATCTTGTGGTCAAAACCAGCGACGACAGTCCATAATTCATCCCCCTCCTCTCATCAATCCCACCATCACATGCTTATACATCAAATTTCATAAATCATGTCATAATATTAAACATCAAGTGATGGCATGCAAACATATACCAAAAATTACAAGTTAGGGGACTTACCCGATATCCATGATTATGCCACAAGCTAACCACAAACAAAAGATCTAAGGCAAATAATAACAGCATGTAAATTAATAAAGTGTGTAGAGAGATCTTACACACCTGTTACTATCGTAATTCCTAGATCCCGAAAGGCCGATCTACGATGCTAGATCTTGACCCTTTGAGTGGATTTGATTTCCAACAACCCTGAAACCTTATTTAGCCCCTAAGTCCATGGCGCACATATTAGTTTGGCATTTAAACAATAAACTTTTATCCAAGGCCCTTGGCCGAATGTGCTTACCAACTCACCCTTGGAAAAATAAATCCCGCAAGCACACTTATTGAAAATCGGCAGCACCTTTTTCCCCCAAGGGAGATTCGGCCCAAGCACAATTGGAGGGCTGGAATTTTGAGAAGAGGAGAAGGGGTATTCGGCTAAGAAGAAACACAAGAATGCTGGAAATTTCTAAGCAAATTTTTGGCTAAGAGTTAGGAGAGAATCGCAAAGACAATGAAGAGAGGAAGAAGAAAAGAATTTGCTGAAATTATCTCTTAAAAAGGAGGGTAGACTCGGCTAAAGGAAGCAAGAAAAGCTGGAAGTTTTGAATAGTTTTGGCTATGAAACAATTGAGAATTCAAAGAAGAAAGAAAATTTGGGGAGAAGAAAAGAGTTTTGGTTGAACTTTTGACACTTCTTTGCTATACAAACCGATTATGGGACAGCCCCAAAGAGTCCTCAATCAGCAACCACCTTGTTTTTGTGATAATTCCAGCCTTGAATTATCCAAGATAATGCAAGGTTTAATCTTCCCTCTATCTCCTAATCTTCTTTGAACTATTTAAAAGCAAATAAACTACCTACAATTACCCCCTTCCAGCCGAATTCTAAAAGGATTAAACAAGCATTATCCTTGCCCACTTGAGAGTCCATAAGCCGTCCACTATCTCCTTTCTTTGATGCAAAAGGCCAAAAATTAAATCCCACTTCTGGCTGCCAACGTGAATCGAACCTCAGCCCTCACTGCTGCAAGCTGCCATACGCCCCAAGCCACTCTGCCAAGGCGTTTCTTTGTGATATGATTCACCCAAAACTTCTTTTAAGACCTCTTTTCGTAGCTCCCCCTTGCCTTAACGCCAAAGAAAAATAAAAACATGCCCATGCCGCCAACGGGATTCGAACCAAGGCCCTTGCCCAGGCGTCATTCCAGGCCCTTAAGTGGCGTCCTTAAGCCACTTTACCAAGCCCCCTTTTGTGACCCAAAACGCCCACAAATTATTCTTAAGGCCTCCTCAGCCTAATTTCCTCTTTTTACACTTAAATCCAAATTTTTTTCAAAGCTTTCACCCTCATTCTAAAGTTCTAAAAACTCTTAAAACATCTCCAAATACCCTTAAAACCCACTAGCACTTGGGTTATGCTCCAAACGCATAACCCCTAATCTAGGATGTTACAGTTCTACCCTCCTTAAAAATAATTTCATCCTCGAAATTACTTACTAACGAATAATCGTACATCCTAACTCACACAAGACTACGCTTATCTGCGCACTCTGATCTTAACAAATCTAACACATCCCCTAGAACTCATTTCTAACGTCGCGATTTAATCTGATTAAAAAGTTTTATGCATTAGTACTAGAAGTGGTTCTTTCGATCGAACAAAGTTTCAGTTCAAGTTTACTATTCTAATTCAGAGAATCACATTCACATTCATCCACAACATTCACTTCACCACTTTGGGCATTTCTGATCATTCCCTACCCTAGGGGTATTTTCGTCATTTTCTTACAGGGGTATTTTCGTAATAAATCAGAGGAATTTTGAAACTTTAATAAATCAAGACATTTTGAAATTTCCCCAAGACTGGAGGGTATTTTCAAAAATTTCGTAAATTAAAGGTATAGCAGAATTTTTGGAAACCAGGGGTAATTTTGTAAATTTAATAAATCAGGGATATTTTAACAGTTGTAAAACTCTGAGGGTTATTTTTGAGAGTTTCTCTTTTTAAAATGATGATGTTGCAAAAATTTTAGAAATCAGGTTCATTTTGGTAATTTTGCAAGTTGAGGGCATTTTTCGTAATTTTGCCACTAGGGACATTTTGGTAATTTTGGTAAGTCAAAAATATTTTGAAAACTTTTCCAAAAATAAATTTTTGCTACTATTTAAAGGAGTATTGCAATGATTTTTAAAATTAGGGTTTTCATAAAACATGGCTAATCCCTTTCGGGTTTTTATTCAGTATGTTTAGCCTATGACCGAGTCCTCTTGGTTAGGGTGAACCGAAGCTACGCACCAGGTAGGATTCCTACGAAGAGGAGGTGAGTCACGAGGATCGCTTAAATACCAAGCTCTTCCCGGATCAATCCTAGACATGCGCACCAAGGTTACTACACCTAACTTCGGCGACTTGGTCCTAGGTTTGTTTAATTAAGCATTTAAAGTCTTATGTATTCATTTGGGGTAAACTAGTCCTAAAATTCAAACACCTATCATACTTTCTATGTCCCATACCTACCCTTCTCTGAGATAATAATCCACACGAAGTTAGAGGTACTTACAGGCGGATTGGTCTTGGGAGACTCACATTTGCCATCTTTGTCTAAAACCAAAACCATTTTCACAAAGGCCTACTAAAACATTTTGGGCCTTGGGCCCCCCACAGCCGAGCTTTGAACCTGGCTCTGATACCAATTTTGTAACATAATAAGCAATGCTAACTAATAAAGTGTGTAAGAGTTTTAAACTTGAGGTTACCACACCCTAACTCGGCGACTTGATCGTAGGTTTGTTTAATTAAGCATTTAAAGTCTTATGTCTTTTGTTGGAGTGGGCTAGTCCTAAAATTCAAACACCTATCATACTTTCTACGTCCCATACCTACCCTTCTACCAATAATAATGCATACAAAAGTCAGAACTACTTACCTGGGCGGATTGGTGCCGGAGACTCGGGCCATGCTGTTCAAAACAAAAATCATTTTCACAAGGGCCTACCAAAACATTTTGGGCCTTGGGCCCATGTGAGAGCTTTGAACTGGGCTCGATACCAATTTGTAACACCTCAAACCCGGCCCAAACACTACGACCGAATTTGGTGTGCTACGAGAGAAAGTAGTTTTTTTTGAAAATCCCTTTAGGCCAAATTAACTTTTGATAAAAGATAGCGTCCGATTTAAACATTTGAGGTGTATAAACACCATACTTAGGTTTATTTTAAAAATATTCATTAAGTCAGATTGTTCTGGATTCAAAGTGTGCCCGATGTCACGATAAAACATTTTGCGATTAAAATTTTAGAAAACATGTGGACTTAATTTAATGTTAAGAAATAGTTTAAACAAATTAATCCAAAACATAGAATAATAAAAATTATATCTAGGAGGCCTTATTACAACATAATTAAAATAAAACCAACATTAAATAAAATAAAACAAAATCCAAGTTCTTCTAATTAAAATTTCCACTGCATGGCCACCTCGAGTCCATCCGGCTCCATCTCCGCGATCTACTCATCTGCAAAATGTTAAGGGAAAGGGGTGAGTCACCGAGACTCAATGTGTAAATCTCCCACCCGGAAACTACATCTCATACACAATTCATTTATAAACATGCTCATGGAACCCAACTAGCCATCCATACTCCTTTTCTACCCCGTGTGGTCAAAACCACTGATGACTTAAAGTCACAATTTAAATGATGGGGCCAACCCATCGTGTGGTCAAAACCACTGATGACCATAGGTCACAATATATCAAATGTGGTCAAAACCACTGGTGGTACCAAACCACTGGGACTTAGTCGCAAATAATCAATCGTTGTGGTCAAAACCACTGATGACCATAGGTCACAAAATAGTCTGATGGGGCCAACCCATCTTGTGGTCAAAACCACTTACGGCAGTCCATAATTCATCCCCCTCCTCTCATCAATCCCACCATCACATGCTTATACATCAAATTTCATAAATCATGTCATAATATTAAACATCATGTGATGGCATGCAAACATATATCAAAAATTACAAGTTAGGGGACTTACCCGATATCCATGATTATGCCACAAGCTAACCATAAACAAAAGATCTAAGGCAAATAATAACAGCATGTAAATTAATAAAGTGTGTAGAGAGATCTTACACACCTGTTACTATCGTAATTCCTAGATCTCGAAAAGCCGATCTACGATGCTAGATCTTGACCCTTTGAGTGGATTTGATTTCCAACAACCCTGAAACCTTATTTAGCCCCTAAGTCCATGGCGCACATATTAGTTTGGCATTTAAACAATAAACTTTTATCAAAGGCCCTTGGTCGAATGTGCTTACCAACTCACCCTTGGAAAAATAAATCCCGCAAGCACACTTATTGAAAATCGGTAGGACCTTTTTCCCCCAAGGGAGATTCGGCCCAAGCACAATTTGAGGGCTGGAATTTTGAGAAGAGGAGAAGGGGTATTCGGCTAAGAAGAAACAGCAATGCTGGAAATTTCTAAGAAAATTTTTGGCTAAGAGTTAGGAGAGAATTCGGCAGCACAATGAAGAGAGGAAGAAGAAAAAGAATTTGCTGAAATTATCTCTTAAAAGAGGAGGGTAGACTCGGCTAAAGGAAGCAAGAAAAGCTGAAAGTTTTGAATAGTTTTGGCTATGAAACAATTGAGAATTCAGCAGACAAAATTTGGGGAGAAGAAAAGAGTTTTGGTTGAACTTTTGACACTTCTTTGCTATACAAACCGATTATAGACTGACCCCAAAGAGTCCTCAATCAGCAACCACCTTGTTTTTGTGATAATTCCAGCCTTGAATTATCCAAGATAATGCAAGGTTTAATCTTCCCTCTATCTCCTAATCTTCTTTGAACTATTTAAAAGCAAATAAACTACCTACAATTACCCCTTCCAGTAGAATTTGAGAGTCTAAAATTGAACCAACACTCTCCCATTCACGCCATGTGACATTAAAAAAGATAATAATAATAATAATAATAAAATACCCAAAGTGCAGCCCACAGGGGTTTGAACCAGCACGACCTAGTGAAGGCAATAAAGCATGACCTCCATAACGCCCCTTTCCAACCTTCCCAATTGACTTTCATGTCAAATTACCCCACCATTTAATTATAAGGCCTTCTTCCTGCCCTCCTCCTTTTAACGCAAAAAAAAAACCCAAAATAAAATGCTCCTTGCGTCCCTTGTGTCTCAAACCCGAGACCTGCCACTCTTAAACTCTTAAGTGGCGCCCCAAGCCACTCCAACGACTTGGACTTTCATGCTCAAACCTTGCCCGAAATTTCTTTAAAGCCCTATCTCACCTAGCTCCCTCCTTTTAGGTACTTAAAAAAGATTTTAATACTAAGGTCAGGCCTAGCTCGGGTTTAATTCTAGACCTTAGAACATGCCCAATAAATCATAATATTTATTTCTTCAAGCACACACACACATGGGAACAATTAATTAAATTTTCAAAGACCCCTAATTCAGAATGTTACATTTATACTCAGGAAAGCACCGGAGGATGGAAAGAACGAGAAACGTGCTCTAAACGGACCAAATTGGGCCAAAGTGAAAATTGACACGACTTGGACTTGAGCCAACACGGCCGTGTCTCCTTGATAAGACTAGAACACGGCCTGATTATGATTCACACAGGCGTGTCACCTCATCAAAAGTCCGAACACGACCTAAAGACGATTCACACGGGCGTGTGCCATGGCCGTGTCCCTGTCGCGGAGAAGAGCAATTTCACTCGGAAAAGGATACTTAGGGGCAAAGAAACCTATTTCAAAAGCCTATATAAACACCCTAAGTATAAACTAGAAGAGGCGGTGAGCTAGGCCAAGGGCCAGCCTGAAAAGGTCAAATTTGTGGGAAACACTCAAGATAGCCAGTTGATCCATCTCAGAAAGCGGAATTCTACTCAAGATGGTGGATCTTTCCTTCAATTCCTTCAGGGGTTTTAGGATTTCTTATGTTTTGTTTTATCTTTTCCTCTGAGATGTTTTCTTTTATTGTTATGAACTAAACCCTTCAGATACCTGAAGGGGATGAAACTTAGATGAATCTTGTTATCGTTTGCTGAACTATATGATAAATACTTGATTTGTTCTTAATTATGTGTTCTTAATTCTTGTGTTGATATTTCTGGGATATTGATTCAAGTCTGATATGCTTAGGTGGAGGAGCAAAAGTCCCTGCTTAAGAGTAGATCTAGCATAATTAAGCGGAGTTTATCGCGCGCCTAGAGATAGGGTGATGAGATTTTGCCGGATTAGGGTGAAACCTAATATGGGAGTCCATAGATCGAGTTAATGCAATTCTAGGGGTGTGAATTAGAAAGAGATTTCAATTAATCAACCTAGGGTTAGACATTATTCGCTTCGAGAGAGAGGGTTTAATATACATTAGGAGTCTTACGGATCAAGTCAAGTGAATAAATCGTGCTGTTCAGAGTTAGATAACAAGTGAAGTCTAGGTGGATTCTTCCTAAGTGTATCGTCTTAATCAACCGAGTTTTTCCAACAAAGATTTCCCCAATTCATTCTTTTTGTCTTTGCGTCTTTAGCTTAGTAGTTAGTTAAATTTAGATTAAATAACAACTTCACTTATTTTAGGCTAGATAATAAAAAGAAAGTTAGTATTAGTACTTTTGGTTCCTTTGGGTTCGACAATCTAGTCTTGCCTAAGCTATACTACTGTTCGATAGGTGCACTTGCCTCAATCGTTGTTATAGCTAGTTCCAGGTTCGATCATTCTTTTTATAAATTTAAAACTCTGAAATCACAGCGATCAAGTTTTTGGCATCGTTGCCGGGGAACTAAAATATTAAGAAAGCTCTATTTTTATTACTTTAGCCATTATTTTCCGTAATTTACTTTTATTTTTATTCTTATTTTTATTTTTTTTTTGTTTTTAACTTTGCTAAATTTTCTTTCTTTCTTTTCCTAGCAGGTACCTCTAGTTTATGACTAGAAGGAACCCGAGAGGACCACTAGTATACGACAGTGATATTGAAGCTACCGCTCGCAGAGAATCGAGAGAAATTAGGCGAGCCCTAAATTACGAGAAAAAGTGCGAGCAGATCCAATCCTCTTGAAGGGATGGACGAGAATAATCCACCACCACAAGATGTGGCGAGAAAATAATGCTCCGCGTACTATGTATGATTATGCTAAACCTCATTTAACAGGAGCAGAATCAAGTATTGTTAGGCCTGCTATAGCTATTAATAATTTTGAATTAAAGCCTAACACTATACAAATGATTCAACAATTTGTTCAATTTGATGGTTTACAGGAAGAAGACCCAAATACTCATATAGCTAATTTTTTAGAGTTCTGTGATACCTTCAAAATAAATGGCGTTTCTGGTGATGCCATCCGTCTTCGGTTATTTCCCTTTTCATTAAGGAATAAAGCCAAACAGTGGTTAAACTCGTTACCATGAGGGTCAATCACTACATGGGATCAAATGACCAAAAATTTTTTATTAAAATATTTCCCACTGGCCAAAACGGCCAAATTACGGAATGATATCCCTTCTTTTGTGCATATGGATTTAGAGACATTATACGACGCATGGGAGAGATACAAGGATCTCTTGAGAAGGTGTCCGCAAATTGGTTTACCCTTGTGGCTCCAAGTCTAAACTTTCTATAACGGTGTAAACCCCTCAACGAGGCAACTAATTGATTCAGCCGCCGGTGGAACCCTGAACAATAGAACTCCTGAAGCAGCTTACGAGTTTATTGAAGAGATGTCACTGAATAACTATCAGTGGCAGGTTACAAGGACAAAACCAACAAAATCAGCCGGAGTTTTCAACCTTGACGTAGTAACCATGCTATCAACACAGGTAGAGATGATGAATAAAAAGCTTGATAGTTTGTGTTCTTTGCAGGTACATCTAGTAATGCAGTGCGAAGCAAGTGGAACTGTGGCGAATCCACGAGCACGCACCTACTACCTGAGCTGCACAGAAAGTGAACAGATGAACTATATAGGTAATAATTTCAGATCTAATAACAACTCTTATAATAATACTTATAATCCAGGTTGTAGGAACCACCCAAATTTTTCATGGGGAGGACAAGGAAATCAAGGAATTCAAAGACAAAAACCTCCTCAAAATTTCCAAAATCAGCCCTACCCACAGGAAAAGAGGCCGAACCTTGAAGAGATGCTGACAAAATTCATGGCAGCCACAGATAACCGTCTCCAAGACACTGAAACCACCCTTAAGAATCAACAGGCATCAATTAAAGTGATCGAGAACCAAGTTGGGGAACTTACTGAGTCAGTTGGACAACTTACTAAGATGGTTTCTGAAATTCGATCAGAGATTTTTTCTAAAGGAACAGAGCAGTAAAAGTAAAGATTTACACGAGAAGTGGAAAGGAGTTAGTCAAACCAAAAAAAAAATACCACATGAAGATGACAAAGCAAAGGATGAGGGAGTTGATGATGTAACTCCAGTGCGCAAAGAAAGTAAACCACCAATCCCATACCCAGCAAAGTTGAAGAAAGACCGATTAGATGCCCAATAAGCGTAAATTTCTTGAACTTTTTAAACAAATACATATTAACTTACCCTTTGTTGAAGCCATTTCACAGATGCCGACGTACGCAAAATTCTTAAAAGAACTCCTGACTAATAAAAAGAAGCTTGAAGAAGTATCAACAGTGGAGCTTAATGAAGAATGTTCAGCCATCCTCCAAAACAAGTTACCAACCAAATTAAAAGACCCAGGAAGTTTTACTATTCCCTATTTAATTGGTAATTTAAATATTAAGAAAGCATTAGCTGATCTAGGAGCCAGTATTAATTTAATACTTTACAAAATGTTTAAACAACTAGATCTTGGGGAACCAAAACCCACTAGGATGAGTATTCAGTTAGCTGATAGATCTATTAAATATCCTAGAGGAGTTATCAAAGATATCTTGGTAAAAATTGATAAATTTATTTTCCCTGTTGATTTTGTTGTGCTTGACATGGATGAGGACATTGAGGTTCCCTTAATTTTAGGGCGCCCTTTTTTAGCTACTGCTAGGGCTGTTATTGATGTAGGTGACAGTAAACTTGCATTAAGGATAGGTGATGAGGAAATTATTTTTCAAATTTATGATGCCATGCGATATTCTAGAGAATAAGATGATTCCTGTTATTTTGTTGATACCACTGATCATATCATTCAAAACTCATTACAAGAAATTATACATGATGACACGATGGAACTGTGCCTGACTCAAGAAGAAGGGGAAGAAGATGAAGTTGACGAGCTGAATTTAAATACATCTTCATCTAGACATACGAAAGAAGAGAGCATTAAATTCAATAACGAACTAAAACAAAAACCCTCTATTGATGAGCCGCCCAAATTAGAATTAAAACAGTTTCCGAAACACTTAGAATATGCATTCCTCGGGGAAAATTCTACGCTACCGGTAATTATCTCTTCAGAATTAGAACCCAAGGAAAAAGAGGAGTTGATATAGGTACTAAGAGAACATAAAAGAGCCATAGCTTGGAAAATCTCTGACATTAAGGGAATAAGCCCATCGTTTTGCACCCACAAAGTTTTAATGGAAGAGGACTACAAGCCATGTGTGCAACCTCAAAGACGATTGAATCCCAATATAAAAGAAGTTGTGAAAGCTGAGGTACTTAAACTTCTAGATGCTGGAATAATTTATCCTATTTCTGACAGCAATTGGGTAAGTCTTGTGCAGGTTGTTCAAAAGAAAGGAGGAATGAAGGTGGTAGCCAACGAAAAGAATGAACTAATTCCCACCAGAACAGTCACAGGTTGGAGAGTTTGCATTGATTATAGGAAGCTGAACGACGCCACTAGAAAAGATCACTTTCCTTTACCCTTCATTGATCAAATGTTAGAAAGGTTATCTGGGCATATGTACTATTGCTTCCTAGATGGACTTTCCGGTTATTTCCAAATCCCAATAGCACCTGAAGATCAAGAGAAAACAACATTCACATGCCCATACGGTACATTTTCTTATCGTAGAATGCCTTTTGGATTATGTAATGCTCCTGCTACTTTTCAGCGTTGCATGTTAGCAATCTTTGACGAACTTGTGGAAGACATTATGGAGGTATTTATGGATGATTTTTCGGTATTCGGTAATTCTTTCCATCTTTGCCTTAAAAATTTAAAACGAGTTCTAATGAGATGTGAAGAAACAAACCTTGTTTTAAATTTGGAAAATACCACTCTATGGTACAAGAGGGAATTGTATTGGGACATAAAATTTCTAGTAAGGGAATCGAGGTAGATAAAGCAAAGGTCGAAACCATAGAAAAATTACCTCCCCCTAGTTCAGTTAAGGCTATTAGAAGCTTTTTAGGACATGCAGGATTTTACAGAAGATTTGTTAAAGATTTTTCTAAAATAGCTAAGCCTCTAACGAAATTGCTAGAAAAAGACGTACCTTTTAAGTTTAATCAGGAATGTTTAGATGCATTTAATATTCTTAAAGAGAAATTAATAAACGCCCCAATTATAATTGCCCCTGATTGGAATCTCCCTTTTGAACTAATATGTGATGCGAGTGACTTTACAGTAGGTGCAGTTTTAGGACAGTGAAGAGACAAGCACTTCCAGCCGATCTATTACGCTAACAAGACATTAACAGTCGCGCAAAAAAATTATACCACCACTGAAAAAGAATTACTAGCTGTGGTCTTTGCATTTGATAAATTCAGACAATATTTAGTATTATCTAAAGTTGTCATTTACACTGACCACTCCGCTCTTCGTTATCTTTTAACTAAACCTGATGCAAAACCTCGACTCATAAGATGGATTTTACTTTTACAGGAATTTGATTTGGAAATACAGGATAAGAAGGGAGCTGAAAACCTTGCAGCAGATCACCTCTCCAGGCTTGAGAACCCACACATCGAAGAGCTCGACGAAAGAGAGATAAATGACTCGTTCCCTGAAGAACGACTCTTTTCTATAACCAACTTCAAGGTACCATGGTTTGCAGATATTGCAAATTATTTAGCGGCTAACATCTTACCAAAAAGGTTAACACATCATCAAAACAAACGATTCTTTGCTGATGCGAAAAACTATTTTTGGGAAGATCCTTTTCTTTTCCGCATATGTGCAGATCAAGTAATTCGGAGATGCGTTACAAGGGTGGAAGCAAGCAAAATCCTGGAACATTGCCATTCAGGACCTTCAGGAGGGCACTACAGTGGCATTAAGACAGCACATAAAATACTCGAATCAGGTTTTTATTGGCCCACTCTATTCAAAGATGCCAATGGGTATGTCACTTACGTGTGATAAATGCCAAAAGAACAGTAATGCTTCTAAACGTGATGAAATGCCTCAAACATATATACTATCATGTGAAATATTTGATGTATGGGGTATTGATTTTATGGGTCCATTCCCTAGTTCATTTGGAAATAAATACATCCTAGTGGCAGTTGATTACATGTCAAAATGGGTGGAAGCTGAAGCTTTACCTACCAATGATGCTAAAGTAGTAGTTAAGTTTCTCAAGAAATTGTTCTCTCGATTTGGAACACCTAGAGCTATCATTAGTGATAGGGGCACTCATTTCTGTAATACTCAATTTGACAAAGTCTTAAAAAAATATGGAGTACACCACAGGATAGCTACCCCATATCACCCTCAGACCAGTGGGCAAGTTGAAGTATCAAACCGAGAACTTAAACGCATCCTAGAAAAAACGGTTGAATCAAACAGAAAATATTGGGCAATAAAAGTAGATGACGCTTTATGGGCCTATAGAGTAGCCTTTAAAACCCCTTTAGGAACATCCCCATACAAACTTGTCTACGGGAAAAGCTGTCATCTACCATTTGAGTTAGAACACAAAGCTTTTTGGGCTATAAAATTTTTAAATTACGATCTTAAAGCTGCGGGAAAGAAAATAATGATGCAGATGAATGAGCTAAATGAATGGAAAGCTGATGCCTACGAGAACTCGAAGCTATACAAGGAGGCAACAAAGCGACGCCATGATGCTCGTCTAAAGAAATCGAAACAATTCGAAGTAGGGGACTTGGTCCTGCTATACAACTCAAGGCTTAAATTGTTTCCTGGGAAACTGAAATCAAGATGGTCAGGCCCATTCATGATTAAAACAATCATTCCCTATGGCACAATCGAGGTAACTCATCCCACTCAAGGCACATTCAAGGTAAATGGTCACCGACTCAAAATCTATAATGGTGAAGATTTTAGGGGTATGAGAGAGGAGCTTCAGCTCCGTGAACTTTCTTCTAGAAATGAAAACAGGGTAAGTCTAGCTTAAGACTTTAAACAAACGCTTCTCGGGAGGCAACCCGAGCACTAACCTCACTAACATTAGATTCTTAATTTTTAGCATTTAATCCCATACTAATTAATCCAATAAAGTGCAGGTTTTAGACCACACGACCTTGCACACGGGCGTGCCCGTGGCCGTGTGGAAGCCAGGGGACAAACCACGGGCGTGCTAGTAGCCGTGCACGACAAGGAAGGAATTTTTTTCCCAACACGGGCTGCGATAATAGTCCATGCCTGTGCTGACTTTCCGTGGACTATACTCACTTACCAAACACGAGCAAGACACGCTCGTGCTGAGCAACCGTGGACTATACTGACTTGTCGAACACGGGCTAAACACGCCCGTTCTAAACAACCGTGTGAAGAAGAACACGGGCGTGGCACCTTGACCACGGTCGTGGCAAAACACCTTGAACGCGCCCAAAATTAAAAATCACGAAAAACACAGGCTGATTAAAATCAAACACGGGCGTGGCCCCTGCCCGTGCTCTCACCCCTATTTAAGGAACATAAACTCTCATCTTCCCCAACCCTAACCGATTCTCTCAACACTCTCCCTCCCTAATCCGGCCACCACAAAGAAATCACCACCATTTTGACCCCCATAACTCCTCCACCTCCCCTCCTCTCAAATACCCATACAAAAACTCAGCCACGCCCATGTCAAACAGGAGCCCATGCCCTCGCCACCGCCGTGCGTATCCAGAAATTTCACAGCACACGATCGTGCACCACCGTCCACGACTGTGCTTCGCCGTTCACGTCACCACACACCCCAAAACACTGCTGGTCACCCTTCAATATTTCATTTTTCTATCTATTTAATGATTGTTTGATTAAATTTTCATATTATTTAGTTTCTTTTTACTATTAGTATTATTTATTTTTTTAGAATAATTCCTTGAATTTTAGAACTAATTAACTATTTAAAATTTCATGTTATTTAGTTTCCTTTTCCTATTATTGTTATTTACTCTTAAGTTTAATTCCTTGCAATTTTAAAATTCATTCGATTGCTATTTTTCTTAAGATATTAGAATTAGATAGAATTAATAACTGACGAATTGGTTGCCCATGGTTAAAATAGTCGTATTTAGCCTTTGAATATTTCAGGTTTAGATAAAAGTACTTGAAAAAAAATTTTACTTGAATATTACTTATTTTCAGGTACAATGTCATCATCAAGAGGATAGCGAACCGCAGCCGCCACTTCCAAGAAACGAAAGGGACCCGGCTCGTCCTCTACCAGTGCCTCCTCCGAAGTGCGCCACTAATTCTTTCAATTTACTCAAGAGCCACAAGAAGAACGATATAAGACACTATGGGCACGACCTCTCAGCACCGGTAGATGCATCGATTGGGCCACGTTAGAGCAGGTCCGGCTCGCAGACGATGTCCGAGCACTTCTTACAATCGAGCCGTGGGACCAATTCTTTACCATCATTGAGCCCACATACTTGGAACTTACCTTAGAGTTTTGCGCTACTTTTCAAATACAGACGGTGATGGCGCAATACGATGATCCGGGCACGATTCAATTCCGTCTAGGAGGCACTGTACGATGACTAAACATACCACAATTTAGGGCCACACTCGGACTGTATACGGATGCCTTCGTAACAGAGAATGATCTCTCTGAGCTACACCACCACATCCACCATACCCCCGTCAGCTGTTGGTACGACTTAGCCCCCCACAAGGCCAACTACGATCCCAGTCGCTCCAAGGCGACAGCCCTTGTCCCGTCCTTGCGGTACATCCATGCCATTTTGGCTCACACTATTACAGGACGACGCGAGAGCACCGGCATGGTGAATACTCACGACGTCTACTACCTGTGGTGCATGTCGAACGGGCACATTTTCGATCTTGCATATTTCATAGCCCGTGCGATTCAGCACTAGACGGAGCCACACAGGAGGGGGATTCTATCGATGGGTCCATACATCACACGGTTGGCTCGATACTTTGGCCTCCTCAACACCGATGCCCAAAGTTCCTCCCTCACACTGATTGGGCAGATGGCACCCCAGGGCATCCAGACAATGTTAAACATGAGGATGATCAAATATCGTCGTGGGACCGATCCTCTTCAATACCGATTAGCCCTCCCCACTAACGAGGAGGAGCCCGAGGACATTACTGATGATGCCCCACCACCACAGGAGGCACCACTCCCGAGCCAGCGGCCCTCCCATACAGCAGCTTCACTCTCGGACATTTCTGCACGCCTTACTCAGTTCGAGTGAAACACCCCAAACTCGGCCCACGAGCCTTGACTGGATCTGGTATGTTCCTTGAGTAAAATGGTTAAAAACTTGTTTGTTTCTTTGGAAAACTTTGGGTGATTTAGGAGAAAAATTTGGATTGGGTTCAAATTGAAAACATCGTTATTCTCGAAGATTAGGCTTTATTAAGACTTTATTGTTATATTTCAAAACCATAAGTTAAAGGAAAAAGTCGAGTTTTTAGAGTTTACTATTTAAATTGAAAATCATTTGTGTTAGGTGTTAAACATTTAAAGATTTATTTTTAAGAAAAGTTGCTTAAACTTTAAATTGATAAAAATTGTTTCATAATAAAATAAATAAAAATGCATGCATAATCAGTTTATAGCTATGGCCTTATTACAATAAAACAAAACCCGAATAAATCCAAAATACTTAGAAATAAAATGTCCAAAATTAAAATAAAGTCTGAGTTGAACATGGCCACCACTAAGCTCCTGCCGACCCGGTCCGTTACTGAGTGTCACCTAAAAAATATCCCACAACAGGTGAGTCAAAGCAGACTCAAAGTGTGTATAACCAACATCGAGTCCCAACGATTCAGCATATCATATCATATCATACATATATATAACAGATAGAAATAATGATGCAAACCCGAACCCATACCTAGATAACCATCCGCTACACATCACTCGTACCAACCATCATACCGTGGGGACTACTAAGTCGACCCTCCATCCGCTACACATCATCGGCGATGCGCTGCGCAGATGACTTGCTCATCGCCCTTATAAATTTTGTGGCATAGCCACAGACATTATTTTGTGACATAAGTCACCACATTTAGATTTCGTGACATGAGTCACCACATTCGAGATATTGTGGTATAAACCACGAGATCACTTCCCTTTCCACATAACCCATATGCCCCATGTCACAATGAATATGCAATATCATGCCTTATGCCTTATTCCACATTCTTATCGATATTCACATATGTACCATATTCCAAATATTCATATCATAATATTATTCATATAATTTATTAACATAATGTTAAGGTTACTTACCTGGGTACTTTGTACCATCACATGGTACCTTTGCCCACTTTTCACATTATTATAAACACATATATTAAATTGATGCCATAAATCTATTAAGAGTTAGTGTGGGGTACACACCTGGTTTACTTAACGAATTCACTGAAATCCCGAAAATCCCGATCTAAACCTCTAGTTCCTTAGTTCCTTGCTACCGATTTGATTACTAATCAAATCCCGAAACTTTGTGATGTTCCCTCTTGTAATCGGCCAACTACTAATTCACTTAACCGGTTAATTTCGGCTTTTGAATAAATAAGAAATAGATCTGAATCACCAAATATGGCCTTAGCCGAATGTCAGATTCACTTACCTTGTGGATCTAAATCCCGAAAAGTGTCCCTTGGTTGGTATCTGTCGAAATACCTAGAAAAATCAAATCCCGAATGATCTCCCTAGAAGTTGGCTACCCCAAAATCCCGAAAAGATCCTTCATAGTTTCGGCCAAAGAGTGATATTGGGATTAGTTCCTAAGTTTCGGCTAAAAGAAAAGAAAGGAAATTGAATAGCATCTGATCTTACCCTTAATGCTGTAGTCGACTGCTCCCTTGCTTAAATCCACAGTGAAATTCGGCTATGGCTAGAAAGAACTTGCTTTTGGCTTTTGAGATTTGCGAAAAGAAGAAGAGAAAGGTTGAGTAATTTCGACAATGGTGATAGATAAAGATTCGGCTAGCACAAGGGATGTTTCGGCTTTTGATGCTAGGAAGAAATCGGCTAGAAAAGAAAAACTTTGAGAAAAGAAGAGGAGGAGAATTCGGCCAGAGAAAGAGATGAGAAAATAAAAGAAAAACAAGGAAAAAGATGAATACTCTGCTGATAAATTTGCCTACCCACTCAAACACTAGATTTACCTTGTTATTCTCCTATTTTTCCTCTTCCTTGCACATTCAAAATAATTTAAAATAAATCCTTATTTATCTTCTGCTTTAGCCGAAATTTTCAAAGGAATTTAATCACATCTTAAACTCATCCCTTAGTGCCCCATTGCCGTCCACCTCTCTTGCTCCTTGCTGCAAAATAAAACTCTTTTATTTGCTTCCCTTACTCGAACCTAGCCTCTTGCCCATCGTGATATGGCATCACTTACGAGCTTTAAGTGGCGCCTTCATGCCACTTTACCAAGGCGCTTTTGTGTCTAATTTCCCCTACTATTTCTCTTAAGGCCTTTTTTTTTTCAATTCCCCTTCAAAACTTAAAATTTAATATTTTCTAAGGCATTCACCTACACTATTAAGGTTCTAAAAATTCATAAAACATATTTACAACACACACAGGCATGCTACTTCACATAATTACGCAATAATGCACAAGCCATAAATCCTGAATATTACAGTTCTACCTCTTAAAATAATTTCGTCCTCGAAATTACCGCTAAAATAAGTGCGGGTATTCTTTGCCGAATTGTTTCTTCCGCTCCCACGAAGCTTCTTCTGATCCATGATTGCGCCATAACACTTTGACTAAAGGAATTGACTTCCTTCGTAGCACTTTCAAATCTCGTTCCAAAATCTAAATCGGCTCTTCCTCGTAGGACAAATCGCCTTAGCTCCACCTCCTCAACCGGTACTACATGAGACGGATCCGATCGATAACGACGTAGCATAGAAACGTGGAATACATCGTGCATCCGCGCAATTCAAGGCAACTCTAATCGGTATGCCATCGACCAACTCGCTTCAATACCCGATAAGGTCCTATAAACCTTGGACTTAATTTCCCTTTGCGACCAAATCTCATCACCTTCTTCCAAGGCGAAACCTTAAGAAACACTCGATCTCCCACAAAGAAATTCTATTTCCTTTCGCTTAAGATCCGCATACGAATTCTCGCTCGCGGATGCCTCCTTTAATCGTGTCCGAATTAACTTAACCTTTTCTTGGATTTCGCCACAATCTCGGACCCAAAACTTGACGTTCTCCTAAGTTCCGCCCAACACGTAGGAGTGCGACACCTCCGTCCATACAGTGCTTCATACGATGCCATCCGAATACTGGCTTAATAGCTATTATTATATGCAAATTCTGCTAAAGGCAAGTATTCTTCCCAACTTCTTCTAAAGTCTATTACACAGCCTCTCAACATATCTTCCAACACTTGGATCACTCGCTCAGATTGACCGTCTGACTGTGGATGAAATGCCGTACTGAAGTCTAATCTGGTGCCCAAAGCTTGATATAGTGCTTTCCAGAACCGAGACATAAACCTTGGATCCCTATCTGAGATAATCGACATTGGCACTCCATGCAACCTCACAATTTCTGCCACATATAACTTCGTCAACTTCTGTAAAGAATAGTCAACCCGCACTGGTAAGAAATGCACGGACTTTGTCAATCGGTCCACTATCACCCATACCGAGTCCTTCTTAGTAGGCGTAAGGGAAGCCCACTAACGAAGTCCATGGTGATTCTCTCCCACTTCCATCTGCGGAATCTTTATCTACCAAGCAACCCTGACGGAACTTGGTGCTCGCCTTGACTTGTTGACATGTTAAGCACTTCCCTACAAATTCTCAGAACTTCCCGCTTAAGACCAGGCCACCAAAATCTGTTCCCTTAGATCTCGGTGACATCTTATCGCCTCCGGATGCATAGCATAGGGGCTACTATGCGATTCTCAAGAATTCTCCGCCTTAACTCCTTATCCTTAGGCATACTGCACCTTACCCTTGAAACACAATACTCCATCATTTGTTAACACCATAATCCTCTAACTCCCCACTCGCACTTGTCGCAACTTAGCACTTAGATCATTGTCTGCCAACTGTCCTTCTTTCACCTCATTCAACCACGTCGGCTTAACTTGCAATTCTGCCAGCAATCTTCCATCGTCATACAAGCTTAGATGTGCGAACATCGCTCTCAGATCCGACACTACTTTCCGACTTAGGGCATCTGCCACTATATTCGCCTTGCCCGGATGATATTCTATAGAATAATCGTAGTCTTTCAATAACTCCACCCACCTTCGTTGTCTCAGATTCAACTCTTTCTGAGTCAACAGATACTTAAGGCTCTTGTGGTCTGTGTAAATCACTGACTTTTCTCCATATAGATAGTGCCTCCATACCTTAAGGGCAAAGACCACTGCCGCCAATTCCAGGTCATGCGTTGAGTAGTTCACCTCATGGGGCCTCAATTATGGAGACGCATAAGCGACTACCTTCCCATCTTGCATCAATACGCATCCTAATCCTGTATGAGAAGCGTCACAGTATACCACAAAATCCTTTCCCGCTTCCGGCTGAATCAAGACTGGAGCTTCAGTCAAGACCCTCTTAAGCTTCTCAAAACTCCCCTGTTGCCTATCTGTCCATACGAAGGGTACCTCCTTTCTCAACAACCTCGTCAATAGAGCGGCTATTGATGAGAACCCTCCACGAACCTTCTGTAGTAGCCTGCCAATCCCAAGAAACTGCGAACCTCTGCCACCGACTTAGGTGGTTTCCAATCTAGCACTGCCTCGATCTTCCTAGGATCCACCCTTATTCCTTTTGCAGACACTACATGCCCTAAGAATGCAACCTCCTTCAGCCAAAATTCACACTTGCTGAATTTGGCATAGAGCTTCTTCTCCCTTAACACTTGCAACACTATCCGGAGATGCTCGTTATGTTCCTCCTCCGACTTAGAATACACTAGGATGTCGTCTATGAACACAACGACGAATCGATCCAAGTAGGGTTGAAAAACGCGATTCATCATATCCATGAACGTGGCTGAGGCGTTCGTCAATCCAAACGGCATTACTACGAACTCAAAATGCCCGTATCTTGTCCGGAAAGCTGTCTTATGGATATCCACCTCCTTCACCTTAAGCTGATGATATCCAGACCTTAGATCTATCTTCGAAAACATCGCGGCTCCCTTAAGCTGATCGAACAAGTCGTCTATCCTTGGTAACGGGTACTTGTTCTTGATGGTCAGCTTATTCAACTGACGGTAATCTATGCACATACACATAGTCCCGTCCTTCTTCTTCACAAACAAGACTGGTGCTCCCCATGGAGACACACTGGGTCGAATGAACCCACGGTCAAGCAACTCCTGAATTTGAGCTTTGAGCTCTACCAACTCCTTTGGTGCCATTCTATACGGAGCTATAGATACTGGCACCGTTCCAGGCAGTAAGTCAATTCCAAACTCCACCTCCCTATCAGGGGGTATTCCAGGTAACTCCTCCGAGAAAACATCCACAAATTCCCTTACGGTTCTAACTCCACTAACTCCTTCTTCTTTTGCATCCAACGCACTAATGAAAGTCAAGAATGCCTTGCACCCTTTTCGAACCATCTTATCAGCCTTTAATGCGGAAACTATGTTAGACAAGTAGTTTCTTCTTTCTCCTATCATAATTATCTCCTCATCCTCCAGGGTCCTTAACTCCATTCGCTTAGCTGCACAATCCAATATAGCCCGATGTTCCACTAGCCAATCCATGCCAAGTATGAGATCAAATTCTCTGAAAGGTAGTTCCATCAAGTTGGCAGAGAATATCACTCCCTGAATCTCTAGAGGTACATTGTGAAATATTCTATTCACCACTACAGTTTGACCTAACGGGCTCCGATACGGCCATTCCGCCTCTACCACGTCCTCGCACATTACGACCACGTCCCCTAGAACTCATTTCTACGATCGCGCTTTAATCTGTTTTAGAAAGTTTTATGCATTAGTCTTTGTTCCACTAATTATCCACGAACAAGTTTTATGTAAGGAAGTTTAGTAGTAGTTCTTTCGATCATTTCAGAGTTTTGTTTCAAGTCTTCTATCCTAGTTCAGAGAAAGATGCACCTTCATTTAGTAGTATCTACTACACACATTCATCACTTGTACATTTTTGTCCGTTTTAATCCCAGGGGTATTTTCGTAATTTGTCCTATAGGGGTATTTTGGTAAATTTCCAAACCAGGGTATCTTGATGTTTTGCAAAATAGGGGTTTTTGGTATTTTTGTAAAGTAAGAATATTTTAGAAAAAATTGAGGGTAGTGTGGTAATTTCATAAACCAAGGGTATTTTAGTAATTTCTCAACCCAGGGGTATTTTAGTAAATTTTTGTAAATCGGGAATATTTCGGAAAAAATTTTGTAAAAGAGTTTTTACAAATCAAAGGGGTAATTTGGTGCTTTTAAAACTAAGGTTTTTATAAAAATATGGCTAGTCCCTTTTGGGTTTTAATTATTGAGTTTAGCCTGTGAATGAGTCGTCTTGGTTAGGGTGAGCCGTTACCACGCACCAGGTAGGATTCGAGCGAAGAGGAGGTGAGTCACTAGGACTGCTTAAATACCAAGCTCTTCCTGAATCCAATCCTAGACATGCGCACAATGGTTGCCACACCCTAACTCGGCGACTTAGTCACAAGTTTGTTTAGTTAGGCCTTAAATTTTATGTAGTTCTTGTGTTGGGGTAAACTAATCCTAGGGTTCCATAACTTAATATACTAATCTTCGTTCCCGTTATACCCATATACAAATCATACATTAATTCACACAACGGTTGGGGTACTTACGGTGGACTTTGTCTGAGACTTAAGTGCCATGCCGTAAAACCTGCTCATTTCACGAAAATTTTCACAAAACTTATTTGGGCTTGATTTTGAAAAAGTTGTGGGCTTTATACCCAAGGCCGAGAGTTTAAAACTGGGCTCTGATACCAAACTGAAACACCCCAAACTCGGCCCACGAGCCTTGACCGAATCTGGTATGTTCCTTGAGTAAAACGGTTAAAAACTTGTTTGTTTCTTTGGAAAACTTTGGGTGATTTAGGAGAAAAATTTGGATTGGGTTCAAATTGAAAACATCGTTATTCTCGAAGATTAGGCTTTATTAAGACTTTATTGTTATATTTCAAAACCATAAGTTAAAGGAAAAAGTCGAGTTTTTAGAGTTTACTATTTAAATTGAAAATCATTTTTGTTAGGTGTTAAACATTTAAAGATTTATTTTTAAGAAAAGTTGCTTAAACTTTAAATTGATAAAAATTGTATCATAATAAAATAAATAAAAATGCATGCATAATCAGTTTATAGCTATGGCCTTATTACAATAAAACAAAACCCGAATAAATCCAAAATACTTAGAAATAAAAAGTCCAAAATTAAAATAAAGTCTGAGTTGAACATGGCCACCACTAAGCTCCCGCTGACCCGGTCACATCGAGTGTCACCTAAAAATATCCCACAACAGGGTGAGTCAAACAGACTCAGTGTGTATAACCAACACTAAGTCCCAATGATTCAGGCATATCATATCATATCATACATATATATAACAGATAGAAATAATGATGCAAACCCGAACCCATACCTAGATAACCATCCGCTACACATCACCCGTACCAACCATCATACCGTGGGGACTACTAAGTCGACCCTCCATCCGCTACACATCATCGAAGGTAGTCGCTGCAGACGACTTGCTCATCGCCCTTATAAATTTTGTGGCATAGCCACCAGACATTATTTTGTGACATAAGTCACCACATTTAGATTTCGTGACATGAGTCACCACATTCAGATATTGTGGTATAAACCACCAGATCACTTCCCCTTTCCACATAACCCATATGCCCCATGTCACACAGAATATGCAATATCATGCCTTATGCCTTATTCCACATTCTTATCGATATTCACATATGTACCATATTCCAAATATTCATATCATAATATTATTCATATAATTTATTAACATAATGTTAAGGTTACTTACCTGAGTACTTTGTACCATCACATGGTACCTTTCCCCACTTTTCACATTATTATAAACACATATATTAAATTGATGCCATAAATCTATTAAGAGTTAGTGTGGGGTACACACCTGGTTTACTTAACGAATTCACTGAAATCCCGAAAATCCCGATCTAAACCTCTAGTTCCTTAGTTCCTTGCTGCCGATTTGATTACTAATCAAATCCCGAAACTTTGTGATGTTCCCTCTTGCAATCGGCCAACTACTAATTCACTTAACCGGTTAATTTCGGCTTTTGAATAAATAAGAAATAGATCTGAATCACCAAATATGGCCTTAGCCGAATGTTAGATTCACTTACCTTGTGGATTTAAATCCCGAAAAGTGTCCCTTGGTTGGTATCTGTCGAAATACCTAGAAGAATCAAATCCCGAATGATCTCCCTAGAAGTCGACTACCCCAAAATCCCGAAAAGATCCTTCATAGTTTCGGCCAAAGAGTGATATTGGGATTAGTTCCTAAGTTTCGGCTAAAAGAAAAGAAAGGAAATTGAATAGCATCTGATCTTACCCTTAATGTTTGTAGTCGATCGCTCCCTTGCTTAAATCCACGAGAGAAATTGGCTATGGCTAGAAAGAACTTGCTTTCGGCTTTTGAGATTTATAAAAGAAGAAGAGAAAGGTTGAGTAATTTCGACAATGGTGATAGATAAAGATTCGGCTAGCACAAGGGATGTTTCGGCTTTTGATGCTAGGAAGAAATCGGCTAGAAAAGAAAAACTTTGAGAAAAGAAGAGGAAGAGAATTCGGCCAGAGAAAGAGATGAGAAAATAAAAGAAAAACAAGGAAAAAGATGAATACTCTGCTGATAAATTCGGCTACCCACTCAAACACTAGATTTACCTTGTTATTCTTCTATTTTTCCTCTTCCTTGCACATTCAAAATAATTTAAAATAAATCCTTATTTATCTTCTGCTTTTGCCGAAATTTTCAAAGGAATTTAATCACATCTTAAACTCATCCCTTAGTGCCCCATTGCCGTCCACCTCTCTTGCTCCTTGCTGCAAAATAAAACTCTTTTATTTGCTTCCCCTTGCACTCGAACCTAGCCTCTTGCCCATCAGATATGGCGTCACTTACCAGAGCTTTAAGTGGCGCCTTCATGCCACTTTACCAAGGCACTTTTTGTGTCTAATTTCCCCTACTATTTCTCTTCAGGCTTCTTTTGTTCAATTCCCCTTCAATACTTAAAATTTAATATTTTCTAAGGCATTCACCTACACTCTTAAGGTTCTAAAAATTCATAAAACATATTTACAACACACACAGGCATGCTACTTCACATAATTACGCAATAATGCACTAGCCATAAATCCCAGATATTACATCAAGCAGTACTGTACTCAACAATTCACTGACACAGCTTGACGTTTTGACGACATCGAGGCCATCCTCCAGCAGATTTGTCATCACTTCCACATTTCTTTACCGACACCACCGTAGGACCCAGCTGATGATGAGGACCTCTGAGTCCTTTTATGTTCCTTATTTTTAGTTTTCTTTTCTTTTTAGTTATTTCGTTTTAATTTTTATTTGTCCTATTTTAAACTCTTTTGCCTTTGATGTTTCATAACTTTATTTTATTCATGTTATCATTGGCTATCTAACCTTAGAGTATTACTAACAAACACTTGTTTAATTCCGCCCCTGAGACATCTAACTGATGACTTCGCAGTTCAATTGTACACTCAAAAATAACGAACAAACCACTAGGAGTAATTCACTGCTACATAAGTCATCTGTCACCTCCGACTCAAGGAATCCATCCAAAATTCAGGAAGTGTCACTTTTCCTCTTCTCTTTTGGTTTAAGTATTACATGCTTATTTATCTATCTTTGTATGTTGAGGGCAATGTACATCTTAAGTGTGGGGGGGTTAACCATAGCATTAGTTGAAAATCCCTGAATTATGCCTTGTCCTAAAGTAAGTTTCTCATATTATGATTAGAATGAAAATTCCTTTGATTTATGATTTTTATTGATGTGTTTTGGATTAAGTCATTGACAATTGTGCATTGATGATTAAATTTAAAGGATACTAGAGAATTAAGCATGACAAGTCTATTTTTTAGAAATTAAAAATTTTTCTAGGTTGTCTACCTGAATTTAAAATATTACTTTGAAGTTTGAAAATTACGAGGATGACATCAAAATACCCATAATTTTTGTGAGATTTTGAGCCTTATAAGAGAAAATATCCTTTTTCATGCTCACTTTTTGCTTATGAGTGTGTCAACATTGAACTGTTATTCTAGAACTTGCATCGATTATACATGTCGAGACCACACCTTTGATTTGATATACAGAAATGATAAAGGCACCTAGGATTTAACCCACTTACTCCATAAAAAGCCTACCTTCATAATTAACCCCTAGTGAACCCCTTTGATCCTAATAACCCTTTTTATTGACTCACCCACTAATATTAACCCAAAACCCTTTGTATTTGTTATCACCATCCTTCTTGACTACCCTTTTTTGTCGAGATTTGATTTTGAGCAGTTGCCTAACTATGTTCTTTATTTCAGTTGTTAAAGTTCTTATTTATGATTTGTTCTTAAAAAAAATATCGAAGTATATTCAGTATTAGGATGATGAAAAGCAAGCTTGTACAGTTAAAGTCTATTTATTGAAGAAGAAGCTCGTATTATTAGTTTTCAATTGATGTAATTACTTTTATTCAGTTCATTATTTCTAGTTAGGTAATTTTTTAGGTCTGAAACACCCCAAACCCGGCCCACGAGATTTCCCCAGATTTGGTATGTTCCTCAAGTAAACCGGTTTCAAAATTCTTTCGTTACCTAGAGAAAACTTGTGCGATTTTAAAAAAAATTGTTTTGGGTTGGGCTTGTGTTGAAAACGAATTCAATTCTTTATATAAAAAATTTTACTTAAACTTTAATAGGTAAAACTCATAATCATAATAAATAGAAATAAATGGAAAACAATCCAACTATGGCCTTATGGCCTTATTACATCAAATAATTTCCAAGTAATTCAAGTACTTAAATAGAAATAGTAGTTCATAAAATAAAAATTCATGTTGAGCATGGCCACCACAAAGTTCGCTCGTCCCGGTCCATCACCGATCATCACCTGAAAATATTCCCCAACGGGTGAATCAAACAGACTCAATGTGTACACAAACACTAAATCAAAATAGAATCAGCATACAAATGTTACGCATTCATATCATAGCATACAAATTATGATGCATTCCCAAACCCAAACCTAATAAGCCATCCGCTACACTCCCCCGTACCAACCTGTACACCGTGGGGACTACTAAGTCGACCCTCCTTCCGCTACACTCCATATCGCGGTCTTAGGTCACCGCATTTGTGGTCTTAGGTCACCACATTTAGATATCGCGGTCTTAGGTCACCGCATTCAGATTACTGTGGTCTTAGGTCACCACATCCAGATACCACGGTCTTAGGTCACCGTGTTCGTGGTCTTAGGTCACCACATTCACTTCCCCTTTCAAACAAACCCATATGCCCCATATAATGATGATATGCATAATTATGCCAGAGTTCACATTCTTATCATATTCTCATGTTACTAATGACATTTTTCATATTCTTTGTAGAAGTAGGAAACGTACCTGAGTACTTAGTACCATAACATGGTACCCTAGCCACTTTCATATTCTTAATATCACATATTTTAATAAAACAGGCCATGAAACATATTAAGAAGTAGTGTGGGGTACAGACTGATTTGCTTAACCACTTCAATCGAAATCCGAAATCGATCTATGCCTTAGATCTCAAGTTCCTACAATTGATTAATCACTTACTATTTAGCACAAAGCCTATTCGGCTAGAAAACTAAATCCTAGTAGGATTTGTATTCTTAAAGCTTACCTTGGTGTCGATTTGATGATTTAATCAAATCCGTAAACTCGTATTTTTCCCCTTTGAAATCGGCTAGTCACTAAATCCCTTGAATTGGTTAGTTTTCGCTTAAAACACATAATAATAGATCTACTACTAAAATAGGCCTTGGCCGAATTTACCTTTGTTCTTACCTTCCAAATCTTAAATCCCGAATTGGATCCTTGCTTCTTTATTGTTTGTCGAAATCCCTATGTACCCATGTTAGATCCAATCTAACATTAAATCATAATAATATAGCTTATGGCCGAATGGCATTCATAACTTACCTTAGATCTTAGAAGTTAGAAAGATGCCTTCTTGTAGTTGACAATTTCTTAAATCCCGAAAACACCCTTCCATAACTCGGCCTAAAATCCATAATAGAGATTAGTCCCTAAATTTTAGATAGGTTTAAAATATAAAAGAATTGAAACCAAACTTTGGATCTTACCCTTTTTAAGAAATCGGTAGCACCCTTGTTAAAAGCCCCTTAAAGAATTGGCCTTGATGACTAGATGATAAAGTTTCGGCTTTTGGGATTTAATGGAGAAGTCGACTAGAGGTTCTCTTGGGGTATTTGGTTTCCACGAGAATAAGGAAAAGAAACTTGAGAATTTTGGCAATGGTGGACTATAGATTCGGCTTGACAAAAGAAAAAGAGAAGAGAAGAGAGGAGAGCACTCAGAAATTCGGCAGACAGAGGAGGAGGAAGAAAAATTGATGAGTAGCCCTATTTCCTTCCTTTTATAGCCGAAACTACTCCTCAGAATCCCTTACTTGTCCACCACTCTTCTTTATTTGATAGCATTATCTCTTAATTTAAAATAATTAGAGAATAATCCTTTATTATCTCTTCAAAAATAATCCAAATTAAATCCCTTATTTATCACCTTATTAATCGAATATTAAAGAGAATAAAACTCCTCCTTTCTAGAAGGCTTGTGCCGTCCACCTCGTGAGCTTCCGGAAGCAAAAATAAAACTTCTTTTATTTGCTTCTCAAGTGACTCGAACCTGTGCCCAACACCTTGCATGTGGCGCCATTTCAGAGGCCCTAAGTGGCATCTTCAGCCACTTTTCCAAGCCTGTTTGTGTATCAAATTTCACAAACTTTTTCTTTTAAGGCCACCTTGCCTTAATTTCCTCTTTTAAACTTTAAAACTCGACATTTCTAAGTCATTTCTAAGTTTCCAAAAATTTTCGTTCGACTCAGTAAACTTGACATTTTCTTACATTTCCAAGTTTCCAGAAATGTGCACTTTCCTATTTTGAATCATTTCCAAATCATTTCCATCCATTTCAAGTTTCCAAAAATGTTCACTTTCCATTTTTTTAACTTAACATTTCCATACATTTTCGTGTTTCCAAAATTGTTCAAAATTTATTCTTAGTACATAAAACATGTTACTGCACAATTAAACCGAAAATGCATAGGCCCTTTCGAGGATGTTACAATTCTACCCCCTTAAAATAATTTCGTCCTCGAAATTTTCTAACTAAAATAATTGAGGGTATTATTGTCGCATTGCCTCTTCTCGGTTCCCACGAAGCTTCTTCCGATCCATGATTGTGCCATAACACCTTGACTAGAGGAACCGACTTCCTCCGTAGCACTTTCACATCACGTTCCAATATCCGACCGGCTCTTCCTCGTAGGATAAGTCCGGCCTTAGCTCTACTTCTTCGATGTGTACCACATGAGACGGATCCGATCGGTAACGACGTAGCATGGATACATGGAATACGTCGTGCATATGCGCCGCAACTCGTGGCAACTCCAATTGGTATGCCATCGCTCCAACTCGTTTCAAGACTCGATAGGCCCTATAAACCTTGGGCTTAACTTCTGCGGCATCGAACCTCATTACCTTTTTCCAAGGCGAGACTTTCGAAACACTTGGTCTCCCACTTCAAACTCTATTTCCTTCCGCTTAAGGTCCTGCGTCGACGACTTCTTCCTATCGAGGCTTCCTTTAACCGTGCTCGAATCATCTCAACCTTCTCTTCAGCCGCCACTAACTCGGACCCAAAACTCAACGTTCTCCTAACTCAGTCCAACAAGTAGGAGTTCTACACTTCCGACCATACAATGCTTCATATGGTGCCATCCGAATGCTAGCTCGATAGCCGTTGTTGTAGGCGAACTCGGTGAAGGTAAATAGTCTTCCCAACTTCCTCGAAATCCATCACACTGACCTCTCAACATATCCTCCAACACTTGTATAACTCGCTGGTGATCGCCTGTCGATTGTGGATGAAAAGTCGTAGTGAAGTCCAACTTAGTGCCTAAAGCTTGATGAAGTGCCCTCCGTAACCGAGACGTAAACCTTGTGTCTCTGCCGGGAGATGATTGATCTTGGTACACCATGTAACCTCACAATTTCCGCCACATATAACTTAGCCACCAGAGAGAATAGTCAACTCTTACCGGGATGAAATGTGCGGACTTAGTCAAACGGTCCACTATCACCCATACCGAGTCCTTCTTAGTAGGCGTGGGAAGCCCACTAACGAAATCCATGGTAATTCTCTCCCACTTCCATAGCGGAATCTCGATTGGTTGAAGCAATCTCGATGGAACTTGGTGTTGACCTTAACTTGTCGACACGTCAAACATTTCCCCACAAATTCGGTCACTTCTTGCTTAAGATCGGACCACCAAAATTGTTCCCTTAGATCTCTGCATGCGACTTAATGCCTCAGGGATGCGTAGCATAAGGGCTACTATGCGCCTCCCGAAGAATCCTTTGTCTTAACTCCTTGTCCTTAGGCATACATGCCTTTCCTTGAAGCACAATACTCCCTCATCATTAACACTATAATCCTCTAACTCTCCGCTCGCACTTGCTGTAACTTAGCACTTAGATCCTTATCAACCAACCTGTCCCTCTTTCACCTCCTTCACCATGTGGGCTTGACTTGCAACTCGCTTAACAAAGCTTCCATCATCGTACAAACTTAAGTGAGCGAGCATAGCCCTTAGATCCGACACAACCTTCCGACCTAGGGCATCGGCTACCACATTCGCCTTGTGCTCCGGATGATATTCTATCGAGCGATCGTAGTCCTTCAACAACTCCACCCACCTTCGTTACCTCAAGTTCAACTCCTTACGAGTCAACAGATACTTAAGGCTCTTGTGAGTCGTGTAGATCACCGACCTTTCTCCATAGAGGTAGTGCCTCCAAACCTTAAGGGCGAAAACCACTGCTCCCAGTTCCAAGTCATGAGGTGGGTAGTTAACCTCATGAGGCCTTAGTTGCCGAGAGGTATAAGCGACTACTTTTCCTTCTTGCATTAGCACACATCCTAATCCCGTATGCTGAGCGTCACAAGACACCACAAAATCCTTCCCACCTCGAATTTGAACTAACACCTGGAGCCTCCGTCAACACCTTCTTAAGGTTGTCAAAGCTCTTCTGTTACTTATTAGACCATTCAAAGGGTACTTCCTTCCTTAGTAACTTTGTCAAAGGCGCGGCTATTGACGAGAATCCTTCTAAGAAACTTCTGTAATAGCCTGCCAAACCTAAGAAACTTCGAATCTCAGCCACGGACCTAGGTAGTTTCCAATCCAACACTGCTTCGATCTTCCTAGGATCCACTCTTATTCCTTCTGCGGATACCACATGCCCTAAGAATGCCACCTCCTTAAGCCAAAATCCACACTTGCTGAATTTGGCATAGAGCTTCTTCTCCCTTAACACTTGTAGCACCACTCGGAGATGTTCATCATGCTCCTCTTTAGACTTAGAATACACCAAAATATCGTCGATGAACACAACGATGAACCTATCCAAGTAGGGTTAAAAAACTCGGTTCATCATATCTATGAACACGGCTGGAGCATTTGTCAATCCAAACGGCATCACCACAAACTCAAAATGGCCGTATCTTGTCCTAAAAGCGGTCTTATGGATATCTGCCTCCTTCACCTTCAACTGGTGATATCCCGACCTTAAGTCTATCTTTGAGAATACTGCGGCCCCCTTCAGCTGATCGAACAAGTCATCGATCCTTGGCAAAGGATACTTGTTCTTGATGGTCAGCTTATTTAACTAACGGTAATCTATGCACATACGCATAGTTCCATCCTTCTTCTTTACAAACAGAACTGGTGCTCCCCATGGAGACACACTGGGTCATATGAACCCACGATCCAACAACTCTTGGATTTGAGCCTTGAGCTCAACTAAGTCCTTTGGCGCCATTCGGTATGGAGCGATTGACACAGGAGCTGTTCCCGGTAGCAAGTCTATTCCAAACTCCACCTCCCTATCTGGGGGTATTCCTGGTAATTCCTCCGAAAATACATCTTCAAAGTCTTTCACCGTTCTAACTCCACTGACACCTTCTTCCTTTCTACCTAACGCACTTACGAAGGCTAAGAACGCCTTGCACCCTTTCTTAACCATTTTCTCGACCTTCAACGCCGAAACTACGTTGGGCGAGTAGTTTCTTCTCGCTCCAATCATTACTACTACTTCATCCTCCGGGGTCCTTAGTTCCATTCGTTTAGCCGCACAATCCAACACGGCTCGGTGCTCTACTAGCAGATCCATTCCAAGTATAAGTTCAAACTCCCGAAAGGTAGTTCCATTAAGTCACCAGAAAGTTCACTCCACGAATCTCTAGGGGTACATTCCGAAAGATCTTATCTACCACTACGATTAGGCCTAATGGGCTTTACTATCAAATGCGCGCCTATCGGAAGGTTGAGTCTAGGCCTAGTGTTTCCACTACACTACATGCAACATAGGAATGGGTCGAGCCCACATCAATTAGAGAAAAATAGGGCTCGTCAAAAATAAAGAACGCGTCTGGGTTATAACGTCCGACGCGTCTCCATCTTCCCTCCGTGAACCGCATAAACCAAACTCTGGTTGCCTTGCCTCAAAGATTAGCAGACACCTCGACTTGTGTTCCATGGCCTCGCCAACACCATTACCTCTGTTACTCGAACCACGACCTCGTTGAGGTCGCGGTCCTCCTCTACCGGTCGACTAACATTCCGAGTGTTGGTCCGCTTTCATCCGATTGCTTAGGACAATCCTTGATCACATGGTCCTTGGACCCACATCTAAAACATCCTCCTGTTTTCTTCCAGCACCCTCCTAAGTGCTTCTTTCCACACACATCACAAGGTCGATACCGCCCTTCTGAACCAACTTGATGACCTCGCGGCCCATCAACTCTAGGCCTCTTATGAACCTTTCCAGACGTTCCAAAACCTCTTTTAGGCCTATTCCTATCCATAGCCCGCTTTGTAATCCTTGATTCCTCTCGACCACCTTGGCCTTTTCTACCAAAGCGTAAAACTCCCGCTCCTGATGCGGTGCTATCAACAGTCTCAGATCATCCCTTAGCCCGTCCTCAAAACGGACACAGCGCTCATGCTCAGTTGCCACTACTCCTCGAGCATATCGGCTCAACCTTAGGAATTCAGCCTTATACTCCGCCACGGACTTGTTCCCTGAACCCGCCCCTTAAATGCCTTCCTTTGCTCATCAAGAAACCTCGGTTCCCACATACTTCTTACGAAATGCTTCCTTAACATATTCCGTGTCGATCCTCACCGTGGCACCATCCCGAATAGTCAACCACCACCGATACACTTCATCACGAATAAATTGCCACCATTCCTTTTAACTTCTCCTCAGGGGTCAAGTCAAGCTCATCCATGATGCGCTCTGTTGCTTCCAACCAGTACTCAGCTGAACTGGGTGCCACACCCGATACCCCACGAAACATTTCGGCTCCATTAGCTCGGAGCCGCTCAGGCACAGACTTACGGGTTCCCGAATTTCCTCCTGCACCAGCCACCAACTCCAAAACTCGCAGCACAGCCTGCGACACAGCATCATCCCCCGTCTGAGCTTGCTGCTCAACACCAACAGCTGGGGGTGGTGGTGGCGGTGGTATCTCATTGTCAGACCCTTGACCCGATCTAACGGGTTCTAACACCGTCATCCTTCCTCTACCTCGTCCACGATGACCACGTCCTCTAGAGCTCATTTCTAACGTCGTGATCTGATTAAGAAGTTTTATGAATTAGTCTTTGTTTCACTTGATTACCCGCGAAGAAATTTTATGAAAAGAGTTTTAGGAGTGGTTCTTTCGTATGCACACGATCTTTCCATTCATTCATCCATACATCCATCAAACAATCATGAACTCTCTTTCATTCAGAGAAAGGTTGTAGTTTTCATTGTTATTGTTTTTTTCCTTCCACTACCAGTGGGTATTTTCGTAATTACATCCCCCTGTGGGTATTTTCGTAATTTTTCAAAAGGAAAAAGTTCCTTGGTGATTTTGTCACAAAGTATTTTGGTATTTTTAAATTAGGGGTATTTTGTAAAATTTTGAAATCCAGGGTATTTTGGTGATTTTGGACCTCGGGGTATTTTGGTGATTTTTTTCCAAGCCAGGGTAAATTTGTAAAATCTTATAAATCGGGGATATTTCAAAGGTTGCAAAACTTTGAGGGTTCTTTTGAGAATTGTACTTTTCAAAACGGTGATGTTGCAAAAATTTTGGAAATCAGGGTCATTTTGGTAATTTTATAAGTTGGGGGCAATTTTGAAATTTCCAAAATTCAAGGTATTTTGATAATTTACAAATTAGGGTTTTTAAACATTGATAAAATAATGAAATTTTGGCAAAGCTGTTGGGTAGTTGGTCATTTTATAAACCAAGGGTATTTTGGTAATTTTGCCACTAGGGGCATTTTTGTATAAATCGGAAATCTTTGAAAAATTTTGTAAACATGGTTTTCATGAATTTAGAAGAAAGTTTTAAGAGTTCTAAAACTAGGGTTTTGTTGTTTTTATAAAAACACGGCTAATTCCCTTCGGGTTTTAGTTATTGTGTTTAGCCTATGACCGAGTCCTCTTGGTCGTGGGAACCAAAGCTACGCACTGAGCGGGATTCGAGTGGAGAGGAGGTGAGTCACGCGGATTTGCTTAAATACCAAGCTCGCACCAAAACCATTCCTAGACATGCGCGCGGAGGTTGCCACACCTACCGAGCCCTGCAGGTTAGGGTGAATCGAAGCTACGCACTGGTAGGATTCTGCGAAGATGAGGTGAGTCACTAGGGATCGCTTAAATACTGTGCTCTTAGGATCCAATCCTAGACAAGCGCATGTGGGTTACCACACCCTAACTTAGTGACTTAGCCATGGGTTTGTTTAACGTTCCTTAAGTCTTATGTGTTTGTGTTTGAGAAGACTAGTCCTAGGGTTCAAGTTCCTATCATGCTATTCTACGTTCCATTCCTTTTCTACCCTTCTAATATTCATTACACATAATCACACAAATAGTTAGGGGTACTTACCTGTGGATCATGGTCTGAGACTTTAGGTGCCATGCCGAAAACTCGCTTGTTTCATAAAATATTTTCAAAAAAACTCATTTGGGCTCGCTTTGAAAATGTTTTGGGCCTTGGCCCACAGGCCGAGAGTTTTAAAACTGGGCTCTGATACCAAACTGAACACCCCAAACTCGGCCCACGAGATTTGCCCAGATTTGGCATGTTCCTCAAGTAAACCGGTTTCAAAATTCTTTCGTTACCTAGAGAAAACTTGTGCGATTTTAAAAAAAAATTATTTTGGGTTGGGCTTGTGTTGAAAACGAATTCAATTCTTTATATTACAAATTTTACTTAAACTTTAATAGGTAAAACTCATAATCATAATAAATAGAAATAAATGGAAAACAATCCAACTATGGCCTTATGGCCATATTACATCAAATAATTTCCAAGTAATTCAAGTACTTAAATAGAAATAGTAGTTCATAAAATAAAAACTTCATGTTGAGCATGGCCACCACAAGTTCTCGTCGTCCCGGTCCATCACCGATCATCACTGAAAAATATTCCCCAACGGGGTGAGTCAAACAGACTCAATGTGTACACAAACACTAAATCAAAATAGAATCAGCATACAAATGTTACGCATTCATATCATAGCATACAAATTATGATGCATTCCCAAACCCAAACCTAATAAGCCATCCGCTACACTCCCCGTACCAACTCGTACACCGTGGGGACTACTAAGTCGACCCTCCTTCCGCTACACTCCATATCGCGGTCTTAGATCACCGCATTTGTGGTCTTAGGTCACCACATTCGGATATCGCGGTCTTAGGTCACCGCATTCGACATCTTGTGGTCTTAGGTCACCACATTCAGACATCGTGGTCTTAGGTCACCACATTCAGATACCACGGTCTTAGGTCACCGTGTTCGTGGTCTTAGGTCACCACATTCACTTCCCCTTTCAAACAAACGCATATGCCCCATATAATGATGATATGCATAATTATGCCAGAGTTCACATTCTTATCATATTCTCATGTTACTAATGACCTTTTTCATATTCTTTGTAGAAGTAGGAAACGTACCTGAGTACTTAGTACCATAACATGGTACCCTAGCCACTTTCATATTCTTAATATCACATATTTTAATAAAAAACAGGCCATGAAACATATTAAGAAGTAGTGTGGGTACAGACACTGATTTGCTTAACCACTTCACTGAAATCCCAAATCGATCCCATCGCCTTAGATCTCAAGTTCCTACAATTGATTAATCACTTACTATTTAGCACAAAGCCTATTCGGCTAGAAAACCAAATCCTAGTAGGATTTGTATTCTTAAAGCTTACCTTGGTGTCGATTTGATGATTTAATCAAATCCCGTAAACTCGTATTTTTCCCCTTTGAAATCGGCTAGTCACTAAATCCCTTGAATTGGTTAGTTTTCGCTTAAAACACATAATAATAGATCTACTACTAAAATAGGCCTTGGCCGAATTTACCTTTGTTCTTACCTTCCAAATCTTAAATCTCGAATTAGATCCTTGCTGCTTTATTTTTATCGAAATCCCTATGTACCCATGTTAGATCCAATCTAACATTAAATCATAATAATATAGCTTATGGCGAATGGCATTCATAACTTACCTTAGATCTTAGAAGTTCGAAAGATACCTTCTTGTAGTTGATAATTTCTTAAATCCCAAAAACACCCTTCCATAACTCGGCCAAAATCCATAATAGAGATTAGTCCCTAAATTTTAGATAGGTTTAAAATATAAAAGAATTGAAACCAAACTTTGGATCTTACCCTTTTTAAGAAATCGGTAGCACCCTTGTTAAAAGCCCCTTAAAGAATCGGCCTTGATGACTAGATGATAAAGTTTCGGCTTTTGGGATTTAATGGAGAAGTCGACTAGAGGTTCTCTTGGGGTATTTGGTTTCCACGAAAATAAGGAAAAGAAACTTGAGAATTTTGGCAATGGTGGACTATAGATTCACTTGACAAAAGAAAAGAGAAGAGAAGAGAGGAGAGCACTCGAGAAATTTGGCAGAGAGAGGAGGAGGAAGAAAAATTGATGAGTAGCCCTATTTCTTTCCTTTTATAGCCAAAACTACTCCTCAGAATCCCTTACTTGGCCACCACTCTTCTTTATTTGATAGCTTTATCTCTTAATTTAAAATAATTAGAGAATAATCCTTTATTATCTCTTCAAAAATAATCCAAATTAAATCCCTTATTTATCACCTTATTAATCGAATATTAAAGAGAATAAAACTCCTCCTTTCTAGAAGGCTTGTGTCGTCCACCTCAGAGCTTCTGGAAGCAAAAATAAAACTTCTTTTATTTGCTTCCCAAGTGACTCGAACCCAGGCCCAACACCTTGCATGTGGCGCCATTTCCAGAGGCCCTAAGTGGCATCTTTAGGCCACTTTTCCAAGCCTGTTTGTGTGTCAAATTTCACAAACTTTTTCTTTTAAGGCCACATTGCCTTAATTTCCTCTTTTAAACTTTAAAACTCGACATTTCTAAGTCATTTCTAAGTTTCCAAAAATTTTTGTTCGGCTCTGTAAACTTGACATTTTCTTACATTTCCAAGTTTCCAGAAATGTGCACTTTCCTATTTTGAATCATTTCCAAATCATTTCCATCCATTTCCAAGTTTCCAAAAATTTGCACTTTCCATTTTTTTTTAACTTAACATTTCCATACATTTTCAGGTTTCCAAAATTGTTCAGAATTTATTCTTAGTACATAAAACATGTTACTTCGTACAATTAAACCAAAAATGCATAGGCCCTTTCCAGGATGTTACAAGGTCGATCTCGATTCTAACTCTCTAATTCAGCCTGTATCCACACCTTAACCCAAGCCCCGTTGCAACCATTTCAAAGACCTTTTTATTTGTGCATCATCTCATATTACAGTGGTGGAGATTTGATTTTCATGCAAGCCTATGGGATTAACTTTTCAGGTTTGACATTTGAGTGCTTAATTCTGAACCTTAAACACTTCGAGTGATTTGAGTGAATCTTTTGTGAGGATGTCAATCCTTGTAGGTTTTGGATCAGAGGTAATTATTTAAATGAGGGGAAACACCTATGTTTTGTGCCACAAATGTATGACTTATATTGTTTGAATCTTTAGGACTCTTTGAGTTAAATTATCCATGTATAAATTATCTATGAATTATGATGAGACATTGTTGATAGGAATATTGAATCATGGAAAGTTTGTTTTAATTGTAAGTTGAGAATTTTGCTTGAGGACAAGAAAAAGCTTAAGTGTGGGGGTATGTGATAAACTGTAAAAGTAACATATTTTAATCCCACATTTAGTATAGTTTTGGATTATTTATCCCTTTATTTATGTAAAAAGGTGCTCTTAATCTTTTCTTTTCATGTTTTATACTTAGGAAAGCACCGGAGGATGGAAAGAGCGAGAAACAGGCTCTAAACGGACCAAATTGGGCCAAAGTGAAAATTGACACGGCCTGGACTTGAGCCAACACGGTCGTGTCTCCTTGATAAGACTAGAACACGGCCTGATTATGATTCATACGGGCGTGTCACCTCATTAAAAGTTCAAACACGGCCTAAAGATGATTCACACGGGCGTGTGCCATGGCCGTGTCCTCTGTCATGAGAAGAGCAATTTCACTCTTAAAAGGATACTTAGGGAAAAGAAACCTATTTCAAAAGCCTATATAAACACCCTAAGTATAACCTAGAAGAGGGCGGTGAGCTAGGCCAAGGAGCCGAGCCGAAATTTGAAAAGGTCGATTTGTGGGAAACACTCAAGATAGCCGTTGATCCATCTCAAGAAGCCGGAATTCTACTCAAGACGGCGGATCTCTCCTTCAATTCCTTCAGGGGTTTTAGGGATTTCTTATGTTTTGTTTTATCTTTTCTTCCGAGATGTTTTCTTTTATTGTTATGAACTAAACCTTTCGGATAATTCGAAGGGGATGAAACTTAGTTGAATCTTGTTATCGTTCTTTGAACTATATGATAAATACTTGATTTGTTCTTAATTATGTGTTCTTAATTCTTGTGTTGATATTTCGGGATATTGATTCAAGTCCGATGTGCTTAGGTGGAGGAGCAAAAGTCCCCGCTAAGAGTAGATCTAGCATAATTAAGTGGAGTTGATCGCGCCTAGAGATAGGGTGACGAGATTTTGCCGGATTAGGGTGAAACCTAATATGGGAGTCCATAGATCGAGTTAATGCAATTCTAGGGGTTTTAATTAGAAAGAGATTTCAATTAATCAACCTAGGGTTAGACGTTATTCGCTTCGAGAGAGGGTTTAATATACATTAGGGAGTCTTACGGATCAAGTCAAGTGAATAAATCGCCTGCAGTTGAGTTAGATAACAAGTGAAGTCTAGGTGGATTCTTCTTAAGGGTATCGTCTTAATCAACCGAGTTTTTCCAACAAAGATTTCCCCAATTCACTCTTTTTGTCTTTGCGTCTTTAGCTTAGTAGTTAGTTAAATTTAGATTAAATAACAACTTCACTTATTTTAGGCTAGATAATAAAAAGAAAGTTAGTATTAGTACTTTTGGTTCCTTTGGGTTCGACAATCCGGTCTTGCCTAAGCTATACTACTGTTCGATAGGTGCACTTGCCTCAATCGTTGTTATAGTTAGTTCCAGGTTTGATAATTCTTTTTATAAATTTAAAACTCTGAAATCACAGTGATCAATTAAAAATTCTTTGCCTGATTCTGGCTGTACTAACACTGGAGCTTCTGTTAACAGAGTTTTTAATTGATCAAAGCTTTTCTGACATTTATCAGACCATTCAAATCTCACACCTTTCTGAAGCAATCTGGTCAACGGAGTAGCTATCACTGAAAATCCTTTTACAAACCAACGATAATATCCAGCTAGTCCCAGAAAACTTCTGACTTCAGACACATTCTTCGGAGGTTTCCAATCCAGTATAGCAGATATCTTGCCCGGGTCGACTCTTATTCCAGAGGCCAATACAATGTGTCCCAGAAAACTGACTTCACGCAACCAGAATTCGCATTTGCTGAATTTTGCATACAATTGCTTTTCTCTCAGAGTTCGTAACACGATTTTTAGATGTTCAGCATGTTCAGTTTCATCTCGTGAATAAATCAATATGTCGTCTATGAATACAACAACAAATTGATCTAAGTACGGTTTGAAGATTCTGTTAATTAAATCCATGAAAACAGCAGGAGCATTCGTTAGTCCAAAAGGCATAACTAAAAACTCATAATGCCCGTACCTCATTCTGAAGGCAGTTTTCGGAATGTCTGAATCTTTTACTTGCAACTGGTAGTAACCTGATCTCAGATCTATCTTCGAAAACACAGTAGCTCCTTTTAACAGATCAACCAAATCGTCAATCCTGGGCAACGGATATTTGTTCTTTATAGTCTCTTGTTTAACTGACGGTATTCAATGCATATTCTCATCGTGCCATCTTTCTTTTTCACAAACAGAATGGGAGCACCCCATGGTGAGAAACTCGGTCTAGCAAACCCTCTGTCAGTTGGCTCTTGCAACTGTGACTTTAACTCTTTCAACTCTGTTGTCACCATTCTATACGGATCTATCAAAATAGGTGTAGTACCAGGCAACAATTCAATTCCAAATTCAACTTCACGAATCGGAGGCAATCCCGGCAATTCTTCAGGGAAAACATCAGAGAACTCACAGACTACTGGCACCGATTCAACTTTCTTTTCAGACACTCTCGAATCAATCACATAAGCAAAATATGACTCATATCCCTTTTTCATATAGCTCTGAGCTTCCAATACATATATCACAGCAGGTAATCCGTTCAAATCATTAGACTCAACTCTAACTATTTCATCATTCGGACATCTCAAATCAATAATATTTCTTTTACAATTCACAACAGCATCATGTAATGTTAACCAGTCCATTCCTAGAATGATATCAAACTCATCAAACGGTAATAACATCAGATCAGCAGGAAAACATATATCTCGAAACATGAACGGGCAATTCTTGCATATTTTTTCAACCAGGACACTTTTACCTAAGGGGTTCGATACTTTTATAACAAACTCAGTAGACTCTATAGGCAAAGTCTTACTGACTACCAAATTCATGCATATATAGGAATGAGTAGAAGCAGGGTTTATTAATGCAATCATAGAAGTATCGTAAAGTGTAAATATACCCGTTATAACATCAGGAGACGAAGCTTCCTCACGAGCTTGGATGGCATACGCTCTGGCAAGCGCTCTAGCTTCAGATCTCATAACAGTATCTTTCGTAGTTCTCTGACCACTACTGACATTTTTGACATTTCGTGAAGATCTACCTTTCGCTAGAGCATTATCAGATCTTGGGTTCTGAACGGTCTCTGGCTCAACAGACTCTAGGCAATCACGAATAAAATGATCTAACGATCCACATCTGAAGCAAGCCCGATCATTCAATCTACAACTTCCTGGATGCCTCTTTCCACAATGTTTACACTCGGGTCTCTCAGAACAGACATTTCCAACACTTGCTATTGAAGTTGCCGGAGTTTTAGAGCTCAACTGTAATCTAGCTCGATCTCTATTCGATTGTCCCACATTAGCCTTTGAACGACTATGCTCATCTCAGAATTTCTTCGGAGCAGGCTGGAATGATCTACTCTGAAATCTTTTTCTCGTATCTCTGGCTTCAGACTCAGCTTTTCTTTTATCTTTCCCGAACACCTCGGCTTTACATGCTCGATCAATAAGTACCACAAACTCTTTTATCTCTAAGATTCTGACTAGCAAACGGATATCTTCATTAAGGCCATCTTCGAATATTTTGCACATTATAGCTTCCGATGATACACATTCTCGAGCATACTGACTCAGTCTCACGAACTCTCGTTCATATTCTGTAACAGACATGCGGCCTTGTTTCACTTCTAGAAATTCCTTCCGTTTCTGATCAATGAACCTCTCACTGATATATTTCTTCCGGAACTAAATCTGAAAGAAGTCCCATGTGACTCACTCTTTTGAAACGAAATAAGTTAGGGTTTTCCACCACTGATAGGCTGCATCCCGTAATAGCGAAACAACACATTTAATACTTTCATATGGAGTTAAAGACATCTCATCGAATACCCGTATCGTGTTTTCTAACCAGAACTCGGCCTTCTCGGCATCATCATCACTAGTAGCCCTGAATTCTTCAGCCCATACTTACGGATCTTGTCAACCTGAGGCTTATTCAACAGATTCGAATACATAACAGGTGGCACAACTGTAGTCTGAGGGGGATTAACCGGGGGCGGAGGTTGCAAAATAGTCGGGTTATTTCTTACGAATTGAGTGAACCATTCACTTATCATCTGGAAGAAAGCTTGTTTAGCTTCTCCCTCTTGGCCGCTCGTAGCCGGTCTCGAATCAGAGGACCTGTCCCTTCAGCGGGAGCAGGCGCATTACTTTCTACGTCGTCAGCTATGGCTCTTTCGGGATCCATTGCTATACAAAAATCATATTTTACACGTCGGGATTGATCACACTATCACAATTCAGATATATGGCATGTATAGCTAGACTCTGACATGCTACGTTAGTCTGAGAATCGACTAAACCGTAGCTCTGATACCAACCAAATGTAACACCCCTATCCTGTATCCGTCGCCGGACTAGGGTTAGAGGAGTTACCAGACAGATAGAAAACTTATTCAGACAAATCGTAATATAAATAATCATTCACCATCATTATGTCCCATCTATAGGTCAACGAGACCTTAAACATGCTTTAGAGTAGGGTCGGGACTACGCCGAACTCTTACGGAATTTCTCAGAAATTTAAAACTTTTCTAAGTTATACAGGACACACGCCCGTGTGCCTCCCGCGGCTGCTAGACACACCCATGTGTCTTACCCGTGGTCGAGCCTGACTTGTCTCTACGGCCACCAAGCATGCTCGTGTACCTTGGTCGTGGTCGATCCTGACTAAACCACACGGCTACCAGGAACGCCCGTGTGCCATGGCCGTGTACCCTTAGCTTGCTACTAACTTACTCCCACGGTCATCAGGCAAGCCCGTGTGCCACAACCATGTGGCAAAATAGGCCATTTGCAAGGCCAACATGCCACCCACATAGGGTCAAACCTACAAGCATATTACCAAAGCAACTCATGCACATTTGGACGTCAAAGACATATCAAAACAACCATCCTATCACTACATTCAAATCCGTTTCAATCATACCAATTTACATAACTAAAACTCATGAATACACAAGCATAATTCATCCATATTTACCTTTCATGAATTCATTCTTTTGTTCAAATATATATGCTCAAATTTCACCCATATACTTACCATAGACTTAACCATTCCATATGCTATCAAAACATACCAAAACATACATCATTTATCATATTCATTAAAGCATATTAACAACACATAACTAGCCAAATCACATGGCTAAGTTCATACATCAAACTTACACCAATATACTAGCTTATACATGCCATATCTAGCTATATACATTTCCAAAAGATACCAAATTGAGTTTGCGTAGTGTGATGACGATCCTCGATTGTCCCTGAGCCTTCAGTAGCTTTGACGATCTATAAAACAGAGAAAACACACATAGAGTAAGCTTTCCAAAAGCTTAGTAAGTCATATACAAATAAACTTAACTTAAAATGCACATAGCATATTTATACAATGACAATAATGGTTCTCATAGCATATACATCTCACATAAAGTTTGGCTCAATTGTTTAGCCATAATTTATCACATACTTCAACTCATTACCACATATACACATAATTCACCTCAGCATAATTTCGCATATCATCTCATCATTCCATTGCACATATTCATTTTAGTAAGTTCATATAGGGATACTTACCTTTCATACACACCTTGTGTACATATTAAACGTACCTGAAACGGATTTATAATCCATGTAACCTTTCGTATCGCAGACTTGCCCGTTGAACCATTCGAAATCTAATAGGATGCTCGAAACCTCGTAATAGTCAGACAATGCCAACGCCCCGCACGAGGTCTTACGTGTACTCGGATATCGTTGCCACCGCCCCGCATGTGGTCTTACACAAATCAATACGATGCCAATGTCCCGCATACATGGTCTTACACGTAAATCTCGTGATCGATGCCAACGCCCCGGACGTGGTCTTACACGAAATCTCATATCAACGCCGACGCCCCGCACGTGGTCTTACATGATATTTTGAACAGATACCTATGTCATGACATAGCTAATCCTATCTATTCCTAGATTCAAACGGTACTTCTCGGACTTTGTTACAATATCGATTGTATATCAGAATTTATGAAACATCATATCATGAGCATTTAACATTAACAATACTCATAAAGTCACACATAATTCAATTCAAACACATTTATTTTTATATTGACTTACCTCGGATTCGATTTAACTGAAACAGAAACGGCTACTCGGTCACTTTCTCTTTCCCGCGATCTAAGTCCGTTTTCCTCGGTTCTTGATCTAAACATATTCAGATTCAACCCATTCATTCATCAATTCATTCAATTCAATCCAAATTTACACATTTAGGGTTATTTGCAACTTAACCCCCACATTGGCACATTTTATCAATTTAGTCCATTTTTCTCAAAACATCAAATACACAAAATCATCACATGCTCATGCTTAGCCGAATGCTTATGAATATCATACAAGCCCATATTTTCCATCAAATTTGCAATTTAGTCCTTAAAATTGCTATTTTCTCAATTTAGCCCTAATTAGCTAAATTCATCAAAATTTCAAGAACAAAATATGTTCATCTAACACATATCTTTCATTTAACAACTAAACTCATCATAAAGCTTATCAATTCATCTATGGCACAATTCACAAATATAATCAATTCTTCAAATCACAACATGGGCTTGATAGTAGACTAAGCAACAATCTCAAAAACATAAAAAATCATTAAAATCTAAAGCCAAAACATACCTAAATTTGAGCTTGAAATGGCCGAAACCCTTGAAACTTTTGTTCTTTCCTTTTTCTTTCAATATATTCGGTGGAAGAATGGATGAATAAATTTCCATTTTCATGCTTTATTTTATTATAACATAATTTAATACATAAATGACATATTTAACCTTTAATCAAACATATAAAACATATTGATACGAGGTCATTTATGACCTTTGCCGTCCAGTTACCAAAATAATGGCTAAATTGCCACATAAATCCCTAAAACTTATAAAAACATGACAAGTAGGCATCCTTTCATAAAACATGCAAATTTGCATTTCAATGCAATTCAATCCTTTTATCAAATTAAGTACATAAACGGATAAATTAGCTTACGAAATTTTAGCACATGCTTAATCATATATCATAGGCACAGAAAATAAAATTAAAATATTATACGGACTGTAACATCCTGAATTAGGGGTTGTCTAAAATTTAATTAATTTCCCATGTGTGCGCTTGAAGAATTAAATACTAGGATCATTTGGCATGTTTTAGGGTCTAGAAATAACCCCGAGCTAGGCCTGACTTAGAACTAAAAATTTCTTTCTAAGTGTTTTAAAGAAGGGAGCTAGGTGAGTTAGGGGTTAAGTAAAATTTAGGGAGAAGCATGACACAAAGAATTAATTGGCTAAGTGGCTACCGTGCGCCACTTAGGAGTTGGAGGTGAAGATGGGCGCGAGTTCGAATGGTCGGAGCAGCTGCGTTTATGCGTTTTATTTTTATATATGCATGTGATGGGCTTGAGTAGGAAGGATTTAAAATTAAATGATGGGGTTTTATGACATGAAAGTCAATTGGGAAGAGTGGCAGGACGTTTAAGAGGGTCATGCGCTTTGCCTCCACCGAGTTCGTGTTCGAACCAAATATACAGCAGCGATTGGTTTTTATTTTTATGCAAGTTGGCGTTAGGGGGGAGGGAGTAATGGCGTGATTTTAGACTCTCAAGGTGATAAGGATAAACATTGTTTTTCCCTTTAATTTTTAATTTGGAAGTGTTGTGATGTGGTCATTTTATATTTTGTATTTGAAGAGGTGATAAAGGTAAGGATAGGAGATAAATTTTATTTTTGAGTGATAATTAAAAGTGGAAATTATCACAAAAAGAGGGTGAGAGTTGGCCGAATGAAGGATTCATTGGGGCCATTCACATTCGATTTTATCACCTAGAGAGAGGGGCCGAAATTCATAAAAAAAATTCTATTCTTTTCTCTTCTTGTTGCTGGCCGAATTCTTCCCAACCACAATTGCTAAAGTTCTTCAAAAATTCTCTTCTTCTTTTCTTCTACTTAGCCGAACCTACCCCCTCTCTTTTGCTAAAAAAATTGCACCTTCCATTTGTGTTGCTAGCCGAATATCTCTTCCATAAAGGGCTTAGGCCGAATCCTCCTAGTAAGGTGCTATCGATTTCCAAAGGGGGGTAAGTGTGTCACTTTAACATTCGGCTTCTTTTCTTTTCCTTTTGTGTACCGAAAAGCTTGAGAAACAAGCCTTGGTAAGTTGGCCGAATGAGGTTATGGTTCTAATGGTGTATGTTTTGTGTGTAGATAACGTTAAGGTATATTGAGGGAAGCTTTCAGGATTTATTTTCCTAAGGTAAGGTGGTAAGTAACATTCGGCCATAGGCCTTGATTATGTATTAGTGTGCAAGCCAATTTTAACAAGTGTTTTTGGTAGGGATCTCAACAGACAAGTGACAAATTCGGGATTTGGTGAGTTTGGTAAGTGGTTAGCACATTCACCAAAGGCCATATTTTTGGTACATCGTATCTTTCGGGATTATTTGGATTGGTGAATAGGCCAAAATCCCTAACCCCGTTGTTGGTCGATTATAGGGTCAAGGATCTAGCGTCATAGATCAGATCTTCGGGATCTAAGAATTTGGTAGAAAGCAGTGTGTACATACACACTTTATAACTAATTAATGTGCTAAGTATTTTGTGTATGCTAAACTGATTTGTGTAGATATGGGATTTAATACCATAAAAGGTATGAGCAAGGATCCGAGTAAGTCCTTGTTGTTATGATGCTTTTGGGAAGCATGACATATTTGGTATATGTGGTTATAGCTAATGGTAAACTCTATGTATGTTGCTAAATGAACATGTTGGCATGATTTCTGCATATCATTGATTGATGTGGGTTAAACGAGTGGAGGGGGAACTGATATTCGTGTCGACGGACACCAGTGGTTTGGTACCACATTTCGTGACTACGGTCACCAGAGGTTTGGCACCTCCAGAGGTTTGGCATCTCATAGCATCTTGTCCCAGTGGCTTAGCACCACAGTGGGTTGGCCCCACAGTTGACATTATGGGATCGACGCCAGTGATTTGGTATCACACGATGGGTTGGCCCTATCATTTGATTTGTGACTTCGGGTCACCAGTGGTTTGGCACCACAATATGATGGATATCGTGACTTTAAGTCACCAGTGGTTTGGCACCACCAGTGGTTTGGTACCACACGGGGTAGAGAAAGGCGTATTGGATGGCTAGGTTTGGTGCATATTAAACTTAGTGCATGTTAACTTAGTTATAAATTGTGTATGATGTTGCATTAAATCGGGGGAAGGGTTACACATTGAGTCTTGGTGACTCACCTTCTCCTTTAACATTTTTCAGGTGACTCGTAGATCGCGGATGAGGAGCCGGATGGACTCGAGGAGGCCATGCAGTGGAAATATTGGTTTAAATGGACTTGAATTATTTTTACTTATTCCTGGTTTCATTTGTTCAAGTTGTAATAAGGCCTCCTAAGATTATTTTTATTACTTTGCATGTTTTGGATAATTTGTTTAAATTACTTAGTGACTTTAAAATGGTTATACATGTTTTCTTAAATTCAAACGTAAATGGTTTTTTTTCTATGCCATCGGGTATGTCTGAAATCGGTAACAACCTGATTTAATATAATTTTTAAACAACTAAGTTAAGTTTTGTTTCTTCATACACACAAATGTTTTATTTAACGAGATAATTGAAAATAAGATGTTTTCATCAAAACTCAAATCGGCTAAAGGGATTTTCAAAATGGTTTTCTCTGTGACATACCAAATTCGGTCGTAATGTTTGGGCCGGGTTTGGGGTGTTACAAAATTGGTATCTAATTTATTACGAAAATACCCCTGTAGGAAAATCACGAAAATACCCCTGGGGTAGAAATGGACAGAAATGCCCGAAGAGTGAATAAGTATGAAAGGTATTAGGGAATGGATGTGTTTTCTGTGTGAACTAGGATAGAAGACTTAAAACTTTGATTGATCGAAAGAATCTCTATTAAACTCTCCTCATAAAATTTCTTCGCGAATAACCAAGTGAAACAAAGTACTAATCCATAAAAATCTCTTAATCAGATTAAAGCGCGATAGTTAGAATGAGCTCTAGAGGACGTGGCCGTCGTGGACGCGGTAGGGGCAGGATGACCGTGTCAGAACCCGTTAGGTCGGGTCAGGGGTTGGAGAATGAGGTACCACCGCCACCACCACCTCTAACTTTTGGAGCTGAGGAGCAGGATCAGAATGGTGGTGAGGCAGTATCGCAAGCTGTGTTGCGAGTCCTTGAGATGGTGGCTGGGGCTAGTGGAGGAATGGGAGCTCGAAAATCTGTTCCCGAGCGACTCCTATCTAACGGAGCTGAGGTATTCCGGGGTGTGTCGGGAGTGGCACCCAGTGCGACAGAATATTGGTTAGAATCGACTGAGAGGATCATGGATGATCTTGACCTGACAAATGAGGAGAAGCTAAAAGGAGCGGTGTCGCTTCTAAAGGACGAGTCATATCAGTGGTGGCTCACGGTTCGGGATGGTGCCACGGCAGATGATCTTACTTGGGAGTACTTCAAAACTGCTTATCAGAAGAAGTATGTGGGCACTAGCTACACTGACGCGCAGAGGAAAGCTTTTCTGGGGTTGGTACAAGGAAATAAGTCAGTGTCGGAGTATGAAGCAGAATTCCTGAGGCTGAGCCGCTATGCTCGGGGAATTGTGTCAACTGAGCATGATCGTTGTGTCTGCTTTGAAGACGGACTTAGGGATGAGTTAAGGTTGCTGATTGCTCCATAGCAGGAGCGTGAGTTTGCTGTTCTGGTAGAAAAGGCTAAGGTAGCCAAAGAGGTCAAGGAGTCGGTGAGAAAGAACTATGAAAAGAATAAATAGAAGAGAGGCTTTGGATCGCCTGGATCGGGCAGTAATGTGGAGAAGAGGGCTAGATTTGGGGAACCAGAAAGAGCCACAAAGCCTGCTCAGTGGCTACCTCAGTGTGCTAGATGCGGGAAATCCCACTCGGGAGAATGTTTGGCTGGAAGTAGAGGGTGCTTTGAGTGTGGATCAATGGAGCACCGGGTAAGGGATTGTCCGCGGAAGTTGGCTAGGACTCAAGCTGAGGATCAAGGACGTGGTCAATTTAGGAGGGATGGCCAGCAACCACAGAGGGGTCGAAGTGCAGCTAGAGGTAATGATAATGGTAACGGGCGTGGCCGAGGTGCTGAAGGTGCAGAGGCGAGGCAACCAAGGTTGGTTTATGCAGTTGGCCGTCGCGAGGAGGAAGATGTGCCAGATATGACAATGGGTAAGTTTCTTATTTCCGGAACACCCTCAATTGTCTTGGTTGTGGTTGCATTAGTTCGTTGTGGTTGCATTAGTTCGTTCTTATGTTGCTAGTAAAGTGTATGGAACTTGGATTATGAACTTAGGGAATGTATTTGGAAAGTATGATAGTTCTTTAAGATCAGAGTGCGCAACAGTAGCGTAGTGTGATGAGTTAAGGATGCACGATTGGACGATAGTAAGTAATTTCAAGGATGAAATTATTTTAAGGGGGTAGAATTGTAACATCCTGAATTAGGGGTTGTCTAAAATTTAATTAATTTCCCATGTGTGCGCTTGAAGAATTAAATACTAGGATCATTTGGCATGTTTTAGGGTCTAGAAATAACCCCGAGCTAGGCCTGACTTAGAACTAAAAATTTCTTTCTAAGTGTTTTAAAGAAGGGAGCTAGGTGAGTTAGGGGTTAAGTAAAATTTAGGGAGAAGCATGACACAAAGAATTAATTGGCTAAGTGGCTACCGTGCGCCACTTAGGAGTTGGAGGTGAAGATGGGTGCAGGTTCGAATGGCTGGAGCAGCGTTTTGCATTTTATTTTTATATATGCGGTGATGGGCTTAAGTAGGAAGGCTTTAAAATTAAATGATGGGGTTTTATGACATGAAAGTCAATTGGGAAGAGTGGCAGGGGGCATTTAAGAGGGTCATGCGATTTGCCTCCACCTGGTTACGTGTTCGAACAAAATATACAAGCAAATAGATTGGTTTTATTTTTATGCAAGTGGCGTTAGGGGAGGAGTAATGGCGTGATTTTAGACTCTCAAGGTGATAAGGATAAACATTGTTTTCCCTTTAATTTTTCTTTGGAAGTGTTGTGATGTGGTCATATTATATTTTGTATTTGAAGAGGTGATAAAGGTAAGGATAGGAGATAAATTTTATTTTTGAGTGATAATTAAAAGCTGGAAATTATCACAAAAAGAGGGTGAGAGTTGGCCAAATGAAGGATTCATTGGGGCCATTCACATTCGGTTTTATCACCTAGAGAGAGGGGCCGAAATTCATAAAAAAAAATTCTGTTCTTTTCTCTTCTTCTTGCTAGCCGAATTCTTCCCAACCACAATTGCTAAAGTTCTTCAAAAATTCTCTTCTTCTTTTCTTCTACTTAGCCGAACCTACCCCCTCTCTTTTGCTAAAAAAATTGCACCTTTCATTTGTGTTGCTAGCCGAATATCTCTTCCATAAAGGTCTTAGGCCGAATCCTCCTAGTAAGGTGCTATCGATTTCCAAAGGGGGGTAAGTGTGTCACTTTAACATTCGGCTTCTTTTCTTTTCCTTTTGTGTGCCGAAAAGCTTGAGAAACAAGCCTTGGTAAGTTGGCCGAATGAGGTTATGGTTCTAATGGTGTACGTTTTGTATGTAGATAACGTTAAGGTATATTGAGGGAAGCTTTGTGATTTGTTTTCCTAAGGTAAGGTGGTAAGTAACATTCGGCCATAGGCCTTGATTATGTATTAGTGTGCAAGCCAATTTTAACAAGTGTTTTTGGTAGGGATCTCAACAGGACAAGTGACAAATTCGGGATTTCGGTGAGTTTGGTAAGTGGTTAAGCACATTCGGCCAAAGGCCATATTTTTGGTACATCGTATCCTTCGGGATTATTTGGATTGGCTGAATAGGCCAAAATCCCTAACCCTGTTGTTGGCCGATTATAGGGTCTAGGATCTAGCGTCGTAGATCAGATCTTCGGGATCTAGGAATTTCGGTAGAAACAGGTGTGTACATACACACTTTATAACTAATTAATGTGCTAAGTATTTTTGTGTATGCTAAATCTGATTTGTGTAGATAAGGGATTTAATACCATAAAAGGTATGAGCAAGGATCCATGTAAGTCCTTGTTGTTATGATGCTTTTGGGAAGCATGACATATTTGGTATATGTGGTTATAGCTAATGGTGAACTCTATATATGTTGCTAAATGAACATGTTGGCATGATTTCTGCATATCATTGATTGATGTGGGTTAAACGAGTGAAGGGGGAACTGATATTCGTGTCGACGGACACCAGTGGTTTGGTACCATATTTCGTGACTACGGTCACCAGAGGTTTGGCACCTCCAGAGGTTTGGCACCTCATAGCGTCTTGTCCCAGTGGCTTAGCACCACAGTGGGTTGGCCCCACAGTTGACATTATGGGATCGACGCCAGTGATTTGGTATCACACGATGGGTTGGCCCCATCATTTGATTTGTGACTTCGGGTCACCAGTGGTTTGGCACCACAATATGATGGATATCGTGACTTTAAGTCACCAGTGGTTTGGCACCACCAGTGGTTTGGTACCACACGGGGTAGAGAAAGGCGTATTGGATGGCTAGGTTGGGTGCATATTAAACTTAGTGCATGTTAACTTAGTTATAAATTGTGTATGATGTTGCATTAAACCGGGGGAAGGGTTACACATTGAGTCTTGGTGACTCACCTTCTCTTTTAACATTTTTCAGGTGACTCGTAGATCGCGGATGAGGAGCCGAATGGACTCGAGGAGGCCATGCAGTGGAAATATTGGTTTAAATGGACTTGAATTATTTTTACTTATTCCTGGTTTCATTTGTTCAAGTTGTAATAAGGCCTCCTAAGATTATTTTTATTACTTTGCATGTTTTGGATAATTTGTTTAAATTACTTAGTGACTTTAAAATGGTTATACATGTTTTCTTAAATTCAAACGTAAATGGTTTTTTTCTATGCCATCGGGTATGTCTGAAATCGGTAACAACCTGATTTAATATAATTTTTAAACAACTAAGTTAAGTTTTGTTTCTTCATACACACAAATGTTTTATTTAACGAGATAATTGAAAATAAGATGTTTTCATCAAAACTCAAATCGGCTAAAGGGATTTTCAAAATGGTTTTCTCTGTGACATACCAAATTCGGTCGTAATGTTTGGGCCGGATTTGGGGTGTTACACGGACTCGAATTTATGGTCCCGAAACCACTGTTCTGACTAGGGTATAAACCAGACTATTACATTTGGAAAGCTTTTATATTAATTTTTTATTATATTTTTGGTGTATGGAAAATGTGGAAATGATGACGGATGATATTCCAAGCTATTGTAAGGTTGGATTCAAGTGGTTGAAAGTTTGGATTTGAGTATAAAAGCATCCAATGGGTAAGTACCCTTGCATACTCATGCTTATCTTATGTTAGTATGGTTCAGAAAGTATGAAAATGATATTGTAATGTATGTGTACAAATTCTATGAATTAAAGTGTTAGAAATATGTGATTTTGGAAAGATATGACTTAATAAGCCTTAGCTATAAAGTATTTTAATTCCTTGTAATATGTTGTACAAATTGGTTGCCATGGAATGTCTAATAAATGTGATATTATTATATATGGAAATGTATGAACTGGTCAAATATGAAATTTGAAAATATGTGTAAGTGATGATATGCCTAAGGGTTATAAATAAAGTTGGAAACTGATGAACATGAACCTTGATAAAAACAATTCAATATGTGATTTTAGCAAATTACTCAATGACTTGGTCACTTAATAACCAATTGAATATGTTAATGAGAAAATATGCAAGACTTAAGCGATCGAGTAGGAAATTCATACTTGGGTGTCATTAGCACAAAAAATATGAATATGGTCTTAACAATGAACCTAAACAATGTGTCCTTATTGACACCATATTTTATAAACCAAATCATTCAAATTCAATATTACAACATTCAAACATTAAACATATATCAAACATACCAAATAACCATTTCAAACTCATTCCATTCTTCCATAAGTTACCTACCTTCAAAAATGCATAACCATATTGACCAAACACATATATTTACATATACATTTACAAGTCAAAAACCGAAACATATAGACAAGCATAACTCAAAACAAATCATGTTGCCAAGATAACATTTTAACCCTATTACATGCCATTCATAACCATTTGCAAAAGTAACCAAAAACTACTAAAATGATGGACGGATAGTGTGATTGTGCTCTGAAGAGATTCCAACCGATAGAGTTTTCTGATGATCTACAAAACAAGGAAAATAACTACATAAGCAACTAGTGCTTAGTAAGGTCATATAAATGAAAACTAAACTTACCGAATATAACATAATTAAGCCCAAGCATAATTTCATTATATCATGAGCAAAGTTTAGTTTCCTAAATACACCACCATACAAGGTTAGTAGGTGTATAGATAAGCATATAAATCCAACCAGCAAAGTTTCCTTTCCTAAATACACTTCCACACAAGGTTAGTAGGTGTATAGATAAGCATATAAATCCAATCAATTTGTGAAACATAACTCAATAAGCAATCAATATACATATCATCCATCATGTTTTCAAATAATACCTTTTCCATTTCAAGAACAAATACCAACATTTTCCATTTAATCTTATAATAACATGTATCTTTTCAAATACATACATACTCAAATTAAACCTTATTCACCCGTTGAACCAAATAGAATATCATCGGATACTTGAGAAATGCTAACACGAGCTGTGATTGTATCATGTAACTGTATGTACTCATACGAGCTATGAAATGGGCCTACTCACAGGATCTGTAACACCCTGGTTTAGGGGCTATGCGGTTTGAGTATAATGTAGGTGTTGGAAGGTTCTTGGGTGTGCTTGGATGTGTTTTGGGGTTTTAAGAATGCTTGGATGAAAGGGGAGACTTTGGAAAATTTTGGATTTTTAGTGGAAAAGGGAATCGGGCCAAGCGAGGTCTTAAGAATAATTTTCTGTAATTTTTGGCACAAGGGAAGGCGGTGGTAGAGTGGTCTCTCAGGCGTGCGCTTAAGAGCTTGGGGAGGACGCCAGTGAGGGCCACGGGTTCGAGTCCAGCGGCTACAAGGGGTTTTAATATTTTTGGGTTACGGCGTTACAAGGAGAGGAGGCCTTAAAAGGAGTAGGGGCGTGTTTTGACGCAAACAAAGAACTTGTCCAAGTGGTTCTGTGCGGCACTTAGAGCTGGAGGTGCGCGTGGGCGCTGGTTCGAGCGAGAGGCAGCTTTTTGCGTGTTTTATTTTTCTTATGCGACTGGGGCTTGAGTAGGAAGCCTTTAAAGATTAAATGGTGTGGCTTTATGGCATAAAATCAAAGTGGCCGAGTGGCACTGGGCGTTGGAAGTAAGGCGTGCAAAGCAGACTAGCAGCAAGGAGCCAGGTTCGAATCTCATGACAAGCAATGGAGTATTTATTTTTGCGGATTGGACGGCAGGAGTTTCAGATTGAATTTAAACTCACTCGACGAAGGGATCCCACATCGGAAAGACACAAAGAATGAAGGTGAAGAGCTAGCTATATAAGGAGCATCCTAGGAGGAGAGTAAACACATCTTGGAGGGCGTTTGGGCACAAGAGTGATCGGAGCGTGGATTAGCCCAGAGTCCTATCGGTGTGTAACTCTCTACTCTAGTTGTAGAGCGGCAAATGCGAAGGCGCCGGCCACGGCAATAGTAGCCACACGAGCGCGCGCGAGCGCACGTGGGGCTTCACGCGATAGTTGAGGCCATCGTGTAGTATTCTTGTGGGTTGGGGTCGCTTGGGCGCGATAGGCGAAGTAGGCCCAATGGGCCCGTGGGCCCTTATGAGTAAATTGTGCGATTGTGTAGTATATAGTGAACTAGACTAGGTGGAAGTTATATACGTGGCTAGATTTGTGCTAGGTGGGCCACACGAGCGGCGTGTGGGCCCGAATGGGCGGAATCGAGTTTTAGGCCCAATCGTCCGGCACAATAGGAAGTGGTAATGAGTCGCTAGTGGCGACATTAGGCCTTCGTAAAGGCCATTGCGGTGTGAATTTACGAAAATGCCCTTGGTAGGTAAAATTACGATTATACCCTTAAAGGTTGATTAGCATGATTATGTTGTTTAGTTTTGGCCGATTGTAGGGGAAGGCTTGATCTCGCATATCTCGGGTTGTGGCTAGTGCTCGAAAAGTGTTAAGGAATGGGGGATCTAGTGCGTTAGATCTTGATCTACGGGATTTGATAGTCGCATTAGTAATCAGGTGTGTAAACTAACACACTTCTTGCTTTGTATATGTTTGATAAAACTGATTGATTGGTAAAACCGAAATAGTATGGTTGAGTGATATGATACCCTATGGGGGGTGTGTGCGGATTCGTGTAAGTCCGTTTCATTATGAGTATTGTTATTGATACATGATGTCATGATTTATGATGTATGTGCTATGAGATGCAACGTTAAACATGTTTGCATGATTTGAATACTATACATGAGTTGGTATGATGATGGGTGATATGAGTGGAGGGGGCAGTGATATTTTGTGCTGACGAGCACCAGTGTTTTGGTAACACAACTTTGTGACTTTGGGTCACCAGAGGTTTGGTACCTCCAGAGGTTTGGCACCTCAGCGTCTCGTCCCCGTGGTTTTGCACCACAGTGGGTTGGCCCCACAAGGCGGTATTGAGGGATTGACGCCAGTGATTTGGTATCACACGATGGGTTGGCCCCATCACTCGATTATCGTGACTACGGTCACCAGTGGTTTGGTACCACATTTGTGTCTTTGGGACACCAGAGGTTTGGCACCTCATTGCGACTCGTCCCTGTGGTTAACACCACCGTGGGTTGGCCCTACTTTTGAGATACGGGATTGTCGCCAGTGATTTGGTATCACACGATGGGTTGGCCCCATCACTATTATTTGTGACTTCGGTCACCAGTGTTTTGGTAACACATTGTGACTATACGTCACCAGTGGTTTGGCACCACCAGTGGTTTGGTACCACACGGGGTAGAAAAGGTGTATGGACGGTTAGGATTGGGTGCATATGATTGGGATGCATGATGATCATGATTATGTTTGTATGTGATATTTTGCTAATCCGGGAAAAGGGTAGCACATCGAGTCCTGGGTGACTCACCTTTTCCTTAACCATTCGGAGTAGTGCATAAAGTTGGGACCGGGATCGGAGAGGACAAGGTGGCCCATGCCGAAGATGATGTTCAATTATTTCATGCTTGATTTTGATATAAGTACTTTATTTGAATTGTTGGGTTGTAATAAAGGCCATTTTATGTTTTTGGTATTACTTTAACTATGGTTTATTTAAATTAAATTGCTACGTGAAAATGATTTATGGTTTGCAACCTATTTATTCAAATTGGATATTATAAACTAAAGTTTTAAAAATGAATGAGTTTAATAGCAAAGTTTTATTCCAAAGATATGTTTTCCAAAATTCAGCAAACTACGATGTTTTATTTTAAATTAAGAATATTTTCAACCGTCTTTTCCCAGTGACATAACCAGATTCGATCGTAGTGAATGGGCCGGGTTTGGGGATGTTACAGTTTGGTATCAGAGCCCGGTTCAAAACTCGGCTTTGAGGGTTTTGGGCTCGAAACAATTTTTAAAACGGGCTATTCGAAATATGGGCTTTTATAAAAAGGTTTTCAGGTTAGGCTGGCATGGCACCTGTACCTCCGACCCGAAGTCCACCAGGTAAGTACCCCTTACTATTGCTTGTGAGTTATTGATGCGATCGGATGATTGCAATAGTGGATTACTTTAGAAACTGAAACTTTGATTGCTCGAAAGAACGACTTCCGAAACTACATTCATAAAATTTGCTCGTGGATTAAGCGGTGGAACAAAATTTCTAATGCATAAAACTTTTAATCAGATTAAATCGCGACGCTAGATATGAGTTCTAGGGGACGTGTTGTCGCGGGCATGGTCTAGGTGGAATGATAGCTTTATTAAGATCAGAGTGCGCAGCAAGAGCGTAGTGTGGTAGGATAGGTTGTACGGGCGTTCGCTAGTAAAGTAATTTCGAGGACTAAATTATTTTTAAGGAGGGTAGAATTGTAACACCCGGTTTAGGGGCTATGCGGTTTGAGTATAATGTAGGTGTTGGAAGGTTCTTGGGTGTGCTTGGATGTGTTTTGGGGTTTTAAGAATGCTTGGATGAAAGGGGAGACTTTGGAAAATTTTGGATTTTTAGTGGAAAAGGGAATCGGGCCAAGCGAGGTCTTAAGAATAATTTTCTGTAATTTTTGGCACAAGGGAAGCGGTGGTAGAGTGGTCTCTCAGCGCGCGCTTAAGAGCTTGGGGAGGACGCCGGTGAGGGCCTAGGTTTGAGTCCAGCGGCTACAAGGGGTTTTAATATTTTTGGGTTACGCGCGTTAAAGAGGGGAGGCCTTAAAAAGGAGTAGGGCGTGTTTTGACGCAAAGCAAAGAACTTGTCCAAGAGGTTCTGTCGCGGCACTTAGGAGTGGAGGTGCGCGCGTGGCGCTGGTTCGAGCGACGGGCAGGCGGCTGCGTGTTTTATTTTTCTTATGCGACTGGGGGCTTGAGTAGGAAGCCTTTAAAGATTAAATGGTGTGGCTTTATGGCATAAAAATCAAAGTGGCCGAGTGGCCTGGGCGTTGGAAGTAAGGCGTGCAAAGAAAGCTAGCGCAAGGAGCCAGGTTCGAATCTCATGACAAGCAATGGAGTATTTATTTTTGCGGATTGGACGGCAGGAGTTTCAGTTGAATTTAAACTCTACTGACGAAGGGATCCCACATCGGAAAGACACAAAGAATGAAGGTGAAGAGCTAGCTATATAAGGAGCATCCTAGGAGGAGAGTAAACACATCTTGGAGGGCGTTTGGGCACAAGAGTGATCGGAGCGCGCGGATTAGCCCCAGAGTCCTATCGGTGTGTAACTCTCTACTCTAGTTGTAGAGCGGCAAATGCCGGAAGTGCAGTCCACGGCAATAGTAGCCACACGAGCGCGCGAGTGTACGTGTGGGGCTTCACGCGATAGTTGAGGCCATCGGTAGTATTCTTGTGGGTTGGGGCTGCTTGGGGCGCGATGGGCGAAGTAGGCCCAATGGCCCGTGGGCCCTTATGAGTAAATTGTGCGATTGTGTAGTATATAGTGAACTAGACTAGGTGGAAGTTATATACGTGGCTAGATTTGTGCTAGGTGGGCCACACGAGCGTGTGGGCCCGAATGGGCCGGAATCGAGTTTTAGGCCCAATCGTCGGCACAACCGGAAGTGGTAGCTGAGTCGCTAGTGGCGACATTAGGCCTTCAGAAAGGCCATTGCAGGTGTGAATTTACGAAAATGCCCTTGGTAGGTAAAATTACGATTATACCCTTAAAGGTTGATTAGCATGATTATGTTGTTTAGTTTTGGCCGATTGTAGGGGAAGGCTTGATCTCGCATATCTCGGGTTGTGGCTAGTGCTCAAAAGTGTTAAGGAATGGGGATCTAGTGCGTTAGATCTTGATCTACGGGATTTGATAGTCGCATTAGTAATCAGTGTGTAAACTAACACACTTCTTGCTTTGTATATGTTTGATAAATCGATTGATTGGTAAAACCGAAATAGTATGGTTGAGTGATATGATACCCTATGGGGTATGTGCACGGATTCAGGTAAGTCCGTTTCATTATGAGTATTGTTATTGATACATGATGTCATGATTTATGATGTATGTGCTATGAGATGCAACGTTAAACATGTTTGCATGATTTGAATACTATACATGAGTTGGTATGATGATGGGTGATATGAGTGGAGGGGGCAGTGATATTTTGTGCTGACGAGCACCAGTGTTTTGGTAACACAACTTTGTGACTTTGGGTCACCGAGGTTTGGTACCTCCGGAGGTTTGGCACCTCGGCGCCTCGCCCCCGTGGTTTTGCACCACAGTTGGGTTGGCCCCACAAGGCGGTATTGAGGATTGACGCGGTGATTTGGTATCACACACGATGGGTTGGCCCCATCACTCAATTATCGTGACTCACGGTCACCAGTGGTTTGGTACCACATTTGTGTCTTTGGGACACCAGAGGTTTGGCACCTCATTGCGACTCGTCCCTGTGGTTAACACCACCGTGGGTTGGCCCCACTTTTGAGATACGGGATTGTCGCCAGTGATTTGGTATCACACGATGGGTTGGCCCCATCACTATTATTTGTGACTTCGGTCACCAGTGTTTTGGTAACACATTGTGACTATACGTCACCAGTGGTTTGGCACCACCAGTGGTTTGGTACCACACGGGGTAGAAAAGGTGTATGGACGGTTAGGATTGGGTGCATATGATTGGGATGCATGATGATCATGATTATGTTTGTATGTGATATTTTGCTAATCCGGGAAAAAGGGTAGCACACTGAGTCTGGGTGACTCACCTTTTCCTTAACCATTTCGTAGTGCATAAAGTCGACCGGGATCGGAGAGGACAAGGTGGCCCATGCCGAAGATGATGTTCAATTATTTCATGCTTGATTTTGATATAAGTACTTTATTTGAATTGTTGGGTTGTAATAAAGGCCATTTTATGTTTTTGGTATTACTTTAACTATGGTTTATTTAAATTAAATTGCTACGTGAAAATGATTTATGGTTTGCAACCTATTTATTCAAATTGGATATTATAAACTAAAGTTTTAAAAATGAATGAGTTTAATAGCAAAGTTTTATTCCAAAGATATGTTTTCCAAAATTCAGCAAACTACGATGTTTTATTTTAAATTAAGAAGATTTTCAACCGTCTTTTCCCAGTGACATAACCAGATTCGGTCGTAGTGAATGGGCCGGGTTTGGGGATGTTACAGGATCTGTGGGTCGGGATGTTAAGCTACACGATGCTGCTCACACGAGATGTGGAGAATCTGCAACAAATGCACGACCTCAACTATTGGTAGGACATCTAAGACTAGCACCCGAAACCATATAACCCCTAATGACATGTCATTTGTATCCTAAGTATTCACAACTTTTAACCGGGACCATTTTACATAATCAAAATCTTTAATTTCATTGTATTATTCAATTTCAAACATACTTCCATGAAATGTATATATTTCACATACAACATTCAACTTAATAGACATCTTAATTTAGTCCATGATATTAAAATATCAAACAAATATCAATCTAACTATACATAGCATAATATTTATTAAAATTACATTCAAAACATCAATTAATGAATTTAGTCCTTGTACGAACTTACCTCAACCAAAACGGTTGCAAAAAACAGAGTCGACAACTATTTTGATACTTTTGCTTTTCCTCGATTCAAATCTGGTTGTTGCGTTTCTTTATCTAAATAGTAATTTCATTCAATTAATACTATTCCAACACTTAAATAAGTAATTTTATATAATTAAGCCATTCCAACATTATTTTACAAAATTACCCTAACATTTTAACTTTTGTACAATTTAGTCCCTAAACCCGAAACTCACAATATAACCACAACCAATGAAAATCCAAGCTAGCCAATTTTTACTAGGGTCCATTATAGTCCATAACTTTCATCATTTCACCCTAATTCCATTGAATTTTACTACTATTATAAATAAGTCCCTAAACCTCAAATTTACCAAAAATCGTGTATACTTTTAATTAACTACCAACATTAATAATCTAACAACTAAATTAAAAAAAATACTTCAAATTCATTCATGGCAAGTCCATAAACCTTTAACATTTTTACAAATTGGCCTCCGAGCTAGCTAGATTAAGCTAAAACGATAACAAAAACATAAAAATTACTAAAAACGGATTAAAAATTCATACCATGCAATGGTGTGTAGCTTGGCCGAACCTTATGGATGCAAAAATGATGTTTTTTTCTTCTTAATTTTAATTAGAGAGAGCTAAAGAAGATGATAGCCATTAATCTTTTGTTTATGTTTTATTTTAATTATAATTTACCTTTTTAACCTTCTGATGTTAACTAAAAATTTAACAAAACATGTCCATAATTGTCCACTATCCAAATTCATGGTATACTTACCATATAATTCCATTAATTCACCTTTTCATAGCTATTTGACTCAATTAACTAATATAAGTCAACTTTTGCAGCTTCTATGATTTAGTCCTTTTTACCTAATTAACTATTTAAACGTTAAAATTTCTTAACAAACTTTAATGCGACTCTAATAAATGCTTATATACATTAATTAAACAATAATATACTGACTCACTTGTCAGAATCACGATCCCAAAACCACTGTTTCTGACACCACTGAAAACGGGCTGGTACAGATTTCTTGTAGTGTTCGAGTCCTGTTTTACTAAGATTACAGTGGAAATTAATCTAAAATTTCATAAAAGATTAACCTTGAAATGAAAGTATAACTGTAACACACCTAACCCGTATCTGTCGCCAGATTAGGGATACGGAGCATTACCGTACAATTGAAAACATTTAAACTTAACTTCATTCAATAACATAAACAAATCATAACCACTCATATACATACATACCGTCCCTAAACCGAGCCCTCGAGGCCCTAAAAATATACCTTAGAAACAACTTGGGACCAATTTGAAATCATTTGGAAAGCCTAGGAAAAAGTCATAAAAACTTGGAAATAGGGGTCACTGTAGCCAGGCCGTGTGCCTCACACGGCTAAGACACATGGCCGTGTCCCAGCCCGTGTCCTCACCCGTGTAACTCTCTAAGTTGGGTCACATGCCCGTGTGCCAGGCCGTGTCACACGCCCGTGTGCCAGGCCGTGTGTTAGGCCTTGTAACTCACTGACTTGCAACCTAAGGAATTCACCAGATGACACACGGCCATGTCGCCAGGCCGTGTGTGTCAGACGGCTGAGCCACATGCCCGTGTAGACCTAAATTTACCTAAAATCAAGCCATTACTAAGTCCATAACATACATAAAATTGCAACCTATATAAGCATACTTCAAATAAACCTAAACATCACCAAAACATACACCAAAATGTCATTTCAAGTCCTAACACAACTAACCAATATGCCATTCAAAGGCACCACAAAAAACATCCAAACATCATCTACATACACATGTTCATATACTTAATTCCATGCATACAGTTCTAGACCATTTATATATTAATACATACCTCATTTAGCCATTCCTAAAACATACAAAACATACCATAACAAACCATTATCAAGTCATTACAAACTTACCAAATGAACCTTACATATATAAACTTATAAGTGACCAAAATGACTAACTTAAGCAAGCATTATAAATCCATCAACAATCCATAAACATCCAAGCACAAACATATCAAGTTACCATTATACATGTTCATAAAAAAACACCATTATAAACCTCCCTATACATGCCATTATAAACCTTGGCCAATATGCACAAAAACTACCGAATAGACTTCTGGATAGTGTGATAGATCTCTGATGAGCTTCCAAACCGATCAAACTTTCGATAATCTATAAAACATAGGAAAGAAACTACATAAGAAAATATTGCTTAGTAAGCTCGTATAAATCAAAACATAACTTGCAATTTCATTTGCATAATATAAAACATAAGTATAATTTAATCCAAACCGTAAGCTTGGCATAAGCCTATACATCATCATTAATACACAAGTTAGCACACTTGTACATAATTCAAATGAACTAACCATAAGATAAGTCATTTTCCATATGAAATACATCATTTATTTCATGCATTCTTTCCATAAGATTGTGCTTAATTCCATTTGAATACTTACCTTTCCAATCCCTTTTCTTTCCCGTTAAACCATCTAAAATTTCATCGGATACTCGAGAAAGCTCACACAAAGTGTGCCTTTACATATAACCGTAACCTTTCCTTTACATCATTGCTCACATGAGCTGTGGGTCGAAATGTAAGCTACACGATGTTGCTGACACGAGTTGTGGAGTATCCGCAACAAATGCAGGACCTCAGCCATCGGTAGGACATTCAAGACCAGCACCCAAAACATGAAATCCCTAATGACATGTCATTCGTATCTAAGAATTTCTAAGGTTCAACTGGGACTCGACATCTGTCAAATCATCACAGCATTGTTATGTTCTTATATCGATCCATTTTCAATATAAATAACATAATATCTATCAATTTAAATATCATATACGCGATAACCGTTCATACAAACTTACCTCAATGACTAGGGGTATGGGAGTTAAATCGAGCTAATCCGAAGCTTTCGCCTTTCCTCGATCTAGGTCCGTACATGGTTTCTCTTGATCTAGATAGATAATTATATTCAATTAAGTACTTCAATTAGCCTCAAACATCCAATTCAATCCACAACTCACACTTATGCAAAATTACTAATTTGCCCCTAACATTTTAACTTTTTTACAATTTAGTCTTTAAGCTTATAACTTAAGATCTAACCATTTTAATCTAATTCCATGTTAACCAAACAAGTAAGGGACCTTGAAACAACTCATACTTACCATCATTTCACAATAAAACCCTAGAATTTATAACTTTAACAATTTATTCCCTAATTCCAAATTTCATCAAAAGTTATTTAACAAAACTTGTTTATTTTTCAGCAAAGATTCATAATCTATCATTTAACATCAAAACCCAGTAAAAACACATACATGGAAAGTCCCGCAACCTTTAACAGTTTTACAAATTGACCCCCGGGCTAGCTAGATTAAGCTAAAATGATCTTAAAAACATAAAAATCATTAAAAACTAACCTAAAAAATGACAACATGCAAGAACAATGCTAGCTGAATCTTCAAAGCACCAAAAATGGTGTTTTTTCTTTACTAGTTCGGTGGTGGAGTGAAATGAGAAAGATGAAACAATTTTTGTTTCATTTATTTTAATTTTAATTTGTTTAATTACTATTTTAACCTTTAAAAATTATCATAATTACATTAATACCTTGCCATGCACATCCACTATCTCATATAAATGGTCTATTTATCATTCAAGTCCTTGAGTTTAAGATTTCATAGTCATTTAACCCTTTTTACTAATAGAACTCAACTTTTGCATCTTTTACTATTTAGTTCTTTTTACTTAATTAACTATGTAAACTTCAACATTTCTTAACGAAATTTTAATACGACCTTACTATAATCCCATAGACAATAAAATAATAATTTACTCATCAAAATTGTGGTCCCAAAACCACTATTCTGATATCACTGAAAATGGACTGTTACAACTCTCCCCCTAAAGGAATTTTTTTTCTCCGAGAATCTTACTAGAAAATAGATTCGGGTATTGCACTTTCATAGCTTCTTCAGGTTCTCAGGTAGCCTCTTCTATCCTGTGTCGTTGCCAGAGAAATTTAACTGAAGCTATACTTTTATTTCTCAATTCTTTAACTTCTCGAGCTAAAATTTTGATCGGTTCTTCACTGTACATCATATCTGGCCGAATCTCAACATCTACAGGTGAAATTACGTGTGAAGGATGTAATCAATACTATCGTAACATCGATACATGAAATACGTTATGAATCTTTTCTAACCCTAACGGCAAAGCCAATCGATAAGCTACTGGCCCAATCCTCTCAATGATCTCATACGGCCTGATAAATCACGAACTAAGCTTTCCTTTTCGACCAAATCAGAGAACTTTCCTCCAAGGTGATACTTTTAGAAATACCTTATCGCTGATTTGAAACTCTATATATTTTCTTTTCAAATCCGCATAGGATTTTTGACGATCAGAAGCCACTTTCAAACTGTCACGTATCACTTTGACTCTTTCTTCTGTTTCTCAAATCAAATCTACACCGAATAACTTTTTCTCACTCAGTTCAGTCCAGTATAGTAGCGTTTGACATTTATAACCATACAAAGCTTCGTACGGTGCCATTTTAATGCTCGCCTGATAACTGCTATTGTATACAAATTCAACCAATGGCAGAAATTTCTCCCAGTTACCTTCAAACTCCAAAACACATCAGAGCATATCATCGAGTATTTGAATTACTCACTCAGACTAGCCATCGGTCTGTGGATGAAATGCTATACTAAAATGCAATTGAGTACCCAAAGCTTCATGTAACTTACACCAAAATCTAGATGTAAACCGTGGATCCCTATTAGAGATAATAGAAACCAGCACACCATGCAATCTAATAATCTCAGAAACATACAATTCTTCCAATTTCTCAAGAGAATAATTTGTATGCACTGGAATGAAATGTATGGATTTTGTCAAACAATCTACAATGACCCACACAACATCTTTCTTTCTCGGAGATAGAGGCAATTCCGATACAAAGTCCATTGTAACTCGTTCCCATTTCCATTCTGGAATCATCACAGATTGTAATAAACAAGAAGGTACCTAATGCTCGGCTTTAACTTATTAACAGATCAAACATTTTGATACGAACTCTGAAGTTTCTCATTTCATACCTGGCCACCAGTACATATAACAGCCGATTTTGGGTCTAGTCGGAACAGTGGTTATGGGACCACAAATCTGACGCAGTAAAATTTATTTTTATTATATTTTTATGGTCTACAGTTTTATGAAATGATTTCATGAAAATTTCGTTCGAAAATTTTGATGTTTGGACACTCAATTTAGTTAAGGGGACTAAATTGCAAAAAGTGAAAAATTTGAGTTCTATGTGTTTAAGGTGTCCAATTGCTATGAGATTTTAAATTGAAGGTCCTTAGATGGTAATTTGACCATTTTTTAAGTTAGTGGATAAAAATGGACATTGAGGAAGAGAATTTTTATGTTTTAAGTTAGGGGTATTTTGGTCATTTAGTAATTAAATGAATTAAAAAGAAAAAAATCAAGCAAAAATATTGTCCATCTTCTTCATGCTAGTCGAAATTTAGAGAAGGAAGCCATAGCTAGGGTTTGGCCACTTTCAAGCTCGATTGTAAGTCCGTTCTTGCCCCGTTTTTAAAGCTCTTTACATTTCTAAAATTGTTGTAACCCGATCTATCTATTTCTACCATAAATTTAAGAAATAATCAAGGTCTAGGGTTTGACCCATGTTAGATATTTGTGTATTTTGATGTTTAATGGTAGATTAACCAAGTTTTATGTTGGATGAACAACTTTTACTAAGTGATTTTCGGTAAAATGTCAAAAAGGACCTATTTGTAAAGGTTATAAAATATGTAGTAAAAGTTTGATTTAATGGAAATTGTGGGCTGTTATGAGAATGAATAAAGTTTGGCTCGGCTTGGGTTTTAAAGAAATTAAATACGTTTCATTTTACGAGCCCAGGGACCAAAATGTAAAAAGTTAAAAAGTCAGGGGTAAAATGTATTTTTTTCCATAATTTGATTTTTGGACTTAATTGGATAATGTGTGTATTAAATAAGCTGAATTTGCTATTATAGATCAAGAAAAATGAAGTTCAGACCTAGATCGGGGGAAAAATAAAGTGTTTGACGATTAAGTCCATTTTCACTATTTTTGTACCGAGGTAAGTTCGTATGTAAATAATGCAATGTTATATTTGTATTTTAATGTTTTGATATTGCATGAAATGTATGGTTGATTCTATGAGCATATTCGACGAAGTTCTGGCAAGATAGAAATCCCGGTTGAACATTAGGAATAGATAGGATACAAATGTCATGACATTAGGGTTACTGAGATTACATGTAAGACCATATCTGGGATATGGCATCGATACGAGACTTCGTGTAAGACCATATCTGGGATATGGCATCGATACAAGACTTCGTGTAAGACCATAGCTGGGCTATTAGCATCGACACGAGATTACATGTAAGACCATATCTGGGATATGGCATTGGTACGGTACTGTGTGTATGAGATTCCTGAGTATCCTTTAGTATTCCAAATGGTTCAACGGGAAATTCAATGGGTATGTCAAAGATGAGAAAGTATGTGATTAGGTTACGAGTTGGTACAGGTATGTATGACAAACTCAAAGGAAATGAATTCGGTATATGACAAACTATTGGTAAGAATATGATTGAGTATGTTATGTTCATGAAGTTTTAATGACATTATGTTTGATATATGTTATGTTATTCTTAAGGCAAATGCATGGTTAATGTTGTTTATTATTTGCATATGAACTTACTAAGCTATATAGCTTACTCCCCTTTCTTTCCCTTATCTCATAGTGTCACCAAGCTAGGTCTGGTTCAGAGATCGTTGGAGATCCATTCACACTATCAACAAATATTTTTGGTATCAATGATTTCAACATTTTGAGTTATTGCATGTATAGGGGACTTGGTCATTTTGTTATGTGTCATAATTGATTTGGCCAAATGTGTTGGCCTATATTGGTTGTAAGCTCATTTTGTATAAGGCCATTGAAAATTGGCTATTATTGGTTAAGTATATCCATATGATAATGCCTTTCATGGATGTGGGAATCTACTTTATTTGAGTTGATAAGTATGTGATGTTTATGTATGATAGATGGTAGCATGTAAATGATGAGTTGTTGTCTTGGTTGTGGCTGATTTGGTTGTATATATATGCTTGGTTTGGTGCCATGTTATGTTGTGTAGGTGTGTACATTAAAGGGTGGAAAAAAGGCTTGGTAAATAGCCTTATTTTTGTCCACACGGGTAGACACATGGGCGTGTGTCTAGGCCGTGTGTGACACACGGTCTGCCCCATGGGCATGTGCTTCAGCCGTGAGTCCCCTGCACCTTAATTGTTGCAAAACAGAATATCCAGAATTGAGCATACAGGCAGAGACACGGGCATGTGTCTCGGCCGTGTGTGCTACACGGCCTTGAATACGGGCATGTGCCCCGGCCGTGTGAAGTCTGCACCTATTTTATGAAAAATTATAAAAATTAAATCAACCACACGGCCTAGCACACGGTCATGTGGCACGACCGTGTGGCATAAGTCAAAGAGCTCCCTAATTTGAACACGGCCTGTAGCACGGGCGTGCCCCATGGTCACACGGGCGTGTGATCCCTGTAACATGAAAAAATTTCTAAGTTTTGTAAAATTTCCTAAAGTTCTCAGTTTAGTCCCGAACCATTACCAAAGCATGTTTTGGGCCTCGTAGGCTCGTATAAGGGACTTTACGATTAAATGCAAAAAGTTTTAATTTGGACGTAAAATTTAGGGCTCGGAAATGTATGTTTGTTTGTGTTTAAGTCTAGTAATGTCTCGTACCCTGTTCTGGCATTGAACACGGGTAAGGGGTGTTACAGTACATCTGTTTCAAATCACCGTACATTTTATTGCTACCAGGATGTATGGATAAGCAACTACTGTGAGCTTCCTGTAAAATCTTCTAAATGGGATTAAAGTTTCTCGGAACAAAAATTTTGTTTCTAAAGTACAAGATATCGTCAAAACCAACATGAAAATCTAAATATGGTGTCGATCTAATCTGTTTCCATTTAGCAATCAATTCATCGTCACTTTTCTGAGCTTCACAAATTTATTGCAAAAACAATGGTCTAACATTTAATTCAGCTAAAATTGAACCATCATCAATCAACGTCAACCATGTGTTCAAAGCTCGCAAAGCAAACAGAGATTTTCTACTCAAGGCATCAGCAACGAAATTAGCCTATCCTGGATGATAATCAATGATCAAATCATAATCTTTCAGCAACTCAAGCCATCTACGCTGTTTAAAATTTAAATCTTTCTGTGACATCAAATACTTTTGTGATCCGTGAAAATATGACATTTTTCTCTGTACAAATAGTGTTGCCAAATATTTAAAGTAAATACAATAGCTGCAAGCTCTAAATCGTGAGTTGGATAAATGCTTTCGTGCGGTTTCAACTGTTGAGAAGCATACACTATCACTTTGTATTCTTGCATCAAAACACAGCCTAAACCATTCAATGAAGCATCACTATAAACTATAAATTCTTTACTGGACTCTGGCTGAACCAAGACAGGTGCCTCTGTTAACAACGCTTTCAACTGGCTGAAACTTTGTTGACTCTTCTCAGACCAATCGAACTTGACATCTTTTTGAAGTAGTTTCGTCAACAGCATAGCAATCATTGAAAATCCCTTGAAAAATCTTCTATAATAGCCCCAAAAAATGAGAAAACTTTTGACCTCTAACACATTTCTCGGAGGTTTCCATTCCACTATAGCTGAGATTTTACTCAGATCAACTCTAATACCGTCTGCCGACACTATGTGTCCTAAAAATCCAACTTCTTGGAGCCAGAACTCACATTTAAAACACGACCCATCTTTCAATCTGCATTCACCAAAGTGTCATCAATTACATTGTTGACATTCAAGCTTGTTGTTCCTGACACTATCCACACTCGCTAAAGATGTAGCCTGACGTTTCAAGCTCGAATTATGCTTTCCTTTATCTCTCACAGAATAACCCACCGAAACTGATTAACGACTATGAAATTCTTTTTATTTCTTCGATGCAAACGAGAACCATTTTCTCATAGGTCATTTTTCTGTATCACGAGCTTCAGAATCTGTTTTTCTTTTTGCTTTACTGAGCTCCTCAGCCTTGTGTGCTTTATCGACTAAAACCACAAATTCTTTCAGCTCAAGTATCCCGACTAGAACTTAATATCTTTACTTAAACCATCCTCAAACCGGGTACACATGAAAGCCTCTAATGGTATATACTCTCGAGCATACTTGCTAAGTCGCACAAATTCCCATTCATATTCAGCCACTGTCATTCAGCCCTGTTTCAATTCAAGAAACTCTTTGCGTTTCCTATCGAGAAACCTTTAACTTACATATTTCTTTCTGAACTCTGTTTAGAAGAATTCCCAATTCACACGGTATTTCGTAACTACCACAACCAAAGTGTTCCACCATTGATAAGTCAAGTCTTTCAACAGAGAAACAACACATTTTAAGCATTCAATCGGTGTACACGAAACTCTAATTGTGTTTTCCAACCAGAACTCGGCCTTTTTTGGATCATCTTCGGCTGTACCACGAAACTCTTCAGCCCCATATTTTTGAATTTTATCAACTGGAGGCTTGCTTGTACGTATTTGTTCCAAAGCATGAGGAACTACGGGAACAAGTTGGGGTATGGGAGGGGGTGAAGGTCGTTGAGCCAACGTGTTCGCTCTCACGAACTCAGTAAACCACTCGGATATCATCTGGAAGAAGGCTTCTTTAGCCTCTCCTCCCCGGCCCTCAGTCACGGGCCTACTACCACTAGAAGATGCTCTGTAAATGGAGGCTTGCGCGTTACTTTCAACTTTATTGAAATCGGCTCGGTTGGTTGACATCTTATATATATGAAAACATAGTTCAATTTGAGTCAGGAGTTATTACACTATCACATGTTATATAATAGCATGTATTTCTAGACTTCATACATGCTACGTTCAGTCCGAGAATCGACTAAACCGTAGCTATGATACCACTAAATGTAACACCCCTAACCTGTATCCGTCGCCAGATTAGGGTTACAGAGCATTACCATACAATTGGAAACATTTAAACTTAACTTATTTCAATAACATAAACAAATCATAAACCACTCATATACATACATACAGTCCCTAAATCAAGCACTCGAGGCCCTAAAAAAATACCTTAAAAATAATTCAGGACCAATTTGAAATCAATTGGAAAGCCTAGGAAAAAGTCGTAAAAATTTTGAAACAGGGGTCAATATGCACAAAAACTACCGAATAGACTTCTGGATAGTGTGATAGATATCTGATGAGCTTCCAAACCGGTCGAGCTTCCGATAATCTATAAAACATAGGAAAGATACTACATAAGAAAATAATGCTTAGTAAGCTCGTATAAATTAAAACATAACTTACCATTTCATTTGCATAATATAAAGCATAAGTATAATGTAATCCAAACCATAAGCTTGGGATAAGCCTATACGTCATCATCAATACACAAGGTAGCACACTTGTACATAATTGAAATGAACTAACCATAAGATATGTGACACCCTCAACCCGGCCTAGAAGTGTAGACCGAGTTCCGAATGTTACATTGACCACCGAAGTGATCGTAGGAAAATTTTCAACACGATTTATCTTAAATTCCATTACGAAACATATCCATTTCGTTGTGAACCAAAAAAATTTATCCAATTAGTCTTCGATCAGAAAATTTTAAGCTAGGTTTAATTTATGACCAAAAAAGGATTCACGAGATAAATCAAAAACGGAACTTGTACCACAGTTTTTACAAAACCTTACAGTTCAAAAACCGAATAACAAAATAGAAACTGAAAATAAGAACTGATAATTTTATTTTTCACCGAGACTGTCTGAGACCTTCGCGAACCGAATCCAGCATCAAAATTTCAAAAACGTACCTGCAAGGGGAAACACTAAAGGGGTGACCTACACGAGCTGAGTGTGAGTTCAAACGAATAACAACATACTTACAGAAGAGAACTCCAGATGACAAATCAGTAGCAGAATATATTTACAGATATACGTAGAAACAGATGCCAACACGGAACCAACGTCTCAACACACGTAACAGTCAGTGCACACCAAGTTCGCACAGAATACTCAACACAAGTGTTGTTCAGACAGACAAATTACAGACAGATAATCTTACACCTAAACAGATGCACATGAATGCAGTCAAGGACTAAAAAACCCACCCATCCAGCCAACACACCTCTCCATCCCCCGATCACACCCCATAAGAGCTGATTAAGCTCATCCAACCAAAACACACCACATAGGACCTCGAAAGGCCCATCCAACCCTACACACCATATATGTGGACTAAGCCATTCAGATATTAATACGCAGCAGAGCTGGTATATATGCAGTACAATGCAATGCGGTAACCCACTGTACCGACATGTTGTAATTTAAACTGCCAAATCAGATAATAGTACGCAGCAAAGCTGACACACATGCAATCTGATTGCAATAAGTCGATTATGCGAATAAGTTGCGTGAAAAGCGCGGATCGATCGAGAATCGATCGTCCTTCTCTTGTCAACCAACCCATATATTTACTTTATGCAAGTGTATGTATGTATACAAAATCACAGAAACCATGAGCACATCCACAGATAGTCAGACAGAAATAGATATACACACACCCAGCTAACTGGGTTCTGAGTCAGACATTTCACACAACAATTACAAATGACACATAAACCGGAGCCCAGATTAGAGTCTTAACTACCCTTACTAAACTTAGCCAAGGGTTGAAGCATTCAGACACATTTTCAGATAAAAAACACACACAAAACCAAAATAAGTGCCCTAGGACCACATGCTCATGTGCTCTGTCCGTGTGGGAGGTCAAAAGCTCGTGTGAAAAGGGACACACGGCCGTGTGGCTAAGGCACACGCCCGTGTGGACTAGGGACATGGTCGTGGGAACAGGCCGTGTGACTCACTGTCCAATTGTGCTAATATAGAGTACAGGGCAGACACAGTCGTGTGAGGGTCTCACACACCCATGTGCCAACTAGACACGGCCGTGTGCCTAAAACACACGCCCGTGTGGGATCCCTAAATCCCCAAACCAAAACACTAAATCCCTAATTACCAAACACACACGCCCTTGTGCCCAGGGGACACGACCGTGTGAAAATGACTAATTTTCCCCAAATCAGCCACACGGCCGTGTGGCACCAAAATTCACCGAAAAACCCTAATTCGTAAAAGCACACGGCTGTGTGAACCGGCACATGCCCATGTGGCCACCTGTGTGGTAACAAAACCACCCTAAAAAAACTCTGAAAATCGTGCTTTCACTCCCGTAGCACTTTCCTGCCCTCGATAACTCTAGATTATACCAAAACTATCAGGTTCTAAACATAAAACAATAGTACCAAATCGAAAATAACAGATTTGTGAACACTTACACACCAATTATCGACTCTTCAAAGAGTCGAATTAAAATTCGCAAATAAAATAGAAAGAGTACGGAACCCACACCTGATTCGATGACGGAGGAGCGAAATTCTTCAAAATATGATTAGCGAAAGAAAAATAAAAGAAAAAGTAAAAACCAAATAAAAATAAAATAAAACAAGAGGAAGAGGAAAAAGAATGTCTAACAAGTTCTAAAAATAATATTCCAAATAAAATATAACTAAATGGTTATATATTTTAACTTAAACAAAACTACTATTTAACAAAACCAAATTACATAAAAATGTTTACCCGAAATGCACACACAGATTCGAACCCAGAACCTTGAGGTATACTAACACTCACACAAACACCAGACCAGCAGACCCATTCTGACACTTAAACGCACAACTAAACACAATAGCGTAACCTTCTCATTGACCCTAACCACAAAACCCAAAACTTCTACCCCAAAATTCGGGGTGTTACAAGATAAGTCATTTTCCATATGAAATAAATCATTTATTTCATGCATTCTTTCCATAAGATTATGCTTAATTCCATTTGAATACTTACCTTTTCAATCCCTTTTCTTTCCCGTTGAACCATCTAGAATTTCATCGGATACTCGGGAAAGCTCACACAAAGTGTGCCTTTACATATAACCATAACCTTTCCTTTACATCATTGCTCACATGAGCTATGAAATGGGCCTGCTCACACAAGCTTTGGGTCGGAACGTAAGCTACACGATGCTGCTCACACGAGTTGTGGAGTATCCGCAACAAATGCAGGACCTCAGCCATCGGTAAGACATGTCATTCATATCCTAAGAATTCCTAAGGTTCAACCGGGACTCAACATCTGTCAAATCATCATAGCATTGTTATGTTCATATATCGATCCATTTGCAATATAAATAACATAATATCTATCAATTTAAATAACATATACGCCATAATCGTTCATACGAACTTACCTCAATGACTAGGGGTGTGAGAGTTAAATTGGGCTAATCTGAAGCTTTCGCCTTTCCTCGATCTAGGTCCGTACGTGGTTTATCATGATCTAGATAGATAATTATATTCAATTAAGTACTTCAATTAACCACAAATATCCAATTCAGTCCACAACTCACATTTATGTAAAATTGCCAATTTACCCCTAACATTTTAACTTTTTCACAATTTAGACCTTAAGCTTATACCTTAAAATCTAACCATTTTAATCTAATTCCATGTTAACCAAACATGTAAGGGACCTTGAAAAAACTCATATTTACTATAATTTCACAATAAAACCCTAGAATTTATACCTTTAATAATTTAGTCCCTAATTCCAAATTTCATCAAAAATCATTTAACAAAACTTGTTCATTTTTCAACAAAGATTCATAATCTATAATTTAACATCAAAACCCAATAAAAGAATTCATGGCAATTCCCTCAACATTTAACAAGTTTACAAATTGACCCACGGGCTAGCTAGATTAAGCTAAAACGATTTCAAAAACATAAAAATCATTAAAAACTAACCTAAAAAATGACAACATGCAAGAACAATGCTAGCCGAATCTTCAAATCACCAGAAATGGTGTTTTTTTCTTCACTATTTCAGTGGTGGAGTGAAATGAGAAAGATGAAACAATTTTTGTTTCATTTAGTTTAATTTTAATTTGTTTAATTACCATTTTAACCTTTAAAAACTATCATAATTACATTAATACCTTGCCATGCACATCCACTATCCCATATAAATGGTCTATTTACCATTAAAGTCCTTTAGTTTAAGATTTCATAGTCATGTAACCCATTTTACTCATAGAACTCAACTTTTTCATCTTTTACGATTTAGTCCTTTTTACTTAATTAACTATGTAAATTTCAACATTTCTTAAAGACATTTTAATATGACCATACTATAATCCCATAGATAATAAAATAATAATGAAATAATAATTTACTCATCAAAATTATGGTTTGTAAACCACTGTTCCGATATCACTGAAAATTAGCTATTACAATAGCTATGAAGTGTAAGATCGTAATAATTTTTGTAAACCTACCTTCACCCTAACATTGAAAGAAATCTTGTTATTAAACTTGGTGATGTGAATTAAATTGGATATGTGAACACTTAATGTGCATACTATGCTAATGGAGTGATTGGTTAATAATTAGATACTAATTGGTATAGTAAGATAATTGATAATCTTATGCTTTGATAAAGGAAATGAAAATGAAATGTTGACACTTATAAACCAAATGATAGAAAATGGGATTTTTTATTGAGTATTAAACTATTAATGGTAAGTTGAGCCTTATAATTTGAATACGAGATATAAGTTTAATTGAAACAATTAATGTGGCAAGATTATTTTAGGAATAAAATACTCATATGGGCTTAATATTAATAATCAGATAGGATAAGTAGGTTTATCCTAGGCTAGTTACTAAGATCATTTAGCTCACATGTTAGTGGTTTAAAATGCTTAGGCTTTAGGCTTGTGGAGAAGTCAATGTTGGTTTAAGAGCATCGCGTGACCATTCGAGTTTTGAGGTTGCACTTTTATTATTCTTAATTTCATTTGTATTTAGTTTTTGGCATGTACATATATTTAAGCTAATCATTATTGAAGTTACAAGTTTGATGATTTTCTCATAAAGTTTATGATATTATTTATTTACCTTCGATATAAATTTTGGCCTCTATTGCCTGAATCATCACCATGTGATGAATAAAGGTATAATTGTGTTTTAAAAATGTTCAAAAATAATTTAGATCTATTCAGAATGACTTAAATATGTTTAATGATGTTTTTGGAGTATTTTTGGACAAATTTTCAGCTTTTAGGTACTGGTACCTAGGCCATATGTATTGATACCTAGCCCTGGACAGGGCCCCCTGCACTATTTTGGTCATTTTGAGCTCCTCGAAGCTCGTACTTGACCTCAGACACATCCGGTCGCCCACAAAAAGTTTCTAAATGATTCTAAGATGATTTGAAGACCTTCAAAATAATTTTATTTAAATTGTTTAAAGTCTGAGATTAAGCTAAACTCCTTCTTTTCTGAACCCTAGCAACCTCTCGAGTTAAGCCAAAGAACTTTGGGTACTTGTTTTATAATTTGGACTTGTCCCTATTAGTGTACATTACCCATAATGATTTTTAATCATATTGAATTTTTATAAATTTGGTTAATTTGATTTGATGAATACTAAAATGTTGCTAAATAGATACTTTTATAAAAGAAAATTTTTGGTTAAAGCTTGAAAGTTTCTGGTAGTGTCTCCCATTCATACCATACATTATGACAGGTTAGTGGGGTTATATTAAATGGTATCAGAGCTTAGGTTTAATCGATTCTAGGAGTAAACCAATCATGAGACTTGATTTTAAGTGTACATTCCAATTAAGGGAAATGTAACACCCCTCACCCGGCCCGATTGCCGGACCCGAGTTACGGAATGCTACAGCAAACACTGAAATATTCACACACAAATTATTACATTGAATTCAATTAAAATCATCAAATTAATCTAAATTCTTGCATAACAGAAGTTATTAGTAAAGTAGGGACTAAATCGAGCATACAAACACACACAACACCTACATAATATCATTTAAAACATTCTAAAACATATTACATATAATCCTATGAATGCCTAACCAATATGCCTCAAGGCACCATCACAAACATATTATTACATTATCAAACATTCCATAATGTCAAAAAGAATATTCTACCAATATATAATTTGTCGAATTCCTATCTTTAATCATACCAAACTTACCATATCTCATAACATCTTGACCTATAGGTCCAACATCACAACTACCATAAGCATATAAACCATAATAATATTTAAGTTCAATATTATAAGACAATCATTATAAACACCTTACAAATTTCAACTTTTAAATTCAAAACATAATCCAAACATAGCCTTATTCATTTATAAACCCTATATACATGCCAAATTATCATAAATCTCCCTTTCAAGCCAACTAATCTAACATTCCACAGTTTAGCATTAAAACATATCAAATTTACTTAAATAAACTCAACCTTATCAACCAAGTCTTTTATCCATACCATGACATCATGTTACATATGTAATTGCATACCCAAAATGCCAATTCAAATACCAAATGCATAGTTTAAACCATCTACTATATGCATAAGTTTTCAACTATGCATATTATTTGTCATACTCATACCAACAAGTATTTCAAGTCATATCAATATACAAGTGAACCAAAACAACTCCTAAGTACATGCCACACATAATTGAGCCTTAATACGGTCAAAAGACTATCAAACCGATACCGGGATAGTGTGAACTTCTTGACGATTTGCCTGACACATTATGCTAGTTGACCATCTATAGGGAAAAGAAAAATAATGGAGTTTGTAACACCCCTAACCTGAAACCGTCGCCGGAATAGGGTTAAGAGGCATTACCAAACAATCGGAAAATTTCAAAATATCTCACATCCATTTCTCAACACATAGTTAATCATCAATCAAACATAATCAATTATAAACATATAGTCCCTTATTACAGTCTACGAGACCTTAAACACGTATTAAAAAGAGGTCGGGACTAAACCGAACACATACGAAATTCTTGGAAATTTGAACATTTTTCAAAACTGCAGAGGTCACACGCCCGTGAAGTCAGGCCATGTGCCTCACACGGCTACCAGACACACCCATGTGTCCAGGCTGTGCCAAAACAGATCATGTATACTGACTTGTCCACACGGCCGCCAAACACGCCCATGTGCCATGGCCGTGTAAAATTAGGCCAGCTTCTGACTTGGTCACACGACCACTAGGCATGCCCGTGTGCCACGGCCGTGTAACCTGCCCAAGCACACTTCGAAGTGGCCCTTGAGCCACACAGCAGAGACGCACGCTCGTGTCCCTTGGCCGTGTATGCAAAATAGACCATTTGCAAGGCCAAAATGCCACCCACACTTGGGTCATACCTACAAGCTTCAAAATAATACCAATTCATGCCTCAAAATGCATCCAAACATACCTTTTCATGTATCAATTAATCACCAACTATACCATCTATACTAATATTCAATTTCATCTCACATTGGTTCAATCAAAGTACCAAAATTCACATCTCAACCATATAGACCAAACATCATGTAATCTATGCCATAATTCATCTTCAATCCACATCTTTCATCAACCACATAAACATGAAATATACCATATTCATAGCTCATTCATAAGTTCAATAACATTCAACTTCCAAGCCAAATCACATGGCAAGGATTAAGCATTTCAAAACATGCCATAACTTCTAGCCTATACATGCCATATTTCAACTATATACATTTTTCCAAAAGTACCCAAAAATAGATTGCCCGGCGGTGTGATAGAGATCTGGCGATCCCGGATCCGAGCTAGCTTTATCGACCTTTGTAAAATAGAGAAACAATCACACAGTAAGCTTTCAAAAGCTTAGTAAGTTCGTAACATAATGCATTCAACTTAATAGTTCAAATACAATGCACAACAAGAACTCATCACATAGATCAATTTCCAAACGTTTATACCATATCATACAAAGCCAATAATCTTGGTCAACCACTCATGAAGTCATACATAATCTCTTCAACCACAAAGGTTCAATACATACCTTAGCCAACACATAGTTACTCACCATCCAAGCTAATTTATGCTTGATATTGTATCTCGATCCAACCTTCATTATTCATTAGGTTTAATCGCACACTTAGTGCCCAATTCGTAGTCGAAACTAAATTAACTTCGCACACTTAGTGCCTCAATTCATAGCTAAAGCTTATATAATATCACACACTTAGTGCCTCAATACGAAACCAAACGTAATTCAGAATCACACACCTAGTGCCAACTATGAAGCCAAAGCTTCTGTTATTTTGCACACACAGTGGTAATCAACTCTGTCTCAATTCAATTACGCACACTTAGTGCCTCGTTACTCAATTCCATTCATTACATTTCTAATTCAATATATATCATTCAATTCACATCACATAGAAGGTAAATTAACAACTTGTACTATGTCTGAACTTACCTCGGACGTCGAAATACCGAAACGGTCGATTAATCGAGCACTTTGTCTTTGCCTCGATCTCGATCCAAACCTCTCCTTTCTTGGTCTATACACATTCAAATTTAACTCATTCAATCACCAATTCATTCAATTTAGTCCAAACACACATATTTAGGGCATTTTGCAAAATAGCCCTCACATTTTGACATGTCGACACTTTAGTCCCTAATTCACAAAATCACAAAATACACCAAATTTCTACTCACACAAGCTTAGCCGAATTCTTCCCATGCTAATACAAGCCCACACATTTCATTTATTTCTCATTTTAGTCCTTCAATTTACACTTTTCTCAATTTAGCCCAAATTACTCAATTTCACTAAAAATTCAAAGACAAAACATGTTCATCCTTCACATATCTTTCGTATTCCATTATCAACTTGTAACATCTCGATTTAGGGCCTAGTCAGAATAGTGGTGCGAGACCACAAATCTGAGGCTTATGAATGAGTTTTTGAGGTTTATGCTATGTATGCATGATAGTGTAAAATTTTCATGAAGCAATTTTGTGAAATTGCGGTTAAATTGTCCAAAAGGACTAAATTGCAAAAGTTGCAAAATGTGAGATTCTAGAAGCTATTTGTGTGAAATATCTTTAGAGTATTAATTAGAGGTCCTTAAATAACAATTTTCCCAATTTCTAATTTTTGGACAAATTTGGGCATGGATGAGTTAAAATAGAAAGTTTATCAAAAAGGGCATTTTGGTCATTTAACAATTAAGTGATTAAAATAGGAGAAAAGATGACAAAATTCATTCATCTTCTTCTCCAAGGCTGCCAAAAATTTGAGAGAGCCATTGTTAGGGTTCTTCAAAAATTTCAAGCTTGTTAGTAAGTGCATCTAGCCTCGTTTTTTATATTCTTTGTATTTTTGAAGTCCTTGTTGCATGAGTAAGCTATTTTTAGCTATTTGATGAGCTATGATGGATGTTCAAAAATGTGGCCATGTATGACATGCATGTATTTTGATGTTTTATGGAAGATTATGAAAGCTTGATGTAGTATAAACATCTTTTGCTAAATGAGTTTCCATAGAAAATGCATGTAGGGACTAGTTTGTAAAAATCTTAAGTTTGGTCATACATGTGTGTTGTAATGAGAATTGATGATTACTTTAGTTGAGTAAGTGATTCGGATAAGCATGAAAGGCTAGGAAGTTTAATAAAAATCACTTTACGAGCCTTGGGCAAATAGTGTAATTATGAGAAAGATTTAGGGTAAAAGAGTAATTTTGCCAAAGTATGAGATGTGGGTCAATTTGGTCAATGTGTGTATTGAATAAGCTGATTTATTCATTATAGATCAAGAAAGACAAAGCCCGGATCGAAACCGAGGCAAGAGCAAAGTGGTGGACTAAATTACACGTTTCTATACTTTTGAGTATCGAGGTAAGTCTATGCATAAACAATGCATTCATACTTACAATTCGTTAATGCTAGCTAGTGTATAGCATGGTTGAGAATGATTGAGAACCTATGTGGTTCAAGTGAAATGAATGGATGAATGATTAAGTAAGTAGATTTGTGAATGTGTAGTAATAATGCTAAATGGTGGGCTAAGTGCGATACCATCCTAATGCATATTGACGATGAGCTGGCTATGTGCGATGCTATCGTTAGGTATATTATCTAGTGGTCTATGTGCAAAACCACTATGAATACCTTGTTGGTAGGCTAAGTGCGATACTACCTTATTAATTTATTGTGGTGGGCTAAGTGCTAAACCACCGAGAGATTAGCTGTGTGGATTAGCTGTGTGGATTAGTTGTGTGGATCTATTATCGAGAAATAATGATGTGTTGTATATTTTGTAAATATGATATTGAATGCAGGGGTGCATCTCAATGGTTATGAGTAAGTGACTCATGATGTGTTGGAAATGTGGTAAGGGTTAGAAAGAGTAAGCATAGTTGTACATTATATGTTAGTATAACACTAATTATTGTTTAGCTTATACTATGTTGCTTAATTGTTTATGTGTAAACTTACTAAGCTCAAAGCTTACTCCCTTTCTTTTCCCTTGTCTTATAGAGCAAAAGTGTTGAATCGAGATACGAGGATCAATTGGAAGATCGCCCACACTATTAGCACACTTTGGTATATTAGACTCAATATTTTGTATATGGCATGGATATGGGCTAGATAAGTTAATGAATTTTATTGTATATGGCTATGATGTGTTGGCCTTTAGATGGATAATCTATTTTGTATAATGCCATAGTTGTTGGCACTTTATTATATGAAAAGATGTAGTTATCTAAGTGAGATTGTAAGATTGTGAGTTGATTATGGATGTGTTGAATGAGTGCATGATTGTGTATGCTAGAAGGGTGAAAAGAACTTGGCAAATAGCTTTGTTCTTGTCTATGTGGGTAGACACACGGGCGTGTGTCTAGGCCGTGTGTGACACACGGTCAGCCCATGGGCGTGTGACTTGGCCGTGTGTCCCCCGCATGTTAGTATTTTAAATCAGAATAGACCACAGACTAGTCACACGGGCGTGTGCCTAGAACGTGTATGCTAATCAGTGTTGGCCAGGGGCAAGCCACACGGGCGTGTGTCTAGACTCTAGGCCGTGTTAAGGTAGTCAGTGTGCACCACGGGCGTGTTCCCTAATCGTGGGGCATTGGCAGAATGCTTGAGTTTTCTTGCACGGGTAGTAACCATGGGCGTGTGTGACATCCACGGGCGTGCCAAATCTTACATGGGCGTGTGAGCCCTGTATAGATGGAAAAACTTTAAAGATCGTAAGAGTTTTTGACATGGTCTCGAGAGCCCTCCTGTGTTTGAGAGAGGCCTTGTAAGTCGGGATTAAGGTTATTGTAATGGCCAAAGAGAGTGGTCATGTTGTGCCTAAGTGGCGATCTTGAGGATTTTATTACGGTAACGCCTCGTGCCCGATTTCAGCGTTTAATACGGGTAAGGGGTGTTACATTTAGTGGTATCAGAGCTATGGTTTAGTCGGTTCTAGGACTACCGTAGTGGGTGTAAGAGTCTAGCTATACATGCTATAAGTGTACAATGATAGTGTGGTGGCTTCTGATAATTTTAAATCTTGTTTTATATAGAATATGGATTCTGATCCATTGACTACTGATGAAGCAGCTAGTAATGCGCCGGCTCCTGCGCAAGGAACCGTGCTTGTTCAAAGTGGACCCGAGGCTAGGGGTCAAGGGAAAGGGTACGGGAAGCCTTTCCCCAGATGATGAGCAATTGGTACTCGGATTATGTTCGAGCGAACCCTAATGCTCAACCTCCTCCACCTCCTCCTCCTATACCTCAGCCAATTCCTGTGGCTCCTCAAGGTATTGATATAGTGAGGATATCGAAACCCCCGGTAGATAAGACTAGAAAACACGGGGCTGAAGAGTTTAGAGCTAAGGTTGATGATGACCCTGAGAGGGCAGAGTTATGGTTAGAGAACTCGATGAGAGTATTCGATGAACGCTCTTGTACACCTGAAGAGAGCTTGAAGTGTGTCGTATCCTTGCTGAGGGACTCGGCATACCATTGGTGGAAGACATTGACGTCAGTGGTCCCGAAAGAGCGGGTGACGTGGGACTTCTTTCTGGAAGAGTTTCGGAAGAAGTATATAAGCCAGAGGTTTACTGATCAGAAAAGGAAGAAATTCCTTAAGTTGAAGCAAGGAATAATGTCAGTAGCAGAATATGAGCATGAGTTTGTTAGGCTTAGAAAATACGCTAAAGAATATGTGTCGTTAGAGACCATATTGTGTAAGAGGTTTGAAGACGGACTGAATGAGGACATCAAACTCCTAGTGGGTATTTAGGAGTTGAAAGAATTTATGGTGTTGGTCAAAAAGGCAAGTAAGGCCGAAGAGTTGAGTACAGAAAAGAAAAGGGCTGTGAGTGAAGCCCGAGATACTAGAAAGAGGCCGATGGGCAAGTCGTATCAAGCCCAGTCGAAAAGGTCCAAGGAAGTGAGTCCTAGGACGACAGCACTAGTGGGTTATTCGCATCGAGACTTGGGTAATACTCGTTCGGGTTCTAGAGTCCAAGCTACTTCAATGGAAAGTGTGGGCAATCTAAAGAAAAAATCAGAGTGTCCAAGTTGTGGTAGATATCACACCGGAGAGTGTTGGGGTAATGATAAATCGTTATAAGTGTGGTTCCCCCGACCATTTTATCCGAAATTGCCCCGAGAGGGATGATAAGGAAGAGAAGCTAGAGATGAGATCCAATGATGTGTCTGCAAGAGGTAGACCATCAAGGAACCCGAGAGGTAGGAATAGTGGTAGAGGTGCATCTAGAGACTCTGCTGTGAGATCGGAGGGTCGGGCACCTGCGAGGACGTATGCCATTCGCGCTCGCGAAGAGGCATCCTCCCCTGATGTAATAACGGGTACTTTTTCTCTCTTTGACACCCTTGTTATTGCTTTAATAGATCCAGGGTCTACTCATTCTTATATTTGCATGAGATTGGCATCTAGTTTGAGCATGACTGTTGAGTCTATGGACTTTGTGGTTAAGGTGTCAAACCCGTTAGGTAAGCATGTGTTAGTGGACAAGGTGTGTAAGAATTGTCCTTTGATGATTGAGAGTCATTGCTTTCCGGCAAACCTAATGTTGTTGTCGTTTGATGAGTTTGATTTAATCCTAGGCATGGATTGGTTGACTACCCATAGTGTCTTAGTGAACTGTGGTAGTAAGTTTATTGAATTGAAATGTGAGAGTAGAGATGTGGTTCGGGTTGAATCAGGTGGATCGGATAGTCTACCAGTGATGATTTCTTCCTTAGTGGCTGATAAATGTTTGAGAAAAGGGTGTGAGTCCTATCTTGCTTTTGTGTTGAATACTCAAGAGGTTGGAGTAAAGTTTGAAGCTTGAGTGCCGGTGGTATGTGAGTATCCGGATGTATTCGGAAGAGTTACCCAGATTACCTCCAAGTGAGAGAGGTTGAGTTTGGGATTGAGTTAGTTAGAGCACGGCACCTATTTCGATTGCTCCGTATAGGATGACACCTTTAGATTTGAATGAAATGAAGGTTCGGTTGCAAGAGTTGATGAGATAAGGGTTTTGCAAGACCGAGCTACTCACCGTGGGGTGCTCGGTATTGTTTGTAAAGAAGAAAGATGGGTCTATGAGGTTCTCAGTATAGACTATAGACAGCTTAACAAAGTGACGGTTAAGAATAAGTATCCTTTACCAAGGATTGATGATCTTTTGATCAACCGAAGGAGCTACTGATGTTCTCCAAGATAGACTTGAGGTGCTGGTTATTATCGATTGAGAGTGAAAGAAGCGAGGATGTGTTGAAAAGCGCATTCGAACAAGGTATGGCCATTATGAGTTTTTGGTTATGCCGTTTGGTTTGACGAATGCACCGGCGATTTTTATGGATCTGATGAACCGTGTTTTCAGACCATATGTGGACAAGTTTGTAGTTGTCTTCATTGACGACATATTGATCTATTCTCGGGATGAGAACGATCATGAAGAACATTTGAGAATTGTCTTGCAAACTTTAAGAGATAAGCAGTTGTACGCTAAGTTTAGTAAGAGTGAGTTTTGGCTCCGTGAGGTCGGATTCCTAGGACACATTGTGTCGGGTAATGGTGTTAGAGTTGACCCGAGTAAGATATCGGCTGTTGTGGATTGGAAATCACCGAGGAACGTGTCTAAAATTAGAAGTTTCTTGGGATTAGCGGGATATTACAGACGTTTCATAAAAGGGTTCTCTGTGATTGCTACCCTGATGACGAAACTATTGCACAAAGATGTCAAGTTTGAATGGACTGAGACATGTCAATAGAGTTTTGAGAGACTGAAGACAATTTTGACTGAGGCGCCGATTTTGGTTCAACCAGAATCGGGGAAAGAGTTCGTGGTTTACAGTGACGCATCGTTTAATGGTCTCAGCTGCGTGTTGATGCAAGAGGGTAAGGTAGTCGCTTACGCTTCGAGACAGTTGAAACCGCACTAGAAGAATTATCCGACTCATGATTTGGAGTTGGCTGCAATTATTTTCGCGTTAAAGATTTGGCGACATTATTTATATGGTGAGAAGTGCTGAATCTTTACGGATCACAAGAGTTTGAGATATTTGATGGATCAGAAGGATGCGAATTTTTGCATGCGAGACGGTGGCTTGAGTTGTTGAAAGACTATGAGTTAGTCATTGATTACCAACCGGGAAAGCGAATGTGGTTGCGGATGCCCTGAGTAGGAAATCCTTGTATGCTCTAAGAGTTATAAGGACGAGTTGGGCATTGTCTGATGATGGTGCTCTTCTGGCAGAGTTGAGAGCTAAGCCACTATTTGTTCAACAGATATGTGAGGCTCAAAGAAATGACAGTGAGATGCTAGCTAAGAGAGCTAAGTGTGAATCAAAAAGTGATTCCGATTTTTGAGTGGGCTCGAATGGTTGTTTGTTGTACCATGGCAGAATTTGTGTACCAAGAGATGAGGAGTTAATCCTAAAGGTTTTGCATGAGGCCCACAGTGGATGTTTGTCAGTACATCCGGGCAGTACGAAAATGTATAATGACTTGAAGAAGTCTTATTGGTGGTCGGGTATGAAAAGAGATATTTCAGAGTTCGTGACAAAGTGTCTGATTTGTCAACAAGTGAAAGCTGAGCATTAAGTGCCTTCGAGATTGCTTCATCCAGTGTTGGTACCCGAATGGAAGTGGGATCGGGTTACCATGGATTTTGTGACGGGGTTGCCGATGACTCCGAATAAGAGAGATGCTGTGTGGTTTGTTGTGGATAGACTAACGAAGTCGGCTCACTTTATTCCAGTACGTGTTGATTATTCACTGGATAAGTTAACTGAGTTGTATGTTGCAGAGATAGTGAGGTTACATGGTGTACCTGTGACTATAATATCGGATAGGGATCTGAGGTTCACTTCGAGGTTTTGGAAGAGGTTGCAAGAGGCTTTGGGAACAAAGTTAAATTTTAGTACTGCGTTCCATCCGCAAACCGATGGTCAGTCTGAAAGAGTGGTTCAAGTTCTCGAAGATATTCTTCAATGCTGTGTGTTAGAATTCAAAGGTAGTTGGGAGAGATATCTACCTTTAGTCGAATTTGCTTACAACAACAGTTATCAGTCAAGTATACGGATGGCTCCGTATGAGGCCTTGTATGGTCGTAAGTGTCGGACTCCTTTGTATTGGACCGAGCGTAGTGAGAAGCGGATCCATGGGGACGATCTAGTAAAAGAGACCGAGGAGAAAGTGAAAATAATCTGTAATAGTCTGAATGTTGCTTCGGACCGACAGAAGTCGTATGCGGATCTGAAAAGAAAAGAAATTGAGTTTGAAGTGGGCGACAAAGTGTTCTTGAAAGTGTCCCCATGGAAGAAGATTATGAGATTTGGACGAAAAGGAAAAATGAGTCCAAGATTCATAGGGCCGTATGAAATTATAGATAGAGTTGGGCCAGTAGCATACCGGTTGGCTTTGCCGGTAGAGTTAGAAAAGATTCATAATGTGTTCCATGTGTCGATGTTGCGACGGTATCGCTCCGATCCTTCACATGTTATTCCTTCGACGGAAATTGAGATAAGACCGGATATGTCTTATGATGAAGAGCCGATTAAGATATTGGCTCGAGAAGTGAAGCAGTTGAGAAATAAGAGCATAGCACTTGTGAAAGTGTTATGGCGGAAACACGGTGTGGAAGAGGCTACATGGGAAACGGAAGAAGCTATGAGAGAGCAACATCCAAACCTCTTTACTGGTAAGATTTTTGGGGGCAAAATCTCTAAAGGAGGGAGAGTTGTAACATCCCGATTTAGGGCCTAGTCGGAATAGTGGTGCGAGACCTCAAATCTGAGGCTTATGAATGAGTTTTTGAGGTTTATGCTATGTATGCATGATAGTGTGAAATTTTCATCAAGCAATTCTGTGAAATTGCGGTTAAATTGTCCAAAATGACTAAATTGCAAAAGTTGCAAAATGTGAGATTCTAGAAGCTATTTGTGTGAAATAGCTTTAGAATATTAATTAGAGGTCCTTAAATAGCAATTTTCCCAATTTCTAATTTTTGGACAAATTTGGGCATGGATGAGTTAAAATAGAAAGTTTATCAAAAAGGGCATTTTGGTCATTTAACAATTAAGTGATTAAAATAGGAGAAAAGATGACAAAATTCATTCATCTTCTTCTCCAAGGCTGCTGAAAATTTGAGAGAGCCATTGTTAGGGTTCTTAAAAATTTCAAGCTTGCTAGTAAGTGCATCTAGCCTCGTTTTTTATATTCTTTGTATTTTTGAAGTCCTTGTTGCATGAATAAGCTATTTTGAGCTATTTGATGACCTATGATGGATGTTCAAAAATGTGGCCATGTATGACATGCATGTATTTTGATGTTTTATGGAAGATTATGAAAGCTTGATGTAGTAGAAACATCTTTTGCTAAATGAGTTTCCATAGAAAATGCATGTAGGGACTAGTTTGTAAAAATCTTAAGTTTGGTCATACATGTGTGTTGTAATGAGAATTGATGATTGCTTTAGTTGAGTAAGTGATTCGGCTAAGCATGAAAGGCTAGGAAGTTGAATAAAAATCACTTTACGAGCCTTGGTCCAATAGTGTAATTATGAGAAAGATTTGGGGCAAAAGAGTAATTTCTCCAAAGTATGAGAGGTGGGTCAATTTGGTCAATGTGTGTATTGAATAAGCTGATTTATTCATTATAGATCAAGAAAGACAAAGCCCGGATCGAAACTGAGGCAAGAGCAAAGTGGTGGACTAAATTGCATGTTTCTATACTTTTGAGTATCGAGGTAAGTCTATGCATAAACAATGCATTCATACTTACAATTTGTTAATGCTAGCTAGTGTATAGCATAGTTGAGAATGATTGAGAACCTATATGGTTCAAGTGAAATGAATGGATGAATGATTAAGTAAGTAGATTTGTGAATGTGTAGTAATAATGCTAAATGGTGGGCTAAGTGCGATACCATCCTAATGCATATTGACGATGAGCCGGCTATGTGCGATGCTATCGTTAGGTATATTATCTAGTGGGCTATGTGCAAAACCATTATGAATACCTTGTTGGTAGGCTAAGTGCAATACTACCTTATTAATTGATTGTGGTGGGCTAAGTGCGAAACCACCGAGAGATTAGTTGTGTGGATTAGCTGTGTGGATGTATTATCGAGAAATAATGATGTGTTGTATATTGTGTAAATGTGATATTGAATGCAGGGGTGCATCTCAATGGTTATGAGTAAGTGACTCATGATGTGTTGGAAATGTTGTAAGGGATAGAAAGAGTAAGCATAGTTGTACATTATATGTTAGTTTAACGCTAATTGTTGTTTAGCTTATACTATGTTGCTTAATTGTTTATGTGTAAACTTACTAAGCTCAAAGCTTACTCCCTTTTTTTTCCCTTGTCTTATAGAGCAAAAGTGTTGAAACGAGATACGAGGATCAATTGGAAGATCGCTCACACTATCAGCACACTCTGGTACATTAGACTCAATGTTTTGTATATGGCATGTATAGGGGCTAGACAAGTTAATGAATTTTGTTGTATATGGCTATGATGTGTTGGCATTTAGATGGATAATCTATTTTGTATAATGCCATAGTTGTTGGCACTTTATTATATGAAAAGATGTAGTTATCTAAGTGAGATTGTAAGATTGTGAGTTGATTATGGATGTGTTGAATGAGTGCATGATTGTGTATGCTAGAAGGGTGAAAAGAACTTGGCAAATAGCTTTGTTCTTGTCCATGTGGGTAGACACACGGGCGTGTGTCTAGGCCATGTGTGACACACGGTCAGCCCATAGACGTGTGACTTGGCCGTGTGTCCCCTGCATGTTAGTATTTTAAATCAGAATAGACCACGGACTAGTCACACGGGCGTGTGCTTAGAACGTGTGTGTTTATCAGTGTTGGCCATGAGCATGCCACACGGGCGTGTGTCTAGACTCTAGGCCGTGTTAAGGTAGTCACTGTGCACCACGGGTGGAGGGCACGGGCGTGTACCCTAACCGTGGGGCATTGGCAAAATGCTTGAGTTTTCATGCACAGGTAGTGACCATTGGCATGTGTGACATCCACGGGCGTGCCAAATCTTACACGGGCGTGTGAGCCCTGTATAGATGGAAAAATTTTAAAGATCGTAAGAGTTTTCGATATGGTCTCGAGAGCCCTCGTGTGTTTGAGAGAGTCCTCGTAAGTCGGGATTGAGGTTGTTGTGATGGCCAAAGAGAGTGGTCATGTTGTGCCTAAGTGGCGATCTTGAGGATTTTATTACGGAAACGCCTCGTGTCCGGTTCCGGCGTTGAATACGGGTAAGGGGTGTTACACAACTAACACAAAGCTCATGAATTCATTCATGGCACATTTCCAATTCACCATCAATTTCTTCAATTTAAGCATGGGTTTAGTAGAGCACAAAGCAACGATTACGTAAATGTAGAAATTATCAGAAACCGAGCTCAAAACATACCTTAATTGAGCTTATCAAAGGCCGAACCCTAACAAGCTTTCCTCTCTTTCTTTTTCTTCAATTTTCGGCAAGAAAAGATGAGAATATGGCTTCATCTTTCTTTTTGTTTTATAATATTACACTTAATTATCAAATTCCAATACTAACCTTTTTATTATCATAAAAGACAAATTAACAATAAGGTTATTTTGTCATTTAACCAACCACTATCTCATTAATGGTTTAATTGCCTCGTAAGGCCTCCTCATTTAAAAGCCATAACACATAGATACTTCAACAATCAGCACACAGCTTTTACATTTTATGCGATAAAGTCTTTTTTGCTAATTAAACACTCAATCAATATAATCTTCACACAGAAATTTCACACAGGCTAAATCACATACTTTTAACACAGAAAATAATATTAAAATATCATTATGACCTCATATTTGTGGTCTCGATACCACTGTTCCGACTAGGGTCTAAACTGGGCTATTACAACTCTCCCCCCTTAGGGATTTTCGTCCCCGAAAATCTTACCAGTGAATAGGTGTGGATATTGCTCTCTCATAACGTTTTCAGGCTCCCACGTAGCCTCTTCAACTCCGTGTTTATGCCACAACACTTTTACTAAGGAAATTCTTTTGTTTCTCAACTCTTTGGTCTCTCGTGCCAAAATTCAAATCGGTTCTTCACTATACGACAAGTCTGACTGAATTTCAACCTCAGTAGGAGCAATCTCATGAGACGGATCAGATCTGTACCGTCGAAGCATCGACACATGAAACACATTATGAATTTTCTCATACGGTCCTATTAACCTCGGACTCAACTTGCCCTTTCGGCCAAATCGAAGTATTTTCTTCCACGGAGACGCTTTCATAAACACTTTGTCACCAATCTCAAATTCCATATCCTTCCGTTTCAAGTCTGCATAAGACTTCTGACGATCTGAGGCCGCTTTCAAATTGTCACGAACCACTTTTACTTTCTGCTCAGTCTCTTTTATTAGATCAACCCCGTGAATCTTATTCTCACTCAGTTCAGTCCAATACAATGGAGTTTGACATTTTCGACCGTAAAGAGCCTCATACGGTGCCATTTTAATGCTAGATTGAAAACTGTTGTTGTACGCAAACTCAATCAACGGTAAATAATTTTCCCATGTACTTTCAAATTCAAGAATACAACACCTCAACATATCTTCGAGAACCTGAATGATCCGCTCAGATTGTCCATCCGTTTGTGGATGAAATGCAGTGTTGAAATACAATTTTGTGCCTAAAGCCTATTGCAATCTCTTCCAAAATCGCGAGGTAAATCTCAGATCTCCATTAGATACAATAGATAATGGCACCCCGTGCAATCTCACAATATCTGCAATATATAATTCAGCCAATCTATCGAGTGAATAATCTGTTCTCACCAGAACGAAATGAGCTGATTTCGTCAATCTGTCAACTATCACCCAGATTGCATCTTTCTTTTCAGGAGATAAAGGTAGTCCCGACATAAAGTCCATCGTGATTCTCTCCCATTTCCGCTCATAAATCATAATCGGTTGTAACAAACCGGATGGAACCTGATTTTCAGCTTTAACTTGTTGACAAACTAAACACTTCGACACAAAGTCAAAAATGTCTCGTTTCATACCATGCCACCAATAAAACTGTTTCAAATCATTAAACATTTTTGTACTTCCCGGATGCACAGTCAAATGACTATTATGAGCTTCGTTCAAAATTAACTGAATCAACTCTGAATTCTTAGGAACACAAATCTGATTTCTGAATCTCAAACAATCATCACTATCAACTCGAAATTCTGAATCAGAATTCAAATCACATTGAGCTCGTTTAGTCATCATCTCAACATCACTCTTCTGGGCATCACAAATCTCACGTACAAACATCGGTCTCACTTTCAACTCAGCCAAAACTAAGTCATCATCACATAGATTTATCTGAGTACTCATAGCTCACAAAGCACATAATGACTTTCGACTAAGGCATCAGCAACTACGTTAGCTTTGCCTGGATGATAATCAATCACAAGTTCTTAATCTTTCAACAGTTCCAACCATCTTCTCTGTCGCAAATTCAATTCTTTCTGAGTCATCAAGTACTTCAAGCTCTTGTGATCGGTATAAATATGACATTTCTCACTGAATAGGTAGTGACGCCATATCTTCAATGCAAACACTATCGCGGCTAATTCAAGATCATGCGTCGGATAGTTCTTTTCATGCGGCTTTAACTGCCTCGAAGCATAAGCAATGACCTTGCCTTCTTGCATCAGCACACAGCCCAAACCATTCAACGATGCATCACTGTAAACTATGAATTCTTTACCCGATTCAGGTTGAACAAACACTGGTGCTTCCGTCAGCAACATTTTCAACTGTTCAAAACTCTAATGACACTTTCTGACCACTCGAATTTAACATCTTTCTATAGTAACTTCGTCAATGGAATCGCAATCATCGAGAAACCTTTCACAAACTGTCTATAGTATCCCGCTAGTCCCAGAAAACTACGAACTTCAGACACATTTCTCGGAGACTTCCATTTTAAAATAGTTGAGATTTTACTCTGATCAACACGGATTCCCGCCGCTGACACAATATGCCCCAGAAAACCAACCTCACGTAGCCAAAACTCACATTTGCTAAATTTTGCATACAATTGCTTCTCACGCAGAGTCTGTAGCACAATTCTCAAATGCTCAGCATGTTGTGTCTCATCACATGAATAAATCAGAATGTCATCAATAAACACTACAACAAAACGATCCAAATACGGTCTAAATATCCAATTCATCAGATCCATAAACACTGCAGGAGCATTCGTTAGTCCGAAAGGCATAATTAAGAATTCATAATGTCCGTACCTCGTTCTGAAAGCAGTTTTTGGCACATCTGATTCTTTAACCCTCAACTGATAATAACCTGATCTCAAATCTATTTTAGAAAACACTGTAGCTCCTTTCAGTTGATCAAACAAATCATCCATATGAGGCAACGGATATTTGTTCTTTACCGTTACTTTTTTCAACTGTCGATAGTCGATACACATTCTCATAGTGCTGTTTTTCTTTTTCACAAACAACACAGGAGCACCCCAGGGTGAGAAACTCGGTCGTGCAAATCCTCTATCGGTCAACTCTTGCAACTGAGACTTTAACTCTTTCAATTCCATTGGTGCCATTCTATACGGAGCTATTGAAATAGGAGTTGTTCCCGGCACCAATTCAATACCAAATACAACTTCTCGTATCGGAGGTAATCCCAGTAACTCTTCAGGAAACACATCAGGAAATTCACAAACCACAGGTACAGATTCAACTTTCTTTTCTGTCATTTTTGTATCAATCACATATGCCAGATAAGCTTCACAACCCTTTCTCACATAGTTCAAAGCTTTCATCGTAGATACAACAGTTGGTAGCCCTTTAAAATCTTTGGATTCAATTCGAACCATCTCACCATTCTGACTTCTCAAATCAATACTCTTTCGTTTACAATTCACAATAGCATTATGCAAAGTGAGCCAATCCATACCCAGAGTTATATCAAATTCATCGAATGGTAGTAACATCAAATTAGCCAGAAAGCATATATCCCGAGACATCAATGGGCAATTCTTGCACACTTTATCCACCAAGACACACTTGCCTAAGGGGTTCGATACTCTAATTATGAATTCAGTAGACTCAAAAGGTAGAGGCTTACTTGATACTAGATTCACACACACATATGAATGAGTAGATCTTGGATCTATCAATGCAATCACATCAGTATCAAATAGAGTAAAAGTACCAGTAATGATGTCTGGAGAAGATGCTTCCTCTCGTGCACGTATAGCATAGGCTCGGGTAGGTGCTCTCGCCTCCGATCTCACAACTGTATCAGTAGTCCCTCTTTGGCTTCCACTCACATTCTCGGCATTTCTGGGTGATCTACCCCTCGCCGTCACATTACTCGATCTCACATTCTAAACATTTTCTTCTTCAGTTAACTTTGGGCAATCTCTAATGAAGTGATCTTGTGATCCACACTTATAACAAGTTCGATTATTATACTTGCCCCAGCATTCTCCCACATGTCGTCTTCCGCACTGTCTACACTCAGGTTTGTTGCTTTTGGCACTTCCAATACTTGATTCAGTCAGAATTTGAACTCGTGGACCGATGCTTTGTCTCACACGATCTCTACTCGGATGTCCAAACGAAGCATTTGATCGATTTCTTACATCTCTAAATCTCTTCGTCGAAGGTTGAGACAACTTACTCATCAATATTTTTCTTTCATCTCGAGCTTTAGAATCGGCTTTCTTCTTTTCTTTACTGAGCTCCTCGGCTTTGCAGGCTCTTTCAACTAACACAACAAATTCATTTATATCAAGTATCTCGACCAACAACTTAATATCTTCATTTAGCCCTTCTATAAAACGTTTACACATAGTAGCTTCGGTCGAGACACATTTTCGCGCATATTGGCTCAATCTCACAAATTCTCATTCATACTCTGTAACGGACGTACGGTCCTGTTTCAGCTCTAGAAACTCCTTACGTTTCTGATCTACGAATCGTTGACTGATATACTTCTTTCTAAATTCAATTTGAAAGAAATCCCAAGTGATTCTCTCTCTCGGAACCACAGAAATCAACGTTTTCCACCAGTTATATGCCGTATCTCTCAACAAGGAAACTACACACTTAATACATTCATCAGGGGTCAACGACACCTCATCGAACACTCGGATTGTATTCTCGAGCCAAAACTCAGCTCGCCCAGCATCATCATCAGCTCTGGCCCTAAACTCTTCGGCCCCGTACTTTCTGATCTTATCCACAGGAGGCTTATTCAATCGATTCGGATCTACAACTTGAGGCACAATAGGTACTTGTGGGGGTGGAGGTTGTGGAGCAGCCAGATTCGTTCGATCGAACTCCGAAAACCACTCACTCATCATTCGGAAGAAGGCTTGCTTAGCCTCTCCTTCCTAACCATTATCATTCGGCCTAATGTGGCCGGCACTGTCCCTTGAGCGGGAGCAGGCACATTACTCTCAACATCGTCAGTAGCTGCTCGATCGGGATCCATTACTATATAAAAACACATTTTTAACTGTCAGGATGCATCACACTATCGCAATTATTTATATGGCATGTATAGCTAGACTCACACACGCTACGTCTACGTTAGTCCGAGAATAGACTAAACCGTAGCTCTGATACTAATTAAATTGTAACACCCCTAACCCAAAACCGTCACCGGAATAGGGTTAAGAGGCATTACCAAACAATCGGCACATTTCAAAATATCTCACATCCATTTCTCAACACATAGTTAATAATCAATCAAACATAATCAATTATAAACATATAGTCCCTTATTACGGTCTACGAGACCTTAAATACGTATTAAAAAGAGGTCGGGACTAAACCGAACACATACAAAATTCTTGGAAATTTGAACATTTTTCAAAACTGCAGAGGTCACACGCCCGTGCAGTCAGGCCGTGTGCCTCACACGGCTACCAGACACACACATGTGTCCAGGCCGTGCCAAAACAGAGCATGTATACTGACTTGTCCACACGGTCGCCAAACACGCCCATGTGCCATGGCCGTGTGAAATTAGGCTAGCTACTGACTTGGTCACACGACCACCAGGCATGCCCGTGTGCCACGGCTGTGTAACCTGCCCAGGCACACTTTGTAGTGGCCCTTGAGCCACACGGCAGAGACGCACGCCTGTGTCCCTTGGTCGTGTATGCAAAATAGACCATTTGCAAGGCTAAAATGCCACCCACACTTGGGTCATACCTACAAGCTTCAAAATAATACCAATTCATGCCTCAAAATGCATCCAAACATACCTTTTCATGTATTAATTAATCACCAACTATACCATCTATACTAATATTCAATTTCATCTCACATTGGTTCAATCAAAGTACCAAAATTCATATCTCAACCATATAGACCAAACATCATGTAATCCATGCCATAATTCATCTTCAATCCACATCCTTCATCAACCACATAAACATGAAATATACCATATTCATAGCTCATTCATAAGTTCAATAACATTCAACTTCCAAGCCAAATCACATGGCAAGGATTAAGCATTTCAAAACATGCCATAACTTCTAGCCTATACATGCCATATTTCAACTATATACATTTTTTCAAAAGTACCCAAAAATAGATTACCGATAGTGTGATAGAGATGCTGACGATCCCCGGATCTGAGCTAGCTTTACTGACACTGTAAAATAGAGAAACAATCACACAGTAAGCTTTTAAAAGCTTAGTAAGTTCGTAACATAATACATTCAACTTAATAGTTCAAATACAATGCACAACAAGAACTCATCACATAGATCAATTTCCAAACGTTTATACCATATCATTCATAGCCAATAATATTGCTCAACCACTCATGAAGTCATACACAATCTCTTCAACCACAAAGGTTCAATACATACCTTAGCCAACACATAGTTACTCACCATCCAAGCTAATTTATGCTCGATATTGTATCTCGATCCAACCTTCATTATTCATTAGGTTTAATCGCACACTTAGTGCCCAATTTCTAGTCGAAACTAAATTAACTTCGCACACTTAGTGCCTCAATTCATAGCTGAAGCTTATATAACATCGCACACTTATTGCCTCAATACGAAACCGAACGTAATTCGGAATCGCACACATAGTGCCAACTATGTGACACGGCCGTGTCCAAGGCCGTGTGAAGACTGGGCTTAAAAATTTAATCACACATGGGCTGAATAATAGACCACACAGGCAAGTGACACGGCCATGTGGCCCAACACGGGCCTCACGCGATCGTGTCACCCATTAAAAACCCTAACCCCTTTTCTTTTTCTTCTTCTTTGTCTTTTTCCCCCATCATTACCCTAGCTGCCGCAAGCCTCTTGAAACCCTATTTCGGCAACCACCCTCCCCTTCGCATCACCGCCCACACACCGACCGACCCCCGGTCTTCCTCTCCCTTGTCGACACCCAAAATAGCCTCCACGCGCGCCCTTTCACCCTCACCCTTGCGCACCCACGCCCCCATCTCCTTTCTCCCCGCCGTCCAGCCCCGACCACCCGACAACCCCCCTTCCCCTTTCCTTTCTTTCCCTTTTTCTTCCCTTCTTCCTCAAGCCCGCACCATCCACCTAGCAAACCTGACCCACACGCCCTGACCCAAACCGACTCGACCCCCTTACCATCGTCCTTGCTGTTCCCCAGTCGACCACCACACCTCTGACCACCAGTAACCCACTATCGATTTTGTCCCCTTTTACCCTTGTCTTTTATTTATTTATCTATTTATTAGTTTATTTATTTCTTATTTCTTATTTTATTTTATTTAGTTTATTATTTGTTATTTTTGTTATTTAGTTTTCTATGATAATCTGTTTCTTCTTTTCCATATTGTATGATATTGATTCCTCTTTAGTATAGGTAGATTAGATAGCTATCATTCTCATGCTTATTCTTATTCATATTGACTATATTATATATTATTCTTATTTGGTTCTGTTGATATTTTATTTTCTTCTTCCTAATATACCTCTTTATGATTGTTCTTACTCATTATTAGTTTTTGTTTAGTAGTAACATGCTATTTCTTAGTTTTATTTTAGATTTTGCCCTTTTCTTAGCTTATTTCTATTTAGATGGTTCGTTAAATTAATTTTTGTAATTGCTTTCTTGTAGATTTATTATAACGAACACACGCGGCAAGTATAAGGTCGCCATCCCCGCTTCGAAAAAGCGGAAGGGGCCCGGCGTAATCTCCTCCTCGAGCGCATCTGCCAAGGCCCGCCACCCCATCTTCAATTTTTGGCAGGCCACCAAGAGGATTTATACCAGCTCCATCGAGTACGACCACTCGGCATAGGACGCTGCATTGATTGGGCCACATTGGAGCAGGTCCAATTAGCTGATGATGTGCGCGCCATTATTGCCACAGCCCCATGGGATAGGTTCTTCACCATCATCGAGCCCACTTACACGGAGCTTACCTTTGAGTTTTGTGCTATATTTTTGGTACAGAAGGTCATGACAGTTCATGACGAGCCAGGCACCATCACTTTTCCCGTAGGTGGTTTGGTGCGACATATGAGCATTCCAGAGTTCGGTGCAGCTATGAGCCTTTACAAAGAAGAGTTTATGAGTGCCGAGGACTTCCTTCAACTTCATAAGCACATCCACCACTCGCCATCACATTGTCGGACTGAGCTTATAGGGAGTCAGACACCGTATGATCCAAGTCGCTCGACTCTCCAGCCTTACGATACATTCACGCCCTTTTAGCTCACACTTTGACAGGTCGGAGAGAGAGCACCGGAGTCGTCAGCACTCATGACACTTATTATCTATGGAGCATGGCGCATGGACATATATTTAATTTGGCGTACTTCATCACTTTAACCTTTTGCCATCAGACTAATCGCCACAGGAAGGGCCCCATATTCTTAGGCTCTACGTGACTCGTCTCGCTCGACACTTTGGTCTCCTCGACACATCGGAGCAGTCCTCCACACTCACATTTGTCGGCCAAATGTCCCCTCAGGGCATCTCGAGCATGATACACATGAGGATGATCGAGCAGCGTTGTGGATTTGATCCTCCTCAATACAGATTGTTTCATCCTAACGCTTAGAATGAACCCGAAGACTTCCCTAATGATGTTCCTCCCCATCACGAGGATCCACCACAGCCTCCACCTTCGAGTCACCGACCTGTTCATTCTGTTGCGAGCTTTCGAGGAGTATCTTTCGAGGAGTTTACTAACTTCCGTCAGTACTGTGTTCAGAGGTTTGACAGTATTGATGCGACTTTGTAGCAGATTTGTCAGCATCTCCATATTGCTCTTCCAGTGCTGCCGGCTTACGCCACTGATGTGTCTAATGATGAGGACCATTGAGTCCATTTATTTTTATTTTTATTTTAATTTTAATTTTATTTTTAATTTTATTTTTATGTTCATTGTTATGTTTTTTGACTTCTTTCGTTTTTATATTTTGAACTTTTTTTTTATTATGGTTGTTTCTAATGAGTAACCCTTTAATCTTCTTCAGCATTGTGTTTGTTCTCTTATCAGTTGCTCAGAATCATGCCCTACATATACATTTATCTACAATTCTACTTTTCACTATTTTGGGAATTTCATCCACTATTCAGGGCAGTTTCAATTCTCTCCCTCTCTTATGATATTTGTTCCTACTGTGATTATCTATTTTTGTACATTGAGGACAATGTACATCTTAAGTGTGGGGAGGTTATTTATAAAATTATTTGAAAATCCCTGAATTATGCCTTGTGTTTAAGTAATTTTCTCATATTACTATTAGAATGAATTATTATCGATTCATGATTATCGTTGATGTGTTTTAGATTAAATTCATAGGTAATTGTGAATTGATTGTTTAAACTTTAAGACATGAGGGAATCAAGCATGATAAGTCTATTTTCAGAATTAAAAATTGTTAGGTTGTTTCCCTAAATTTAAGTATTACCTTGAAGTTTGAGATTTGCAAGATTAACATCAAAAACCGTAATTTTTGTGAGATTTTTGAGCCTTTAGAGCATATACTTTTCTTGCTCACTTTATTATTGGTTATGAGTGTGTCAATATTGATTGGATACTCTAGAACTTGCTTCGATTATACATGTCGAGACCACACCTTTGATTTGATATACTGAGATGATAAAGGCACTTAGGTTTTAACCCACTTATCCCATAAAAAGCCTACATTCATAATTAACCCTTAGTGAACCCCTTTGAGCGTAACAAACCGTTCTTGATTCACCCATTAATATTAACCCTTAACTCATTTTTGATTCGTTGTTCCCGTTTTATTGACTCCCTTTTTGTCGAGATTTGATTTGGTTAGTTGCCTAACTATGTTCTTTTGTTTCAGTTGCTAAATTTTCTCTTATTACCCATTGAAAAAAAAAGTGAAAAAAAAATTATATTTATATACTAGTTCTTTGGTTTGAGCTTAAAATTTCATATTTTGAGAAGAAGCTCGTGTTATTCTTTAATAATTTCGATTGATGTAATTATTCAGTATTAGTTTATTTTTCTAGTTAGGTAATTTATCAATTCGATCTCAATTCAAACCTTCTTTTTCAGCCTTTATCCACACCTTCAACCCAAGACCCATTACAACCCTTTAAAGACCTTTTGATTTGTGTATCATCTCATTTTATAGTGGTGGAGATTTGATTTTCATGCAAGCCTATGGTAATAACTTTGCATGTTTGACTTTTGAGTGCTTAATTTTTTTTACCTTAAACACTTTGAGTGATTTGAGTGAATCTTTAGTGAGGATTTCAAATCTTGTCAGTTTTGAATTAAAGGTAATTATTTAGATAAGGGGAAATACCTATGTTTTCATGCTTTAAAACTGTGTGACTTAGATTGTTTGAATCTTTAGTGCTCTTTTAGTTGAATTATCAATGTGTGATTATTTGTGAATTATGATAAAACATTACTGACGAGAATTATGAATTGAGAAAGTTTAATTTTAATTGTGAGTTGAGGATTTTGCTTGAGGACAAGCAAACGCTTAAGTGTGGGGATATTTGATAAACAATAAAAGTAACACATTTTAATCCCATGCTTAGCATGTTTTTGGATGATTTATTATATAAATTAGTGAATTTGATGCTCTTAATCCTTTAATTTCATGTTTCTATACTTAGGTGAGCATAGGGGAACAAAAAGAGCGAAAAACGGGCCAAAAACAGACAAAACGGGCTGATTTAAGGATCCACATGGCCAAGATCATTCATGCACGGGCTGAGCACACGCCTGTGTGAGCCACACGGGCTGGCCACCCGCTCATGTGGTAGCCCGTGTCGATATCGCTCCTTATTTCCCAAACACGCGGAAAAAGCCAATTTTTAGGGTTTCTAAACATTCTAAAGTCTATAAATACACACTAGAAGAGGACCTAAGGGGGAGATAGAGCTAAAGAAAGAAAAGACTCGAAGAACGCCAACGGATTCAACTCAGAAGCAGGATCTCCTTCAAGACTGAAGATCTCCAGTCAATTTCTCTCGAAGTTTTTGGGTTTCTTTATGTTTTGTTGTTTTCCTAATTTTGAGATGTTTTCCCCCAAAGTATGAACTAAATTCCCTAGATACCTAGGGAAGATGAAACCTAAGATAGATCTTATTATTTGATGTTTCTGAATTACATGATAAATATTTGTTCTTGTTCTTAATTATGTGTTCTTAATCCTTGCCTTAATATTTTCAGGATATTAATCCAAGTTTGATGTGCTTAATCAGTGGAGCAAAAGTCCCTGCTTAAGAATATATCTAGCATAATTAAGCGGAGTTGATTGCAATCCTAGAAATAGGACAACATAAATCTGCCGAATTAGAGTCAAATCTAATAGGGGAATCCATAGATCGAGTTAATGCGACAATAGGGGTTTTAATTAGAAAGAGATTTCAATTAATCAACCTAGAGTCAGTTGTTTTTATTCTCGAAAGAGATATTAACATAAGTTAGTGCTTTCTACGGATCAAGACAAGTGAATAAATCGTTTAATTCAGATTTAGAATAATAAGTGAAGTCTAGGCGGATTTTTTCCTGGGTATTATCTCTCTCATCAGTTTTCTTCAAACATTTTCCTACTTTATTCTCTGTTTCGTCTTAGTAATTAGGTTAGTTAAGATTAGGTTAAAATAAATCCCTTCAATTTATTCGGCTAGATAATAAAAAAAATAGTAACTACTAGTACTTTTAGTCCTCGTGGATACGATATTCCCGACTCACCATAGCTATACTACCATTCGATAGGTGCGTTTTCCTATGTCGTATTTTAGTTAGTTCGTGACGTCATCAATATTTCTCTCGCTCAACTCTAACCAATACAACAGAGTTCTGTATTTACATTCGTATAAAACCTCATATGGTACCATTTAATACTCAACGATTACTATAATCACATACAAACTTTGTTAATGGTAGAAAATTTCTGTAGCTATTTTTGAATTAAATTACACAATATTGTCGTTTGTCTTCTAGTATCTGAATTCATAGATATTGACACATCACATAATCTATATTGTTTCTTTCTTTTTCAGCAACAAAGTAAACCCGATTAAAATTCATAGTAACTCATTTTCATTTCTATTCCTGAGTCATCACAAGTTGTAATAAATCTGATAGATTTCGATGCTCGAATTTAACTTGTTGGTATAATTGACATTTAACCATGTATTCTAAATTTTTTTCATTCCCGACCATCAGTGTAAATTAGAATAATATTGCATTTATCATAATATTGCCTTTTGGGATATTTCCTTATTTGGACCACAAGAATTTATCATAATATTGCATTAATTAGAATCCCAAAGTGTATCTAGGTTAAGTGGTCACCAAGTAGCCCGTAGCCTATATAAGAAACCTTAAGGTCACCTGATTGTGGGCAGACTTAAACAGTTTTCTTTAGTTTTCAATTGTATTTTCTTTTCATATTTGTTTAGTCAAAACTTTTCTATTCCTATGTGAAGACAATTGCAAGTGGAGATCGCTCTGGATCCGCGCTTCAATATATTTATCAATGATCAGTCTCTCTACTCTTCTATTTTATTCTTTTATTTATGCTTTATTAACCTGATCAATTAACTATTGTATGAATATTAGAATAATTTCTTGTGTTTTATTCATAAATTGCATGATTTGGTTATTAAACTGATTTATTTGTTAAGTGACTATTTATATGAAGTTGATTGTTTATTCAAGGGTACTTAGTATATTAGGGAGTGACACCCTTAATAGAATATCTAGACAGGTGAGATAAAAAGGGTATCTTTTTTAGTATAACTTGTGCCAAGCGGTGAGACTAGAAGGATATTCGTATACCCAGGAAAAGACTGTGAACCTACTGTAGGTTTGGTAAGTTTACCTAGACCCCTAATTGACTAAAATGAATGAAAGACTGTTATATGCCTATATGAGATAGATATGTATGCCTGTATGTTGAGCATGTTATTCACACTGTACTGATTATACATGATACCATAACATGTCTGTATGATGCATTGCATTGGGTTGGGGATTGATATTGATTGGAGGAAGTGTACTGAAAGGCTTCAAGTCTAACTCACTGGCAGCTCAGCTGACACTACTGTCTAGTGCCGCATTCGGTACTATTTGGAGTGTAGGGATGGGTGGGTTGATTATATCCCCACATGGAGTGTAGGGTTGGATGGAGATGGAGTGTAGAAGCTGGTTGGGTAGGACTTTATAACTGCATAATTGTCACTGTTACTGTACTATGATGGGCTAAGGCCCTAATGCTTACTGTTACTGAAATGGGCTAAGGCCAAACTGATACTGATACTGATATTGAAAAGGGCTTAGGCCCAAACTGAGATCGTCTATTATTGTCTGTTTGTTTGCATGGGGATTACACACACTGAGTTTACTTAAACTCACCCCTTCTGTTTAATCTGTACAGGTAATCCCCAGACATAGGCGGATCGGTGTGGTGGAGGACTCAGCGGTGGCCACACGACTCCTCTTTGCTATTTGATGCTTATTTATGATTTTAAGTTTTATTTTGGGGTATTTTTCTGTAACAATGGCCTCTATGGATTTTTACCTAAAAGTTAGATTTATACTATTTTCTGTTTATATCTGCTAGAAGTAGGTAAAACTCGAGTTTTCAAAAGAGATGAATGTTTTATCAAAATACCACGCACACGCAAACTATTTTAAAAGCTTCCGCAAAGTATAACGTTTTGGAAATGAATCACGATTTGAGAATTAATGAAAGATAATGATAGGTTCTAAACGGGAAACAGTTTTACCAATGATACGGTTTTCAAACGCACTTCCATGTGACATCGCCAGATTCATCCATAACGTCCAGGCCGGGTTTGGGGTGTTACATTTAGTGGTATCAGATCTAGGTTGCAAAGCTCGGCTGTGGATTTGAGATTTAAGATTTGATTTTCTAAGAAATATTTCTAATGATTTGAAATGTTTTTAGCGAACGTGTGATACACTGAGTCTCCAGCGCCGATCTTGTAAGTTCTCTGAAACTGTTATGTGTTTTAAACTGAGACTGATACAAAACTGAAACTACTATAGGTAGTATACTGCACTGAAAACACTCTAAGTTAGTGTATACTGAGAAATTGTAGAGGAACTGAAAACTGTAGTGAGACTGCGATTTATGAAGACAAACTTCAAAATTACTGATACTGCTCTGCATAAAACATTTGTTAATAAAATACTGAAACTATAAACTGATGCATAAAACTGTTAATACAGATAAAACGCTATTAGACAATGAGCAAACGAGGCACTCGCGGACAAGGTACAAGAGGCCGTGGTAGAGGTCGTAGAGGTACTCGAGCTGGGTCCTCGTCATCTGGCCACATACCTAATTTGGAAACTAGTGAAACGCCGATTTCACCTGTGAATGAGACTGGGTCTCATGATCGAGCAGCTGGGGATGATGCACTATCCCAAGCCATGTTAAGGATTCTGAAGAGGGTCGCTGGGTCCAATACTGGAGCTGGAGCCCGAGGCTCGGTTACGAAATGACTCCGGTCCAATGGAGTCAAGATTTTTAGGGATATTGTTGGAGTTGCCCCCAATGTGGCTGAGTACTGGATAGAGGCCACAGAGAGAATTATGGATGACCTGGATTGCACCCTCGAGCAAAAATTAAAGGGTGTTTTATCGCTGCTTCGAGATGAGGCATATTAGTGGTGGCTCACTGTTGAGGAGGGCACTCAGCCCGACCGACTGACCTGGGAGTTCTTTAAGACCGCCTTCCAAGGGAATTATGTGGGGTCCAGTTATGTGGATGCCCGTAGGAGAGATTTCCTGAATTTGACTCAGGGAGATAGATCAGTGGCCGAGTATGAGGTCGAATTTCTGTGACTGAGCCGCTATGCACGAGGTATGGTGGTGACTGAGTACGAGTAATGTGTTCGCTTCGAGGATGGCCTCAGGGATAATCTGAGGGTTATGATAGCTCCACAGAGGGAGCGAGACTTTGCGGCACTGGTTGATAAGGTGAAGATTATCGAGAAAGTGAAGCGTGATGAGCGCCAGAATAGAGAGAGAGGTAGGAATAAGAGAGAGTCAGAGCCCTCGAGTTCTATTCAGAGGCCTAAGAAAAAGGCCATAGTGGATGGGCCGATCAGAGTTGGGGCTCCTATTGCTGCTGCTGGACAGCCACCATGTACTGACTGTGGTAGACGCCATCAGGGCGAGTGTTGGAAAAGAATTGGGGCTTGTTTGAGGTGCGGTTCATTAGAGCACCGTATTAGAGATTGCCCACGGAGGTCCGATCAGATACAAGCTTCTGGCATGGGTATTGCACCACCGAGAGTATTTCAGCAACCACCAAGAGGGCATGGTCAGGCCAGGGGTGGTAACGGTCTGAGACGTGGTCAGAGAGCACCAGGCAGAGGTGCTGGTCATACTGAGGCGAGGCAGCCGGCTCTAGTCTATGCTGCTCGTCGCCGAGAGGATGGAGATGCTCCGAACGTCATTACAGGTACATTCTTTATTTATAATGTACCATATACTGCACTGATAGATATAGGATCTACTCACTCCTATATAGCTTGTACCGTATCTGAAAACTTGGGTATACTGGTTGAGAGCACTACGAGTGAGGTCACTATACTAAGTCCGTTGGGGCAGTCAATAAGGGTTAACAAATTGTTTAGAGATGTTCCTTTAGAGGTTCAAGTGGCTATCTTTCGGGCTGATCTGATGGAACTGCCTTTTAAAGAGTTTGATCTAATACTGGGAATGGACAGGTTAGTCAAACACCGAGTGAGCTTAGATTGTGCCACAAAAAGGGTTGTACTGAGAACTGAGGAGGGCAGCGAGGTAGTCGTAATCGAGGAGCGTCAGAACTATCTATCTAATGTGATTTCTGCATTGACGGCTGAGAAGTTGGTCCGTAAGGGATGTGAGGCGTATTTGGCCTACATTAGTGTTTCAGATTCTAGGGATTCTTCGATTTAGGATATCGGGACGGTTAAGGACTTTCCGAATGTTTTTCCTGAAGAGCTACATGGGTTACCTCCAGATCGTGAAGTAGAGTTTGGGATTGAGCTCCTTCCTGGTACAGCTCCGGTGTCCATCGCCCCTTACAGAATGGCCCCGAAGGAGGTTGTAGAGCTTAAGGCCCAGATTCAAGAGCTGCTGGATCGTGGGTTCATCCACCCTAGTGTGTCTCCATAGGGAGCACCGGTTCTATTCATGAAAAAGAAGGATGGATACATGCGTATGTGTATTGACTACCGTCAACTGAATAAGCTGACTATAAAGAATAAGTACCCCCTACCGAGGATAGATGATCTGTTTGACCAGTTCTGAGAGGCTTCGGTTTTCTCTAAGATTGACCTCCGATCAAGATATCATCAGTTGATGGTTAAGGTGAATGATGTGCACAAGATAGCATTTAGGACTCGATACCGTCATTTCTAGTTCCTAGTGATGCCATTTGGACTGACGAATGCACCAGAAGCTTTCATGGATCTAATGAACTGAGTGTTCCAGCCCTATCTGGATCGGTTCGTAGTGGTATTTATTGATGATATATTGGTGTATTCGAAAACTGTGGATGAACATGTAACACCCTTAACCCGTATCCATCGCCGGATTAGGGTTACAAGGCATTACCGAACATAGCACAAATCACATAAACTATTTACTGCTCTTATAGACAAAATCAAATGCATTAAAAGTATTGTACTTTCATTTCATACTTAAACATCAGTATACATATTTTTATCCGATTAGCCAAGTTCAAGTAAAAGCATTTTTCAACAAATTAACGAGGTCATTATTCATTTGGTCACCTAATTTTTTTTTTCTTTTATTCTTAATAAGTTATCAATTATCATAGCTAAGTAAACATATATGCTAACAAGTATAGACCTTGTTTAATTTAATCTAACATATAATCAAATTTATTACCATTTCAAGAGCAAATATATTTAAAACAAGACATAGATCATTACTCTTTCATAAACATAGTCAAAATTAGTAAACCAAACATATATCGTCCATAGTCCACAACTCACGAATTTAAACCTTTTATAAGCATGTATAAATGTGTATCTTAACTGAATATACCTACCAAGTACATATCTTTTAATTCCACATCTTGCCGAATACAAAGATTAAAAAGATTTTATAAAGTTGATTCATGTCTCCATATTACACATCAAAATTATGTATCTCGAATCTTAATCCAAACTTATTTAAACTACCACATATGTTAACTTTCCAAAAGAGCTAGCAATGATTTATAAATGGTGATTTCATACCCAACATACATATACAAACATAAATACTTAGCATGAATTATAACACATTCATACTCACCATCCAAGCAAAACATACACGCATACTATAATCAAGATTGGATAACTTTAGATTATTAACTTTTAAGACAAGCCATTTTCGCATGGCTTATATACTTCATCAAAATATCATTCAAGTATTAAGCTAGCCTATACATGCCTTAAGTTCAAAAATCTAAACTTTAAAGGTACCAAAGTAAGTCGATAGTGTGGATGACTTCGTTGACGATCCCCTGAGCTCGTAGCTTGACCAAAATCTATAAAACAAAATAACAAACACACAGAGTAAGCTAACTTAGCTTAGTAAGTCTTAAGCAAACTTAACAAATAAATTGGATATTCAATCAAATTAAACCGAATAATTTATAACATTAATTTAATAACATAACACATATAGATTATCATAGCCGAATGCCTATGTTCTCACATAGCAAAACATTTGTCATTACTTACTTTAAATGTAAAACTTAGCAAACGTACATCAATGAATTAAATATATATATTCACATATACCACCGAATATCAATTTCCATGTACATGTAAAATAATCCCCCATAACCGAATGTGCCTATGTATATATATAAATATATATATACATTTATTAAAAGAATTCATGTTTGCAAATAAATAATATCAACTCCTTATCATTTGATCCACATTCTAAGAAACCGAAAATACAAGCACATTTACCTATCAACTTACTTACTCAATCACATCACATGTATCACACACACATATATAAATACATACCTTATGGTCGAATATAATCTAATTCCTTTAAATAGGCATTAGCTTGCTCAATTTTCACCATGACTTAATCATTTCAAATGCGTACGCTTGTATTACAGTTCACCGGTATAAAACCTGCTAGGCATAAGCCTGAATCACACACCGGCACTAAGCCTGCTAGACCCGAGGTCTGATATTCATTCACCGGCAATAAGCCTGCTAGGCATTAAGCCCGATAAATTCACCAGCCCAAGGCTTGCTAGGCTCAAGGCCTGAATAGTAATGCTTTAAATTGTCTCGCATGAATCATTTCATATAAGGAACTCTTTTTCACATTTCAAACTCACTGTACGAACATTCAAAAGAACATATAACAATCAAATTACTTAACCAAATCGATTATTATATTTAGCCATATTCGGCTATTCCATAATATATTTACCATGTTGCCAAAATTCAGCATATACTAGTTTACATATATAATTTACGATGTTTTATTGCTTAAAGACTTACCTCGGATATCGTCGGACAACAGAAACCAACTATTCAATAATTTTTGCTTTTCCCCGATCCAAGTCCGTTTCTTTTGTTCTTGATCTAAACATGTTCAAATTAAGCTCATTCAAACACATTTATATTCAATTTAGTCCTAAAACACATAAATGGACAAATTACGATTTTACCCCTAATATTTCATACTTTTACAATTTAGTCCTATTTGCACAAAACACAAAATGCACAAAATTTAGCTAAATACCCTAAGGGCTGAATACTACCCATGCTTATACAAGACCATAAAATTCATTTATTTTGCAATTTAGTCCTTCCAAAATTTATTTTTACAATTTAACCCAAATTACTCCATTTCATCAAATATTCAAAGATAAAACTTGTTAATCTAACACATACAATTAATATATCATCATTAAACAACAAAAAAAACCAACTCCCTTCAATGGCAACGTACGAAATACACATCAAATTCCAAAATTTCAACATGGGCTTACTAAAACACTAAGCAACGATCTCAAAAACGTAAAATTTATCAAAAACTAAAACCGAATCATACCTAAATTAAGCTTGAGAAGTGCCGAAACCCTTGAAGGTTTTTCTCTTTTCTTTTCTCTTTAAGTTTCGGTCAAAAGAATAAAAAGAAGATGAGCATGCAAACTTTTTCCTTGTTTTTGTTTTATTACAATATGTTTTTAATATAAAATATTATTATTAATAAAATTTTAACATATAAAGCAACATATAATGTATTATAAAGGCACATTGCCGTCCACTATCATGCAAGATGGTAAATTTACAACCTAAGTCCACATATTAAAGAAGACAAATCAATTAAATCACTCAATTTAATAAAAGGCTACTTTTGCCACTTATGCAATTTAATCCTTTTTCTTAAATTGAACACACAAATAGACAAATTAACCCATGATATTTTAACACATGCTCAAGCATATAACATAGATATCAAATATAATGAAAAACTATTTTTCTAACTCGGATTTGTGGTCCCGAAACCACTGTTCAGATTAGGGCCAAAATCGGACTGTTACAGAACACCTCAGAGTGGTTCTACAGATTCTACGAGAGAAACAACTATACTTCAAGTTCAGTAAATGTGAGTTCTGGTTATGTGAAGTAACGTTTCTAGGACATGTGGTTTCTGCTGAGGGGATTAGGGTCGATCCTCGAAAGATAGAGGCGGTATTGGAATGGAAACAGCCTAAGACTGTATCTGAGATCTGCAATTTTTTGGGACTGGCAGGATATTATCGATGATTTGTAGAGGGGTTTTCACTGATCGTTGCACCCTTGACTAAGCTGCTACGTAAGGGTGTGACGTTTAACTGGACTGACGCGCAGCAAGAAAGCTTTGAGAAGCTCAAGACTGTACTGATGAAGGCCCCTGTTCTGATACAGCCAAAGTTTGGAAAAGAGTTTACTGTCTACAGTGATGCATCACATGTCTGTTTAGGGTGTGTGTTGATGCAAGAGGGTAAGGTGGTAGCGTATGCATCTCGTCAGCTTAAGACTCATAAGGAAAATTATCCGACGCATGACTTGGAGTTGATCGCGGTGGTATTTGCACTGAAAATCTAGAGGCATTACCTGTATGGTGAGAAGTGTATCATTTACACTGATCACAAGAGCCTCAAGTACCTCCTCACTCAAAAGGAGCTAAATCTTAGGCAGCATAGATGGATTGAGCTGCTTAAGGACTATGACTGTACGATTGAATACCATCCTGGCAAGGCCAATGTGGTGGCCGATGCACTGAGCCGTAGGGCTGTGACTGATCTGAGGGCGATGTTTGCTCGCCTCAGTTTATTTGATGATAGTAGTATTTTGGCCGAACTTCAAGTTAAAATGACGTGGATAGAGCAGATTAAGGGTAAACAGTTAGAGGACGAGTCTTTGGGTCTTTGCTTCTGATAGATTGAGATTGGGAATACTGTGGATTTTGGATTGAATAGCGAAGGGGTACTCTGCTTCCGTGGGAGAATCTTTGTACCGACAGATACTGAGTTGAGGCAGTCTATACTGCGAGAGGCGCATAGTAGCCCTTATGCTATGCATCCTGGCAGAAACAAGATGTACCGAGACCTTCGTGAGTTATACTGGTGGCCAGGTCTTAAGCGAGGGGTTACAGACTTTGTGGGTAAATGTCTGACATGTCAGCAGGTTAAGGTTGAGCATCAGTTACCTTCGAGGTTGCTTCAGCCAATTAAGATTCCACTTTGGAAGTGGGAGCGGGTGACTATGGACTTCGTTAATGGGTTACCCCTCACACCCACTAAGAAGGATTCAGTATGAGTCATCGTGGATCGATTGACCAAGACCACCCATTTCATACCGGTTCGTACCGATTACTCTCTGTAGAAGTTGGCTAAACTATATGTGTCTGAGATAGCGAGACTACATGGGGTACTGGTTTCGATAATATCTGATAGGGATCCTCACTTCATGTCTTGGTTCTGGAAGAAGCTACATGAAGCTCTAGGTACAAGGTTGGACTTCGAAACTGCGTTCCATCCTCAAACAGATGGACAATCTGAGAGGGTGATTCAGATACTAGAGAACATGTTGAGGAGTTATGTGATTGACTTCCGAGGCAGTTGGGAGGATTACCTACCACTAGCAGAGTTTGCTTATAACAATAGTTATTAGTCTAGCATTCAGATGGCACCTTACGAGGCACTATATGGTCGTAGGTGTCGCACACCTTCATGTTGGACTGAGTTGGGCGAGTGACATATGCTGGGCCCTGAACTAGTTTCTGATACCAAGGACAAAGTTAGATTGATTCGAGATCGACGGAAAGCAGCATTTGACAGACAAAAGTCCTATACAGACCTAAAGTGTCGAGAGATAGAGTATTCAGTGGGGGACTCCGTTTTTCTCAAGGTCTCACCATGGAAGAAAGTAATGAGGTTTGGTCATAAGAGTAAGTTGAGCCCTAGATTTATTAGGCCTTATCGCATTCTGAAATGAGTGGGGCCAGTAGCATATCAGTTGGAATTACCTCCAGAGTAGAAGCGGATTCACGACGTGTTCCACGTTTCTATGTTGAGGCGCTACCGCTCTGATCCCATGCATGTTGTTCCTGTTTAGGAGATCGAGGCTAGGCCAGATCTGATGTAACACCCCAAATCCGGCCCAAACACTACAGCCGGATCTGGCATGCCACTCAAAAGAGTTTTGTAAAAGATGTCGCAATCTTCGGGAAATATTTTTCTTGTATTTAATCTTTTATTCGGGAAAACTTAATAACTTGATAAGTTTAAATAATATATAAATTTCACTTGTTGTTTTATGAATAAAAACCAAAATCTTAATACATGCCTTAGTTTAGTTAAAGTTTAAATGTCAATAATGAAAGCCCAAAATAAAACCCAAAACAAAGTATAATAGTCTAGTGGCCCATGGCCTTATTACAACGAAACTTAAAACCCACTTAAGATAAATTTCTTAAAGAAAAATAAATAAAGTGAAGTCTTTTTGCTGAATCCTCAATGCTCTGTCGCATGGCCACCTTGCTTCCTCCTCCAGCCCGGTCTGATGCACTAAGTGTCACCTGAAATGGTTAAAATAATTGGGTGAGTCGCGAAACTCAGTGTGCAACCCTCATGCACCATCAGATTGGGCCTTAGCCCACAAATCAGCAAATAAAACATAATTTAGCAAATGACATACATAACCCAACCCAATCCTAGGTTTCCATCCGCTACACACCACCCTTACCTGTCAAGCACACCATTGGGGATTTCTATAATCAACCCACACCGCTACACACCATCGATGGCAGACATGCTGCAGTTAGCTGCTCAACGTCAAAGTTGTGACAGAGTCACCAGGCTGAAATGGAATAAGCCACCAGAAACAGAGTTGTGACAAAGTCACCAGGCTGAAATGGCATAAGCCACCAGAACAGATCACTTCCCCTTTCATCATTCACCCAACCCCAAGCATACAGAGAAATTAGCATACAAAGCATATTACTGAAGAAGGACAAAAATCACTAACCTGATGATTAGCCTTTACCCTCCTCGGGTTTTCAATCATAATGCCGGGTTTTTGGCATTTAACAGAGTATAGCAGATTTATACATATATATATATATATTAGCACCCAATCTAATAGTGGGAAAGGTTACACACCTGATTAATGTCGATACCCTTGCTAAATCGATCTATAACTTTACTCAAAAAGCCGAAAAGATGTGAAAATAGGGCCTCTCCTACAGTCGGTCAAGGGTTAATAGATACCCAAATTTACACTTTGAAACTAATAGATTCCTCTTACCTTGAAATCCCGAAAGTAACACAATTCGAGTGTTACCGAACTATAAATTAGAGATCTATGCGATTGGCCCCACTTCAGATCCCGGAATACCAAAAATAAGAAAGAAATAAGAGATTAGTTCTAAATAGCCATTCGGCTAGGGATTTTGCAAAGCCAAAAAACATTGAAATCCTGAAATCCTGAAATCAATACTTACCTATTGCTTCCTTCAAAATTCGGCACAAGCAGACTCCCCTGAAGAAAATTCGGCAACTTCAGGAGGTGTGATCTTAGTGATTTCAGCTTTTAGAGAAACAAAGAATTGGAAAAATATAAACAATGAGTGGTTAGTGAGATTCGGCCAAAAGAGAAGAGAAAAATGATGGTAGGGTTTCGGCAATTGAGATCTAAAGAGTTTTGATTTCATCGAGAAAAGAAAAGAGAAGAGAGAGTTCAAGTTTGCCGAAAAATAAAAGAGAAATTTTTGAGAGAATTTTCAGAAAACATAATGAAGAATTCGACACACCTTACTGCCTATACAGGGCCGATTCTTTCCCCTTTACAGAGTCAAATTTTCGGCCAACTCTAGCCTCTTGGATGAGCTCTCATCTTTTCCCTTATCTTGATCTATTATCTCCACCAAAAATAGCCCTAATTCCTCTCTTCATTATCTGCCTATTATCTTTAAAATTAAACATAACAAAATCTCCTAAAATTTAGCCTTGTGCCATCCCCCCTTACTCTTCTAAGTGCCGAATTTTAGCCCTAAAACTTGGGCTTCAAGCTGTCAAAATTTGGGCCCTCCTCATGTACTTGTGACACCACTTATAGCTCCCCTTTACTGTACCTCTCGTTGCTGGGCCACAAGCCCAATATGTCACTTAAACTACTAAAACTTTATTTTAAATCCTTGAGTGTCTAAATAGAATATTTAAACAAAACCTCAGCCCATTCTTGAGCCCAATCAGGACCCCTAACCCTTTTAAATTAATATTTTAAGCACACATCACATAAAATGCACAGGCCCAAAATTCAGGATGTTACAGTTTTACCCCCCTTAAAATAAATTTTGGCCTCGAAATTTCCAACTAACTATTAATCATACTACCCAAGTCTCACATCTATGCTTTCGCTGCGAACTCTAATTCTAAAGCCAAAAGAAACACTGAGGCTACTATGATAGAGTACACACCGGTATTCGCATCTGGAGCGTCCTCGTCCCCTTGGCGACGTGCTGCATAGACCAAAGCTGGCTGCCTCGCCTCAGCATAACCTGGACCTCCACCTGGTGCTCTGCGACCATGTCCTGTGCCATTGCCACCAGTGGCTTGACCACGGCCCCTTGGTACCGGCTGATCACCTCTCCTAGTCTGATCAGAACCTCGGTCCGTTGGCTGTACCTGACCTACCTGTGGACAATCCTTAATCTGATGCTCCGTGGATCCACACCTAAAACATCCATCAACTTTCCTTCTGCACTCCCCATAATGCGCCTTCCCACAAGAAGGACATGACCTATTCTGGCCCACCGGAGCACGAGCTGGCCCATCAGACCTAGGCTTTTTCTGAAAATTTCCAGATGATCCCGACAGCCCAAAATTTCTTTTATTCCTATTTCGATCCTTATCCTTTTCTTGTCTTTCAGTCTGTTTCACCTCCTCAGCTATCTTAACCTTCTCTATCAGAACAGCAAAGTCTCTCTCTCACTGCGGTGCTATCAAAACCCTTAACTCATTCCGCAGTCCATCCTCGAACCGTACACAACGTTCATACTCAGTTGCTACCATTCCTTGAGCGTATCGGCTCAAGCGCAGGAACTCCGCCTCATATTCAGCCACAGATTTACTTCTCTGCACCAAATTCAGAAATGCCTTCCTCTGTGCATCCACATAGCTGGCCCCAACATACTTTCCTTGGAATGAATCCTTAAAGAAGTCCCAGTTAATCCGATCTGTGGCAGTACCCTCCTTCACCGTGAGCCACCACTGATAGGCCTCGTCTCGAAGAAGAGACACGACCCCTTTCAACTTCTCCTCCACCGTGAAATCTAAATCATCCATTATGCGCTCAGTTGCTTCTATCCAATACTCAGCTGTGTTGCTACGCCAGAAACTCCCCTAAACACTTCTGCCCCATTGGCCCTAAGCCGCTCCGGCACAGATTTTCAGGCTCTTGTGCCCATGCCTACTCCAGCAACTCTTTCGAGAACCCGCAGCATCGCTCGAGATCTTTGCTTCATCTTGATCGCTGATCGCGTAACTCTCCCTCCACAATTTGGAGGATCCGGCATTCGTTTCTGACGACTGTGTGGTCGATCCCCGCTTGCTCGAGACAAAGCCATCCCACCCCTACTGCGTCCACGCGGCGGACGTCCTGGACCCCTTGTACTCATTCTTCACTTAGCGTTTATCTGATTAAAAATTTATGAATCATTAATTTTCTTCCACTAATTAACCACGAACAGTCTTATGGATAATAGTTTTAAGAGTAGTTCTTTTGAATTCATATTCACAATACAGTTTCAAGTCCATATCCTCTAATTCTAGGGAACACATACACTCAATCATCAACATACAAATAGCATCCAAGCACTTGCATTCACCATGTAAGGGTGTTTTTGTTGCTTCACTACCCAGGGGTATTTTCGTAATGTTATCCTATAGGGGTATTTTTGTAATTTCCAAAATAGAGTTTTTTGGTGATTTTGTGAAATAAGGGTATTTTGGTAATTTTGCAATCTAGGGGTATTTCGGTAATTTTACAAATTAGGGTCATTTTGGTCATTTTGCAAAACAAGGGTAATTTGGTAATTTTACAAGCCATGGATATTTGTTGTTGGTTTTTTAACAGGGGTACTTTGGGAAAATCTAGTTTCATAATCCGAGTTACTCTTGTAAACATGAGATTTTCGGGTAAATTTTCAAAACATAGGTATTTTTATAAATTCATAGTTGGTTGGAAATTTTCACAAATCAAATGTATTTTGAGAATTTTGCAAAACGTGGGGATTTTTTTTCCAGAAATAGGGTAATTTGGTCCCTTTTGGGTTTTAATTGTAAGGTTTAGCTTTGTCAACAAGTCCTCGTGATCGAGTGAGCAATACTATGCACGGTAAGATTCAGTGAAGAGGAGGTGAGTCGCTAGGATCGCTTAAATACCAAGCTCTCCTGAATCCACTCCTAGACATGCGTATGCCCGTTGCCACACCCTAACTGGGCTAAGGTGAACAGTCACTATGCACCAGGTAGGATTCCAGCGAAGAGGAGGTGAGTCACTAGGACTGCTTAAATACCAGACTCTTCTGGATCCAATCTTAGACATGCATATGCCTGTTACCACAACTTAGTCTTGCGGCTCATTCACGGGTTTGTTTAGTGAAGTTAGGTCTTATGAGATTTTAGGAGTTGTTTCAGCTAGGCCTAGAGTCCATCAAGTTCTAATCTAACTAATCTACGTCCCATAGAGCCCATCAAGCCCACATACATATAACACTCAATGAGTTTAGAATACTTACCTGGCAGACTTGGGCCGGAGACGCAGGTGCCATGCCGAGCTAACAAACCTGTTATCATTTAAAAACATTCTTATTTTAAAAGCCCATCTTTAGAAAATATTTTGAGCCCATAAACCCCAAAGTCGAGTTTTGAACTGGGCTCTGATACCAATCTGTAACACCCCAAACCCGGCCCAAACACTACAGCCGGATCTGGCATGCCACTCAAAAGAGTTTTGTAAAAGATGTCGCAATCTTCGGGAAATATTTTTCTTGTATTTAATCTTTTATTCGAGAAAACTTAATAACTTGATAAGTTTAAATAATATATAAATTTCACTTGTTGTTTTATGAATAAAAACCAAAATCTTAATACATGCCTTAGTTTAGTTAAAGTTTAAATGTCAATAATGAAAGCCCAAAATAAAATCCAAAACAAAGTATAATAGTCTAGTGGCCCATGGCCTTATTACAACGAAACTTAAAACCCACTTAAGATAAATTTCTTAAAGAAAAATAAATAAAGTGAAGTCTTTTTGCTGAATCCTCAATGCTCTATCGCATGGCCACCTTGCTCCCTCCTCCAGCCCGGTCCGATGCACTAAGTGTCACCTGAAATGGTTAAAATAATTGGGTGAGTCGCGAAACTCAGTGTGCAACCCTCATGCACCATCAGATTGGGCCTTAGCCTACAAATCAGCAAATAAAACATAATTTAGCAAATGACATACATAACCCAACCCAATCCTAGGTTTCCATCCGCTACACACCACCCTTACCTGCCAAGCACACCATTGGGGATTTCTATAATCAACCCACACCGCTACACACCATCGATGGCAGACATGCTGCAGTTAGCTGCTCATCGTCAAAGTTGTGACAGAGTCACCAGGATGAAATGGCATAAGCCACCAGAAACAGAGTTGTGACAAAGTCACCAGGCTGAAATGGCATAAGCCACCAGAACAGATCACTTCCCCTTTCATCATTCACCCAACCCCAAGCATATAGAGAAATCGGCATACAAAGCATATTACTGAAGAAGGACAGAAATCACTAACCTGATGATTAGCCTTTACCCTCCTCGGGTTTTCAATCATAATGCCGGGTTTTCGGTATTTAACAGAGTATAGCAGATTTATACATATATATATATATTAGCACCCAATCTAATAGTGGGAAAGGTTACACACCTGATTAATGTCGATACCCTTGCTAAACCGATCTATAACTTTGCTCAAAAAGTCGAAAAGATGTGAAAATAGGGCCTCTCCTACAATCGGCCAAGGGTTAATAGATACCCGAATTTACACTTTGAAACTAATAGATTCCTCTTACCTTGAAATCTCGAAAGTAACACAATTCGAGTGTTACCGAACTATAACTTAGAGATCTATGCGATTGGCCCCACTTCAGATCCCGGAATGCCAAAAATAAGAGAGAAATAAGAGATTAGTTCTAAATAGCCATTCGGCTAGGGATTTTGAAAAGCCAAAATACATTGAAATCCTAAAATCAATACTTACCTATTGCTTCCTTCAAAATTCGGTATAAGCAGACTCCCCTGAAGAAAATTTGGCAACTTCGGGAGTTGTGATCTTAGTGATTTCGGCTTTTAGAGAAACAAAGAATTGGAAAAATATAAACAATGAGTGGTTAGTGATATTCGGCCAAAAGAGAAGAGAAAAAGGATGGTAGGGTTTCGACAATTAAGATCTAAAGAGTTTTGATTTCTGTCAGAAAAAGAAAAGAGAAGAGAGAGTTCAAGTTTGCCGAAAAATAAAAGAGAATATTTTGAGAGAATTTTCAGAGAACATAATGAAGAATTCGGCACACCTTACTTCCTATACAGGGTCGATTCTTTCCCCTTTATAGAGTCAAATTTTTGGCCAACTCTAGCCTCTTGGATGAGCTCTCATCTTTTCCCTTATCCTGATCTATTATCTCCACCAAAAATAGCCTTAATTCCTCTCTTCATTATCTGCCTATTATCCTTAAAATTAAACATAATAAAATCTCATAAAATTTAGCCTTGTGTCGTCCCCCCTTACTCTTCTAAGTGCCGAATTTTAGCCCTAAAACTTGGGCTTCAAGCTGTCAAAATTTGGGCCCTCCTCATACACTTGTGACGCCACTTATAGCTCCCCTTTACTGTGCCCCTCGTTACTGGGCCACAAGCCCAATATGTCACTTAAACTACTAAAACTTTATTTTAAATCCTTGAGTGTCTAAACAGAATATTTAAATAAAACCTCAGCCCATTCTTGAGCCCAATGAAGACCCCTAACCCTTTTAAATTAATATTTTAAGCACACATCACATAAAATGCACAGGCCCAAAATTCAGGATGTTACATCTGACATTTGAGGAGGAGCCAGTCCAGATTATGGATCGTGATGTAAAGGTTCTAAGAAGGAAGTCCATCCCACTGGTTAAGGTTCTTTGGCGTAATCATAGTTCTGAGGAGGCCACGTGGGAGCCTGAGGATGCAATGTGACAGCAGTATCCTCATCTGTTTTTATCAGGTAAAATTTTAAGGCCAAAATTTTGTTTAAGGAGGGTAGAGTTGTAACATCCCAAAATTATCTATTGATGTTTCTGTTATTATTAGACACAAATACATGTCTGCTTCAGTGGTTAAGTGTCCTGGGAAGTGTCTGAGAGGTCCAAGTTTAAGCCTTAGCTTGGGAAAAATTTTTGTTTTTAAATGAAGAAACCCATATCCCTAATTAGTAGGCTTATAAATAAATGTTGGTAAAACATGTCAGAATGGGCCTGCTGGTCTGGTGGATAAGTGGAGTGTCATTTTGCTAGAGGTCTTGGGTTTGAGCTGTTGCTGGAGTATTATTTTTGCTAAGTGGTGCCGTGTAGTGTTTGAACTCAACTGAAATGCCGAAGTGGTAGAGGTGTAGTGGGAAGTCTGGTGAGAAAATTAAGGGATTTGGATAGTGGGAGTGGTTGCACGGTTTTAGGAGAAATTTGAGGGATTGAGTGATCAATTTTTCCCAAATTTTTTCAAAGTTTCTGACATTTTGCTATCTCCCTCCCTTGCTTCATCTTTTCTTTTACATGCTTTTCCGTTCTTCATCTCTACCCACTACCGAAACTCTGCCTTTCCTTATGCTTTCTTCTTGTTTTTCTTCTTTGGTTTCCCTTATTTCTCCCCTTTTGCTCTTAAGTGCATTTCATTCTTCTCTTTTGTGCAAACGTTAGCCACTCGTGCGTGTAAGTGGTAAGTTGTTGACATTGTTTTGATTGAGTAGCTTTCAGTAAACTAACTAAGGGGTTCTGGCATCAGCATATCGTGTGGATTGAGGCTCCCTTCGTACTATTTCTTAGCAAGTCGATTGGAAACCTCGCAGTAACTGTTCACTGCTTTTTAGAAGAGTCTGTTGGTTTCGAGATTTGTTGTTTTACTGTAAAGAAAGATTGATTATGGTGTTGGATTGGTCAATTGTAGGTATTGAAGTGCTCGGGAGTGATTAAGCGTCGAAAACGAACCAGGTTTGTACCCAAAACACTGAAAACGCGTCTCGGTAAAAGCCGAAAAAGCTCTCTGTCGATGCCACACGGGCGTGTGGTAGCCCGTTTGGTAAGCCGTGTGACGATACACAGGCGTGTGATCGACGAGCCAGGCCATGCGCGCACGACACGGGCGCATGACACGGCCGTGTGATGGCCTGGAGAGGCCGTGTGCGAGACACGAGCTCGACCAATTGGGTCTTGTGGGCCACACGGGTGTGTAGGCCCACACGAGTGATCCACACGGGCGTGTGGGGTTCTGGGCCAGGCCGTGTGATCCACACGGCCAAGGCCAATTTGGGCCGTGTGGGCCACACGGATGTGTGGGACCACATGGGCAGACCAACACGGGCGTGTAAGCCCAATTTCACTAATTTGTTTGCCAAGGTTGCACGGGTCGCCCATGTCGACTATGAACCTACTGTAGGGTCGGTAAGTATACCTAGACCCCTAATTGACTAAAATGACTGAAAGACTCTTATATGCCTATATGTGATAGATATGTATGCCTGTATATTGAGCATGCTATTCACACTGTATTGATTATACATGATACCATGACATGTCTGTATGATGCATTGCATTGGGTTGGGGATTAATATTGATTGGAGGAAGTGTACTGAAAGGCTTCAAGCCTAACTCACTGGCAGCTCAGCTGCAACTACTGTCTAGTGCCGCATTCGGTATTATTTGGAGTTTAGGGATGGGTGGGTTGATTATATCCCCACATAGAGTGTAGAGTTGGACGGAGATGGAGTGTAGAAGCTGGTTGGGTAGGATTTTATAATCGCATAAGCATCCATCTTTATCTTTGATTGTGATGGGTTAAGGCCCTAATGCTTACTGTTACTGAAATGGGCTAAGACCAAACTGATACTGATACTGATATTGAAAAGGGCTTAGGCCCAAACTGAGATCATCTATTATTGTCTGTTTGTTTGCATGGGTATTAAACACACTAAGTTTACGTAAACCCACCCCTTCTGTTTAATCTGTACAGGTAATCCCCAGACATAGGCGGATCGGTGCGGTGGAGGACTCAGCTGTGGCCACACAACTCCTCTTTGCTATTTGACACTTATTTACGATTTTAAGTTTTATTTTGGGGTATTTTTCTGTAATAATGGCCTCTATGGATTTTTACCTAAAAGTTGGTTTTTTACTATTTTCTGTTTATATCTGCTAGAAGTAGGTAAAACTCGGGTTTTCAAAAGAGATGAATGTTTTATCAAAATACCACGCACACGCAAACTATTTTAAAAGCTTCAGCAAAGTATAGCATTTTGGAAATGAATCACAATTTGAGAATTAATGAAAGATAATGATAGGTTCTAAACGGAAAACATTTTTAGCAATGATACGTTTTTCAAACGCACTTCCATGTGACATCGCCAGATTCGGCCATAACGTCCAGGCCAAATTTGGGGTGTTATAGATCTCTTATCTTCCAAGCTTAAACTGGTTAGTATTCTTTGGTCCTTTTTACATAAATTTTATGTTTTTGGAACCCTTAAATCATAAGCTAGATTGCCCATGTTGGAATTTTTAGAATTGTTAAAATTATGGAAAATGTCATCTTAGAGAAATTGAAGTTTTGGAGTTGGAAGTTAAGTGAGACTACCTTGTAGAGTGAATCTAGGAAATTTTGCATTAAGGACTAATTTATAAAAAAATTCTAATGGAAGGATTAAATGGATAAATTATGATAAATATAGGGACTATTTTGAGACTATTTATTTTGCTGAAAATTATTGGTTGGGTTATTAAATTGTATAGTATGAGAAAATATTACTTTAAGTAGTGATTTAGTTAGTATTAGCTTTAAAGGAGTTAAGTGCTATAAATTAAAATGTCATGGTGTTAAATTATAAATTTCAATAATTTAAGGACTGCTAGTGAATTATATGTATATTCGGTTAGCTATGAAAATTAAATGAGGATGAGATGAAGTTAATTTTTATGTTAAGGACTGAGTTTCGTAATGGCCAATTATTAAGGGTTAAATGTTGAAATACAATTTTATAATTGATTGTTTAAATTGAATAATTGTGGTTTTGAGTTAGTTAATTGAATTAGATTATTGTATTTAGATCAAGAAATGAGTAAAGTAGTCATTAACCGAGGGAAGGAGAAAGTTATCAATTAATCAACCTCGATCACCGGAAACTATGGTAAATTCAGTAAGTTCGTAGTCATTGAACTCGAACTTATATTCTTAATCTAACTTGTTAATCCAATTGAATAGAGAATTATGGATGTATATATGAATGAATACAAAATTGATCAAAGATATATTTATTGCTGTGGTTGTGATTGATTGAATTATGAAACAAGATATTGAGAATCTTAAAATTTTGTATCAAATCTTTGTCTGTTTATCCGTCTAGCGCTGGGCGCAATTGATAAACCGTAATAGTAACATATTTTAAGCCCACATTTAGCATGCTTTTGGATGATTTAAGCCTTGAATTATGTAATTTGGTGCTCTTAATCCTTTGTTTTCATGTTTTATACTCAGGAAAGCACCGGAGAATGAAAAGAATGAGAAATGGGCTTAAAACGGACCAAATGGGCCAAATCACGAAATCGACACGGCCTGGGCCCAAGACCACACGGCCGTGCCTCATTGATGCACTCGAACACGGCCTGACCACGACTTACACGGGCGTGTGCCAAGGGCGTGTCCCTGTCGTGGCAAAGAGAAATTCTATTCGAATTAGGATACTTAGAGGCGAAGTAACACATTCCGAAGCCTATATAAACACCCTAAGTATGACCTAAAAGGGGGGAGCCCAAGGCTTTTGTCAGGGGGCATCCAGCTAGGCCAAAGAGGGCAAATTTGTGGGAATTTACTCGAAGAAAGCCAGTTGATTCATCTCAAGAAGCCGGAGTCATACTCAAGACGGAGGATCTTCTCATCAATTCCTTCAGGGAGTTTTAGGGTTTTTCGTATGTTTTGTTTTATCTTTCTTTCTGAGATGTTTTCTTTTATCATTATGAACTAAACTCCTCATATACCTGAGGGGGATGAAACCTAAGATGAATCTTGTTATTGTTTTCTAAACTATATGATAAATACTTGATTTGTTCTTAATTATGTGTTCTTAATTCTTGTTTTGATATTTTCGGGATATTGATTCAAGTTTGATGTGCTTAGGTGGAGGAGCAAAAGTCCCTGCCTAAGAGTAGATCTAGCATAATTAAGCAGAGTTGATCGCACGCCTAGACATAGGGTGACGAGATTTTGTCAGATTAGGGTGAAACCTAATATGGGAGCCCATGGATCGAGTTAATGCAATTCTAGGGGTTTTAATTAGAAAGAGATTTCAATTAATCAACCTAGGGTTAGACGTTAGTAGCCTCGACGGAGGTATTAATATAACTTTGGGAATACTACGGAACAAGTCAAGTGAATAAATCGTCTGGTTCAGTGTTAGATAACAAGTGAAGTCTAAGTGGATTCTTCCTCGGGTATTGTCTTAATCAATTGGTCTTTCCCACGAGTATTTCTCCAAATTCATTCTTCTTTGTCTTAGAGTCTTTAGCTTAGTAGTTAGTTAATTTTAGATTAAACAATAATTCACTTCAATTCTTAGGCTAAATAATAGAAAGAAAGTTAGTATTAGTACTTTTTGGTTCCTTTGGGTTCGACAATCCGGTCTTACCTTAACTATACTACTGTTTGATAGGTGCGCTTGCCTCAAATCGTTGTCATAGTTAGTTTCCAGGTTCGATCATTCTCTTTATAAATTTTATCTGACTAGTGTTGGGCACACCATTATACTCGTCAGCTTATACGACTAACGCTACGCACACTCTTCGTTAGTTTATCTGACTAGTGTTGGGTACACCATTATACTCGTCGGTTTACCCGACTAGCGTTGGGTGCAAATCTTCGTTACAATTTAACCGTTAGGCACCGGGTGTCATTCATTGAATGATTTATATCGACAAGGTATAGTAAATCCATTGGAGAAATTCGGAATGTGTAGCAGCCCGTTTTCAGTGAAATCAGAACAGTGGTTTCGAGACTACAAATCTGAGTTAGAAAGAAAATTTATTTTAATGATATTGCATGGTCTGCATTATGATAGGAAAGACATATGAAAATTTCGATAAGAAAACTTTACCGATTACATGTTTAATTATAGAAAGGACCAAATTGCATAAAATGCAAAAGTTGAATTCTGGTAGCTATAAGTATCAAATAGCTAGGGAATTCAAAACTTGAGGTCATTATATGGCAATTAGACCATTAAGAAAAGTTAGTAGATATTTATGATGATTCATCCATGGAAAATTAGAAAAAAGAAAAGGACTAAATTGGAAAGTTGAAAAATTAATGGATGATAAGTTAATTAAATGCATAAAATAATTTCATATCATCATCTTCCCCAAAATTTCTATAGAAACCCTAGGAAAGAGAAAGAAAATCAAGTAAGCCTAATTGGATCTAGATAGACCTAGTACGGAGTTGGATCGAGAAAAATAAAAAGTATCGGATTAGTAGATCCTTGTATACGAACGTTTATCGAGGTAAGTTCGTGTAACTAGATTATGTATATTAATATGTTTGGAATTGAATGTGGAATATGTGTGAATTGTATAAATGTTTAATGTATAAAATTTATTTATATGCCTGATATTGCTCGATAAGTATAAGTCCCATTTGAATAGATGGAATTCAATGGATACAGGATTTCCCGATTGGTTGTGGTCTTGCATATGTTGTAGACACACCATAACTTGAAAGAGCATCCTGTTATAAGCCCTCTTGAGCTTCCCGTTATATGGTTCCTATGAGCATCCTGATCGGTAGTGATCCTGCATGTGTTGCGGACTACCACAGCTCTTTGTGAGCGTCCTGTTATACAATTCGGTTGTGATCCTGCATATATGGCGGACACAAACGCAGCTCTTTATGAGCGTCTGATATAGGCTCTTCTTGAGCTTCCTGATATGGGTCGCTTGAACTTCCTGATATATTGCTATCCGTAGATCCTTGATAATAACTCTTCAGAGTTACCTGTTAAGCTCAATGAGATTCCTGTTTTAAACTCTTATGAGTTTCCTGTTATAGCCCAGATAAGCTTCCTGTTACATGGTCACATGAGCATCCTGTTATATGGCTCGAGAGAGTGCTTCCTGATTATATACCCTAATTGCTACCCCTGAATATGAGTTGACAGATTAGAGTTTTATACACTTCGAGTGTACTACATGTGTATCCATCGATATTTCAAATAAATTCAACGGGCAAAGTTCTGACATGGTTAAGCTGAGCTTAAGATGATTTATCATAGAAATGTATATGGAAATATGGAAATATGATAAGAAAAGTATATGTTATGAAAGTTATTACATGATGAGCTCATCTTTATTACTTGAAAAGTATTTAGAAATTCATGACTAACTTGCTTGATTGAGTGTATGTGATTAGGCAATTGGTCAATTTGTTGGGATGCATGTTATTTACATGATTACTTAAATTAAATATAATCGATAAGTTAAAATTCTTGTTATGCAAACTTACTAAGCATTAAATGCTTACTTTGTTTTATTTTCCTCTATTTTATAGTGCTCAGAAGCTCGTAAAGGTTGGAATCAGTCGGAGCACCATCACACTATCCATCAGCTCGTTTTGGTATAAATAGCAAACTTATTTTGGTATAATGACATGTATAGGCTAACTTCGACAGTGTTGGCATTTAAATGGTTGATTGTAATATAGCCATTGGAATGGCTAGTGATGATATGTTTAGTGAACATATATATATGAGGTTATAATATGGTTAATATATGTGTGCTTGATATTTTTAGATCGAATTATGGTAAACATATATGTCTAACAAAAGGTGAGTTTGAATACATGTAATGATATATCATGTATAATGATAATTTTGGCTTGGATTTAATGTCTTGAATTGGTTGGTATATGTATGTAGGTATTGATGTAGGTTGAAGACAATTTGGGTGAGAAAAGAGGACATGAAAATGGCCCATTTTCATCTACACGGGTAGACACACGGGCGTGTGTCTAAGCTGTGTGTGACACACGGCCATGTGCACGGGCGTGTGGTTTGGCCGTGTGTCCCCTGCATCTTAAAAATTGAGAAACAAAATGCTCAGAATTGGTCACACGGGCACAGACACGTGCGTGTGTCTCAGCCATGTGAAACACACGGCCCAACACACGGGCGTGTGTCTTGGCCGTGTGTTTTGGCCGTGTGAATCCTGCACCTAATTTTTTAAAACTAAATTGTCCACACGGCCTAGCACACGGGCGTGTGGCTGGCCGTGTGACCCAAGTCAGTAGCTACCATAATTTGAACATGAGCTGGGACATGGCTGTGTGCCTCACATCGAATGCCCACACGGCCTAAGACACGGACGTGTGACCCCTGTATTTAAGAAAAGTTTTGAAATTTCGCGAAAAATTCTCTAAGTTTCTGATTTAGTCCCAACTTGTTTCTAATGCGTAAATTGGGCCTCGAGGGTCCAATTAAGGGACAATATGATTAAGTATGATTGGTTTCGTATAAGAACAGTAAATGATATAAATTAACTGTATTTGTTCTATAAACTTCGATAATGCTTTATAACCCTGTTCCGGCGATGGATATGGGTTAGGGGTGTTACATAATGTGAAAGATATAATGGAAAATGTATAATATGAATTATCGAGTAGAATGGTAAATTCCATGGAGATAAACATTATATGATATTCTTTATAAAATTATGTTGGTTAGGTGTAAATGTAATTATTTGAATTAGGGAAATTATTCAATATCTGATTATTCCTTTGTGTGTAGGTTAGGTACTAATTTTTGATTGTCGACACAGCATCCCACAACAATCTCGAACTCAATGTTGGTGATGTATTTCTTTTTGGTGTGTCTTGGCATTTACCTAGGATGATGATATTTTGAGTAATAGCCTTTTGTATATGCTTGAACCTAGTATAAGTTACTTATATTGAATGTCATATAAACTTTTGAGTTATGTTTTGTCTTGAAACAAATGCTTGTACATAGTTATGAATGAAAAAGAACATGTTGGATAAGCTTGACTCTTTTGGATGTGTATAAATGTTTATGTGAATTGGTAAATGTTTTGGTAAGATTGGCTATTTTGGTGGATGTTTGATTGAGCAAGAAAAGTGGTTAATGTTATATGCTCTTTAACTTGGTTTTGGAATGTTTAATCTTTGTTTGTGGTGCATTTGAATGGTATATTGGTTAGGTAAAGGATGGATGAAATGTGGCTTGTGTTTGATTATTTAAATGTGGTGTCAATGAGGGCACATTGGTTAGGCACATAAATTATAAGAATTTGACTTGTTTTGCTTAGTTTGGAAGTGTTTTTTGATGGTGTTTATAAGGATGTTTTATGTTTGGTTTGTTACCTAAGATAGGTGTGAATTATGCCTTGTTTTGGAATAAAATTTTGGTATACACGGCCTGAGACACGAGGTGTCACACGGCTGTGTGATGCACACAGCTGTGTGATGCACATGGCCGTGTGACGCATACGGCCTATCCACACGGTTGTATATCTTAATGCTTTTAGGTGCAGGGTTCACATGGTCTGGCATATGGCCTACAACACGGTTGTGTGTTCCAATAAAGTTTCAAACATGGTTTGGCACATGGCCGTGTGACCTAACATCGAATGCACACACGGGTAGGCACACGGCCAGCGACATGGACATGTGACCTTAATTCGAATATAAACACGGGCAGACACACGGGCTGGGATACAGTCGTGTGTCTGGACTTCGAGTGTCCACACGATTTGGGTTGTGACACACGGCCTGGCCACACTACCGTGTGTCCCCTGTTTTTTAAATTTTTTTCAACTTTTTCCTAACTTTGTCGTTTTGTTTCAAACTAACCCCAGATTGTTTTCAATCTATTTTTAGGGCCCCATAAACTCGTTTTAAGGCTCATAAGTGTATGTATATTTATGAATGGAATGTGATTGACTGATTATAAATGTGGTTGAATATTTATTTGTATGTAATGTTAAATGTTTAAAATGTTATTGTAATACTCTGTGACCCCAATCCAACGACGGAGACGGGTTAGGGGTGTTTCAAACTGGAAGGGTAACTTAGGTGGTAATCATTAGTGAAGATGAGATTGGAAGGGTATTCTTAGCTAAGGATGGTAAAAAACTCAATTAAGGATAATTAATGACTTAGTTGATAATTAGGGATTTAATCGATCATAGGCCGGAAGCTCGCATAGTCAATACTAGGAAAAGGAAATTTCCTCGTGGTGGAAACGGACATCATCAGTGAAGTCCTCATGCTCATCTTGAGGGTCAAAATTAGATAATTGGTATCGAGGAGGATCCACTCCATGCAGTCGCTCGATCATCCTTACGTGACTCATACTCGATAATCCCTGTGGGGACATCTGTCCAACTAGTGTAAAGGAGGAGGACTGCCGCAGAATGTCAAGGAGGCCGAAATGTCGTGCCAGGCTAGTCGCGTAAGGGCCTAAAAAGATAGGAACCTTCCTACTGCGTTCTTTCTGATGGTGGCAAGCTAGGGCGATGAAGTAGGCAAGATCGAAAGTGCTCCCCATGGCCATGCCCCAAAGGAAGTATGTGTCGAATGTTCCGACGACCCCGGTGCTCTACCTCCGACAGATCAAGGTCTGGGCCAAGATGGCATGGATAAATTGCAAAGCTAAAGGTAGTGAAGTCGCCTTCAACCAACTCGGGTCATAGGGCGTCGTACTAACAATCAGCTCTATCCAACATAAAGATGACGAGTAGTGGATGTGCCGGTATAAAGTAAGAAACCCCTCGGCACGCAGGAACTCCTCAGTATAGAGTCTTAAGGCAACTCCGAACTCAGGGACGCTCAGATGACGCGTCGTACCACCAAGTCTGAAAGAAATAGTGCACAGCTCATCGTGGTTCGACATCACGTGTTGAAGAATGAATGTTGAACAAAAATCTAAGGTAAGCTCTGAATAGGTGGGCTCGACGATGGAGAAGAGACGGTCCCATGGATCTGTAACAATCAATGCACGCACTCTATCAGCTAACTGGACCTGCTCTAAAGTCGCCGAATCAATACAATGGCCTAATCCAAATAGCCGTTGTCAGATTCTCTTGAGGACCCTGTGAAAATCGTAGAAATGGATGGCAAGCATCGGCGGAAGGGCCCGAGGATGAGGTTGCGCCCAGAGTCTTCCACTTTTTTGAAACGGGGACGGCGACCTTAGATTTATTGCATGTCTTTGTCATGGTGTACCTACTATAAAATATAATAGACAAATGTCAGCATAAAAATGAAATAGAGGTAACAATCAACACAATAAACCTACTCAAATCACTTGTCTAACAAGAACGAACACTGAACAAAAAATAATTGAACGAATATAATAAGAACAGAATTATAGTAAGAACATAATAATAATTAATAATAAGAAGAAGAAAATACTAATAATAGAACCTAGAAATAAGAATAACTAACAAAGATGAACACAACGAACACTGAAGCAAACTATAATCGAAACCTCAAGACCTAATGACAAATCTTATAATAACTAAACTAATAATAAAAACAGTAAAAACATAAAAATAAAAGTAAAAACTAATAAAAATCAACAAAACCAAATATAATTAATAATAAAAATAAACAATCGAGAATAGTAATAATAGTGCTAAGAATAAAACCAATAATAATAGACATAACAAGAAAATAAGAGTAAAACTAGATTCAATCAACAGGAAAAATAAAACTAGTATCAATGGTTATAATAATAATAATAAAATGACTAAAGATAAATAGCATAAAAATAAAGAAAATAAAATAATAAATAAATAAATAAATAAAAAGGAAGGAAGGGAAAATGGTGGGGGACCGACAGTTGACGGTTGGGCTGGAGGGCGGGGATGACGGCACGAGGGAAGGCTGTGCACGATGGTTGGTGGCCAAAGGATGTAGAGAAAAGGAGCGGTAGAGGGGGCGAACTACTGGTACAATGAAAAGGAAGGAGAAAATCGGGGTTGGGGAGAGGGTGTTTGGGTCGTTGGCGAGGGAAGAAGAAGGAAGGGAAAGGTAGAAGGGAGCCGGGAGAGGGGGAAATGGTTCGTGTGAGGGTGGCGGATGGGGAAAAAGGGAAAGGAAGGAAAGGTAGGGAATCGAGGATGGAGGGGATGCTTGTGCAAGGGAGAAAGGGAGAGGGGAAGGGGTGAGTCATGGGAAAGGGAAGGGTAGGGCGACAGTGGGAGGGCTAGGACGGTAAACGATAGTTGGTGGCATCGAGATGTTGAGGAGTTAGGTCGAACGGTGGGGGGAGAAAGAAGAAGAAGACAAAGTGAAAGGGAGGAAAAAAATTTTAGGGTTTGAGTTTAAAAGGGGACACGGTTGGGTTGGGCCACACGTCGTGTCACATACCTGTGTGGGGCTTCCTCAACCCGTGTATCTTGGCCGTGTGATATTCCTTCGCTTCTCCCATGCCCGTGTGCAGAATACGGTCTCGCACATGCCCGTGTGACAGGCCGTGTCTCGTACACGACTGTGTCTATGGCCCGTGTAACTCACTGATTCAAAATTAAGATTAAAAAATGAACTCCAGTATGCACACGGCCAAGGACACGTCCATGTGATCAGGCCATGTGTGCCACCCAACCGTGTCGCCAGGCCGTATGACTCACTATTGAATACCCATCGTGCACACGGCCTGGGACACGCCCGTGTGTCCCGGCTATGTGGTGCAAAAACATATTTTTTTATTAATTTAATTATTTATTTAATGTAATTAAAATTTAAAATTAACATGCAATTAAAAGAATACACAAAATTTAAACACTCGTGTTGTCTCCCGAGAAGCGCTTATTTAGAGACTAAGCTCGACTTACCTTGTACGTGCACGGTTACGGTGGTTCTCGGAGTCGAAGATCCTCTTTATCATTATCAATTTTACTACCAAGATAAGGTTTGAGTCGAGTATTGTTTACCTTAAATGTTTCGAACTCAGAATGCATTACCTCGACTGTACTGTATGGAAAGACGTTCAATACCGTAAATGGGTTTGATCCGTTTGACTCAAGCTCCGAAGGGAAAAGTCGTGGATCTGATTTGTCTAGCAGTATTTTGTCCCCAACCTTAAATTGGTTCGTTCTCATCACTTGCACATCATGGCGTCACTTTATCTCTGCATCATGTTTTTCGGTTTCTCCTCAGTATACACTCGCCATTCATCTAGTTCATCAAGTTGTACCATTCGCTCTCCATATGTTGTTCAGTTTCTGTCACCTTGACTGAAACATGGCTCCAACGTGTTTTCACGAGGGATTTCCTACAAGGAATGTGGAGCCACATGGTTACTAACATTAACAGAGTTTTTAATATCATCTCGATCACTAGAGACTCTCACAGAATCACGTGCTTGGAGAATAATCTTTTTGTCACCTACACGAAGCATAAGTTCACCCGTACCAACATCGATAATAGTCCTAGCAGTGGCTAAGAAGGGTCGACCTAAGATCAAAGGTACCTCAGTATCCTCATCCATGTCTAACACAGCAAAGTCGAGGAATATGAATTTATCGATTTTCACAAGCACATCCTCAATAACACCCCAAGGATATCTGATAGTTCTATTCGCTAATTGATTACTTATCCTAGTGTGTATGGGTTTCCCAAGACCTAATTTTTTAAACATTTTGTAGGGCATGACATTAATACTGGCCCCTAAATCAGCCAAAGCATTATCATTATTTATGTAATGCCCCGAATTTTTGGGCCTAGAAGTGTTGGGCCTTGTGCATGGGAGCCACTAAAAGACTACACATAAAGGTTTATGTGTGCAAGAAATATCATAAATTGTTTGTTTGCTGTAATGGCTAAGTGATTTGGGTGTGTATGGGAGTGTTTAGGAAGCCTGGGTTCGAGTTTGAGCCTTGGAAAATTTTTTAATTTTTGCTCTTAAGTGAAATTGGCTGTTAGCCGTTAAGACTTATGTTTAAATATGTGTGTTTCTATGTCACAAAAGGGCATGTGGCGTGATGGTGGTGGCGTCACTATGATGGCAAGGGGAGTAGGGTTCGAATCCCATGACATGCAAATAGGGGGCTTTTGTTTTATGTTTTGGTAGTGCGAGAGGTAGAGTTGGAATCAAACTCTACAGAGGAAGTTGGAGACTTGGTCAACAAATTCGAATGGGAGGCTGGGAGCAATTCAAGGAGGATTAGTGGAGTGAATCAAGGAGTTGGGGAAGTGGAGAGTTGTGCCGTTTGGGGGAACTCAAATTTGGTCAATTCGGCTGGGGGAAAATGTTAGTCATTTTTTGACATTGGACTAGTGGTTGCCGAATTTTCCTTGCTCTCCTCCCATATTTCGGCTTTTGGGTCTTTTTCTTCCTAGAAGTATTTGGGTTGCTTTCTTTAGGTAATTAAAGGTGTTAGGCATTTTGTACTTTTCTGTTCTCTGCACTTTACTACATTTCCTTTCCTCTGCACACGTTTGACCTCTTCTTTTCCTCTGCTGCCGACTTCTCCCTCTTCACAACCTAATTGGGTTATTGTCTTCCACATCTTTTCTTTCTTACTACTATACAATTGAGCCTTCGGCAAATCGCTTGTTGCATTCACCCTCTTCTGTGACCGATTATAGCCTCATCGCTCCCTCGCTGGTTGAGTTCTCTTGACTTCTCTTTCTAGCCGAATACCCCCCTCATCTTGTGGCTCCATTCTTTTTTATATTCTCTTCCGGTAGATCCTTATTGGTTAGACCGAATACTCCTCACCTACTGGGCTAGCCATTTTTGATTACGCTACTGTTAAGGGGCTGGTCGGGTACTCTTCGATTCTACCATTGCTTGTAAGTCGATCTTCATAAGATTTTCTGACAAACGGTAAGGGTAAGTTATGGTACCCTTCGTTCTTCTAATCCGAATGTTGCCTTTTTGTTGATGGTATTGTAGTTGATTCTATCTAACAATGTTTGGTTATAATCCAGATTCTAGGCAAGGCGTGGGATTGTTTCTGAGCCACGAACGTTGAGAGTTTAAGATCACCCTCATTCAAGCAAGGTTGGGTGCTCGTGGATCTGGGAGCGACTCCGAAATAAAGGTGTGTAATCACACTATCGTTTTTGTGAGTCGGCAAAGGCCGAAAAGCTGAAACTCCGACATTCGAGCCTCACAAGCATACGAGCGCTCGTGTGGTATACCGAGCCCACAAACATGGGCGATAAACTGTAGAGGCCACCGCGAGTGTTTCTGTGCATTTTGGGCGAATGGGCTGTGTGGGCCCAATGGGCTCATGGGCCCCCACGACTGAAATTTACGAAAAGTAGTAGAAACTATTTTGGGCTTCGTAGATCGCATAACTGTGATAGAATTTGGGCCAAACGGGCCACACGAGTGTATGGGCCCATTTGGGCCGAGTATAGGGCTTAGGGTCCATTTTTATTGTTTCGGTTGCACGGTTTAACTGTGTCGCTCGAGGCGACTGTAGGCCTTCGGAAAGGTCGCTAAATGACAGAAACACCCCTAGGGAATAAAATGACTGAAATAACCTTAATGAGTTAAATGATCGAAATAACCCTAGGGGCAAAATGACCAAATACCCTCGATTTGTAAAATTACCGAAATACCCTCGATTTGTAAAATTATAGAAATGCCCTCGATTTGTAAAATTATCGAAATACCCTCGAATTGCAAAATTACCAAAATACCGTCGATTTGAAAAATTACCGAAATACCCTAGAATTGTGAAATTACCAAAATACCCTCGATTTGTAAAATTACCGAAATAACCTCGATTTGTAAAATTATCAAAATACCCTCGAATTGCAAAATTACCAAAATACCCTTGATTTGTAAAATTACTGAAATACCCTCAATTTTTAAAATTACCAAAATACCCTCGGATTGTGAAATTATCGAAATACCCTCGATTTGTAAAATTACTGAAATATCCTCGATTTGTAAAATTATCAAAATACCCTCGATTTGTAAAATTATCAAAATATCCTCGGATTGCAAATTACCAAAATACCCTCGATTTGTAAAATTACCAAAATACCCTCGGATTGCAAAATTATCGAAATACCCTCGATTTGTATAATTATCGAAATACCCTCAATTTGCAAAATTACCTAAATACCCCTAAAGGGTAGGATTACTGAAATACCCTCGATTTGTAAAATTACCAAAATACCCTCGATTTGTAAAATTGCCTAAATACCCCTAAAGGGTAGGATTACTAAAATACCCTTATAGGGTAAAATGTCTATTTTGCCCTTGTGGGTAAATGACTGACTTATGTTATGATTTGATTGATTTGACTGGAATTGTATGATCGTGCTTTAACTGACTTGACTGTGGTCGTATGACTGATATGCTTTTAATATATGTCTAAATGATTGTTACTGGGCATGGCCATTTTGCATACACGTGTAATGATTGAGAATGACATACACGACATATTGCATGGGGTTGGGACATTGATACGGAGGAAGTTCTGATAGGGTCGCACGGGTCGCATGACGACTGTGGACCAACGGACGGCTTAAAGCCGCGTAACCTGATTATGGCTCTGTGCCAACCTAAATATAGCTCTGTGCCATCTTGATTATGGCTTTGTGCCAATCGTATTTACCCGTGGCTATGTGCCTAACATATATATCGATGACTCTGTGTCGATCATATTTACCCAAGGCTGTGTGCCGATTATATTACCATCGCTGATGGCTATGTGCCAAACATAATACAGTTAATGATGGCTTTGTGCCAATTATAATACCGCTACTGAAGGCTTAAAGCCGTATATATATACTAGCAGCTTTGCTGCGACTTCGATTAGGGTCACAATCGGTGCTAACATTGGTCTGCTGGCTGGGTGGGTCAATTTTATCCCCACGTAAGTGTAGGGTTGGTACAGGTGGTGTGTTGGCTGGATCGGGGTGGGATGCATCCTCATACTATTGCATATCTGTTATGAGATCTGTCACTATACTGGGCTTAGGCCACTTGTTCTGTTATTGGTTTGGGCTAGGCCCAATGGATTCTATTATGGGCTATGACCCAAATGGTTGTAATGGGCTTTGGCCCACGTATGCTTTGATCTGGACTGTACTGTTACGGTTTAAGGGCTTTGGCCCAGACTGTTTCTGTTTCTATTTTTATATACTGACTGTTACTCTAGTAAGGGGATTACACACTGAGTTTTCATAAACTCACCCTATTCTTAACTATGCAGGTAATCCCCAGCCTTAGACGGATCGGTGCTGCAAGGGACTCAGAGAAGGCCACACACTGTTTTTGTTTTCCGTTTTGATTGCTTACATTCAAGTATTTTGATTTGGGTTGTAATAAGGCCTCTTTAAGTTTCTGGATTTTAGCTTTGGGTTTTTATTTATGTTTGAATTATATCCGTTAGAAGTAAATCACGATTTTCCAAAATGCTAATAGTTTTTAAAACAACACTACGTTTTCGCTACATTTTTTGAATGGTTTCGCGACTTAATCTTTTTCGTAAATCGATTACTCTCAAAATTAGCTTTCGCAATTAAAAAGATATTTTGGGAAGAAAATTAATAATTTTTCAATGTACCACATTTTAAAAATAAACTAACGTAACTGGGATTTTACTTCAGCTTCTAAACAAGAAGGGTTTTCAATGAAAACATGGTTTTCGAAAAACACTTCAATGCGACACGCCAGATTCGGGCCTAACTTCTAGGCCGGGTTTAGAGGTGTTACAATTTAAACTACCAATGAGACAAGGAATATTAAAACTCCCTGGATTTTTTAGTTTGTTAGGTAGTTTGTTTTGTAAGATGGCCGAGCAAACTACATTAAGCTCCACAGTCGGCGAGTCATCTAACTTCCTTTTGTTTGTTAACAACTCCTTTAAGAATTTAACGTAATTTGGCATCTACAAAAGGGCTTCAAAAAACGGTAAGTTAATGCATATTTTTTAAGAAGCTTAAGAAATTTACCATATTGTTCGTTTGTGTGGTCTCTCGTCATCACGTTAGGATATAACACTCAAGGTTTGTATTCTTTGAAAACCAGCTTTTGCTCTTTCCTATCTTCCTCAACCTCATCATTGTTCACCATAATTTCTTGCATCGGTTCTTGTTCAGTTCAACTACCCTTCCACGTCTCGAACGATGAATCGAGTGAAGTCGCTCCCTTGGGTTAGTTTCAATATTGCTAGGCAAGCTACCTCGTGGTCTTTCCGAATTAGTTTAACACGTTGACCTATTTGATTTTTAAGTCCTTGAATCAATGTTTGTTGATTTTTCGTCTTTGCCTTAGTGTTTTGAAAAACAGGTTTCGACACCGATATAAATTTTGTCAACATCTCCTCAAGGTTCGGCTTTTTTCTTCTGTCGATAAGATTATTGAAAGCTTGGAAGGAGTTGTGCTCTTTGATTTCCTTGACCACCCAAAACAAAATTGGGATGGTTCCTCCAACTTGCATTTTAGTTATTACTATAAGGGTTATTTTAAGGTCTAGAATTATTACCCATATAATTGACTTGCTCATTCTCTATGCTAGGACCGAAGGGTAAACATTCTGGATTATTCATTCCACCTATATCGCATTGCAACACCGAATTTACCTGCGTAGAAAAATATAAACTGCCAATTTTCTTATGTAGTGCTTCTACTTGGCTTGATAACATGGTGACAGCATCTAGATTAAAAACATCGGCTGCTTTCATTGATTTTTTCCTCATGACTTGCCACTGATAATTATTCAGTGTCATTTCCTCTATAAACTTATAGGCTACCTCATGTGTTTTATTATTCAGTGTACCACCAGCTGCTGCATCAATTAACTACCTTGTTGAGGGATTCAAACCATTGTAGAAGGTTTGAACTTGTAACCATAAAGGTAACCCATGATGAGGGCACCGTCTCAATAGATCCTTGTATCTCTCCCATGCATCATATAGAGTCTCCAAATCAATCTAAAAAAAAAAGAAGAGATGTCATTCCTTAACTTAGCTATTTTAGCTGGTGGGAAATACTTCAGGAGAAACTTCTCGGTAATTTGATCCCATGTAGCAACGGAACCTCGTGGTAAAGAGTTTAACCACTATTTTTCTTTGTTCCTTAACGAGAAAGGGAAAAACCGTAAGCGAATAGTGTCATCAGTGGCAACATTAATTTTGAAAGTATCGTAAATCTCTAAGAAATTGGCCAAATGAGTATTTGAGTCTTCATCTTGCAAACCATCAAACTGAACATACTGCTGTGCCATCTAAATTATGTTCGGCTTCAGTTTGAAATTGTTTGTAGCAATATTTGATCTCACAATACTCGATTCAGCCCCAATCGGAGTGGGCTTGGCATAATCATACATAGTGTGAAGAGCATGAGCTGCAGGAGGTAGCTGAATATTTTGATTATCACTCATCTCCTCAGTAATATTATTGTCCTCTTGTTCGCCTACTATATTCTATCAATTCTGCCTTGCTTCTCTAATCTCTCTGCGATTTCTACGAGCAGTATTTTTAATTTCAGTGTTGAAAAGTAATGGTCCCGATGGGATTCTTCTAGTCATAAACCAAAAAAACCAGCCAAAAGAAAACAAAAGAAAAATTAAAATGTAAAAATTAAATTAAAACAAAAATATAAAAATAAAATAAATATAAAAAATGGCTAAATTAAATAAAGTGTTCCTAATATTTTAGTCCCTGGCAACGGCGCCAAAAACTTGATGTATGTTTTCCCGTTACTAACTACAAATACAAAGAATGCAAGTGCACCTATTGATAAATAGAGCTACGGTGAGTAAAGATATCATATCCACGAGGACTAAAAGTATTAGTAATTACCGTTTTCCTATTATTTAGCCAACAAATTGGAGTGATTGTTTTAAACTAAGATTTACTAAATTTATCTAACTAAAGAACTCAATAGAGAATGAATCAGGAAAATAATCGAATAATAACCAATGTGAGCAACAATACCCAGGAAAGAATCTACCTAGACTTCATCTATTATTCTGAATCTGATTTAAACGATTTATTCACTTGGTATCTTGATCCGTAGAAATCCCTAAATTATGCTAATATCTCTTTCGAGAGTAAGAGCAACTGTCTCTAGGTTGATTAACTAAAATTTCTTTCTAATTAAAACCCCTATTTTTGCATTAACTCAATCTATGAATTCCTCTATTAGATTTGACTTTAATTCGATAGATTTATGTCGTCCTATTTCTAGGATTACATGCAACTCTACTCAATTATGCTAGATCTACTATTAAACAGGGACTTTTCCTCCTCTGATTTAAGCACATTAAACATGAATTAATATCCCGGAAATATTAAAACAAGAGATAAACACACATAACTAAGAACAAGAATCAAGTATTTATTGCATAAAATATAAGTTAAATAATAGAATTCATCATAGGGTTCATCCTCCCTAGGTATCTAGGGAATTAGTTCATAATTGTGAATAAAAACATCTCAAAGTCAGAATAACCACAAGAAATAAAGAAACTCATAAAAACTTCAAGAGAAATTAAAAGGAGGTATTCAATCTTGATCGAAACCCGCTTTAGAGTTGGCTCCAATGGTGTTCTTCGAGTTGCTTTCTTCGATATTCTCTGATGCCCCCTTCTCTCTTCTTTTATTTGGTATTTATAAACTTTAGAATGCCCAGAAAGCCTAAAAATTGCATTTTTTCGCGTCTTTGGGATCCAAGTCGTGAAATCAAAATGGTCTGGCACATGGCCATGTGTCCAGTCCGTGTGGCTCACACGGCCGTGTGTTCAGCCCCTATGGGAAAGCCTAGCCCGTGTGGCTCTTAAAATCTGCTCTTTTTGTTTGATTTTCACTCGCTTTTTGCCCACTTTTCTCCCAAATGCTCTCCTAAGTATAGAAACATGAATTCAAAGGATTAGGAGCATAAAATTCACCAATTTGCATAAATAATCATCCAAAAACGCATTAAGAACAAGATTAAAATATGTTACTTTTATCACTTATCAATTACTTATTTCTTTTGTTTTCAATTACTTGGGGTTTAAGGTAATATGTTGTTTGTCTGCTGTGTTGATGTTTAGAAGTAATTAAGAAAATTTTGCAATAGATGAAACTAAGACTAGCATGTGTGAACCTTGGTTCACTTGTGTTTATGTAAAAGTTTTAATGTGCTCTTAGTGACTTGTGTATGTTTGTGAAATTGCAAACCTAATAGAACCGTCTACAAGCAAGGATAAGGGAAAGGCGAATCTTATTTAAAAGCTTTCAGAAAATTGGTGAGTGTTCAGTGGTCACCACTTGTATGTGTGAACCATAGAGTTAATTAGGAGCTTAGGGCTTTAACCTAAGTTTCGAGAGTAAGCCTTCTCTAAAACTCTGTTTTGTGATTGTGTTTAAATATGTGTTTTTATAAACAGTAATATGCGAGCTCTATATTGCGAGCTAGTTATGAATAGTGTTCTGCGAGCTGCTCATGATTTACAAGCTCTATATTTGAGTAAATGTATTCACACTATAATCTTTTATAAACCGTTGGATATAATGGCATGTCATAAGATTGTGAGTACTCACATTTGTGTTTTGTGTTTTAGGCGAGAGGCCCTAGGCCAGGTTAGGAGGAATAAGGGAATATCGAGCTAAGCTCCATTCAATGGTATATACTGGTGTGTTTGGAGAATGCTTAGCCTTATGCTACACGTTCGGACATGTTAAGACTCTTTGAGTTAAAGTGAGGAGTTATAAGGAGATACGCTTATCCAACAGAAAAGAACATGTGAATAAGACTCTATTTTTCAAAATATTATGTTTTACTGTTTTAAGCCTAACTAATAATAGATAACTGCGAACTAGGCTTCGCATAAATATGGTGAACCTAGTTCGCAGATAAGTAACTTTGTTTAAATGTTTGTTTAACTTATGTTTTTGTTCATGCTTTTTGGTTTTCTTGTAAATTCATTGAGTTTGCAAAAGCTCACACACTCCTTTCTAAACACTGCAGACAGTTAGACCGCACATGTGTAGCAGCGAGGCAAGTGATCCATACGAAGCATAAACACTGGAAAGGTGGTACAAGCAAACTCAAGACATAAAGGCAATATGGGTTTTCGCTTGGGCTTAGAGATATATTTCTATCTATTGAGTTCATTGATTGTTTCTAGGACTTAGTTTTTTTTATTATATTTTTTTAATACCTCTTGCGAATGATAAAACTATATATACAAACCTGAATTTCAAGTATGTAAATATAGTCCAAGTCTTGTTTGATGTTTTCTTAATCCACAAGTACATGCTTAAGTATTTCATCTTTAACAGAGTGTTCGCCATAAGCAAAACATGTAAGAAATCAAATAGACTAACTTATATTGAGTTCGCCAAAGTTGCTGCGAAGTGAGAAGGTTATTGAACTGTGCAAAGTGCGAACCCTAAATGACCAAAAAACTACTACTTACGAACCCTTAATAAATTTATGATACGCGAAATAGGGGATACCCTGTGAAATGTGTTTGTAGAATCTATGCAAAAGGGGGTCGTTCATGAGAACCTACCCCTTTTAAGGAGAATTTCCCCTTAAAAGACTTAGAATGCATGAGCCACGTAGGGCGCGAACCCCAATGCCAGATAGTTGAACTACTGTGTCCTGTGGGGTATTTTTGTTTTGCAAAACTTAGGGTTCGCATGTCCTTAATTCTTTTTAGTAAATATTTATGCATTCAGGGAAGGAGAAGTTAAGTGTTAACAAGCGATGTAGGTTTGCATTTTATTGTGTTGCGTACCATGAAGCAAGCGATGTGAGTTTGCGAGCTTGTGTTTTCTTAAACATGATCATGTTTTGTGCAGTGTGTTAGAGGCTCAGTTGGAGTTCGACTGGAGAGTAACTTTTGTGGCTAATATGGCATTTCATAGCTCGGGTCGAACAACTGGACTAGGTATGGGGTGTTACAGTGATCCTATATTTTTTTTGAATATTATTGAGTTTGATTACTCTTTAAAAGTTACAAGCGAGAAAATCTTAACTTTTTTTCTTTGCCTTTTAGAATTGTTTATTTTTTTTCTTTGTGAGTACATAATGGTGAGAGTTAATTTTCTTTGATAAACTTTTCTTTCTTTTTTTGAGTGTTTTTTTATTTTAGCCTCTACTAATGACACGCACACGTAGTAAGGATGAGGAGCATGATACACCCTTGGTTACCATGGATCATATTAAAATAATGCTTGAAAAACTTCAAAAGATTTTAATGAGGTATAAGAGCATTTGGAAATAAGTTAGAAATTACAAGCTCGTGTCCTTTAATAGAAAGATAGTTTAACAAACTTTTAGCCAAACTTTGGCTCAATTGGATGCCAACAACGATGATGATGAGTAACCTCTTCACAATTACGATAAGACTTATAATCATGGTGATGATTATGAGTCGTGACAGTCTTCTGAATGTATTAAGCGTGGCTCACGTGCTCGTGATGCAACTTCAGCACCAATGCTTATGGTCAATTTTCTATGGCTAAACCAAAATACGTTGTTCCACCATTTAAAGAGAAGCATGATCACGATGCCTATTGTGATTGGAAGAATAAAATTGGTGATGTTTGAATAATGCAATTGTTTAGAGGAAGAGAAAGTTCAATTAGCTACCTTGGAATTCTCCGACTATGCTTTAAGTTGGGGGTATAACACCCCTAACCCGTATCCGTCACCAAAACAGGGTTTCGAAGCGTTACCAGAACATTCAGAACATTTATCGATTAATTCAGGCAAGTTATTATTCATTCACCGAGGTCATTCATAATGTCCCTTAAATGGACCCACGAGGCCCAATACGAGCATTAGAATCAAGTTGGGACTAAATCAGGAACTCATGGAATTTTTCACGAAATTCTAAAATTTTCCAAGGTGCAAGGCTCACACGCCCGTGTGGTTCAAGGGACACGCACGTGTGACCCTGGGACACGCCCGTGCTGCAGGCCGTGTTTAAAACTAGGTAGCTCTCTGACTTGCGCCACACGACCATGCCACACGCCCTTGTGCTAGGTCGTGTGGTTAATTAATTCAATTCGAATTAGGTGTAGGTTTCACACGGCCAAGTCACACACCCGTGTTCAAGGCTGTGTCTCCCACACGGCTGAGACACACACCCGTATCTCTTCCCGTGTGCTCAATTCTAAGCATTCTATTTTCTCAAATTTAAGGTGCAGGGGACACACGGCCTAACCACATGCTCGTGTTACCAGGCCGTGTGTCACACACGGACTAGACACACTCCCGTGTGTCTGCCCGCATGGACAAAATAAAGCCATTTCTAGCTTTATTTCTCACTCAAAATTTCACCCATGACATGCACTTGAATCACACATACAAATACAAACCATTTCAAGCATTCAAGATGAGCAAAATCTATCATTCAACATGATATATCATCACAAGCATTCATTTACATTTACATGCCTATATTGTAACGGCCTGATTTAGGGGCTAGCCGAAACAGTGGTCTCGAGATCACTAATCCGGGGTCAGAGAAAATTTATTTTAATTTTATTTTATGGGTTATAACATGTTTATAAAGGAGCATGGAAATTTTGGTATTTTAATTTCAGCGATTTCATGCTTAATCGCGAAAAAGGACTAAATCGCATAAAGTGCGAAAGTTCTATTTTATTTGCTAGAGGTGCCAAATAGCTAAGGAATATTAATTGGATGCCCCTAATGTGCAGTTAGGCCTTATTTTAAGAGGTGGCCGGCCATAGGGGACAAAGAATTGACTTTGTCATATTGTTAGGTGAAATTAGTGATAAAATCTTATTTTTATAATAAAATAAAGAGAAGAAAAGATATCATCTTTTCTTTCCCTTCTCTACACCAAAATTTCCCAAGAAAAATAGCCATGGAGCTTGAAAATTTTCAGTAACTCCTCACCTCTACTAGTAAGTCATCTTGATGATTATTTTTGATGATTTTTGTACTTTTGGAACCCCTAAAGCTTAAGCTAGCTAATGAGGGGACTATTTTGCAAAATGGTTAAAAGTCTAGGGTTTTTCCATGAGAGTAATTGAGTTGTTTTCTGCAGTTTTATGGAAGAAAATGAGTTTTAGTTGTTAGATAAACAACTTTTGTGAAGGGTGTTACCATGAAAACACATAAAATGACCTTTTTGTAAAGGTTGTGAAATAAGTGGTAAATGTGTGTAATAGTTGAAATCTTGAGTTGCTATAGAAGTTAATATGAATCGGCTAGGCTTGGTTAGAAAAGAAGTTGGATGAAAATCGATATATGAGCCTAGGGGCAAAATTGTAATTTTGCCAAAGTTTAAGGGCAAAATGGTAATTTTGCCAAAGTAGAATTTTTAAAATGTATTAATTAGTGTGGTGATTAAATTAGTAAATTTTATTGTTCTAGATCAAAGCAAACGAGATTCAGACTTAGAACGGGAGAAAAGAGAAATATGGACAAATAAGTCACTTTCTACCCTTTTCGGTAACGAGGTAAGTTCGTGTGCTAATAATTCAACTATAGTGAAGTATTTAATATTTCGATGATGTATGAATTGTATATTGACTCTATGAATATATTAAATATGTTTTGTGAGATGTCAAGAATTAAAAGTCTTCAATTGAATCTAAGAATAGAGGGAATGCAAATAGCATGATACTATGATAATTAAGGTCCCGTGTAAGACCATATTTGGAATATGGCCTCAGTGTGAGATTTTTTATAAGACCATGTCAAGGACATGGCATCGATATGATATTTCATGTAAGACCCTATCGGGGGTATGATGTTGATTTGGTGCTATATGTATGAATTTCAAGAGTGTTCTTTAGCATTTTGAATAATTCAACAGGTATGTTGAAAATGAGAATGTATGAGGTTATACTATGAGAGGTACAGGTATGTGCCTAGAACTCATTTGAGGTGAATTCGATATATGAGGAAACCATGGTGAGTTATGTGTTAACGATGCACCCTGATTGCATATGTTATATTTATAAATGTATTTCGTGAATACGAATGATTATTGTAGAAATCTATTTAAGAATAATAGTGTGTGAGGATATTCCCGGATGAACATTCGAAATAACAAAATGTACGTGGATAAATATCCGTGAATGTGTAATAATGGTGGGTTGTGTGCGGTACCACCTTATTAATTATTAAATGGTGGGCTATGTGCGATACCACCTTATAAATTGTTAGCGATGGGCTGTATGCAAAACCATCGCCAATATTATCAATGGTGGGCTGTGTGCGATACCACCTCATTATTCGTTACTGATGGGCTGTGTGCAATACCATCGTCTTTAGTATTAATGGTGGACTGTGTGACACCACCTTATTAATTATTGAATGGTGGGCTGTGTGCGAATCCACCGAGCATTTATTATTATTCTGGGGTGATAACGAGAAGCTTGACTAAGTGAAATTTGTATGTGGCTTTGTGGTGATAAATGCTAGTAAAAATGAACAATGTTTTATGATATGAGTTTGTGACAGGTGAAAGTTTAGAATGAGTAAGCATTATGAATGATTGAATGGGTAACTATTACCTTTAGTGTAAATCTCATTATATTACCTTGTGGTTGAGGGTAATAAATAAATGACAATAGTTTCTTATCATTTGCATATGAACTTACTAAGCGTTATTGCTTACTCCTCTTCCTTTCCTATCTCTTATAGGTTAACTTAACTGGCTCGGGTTGGAAACTGCCGGAGATGCTTTCACACTATCGAGCAGACACTTGGGTATGAGATTCAAGTCTTCTTGAGATATGGCATGTATAGGGATCTTATTTTGGTTTAATTAAGTCTTATTTAAATTAGCCAAATGTGTTGGCCTAAAAGAGTTTATGGTTTGGTTGTATATAGCCATAGATGATGGCTCAAGCCGGTTGTAATTGTACTAGTAATAGTTCTCCCTCGTATATGGGATGAAGATTTGATATTCATGATTCAAATGTGATAAGTCAAGAGTTATAATTGATGATTTGAAAATGTATTGTGATAATGTGTGAATGTGTGCAAGTGAGGGTGGCTAAATGGCTTGGAAAATAGCCTTGAATTGGTACACACGGGTAGACACACGAGCGTGTGTCTAGACCGTGTGTGACACACGGTCGGCCCCATGGGCATGTGACTTGGCCGTGTGTCCCCTGCATATTAGTGTTTCAAGTCAGTGTCGACCACGGGCTAGACACACGGGCGTGTGCCTAGGCCGTGTGCCCATAAATGGGTTGCTGATGTCACAAACAGAATACTCAGGTTTTTACACACGGGCAACGACACGGGCGTGTCTAGGCCGTGTGGAGCACACGGGCCAAGCACACGGGCATGTGTCTAGCCGTGTGAAAACCCCTGTAGGTTTGAAAAGAAAATAGTTCTACATGGGCATAGAACACTGGTGTGTGATATGTCACACGGGCGTGTCCCACTCTTCACACGGGCGTGTGGTCAAATTTTATGTCAAAATTTTTAAAGTGTGTAAAAGTTTCGGTTTGGTCCCTCAGCATCTCGAGTATATGAAAAGGGTCTTGTAGACCCATGATAGGGACGTTACTATTGTGAATGAAAAAGTTCTCAATTGGGACAAATTTTATAGCCCAAAGTCGAATGCTCAAGCAAGTCAAGTCCAGTAATGCCTCATACCCGGTTCCGGAGTTGAATACGGGTAAGGGGTGTTACATTTAGTGGTATCAGAGCTATGGTTTAGTCGATTCTCGGACTAACATAGCGTATGAGAGTTTAGCTATACATGCCATGTTGCTCCTCATGATAGTGTGATATCTCTCGGCTCTAACGAAATTGTTTTGTTAAGACAGAGATGATTCCCAACCGAGCTATTTTCAATAATATTGTAAGTGATAATGAGGTAATTGAAATGTGCCTATGCATTGATGAAATTGAAAGGTATGAATAGAAGTTCATGACATGTGTGGTAAGGTATAAAATGAGATCATCCTAGGTTGATGAATGAAATGAAAGTTATCTGGTGATAAGCTTATCTATGTTGGTTCGACATGCATACGGTGTTATATGCTCAACATATTTGATTAAGTGAATATGATGAGTAAACTTACCCAGTGAACGAGATATGTGTATATGTACATTTGTTCGAATAATGTATAATCAGTATGTCCACATAGTTGAATCTCATGTGCGATTGTTAAAGTAGAGGATATACAATGTTTTGTTTTATGACTCTGTTATGAAGCCACAAATATTATGATAGTGTGGGAGTTAAACTGGGAAGTTAAATTAAGTAGAACGTAGGAGATGAGTACGGTCGTTCAATGATAAATTGATAAATAAGACCATGGTTGGACCATGGCAGTACATGTGATCCCATATAAGACCATATGCGGGACATGGCATTGGCAAGCGATATGTGATTCCGTGTAAGACCACGTCTGGGACACAGGCGGTATGAAATCGTGTAAGACCATATACGGGATATGGCATCGACATCGATATAAGATCCGTGCAAGACCATATCTAGGATATGGCATCGGCGATTGACATGTGTTTCCATGCAAGACCGTATCACGGGATATGACATTGGTATCGATATGAGATTTCGTGTAAGACCATAGCGAGGCTATGGCATCGTGATGACATGTAAGATTATAACTGGGTTATGATATTATGATACGATTAAGACCATAGTTGCACTATGGCAATCAAGTAAACGACGTACTCAAACCCGTAAGACGTCCTTTAATTTGATAAGTGATGGTAAGAGAAATCAGAGTTAAATGTTGAGTACTTGAATAGATATTACCATCAAGCCTGCGTTAGTAAAATCACTGTTCGAAACTATGAATGATAGAAACATTTGTATCATAAGTAAGTGTGGAAAATTTGCTTGGAGCAAGTTGTGTAATTACGATGATATTTCATTAATGAAGAATGTTGAGTCATATGTATCTGATCATGAGAGACAAGTTAGAGGCTTTATGACCTCACCCCGTACCACTGTTGATTTATAATGAGATTTTTACGAGAGTCAAGTAAAACAAGTTCATGAGTATGAAATAAAAGAGTTCAATGGCAAAACAGTTAGTAATGTATATAGAGATAAAGGTAGTTGGAAGGTGAGAACAATTTTGGAAAGAATATATGAATGTTTTAAAGATTGTACTGATTATGCAATGTTATGAGCAAAGAGAAAGTTTGCCTCGGCTAATTGAATCAATTGAGTAGGAAGCTTTGAGGTATGTACTTACTTGAGATCTTTCGAACTGATGTTCATTAGTGAAAGGAATAATAAAAGGGGTTCATGATGACGGAAATGGCCAGAGAAGCAATATTCGAGCTGAAAAAGTGGTTGATTATGACAATCATGGTTGAATAGATTTTAATGATCTCTTTGAGTATTCTGTATAGATATCTATTTCCCTTCAGAGGTTATGTGGTTGTTCATTTTTATGAAATTACAATCGCGTGAGAATGTTAGTTGATTGTAAAATCAGACAAAACGGTTGTCGATTTGGTTGATTGAAATCGACATTCCTTTATCTCTTCGTAATTCTTTTTTGGTATTTTGAGGATAAAGTTGGTAATAAAATTTTTATGTGAGACTACCCTTACGTTTCTACTGATCAATGTTATCTTTAAAGTGTGTTCTTCAGGTTGTGGTAGCTATATCTACCATGATTACGCTTTTAGTTTGATCATAGAAAGGTGATAATTCTAGTATATGAATATCTCTCGATTTTTCGTATAAGATGTTAATATCGACAAAAGTATAAGAAGTGAAATCACAAGTTTCAATTTGTGCGATGGATTTTTTTGGGTAAGACAGATAAAGTTAAAAGCTATTGAAGGTACTATTACCTGAAATTTCTAGTACTGAGTTCAGTTTGAATCGAGAAAAAGAATTTATGAGATCTAGTGATGCGCTAATGAATAAATTGAAAGGTGTTTTAATACTAGAGTGTAAAGAGGTAGTTTACATCTTTGGGTGGTTAGAGTTATGTCGAAAAGAATTGTTAGATTGGTGATCCAGAGATGATCACTTTTGTACCTATGTTGTGAAATTGATGATATAATATGATTTGTGAAAAAAAAATGTCATGTGCTTTCTGAATCCTGATGAGCTAGAGTATCTAATGTTGCAGAAAAAAATTTGAATGTAAGATAGTGACGATGGTTTGAGCTATTACAAGAGTATGTATAGTTATTGAAACACTTCTCGGATAGTGGACATAGTACAGATATCTGGATGGAAAATCCCCGTTTAATCAATGCGAGTTGGTTACTCGATTGACCTTAGTTGATAATCACCTAGTTTTAGCGATGTTAATGGCTAAAGCGAGTTTTCCCTGTGAAACGGAGAAGTTCAAAAGAGTGATAGTGAATGGTTTTTAAATAAGCTCCGAATGAGTTTGTTTCAGATGTTAAAATTCAAGTCGGATAAGATTTCCGTTATTATTGTTATCTTGAGATGGAATTTGCAGGTTGATAAATCCAGAACTTATGCAGAAGTTTTGGTATGAGGCTCAATAGTGGCATGTCTACTCATTTAAGAAAAAAATGTTTTGACAATTGAGTACACATCACGATATGATTGAGTTTATGTTTAGAAGTAGTCGACCGGCAAAAGTTGAATTTTGAGTGTTCAAAGTCGAGGACTATTTCGATCGGTGAAGATCCTAGGGAGAAAGTGTGGTAAAATACTATAGATTTGAATTTGGATTGACATGATTTCCCAATGAGAGGATGTCATCCGGATTGTAGTGAAATATTCGATAAAGATCGGATGATCATTTTAGCATGTCTGAGTTCACATTTGTCGAGATTCACGAGTATATGTGTCCCGAGAGAAAAAGTAATTTTAAATTTTAAAGCTGTGCTTCAACCTTGTGTACTACAGCTTAAAGGTCATTGGCAAGAGAGATTGAGGGTAAATCGATTTGTGATTTTGAAAAGTTGGTGGAAACGTTTCATGGAAGTTGAAAGCAAGCTCGCTTACAGTAAGATTTTTGGGGACGAAAATCCTAAGGGGAGAATTGTAACAACTTTGATTTAGGGGCTAGTCGAAACAGTGGTCACGGGATCACTAATCCGGGGTCGGAGAAAATTTATTTTAATTTTATTTTATGGGTTATAGCATGTTTATAAAGGAGCATGGAAATTTTGGTGTTTTAATTTTAACGATTTCATGCTTAATCATAAAAATGACTAAATCGCATAAAGTGCGAAAGTTCTATTTTATTTGCTAGAGGTGCCAAATAGCTAAGGAATATTAATTGGATGTCCCTAATGTGCAATTAGGCCTTATTTTAAGAGGTGGCGGTCATAGGGGACAAAGAATTGACTTTGTCATATTGTTAGGTGAAATTGGTGATAAAATCTTATTTTTATAATAAAATAAATAGAAGAAAATATATCATCTTTTCTTTCCCTTCTCTCCACCGAAATTTCTCAAGAAAAACAGCCATGGAGCTTGAAAATTTTTAGCAACTCCTCACCTCTACTAGTAAGTCATCTTGATGATTATTTTTGATGATTTTTGTACTTTTGGAACCCCTAAAGCTTAAGCTAGCTAATGAGGGGACTATTTTGCAAAATGGTTAAGAGTCTACGGTTTTGCCATGAGAGCAATTGAGTTCTTTCTGCACTTTTACGGAAGAAAATGAGTTTTAGTTCTTAGATAAACAACTTTTGTGAAGGGTGTTACCATGAAAACACCTAAAAGGACCTTTTTGTAAAGGTTGTGAAATAAGTGGTAAATGTGTGTAATAGTTGAAATCTTGAGTTGCTATAGAAGGGAATATGACTCGGCTAGGCTTGTTTAGCAAAGAAGTTTGATGAAAATCGATATACGAGCTTAGGGGCAAAATCATAATTTTGCCAAAGTTCAAGGGCAAAATGGTAATTTTGCCAAAGTAGAATTTGTAAAATGTATTAATTAGTGTGGCGATTAAATGAGTAAATTTTATTGTTCTAGATCAAAGCAAACGAGATTCAGACCTAGAACGGGAGAAAAGAGAAATATGGACAAATAAGTCCCTTTCTACCCTTTTCGGTATCGAGGTAAGTTCGTATGCTAATAATTCAACTATAGTGAAGTATTTAATATTTCGATGATGTATGAATTGTATATTGACTCTATGAATATATTAAATACGTTTTGACGAGATGTCAAGAATTGAAAGTCTTCAATTGAATCTAAGAATAGAGGGAATGCAAATAGCATGATACTATGATAATTAAGGTCCCGTGTAAGACCATATTTGGAATATGGCCTCGGTGTGAGATTTCGTATAAGACCATGTCAGGGACATGGCATCGATATGATATTTCATGTAAAACCCTATCGGGGGTATGATGTTGATTTGGTGCTATATGTATGAATTTCAAGAGTGTTCTTTAGCATTTTGAATAATTCAACAGGTATGTTGAAAATGAGAAAGTATGAGGTTATACTATGAGAGGTACAGGTATGTGCCTATAACTCATTTGAGGTGAATTCGGTATATGAGGAAACCATGGTGAGTTATGTGTTAACGATGCACCCTGATTGCATATGTTATATTTATAAATGCATTTCGTGAATGCGAATTATTATTGTAGAAATCTATTTAAGAATAATAGTGTGTGAGGATATTCCGGATGAACATTGAAATAAGAAAATGTGCGTGGATAAATATCCGTGAATGTGTAATAATGGTGGGCGTAATGCGGTACCACCTTATTAATTATTAAATGGTGGGCTATGTGCGATACCACCTTATAAATTGTTAGCGATGGGTGTTGTGCGATACCATTGCCAATATTATCAATGGTGGGCTGTGTGCGATACCACCTTATTATTTGTTACTGATGGGCTGTGTGCGATACCATCGTGTTTAGTATTAATGGTGGGTTGTGTGTGACACCACCTTATTAATTATTGAATGGTGGGCTGTGTGCGAACCCACCGAGCATTTATTATTATTCCGGGGTGATAACGAGAAGCTTGACTAAGTGAAATTTGTATTTGGCTTTGTGGTGATAAATGCCAGTAAGGATGAATAATGTTTTATGATATGAGTTTGTGACAAGTGAAAGTTTAGAATGAGTAAGCATTATGAATGATTGAATGGGTAACTATTACCTTTAGTGTAAATCTCATTATATTACCTTGTGGTTGAGGGTAATAAATAAATGACAATAGTTTCTTATCATTTGCATAAGAACTTACTAAGCGTTATTGCTTACTCCTCTTCCTTTCCTATCTCTTATAGGTTAACTTAACTGGCTCGGGTTGGAAACCGCTGGAGATGCTTTCACACTATCGAGCAGACACTTGGGTATGAGGTTCAAGTCTTCTTGAGATATGGCATGTATAGGGATCTTGTTTTGGTTTAATTAAGTCTTAGTTAAAGTAGCCAAATGTGTTGGCTAAAAAGAGTTTATGGTTCGGTTGTATATAGCCATAGATGATGGCTCTCAGCCAGGTTGTAATTATACTAGTAATAGTTCTCCCTCGTATATGGGATGAAGATTTGATTTTCATGATTCAAATGTGATAATTCAAGAGTTATAATTGATGATTTGAAAATGTATTGTGATGATGTGTGAATGTGTGCAAGTGAGGGTGGCTAAATGGCTTGGAAAATAGCCTTGAATTGGTCCACACGGGTAGACACGCAGGCGTGTGTCTAGGCCGTGTGTGACACCTGATCGATCCTATGGGCATGTGACTTGGCCGTGTGTCCCCGCATGTTAGTGTTGCAAGTCGGTGTCGACCACGGGCTGACACACGGGCGTGTGCCTAGGCCGTGTGCCCATAAATGGGTTCTTGGCGTCACAAGCAGAATACTCAATTTTTACACACGGCCAGGACACGGGTGTGTCTGGGCGTGTAGAGCACACGGGCCAAGCACTGCGGGCGTGTTTCGGCCGTGTGAAAACCCTGTAGGTTTGAAAAGAAAATAATTTACTACGGGCATAGAACACGGGTGTGTGATATGTCTGCAGGCGTGTCCCACTCTTCTGCAGGCGTGTGGTCAAATTTATGTCAAAATTTTTAAAGTGTGTAAAAGTTTGGTTTGGTCCCTCGGCATCTCGAGCATATGAAAAGGGTCTTGTAGACCCATGATAGGGACGTTACGATTGTAAATGAAAAAATTTTAAATTGGGACGAATTTTATAGCCCAAAGTCGAATGCTCAAGCAAGTCAAGTCCGGTAATGCCTCATACCCAGTTTCGGAGTTGAATACGGGTAAGGGGTGTTATATATATGGCCAACATATCCTATACATGCCATTACAACCGTAATTGATTTACCATATTGTACCAACATGGGCCGATGGATAGTGTGAGTGATCTCATGAGCTTCCAATCCAACGAGCTTTTGATTTACTCTAAAACAGGGGAAAATAAACGGGGTTAGCGTAAAATGCTTATTAAGTTCGTATAACATGGTACTTAACTTACCATACATCCTATTTGAGGTAACTACGTAATGCATATTCAACCACTTTGATCTCAAGCCGTACACACACCCTCATTGCCCTTGTTAGTCATATATTCCATAGTAATATCAAGACATGTATGGGCTCAACAATAATCAAGTTTCCAAGCACATATGCTTTCCACATCATGTGTTCATTCAACATACATAATTCATCTCATTATTTCGAGTATAATTTCATAATAGTTCATTTCAAGTTTAGATCATTTTGCATTAGGACTTTACACAGTCATGATTAGTACACTCTAGGTGTACAAGTCCATAATCAAGAATGAACATTCTCATCAAATAGTTTCCATGTACAAATATCATCATCTCATATTTCATATATCACTTGTCATGTATCACCATTTTCTTGCATTTCATGTAATATTCTTCATGTCATATTCCCATATCATATATATCATTCCATGTCAATTTGTTTTCAATTCATGTTTGCTCTTGTCAAAACTTTACCCGTTGAATTTATTCGAAATATCAATGGATACACAGGTAATACACCCAGGGTGTACAAATCAGAATCTGTCAATTCACGTCCAATAGTACCCTTAAGGTACAATTTTTAGAGAGTACACTCTCGAGCTACACATGTATACAACAGGATTACCAGTCCAGGCTAAATCCTTTTCATGTCATATGCTCTAAAGAGCTTGATCTAGATTACCCGTCCGGGCTAAATCCAATCCATAACATATGCTCGAGAGGACTTATATCAGGATTACCCGTCCAAGCTAAATCCTATCAGAATTGAGGTCGAAGGATTACTCATCAAGAGCTAAATCCTATCATAACAAATGCGAGGACCTCTTTCGTTTGAAATCACATATCCATCTATTTTCCATTTATTCAAGCAAGGATTTAAAAACTTTTCAAGCACTTTCGGGCATTTGATTATTTCATACCTCCGTAACATTTATGTAATTCGAGTAAAACACATTCCACATTCATGTCAAGCATACGAGTAACATTTTATTCATTTACCATTTTATCGGGCATTTTCATTTATCGGGCTATATCGAGTAGGTGATCATTTCGCATATTTATGACATTGATAAGATTCACAAACACAACATTTAAATCAAGCATAAAAACATATACAATTTAGTTACGAACTTACCTCGACAAATGTTCGTGTATGTAAAAATGACTAATCCAAAATTTTCCTCATTCCTCGTTCTAACTCCAAATTTGGTCTATCAGGATCTATACGAATAAATTTAACATCAATTTATCATATTTTACAACTTTTCATTTTGTCCCTAAATCGTGTTTTCATCAAAAATCACTTTGTAAAAGTTGTTTATTTATCAATAATCTTTCATTTTCTACCATAAATCTCTAATTTCTAGCATATACATCCATGACCCATTTTCATACTTTGATAACTTTTCAAATTAATCCCTCAAATAGAGATTAAGTTATCCAGATTCAAAAATATCAAAATTACTAAAAATGGGACAAGGAAACTTACCGATTTGGCCATCAAAGTCTCTTCTCTCTCTCCTAGGGTTTCCATGTTTTATTTTGGGGAAGAAGATGAGAAAATATGATTTTTATTTTCTTTTCATCTTTTTAATTAATAAATATTTTCACTTTCAGTTTAGTCCCTAGCCTTTTCTCAATTTCCATGGATGAATCATCCAAAAATATCTACATACTTTTTTTATTAATGGTCTAATTACCATATAAGAACCTTAAGTTTTGAATTCCATAGCTATTTGATCCTTATAGCTACTAGAATTCAACTTTCTCATTTATCACGATTTAGTCCTTCTCGTAATTAAGCACCAAATCGATAAAATTTTCGTACCAAAATTTTCACATGTCATATCTATCATAATACGGACCATAAAATAAAATAAAAAGAAATTTTATTTTCGGCTCGAATTTGTGGTCCTGAAACCAACATTACGATTTCACCAAAATTGGGTACATTACAAGTGGACTCAATTAATGCGGTCTCATGAATGAACCATGAGAGATCGGCCAGACTCATAGGATGATTTAAAGAGAATCATGCAAAAATGGTTTGTTCCACCTTATTCTTTGTAAGGAGACTAAGCGAAAGCTTCAAAATCTTGTTCGAGGTAATAAATCTATGATGGAATATTTTCATAAGATGGAGATTTTGATGCAACAAGCTAATAATGATGAGGAGTTTCAACTTGGGAATGGGTTGAATGAAAATATGACTAAAATTTTAGATCTTCAAACTTTTATGGATTTGGAAAAACTAGTTGAAAGCTTGTATAATTGAGGATCGAGTTGAAATGAAAGTCTAAGAACCATTCATGGGTCGTGCATCTAATTAGAGTACTTTGACCTTTACCTTTTAGGGCTTAAAATTTATTCAAGCTGCAAGAGAGTTGTATGTTTCCATCTAAAGACGAACCTAAGTGACTTGGTTGGAAAGATGGGCGCCACCTAATGGTGCATCTTCTATTGTAAAGGTACTTTCTAGTACTTCTTCTAAACCTACTTCAAATCATTTTTATGATGTTAAATGCTACAAATGTAATGACAATGGACATTATGCTCATGATTGTTAAAAATAAAAGGGTAATGTTTATATGCAATGATGGTACCCTTACTTCTGATTCTGAGAATGGCGATTTAGATGCTACTAATGATGTTTGTGACTATGATGATGAGGAAGAAGTTGAAGAGGTTTTGGAACCTCATACTAATGGAGGCAATTTTCTTCAATCCTATTGTCTTGTAGTGCAACAATCCTTTAACATTCAAGTAAGGGACAATTCTGATGAAGTGCAAATGATTAACATCTTCCAGTCGAGGTGCTTGGTTCAAGGAAAGTTGTGTTCTATTATTGTTAATAGTGGTAGTTGTGCCAAAGTGGTAGGTAGTTTTTAGTGGATACTTTATATTTACCTTATCAAAGGCATCTGATTCATATCACTTACAATGGCTTAACAATTTTAGCATGTTAAGGTAGTTAAATAGTCCTTAATTACATTCAAAATTAGGAATTATTCTAACGAGGTTTGGTATGATGTAGTTCCCATGCATGCCGCCCATTTTCTTCTTGCCAGACCATGGTAATATGATCGTGATGTGGTGCACCATGTCAAATTAAATCATTACTCTGTTGTGTTTAAAGGAAGAAATTTACTTTGGCCCATTTGGATCAAAATATGTACACAATGGTCAACTCAAGATGAAAAAGTTTTTGAGGAGTTAAAGGAAAGAAAGATGCAATTGAAAAAAGGCTGAGAGACAAGAGGCCATTAGTGATAAAAGCCAAAATGCTAAAGGCCCAATGGTTAGTGTATCCCCTTGTAAGACCAAATGAGTGCATCAAAATTTTTATGCAAGAGAAAAGATGTGAGAAAGCCCTTTTCACCAAATAGTCTTGCATCCTTGTCCACTTTAGGCAAACATTATTATCTTTAAGCGACTTTAATGATTCTTTGCCTAGTGTGTTTTCTTCTCTTTTGCGAGGATTATGCGGACGTGTTTAGTGATGCTCTTAAGGTTTACCACCCATACGAGGGATTAAACATCAAATAGACTTGATGCTGGGATCAATGATTCTAAATAAACCGACTTATCGAAGCAATATTGATGAGAAAAGGAATTGCAAAGACAAGGAATTATTTGACAAAAGTACATTCATAAAATCTTAAGCCCTTGTGTCATTCTAGTGCTTTTAATGCCTAAGAAAGATGGTACATACAAAATGTGTGTTGATTGTCGCCCAATCAATAGAATTAGGGTAAAGTATAGGCACCCTATTCATAGACTTAATGATATGCTTGATGAATTATATAGATCTAGTATTTTTACTAAGATTGATTTAAAAAGCGGCTATCATCAAATACGAATGAAAGAAAGGAGCGAATGGGAAAGCGACTTTTAAGAAAAATTTGGTTTGTATGAGTGGCTTGTTATGCCATTCGGTTTAACTAATGCACCTAGTACATTCATACGCTTCATGAATCTTGTTTTAAGGCCATACTTAGGTAAATTTATTTTTGTTTATTTTGATGACATCTTGATTTATTCTAATTCTTTGGAATCACATTTTATTCATGTTAAATCGTTTTTGGATATATTCTGAAATTTGAACAATTATATGCTAACCTTGACAAGTGCACTTTTTGTTGTGGTAAGCTAATCTTTCTAGGTTTTATTGTGAGAACACAAGGAATCCATATGGATGAAGACAAGGTAAAATAATTTGTGAGTGGCCAACCCCCAAAATCTATAATCGAGGTGAGGTTTTCCATGGTCTAGCTAGTTTTATAGACATTTTGTGAAAGATTTTCAACTATTGTTGCACCTTCAACCAATATTTTAAAGAAGATGATAGGTTTTCAATGGGGTACCGCACAAGAAAAGGATTTTCAAGCCTTGAAAGATAAGTTATGTTTAGCTTGAGTTTAAAATTACGATCTTTCTAACACTTTTGAATTGGAATGTAGTGCTTGGTATTGGCATAGGAGCGGTTCTAATGCAAGGCAAGCGCCAAATTGCTTATTTTAGTGAAAAACTCAGCAATGCTCAACTGCATTACTCAACATATGATAAGGAACTTTTAGCATTGGTTCGAGCTTTTGAGGTTTGGCAACACTACTTGCTACATAAGGAGTTTGTCATACATACCCATCACGAGTCATTATAATGGCTGAAGGGACAAGGTAAGTTGGGTAAAAGACATGTCCGATGGGTTCAATTTATTGAATCCTTCCCATATGTCATAAAATACAAAGAAGTTAAAGATAATATTATCTTTGATCCACTATCATGATGGTATTCCTTAATTAGTACTTTAAATGCTCGAATTTTAGGTTTCAAGCACATTAAGGAATTATACTCGAATGATAATGATTTTGCATCTATTTACCATTTTTAAGGCAAATGTGCCTTTGAAAACTTTTATCTTATAGATGGTTTTCTATTCAAGCTAAATCGATTATGTGTGCCTCAATGCTCATTAAAGGAGTTACTTGTTCATGAGGCACCTGAGAGAAGGACTTATGGGACACTTTGGTGTTACTAAAACACTTAATATCCTTCATGACCACTTCTTTTGGCTACACATGCGTAAAGATTTGAAAGGGCATGTTTTAAATGCATTGCATGTAAAATTATGAAGTTTAAGGTAATGTCACATGGTTTGTACACCCCACTTCCCACTCCCACTTCACCATGGGTTGATATTTCTATGGATTTTATTTTGGGTTTACCTAAAACTAAGCGTGGCGTGAGAGATTGTGTCTTTATTGTGGTTGAAAGGTTTTCAAAGATGACTCATTTTATCCCATGCCACAAAACTGATTATGCTACTCATTTTGCGGATTTTTTCTTCAAAAAAGTGGTACGACTACATGGAATACCTCATACCATTGTCTTTTATTATGATATGAAATTTCTAAGTCACTTTTGGAAAGTCTTATGGGGTAAAATTGCAACTAAACTCTTGTTTTCTATTACATGTCACCCTCAAAAGGATGGATAAACTGAGGTGGTGGGTTTTACTTAAAGCCGTTGTTGGTAAGAGTCTTCGTATTCGGGAGGAATGTTTACCGTTTATAGAATTTACTTATAATACTTCCAGTCATTCTTCTACTGGTTATTCTGTAACACCCAGCTTTAATGGGTCCTGAGTTTGGCAAGTAAACTAAAAGAAATCTGAGTGGGGCAGACCTATCTGTCCAATTGATGCTCTTGGCGTATACATCGGACACATAGTTGATGTTAGAGTTTTATACAAGGATAGTTTTTTGAATGTGTTGAGTTGTAAAGAAGAAGAAATGGGTAAGAGTATTGAGGATTTATAAGTAATTTGAGTTGTTGCAAAGGTAATGTGTGCCAGTTTATTGAGTTATTCTACTGGTTACATTCTAACTAAGTAGTTAGGAAGGAACGAATGGATGAACCAAGTATATATAAATCTATTGGAATTCCATTTATAGTTGTAAACCATTTGTAAAGTAGTTTTGAAAGTTTGTGACACGTGTCAAATTCTACTAAAAGAAAAAGGGTTTTTATTTATATATATTGATAAAGGCTTGAGAAGAAGAAAGTTCTTCTTATTTCTTCTACTTTAAAATGATATTGTGGGTTTACCTTGGAGCTGAGAATGGATCTCTTTTGTTAAGCGAAAACTAAGGATCAGAGTCCATACAGAAGGTTGTTCCATGTTCAGGGTAAGTATTATAGACTTACATGTTGGCTTCTGAAAGAGTAAGTCTGTTCTATGTGCGTAAATAGTAAGATAAGGAAGTAAGGCTTTGCATGGTGGTTATCTAGGTTTCAGGTGATGGTAAAACTTATACGAATGAGTTTTAATGGTGTTCATGTGTATTATAAACAGAGGTTGTTGAAGTTTCTTAATGGATGTTTGAATCTGGAGATCAAGTTGTTGTTCATAAGAACCAGGTGAGTCTACAAAATTTGAATCTTGCATGACCCTTTGTTCATATGAGATAGTTTTTGGGAATTATGAACTATGAAACCAACATCGAGAGAAAAGTATAGTAAGAATGTTTGCTTAGAATAACATGTATAGTTTATATGGAACCTATCAAGTTAAGTATGTTTTAAAAATCTTGATGTTGAAATATGGTTGTATGGGTATATCTAGTAAATATGCAAAGAGATGTGAAATAGTTTGGGTGTATGTTAATGAATGAAACATTGTGTTTCAAATGATGTCAGTGTATGAAAAGTCTGTCAAGTGAGTCTATGTTTGTTCAGTAGTGGTGGAGTCTAAAGAGTCGTCGGGACTAAAAACATGATGTTTGATATGAATCTGGAAGGAAAAGCCCACAGCCATGGCACCTTTCAAAAAGAACTAAAAGACGGTGATTACCCAATGGGGTTCTCTGCGTGTCCTAGGAAATGATGGGTAAACCTCATATACCGTGAGTTTAGGCAAATCCATATCGTAAACACGTCAAGAAAGAAAATCCTTTGTGGCGTAATATGAAAGAAAAGCCTTTTTGGCGTGATGTGAAAGAATAGCCTTTGTGGCGAACTCTGAATGGATCGCCTTAGTGGTGTGTTCTATCTGACCACCTGTATGGTATACTTTGCTAAATCTATGTGGCGTGAACTGTCAGGAATATCTGGTAAGCTACGAATCTGAATGTTTATCTCTATGGAAAGATATGAGTAAGTTTTAATAGTTTTGTGATATGTATAACCAAGATAAGGTATTTATATGCTCTGGAATAAGAGTTGAATAAAGTTTTAAGGGATTTCCATGAAAAAAGAGATGTATATGTGTATGTCAAGAAGGGTGTCTGTTATGATGATCTGTAAGTATGAAAAGTAAGGGGTATCACATCTTCTTCCAAATTTATTCTAAATCTAAGTTAATATTGTTTTGAATTATGAGATTCTGTTATAGCATAATATGGAGTTCATCTGGATGTTATATGTAGTGAACTTTCAGTATTGATATGTGTCTGAGAATTAGATCGAAGTAGAGTCTAAGTGTGAACCACTATTATGAAATTTTGCGTAAATATTTGCTATGTACATGTATCCACCCAAAATTATGTTAGTGAGTAATTGTTTGAAATAATAGATTCATGAATTGATTGGAAGGATTTTCAATTAACAAGATATTAAAGATTAAGTATGATAAGGGTATAATAATTGGTGTATAAGAGAGTGATAAGATCGTATAGTATCAATCATAGTGATTGATGCGAGTAGAAGTTGACTCATAGAAAGGCCTGGAATAATGCGAAGACTCCATCAAGCTATGGTTAATGAGCTCACTAGGTACTTTCGTACTTACAATGTTGTTATTTCTTTTGAGTCTATTGAGAATAGGCTTTGCCTAGAAGGACAACGCCAAGAGTACTCCAAGTTGATTGCGGATTGGGTTATTATGCATCTGAGAGGATGTGTAGTGTGGTCTTTAAATTTTTCCTTTTAAGTACATTGAATAAATATCTAACTTGTAGAGATCTGTACCAAATGCGTTGTAATAAGTTGCTTAACATGTACTTCATTTCAAATTTTTAAATGATAAGTTTTTCCTTAGGACTTCAAATAACATATTTAAATAATGAAAAATTAAGTAAAGCTTATTTATTAAATGTTTTGCATTGCCTAGTAACACCCGAGATCTAAATCTGACGAATTAATCAGATTGAGGGCGTTACATATTCCTCTTTTGAGATTGTTTAAGGTTTTAACCCATTAATTGTACTTGATCTTGTTCCTTTACCTATTGATTCTATTACAAGCTTAGATGGATAAAATAAGGTAGAAATGGTTAAGTCTATACACGAAAAAGTGAGAAAACAAATAAACAGGACAAACCAAACCAAAGCAAATAAAGTCAAAAAAGAGCACGAACATGTGGTCTTTGAACCCAACGGTTGGGTTTGGGTCCATATGAGAAAAGAACGATTTCTGATTAAACACAAGACGAAATTGGACCCATGTGGTGATGGGTCTTTTCAATTACTCAAGCCTCATTGATAATGCATATCAAATGGTCTTCCCGATGAGTATAATGTTAGTGCCACTTTTTTTATTTGTTGACCTTTCTCCCTCTAATATTCTTTGATTCAGGGCGAATCCTTACGAGGAAGGGAATGATCTGGCGACCCAAACCAATTCAAATTCCATGATAGAGATGACCTTAGTTTCCCTCAAGTCCCAATCACGAGATCCAAATCCAAGTAGTTGAAGTCAAAACTCAACTTATTCGTCCAAGACTTTATCACGAAGAAATGTTGAGAAGAAGAGTTGAAGCTTCAAGACAATGGGCTTTGGAGTTCAATACGAAGTTGTTCTGTCATAATTTGATACATCAAATTAGGCTCTCCAAGACACTTTACGAGCTTATTCTCAAGCGATATAAGTGTCTTTTATATGTTTTTATTGATTTTTAATTCCAAGAATTAATAAATGGTTTTTGTTAGTTTTATCCATTTTTAAGACCCAAATTGGCAAAACGTGCCATGGGGAACTAACGATATGATTGAATGGTGTAGGAAGTCGAGGATGGCCCAAAATCGAAGAAATCACCTCTCGAAAGGGGTATCCCAATACTGAGTCATGAAAGTCGTGATACCCCTAACAGTGCTGAAGAAAAGGAAATTAAGGTCATTTCTAGTGATATCGCGATACCAAGGATGGGTATCACGATACCGAGACCCCTAATACTCCTAAGTTTAATAATGCTTAGGGCATCATGATATCGAGCACAGGTATCACGATGCGATGCGACAAGAAGAAAAATGACAGCAAGGGTAGTTTTTGTCCAACTCCAACACCAATCAAAATAAAACACTTGGGGCATTTTGGTCCAAAATTTTGGTTTGTAATCAGATGTTAAAAACCACTTTTAGTTGAGAGCTAAAAGGGCTTGCTTTATTTTTCTTTCATTTTTTTAGCTTAGGTTTAGAGTTGTCTTATTCATTTTTAGGGTTTTAGATATAACTTTAGGGTGTTATTTGTTAGTTAGTTAGTTTTTGTTGTAGCTAGGTGTTATTTACCTTTAAGTACTTGAACTTTGCATTGTATTTTCATTTTCATCCCAAGCTTTTAATATTGCTTAGTCCTATTTTAAGTTTCTTTGATAAAAGTCTGATCTTTAGTGTTCTTGTGCATTATCTTTCTTGCCATTGTCATATACTTCAAGCATCTTTCAAGAAAACCCTAAACTTTCTTAACCTATCTCTTGCACTTAATTTAATGCATGTTTTGGGTGTTTATTTGATTGTTGTTTGTTTAGAAATGAGGATGAGTGGCTAAATCTTAGGTGGTTGGTTGATGGAAGTGTTGTTTAGTTAGTTTTTGGTACAAGGATTAAATCATAAAAAGCTGGACTAAATCGAATAGACTTAAAGTAACTTGGTATTGCGACCCTAAGGAAAATTTAGATAAGTGAGGTGAGAGGAGATCTTATTTAGCACCAATTCTATAGTCCCAAATTAGTTTGGTGAGATCGGGAGCTAAAATTAAGCCAAATTAGAAGTTTAGAGATTTAGATCCCTAATCTAAAGGTTAATTAGCAACATGGAACTCAACTAATCACTGCTTGTCATTTAATTCATATTTGCTTAATTTTTTCTGTTTTGCAATTTAGTTCTTTTCATTGCTAAGTAGTTAATTAGATTAATTAACCCCCAAATTATGTATTGTCGTAATAAAAAAATAGTGAGTAGCTAGCTAGAATTCCTATTTGCATGTTTGTCATTTAGAAACCAATTTGTCCTCGACTCTCTTGGGTTCGATCATTGGAATACTAGGGTGTTCCATTGGCACTATAAATATTACAATTGACTTGTCACACTTGCAGTATGTTTAGTGTTGATTCTCACTTGATGTTTGCGCGCGGTGGCGAAGTGGTCGAGAGATAGGATGAATTAGGAGGGATCAATTTTGTTCGTGGACTCAATCCATGATGACAAGCCCATGTGGAAGATGTTAACAAGCTTAGGTGTTACACTTCAAGGACCCTAATCAAGCCCACTCACCCAGCCATGTTACAATCAGTTGATTTTGGTATGTTTTGAAGGATCTAAAATTTTTGGGTTGAGATATCACGTAAAGCGTTAAAAGATCTATCTCTTAGCTTTGATACTCATATTGAATCACTTGATTTCGAGTTTGGGAACTCAAGTTATGATTGTTTTAGTGAAGACTATGCGAACAAATTTTCTTGGTGGATTTATTATGGAAATTATAGTTTGGACTTTTAACTCGAGTTTAAATCATATTGGGTTCAATATTTAGGCTAAAATTTTATTATATATGAGCCAAATATTTTATTTATTAGGTGTTATTATTTTATTATTTATTTATTTCGAATTTTGGATATGTTTTTAAGTATTTTAAGTTATTTAGGATTTATATGTTTATTAGTCAACAAGAAAGTTTAGTTTAAAACTACGTGTTTAGATTAATTAGAGTTTTAGTATAGTTGAGAGTTTTATTTCTTAGAGGTTGATTAGAGCCATTAATTGAGTTTGTTGAGGTTTATACCTCAAAGGATTCAATTGGACACTTATTCATCTACCTATCATATCTATCGGTTTATTCAATTCATCTTCCACTTTTTACTCTATCTTTTCTTTATTTAATTATTATTTTGAATATTTATTTGTTATTCTTAAATTTCTTGTTTTAGTTATTTTCTTTATTTTTCTTGTATTTCTAAATCTATTTGATTTCTTCTTTCCAGGTCAGATCCTAATATTTCTTTCTCAAGTTGAACAACTTGAATACCATCTTCTTTTGCTCTGTTTCCCTCCCTTTATCAGTATGATGTGAGAGGCAACGTGAGATTCGAAACGACCTTCAACATGTATAGATGGAACTTGGGTAAGAATTTGAACAACCAATGAAGGTTACTTGATCAATTATGGAAATGATGAATATGAAACCAAAGTGTGGCTAAGGTAGATATTTGATATAAAGTATGTTGAGTATGACTCCTATTTCAGTCAAATTTGAGAAATAATCTTTCATTTAAACTTTGTTTATTTGTTTCAATCAAACTCTGATTAGTCTAGATTATTTTTTTTATTATTTGACCTATGAATTTAGCCTATAAATAGGCTCTTTTACAACCTTAGAAAATACACCCATTAGAGATTAGAACTCATAACACATTTAGAGAATTTTGTGTTTACGTTTTGAAGGTTCTTTGTTTTTGGGTTTTCGGGGTTTAGTTTTTATCTCCATCATTTGTACTCTTCGTTTGTTTTCCATTATAGTAAAATTATCTTTGCTCGTGGTTTTTTATCCTCTTTGGAGGGGTTTTTCCACATTAAATTTGTGTGTTTAATTTCTCAATTTATTAGCTATTTTTTTACTTGTTGCTTAATCAGTCGATCCCAACAAGTGGTATTAGAAACTAGTTCAATTTTCATAGATTAACTCATTCAGAGATGACAGCAACAAGGTTTGAAATTAAGAAGTTCAATGGTGAGACAAATTTCAATCTATGGCAAGTTCGGATGATGGTAATTCTAGTTCAAACAGGCTTGAAAAAGGTTATTCACCAGGAAAAAGCACGAGAATCTAAATCAAGCAGAATGGGAAGAGCTTGATGAAAAGGCCTTGTCTGCAATCCAGTTGTGCCTCACAAATACGGTATTATATGAGGTATTGATGGAGAAAACCTCATCCGCCTTATGGAAAAACGTTAGAAACTCTTTATGCGACTAAGTCTCTAGCTAACTGTTTAGTGTTGAAACAAGGTCTATTTACGTTTCGCATGAACGAAGGTGAGCTTCTTAGAGATCACATCAGTCAATTCATTACTCTTTTAAATGATTTAAAGAATGTTAAGGTTCATATTGACGATGAAGATTAGGCTATGCTATTATTGTGCTCTTTACCCCCTTCATACAAGTCTTTCAGGGAGACCCTGATTTATGGCAGTGACAAACTCTTTTTCGAAGATGTGAAGGGTCTTTTGTTGAGTAGAGACAAACTCGACAATGAGTTTGGTTTGGATAACAAGGCAGATAAGCAAGCTTCCATTTTGGTAGCATCAAATAAACGAGACAAAAGGTGTCACTATTGTAAAAAAGTTAGATCACGTCAAAGCATATTGTTATAAAGCTGCGAAATAAAAGAAGCTGCTTTGAGAGTAACGAGGAAGATGTAGTGGTGCTAATTTGGCGATGAAAGCGGTGATGATTTCTTGTTAGTGTCAGCGGCGATAACTCCAAGCTCACATCAGTGGATCCTAGATTCGGGATGTTCTTTCCACATGTGTCCCAATAGAGAATGGTTCTCCACATCTGATTCGGTTGAAGGTGGAGTTGTGCGCATAGGAAGCGATTCATTTAGTAAGGTATGTACTGATTTAAGAAAGAATCTCATCTCCTTGAGTATTTTAGACTTGAAAGGATGCGAGAATCAACATCAGTCGGCGACAATAAAGTATCTTGTGGAGCTCTCATTTTTTAAAAGGTAAAAACCGGCGATCTTTATATTGCGGAATGTTCTCTGGTGGCCGGTGAAATCGAGGCGTCCCTTGGCGTTACAAAGTCGAAGTCAACTTGTTTGGGGCGGAGGCAACTTGGTCATAGGAGGAAAAAGGTATGATTTGTTTCGTTGAATAGAGGTTCTCTTTTGGATGCAGGTTTTGAAAAGTTAGAGCACTATGTTCGTGAAAATCAAACCCGGGTTAATTTTGATTTGGCAGTGTACAAGTCGAAGGCTAGAAGTCTTCCAGTTTCTAAGCACAGATTCAACTTAATTAATTCCTTGCATAGTTCAAGATAGGATCGTAGCGAGCTTTGGCAAAGATGGCGTTGTGGAAATATGAGTCAAGGTGGAGATTTGTTGAGTATAACACATATTTCAGTCAAATTTGAGAAATAATCTTTCAGTTAAACTCTGTTTATTTGTTTCAATCAAACTCTGATTAGTCTAGATTATTTTATTATTATTTGACCTATGAATTTAGCCTATAAATAGGCTCTTTTACAACCTTAGAAAATACACCCATTAGAATTAGAACTCATAACACATTTAGAGAATTTTGTGTTTACGTTTTGAGGTTCTTTGTTTTGGGTTTTGGGGTTTAGTTTTTATCTCCATCATTTGTACTCTTTGTTCTTTTGCCATTATAGTAAAATTATCTTTGCTCGTGGTTTTTATCCTCTTTGGAGGAGTTTTCTACGTTAAATTTGTGTGCTTAATTTCTCAATTTATTAGTTAATTTTTTTACTTGTTTGCTTAATAGGGTCAATCCCAACAGAATATAAGTTCGTATAATTATGAGGTAAGTGGATTGATATGAATTTTAATCTTGGACTTTGGCAAAAGAAGGAAACAACATATGTGTATACAAGTAGGTAAGTGTATGTGATGGGGTATATGCTTTGTAGCAGGAAAAAGAGTTATAAAGAGAAAGTGCGAAGATATGATTTTGAATATAAGGTAAGGAAGAATAATTTGATTTAAGCCATTGTTGAGTACGAAAAGATGCTTGATGTGACTATAATGGATAATCACTACACTAATTGTTGATGTTGATTGAAAGGGTAGGTGAGTGAAAGAAGGAAAACGACGTAATTTGAGAAAGGAGTGAGGTTCACATAGTATGATTATGCCGAGATCTTGGGGTATAAAAGTGAAGTCCTCCTTCCTAGTAAGTAGGAAGCTATATATAAATACCTCTAAATAAATGTCATCCTTTAAGCACTCTTGCAGTAAGTTATATAATCCTGTCAACACATGTTTTTAGATTTATTTTTTGAGCCACATGTCATTTCGTAACGCGTTTGCATGATGAAAGATCAACTCACCTCGGATGAAACATGGAAATATTTCTACTATTAGCAAGACAAAAAGACTTGACAAAATAAACACTTGACAAAATGAACACTTGGCGTGATTTTAATGAATCAAGGTAGAGCGTGATAAAAAAACATAACAACTCAAATACATAATTTCATTTTAAAAATCTTAAAAACTTTGATAAAGATAATTTTTTTCTTCTGAGTTTATCATATAACATACTCTTTAACTTCAAAAACTTTGAACTTATTTTAAAAATAGCGTATTGAGTAAAATGGCTCCATTTGACGCGTGTACTCAACAACGAAATGCTGTTTGGCGGTTCCCACAATACCAACATCCGTTAGTTTCCGATTTCATTCTCTTTGCTTTTCCTCAACGTTTTTCATTAAATTTCATCACAATCTCTTTGAACAGTCAACTGTTAAATGTAACTTTTGTCCCCTTTAATCTCTCCTTTTTAAAACGATGTGATCAAAGGGATTCATCTAAAAGGTAATGAGACTATGGGTTTGGTGGGTTGTTTACTAGGAACCATTGGCTTCGGTATTGGAGTTCTCATTGGTTTGTTCATTGGCTTTCTCTTATTCATTTACAACGAGCCTGCAGATGTAAAGGTAACATACTTCTTTGAAATAAGCCTTTCTAACTTTCATTTATGATTCAATATTCCAGTCTAACATGCTGCGTTTGATGTCTTTTTCTTGTTGGGTTTTAAGCTTTTATTGTAGAGTTATTAAATTTTATTTATTTATTTCTTGCTTTTATATTGAGTTTGGTTTATGTTTACATGTTGGTTAAACACTGCTTTCACTGATTATCAATTGTCCAATCAAATGATTACCAGAAAAGTCAACGAACTTTTTCTGTATTTTTCTTGGTCAAAGTACATGATCACATTTTCCCGTTTTCTTTTGCCCTCCGCTTACAAATCAGTAGTATTTTCTTTCACTTACACTTTCTCTGCTCTTGCATATGTTAATTTCATTAACATTAGAGCAATTCAAGTGAAGCTTAGAATCCCAACCAAAGCTCTCATTATAAATATTTTTGGTAAGGGTAATGGGTAGTAGTTGTCCAAAGATCAAACCCAAGACTGATGTCAACTGAAGACTTGAACCCAAGTGCTTTACCCTTTATCTGTAGTTCAGTTGACAAAGCCCTCGTTATATCACTCATGTTACTAACTCATTTTTGACAAAGATATGATGTTAGGATGCTACAATGATGGCATAACACCTTCTAGTTTGGAAATGTCAATCAAGATATTCCTTAGGAGCAATGTTTCTAACTAATTCTAAGCATAAATTTGCAGGATCAATAATCTGACCACTTCATGATTTGGATACCATCTCTCTGCTTGATATTTTGCCTGAGATTCCTTTATGGACGAAGCATCCTGATTATGATCGAGTGAGTTCCAAGATCAGTTTTGCTCCATGCTTTCACCAATGCCATTTGTTTCTTCTTATGGTTTCTTGGTTTCCTTTATTAATTCAATCCTTGTATAAAAGCGGATTGACTAGTTGAATAGGTTTATCTCCGACATTTAGCCTTTCCTCAATAAGGAGATTTGCTCCAGCAACACATCTTCTTTCCTTGACAACATTGTAATTTGTCAGATAATAAGAGACAATATCATTCAAGTTCTGGAATTGAATTTATCATTAACTATTAACATAGAATTTTGTATAGACTCATTCTTAGGCACTTAGCGGTATTATAAGAAGCATGGTGGAGCTTGTCGTAACCATTTTTTTAAGAAACGAGGTCGACTTGGGTTTTGAAAGCGAAAATAAAAAAGCGGGAGTCGCCACCAATCCTTTTTGATGAGGTGTGATCGGTCATTTCGTAAAGCGGTTTTTAATAAGCGGTTTGACTTATCAAAACAACGATTTTGGTCTCTGAAACTCGAGAAAATGGATTCGGGAGTCGGTTACGTCTGACGAGAAGGTTAGCACCCTCGTCGCCCAAAATTGGTACCTAATTGATTAATTGATGTCTTAATGTCGAAAATTTGAAAAGATTTTAAAATACGAATCCTTTAGAAAATGTTTGGATAATTAGAATTGGACATGAAATTTTCTTGTTCGAAAAGATGAAATATCACATCCGGCCACGATAGGACACGATGTTTCGACCCTCGATACCAAGATCATTTCATGATTTCCAAAATTCATACATTGGAATTTTAAAAGGGTATTCCACTATTTGGCCAAACCAAAAAGCGAAACCCGGCCACGATTGGGCACGATTTTTTGATTTCCAAAAAGCGAAATATCGCCTTATTCTTTAGAAATCCTTATCCGAGATAACTATCGTCACATCAATGAGTTAGGACACAGCGTTTTTGAATTTCGGGGATAGATTTTTATTCAAAACTTATTTATTTTAAAAGGATATTCCGCTATTTAGGTTAATCGAGAAAAATCGAAACCCAATAAGTTAGGGCACGATTTTCCGGAATTCCTAAATACGAAATATTGCCTTTATGAAAGAAATCAATTTTGTATCGGGTAAAAGTTAATATAACACAAGTTTGTAATAAAATGTAAAAAATGAATGTGTGTAGCAAAATAGTAAGAAATGCGTTAGTGCGAGTGACAACATATAGGGCAAAAATGAAGTAAACAAATAGAATGAATAAGCTAAAAAAGGAAAGAAAATAATAAGCAAGCTAAATATATTAAATATATAAGAGAAATTAACGAGGAAATGAGAAAGCGAATAAATAATATGTAAAATAAATAATAATAATGATAATAACTATGCATAAAATAGCAAAATACGATAATAATTGAAATAATAATAATAATATATTTAAAATAATATTAATCGAAAATAACAATGCTCATAAAAATATATAAATAATAAAACATGTTAATAATAATAATAGCCAAAGGTAAAAATAAGATAGTAATAGTAGTAATAATTATAATTAATGATATAAAAATAATGATAATGGTAATAATAATAAAAGTAAAATGGTAATACTAATAATAATAGTATAGTATAGTAATAATAATAATGGTAATAATAATAATAATAACAAAATAATAATAATAATAATAATAATAATAAGAAAAGCAAATAATAATAAATTAATAAGAAAAAATGATGATAATAATAGAAAATGTAAAAGAATAAGTAAGAAAATAATAATAATAATACAGTGGTAGTAATATAATAGTAATAAAAACTTAATAGTAATTCGATAAATAAATAAGTAATGCATAAAATAGTAAAATGATAATAATAATAATAATAATAATAATTAATGAAGATAAACAACATGTGAAGAGAAATTTAAAATAAATACTATCTAGAACAATTTAAATAAATAATATCTAATGTCAATTAAAAGGAAAATAATTAGACAAATTAATAAGCAAATAATTATATAAATTAATTAGAGAAGGATGTATTGAAATCGGAACAAAATTCAAGGATAAAACTGCGAATAAATAAAAGGAATTACTAGGTATTGAGATAGAACACGCTTAAAAGTAAGAGGGCTGATTAGGAAAATATTCCCAGCCCTTATGCGCGTCTATGGGTCAAGGATCAATTTAAAACCCAACAAAATTAATGGTGAAATCTGTAAAAAAAAAATAACAAAATGGGCTGATTGAATGGCGTTTGCAATAGGGGAGGATTTGTTGCAAATATCCCTTTAAAGGGACAATGGCGACTTCCCTTGCATCAAGCGGCGTCGTTTAATTGAATGTATAAATCCATTTTTATGTTTTTTTCATTTCGCGTCTTTCTTCTTCCAAAAATCAAAAGATTGCGAGTTCTCTCCCTCCCCCTTTCCATGCCGATGGTTGGGCTTCCCGCCCGTTCGTCACTTGGCATGCCGTACCACCGTGTCGGTGGCGGTGATGCGTGAGGTGGGCCTTTGTGTCCGTTTCAAAGCCCCCTTTTGAAGGACATGCCTTCGGGCTCGGCGAATGAAGAAAAAAAAAAAACCCCTCCCCTTTTGGCCTTTGATCGCCGCCGTCGACGGAGAAGACCGAAGCAAGCGTGACCCGGGGTTCGGGTGAGTTCCTTTTCGTTTCTTTTTCGATTTAGTTTTAAAAAATCTTAAAAATAAAAAAATAAAAACGGGAAATAAATAAAAACAATAGTTAATAACAGTAAAAAAATGAAATCAACCTTCTAAAATTTATGTTTGGATTTCGATTGCTGAATGTTCTTTTTTTTTCCTCTTTTGAATTCGAAAAAATTTGCCCCTGATACATTCATTTTTGATAGCTTTTATAGCCGAATAATATTACAAAATAATAGATTTTCTCTGCTTTTTCTTGTTGTTGTTGGTTTTCTGCTCTATTGCGTGTTCTTCTTGATTTGCAGGTAGCTAGGTGCATGGTGGAGCAGGTGGCTGTGGCAGGGTCGGTGGCAGAGGCACGTGGGGCAACAGACGAGGGAGCGGCGCCTAGGGTTTCAAAAGCCCTAGGCTTTTCTGAATTTTTTTTACTTTTTGGGCCTATAGGGCCTCTTGTAATTGGGCTATATTATTTATGTTTTATTATTTACGATTGGGCCGGGCAAATTGGTAGCGTTCACAGTACCCCTCTTTGCTCATTGTCGTGTGCTATGAGAATGGAGCAAAGACTTTAAAAGGACCAATTTGCCGGTCTTGCTGAGTCTTGGCGCTTCTTTTCTTCAAGTAGCTTCATTCCACTTCACTCGTCTTGGGGGTGTAGGAAGTGTTGCTTCAATCCACTCCACCGCTACTTGAGAGAGAAATGAGATTCGTAGCTTCAATTTGCTCTGCTTTGCAACTTGAGGATGAGATTTGCGGTTTTAGTATGCCCAATGTAATTTCAAAGAGAAGAGATTTGTAGTTTGATCAACTCCAATGGAACTTCAAGGAAATAAGAATTGGGGAGAAGAGATTCGTAGTTTCCATCTTCTCTACTAAAACTTTAAAGAAATAAGGATTTATCCTCATTGTTAACTTTCGAGGGGAGGCAGGATTTGTGATCTTAACCTACTCCACGGGAACTTGAGAAAATAAGAATTCGGGGAGAAGAGATTCGTAGCCGATCTACTCTCTTTGGGCCGCTTCTCTACAACTTCAAGAAGATAAAGTGGTGTGATCGCGCTCTGCAACCGGAGAGATAAGATCACGTGATTCATAGCTTCAATCTGTTCCACTTTGCAACTTGAGGGAAATGAGATTAGCTATTTTTGATCTGCTCCTTTGCAACCGGGAGATAAGACTTGTTAATTTCAACTGCTCACTTTGCAACCGGGGAGATAAGATCCGCTATCTTGATGCTGCTCCTGCAACGAGGAAGATAAGACTTGTAACTTCAACACGCCTTGCTGCAACCGGGGAGATAAGGTTTGCCATGATCTACTCTCACGCAACCGGAGAGATAAGATCACGTAATTTAAGCTTTAATCTGCTCTGCTACAACCGGGGAAATAAGATCCGCTATCTTGATGCTCCACTTTGCAACCCGGGGAGATAAGACTTGTAACTTCAACTTTGCTCCACTTTGTAACCCGGGGAGATAAGGTTTGCCATGATCTGCTCTCTCTGCAACCCGGAGAGATAAGATCACGTAATTTAGCTTCAATCTGTTCATTTGCAACCGAGGAAATAAGATCCGCTATCTTGATGCTCACTTTGCAACCGGGGAGATAAGACTTGTAACTTCAACTGCTCCTTTGCAACTTCAAGGAGATAAGGTTTGCCATGATCTGCTCTCTTGCAACCGGAGAGATAAGATCGGTAATTTAGCTTCAATGCATTTCTGCTTTGCAACCGGGGAAATAAGATTCGCTATCTTGATCTGTTCACTTTGCAACCGGGGAGATAAGACTTGTCATGATCCGCTCTCTGCAACTTGAGGAGAGATAAGATCACATGATTTATAGCTTCAATCTGTTCCACTTTGCAACTTTAGAAATGAGATTCGCTATTTCTAGTCTGCTCCACTGCAACTTCAGGGAGATAAGACTTGTGATCTGCTCCTGCAACTTCAGGATTGCCACATCTGCTAACTCCGATCTGCTCCTACAAAGCTCAGGAATGCCATATTTGTTGTCTTCAATCTACTTCCTACAAAGCTCAGGAATGCCAGATTTGCTGTCTTCAATCTGCTTCCTGCAAAGCTCAGGAATGCCAGATTTGTTGTCTTCAATCTGCTTCCTGCAAAGCTCAGGGATGCTAGATTGGCTATCTTCAATCTGCTTCATAAGCTCGAAATGCGATTCTGATCTTCAATCTGCTTCTGCAAAGCTCGGGAATGCAGTTGCTTGTCTTCAATCCGCTTCTGCAAAGCTCGGGAATGCGGTTGCTATCTTCAATCTGCTTCACGAAAAGCTCGGGAATGCAGTTCTTTGTCTTCAATCTGCTTCCGCAAAGCTCGGGAATGCAGTTGACTATCTTCAATCGCTTCTGCAAAGCTCGGGAATGTCGAGTTTGTTGTCTTCAATTTGCTTCCCGCAAAGCTCGGGGATGCAGTTGGCTATCTTTGTCTGCTACGCAAAGCTCGGGAATGTCAGTTTGCGATCTCAATCTGCTTCTGCAAAGCTCAAGAATGCGGTGATGTCTTGATTTGCTTCCTACAAACTCGGGAATGTCAAATTGGCTATCTTCAATCATTTCTGCAAAGCTTAGGAATGCAGTTTCTTTGTCTTCAATCTGCTTCTGCAAAGCTCGAGAGATGCAGATTGGCTATCTTCAATCTGCTTCTGCAAAGCTCGGGAATGTCCAGTTTGCGATCTTCAATCGCTTCTGCAAAGCCCGGGAATGCGGTGATGTCTTCGATCGCTTCCTACAAACTCAGGAATTGCAAGACCTGATGTCTTCGATCTGCTCCCTACAAACTCAGGGATTGCCAAATCTGCTATCTCCAATCTGCTCCCTGCAAACTCAGGGATTGCCAGGCTGATGTCTTCGATCTGCTTCCTGCAAACTCTTCGGGAATTGCGGACTGATGTCTTGATCTGCTCCCTACAAACTTAGGGATTGCCGTCTGCTATCTCAATCTATTCCTGCAAACTCAAGGATTGCGGTGATGTTTTCGATCACATTTTCCTGCAAACTCGGGAATTGCGGATATGCTATCTTCAATCTTGCTACATAACTTTGTAGAGTGGGTATATGCTTATGTCTAATAATCAAATGGTCCTAATTAGACATGTTATGATATCTGAAAATGTTATAAAGATGATTCATATTTCAAGGATTAGAATGCAATGGCGGAATGAATCAAATACTCTTAATGAAATTTCTTTATGATACAAGAATGTTATGAGTATGATTCCTATTCTAGGTGTTATCACTCATTTGTTTTTCCATTCTTATTCATCAATCATGTTCTGCTCCAACCGACTTGCCCCTGATGTAATTTACGAGTCGATACTGCTTGAACCTTTAGTCATGAAGTTGGTATTTCTCACTTTGCAACCGGGGAATAACATTCGGTTTCTTCCATCTTCTGTTACCACTCGAGAGTGCAGAACTTGTATCACTTTCAATCAATTTGATCATTACACCATTCCACTGGATGTAATGACCAAATGTATGTATGCAGAAATTTTCAAGAATCTGAGAAGGGTATCGACAATGATCCCCTTTTTCACTTGGATTGACCTTGTTCGTCATTTGCCGATGTGGTATCACCAGCGAAATTGTCTTATCAATAAGAATCGAAGAGATAATCATTCTTGATGTTTCCAAACTTTAGGCTTGCGAGTTAGAACAATAGTCATGTTTGATTCCTCATATTATTTAGAAGCTTCTAGAGTAATATCACGAAACTCCTTTTATGAAAATGTTATTATTCCATTAATCGTTATTTCAATAAAGTACTTGAAAAGATCATAACAATGAACATGAAAGAAATCAATCGGAGTATAGCTAAAATGAATAAATTAATCAAAGATAACCAAAGAAAACTTGATCAAGGAGTATCTTGAAAGGAAAAAGTAATCAAAGATAACCAATGCCATAAAAGGAAATTTGATCAATGTGTATCTTGAAAAGAATAAAGTAATCAAAGATAACAAATTCAAAAAATGGGTAAGATAGAAGCTAGGTGCCCCAGGATATCGTGACTTGAGCTTCTGCTGTTCAAACTTCTTGAGGACCACTTTAAGCTCAATATGTATTTAGGGGATCAGTACTTTGTTGATGCCCCAGTCGCAACATACTTCCTCATTGTTAATTCGGGCATAGCAAGACTACCACATGCCCCTATCTTTGATCAAAATTTGAGCGCCCTTACGGGTTTTGGCTCAAAGCCCTTTGAGTCTCAGCGCCCTTTGCGGGTTTTCGCTTTGGCCTCTCCTTTTCTTTTCTTTTCTTTTTTTTTTTTTTTTTTTTGAATTTGAATTTGAATTCGAACTCAAGGCGCCACTGCGAGTTTTCACCTTAGTCTTTCCTCTTTCAGGTAAAATCCTCTTGATTATTACTGAATTTCTGAGATTAGCGAGTCTTTAGCATCCATCTCGGTCAATATCAATGCTCCTCTAGAAAAGGTTTTCTTTACAACATAAGGTCCTTACTCAATTTGAGATCAGCTTTCTTACGAAATTTTCAATATCGGTGTCCATCATGAAATTTTTGGGTAGACCATTTTTGTCATAAATCATCAATTTTAGTACATTTGACCATGATGAATACTTCCAAACCCTTTTCTTCATCCAAGTTCATTGGAGACATTCTTATTCATCCAATTCTGGCTCAATCGAAGCTTGGAGCAAAGAAATCTCGATTTTCTTGGGCAAAACCACTTCATAAACCAATGGGAAAAGTATTACAGAGGCGAAAGTCACAGTGGTCGCGCTTGATAAGATAGAGAATAAATGGTAGCTTCTTATGCCAATCTTTACAAGTGTTAGTCACCTTTCTATTTTTTTTGTTTTTTCCTTTTTTTGTTTGACAACCTTCTTTGTCTTGTGATATGTTGCTGATCTTTGGACAAAGCGTAAACTTTGACTTTGCTTACGATTATGCATTATTAAATGTGATCCTTTATGGCATTCTTTCTTGACATACGATCTTTTTTGTTTTGGAAATTTTTGGCGGAATTTGATGGCTATCAACTTTGTAACATTGACATATGAAGCTACTTCCACCCTCTTGGTGAAGTAGGCAGCGACCATAATGATAAATCGATGGCAACTTGAGCGTTTGTGAAATTGGACCCATAATATCCATGCCCCACATATAGAAAAGTGCATGAAGAAAATAGAAGAGTCACATAAATCTCGTATTCTTCAATTCGGTATTTGTGATATGGTGATGCAATCCCTTTCCATGGTAGACCAACGGTGCCCCATCCTCTTGTTTAGCAGCGTATTATTAGTCGAGGCATATCACGATATGATCGCAAAAACATATTTGAATTCTCGAGGATAACTCAATGATGTCTCGCGCCTATTTTTATGATGAGCTAGACTACCATTCTCACTCCTTTCCTAGGCTCGCAATATCCAATGACCCTTTGTAGAGTAAGGTGCCTTTTCATCTTGTTTTACCATTCTTAACAAATTAGAAGATAAATTACAATCTCTGTTATCTTCAAAGTTCTCAAATCCTTCTAGACACATATCTCCTTTGAAAGGAGAGTCGATAATAGCGTCGCTCATGTCATTGATATCACGAGGACCCATTGTGGAGTATGAAGCGAGAAAATCCAAAGAATACATGATTCTAAAGAAGATTATTTATGAAATGTAAGAGAATGAAAATATTGACTTAGAAAGATACATTTTATTGAAATAAAATTACGGACACAAGCTTTATTTCATAAAAGGACTCTTATTACCTCTAGGCTTAAAGCAACAAAGCGTGTTCGAACATTACGCTGAGTAAACTTTTAAAAATACATGAATCTCTTCCACAATCCTATTGTTTTAAAACATTCCCAAACATGCAAGGGCTTGAAAACTTTGATTCCTTGGTTCACTCTCGGATCGTCATTAATGTTTAAATTCCCGATGCTCGGGTTTTGTACTAGAGTCCCGAACTTGATGTACTCGATCTCATGCCCCCCATTCATCGTGGTACTCACAATATTTACCCCTTTAACGCGCATGGTTGGGTAATGGATTTTTCTGCACGGAGGATCATCGAATTTTATAACTCCTATTTTTGATACGTGTAATATGATGTAATGCAAATGCATGAAATGCAATGCAAATGCATGGAATGAATGCGAAAAGAAAGAGAGGCGTTGATTATGAATTCAATTCCATTAGAAGAACTTTTTCTAGAAAATCGTTTCTTTACATAAAGCGGATTGCATATCACGGCTTTGTCCTCCTAGTCGGTGAAAACACCAATCCTCTTCTTCGTATCCGGGATGCTATGGTGGTGTCGTGAACTTTCCCAATAGATGCCTCTTCTAGCTCATTGTTGCTTGGTCAGGCCGTACATCCTCACTCGCTTATCCTCCACGATGTTCATAGGCTTCTTTTAGAAAATTGAGACATGATGGCTCCGAATAATCCTTGTCGGCTTGAATCATCGGGCAAAGTGCGGTATTCTTACGTGGGCTATCAGTCCTCTCTCGTTGTCTACCGGACTATGGCCCGTATTATAATCCCACTTTATCAAGTAACACATTTCCTTATGACAAACTCTTCTATTTAGCAATCGAACATGAATCAACACCTCCTTTCTAAGATGAAATGCAATAAAATAAAATAAAATGCAAACAATTAGTAGCATGAAGTAAAATATATAAAACAAATAATCGGACACCTATACGGGTGACCACTAAGGTTTGTACGTAGCTCTTCCTAGGGTGGGCTCCTAAGGTTTCTCTATATATGTGGTTTGGTTCTAAAGAAATGGTACCGAACAGTGATTCCTTGATCTTCACCCATTATAGGCTTACATAGATGAAGTTCGGTTCGAGAATACATTTCCTCTATGGCCATGCGGAGTGAAAACCTCACGAAGCATAGGTACGAATGTATCCCGGAAGCAATCCACTAGCCCATGCGGAGGTGAAAACCTCACGAAGGCATAGTTTCTTACTCCCACTTAAGAGTGCGACCACAGCGGTCATGTAATGCAATGTGCAAGAAAACAACAAATGCAACAAAAGGATCGTAATTTTCAAATCAAATTTCAAATTTCCAAATTGAAATTTCCAATTTCGACATAGAATGAGAAAATAATCAATTTCTGACTGACTCTCTACAAAGTCCCAGTAGCGAGTCGTAAAGTTGTCGTAACCATTTTTTTTTTTTGGAAAGCGGGAATTGACTTGGGTTTTGAAAGCGAAAATAAAAAGCGGAGTTTCCATACCAATCCTTTTTGATGAGGTGTGATCGGGTCACCTCGTAAAATGGTTTTTTTAATAAGCGGTTTGATTTATCAAAACAAGCGATTTTGGTCTGAAACTTCGAAGAAAATGGATTAGAAGTCGGTTCTGCGTGCGAGGAAGGGTTAGCACCCTCGTCGCCCAAAATTGGTACCTAATTGATTAATTGATGTCTTAATATCGAAAAATTTGAAAAGATTTTAAAATACGAATCCTTTAGAAAATGTTTGGATAATTAAATTGGACATCGAAATTTTCTTGTTCCAAAAGATGAAATATCACATCCGGCCACGATAGGACCGCGATGTTTGACCCTCGATACCAAGATCATTTCATGATTTCCAAAATTCATACATTGGAATTTTTAAAAAGGGTATTCCACTATTTGGCCAAACCAAAAACCGAAACCCAAGACGATTAGGCACGATTTTCAGATTTCCAAAGCGCGAAATATCGCGCTTATTCTTTAGAAATCCTTATCCCAGAGATAACTATCGTCACATCAATGAGTTAGGACACAACGTTTTTGAATTCCCGGGGATAGATTTTTATTCAAAACTTATTTATTTTAAAAGGATATTCCGTTATTTAGGTTAATCGAGAAAAATGAAACCCAGTAAGTTAGGAGGCACGATTTTTAGGAATTCTAAATACGAAATATTACCTTTATGAAAGAAATCAATTTTGTATCGGGTAAAAGTTAATATAACA